>WOVY01011747.1:0-1344230 GCA_013436015.1 Rhipicephalus annulatus | reverse complement strand
TCGCCGAAGACTTTTTTTGTCTGTCGGAGCTGGAAAAGAGGCCACAGCAGCAGTCTTCTCGGATCGGGCCGAACGCCTGCAGCGCTCACAAACGTGACCGAGGACTTCAGTTCATTTGTAGCCGAAATGGCACTTCTCTGGCTTGAGGTAAGGTCAGGCGGATCGTATGGCTTCAAAACACTCCGAAGGCGATGAAGGTGCTCGTCAAACGTTTTTGAAAAGACAACGACATCATCTAGATAGACGAGGCAACTTTTCCACTTGAGGTCAGCGAGAACGGTATCCATCATTCGGTGGAATGTGGCCGGAGCGGAACAGAGGCCGAATGGGAGCACTCGGAACTCATACAGGCCGTCAGGAGTTACAAAAGCCGTTTTTTCGCGGTCACGTTCATCGACTTCAATTTGCCAATAACCACTTTTGAGGGTCGATTGAGGAAAAGTACTTTGCTCGCCTCAGCCTGTCAAGAAAATCGTCCACTCGAGGCAACGGGTACACGTCTTTCTTTGTGACGTTATTCAGCTTCCTATAATCGACACAAAAGCGAAGTGTACCATCCTTCTTCTTTACAAGGACCACTGGGGATGACCAAGGGCTACTTGATGGCTGTATTACACCGTCTTGAAGCATTTCCTTCACTTGCTTTTGAATCGCGCGTCGTTCGGGTTGGTGAAACGCGGTAAGGCTGTGCCGTATAGGGTGCGCGTCGCCGTAGGTGATAATACGGTGTTTGGTAATCGATGTTTGGCGGATTCTCGATGAACGTGCAAAACAGGCGTGGAATTCTATCAACAGGTCGTTAAGCTTTCGTTTGTTTTCGTCAGAAAGCGCTGGATTTATGTCGACGCCCCGGAGAGGTGCTTCGGTATTATCGGTTGCCTCGGAAGCAAAACACTCAGTCACATTAGTTACTGGGTAGGCATAGGCGATGACAGTACCAGGGAAAAGGTGTCGGCGCTCGTAGCTGAAGTTCGTAACAAGTACCTCGCAATGGCCATCCCGAAGGTCTACTAGGCTTCGTGCTACGCAGACACTTTGGGAAAAGAGCAGGGATCGATTGCTCTCCGCCACCATTTCAACCGTGTGCTGATTTGTTACTAGCCACTTGAACCATAACACTTGAGCGCGGTGGTATCGTCACAGCATCGTCAATTACCCGCAGACATACGCGATCGTGGTCGGGATTATGCTCTGGTGTGGCGCTTTTTGTTGAGAACGTGACGAGGCGTTGTCGAATGTCGATGATAGCACCGTGCTCCCTCAGGAGGTCCATGCCAATGATCAGGTCTCGAGAACACTGACGGAGAACACTCAAGCTGATAACAAAGGTTGAACCACGAATCTGTATTCGTGCTGTGCAAACGCCGAGTGGCATGACGATGTGCCCGCCAGCAGTACGAATTGGCTTGAGGTTCCAAGGCATCGTCACTTTCTTTAGAAGAGCAGCCTGTTTTCACTTATTATAGAAAAATCCGCACCCGTGTCAACTAAAGCAGTGACTTTGCGACCGTCGAGCAGCACTGGAATATCTAATGAAACCTTTTCGGAACCAGCTGGTGTCGTCGTCGTCGGAGAATCTTCAGTTTGCGGAAGCGTCGGTAGGAGGCCTTGAGCTTGTCCGGTATAAGCGGCCTCGCCCCCGAAGGTCGCTGTGGTTAGTTTTCCCGGCGCGGACTGGGGGACCGACCCTGCGCCACGCTCGAATAGGTGCGGCGATTAGGAGAAAATCGCCGCGGCGACGGGGAGCGTGACTGGTGCAAGGATGACGAAGTTCCGCGCTGTTGAGCCACATACTCTTCAATATCAGGGGGGCCGCTGACCGAACCTGGGTGGTGGTGAGTTCGTCGAAAATCCGCGTAGTCCAAGTTGCCGGTAAGAACAGTGTCGGTAAAGATGCCCAGCTTCGCCACAGTGGAAGAAGAGAGGACGTCGATCAGGCGCACGCCAGACGTCTGATTTTCGCGGGATCGGGCGAGGTGCGCTGTAATATGGCGCCGCTTGGACCGTCTGCAGCATGGCTGGGGCCACGGTGGGATGCGGGATTGCGGGTGTTACAGGTTGCCGCAAAGCTTGAGCATACGACATGCGGGGGAAGTCACCGGGTGGTTGATAATCCCGCATGCAAGATGGTTCTCTTAAAGCATGCTGGACTTCATCTCGGACAACGCTGGAGAACGAAGAGGTAGGGGGCTGCGAGGGCACTGACAGCTTCTGGAGTTCTTCGCGGATGACTGAACGTATGAGCTCTCGGAAAAAATCCATTTGGCCACCGAAAGCTCCAAAGTAGTCCGTAGTTGAAGCATTGACGTGTCGCTCGTATGACGGGGCCCGGTGCCTAAGGGTGCTTTCGATGGTGACAGCTTCCGTGAGAAATTCTGACACAGTCTTGGGTGGACTGCGTACAAGCCCACCGAAAAGTTGCTCTTTCACCCCGCGCATGAGGTACCGTACCTTCTTTTCTTCTGGCATCCCGGGGTCAGCTCGGTGGAAGAGGCGCGTCATTTCCTCGACATACATTGCAACCCCTTCGTTTGGTAGTTGTATGCGGGACTGCAGATCCCGCTCAGCTCTCTCCCGACGGTCGGGGCTTGCATATGTCGCAAGAAGTCGGCGTTTGAAGTCTTCCCATGATGTAAGAATACCTGCCCGGTTCTCGTACCAGACACGTGCGCCGTCCAAAAGACTGAAATAGACGTGCCGCAGTTTGTCTGCGTCGTCCCACTGGTTGTGCACGGCAACGAACTCGTAATGAACAAGCCAATCTTCCACATCCTCAAGTGCAGTGCCATGAAAAGGATTTGGCGTTCGCGGTGTTACTAAGGTGCAATGAAGCGGCGTTGTGCCGTTCGTACCGGTTGAATTGGTGTCGGAATGGCTGGTCGGAGCTGCCATGTTGTTTGCGAGCAGTCCAAACTCAGGGGATTGCCCTCGGATCCTTCTGCTGGCGCGGTGCACAGGAGTGACCACCGGTACGACGCTTGTGTTCCTGGTATGTGGAGGGGTACGGTGCATAGATTACCCAGCACCTCCACCAGTTTGTCACGTACCAAGAGCCGTAGAGAAGGGACAGGAACAGCGGGGCAGAAAGACACGAGCGTGTATCTTCGAAACGAGGCGCTAACCACACTTCTTCTTCGTTCTCTTTGCCCTTTTCGGCTCGCTAGGGCTTGCCGGCTCACAACTCTAGGTGGCAATATATACTCAAGGTCGGCGCTCGCTCGCTCAGTTGCCGCTCGTCGGTTGGTTTGTACGGCGCGTCGACGTCCAAGGTCGCGGTGAAATGAATTCCAACGAATCCACAAACACAATGATCGACGTCCCTTCGACCAGCGCCGCCCTTTCGCATACGTGTGTACGTGTTCACTCATTTAACACCCCCTCCTACAACCACGTTAACCAATTTAGCCATCGACCCAAGTAAGTCGCACTTTAACACCCCGTTAACCAATTATATGCTCCGCATCCTCCTCAGTGTTCCCCCGAGGGAAGCTGCGGGCAATTTTTTTTTTCATTTCAAAAGAAAATGTGGTTTGGGGCTATTCTGTCACCCCGCTATGATGATCTAGTGGCTAAGATACCCGGCTGCTGACCCGCAGGTCACGGGATCCATTCTCGGCTGTGGCGGCTGTATTTCCGATGCAGGCGGAAATGCTGTAGGCCCATGTACTCAGATTTAGGCGCACGTCAAAGAACCCCAAGTGGTCAAAACTTCCGGAGCCCTCCACTATTGCGTCTTTCATAATCATATCGTGGTTTGGAACGTTATACCTGAGAAATCAGAGAGAAAGAGAATAAAATGAGGGAAAGGCGGGGAGGTTAACCAGAAAATGGAGCATCCTGTTTGCTACCCTGCACTAGGGTAAGGGGGAATGGGGAAGAAAGATTGGAAAGAAAGCGAAGAGGGAAATAGACGCGCGCGAAAAAAAAGGGGGGGGGGAGGTGGGGTGCTACAGTCTATACAATAGGCCGCTGCCACGCAAAAAGTTCAGTGAGGCCTTCACTGATTTTCTGTGAGCACACAAATCATGTCGTCTTTCCAGCACTGATTGTTCAGACAAAGGTCTGTCGTCAAGGCGAGCTAACACGGCAGCTAGTTGCAGTCTTTGCACGCTGTAACGAGGGCAGTGACAGAGATCGTGCTCTATAGTTTCATCGCCGCCGCAATGACCGCAAGCAGCACTATCTTCCATGCCGATTCGGAAGGCGAAAGCTTTGGTGAAGGCGACACCAAGCCATAGTCGGCAAAGCACCGTTGTCTCGAGTCGAGAGAGTCCAGACGGAGGCCGGAGTCGACAAGACGTGTCCAGTCTACGCAGTCGCGTGTACCCTAAGCACTCGGTGTTCCACAGGGATTTTAATTCTGCATTAGCGATCAAATTTGCTATTCTGTCATACGCGTATAATATACAAGATTACCAGGCAAATCGGAGACGTAAAGAATACCTCGTTTTTCAATCTTTCGTGGAATCGACGAGCAGTCATTGGCGATATGCAACACACAGCAAGATATCATGTCACTTTAGTGACTGCTTGTTTAGCTGCTTGCCACGAGAAGAATCTAAATGAGGCCGTGGTTGCTCTCACTATCATTTGAACTGGCTGCAAGCAGTCGGTGGAACGCACTTGTTTTGCGCTAGCGCGTTCCTTTTCATAGAAATTGACAGTGCATGCTCTTGCGGAAAAAAAGTAAAGCGTTTGTATAAGAGTTCTCATGTCACACTTCTGAGTTGGACGTTTATAATTACTCATTCATTTATTTTCGCCTGTTTATTTACGTGCATAACTATGTACAATATACTATCGCCCCTATTCCAACGCACTTTCGTTAAGCGCATCTAAAAAAGGTGCTGCTTCAAAATAAAAAAAAATTAGTCAATTTAAATTATTATAAAAGCAACTAACACTGGACATTATGTAAAAGTGAAAGAGAAAGCGCACTAATTTCTTGTAAAGTTGCGTTAAGTGATTTATAGCTAGAACATACTGTACTGCTTAGTTAAAACACGTGCGACTGCATGTATATACGTCCGCTTTTGTAATGATCGTTACGGCTAAAACTAGAAATATTTGCCGTGTATACCAAACCCTAGCATTATCTCTACAGCACTGATGACGCAAAAAGACTGGAGACGGAAGAATTACGCGAATATATATACAATACAAATATTTTCGTAGAGCTCTGGGGCATTATAGAAGAACCTGTTTCGATCATTCGTATCTGCGAAGCTATGAAGACAACATTAACCAGCGCTGTACACAGATTGAAACAAACATGGACCACAGTTTTAATTGGCTCGCTTTCTTCCACCTCTCTCTTCAATCGACATCCCGGAACTATTTGCGGGCAAATGACCCGACGCATGTGGCAGTGATGACCCCTCTTCCGGGTCACAGAAAGCATTCTTCATGGTGCGATCGAACCAGTGGTCGATCGGTGCTGTGGACAGAACTTCAATTCTTTTCGCCGTAGCTCATTGAAACGCCTACAGAACATTTCTGCAGCTTTTATTGATCGAACACGCTCAGGATGCTTGTCCATCGTTCAATGGAGATCCTGTCCTGCCACGAACACGCTTTGTATTCTTTGTAATTTTTCCATTTACACAATTGTGGATAAAGGTGTCGGGGCGTTACGCGGCCTTTCAAACCGACACGCGTTGGGAAGCTCTCATCATTGCTAAACTTCTAACTATAGCTCGATAATTGCGTATTCACAGATGACTGTGAGTCTTAAGTTATTGAAGAGGTTGGAGACTAACTTGAAAATATTTTGTGATGTCTGCACCTTCTTAGTGTGTAGTGACTGTGACATGTTGCGCTGGCACAAGCTAGAATGCGCTTATTCGATCAAACGAATCAAATTTGTACGCTTTCATGCTCCTCGCTTGCATTTGACGTTTTTTGCATGAGTAATGATTGATTGATTTTTGGGGTTTAACGTCCCAAAACCACCATATGATTATGAGAGACGCCGTAGTGGAGGGCTCCGGAAATTTCGACCACCTGGGGTTCTTTAACGTGCACCCAAATCTGAGCACACGGGCCTACAACATTTCCGCCTCCATCCGAAATGCCGCTGCCGCAGCCATTTGCTTGAGTAAATAAAAAAACTGTTGCTTCGATATATTGTAAACCATAATATGGTATGTTATTTGACTTCTCTCCCCCAAGGCTCTTTTTCAAAAGCAATGCCAGAACCTGAGGATATATATTGCAGCGAAAAGTGGGTGCTCATACTTGGGTTAAGTGCTGTACCCTGGTGGCGTAGGCTTAGTGCGTGATTTTTGTGACTAAAGCTTAGTAGCCACGGTGTTCCAGTAGTTGATGTGCTCGGCTACTAGACTCGACTGTTGCAGGTTCCGTTAAGGCCACAGCGGTTGTCTTTCAATCGAGACAAAATGGCAGAAACCCATGTTTAGTGCAATGTTTGCGAACGTTGAAGAACCTCCGATGGTCTCAATCGCCCATCGCATTACGCTGTCTTGATAGACAAAAGCCCTCATTTTCTTATTATTCTGGTTGTTGGCAATATTTTAGGGACGAAGCTCCTTAAAGCGGCACCCGTTCGTCCCTCGTCGTAGTCGTAGTGCGTAACCAGTCTTACGCTCTGACCTGCAAGGTGGTGCCGGTGAAGGATTTCTTCTGTGCGTTGTTGAACAATTAAAAATAAGCATCGTGCGCATTAACTAAAAGCCAAGTTCTCCTGTCTCTCATTCCCAATTAGCAACCATTGCCATGTACATTGAGCACTATCTAACAAGAAAGTGTTTCTAGGTTATACTCGCTCGGCGTAACCTCCGTGGTTTTAGAAAGGTTTAGCGAGCGTTGGACTGCCGTGCCATGAATACAGTGAACTAGTATATATTATGAACTTGAGGTGGGTAAAGGCAGAAAATAGACCCGAAGCGCAAGCGGTAAGAAAGTGTGCGTGTGCCACCTCTTGTTCAGTCCTTAGAATGTCCGCTGGATGGCGGTGCTTTTATGTGGGGAATATACGACGAAAAGATGCGATATGGTGGTACTTGGAGTGTTCAATAGATGAACGAACGGACACACAGACAGATACATGGACGGACGCACGGATGGCTGCACGGACAGATAGACGCATGGACGGACGCACCAATGGGCGTGCGGACGCATGAACAGACGTACGCACGGACGGTCACAAAGACGGACGCGTATATGAAGAAAAGATGCGAGATGGTGGTACTTTGAGCGTTGACTAGATGGCCGAACAGACACACAGACAGATGCATGGACGAATGCACGGATGGCTGCATGGACGGATGGATGCATGGACGGACGCAGGGGCGGATGCACAGATGGACGTGCGGACGCACGAACAGATGCACGCACGGACGTACGAACGGATGCATGGATGGACGGAAGCAAGAATGAATGAACGGACGGATGCGTCACCCCACTCTCCATCATTCATCCTGTGGATATGCTGCAATTTTTCGTCATCCTGTTGCACAATTCAGTTGTGGCCTATATTCGCGTAACATGTGGTTTTGAATTAAGTCTCTCGTTGGCGTCAAATGCAAACCCAAACTAGTTTCAGTGCTGGCCGACAAGATTGCTTGACCAGAGAAGCTATCGAGGCGCGAACACTCTTCTTTCAGCTTTTTACAAGCAATAAAATTTAACGATGCAGTTCAGCCTTAGTCTTCAAATCGTGTTAGCGTAATTTAAGCCATTACAAGCAAATAGAGGGGGAAAATATATAGAAACCTATAGATAAATAACAATGCATAGTGTATAAAAAATATCACGCATGTTTATATTTCTTTACTGGCGAGTTCATCTGAGGCAACTGTTGCGGTTCATTCAATAAATATGCACCTCGTTTTTTCCATTTCTCGGCTCCCGTGTTAACGTTTGATTTATTCAGAAAAAGCACAAGAAGTGTAGTTGTGATAATTGGGCTTTTATGCCCAACATCCACATTGTAGTTAGAACGGCCACCTTAGTGAAGAGCTCTGAATACTTGAAACATCTGATGTCTTTTTTTAATGTGTATTGCCATCGCAGAGCGCACACCCTTATACCACTTTGCCGCCATCGAAATATGACCTCCTTGGCCGGGATAAATCATGGGACCTTTCAATCGGCAGCCCAGCACCACCCTCTGCACCACTGCGGGTAACCACCTAAAATGCGACAAATATGAACGCGGGTCCGTAAAATGTAACCGGAAGTGTACGGCCAGCGCACGCATTAGGCAGATGCCACGTGGTTTTATTCTGCTGTGAAAAACAGAACTCTTTAAGGAGAATGTTCTTGAATGTAAGCGGCTTAGTTTGATTTTCGAGGAACAGCACCCCACGACAACAAAGTTGCTAGAGGAATAGCACATACGATCAGATATAATCCGGATTATCTCATCTGCTGCTAAGAGAGCAAGACCACAATCATGTTGTTTCGCAACTCGTGTGCTGTTCGTCTTTATAGCGGATCATTCGCTAGGCGGCGCGTCACTCAATTCCATGATTGTGCGAAGTTCCAGGTCCTACGCTTACGAGACCAGACAGAAACGAGCCGACAGGGCTATAAGTATTATATTTAGTTGCAAGTTTTCTTTTGTGTTCCCGTTGTTCCTTCAATTAGAAACAAAACATATGAAAAAATTTCACAATCACGCCCCCGCCACATTTCACCATATGCGTTGATGCTTGTAAACATTGGCTGCAAAATTTCCAACTAGAGGACGCTAAGTACCAAAAAACGTTCTCAAAGGTTAAAACATGCTCAAAAACTGTGTCCTAAAAATTATTCCGTCATTGCGTTGCTGTATTTAGTGTAACAAAAACAAACGGGGAGATATAAATCATAAAGTGGCCTATTTCGAGCTAATCACGTGATTTATTATAACAGCCATCAATATTCCTAATCAATATGCTACAAATAGAGACAGTCTGCGATATTGTTCGGCTAATGGATGACTGTAGTGAGTGATTGATGGTTGCGTCTGATGCTTTAGTTTAGATGCCAGAAAAAAAAATTGGCAGATCCCACGTACAGTGGGAATCAAGGATATGCGAAGCACGAATGAAAAATTTTGACATGTCGCTTTAAAATCAGCACAACGTTACGGGGTGGAGGTAAATGATGCCATAAATGACTTCCGTGTACTGACTATCATGTTTATGTGTGTCATTTAGCTTCGCCATGTATTCACGTCACGTGATACAGAATTTAGTATACGTGGAGCTAGCGAAACGGCCGCGAGCACGCTGTTAGCGTGGTATGTTGTCATGTTCTTACATGACCCATGGGTGAGAATTATCATGTTTGCACCAGCCATATATTTCGTCATCCGTTGACATCACGTAACACCAACTTTGATATAAGTGGAGCTAGCAAAACAGCCGCGTGCGCATAGTGAAGCACCCAATATATTTTTATTAGCGTTGACGCGCGCGCAGGCTTGGCTCAGCGACACTACGCTAGCAAAACGCCAGCACTCTATAGTCTGACCGAGGTTGGTACAGGCGAAGCCAGTGGAACGGCCACGAGTGCGTCATGAGGGTAGCATGTAGTTACGTTGTTACAGGACACGCATCTCATGTTTACCATGTTTGCACTAGTATCACACTTTTGTCATCCATTCGTGTCCTCTAATACCAAATTTGGTATAAGTAAATCAAGTGAAACGGACGCCAGTGCATCATGAGCTTGGCAACTAGTCATGTTACACGACACGCATCTGATGATTATTATATTTGCACCAGTGCATACGCTTTCGTCACCCATTCCGGTACCGTAATATCAAATTTGGTATATGCAATGTAAAAACTAGGAGCAACAACGCCAACAGCCAAAGACTAACAGGCACCCCGCCAAACCATAATGAGCGTGCCCACTACGTCGCGAGGCAACTTACCCGCAACGACGCAGCCACCCAGGGAGCAGCCGCCTCCGTGGTTGGCAGGAGCACCGGCCGAGGCACGGTGGTGGCCACAGGCACCGGCACTGCCACAATTACCACCCCCACCACGTCCGTTGCTGCGGCAACTGAAGTTGGTGCAGAAGGGGCAAGGCAACAGAGGTGCACCGACTGCTATGGAGAAGAATTTACTGCCATGTAGGATGACGTGCTTGAGCACTATATGAAAGAGCGGAAGAAATTTTCGCAACCTTACGTGCGTCTGGACAGGTCGCAGGGCGGTGGACATAAGAAGGCAGCAGACGGGCACGTTCACCAACCCCTGCCATCTGCACCGCCCATGGCCCACGCTGCACCCGTCGCCTGGCTGCCCGTGGTGTGCGCACGAACGGGCCGATATGGCACATATACTTTGGCAGTGCGAAAAAGAGATAAAGATGGGCCACAAAAAGGATGACGTCAACTGAGGTACCTACCGAAATGGGGCGCCTTGCTGAGTAATGGCAAGCCGCCCTTCTCAGCGAGGCCCTCGAAGACCAGGTGTGGGCCGTCCAGCGGGCCAGGGCCGTCGCCAAGGACTTCAGAAGATGTTCCTGGAACGATGTGTCCCTGGCAGCCTAGCCCCGGGCACAGCAACAACCCTTGGGCAAATAAAGTTTGTTCAACTCAACTCAATGTGTAACGATAGCGAAATGGCCGCGAGTGCATCATGAGCGTGGAATGTAGTCATGTTGTTACATGACACGCATGGCATGATTTTCATGTTAGTGTCCGTCGCTTGTGTTCGCCATACAGTCATGCCATATTGTACCAGTTTTGCAACATGTCATGTAAACGAAACCACTGCAAGAGCTGCAGGACCATGACATGTAAATGCTAACATTCATGACATACATGGCACTTGGCATGATTTTCGTGTTATGAGTAGTCACACATGTTCTTCATGCAGTCATGTTATGCCATATCAAGTTTGGTATTGAAAGAATTATTGAAATGGCCAGAAGAGCTAAATGTCGTAGGCGGCTAAATAGATAGATAGATAGATAGATAGATAGATAGATAGATAGATAGATAGATAGATAGATAGATAGATAGATAGATACGCTCAATGTTGCCGAAGTTCGCTAAGAAACGCTTCGCATTTAACAGCGTAGTGAGCTCATTGGAAAGTTATTGAAACCGAAATAGAAAAACTAGAGTCGACAACTAAGATATTCGAGAGAATCTTGTTGTGGGCTAATAAGTGCGTATTTTCAGGAACCACCACTGTCGAGTATTGGTAATTTGCATTTTCTCCGCAGCGAGAGTCATTGACATAATCGTTTGCACTCGTGCGACACGTGACATTATATCGGATGTATGCAGTTCGAAATTTCAGGATAATACATTACTTCATATACTGAGGCTCATGACGTCAAGCAATAACTTAGCATGTACGAGAAAAATAATGACGACACAGGTGTGGTCTGACAACTCCCTTGGTATAGTAGAAGCCCCGCCACGGTGGTCTAGTGGCTAAGGTACTCGGCTGCTGACCCGCAGGTCGCGGGATCAAATTCCGGCTGTGGCAGCTGCATTTCCGATGGAGGCGGAAATGTTGTAGGCCCGTGTACTCAGATTTGGGTGCACGTTAAAGAACCCCAGGTGGTCAAATTTTCCGGAGCCCTTCACTACGGCGTCTCCCATAATCAAATAGTGGTTTTCGGACGTTAAACCCCACAAATCACTCAAATCATGTGTATAGTAGAAAAACACCTAAAATATATATGGGCACGAGAAGAATCACCATCTACTGTGCACTCTCTCAAATATCCCTGTAACACACTAGTGTGGGCCAAAAAAATCTGACGAGGAGAAAGCGATGACAATGGCGCACCAAGCACGAGATGCTCGCAGCTGTTCCTGTTCGTGTCTTCCCAAATGGCTTCAGATAAAATACGCAGTTTTGGTATCGCAGTATCCATATCTGTCTCCTGATTTCCACAAAATCATTACCCTGACTTCACCTGATCGCTCTCGCTTCCTGAATAATGCTTGCCTCAGTTTGTGCTGACCACCTAGATATTCATTGCGGAGACTTTGGGTGCGTCCTTCAGTCTCGTTCATGTGCGGTTTTGAAGTGTCATCGAGAGCAGCTTACACGTGAAATGGCCTTGAAAATAGCTAAGCTGGGTGACGCATGCGTCAGCACGCTTTATGTTGCCCTGTAATATAACAAGGTTGGCTTTTTATCACGTTGACTGATTGATTGATTGATATGTGGGGTTTAACGTCCCAAAACCACTATATGATTATGAGAGACGCCGTAGTGGAGGGCTCCGGAAATTTAGACCACCTGGGGTTCTTTAACGTGCACCCAAATCTGAGCACACGGGCCTACAACATTTCCGCCTCCATCGGAAATGCAGCCGCCGCAGCCGGGATTCGAACCCGCGCCCTGCGGGTCAGCAGCCGAGTACCTTAGCCACTAGACCACCGCGGCGGGGCCACGTTGACTGCACGAAAATTGAGCATGTTTTTTTTATGATGAGTTTGATGTTTCGTTTATATTCGACTGTCATTTCTGTTAGTTCTTTACGTTTGAACGGCGCACGTATATATATCGTGGTTTGACGAATAAAAATTTGTTGTAAATCAGCGCTGTTGTATGGGTCCTTTTTTGCCGGTCTCTCGTGTGCCACGCTCGTTTCTCCAATATGTCGTACCAACACGCTTAAGCAACCACCTTTAGTTTGCCTAAGCTGCCTCGATTGGCCTACATTTACAAGGAAATCGAGCATCGTGGTCTTTGCAGACCTTCCCGAAATCAAACAGTCGCGACTTTTCATCAGGTACCATCTTCATTGGCACAACCCCGCAAGCCCGAAGTTGTCACTCGGGATCGCGTAGTAAAATGCATAATTTGTGGCATTGAAGTATCGACATTTGTCTCCCTGTTTCCACATACACCCCAAAACCAGAGGAATGTTAGCGCGCACAAAAGGGCAGATTACGCGCGTGTCTTTTATTTATGCTACTTCAGCAGTGCAGACTGTAGAGGTAGTTGGCTATCATTGAACACTGAAAAAGTAAGTAGAAAAAGCGACTAACGTTGTAATTTCTTTTGGGTGTTCTACGTATTTTCTGGTTAGTCTTTTGGTGCAGGAAAGAGGGTCTTCGCACATGACGCTTAAACCTTGACAGCTCAAGAGGAACGTAGGGTACACGTGACAGAACAGCTCTATTCGATGCGTTAGTGAGGCTTCCTGGAAACAGATATTTATAATTGTTCGAGTGTGCTGTCTCAAAACCACCATCTGATGATGAGAAACGCCGCAATGAAGGGCTCTGGGAATTTAGAGCACCTGAGGATATTTACCGTGCACCCAATTCTAGGCACACGCGCCTCAAATATTTTCACCTCCATCGAAAATGCAGCCGCCACGGCATAGACTCGATTCCACGATTCCGATCAGCAGCAAGTGCTTTTAGCCACTAGACAAGCTTTGCGGATTACTGGAAAGAGAAAACCGATTGAAAATCGCCCTTTTGATTTGTTTTCTATCCTATCAGGTGTTCTTCAGATGTTAGCAAATATTTAGCGGAGACCATTAGGACACAAAACGCTGTTAGCCTTGTAAGCCAGCGTAACGTTTCTACACACAAAAATAGCTAATACTACAACTTCTTTGAAATTATCAGCCTAATATTGAAACAAATCAGACGTATTATAAATATACAACGAACATCAACAAACATAAGCCTCGACACATGATTAACAGCCAAGTTAAACGAACGGAAAATGATGCTAATACAATTATAATTATTTTTAATTGCTGTTTCAGCTGTAATGTAGGTATTATGATGAAAATTAAATGAAATAAAGTCAATGAGGTTGTTCCGAATTGTTTAGTTATAAAGTTTTTGCTCTTTAGGATAATTGTCATTTTGCAGTTAAATGTTTCAAATAATGCACCAGTACTTTCTTTCATTTAAATAACTGTTGTTCCATATATTTGTACATCAAAAAGAAACTTTGGTCAGTATACGCAGGAGATTTTGTTAATGCAATAACCGCATGGAAGATATTGCAGTGCTAGATACTACCGCGTGTTATTGTCTTTGTCTACAGATTTCATAAAACCTGCGCATACTGAGAAATCGCGTTGCTGTGCCGTCTGGACGGGCTAAGGTGTGCAAATAGCTGCAACGATGGCGAGCCTTCTCTTTTGCTTCGCGAAGCTCTTATTTCCTTGGATCTGGTGATGAGCATCCATTTAACTTCGAGTGACATTTCATGGAAGCAGAATACAACAGATCTGAGGAGGGCAAAGTATAGAATCTACTGATCCCAATATGCGTTGTTTTGGTGCACCTAACTTAGGGTCCTTTGGTTTTGTGGGATTGAAAAATAAACAGCAAGAACGACAAGATTTGATAATGGCACTCATCAGGCCTTTTGCTGTTGCTGAGTCACTTGCATAAAAGTTTTAAAAAGCACACAGTGGTCAGTGTGGCTTAAAACATCAATGAAACATCCATTCTTACTTTCGGTTCTTCACAAACAATGGTCTCGCCACAGAGAAATAAATAGCACAAAAGTCTACCTTGAGCCTCATGAAGCGCCTTGCGTTCGAAGAAATATCGACTGTGTAGGCGACCCAAATAATGAACCATACCCTGATTTCTTACCACGTTTACCTGCGGCAGACAGTAAATTGCTTTGATCTTGCTGCAATCTCCGCTAACACAGTGATCAGAGGCAAGCGAGCTCCCGATAGGACATCGCTTCTCAATCCTCCTTAGATCTGTATCAGGGGTTCCTTGTGCACATAAGTAATCATTGCGTTTTGTTCGGCATCGAGAGCCAAGCCTAGTACAAGTTTGTTGTCACCTGGTGCATATTTTTTTGCGCCATTACCTCTAAGCGATAGTCCTAATAAACTACCGAGAATAATTGCTTTTGGCCAACAGGCTCCTTCTATGGAAATAGAAATAAATGAAGTGTTTTTTTGTCATTTTTTTGGCGACTGCTACCCTTTCCACTTTGTATCAGGTGAGTAAACAAGTTCAGTATCGAAAATAACAAATATCTTTGAGAGATATACATTCCTATGTTTTATAAGTTCAAAAGTGTCCCTTTGACAACAGCGCACATGTGACTGCAATACATACTTTCACTGTAGCCCACTCTCTGTTCATCACAAATATTATTGCATTAAAGCAACGCTTTGAGAACTTTGAATGTTTGGTGGTTTATGCGAGATGGTCCCGGGCCTGGTTTTCACAAGTAGAGAACGTTCACTCCAAGTCTTGTGAGTGAGCTCCTGCTCAAGTCTCTGTCTCGGTGCTATATTTTGGCACGATTGATAGACAGAAGATGCAAATTCTTGTTTTCCTGGCCACACGCAGGTTGAATTCAGTAGAAAAAAACGCTTTGCGTAAGTAGATCCGAGTCTTAGGCGATCCACGAGTGTGACGATACGTCGTGGTAGCTCTGGATCTGATTGGCTCTCAAAGTTAGGTCACAAATATGGGTGATAGATTCTTTTGTGATGTCTAGAAAGGAGGTTGATTGATATACTTATGTCAACGTGATAATTTACGCTTTACACTTCATAATGCTCTGCTTCTGAGCATGATCTGTGTGTTACATGAAGCTCGCATTTCAGAATATGAAACAAAGTTGTAGGCAAAGCTCGGCACTGGTGAGTTTTTGTGATTTAGGTACAATTTACCTCTGCACGCAATCCAGAGCTATAAGCGATTGTTGTAAAGGTGGCGCTACAGACTAGGCGAAATGTACGTACCCCCTGAAGAAGATGAGTTCGATGAGAGGTTAGCACGTGTGCGAATTCGCTTACCAAAATAACTATGCTCAGATAAATAAGATCCTCCACACAAAAAACATTAATAGAATAATCTTACAAAGAAACATATAATTGTGGATATTTACGATGTTTACTTGCGATGGCAATGGCTGACACACTGGCGGGCTGGGACCAGTCTTTATCCACTTCGTAGTCTTTTTTTCCAAACTGAGACCCTCTACCGCTTTATGCCCCAATCCCACTACGGCCTTGTGGCACTACCCAACGGCGCTAAAGCGCCGATTCAGCGCTTGTCACGAAAGCGGAGTGCTGGGCGACATATACGACTTCATTCTTACGACGTGCACAACAGTATATGGTGGTGGCATTCAGTGCGCTTCATCGACGACTCGCTGTATCTCGTAGGTGAGGTTAGTGACCTTGCGTAGGACTTTGCATGGTCCGTCATAGCGAAACAAGAGCTTTGCTGATGGGCCGATGTGACGACAGGGGGTCCACAAGAGTACTAGTGAACCGGGTGCATACGTAAATTCCCGCTGGTGACGATCGTACTGATCTTTCTGAGAGGCTTGAGAAAGTGTGAGTCATTCTCGGGCGATCTGTAGTGCTGCGTCGACTCGTTCTATGGCATCGCGGACGTATGTGACAGGGGAGCGTGAACCAGCGGGAAGTAGTGTATCAAGAGGCAGAGAGGGTTCACGTCCATAAAGAAGGTAGAACGGGGAATAGCCTGCGGTGTCATGTCTGGAGGAGTTGTAAGCAAAGGTGTCGTAATGTAACATTGCGTATCAGTCGCCGTGGTCTGGAGAAACATACATTGACAACATGTCGGTGATAGTGCGATTCAGGCGCTCTTTAAGTCAATTAGTTTGTGGATGGTATGCCGTTTTGAACTTGTGGTTCGTGGAACAAAAACGTACAAGATCCTGGACAACGCGAGATAAAAAGTATCGGCCTTGGTCAGTATCGAGCTGTCGAGGAGCACCGTGATGCAAAATGAAGTCGTGCAGTAGAAAGTCGGCGACATCGATAGCGCAGCTGGTTGGGAGAGCGCGGGTGATCGCGTAACGTGTCGCGTAGTCGGTCGCCACGGCAACCCACGTGTTCCCGGAAGCAGAAGTGGGAAATGGCCCGAGAAGGTCAAGCCCTACGCGGTAGAATGGTTCAGCAGGGATCTCAATAGGGTGAAGGAATTCAGCTGGAAGCGATGTTGCTCGTTTTCGACGTTGACACAGGCCTCAGCTGGCGACATACTTTTGCACAGAGCGATATAGACGTGGCCAGAAAAAACGGCGCCAGACGCGATCATAAGTGCGAGTGACTCCCACGTGACCAGCGGCAGGTTCATCGTGAAGCTGTCGGAGAAGATCTACACGCAAATGGGAAGGCACGACGAGAAGGCGATCAGGCCCATTAGGGCGCATGCTGTGGCGGTAGAGAACCCCTTCGTGAAGGAAATACAAGTTCAGACAAGTGGGTGGAGTAGCCGAACTCACGCCTTCTGTGATGGGAAGTAAAGCCGGGCCGCGGCGTCGCTCAGAAGCGATATCAAGAAAGTCTGATGTTGATAAGACGCAAGGCTGAGTAGCTCTCTTTGTGGAGTCTGACGGATCCACTCGATACCGTGACAGGCAGTCGGCGTACTGATGGAGGTGACCGACCGAGAAAGAGTATTCTTGGAAGCGGCGAGACCAACGACCGAGACGTCCCGTGGGTGGGGAATCCCCCTACTGCCAAAAGGCAGTACTGGGATTGGGGCAATATTAACGGAGTGAATGTTGATGAGTGGGGTGAAGTATCCGCCCATATCCGTCCGTCCGTTCATCAGTCCATCTGTCTGCCTGTCTGACTATCCATCCGCTCGCAACACACTAGAGCACGCATCAGACGTATGACGGATGCTTCGCCTACTCGTTATATTCCACTCCGGGAATATGCTGTGAATTCATTACTATACAAAAAACGCTAAAGTCATCTAGTGACATTAGTTCCACGCACATATACGCATTACGCCATCTAGTGAGTGATTTCTAAAACTAACTAAAAGTGGCTACTACAGCGTACAACAACGAGGACACGAACCGCACCCTAAATGAAAAGAAAAACTTTTGAATTCAAAAGTCATTCACCTTCCAGAGTTATGGTTAACTGCTTTTGTAGAGATTGTATAGCTATATATGTTACACAAAGTGTATGATTCCCCAACAAATATATAAGCCTGATTGAATTTCTGCCTTAGCAATAAATATTTATTCACGTGATCGAGATAAGCAATATTATTGTTTCGGTACTCAAAGACATTTTACAACTTATTTTGCAAAACGCAACCTATTTTACAACTTATTTTGCAAAAGAGGTCATAAGGGAGCACAAGGAGTCTAATGAAATATTTATTTCATAACAATGCTTCAACATTCACTCGAAAACTGCTCTTTTGAATAATGTTCGTAACATTTTCAAGTTTTTTGTACATTTATGTGTTTTAGTGGTTACACGGGCAATGTATTAAAATGTATAGTGAAGTAAATAATATATTACACAGCCACGCCAGAATGCACTGCTCAATAGATACTCTTAAAATGTCACCGTTGACATTCACGCAATTACATGCTTTTTGTTAGAAAAATTATTATAAGTGATTGGTGCAACTGCTCATACCAATAACAAACACAAACAAAAAGATGTTTCTTCAGAATAAGTAAATTCACCGAAAAGACTCTACGCAATGTGATTAAGAATATTTATTCAGGAAAAACTCACTTAGACTTGTGTTTTCATATTCCTCAGCCATGGAATCACCATCTTGCAAGAAAGAATGCTAGCGTTAACTAAAACGTTTACGTGGTAGAACGCATTTGTTAACTAGTTCCAGCAAAGTTCTGAGATCAAGCTTGAATATAGAATTAGATCATATAAACTACTTCCGATCTGTTGATGTTTGAGCACACTCGTCTAGACACTAGATCAATATAATTTTGTGCATGCTCAAAGAATAAACATTGAGAGATAGTTTTTTAGTTTGATTGTGAGATCTTCGCCGGGGTGCGCTGGATTAGTGTACGCACGTTTTCAAGTATTTTGTGAAGGGTAGGTACTGCATATTGAATATCATTTGTTTTGTCTTCTGATAGTTGTCTTCTGATAGCTTCCTTCTGATAGAAAATAAGCTATGCGCACAAGAAAAGGCTGCAGTTAACAACTATAATATTGCACACACATGTGTAAATTGTTACGTTATTCGTAATATTGCCACTGGTGAAATTCTAGAGCAATTCAGTGTACCATGCTCCGTTATCGCTTAAGACACATGATGTTTTTAAATATATATTTTAGTACGGATTCTAGTACGAATAGTACGAAATATTCTTGTACAAAAACTCTAGTACGAATAGCGTCTGATAAATTTCGGCTGCTGCTATGCAGGAAAATATTTCATGCATCAGTTAAACAAGAAATTGTTTGAAACCAAAATATTTAGAAACTCACTGTCTTCAAAGTGTAATATCTCAATAGCGACAGCATGCCGATCAAGGTGGTACTTGTTTATATGCCGCGCGGCTAGGTGTACAAATTATGGTAGACTGCATTCTAGTAACTGTAGCTCTTCTGCGTACACTACCAAGGATATATGGGAGATGCAGTATTGATGTCGAGTTCCCACCTTGGCTAATAGAGAAGCCCCAAAGGTTGTTTTCTGCTGTATATAACGAATGATAGCTTGCAGTTGCAGTAATGTTTCTCGTATCTCCTACTTCTCCACTACCACTGTAAACAGAGCAGACAGCAATGCACATAGTGAAAATATACAACAATACAAAAACTGAAGTAGGCGTACTTAATGCTTGAACGTGAGACACGCTCTACCCTCTTCAAGTCACGTTCGTAAACGATTCCTGCACACTCGTCGTGGCCACTCTTGTTGCCCTGTTAGGAGCTTCCGTGCTGTGTTCCGTGACGAGCATGAATAAGACATTGCTTGCTTCTTCAATTGCTGCCTTGTTGCCCATGTTGCTATTTTTCTTTTTTGCATTCCAATCTCCCCCTCGGACGTGAGAAGACTTGTCGTTCGTTTCGAATACCGTCCCCGCGTTTACAGGGACGTTTTTCACATTTACATTCATAAAGCATTGTCACCTGTAGAAGTGACAGCATTCGATGTCTTGCTTTCTGAAGTGCAAAAGAGTGATGCTTTGTACACTCACTGGCACACACGTGATTCCATATTGTGGTTAAGGAAACTTGTACACCAACTTTTCCTATCTGGTTTATATTATAAAGCGCTTTACCAAGAAACACCTGTCAGAACTATGCAATTGTATGGTTTTGATATCGACTCCTTGTGATGCAGTGCATGTGATATCATACTTGAAAAGATATTGTGAAGCTATGGTAGACACATATAATCGTATAATGTCACTATACTTGAGGTGCTCTTTTGTGGATCAGTTGCAAACGCCTGGCAATACAGTATGACTATCAAGAATATACTTGACCACAGTTATAGCAATCACCTTTGGTATGATAGCACGCACTGTGCGTCACACTAATGCTCGGCACAGCACCGTGCTCAATCATGGATGAAATTGATCGCTCTTTGAAAATTTCAACTCTCGCGCCGAAGTGCGTGACCATTTATACAATATCACGGGATACTGAGCAGCAACAGAGACGCAATTTTGTTGAAAAAGTGAGATGATCTAAATGTGGAGGTATATGCCTTAGAATCTGGATTCAACAAAAAAAATACAGCAAATCACTCACAGGGATGACTACCCAAGAAGCAGTAGCGTTCTCATGTACCACAGCAAATGTTAGCTCATATGCAGTCCACTAAACTGTTAGCATTACACAGCGTCAATGTAACTGTACTTGAAGGTCAGGTCGAAATTTCTGGAGCGCTCTACGACAAGTTTCTCATGACTACATGTTGGTTTAGGGACATTTATTATGAAGCGCTATCATAGATGAAAAATTCCCAAAGGACATTCGAAATTAGCTCTACCAACCCGCCTATTGAAGAAATGTGCTTGCCAAGTGACGTCTGCAACCACAAGCTAGTTTCACAGGTACGGCCAACCCATCTCTGCATCATCACACTATCTTGAGGCGACATTTATATTTTGGTGATGGTGCACGACACTCCTCGCAGAAGCTTATGCGTGCCGAGAACCAATCACGCGCACAGTGAGACCATGTTTCAATGACTACACGTAAATGAGTTATAGCAGTTGATGAAAGCGGTTGTGACGGCATGATATTAAACAGGTTGAAGCTTCAACATCCATTAGCTTCTTGTGTTTTGCTCCCACATTTGTAGAGGCAGCGAGATGAAGTGGTTCAGTATGCGTTGATTTCTACGCTGTACCAACGGCGAAAACGTTCAACTGAAGAGCAGCATTATACCCTGAAGCTTACCTCAAAGCTTTAGCATGGCGTCATTTTACTAATAGGGCCACTAGGGCTTGGTGGGATGCAGAACACTATAATTTGTATTGCCGAGAGGTGCTGCTGGCGGGTCATGTCTGTCCCTTTTGATTACCACTAAATTCAGTCATTGCACGGCAGCCTGAAATTAACCAGCCCCTCGGCAAGTAAGTCGTCGCATATCTTTTTTTCTGAGAGCACGCTTATGCGAGCACATCGCACGCTCAACTTTGCTTGGGACAAAGCCAGCTAATGAATAAATTAGTGACCCGGCATTTGCGGTGAGTGCTAGAGTGGCTTCAGCGCTCATTTCAACGTTGATTAAAAGAGGTGCATATTTCCTCAAATAATTTAGGGACGAAAAATTGGTTATTTCGAAGTAACAGTGAGAAGTGCGTAGCGCCTTTTTGATGAGTGCTACTGGCTGTGCTTTTTGTTTCTTAAATCATTTTTAAGTCACCGACTAATCAGGTATATAAATCAATATTTCGACACTTTGCTTCATATCTCGAAGAAAGCATAAGTGAACAGGTAATATAACTTGTCCCAGCTAATTATAACTGGACTGTTGTTCATTTACGTTGATGTGTTCTCATCAGTTCAAGAACAAGTATATAACGTGTGTGGATGGCAATAAAATGCTGGTAACTAAACGTCGTAACAATCCATCATAGAACGTTGCATGAGTTTCTTGTTTTCTCCTCGTTAAACTTGGATATGCTCAGTTGGAGGGCCTACAACAATATAACTAACCCTTGAAAAAACACTGCAAATTGTTTAGCTATTTCAATACTACTTTTTGAGCAATATGCTTTTGAGAAGCGCGCAACTCATTCTTACTATAGCGTATATGCGATAGCTAATTTTATCGGTAAACAGTGACCAGGAAACAAAAATTTTTCTATAAACCACAACCAACCTTTTACTTTCACTCTCTGTTTTATCGTTCAGCAACAGGTTTGACACCCACCACCTTTTCGGTCACAGGAGTACCGATCCGCTTTCTGAATTTCGAACGTGTCAGAGAACAGAGGCTAGCCACATTTTGGTGGTCATTTGCGAGGGCTCTAACCGTGTTTGAAAGTGATGAATTCAGTAGCCTCAAGGTTCTACATTAAGAACGAGGAAGTACGCAGCACATGTCCCTTCCTGATCACGCATGTGCCCAATTATTTTAGTCAGAGTTTCTAGTTGATATTTCGGGTACACTTTTTAAAGCCTCCGAAGCACTCCAAAACGACCAGTTGAAAGCACCATTAGTATCCTATCAAGGTGGGCGTCGTTACGCTTGCCACAAGAATGCTCCAGATATTTTGACGCAATACATTTCGTTCAGTGGGAGACATACCCATCAAGGCTTATTTTCGTGGTATACTTCTTCCAGGCTTCCCTTCAGTGTTGCTTGAAAGCAGAAAATATATGGCTGATCTCACGAATTGTTGAATCGATTTCATGTGAAACCATCCAAAAGTAGTGGTCTGTGCAAGGTTTGCTGCTTCGGCCCAGCGCTAGAAGTTGTATCGTTGTCGCTCTATAAATTGAGTGGTTGGGAGCATGGCATGGGCTTTCCAGGCCCCAAGAATGCACTGGCATGTGACGAGTAGCTCATGGCTTTATGTTGACACTGACATTAGTGCACTGACGACTTGTTCATCGCTAAGACGGTGCGCATACAATAGTAGCCTGATACAGGTGTATTCTTTGAACGCCTGACTAGAGTTTGCAGGGTAACACAGCAGCCAATGGTGCTGTCCAGAAATGGCGCTTGCATAGGTTTTCAAAATCAGTTTAATGTACAGGCGTTGCTTTAAGGCAAGACGTTTCACAGCCATGCAGGAAGCCTGGGTTTGGATCGGGATATTTCTCCCCTCCAGAATGACGCCAGTGCTGGCATTGTATTTTCTGCTATGCGGGCTCCTTTATGCGGTCGGTATCATATTTTCAAAGCCTGCGGTGACCATGATGTAATACTGTGGATCACACGTGCCGCATACCCGAGTACGATGGGCCGTGGTATCCAGGTATGTGCAGCATGGGGTTGCTGCAAAGGATTTTATGAATCCGCCGAAATTGTCTTGCTTGTTCAGCAGATATGTCCATTTAAAGTGTATTCAAAATTTTTTTCTCACCATGCTTTCTTTCTAGGTCACATCATTGTAAAACAAAATCAAATAGTATCGTCCGCATTCGATATTTTTGTGCAATATTGAGTACTGGCTGTAATAAAAAAAACATCTTAAAATTGTTTCTTTATTATTCATCGCACTGTGGTCCCGGAGAATAAAAGCAAGACAATGGAGAGGCGTCGACGTGCTGAAATTGAACTTTCTCATTGAATTATTCAGTTTCTCTTGTGGTCATGCTTTCTATTATTTGACCCACAGAACTTTGATATAGAGAAAGAGAAAGCGGAACATTATTTTTGACCATAATTTTTGTACCTCAGCCCTATTTAGGTGGTTTCCTCAGTCTAAGTGCAATGCCTTGTTGCCAGCTCTGTTTGCCAATCGTAATTGGCTTCGCAGAATATGAAAAAAGTGTGTACAGAGAACAAGAGCCGGTGTGGGCGCCCCTTCAATGGCGTAATCAATGCCTGGGCTAAATAATGAATGGCCCGTTTTTTGTCACTTATATTATCTATTGAATCCATATATAGTACAAAGATTTATTTAGATCAAGCGATTTTAGTTTTCCGGATATATTTATAAATATGTATGTGAAATACGTGAAGAACCTTGGTTGCCCTAATAATAATTAGGTTACGGCTTACCATATGCACCAGTATCGTGAAACCTTCCAAATCACGTATGTCCAGATTTTTTCACCATCTTTATTCACGCAAAAATTAAATCGTGCTTGCTTATATCATATGAGCAGTAGTTATTGAGGTGATATTTCCGGGGAAAATTTCAGATACCCGAAGGGCACTTTGTGTTTTGCTCACAGCAGTTGAAGATTGTCCCGCAATATCAATTACAATAATTGCTCCTTTCAGCGATTACCAAGAAACAATACTTGGTATTTTCAAGGCATCTCTCTTCCATGACTATTTCTGTCTATACAAATTCGTTTCAGCTTTTATTGTTCTTGGCCCAGACGAAATATCGCTGATTGCGGCATACTAAGCGCTTCACCTGTAGAAAAAGTGTAGATGTTTTCCCGAGAAATGCATTCACACGGCAGACTTCGTAAGTTCTTCTAATAAATGATGAAAATAGATTTGGGACGTAGAATGCAAAAACGTTGTGCTAAAATTCTGACGAAGTTGAAAGAAAATGTTTTGAGCCAGATTGCGTCCTTATGTTTGCAGTGATGTGGTTCAAATACAAATATGACACATATACCTTTCTATATTATACTTTCTATGGTAATGCATTTCAAAAATATGATCAGGTCAATTCTTTTTCTAAGGTGGAAAAAAATTCAGCTACAATACCACAAGGTTCAGCGAAGTTTTCTTTTTTTTCACCTTCCCTACTGCATGCAATAAGGTGATAGCTCCACCTATCACGAGTTATTCATTTACAGCTCCCGGTCCTGCTCTCGCTCCAAAATTTACCGTTGAAGTTTGTCTGCTCAAATACTGAAAAAAAGGGCGGCAGGGGACTTTTACAAGAAGTAAAAGTTGTTGTGATGGTTCTCAAGCTCAACGAATAATATTGTCCTTGCTACAAGTGCCAAGCTAAAAGAGCAAGGGCGGGGACCGGGACATTGCGGTTTCGGGTTATGCACAGGGAGCATAAAAAGTGCCACAAACGATGCGATGTTTGCTTGGAGCATTGCACGTTATGTATAGAAAATGGTCTCAGTTCTATCATGTTGGAGTTCCCGTTACGAAAAGCGCGAGCGCTGTCTCGTAGTATTTATAACCTCTTATGGGTATAGCTTTTAGACTTAAATGTTGTTCAAAGCCTACAATTTTTTTCTGATGTGCCCTTTTTAACGTGAGGATGGTATTTGTATCTTCCCATACATACACATGCTTCTCAGCTTAGGTACACTGCAGCTCCCCCCCCCCCTTTTTTTTTGCACAACGGTAGTGAACAAACATGGAGGTGAGGGAGCCATTTTGTCGTTTTTCATGCAATCCATCAGTCCTTTCGTTTGGCGGCCTTCAAGCATCTGTCACAAAATGCACTTTTCTTTCCCGGATTTCACTAAGTGTAGCCCACTGTTGCAAAGATATGTAATACGCAAAGGTTATAACTTTTGCAACTTCTCTAAAGTGAGCATGCCAAAACATAGGAAAGGCAAAGCGCATTTAAGTGCTTTGATTGAGGGGCACCTAAAAAAACATAAAGCTTGAAAATTATTCTAGCATTTTGCATCATTAGTAACATGCATTACTAGCATGCATTACTTGCATGCAATTTTAAGCAGTGCCCGAATAGTCCAGCACTCACGTTCATGCAGAATTCGTAGGAACGAATACACCAAGTGTGCTAACTTAAGGGGTAGGTTTAAATAGGTTGTAAAGAAAAAACGAGAAATATACTTTGCAGTGCAAAAGTCGGAGGTATATTGGCGTGGTTCGTAAGGTCTTTTTATGCTGCAGCAAAAAAAAACTATGGTCCTATTTTGAGAATAAAATATATTTAACCCTCTCAAGCTGCTAAACTTTTTGAAGCTTTCCATTGATAGCAATGGGGAATATCAAGACGGCCGCTGTCACATGACCAAATTGGAAGATAGTCGCCAGTCCGAAACTTCAAAAAATTATTTTTCTTCCTAGAACAAAAACTATAATGACACAACTTGCCATAAAACTGTTTATTTGCATTCAATACGGATTTTATTTGGACCATCACATGGTACAAATCGTCTCAATAGGGCGAAAATGACAATTTTCTGAAATTTGTGTTTTTTGCGTAATTTTTAGCAGCTTGAGAAGTTTAATTTTCTTTTTTTTCTTCAAATATACCTTTTGTGAAGTAAATTCTAACTCTTCAGATATTCATGCAGAATCCAGCATTATAATAAAAGAACGCTAACTTAACACATTTTGTCTAAATTCTTGAAGCCATATGTGGCAGAAAAATTGCATTAACATTACAAAGCTCCAAATACCTTACACAAGCACAATTACTTCACTTGTAGAGCAAATGTGGCATAGAAAAAAGAAGTGGTACTATGAAAATAAACTTTTCCACAGAACACACCCAGATGACACTCGACAAAATTTAGAGGGCAGCCAAGTGAAAAAAAAGTTTTTTTTCGTTCCGAAGTGTTATAGCATTTCCCTGTTTTCAATGCAGTGAATCAGCACAATTTTTTAATACATTTGAGACGGTCGCCGAAAGACCTGGGATGTTTCGCGCTGAACGACACTAATGGAAGCCAAGTAGATAACGCTTTGAAAACAAGTGCCATTTTCCTTGCATGCAGAACATACTAAACGTTGAACAATGTTATTGTCTTTAGATTCAGCGTCATGGTGACACCAACGCTAGTGGCTAAAAGTGGGCCTTGAGTGTGGGTATGTTTTCTGTGAAAGTAAATAAAGAGCGAGAAATATCGTGATATATCAGACAGAATGCTTACGAGTATGACACCATTTTTTACGTCTCACGTAACCAAAGTTAGGTCTGCAGCAGTGTGCCTGATAGTTAATATTAAGCCACGTAATTTAAAAAATTTCTGTGGTAATTAAAGGCCGCAGCGCAACTTCAAGATTATACTAAATGTACTTAGTAACCTCTTCTATGTTCCGTATAAAATGTTGCTCATTTTTATACCCCCATCCAGCGGACATTCTAAGGACTAAACGAGAGGTGGCACACGCACACTTTCTTACGGCTTGCGCTTCGTGTCTACTTCCCACCTTTAACCACCTCGAGTCATGGTATATACTAGTTGACTGTATTCATGCCACTGCGGCTTGACGCTCGCTAAACCTTTCTAAAGCCAAGGAGGTTATGCCCAGCGAGTATAACGTAGCAACCTTATCCTGAACAGATAATGCTCAATGTACATGCCAATGGCGGCTAAGGGGGAATGAGAGACAGAAGAATTCGGCCTTTTAGTTAACGCGCACGCTGCAAAGTTTTTATTGTTCCACAACGCACAGAAGAAATCTCTCACCGGCATCACCTTGTAAGTCAAAATGCAAGACTGGTTACATATACGACTACTTTTACGACTACGAGGGACGAACGGGTGCCGCTATAAGGAGCTTCGCCCATAAAACAGCGACCTCTGTGACAAGGGGCTCACGACGCAAGTGTGGCAGATAACCCACCAAGCACGTAGCGCACATGAACAATTTTGATTTTTGTTTATCAAGGCAACCTGAGCACCAACCCAAAGAAAGTTTGCCTAAAATCTGTAAAATGCCCATCGATGACATTTTATTATTTGAGATAATGTATGCGCTGAAAGCAAGGCCTAAATAGTCATGTTCTCATGCGACAGTCAAAACACCGCGCACTTTTTGGGTGGCTTGGCAGATGAGCAAGTCTTGGTGTGGCGTCTGCAGTAAAAATTTTAGAGCTATTAAGGGTGCAAATCGACCTGTCACCAGACGAACATTCTAAGCGTATTCCGGCCTACACCCTCCTGTAAAGGTGCTATCTGAATACCATGATCATAATCAGAATACCATAAAAATAAAAATAAGGTATAAGGTGGTGGTTTTACTTCAACACACTTCTAAAATGGTGTTGGAAAGGTGTGCTCCCCCTTCTATATCGACTCTCACAGGACCTCTAATGGGTATGCTCGAGACATGTTCTAGATGAATGCATACGGTAATCATAGAAGAGGCGCTCTATTAGTTCGGCTTCACAGGCCTTAGTAACGACAATACATTTCAGTAAGCTTGCTTATATATACAAGAAAACAGACTGCTCATTTTGTCATACTATTAAATATAAATATTTGGTGTCCTGAGTAGCGTAAACATCTCATGTATATCCACTGGATGCTCAGTGAGTTGATAAATATGACGTTACTTCGTATGTATGTGTGTATATGTGTAGACACACACGCACACGCATACGCACATACACACAAACACGTTCAATTGACATATGGTACCTAAGGCAGTGTGGACATATCATGCAGGATGCTGACACATACACGTTGAAGACAACTTGATTTGCTATAAAACTTGGTGTGGCAAATCCATGCGAATTCAGCTTTATGAAGTTCATTTCGCAATAATACACTCTGTCGCTTTGCCAATAGGATTTACAAATTCACACGAGTACGATGTATAAAAAATCATGGCGCAGAAAAAACATGGCGAGAAAGCCCCAAAATGCTGGTAAGCTAAGAACGCGAGGCTTTAGCAAGAGTCTTCAGAAACTTAGTGATAACAGACCTCAGCATTGACTTCTCTAGGCACAGGGAAAAACAGAGGAGAAAGATAAATAGAGAGGAGAGCCAGGGGGGTTAACCAAGCTTGGCTCGGTTGGCTACCCTACACTAGGAGTGGGGGAAAGGGAGCATAATAGAAAACAAAGAGATGAAAAAGAAGAGGAGTAAGAAAAAGAAGCATGAATAGTCAGCTCGAGACTACAGAGGAAAAATCGGCAGGTATTACAAGCATGTTGCAAGTTTCACAGATATATTGCAGAAAAACAGCATGCACACATCGCTGCAGGTCCATCCTCTGTAGATAACAGTGAAGCATTTTGAATGGTTCCCCATAAGCCACAAGAAACCTCCATCATTCAGGACATTCGCAGTGAACACCACACATGATGCTGGTATTCCAACCCGTATTGACAAATTGAAAACAATACTTTGTGCGTAAAAATACACTATGCCGCTTCGCTCAACTCTCCTATGTCACGGCTGGTGAGTGTGCAGCAGCTATGGAACAGAAAATTTGGCTCGGTGGTTTTATTCGTATGGGAAAAGTCACGACAGTGTCGTTCACCCATACTGCTCGCTCAGTCGTTATAGATCATTGCAAGATGGAATAGTTGTATGAAATCAATACAATATAAATAAATAACAAATGGCTTAGGAGTAAATATACAAGAAAATAATATTCAAGGGTGCTCAAAAAGTAGTGTATCGCAGCTCTTCAATCTTACTCTCTGTTGTGAGCTATATTGGAGTTTTAAATGAGCCTGTACTGCCGCAAACCCAACTCCGACAATTTCAAAAAAAAATGCTTGTGATCCGAAACTTCTGCGATACAGTCGACTAATTTATGGCGTCTTCTCTGTTAGCAGGAAGTAGAAGTGATAAGTAGCACAGCTAGCACCGCCGCGGTGGTCTAGTGGCTAAGATATTCGGCTGCTGACCCCGCAGGTTGCGGTGGCTGCATTTCCGATGGAGGCGAAATGTTGTAGGCCCGTGTGCTCAGAATTAGGTGCACGTAAAGACCTCCAGGTAGTCAAAATTTTTCAGAGCCTTCCACTACGGCGTCTCTCATAATCTAATGGTGGTTTCGGGACATTAAACCCCACATATCAATGACGAAGTAGCACAGCTACTGTTACGTGCTGAGTCACCAGTCGTATGGAGCTTAATTGGTTTATTTGAGACAACAAACACACATGTCAAAATCTGAAAAACAGAAAATGAACCAACGTTCATTTCAGAAGCAAGGTAAACCTGGAGGGCGCTTGAGATTCGTCTTCCTGAGCAGGACGGGACAGCGTAATAGGACCCCATGCGCAATGGTTTAAACCTGGTTGCATGAAAAGGAATGCTTCTGCGGGTAACAGCTGCCGGTTAAAGCCATCCTAGAATGTAGACTAGCCGGCCACTGTCTAAGTGTCTACCACGCCATAAATGACTCCTTCTGGTAATTGATGAGGCATGCACCGCCCACTAGCCCGTACGTCACGCGGTGCATTTGCGTAGCCGCACATTTTACAGCTTTAAAACTAACCACTCATTGCGCAATTCATCATCATCATCGTCGTCGTCATCATCATCATCATCAGCCTGACTACGTCCACTGCAGGACAAAGGCCTCTCCCATGTTCTGCCAGTTAACCCGGTCCTGTTCTTGCTGCTGCCAATTTATACCCGCAAACTTCTCATCTGCCCACCTAACCTTCTGTCTCCCCCTAACCCGCTTGGCTTCTTTGGGAATCCAGTTAGTTACCCTTCATGACCAGCGGTTACCCTGTGTACGCGCTACATGCCCGCCCCATGTACATTTCTTCTTCTTGATTTCAGCTATGATATACTTAACCCCCGTTTGTTCCCTAATCAACTCTGCTCTCTTCTTGCCTCTTGAGAATACACCTACCATTTTTCTTTCAATTGCTCGCTGCGTCGTCCTAAATTTAAGCTTAACCCTCTTTTGTAAGTCTCCAGGTTTCTGCTCCGTAGCTAAGTACCGGCAAGATACATTCCAGCAATTCACATTCCAGCAATCTGCCTTGCAACATTACATTTTCATGCACTACATGGCATTCATATATGGCTTTTTCTGAATCAGTGTCAAGCTATTACGTCGCTGTGTGCCATAAAACCTGCTTGCCTCATAGACAGCCTGGGTTTCGCTCTAACATAAAACCTGCCTGCCACGTAGGCGGCGTGATTTTCATTCTTACTTCAAAAAAAAACAAAAAAAACTTGTTATTCATTTCATTTGCATCTACCTCGATGTTTTTTCATGGACAAGATGATGAATTTTCACTCACAACTAATGACGCCGACACTGATGCCGACATCAACGCCGCTATTTCAACGAGGTGAGCTGTTGAAAGCTATCGCGTTAATGCGTTGCTCGATAGCAACAAAGGGCAAAGCGGGAAGGAAAGCCGGCGAGGTGAACCAGTATTCCGGTGTTAGGACACGTAAGTCACTGAAAGTACTCGGGTTTGTCAGCTTGCACTTCACACTTCGGAAAAAAAAGTGAAAGAAGTGACCGAGCGTCACCTGACATCATCCAAGTAATACAAACATATTGGACCCACGCAACCATTAAGTAGCGAATCTAATGTGCACTTTATATACATGTGTTTGTTATATATGGTACACAGAATCCAAAACTCTTGCAATAAACTGTAATAGTTTCGTGTTTTGTTGTTCGTGATGTACAGAGCAATGCGTTGTAATCTAGAAGGAACTTAGTTAAACGAGCGGTGACACCATACAAGCAATAAAAGGTACCACTAATTCATTAAAGAGTGTGAGCGTATATTTTTGGAATTTAAATAACGGGCTCAAGTTGAAGCAATAGTTTCGTCATCAATTCTTTTTTTTAAGAATAGCGGCACAGATAACTTCCAGGGACTGAAAGGTTGCTAAACAGTGTCCTTCGCTTGCGCAATTTAGGTTCTCTCGGGATTATGCCTCGTTCAGACCTAGACACTTTTGATGCAATGATGAACACGGCTCAAAAGAATTCACACAAATTACATGTTTGAAAACATCCTCCAACAATTTATTTTCTCAAATGATTAGGTTAATTTCTGATTGGAAAGTGAGTTCCTTATGTTCTAACGTTCTATACTCACCCTTTACTTTTTTTGCTTACAGAACAATGAACAACACCCTGTAGAACAGCTCAGAAAAACCTGCAAGCTTGATCGAAACTTCTTTATTTATTATCTACACACTCGACATGTGATGAGTACAGGCGCACACCGTTAGACTGGTCATTTCGCCGTATGGTTAACTAGCACAGTTTTTAACATCGAGAAGAGAGATAAAAAGACATGGCACTCGCTACTTGGTGTCTGTTAACAGACTGCTGCCTGTTGGAATAAATAACTGAATTCTTACTGACGTTGCTCTAGCTGACTACTAAGGAAAATTCAACTCGGACAGCAGTAATATGGCCAGTAAAGCTTCAAGCAAAGCGCAGCTCTCTCCTGAGCTTCAGCTTTTGTATTTTGATTAATGTTTTTCGATACTGTTACGTAAGAGAAAAGACGCCGTATCGACGAGGCTGTGGATGAAATATATTTCGAACCGGCAGCAGTGGCGTGACCGGTTGACCAGACACCAAGCGGAGACCACTCTTCGTCCTCTTCGTCAGGCACACACGCGCATCATCCCACAAAACGTCAACATGCATGTAGCATAATCCCCGACAGCAGAAGCGCCGTCTCGGCGCATCTAGGTGTCAACGTCAGCGGGAGAGTGGTAAGGCTTCAAGCGCGCCACATGTACGATATCGGTGGTCTGTGTGGCAGTTAAAGGTGATGAGGCAGTAGCGGCAATTCCGTATTTCACAAGAGTAACCCTCACGAAGGACTTGATATAGACCTTTGTAGCAGAACAGAAGTTTTTCCGACAAGCCAACTTGACGGGTCAGGGACCACAGCATGACCAATGAACTGGGTAAAAAAAAATTGGCCCGTATCTGCATGTTTCTGCAAATGTCGTCGAAAGACGATAGTCTTGCGTGGAGAGAGAGTGAACAACACATTTATTTGATGTTCTGCGCAAGAAAATTGGTGAGTGGTATTCTGGAAGTGCTGCCTTAGAGTGCCTCGAGCGTGCAGCATAGGTAAATGAGCACATCAAGTCATGTCACACGCGAGTTATGAGCCCCATCTGGCAGTTTTTTTTTTAAACAAAGCGCATGACTCTGAGACGGGTGTGCGCGCCCATCTCAGAGGCGTAGAACGCGAGGCGACGGGTAGGTGCCACCACCATCTCGTCTTATCAAAGCGTTGGAAACACTCCCCGTTCCGTGCAAGCGTTGCATGGTAAGTGTAGCGTGATAAGCGCTAGGGTCCTTAAAATTACTTACGTATGCCTTTTCTAGTAAGAGATGCATATGCAGAATATATGCGTGTTGTTATGGTGCCCCAGACATGCGCAATATTTGCTTTTTAATTGACAATTGCACAAGCATGAACGCTCAACTTTGAGCAACATTGGTGGTCGCTACAGATGGTGTCGGCCGTGTCAATTACCCGATGTTTTTGAGAGTGGACAAACAGACAAATGCACACAGACAGACAGACCAAAATTTTTGCGTACTATGGAAGGTCCCCAAGAAAGACGATCGTATTTAAAACTGCACTCTTGAGAGGCCAGATAGCGAGTGCAGCCGATTTCGCATGCGTCAGCAGCCCGAGCGATAGCGTCAAGGGCATATTCGCTGATCGGTGTTGCAGTAGATGGAATGACTGTATCTAAGAGTAATGTAGGTTCTCGGCCGAACAACAGAAGAAATGGAAAGTAAGTGACAGTGTCATGGCGAGAAGAATGATATGCAAATGTCACGTATGGCAAAGCAAAGTCACAGTCAGAGTGGTTGAAAGAAACATACCTCGGAAGCATGTCTGTAAGTGTTCGATTAGGACGCTCCGTAAGTCCATTTGGCAGCGAGTGGTACGGCGTAGTGAGCTTGTGCCTCGTTTGAAATGACTGAAGGATATCGGCTATGACCTTTGATAGAAAGGTGCAGCCACGTTCTGTAAGCAACTGGCGTGGAGCTCCATGTCGCGAAATCACGTCGTGTAGGAAGAAGACGGCGACATCTGTGGCACTGCTTGTTGGAAGTGCTCGTGTAATAGCGTGACACGTGGCGTAGTCTGTGGCCACAGCTATATACCTGTTGCTAGCAGAAGACAAGAGAAATGGGTCCTGGAGGTCTATGCCAACACGGAAGAAAGGTTCTGATGAAATGTCAAGTGGTTGAAGGTGTCCGGCGGGAAGCGTCGATGGCGTTTCGCGACGCTGACATTTATTACAAGCAGCAACGTATCTTCAGACTAAGCGTGAAAGCCCTGGCCAAAAGAAGCGTCGGTGAATCCGGTCGTAAGCGCGCACAAAAGTGATCGGCAGTTAGATGGTCATGAAGTTCGTGGAGAACTGCTGAGCGGAGGTGTTTCAGATTTACGAGCAGCTGGGCTGGTCCATCTGGGTAGAAGCTTTGGCGGTATAGGACGCCATCGTGGAGGACGATTGAGCGATGGGATCTGTCGGAAAATGGTGATTCGAAACATTCGAATATACCACGCAAAGATGCATCACGACGTTGCTCGTCACCGATGCGGGTTAGTTGCAAACAGAGAAAACGCAAGTATCGGTGTCGGTGCCAGGGATGGTGCTCAATTCATCGACCGGGTAGCAGGAGAGGCAGTCAGCGTCCTGATGTAGGCATCCTGACTTGTACGTAACTGTATAGGTATATTTTTGCAGTCACAGAACCCAGTGCTCAAGCCAGCCAGTAGGATCTTTCAGTGAGGAAAGCCAACATAGCGCATGGTGGTCTGTTATTACTGAGAAATTTTTGCCATATAAATATGGGTGTAATTTCGTGACTGCCCAAACATTAGCAAGACATTCGCGCTCTGTAACTGAATACTTGCGCTCGGCAGCTGTGAGAAGGCGGCTAGCGTAGGCAATAACTTGGTCGTGTCCCCACTGTCGTTGGGCTAGGACGGCTCCAATCCCGTGTCCACTCGCATCGGTTCTGACTTCTGTCAGAGCGGACGAGTCACAGTGGGCCAAAATATTTGGAGTCGTGAGGAGAGTGATGAGGTGAGAAAAAGCGGCAGCTTGAGCGGAACCCCACAAAAAAAATCACGTCTTTCTTGAGAAGGTTGGTGAGTGGATGAGCAATTGTTGCAAAATCTTTCACGGACCTTTTAAAATAGGAACAAAGTCTCACAAAGCTCTGGACGTCCTTGACAGACTGGGGTACAGGAGAGCTCGTGACGGCACAAATTTTCTCCGGGTCAGGCTGAACACTTGATACGTCGACAGGGTGGCCCAACACCGTAGTCTGCTAGCGGCCAATCTCGTCACATTTCGACGAGTTTAGTTGAAGGCCAGCAGTGCGGAAGATGTAGAGAACCGCTGACAAACGCTGAAGGTGTGCCTCAAATGTAGGCGAATATACAAGGACTTCGTCCAGGTAGCACAAGCATGTTGGCCACTTGAACCCTTGTAATAGCGAGTCCATCATACGCTCAAACGTGGCTGGGGCGTTGCATAGCCCAAATGGCATCACCTTAAATTTGTATAGGCCGTCGGGAGTTATACAATCGCAGCTTTTTTTTTGCTCTTTCTCGCCCCCCCCCCTCGCAGTCTGCCAATAGCCAGAACGTAGGTCAGTTGAAGGAAAGTATCGCACGCCGTGAAGACAATCGAGGGCGTCATCAATTCGCAGCAAAGAATTAACGTCCTTTTTTCGTGATTCGATTAAGATGGTGGTAATCAACGCAAGTTTTTCCTTGCGCTATTTTCTGTGATAATATTTAAAAACAACGGGATATAACAGTATTGTCGGACAACTTTGCATAATCTAACGCGTTGTTTCGTGGTTAGAAAAAAGGAAAGAAAGATGGAAAGAAAAAAAAGAAAGAAAGAAAGAAATAAGAAAAGAAGGAAAGAAAAAGAAAGAATCAAGTTATCGTTAACCGTCTATAGTACCATGCCATTCAACACCGCATATATCAGGTAGACGTGGCTGCAGCTTTACCTCCATCACTCTCTTTATGCTGCGGCTCCTTACATTCGTCAAGGCTAGAGCTTACTTCACTTTCCACGGACTGACCAAATCATGCTAAACATAAATGGTTCATACGCGCAAGCACCGGGCCATTTACCGAGAAATAAAACGAAGGACATGTTACCGAAGCATCAATTTCAAAACACAGCGACCGCAGTGAAATTGTTTTGATTGACCCGTTTGGATACTTTGTTTTATGGTATTTGAATTTTCGCACTGATTACTTGGCACACCGCAAATTCATTTACATGGACCACAGTTTTCGTGTTCAACACATGCTGCGTAGCATCGATCGCGCTTCATGACCAGGTGATGAAATTAGATGGAACAGCGAGGATGTGTGTAGGGAAGCACGCAAGCAGGACACGCCTGTATACGGGTTCATTTTGTATACATGCTGTGTGATGCAACAACTTCTGTCTCGGCCCAGTGCACGCAGTGCAGCAGCCACTAAAGCTTGCGCACTCGGGCTGTCGGGGCCCTTAACGAGCAATATACCACAGCAGCGCTAAACAAATTACTCAAGCGGGCTCTCATGCTACTGCAGCGTGGAGCGTAAATTGACTTTGGCAGCATCTTTTCATTCCCTCATTGTCCCCTTGCGAAGCTCTCCCACTCGCACTTCGCTATCCTGCAATACATCGTGTGGCCATGCCTCCCGGTTGCGGTCACGCATACATCACCCACGGCAGGGCAGTGAGGTTTTCTCTTTTTTTTCTTTTTACGTGCAGTCACTTCATATTACTTGCAATGTATTGTGTTTCACTCAGCCTGTTTGACTTACCCTGGCTAAACAAATTATACGATTTTATCATACTACTTTACCCAGTTGCTTGATTAAAAGTACTTGCTGCCTTCCAGTAACTTTAGTTCCTGCTTAATATGGGAGCTCCGGATGTCGGTAGCCGGAGTAAGTGTCTCAATATTATAGTGCAAATAAACTCGAGGTTCTTCGTAGCACTTCAGTTTGACTACGCAACCCGTATATTTAGAACGAACCCTCAAGATAGATCTTGATTGCAGGCATCGTACGCAAATTATTTCAACATTTATGTCGCGATGAGTATTTATCTTCTGTGAATGCTATTGTTGCGCATGCTGTCATGCTGGCTGTTCCAGTACTGAAATTACCATCGATGTGCTTCATTATCCATAGCTAACGCTGTGGCAAGCGTTATAAGAGAAACACTTCGTCAGAAAAGAAGAGCCGTGGCGTTCCCCATTGGCACCAACTTCTCCTTCAGTACATCAACCTAAAAATAAATATGGTAAATTCTTACGCGTTTTGCGCTGACTTTAATTGTGTCGCAAAAAGAATGGCACGTGAACTTGCGTTTTCTTCTGATAGCGATTCTGATTTAGGTACATGTGCTTTGTTAACTTCGGCGGCACCTTGGTCGACTGCATGACGAGAAGATTACTACAGCGAAAAAATCACAGCATATTCATGGAGCGTAAGAAGATTGGTGAGGTGAAGCGTCCATTCGTTCGTTCATTCTTTCTCCCATCCGTCCATGCGTCCGTCTGTGCACCCGTAAGTGCGTCCGCCTAGTGAACACTTCAAGTATTACCATATCGCATGTTTGCATTATATATTCAGAGTATAGAAGTACAGTGGACATTCCAAGGACTAAACAAGAGGTGGCACTCACAAACTTTCTTACAGCCTGCGCTTCGTGTCTACCTCCCACCTTTAACCGCCTCTAGATCATGGTTATATACTAGTTTACATATATGTTTAGAAAAAGTTTATTCTATGTTGGGACGCAACAAACCTACGGAACGAGCATCAGTACAATAAGCACAATAACAAACAAATGACAAAGCACAACATACATTACACATTTAAACAAAAGTGTCCAAGTCCATTGGGTGTCCATAGTCCTTGGTACTAATAACTACATACATACACTAATCACAATATGGGCAGGCCTCTGTGACCCAACCCTCGCTAAATCCAAGGAGGTTGTTGCGCACTAGCGAGTTTAACGTGGTAACCTTTTATGGTCTGATAGTGCTCAAAGCGCGTCTTCTGATACCAGTTTTTTTTAATAAGCATCAAATTCAAGGCAAACTTTATTGGAGATGAAGTTGCCAATACTCTTCGCTGTGAGTTAGTTCATCAGAAACAACTATCTTTTTATTTACAATTAAGTGCATGGGTTTTCTCCTCATTCAAAAATGGGTGCTTACGTGCCGTTTCTCTAGTCTGCTTATGAGCAGCTTATAATTTATGGTGACTTGCGTGAGAAAGCGGAAAGACTTGCTTTGTGGGCATATTCCGAGTTGTTTTCATACAATTCGAAATGTTTTGGTTTATTGTGCGTGCTTCTAGATGTCAAGCTTACCAGTCTTTCAGTGCAATAACTCCTTCATAAGGCTGCCCTATACAGTATTCGGGTAGCTATTATTAGAAGTGTTGCCTCGCAAATAATATTAAGATAAATCTATGTATATCATTCGGTAGCAGCTAAAGGCATTCTACGCACCAATCTCTCTCTCTCTCTCTCTCTCTCTCTCTATATATATATATATATATATATATATATATATATATATATATATATATGACGCTATGATGAATCGGAGACGTGGCCTGGCTCATACCCCATGTTTATTCCGTTCTCACTTCTTCCTCATCTACTTCTCCTAACCATCGCTTCATACGTCACACGATTCCCCCTCCCCCCGAAAGAAGGCATGGATTACGAACAAGAAAAAGTTGACAAGTAGAGGTTAAAAAGTTACAAATGTCAGAAATTCACAATTGGTTCTATGCTCCAGGGGGTTCCATAAACTTTCAAAGACTTCAGGGGGAAGTGCAGCAGTCCGGTTAACGCAGGAGTTCTGGTGGGCGAGGCTGGTGGTTGCGTCCTGGATAACACAAAAACGCTTTGGACATGGAAACAGATGGAAATACAGCCAGTATTCTTGCAAAGAACGAACGAGGTTGAAACGCTTTGCAGGATTGAATGTTTCGTAGGCGTCGCATTTTTTGTCGTGGTTCATACAAACGTCGTGCACGCAATTTGCGCGCCCGTTGATCGTGGCTGATTAGGCGCTGCTTGTGTTCCTGCAGAGCACAAGCGGTTGTTTTGTGGCTTTTTGGGAGTTTTCTGTGGTGATGACGCAGATGTTCAGACCGAAATCGCAATCTTGAACGCTGGTGCAGAAAAGTTCCTTGGCTTTTCTTTCTGCGAAGATAGCTCAGATGCGGAATCGGTCATTTCTTTAGTGTATGTTTATCACGACACTCTTCAGGCTGCAAGTATCCTTGCGATGTAGTTTTAGTTGTTCGTTGCGGATGTTGGTGTGGGCGTTTTAGCTGTTGGGGTTCCTCTTGTTGCTTTTATTGACATTGCTGATGTTGCACTGTCTGGCGAGGTGAACTTCCTTTGGAACCACGAGCCCGCTTTTCTGTGTAGCTTGACGTGGCCAGCAAATAGTTGATACTTGTTAGGGTGTCGCGATTTGTGTCATGCAATGAAGATAGCGCGCCAGAATTGGCAGAAAAATCTGCTGAGGCTGTTGCAACGCCATTCTTGATGGGCGTTCCTGGCACAGGGCAGAGCTTCGGAGTTGATCCTTTCGAGCCTCCTGTGTTGGTTGGGCTCTCGGGTTGCTGTGAACTCGACGGTGACGCTGCGAGAGGCTTGGTTTGGTCAGATTTTACTTGGGGCTGTTTCTCTGTGTCCGCAACTTTGGAGGTAAGCTGTTCTGACGCATGAATGTGGACGATTGGCCCTAGGCTTGGCTGAGTATATTCGTAGTTCCGCAGCTCTATCCCAACCGTAGTGGGCGAGTGAGGCGTGAAGTGAGCATTGTGAGCGATGAAAGAGCGAAGTGATGTAAAACCAGGATGCGGGCCAAGTCTGCGAGACGGGGAGTAAGCTGCTCCGATGCGTGGAGACTGATTTTCACTCTTTGAGTCATCTTGGTGTTGTTTGGTATTTTCCCCATGTGTCAGCTGGTCTACCATGAACAAGGCGTCCTTATGACACGAATAGTGACCGTTAGGAGCCTTTGAAGAGCTGCGTCGTAGAAAACCAGGTGGTGGACCATGTATGGGAGACGAAGCATGAAAGACATCAGTAGGGTGAGTGACGTCTCGTGTCGTATGTTGAAGCGATGACTTCGGAAAGGCTGACTTTCGCGCAGAAGGAATGCGCGCTTGACGGTTAGGTTTTTCCGAATATACGCATGGCCTTCTGTGAGTAAACGCATGTGCCACTTCGTCTTGAGGCACTTGTCGATTCGCGCTGGACTTTCGAATGCTTGAGGACTGCTTAGGAAATTGATGATAGTGTGAAGTTGTCTCTAGATGGTTGGCAATGAGTGAGTCTTGGTCATAGTCATTAAAACGGGTAATCATTTCCTCTTTGATTTTTTGCCATGACTCGTCGTTCTCGAATATGTGAATTAGATAAAATTTGAATGCCTCACCGGTGACGTAGTCGCTGAAGTTCGTAACCATCTCCCGTTCCGACCAAGATGCAGCGGTAGCGTGGAGCTCGTACAGGTAGAATCAGTCCTGCACGGGTCCATCGTCCGCTGCTCCGGTGTACTTAGGAATGGGAAGGTCATCTGATGCTGCTGTCATGATGCTTGGTGGTCTTGGTGGTCCGCGTCCTTCTGTGGTCCGCGTTCAGTCACTGCGTCTCGCTGAGGTCTTCGATGATGATGGCCGGGCGATGAAGTGGTTGCGAGGTCTTCATCCTGTCGACTTGTGTGACGCTATGATGAATCGGAGACGTGGCCTGGCTCATACCCCATGTTTATTCCGTTCTCACTTCTTCCTCATCTACTTCCTCTAACCATCGCTTCATACGTCACATCTATAAATATATATATATATATATATATATATACATATAGAAAGAGAGAGAGAGAGATTCCTGCTCACGGCTGGTTATTTCTTTCACCCTCTTTTCTTTCTTCTTATTTACATTCCATTGGTTCTAATAACTTCCCCTGTACATTCCTTGACATTACTGTCTGTTAGATCTCATTGTATTGTGTCAAAACACGGAAAAATGAGCCCTCAGGTATACAATTCTTTTCCTTATTTCATTTAACGAGGGTCTCATACTGGCAGACTTGGTGTCATTAGGTTGTATACGAGGGACTATTAATCAGCTGCCCGCTCATAATAAGTTCACGTGCTACGTGACGCCAAATATGCGCATAAAAGAATGTTTTCACACTCGTCGCTTGGCTTATAGATGGCGCTGACTGTCACTGCTACTTCTAAATTCACATATGAACCCAAAAAAGTCGATGGAGGGAAGGCCGCTGCGGAAGCTCAGTGGTTAGAGCATCAAACGCGTTATTCGAAGGTCGTAGGTTCGACTACTGCTCATGGCTGGTTATTTTTTCATCCACTTTTCTTTCTTCCTTTTTACATTCCATTGGTTCTAATAACTTCCCCTGTACATTACTTGGCATTACTGTCTGTTAGATCTCATTACTATTGTGTTAAAACACGCAAAACGAGCCCTTAGCTATACACTTGTTTCCCTTTATATATATATATATATATATATATATATATATATATATATATATATATAATGTAGGCATCTATTATGCGCTTAATCGTGATCTGAACAACAGTCAATCATCATCACCTGTTACCTGTTCTGGCTGACAATCATCATCGTCTTTGAACGTGCGCTTCATCTTCGGGTCCGTTGCGCTTGTTCGTTCCCGAGTTCACGGCCAATAAACCACGAGTCGTCATACGTGGTGGAGGTGGATTGACGATGCCAGTACCTCTTCTCGCAACGCCTACTCGCTGGAGCTCCGTTCAGGCCGCCGCTTGGACCCTGAGTCCACCAACATGTCTCAGAGTAAGTGGGTGGATGCCCTTTCTGCTCCCGTCCCTGCGCCACAAGCCACTCCTCTTTACATCGTAAACCACCAGCGTGACCCTCCGATCTTCGCTGGTCTCCGCGGCGAAGATGGGGAGGACTGGCTCGATAACTACGAGCGAGTAAGCGCAACTAATCACTGGGACGACTCTAACAAGCTCCACCGAGTATCGCTTTATCTCACGGGCGTTGGCAAGACATGGTTCTTGAACCATGAGATCGACCTCACCGACTGGCCTGCCTTCAAGCAGCAGCTTCGCCAAGTATTCGGCACGCCAGCCGTTCGATCCGCTCTAGCGAGGAGGGCCCTAGATACTCGCCAACAACATCCCGGCGAGTCATACACATCTTACATCGAGGATGTCCTTGCGCTTTGCTGGCGCGTCAATTCTTCGATGTCCGAGTCGGACAAACTGCGCCACATCCTGAAAGGCATCGGAAGCATTGCCTACAATGCCCTTGTTGCCCGGAATCCTTCTACTGTCGATAACGTCGTCTCTACGTGTCAGCGTCTTGACGAACTTGATTCTGTACTCCTTCAGTTGGGCAATAGTGAAAACCGTACAGGAGACCGGGACCTGCGTGGCATGATACGGGAGATCATACGCGACCAACTCCAATCAATGCGCTTCTCATCACCTTCTCTATCTGTCACAAAGCCTTCTAGCATGGCCTTGCGTGACATCGTAAAGAAGGAACTAACATCAACCACCGGTTCAGCCTACGTACAGCCACCTCCGTCTAGCCCTCCAACGTACGCGCAAGTTGCGGCTGCGCTTCCTCGCAACGTAAACTATACTTCGCCGCTGCCATCGTTCACGTTGGTTGCTGCTGCACCACCGGTCCACTTCCGGCCAATGCCACCAGACCCTCCGTCTGTTCACTTGAGTGCGCTATCTCCCGTTGCGCCGAACGCCCTCTACTACCCGCCTTGGTGCCCGTCTCGCCCAACATGTTTTTACTTTGGATATCGTGGCCATATATCGCGCTTCTGCCGCAAACGCCAGCACGACTAGCGCCGCGGGTACGACATGCGCGAACGGGACTTTTCCAGTGGGGATTCTTACGCCCGGCGTTATTCATCTGGTGAACAGCGGTCTCCATCTCCGCTCACGTCGACTGAGACGCGGAACAGTTACCGTTGAAGCCGATGCCGATCACCTTCGCCCTTTCGTCACTCCTCCTCTCTTTTTCGGCCAGCCTTGTTTACATCTGACAACTGGTCGGAAAACTAAATGATGCAGTTTTCGGAGGAGAAACTGCATGTAACTGTAGGACTAATATTCTTCCAGCACGCCTATTCAACATGGTTTCTGTTATAGTGGAAGGAGTTCTCATGGACGCTTTGGTGGACACCGGTGCTACTGTTTCTGTGATTAGGCATGATTTGTGCAATAGCCTAAAGAAAGTAATGGCACCTTATAATGGACCGAATCTAGTCGAAGCCCAAGGGAACACAATCCGCCCTTTTGCTCTTTGTACTGTCCGTGTTTTTATCGATGACATTTTGCATTACATCCAGTTCACTGTGCTTACGCGGTGCTATCACCAGCTAATTTTAGGGTGGGACTTCCTATCTTCTTCTTCAGCCGCTATATGTTGTGGTGAACGAATTCTGCATCTAACTAATACGAACTCCATGTTCGACGAAGGCGTCTACAAGCCACTACGCCTGTTCGCTCGCGAAGATCTAGAACTACCACCACATCAAGAGCGAATTGTGACCCTGACCTCTAAGGACATCGACTACGGTGACATCTTGGTGTCCCCTTCGTCGACTTGGGTCGCTAAAGGCGTAGCCCTTGCATCACGTGTCATACGCTTTCACCATGGCTCCGTGCTCATCATTGTTACGAATGTAACACCAGAGAACGTTCTCCTGCCTGAGGGCACTGCGGTAGCCAGTGTTGTGGATGCTGAGCCTGTCAGCGTAACGCCACTTAAACCTGCCTCTACCAACGACCCATCTATGAGTAAGCCTGGATCATCCTCTCCCTTCACAGCGCTTATCAGTGATGACTTAACAGCTATGCAGGCGCAGCAGTGGCTTGCATTATTAACAAAACACGCTGATTCTTTCGACAACTGCTCCTCGACGTTGGGCCGAACTACCACTGCAGCGCATCGCATTCAGACGGAGGGAACATCTATTGTACATCGCCGCCCGTACCGCGTATCTCTCGCTGAGCGAAAAATCATCAAGGAAAACATCGCCGACATGCTCCAACGAGAAATAATTCGTCCATCAACTAGCCCTTGGTCATCCGCGGTTGTTTTGGTACGAAAAAAGATGGCTCCGTGCGCTTTTGCATTGATTACCGGGCACTTAACAACATCACACGCAAGGACGTATACCCCAAGCCACGCATCGACGACGCCCTTGATTCACTGCAAGGCACCGAATACTTTTCGAGCCTTGATTTGCGTTCGGGATATTGGCAAATTTCCATGCATAATTACGACTAAGAAAAAACGGCATTTGCAACCCCCGATGACCTATATGAATTGAGCGTGATGCCTTTCGCGCTCTGCATTGCGGCCGCGACGTTTGAACGCATGATCGACACCATCCTGCGCGGACTGAAATGGAAGACGTGTCTCTGCTACCTTGATGACAATATAATCGTTTCATCAGCGTTTTCTCAGCACCTGAGGCGCTTGGATGACGTCCTAACATGCCTCGCCGGCGCGGGTTTGCAGTTCAACACTAAGAAATGCCGTTTCGCCACCAAATTCATCAAGGTTCTCGGTCATGTCGTTAGCAAGGACGGTATTTGCCCTGACCCCGAAAATATCGCTGCCGTTCTTCGATTTCCACGCCCCACAAGACTTAAAGATTTGCGAAGTTTTCTTGGCCTCGCATCCTACTTTTGTCGCTTCGTACAAAATTTCGCTTCAATAGCTGCGCCCCTTCACAAACTACTTGTTTCTAATGCACCCGTTGTGTGGTCCGAGGAATGTCAGTCGGCGTTTTACCTATTGAAGGAAGCTTTGACGTCAGAGCCTGTACTCTGCCATTTTGATGACACCGCCCCGACACTCCTGCATACCGACGCCAGTGGTTGCGGTATAGGTGCTGTTCTCCTCGAACGCGATTACTCTGGACGGGAAAGGGTCATCGCATACGCTAGCCGAGTGCTTACTTGTATTGAAAAGAACTACACCATCACTGAGCAGGAGTGCCTCGCTGTGGTTCGGTGCACAGAAAAGTTCCGTCCTTATCTGTACGGCCGTCAATTCACCATCGTAACGAACCACCACGCCTTATGCTGGCTTTCTACAATGAAGAACTTGTCCGGATGCTTGGGTCATTGAATTTTACGCCTACAGGAGTATCAGTTTGAGATAATTTATAAATCGGGCAAAAAACATCAAGACGCCAATGCTCTTTCTCGTTGCCCACTACCTACGGATTCGTTCGACACTCCAGCTGCCATCTCGGACGACACCAGTTCGGACGTGACTCCCAGTTCTGATGCCTTGCTCGCCTCGCTGTACCAACCACAAATCGACGATGAACCAACCCTTCAGTACTCGCCAGCAGGCTGACCCCTATTGTCGGCGCATTATAGGCCAGCTCTCAGGAGCTACGCGTCCACCCAATGCACGCCTTCGTCGACAACTCGAGCACTTCAAGCTTCAGGACGGTGTGCTGTATCGTCACATATATCATCCTGATGGTCAACGCTGGGTACCTGTTCTGCCACGCGCTCTTCAACATCGTGTACTTAACGCCTTTCATGACGATTTCACTGCTGGCCACCTCGGCTTTCACAAAACCTACGACCGCATTCGAAGCCCCTTTTATTGGCCTGGCATTTCTACCAGCGTAGCTCTAAGTACGTGGGTTCCTGCTCTCCGTGCCAATTTCGCAAACGTCCGACATCTCCCCTGCTGGTAAATTACAGCCAATGACGTTCCCTGCAACACCTTTCGAGGTCGTCGGTGTCGATCTTTATGGGCCCCTTCCTGTTACTGGCGCTGGAAATCAATGAATAGTCACCGCCGTAGACCATCTGGCACGCTACGCCGAGGCAACTTCAGTAGCTACTGGTTCAGCATCGGAAGTTGCTGACTTCATCCTTCAGGCCATAAGTCTACGTCATGGCGCTCCTTGCGTATTTCTAAGTGACGGTGGAAAGGTGTTCTTATCAGAGCTTTCAGGTGAAGTTCTTCGTGTTTCTGGTACTACACACGAGACGGCGTCTAGCTACCATCCTCAAACAAACGGTCTGACCGAGAGATTTCATCGAACCTTTGCCGACATGATCGCCGTATACATTCAACCGGATCACAGAAACTGGGTTAAACTTCTACCGTTCCTCACTTTCTCCTACAACACCGCTGTTCAGCGCACAACCGGCTACTCACCATTTTATCTCGTTTTGGGACGTTCACCTACTTTCTTTATCGATGTTTCCTTCTTCACCAGAAAAGGCCCTTAATCACCGTCTTCTTGCGAAGAATATAATTCTCGCCTTACCCAGGGCCGCCAGCGCGCTCGTATGAACACGGAAGCTATGCAACAATCAAGGAAGGCCGTGTACGACACCTCTCATTGTGTCGTATCATTCTGACCGGGCGACCAGGTGCTGCTATTGACACCAATTCTCTGCGACAGGTCTCTGCGACATTGACACCAGGTCTCTGCGACAAGTTCCAGCCTCGATTCATCAGCCCATATGTTGTTTTAGAGCAGACTTCACCTGTTAACTGTCATGTGACACTTCTTGTCGTGCTAACTGACCGCCGTTACCGCAGCACCGAAATTGTACACGTTTCCCGAATGAAGCTTTTCACACGACGTCCCTCGTCACCTTGACTACCCGCCTACAGCGGCCCGGCTGGCGGCTTCCACGTGGGGAGAATTGGTGTAGGCATCTCTTATGCGCTTTATCGTCATCTGAACAGCAGTCAATCTTCATCACCTGTTCTGGCTGACAATCATGATCGTCTTTGAACGTGCGCTTTATCTTCGGGTCCGTTGCGCGTGTTCGTTCCCGAGTTCACGACCAATAAACCTCCTTACAACCTAGTCGTCATATATATATATATATATATATATAAATATATATATATATATATATATATATATATATAGTACGAGATAAGAGAGTGTGCGCATAAAAGTTCAGCAGTAACATAAGTATAAGCGTGCGTGAGTGGCCAAGAATTTCCGGTGATAATAATAAGCGTAGGCACCCTACACTGCTCAGATTGTTGCAAAATTTTGGCCTTGTGTCTTCGCATACATCCGCTAACGTTAACATTAATATCAGGGTAACGATGATAACATTTGCTGACTGAATACCGTACGAAACTAGTATTTGGTAAGGAAAATTCAGAAATTGACACGATGTTAAAATTAGGATGCTTCTGTGATAAAAGTGATTTCTCTTTTCTAAGGACCTACCTATCCGACACAATAACTTTCCAAGAGCCTGCGTGTCTAGGCAGCCACCAGCCAACCTTGGTGACTTGTCCATAAATAAATGCAATACCATAGAGGCCACCGAAAGGACGGGCTCTCCGGATCTTTCCTCGTAAAGAAAGATGTCCCCCGCCGATGAGAACGAGGCAACGCTGGAGGTGGGCTTGCCTATTTTATCTGATTGTAGATTGCTGCCGATGAACGGCGCATATAACCACCACCTCGTTCACGTGGCTGAACACATATCAGGGCCTCTATAGTATGCAATTTCCGTCTTGATCGATCCCTGTTTGTATCGCATTTGCAGCGCGTCCCGATATTTTCCCAGTGCGAACAGTTGTTGTTGTTATTCGCTTTTTAGGGCCAATGCATAACAAAAGCTCCCAGAATAAAGACTTGTGATTTTTTCCCCGGTCGTCGCGAAACGTAGGTTTTCATTTTGACAGCTCTGTATACGGGTATGACCCGTTGTTTACGGAAAATGCTAAGGGAGAATGTATATTGAAACTCGAGTGAAGAGGAGAAGGGAGGGGAAAGATAAACATTTTCCAACGAATCACTTTTCAATGGATCCTCTGCTTCACTTTTTTGCGACAGTTGAGGCTCTTGATGCTTGATGCCTAATTTGCTTCAATCTCTCCTAGCGTGTTTTTTCTCTTCTTTTCCATTTTCAATTCTTTTATTTTTTTGGTACAATACCTCACAAGTAAACGAAGATTGTCTGTGCCTTGAAAGGTTACTTTTATAATTTCCTTCAATATGAATTTCGAATACGTGAAGTCTTCTTGATTCTCGCTAATTATTAACGAGTGTCTTCTGCTACTACATATTGGAGACCCAAAACTTCCATAATAGTAACGGTACACGCGCAGATTTGCGAAACCTGAACCCGGCATAGACGAGGAAATGAGTTAGCAGTACATAGTACAAAGCACTATCGTATGCCTCGCAAAGAGCGTAAGCACATCCCTAAAATTGTGTAACTGAAATAGATGTAAGCTAGGTAGTCTGATAAACGCTGGATAAGTGCAAATATAGGAATATGTGGTCTAAGACCCATGTTTTTCACATTAGATACATTATAACGTCGACAAAGTTGTCTCTGGTCGCTCCGCATGGTTACATTGCTGAGATTGTGGTGGCGTTCGACAGTTCGAAGGTACGACAGCGTGTCCAAAGAATGGCCACCCAAGTTTTACTGATCTCTATGTCACCAAAATAATGCACAGTCAAAAGCATTTCGTACACACTGAAGTCTAGCTAAAAAGTGCGGGAGACGTCAGTTGCACATTTTGAAAAAAAAACTCAGTGTTTCAATCAAGAATAACTCGTACAGCAAAATGATGTCTGAGAACAGCTTGATCTCTTCGTATGAGGAAAATACTGATAACGCATAAAAATAAAAATGGGGGACCCTTCAGCTTCCCTTTCAAGAGTTGAACGCGCAAGCGATAATCTGTTCCTATAGTACGTACTACAAACATTTCGTGAATGAAAAAATTTCCAACTTGGTATGCATCTACTGCGTGACCTTAAGAAGACAGTAACATGTGTGCATTTTGTAGTGGGTGACTGGCTATAAACACTTAGGTCGTTATGATAATCCCACGTTCTGAATTTTAATGGAAGTGTATGCTTGTAAAATGCTAGCCCGTGGGGAGATGCTTATAGTGTAAGTAAAATAGCTTAGACCTTGACGCTATCCGATCCCTGAGATGGAAACCACGTCCACGTAATGTTCGGCTTAAGTAAATGCGCCGGTGGTTGTATCATGTAGCTGTTGCGAAGGGGCTTTGCGACAAGAGAGCCTAAAGAGAGCAATCGATTGCGAAGAGGCAGGCGCACGTACTCCCTTATTTTGCTCCTTGTAGCTTTCAAAGAATCGTGCAGGGTAGTAATTAAAGCTAAAACACTATACGCGTTTGTCGCGACTTGAACACACTGTTCGCGGTTGCCTCCTCGGTGTTCTCTTGTACGCAACGCTGTTACAGTTGCTACATATACGCAGCTTGTCATCAATAGTACATGTGGCAGGCCCAGTCACGTGGGGGGCGCTGTTACATGCATGAGGCTCGTGGCAGCCGTACTTAGTGTTATCGAGTATATACCGTAAATCTATAAACCGTAAAAAATTTGGCATTTTCTCTTGTTACTTACTTCCTTGCTGGTTGAATAGAAAGATGCGAACGCATGTAGTCATCTACTTTGGCGTGGAACACCATCGCGAACACAACGAATGAATGGCAGTGTCGCAGCAACACTACGGTGATGCGCTGAGACGTATCAACAGGCGCGTTGCGAAGGGCGTATAAGGGAATGCTCGCGGGCCTTTCCAGTTGGGCCGTGACGGAGTCAAGGTGGGTGGCCAGCGAAGCTCATGGTTGCACTCCCGTCTCTAGTCTCGTCGGATTCTTGATAAACGCGCTTCATCTCAGGCCTTTTCCGGGTGTGTGGTGACCCATATTTGCCAAGCACGGCAACGCCAATGAAACGCGTTGAGTATACTGCCATGGCAAAAGACGTATCGAATAGCTACCACACAATTCAAGCTTTTATGCAACTTATGTGGTGCTACACAGCGTCCGGCCTTTATCCAGCTCTAAACGGCGGACAATATCTACTGATAATGTCATGCTGTGACGTCACTAAATTTTGTATCTGTGGCATCGATCGCTTCTTTATGTGACTTCATCACTCACTTGAAGAAGGGCACGTGCAACCTGTTTTGGATATGAAAAGGACGTGCAGTACCAAGACGTGCAGTAATAATACGCAACCGAACAGCCACCTCTCGCACAGGCAAGGATAAGAAACAATGAAACAGAATCAACCGCACTTCTTTTTCAAACCTAATCACTGATATATCGCAGTGCGATTCGTTTTTGTGTCAAGGCTTCTGCTTCGTTTCTGCTTCATCGAAAGTGATGATGGAGCATCAGCGCCAAATCTATTATAGGTGAAATCATCGCGCAATGGCCTCCCCATATTATGTGATTAACACTGCAGAGATTACCAAAATATTGGACACCACATAACGTGACGTCACATGAGGGTGGTATCACATGACATTGGCGCTTGGAGAATGCAGTCAGCGAAAAACCAACTATAGGGTGCAGAAATCCTTCCAAGGTCGGGATTGTAAGTACATCGACGCTGAAGAACAATTAAGTGACTTTTGCCTTCTAGTATTATGGGGCACAATCGTCAAAAAGACTGGGTCACTGTATCGCCGCCGCAGCGTAAAAAAATGTAATTCAGGTGTGATCACCCTGCGCCATAGCAAGTCCAGATATTATATGTGGCTTCGAGGCCCTTCAGCCCCTAACTACGGTAAGGCCACTGTGTTGTTTGGGGCAAGCAAAGCCGCTAACCTTGGAGAAACGCTATCATTCTATTCAACTCAATAGGCATTGTACAGTCGAGTTTCCCAGTGTGACTGCAGCGCCAGAACGAAAATCTAAGTGAATAAAAAACTGGCTCCGTATCTGTATGTTTCACTGCAAATCTCATCGAAAGAAGAGAGACTTCCGTCTGTATGAGGGAATAAAACGTTTATTTGATGTTCTGCGCGAAAAAAAGTGGTGAATGAGATTCTGGAGGCACTACGTAAAAGATAAGCGTCAAATGGCACTCATCTTGGACAACGAAAGAATGACCTCCGACATAGCGAGCGTGTGACGTGTGTGCGCAATCTCGGAGGCCCTAACTTGTAGAATGCAAGGTGACGGGTAGGTGCCACCACCCTATCGTCTTAACAAATCGCAGTAAACACCAGTCTTTTCGTGCACAGCATTGCATTGTCAGAGCTGCTTTATAAAGCTTTCTTAGCATTCATTACGTATGCCTTTCATAGTGCAAAAAAAAACACGCAACAGGTGTTGACGAGTTTAGGTTGTGTCTCAGATGCGTGCAGTATTTTCTTTCAATTGAAATTACGCCGAAGCATGTACGCCAAAAACAGATCAGTAATGATTGGCGTTGCAGGTGTTATATTTTAGACGTTCCGCGTGACAAACACAAAAGTGGATTGACCAAAGTATAAAGAAACAGTGGCAACGGCAATATTTCGTAGCAGTATCAATCAACCCCAGAGGTTCGACTACTAACGCCGTTTCAGTGCAATGCTCGTTGTCGTGTTTGGCCGAGCAAGTTTCCATTAAATTGGTGCTTCTGAATGACTAACCTAAACGTTATTTAGCGGCTCTAGGACAGCCATGCGCGCCTTCGACGTTCAAGTCATGCGCAAAGACACCTATCACGTGCTGGAGGCCAAAAGCATCATCACCCACACTCTCACATGGTTGCCCGCTCATATGGAATCCATTATGAGAGGCCCCACAAACATGAACGAGCTTGCCCACTCGAAGCCACGAGGTCTCACTTTGGGCTACCTTGGAGAACTCTTCCACCGGCCCTCAGCTTTGAAAAAAAGAGATCTACCGGCCCCATATGACATGACAGAGCACTTTCATTTCGGCAGAAGATACTTTCCTCTTCCTAACAAGAACTTCAATCGAGTGAATGCTTTGACTCTCAGGCTACGGCAGATGTGTTCGTATCTCAGTCGTTTTTATTTTTCGTTTTATTGTTCGTATATTTTTGCGTATAATTTACCGCAACATTTAAACTACTAGCTCTTGCAGGTACTGCAATGTATTCGCTAGCCCGGACCACATGCTCTTGCGTTGCTCCTCGTTGCGGGGCACAGGCCAATACAATGAATACGAGTGGATATCCTCTATCAAGAGGCCCGATGTCGGGGATCAACTGTGGGCTGTCCAGAGGGCCCACGTTGCGGCGGTTGGGCGTGGCTTTACTGTCACAACAATGTAGCGGCCCGCGGCGCGTTGGGTGTTGCACCTCAGGACTTCAAATTATGTTTCGCATACACTTATGAAAACAGTATTTTAAGAAAGACTATTGTCTTTAAAACTACACTATTTCCCACTAATTATAACCATGTGTACATGCGAAGCAATGAGTGCTAACGCTTACAGTGGCAGCTACGTTGACGCTGGTGCTCATCGCGATGTTGAGCCAGAGATATATCTGGGAGGCACCAAACACGCAGTGATGGACCGGTATTTCCAACTGCACCTGGCCAATCACTGCTAAAGGACGATGAGAGACAAAATACTCCAATTGGACACAGACCCCTGCAGTCCACTCTTAGTTAACGTGCCCGATGCTAATTTTTATTCTTCAACAACGCACAAAATCAATGTCCAACGAGCTCTACCCTGGATGTTAAGATCCATGCCCATATACACGGGATGGCTAGTGAACAGCTGTGCAGCACGAGCAGTCTGTTATTTCATTCAAACAACCCTTTAGTAGACGCTGCCTGCATCGGCGTTGCGAGGACCGAGGAAATGAGGATGCATAGGAGAGAAGAAAGATGAAGAAGATATAGTCATGCCCAGTAATGGTCGTCTCGCCGCACACCGGATTGGACTCTACCTTAAGGTGCTTCAGATCTAAGGAGGCCATAATGAGACTGGGTTGGTCAAAACATAACGCGGTGCCCTCGTATCCCTCCTTGCAGGAGTGGCCGAATTGCATCCGGGGTTAAGGGAACGCGTGCGCGCGTTTCTTTACTGTGTGTCACTGAAGGTGTATCTACACGATGGACGAAATATCATTTACAGTCTGTAGATTGCGTACGACGTCACCATACGTCAGCCGTTCCCGTCTTCCCGCATCGGTCCTCGTGGACCCATTTGTGAAACGACGGAAGCACAAATCACTGCTGGGGTGCTCGGGGAGCACTGACCAAATTTTCGCTTGTAGCGAGGATTTTTTCCTGTCGTGTAGCTGCGGAGGGATGCGAATTATATCGCATGTAACATGACTGATCGGTCCGTGTTCATGTCCGTCGTGTGAATACACCTTTTAATGGCCAACGCAAGCGAATTAGGGACGACCAAATGCAAGCAACGCAGTTTCGTTTGGTAAGAGAAAGCGCTCTCCCGCCTTTCCAACCTGGCCGCAACCGAATGAAATGACCAACTTTCGCAGCTTGCGGTCATCTGTAGAAGTTTGTCTTTGTGCAGCAACAACTTGGTGGATTTTGCCTTTCCAACGTTTGTCAGCGTCTGAAACTGCCGCATCAGAATGCGTATCACGCGACCCCTGAAGATGAGCAGGGCCCTTAAGTTTGGTGTCGTGAAGATTTTTTAAACGCGTACAACCTTGCACATGGCTATGGATGTTGTCTACAGAGGTAATTTATTTTATTATCCTAAAAAATTGTAGAAGCCTTCGTGGAATTTGCTCTCTTCTACACTACTATTGCGGCTAGCCACCATAACATTACTGCACCACGAATGATTCGCAGGAACTTCATTATCGCTTTGTTCAAACTGCGAACTCAACACAAGAGGTCCTGTGAGCCCTCCTTCGAAAAACAATTATTGTCTTAAACACCACCTTCCCAGCGTAAAACTTGTTTCTGAAGTTTAGCGAGGCAGTGAGTTATGATGAAGCTATTTTATCAGGTTGAAGCTTCACGTTAGGTGGCCATATAGAAAGATGACAAACACATGTAATACTTTTCCTGTGGTTTCATTACCAGAAGTGAGCGCTCTCTACTAAAAAGCAAGTTATTACAATGTTCATCATAGTTCACGTCTTCAAAAATAGCTCATACATAATTACTCTTTGCTTTTTAACTTTATGTTTGTGCTACGTAATTCTAAACATTCGGTTCGTCACAAAGGAAAACAAACGCATGTTGAGTATGCTGCTTGGCGGTGTAAGCATTTGAATATTTATCGCAAAATACGCATACGGTTTTTCCAGGCGGACTGTTTGCAACAGATGGGGCTTTATTAACCTATAAGCATTACATCAATGTGTTAAGGTCAATATAAAGCCCTATTATTTGCTCCTAGTTAAAAATTTCACGCGTAATAGTTTGTAGCTTTCACAATATATGATCGATCAGCGTCCTGAGAAATCTATAGCAAAACTGCTACAAATAGTATTGGGGAACCAGCGTACCGACACCTGTATATTCAGTTCCACGAGTGCACTCCAGTTTACTTTATTCATGGGCGCATGTAACTGGGCACAGTAGGGTCGATCGTACACTGAGAAGCTGTGATGACTGAAAGAGATAATTTCAGTGTGGTTAAGTGTAAAGGATAGCTACTGTATGGTGATATTTTACGAAACAATTATTTGATAAATATTTGGGGTTTAACGTCTCGTAGTAGAGGGCTCCAGATGCCGTAGTGGAGGGCTCCAAAAATTTCGACCACCTGGGGTTCTTTAACGTGCACCGGTATCGGAGCACATGGGCCTAAAAAATTTCCGCCTACATCGAAAATGCAGCTGCCACAGCCAGGATTCAAACCCGTAACCTGCCGGTCATCAGACGGGTAGCTTAGCCTTTGGACCACTGTGGCGGGGCATTCACGGCGTGAGGTGGCTCAATCTAAACTACATGCAGACTGGCTTCAGCAGACCGGTTAAAGCTCATGACATTGGTGTCACCCTAAAGAGTGCGACAAAACAAAATGTGATATGCTTTTTGTGGGATAATAAAAGATATTTTCGCTGAGATTAAAGATCTCAAACGAGCTTAGTGTAGCAGAAGAAACAAAAATGTTTTCTTCCACGCCTCATGCTTTTGAGCCCTTTATGTTTCATAAGAAATTTATTGACAAGTACTGCAGCTTTGAGTATCGTTTTAGTAAGTATATTAACTTTTACTAGTATAGTTTTGTCTAATTTAAACTATAGTGGAGACTAAGGTTAAATGAATATTGTTTTTGTTTTTGGAAATATTTAAGGGACCAGTTTGGCTAGAATAGTTTCTCAATCCCCCTAGTTCACTTTCAAACATTGCGAAAGTTTGACAGAGATAGAAACGCTTCAGTAAAGGTTTGTCAATCACTTCCATCACACAATGCTAGTAAATTGTGCATAAAGTGAATCAATACTTGAAAAGGTTCATAGCGGTGTACATAATTTTCATTTTGAAGATAATTTATACAAAAAACAAAACTACAAGAAAGCTTTGTAGGAGAAATCCAACGTATATTCAAACGTCTGTATGCAAGTCAGTGAAATTAAAGTGCCTTCTTCGGAGTTCCCTGAAATGAATTCTCTATTAGCACTATTGCTACGAAAACGCTCGGAATAAAAAAAATATGGCAGCATTTGGGGTGAAAGCTGAAACAAAGCGTAGCCGGAAGTGGCTAACTTCCTTTCAACTTTAGACCGTGGAGTTGAATTCTACCTTAAACGCGCTTTTTCGTCTGCCTTTTCACTCCTCTCCATGTGGGTAGATGTGTTCTACCTTGCTGCTTATTTTGCACATAGAAAGAGCGTGTTGCGCTGCGGTGCCCAATTTCAGCCGCAAATGGCTGTCAAGCTAACGAGGTTAAGTCTAGTAGTAACGTCGCCCGGCACAGAGTGAGTACGTTTGTTGTTGTTGTTTCTGAACCAACTGCCTAAGCGAAGCGTTTTGAATATTTTTCATTGCAGCTTGTCGTTCATTGCGATTTGCTGCAGCAGCGATGGAAGGTTTGAGAGTGCGTGCTTTTGCAGAAGGGTATTTTTTCAGCACTATCGCACAAGAACACTTCTCTCGAGGAAATATTGATTGAAAACTGAAATCAAACTACTGCTAGCAATTACCTGAACTTCTGAATTGTTTCTGTTCTCTGTCACGGTACTTTCAGTTTGTTTATATTCGCTGAGTTGTCGTTTGGTTTTTGATGAATCGCACTGTTCTCAAAAAATTCCATTTATATAAAAAATATCTCAGCCGTTTTCACGCAGACGCTGATTAAACCGTTATATATAACAAAAGCAGCATAAATTTTTTGTTTGGTTTTCTGCTTGAAATAACATTGCGTCTTCAACCTTCACGGAAACAAGTTTGCACTGTTTTGTGAAGCTAAAGCTACAGCGAAGCTGAATAAATGTAGGCCGATGAAAAAACAAACAAATAGTCATGTTTGGACCTAACAAAACCTAGTAGCGCTTCAGTTTAGACCTAGCAAAGCCTAACGAAATCTGTTTCTTCTCGACTTTGCTAAGGCACGTTGCCGGGCTGGTTGGTTGAGATTCAACATTTTCACTGGTATAGCGCACCACGACAACGACACACACAAAGGAGAGATCTGTGTAGCGCTGTGTGTGTGTGCATCTCTCCTTTGCATGTGTCCTTGTCGTGGTGCGCTATACCAGTGAAAATGATCTTCTCGACTATATTACAATAGTGGCAGGGAGAAGTTGTTTGTGGCCTGTGTTCAATGCAACTCGTTGTTTCGTTGGATCTATGTCAAAAAGCTCGTCTTCAATTCTGTTAAAGTTACGCGAGACAAGTTTTCATTATTTATAAACACAACAAATGTGTAGCTCTAAATAATGTAAATCTGGTGCTACGCGAAACATCTTGTGTATGTGCTGTCGAGAATCTGTAAGCAGACCATTCAGACCAAACGGTTGAACGTCAGCGTATGACAATCAAAGGGCGTCCCGAACCCCATCAGAATAAATGTTTCTAGCTCTGCCTTCTTTTTTTGTTTGTGTACTCGCTCAAGAAACGGTGCAGGACATTTCTCGAGTTCAGATCGCACGAGAATAAATACAATGGCTCGATGTGTTTTCTATTGTCTTTGTCCTAAATATAGAGTGTATTACTATTGGTTACAATGCTGTTTCTGTTTCGATCTTTCTTCATTGGTTTCAATTCCTGCGCCTTTGGTGTTTACTATAACAAGATAGAATTCACAAAAAAAACAGAAGAAATGAAGAAGCTGCTCTTAATGCTGAAACGTCAGAAGGTCACTACTCCATCCAGTAACGTCCGTGAATAATGCCTGTACACTCGAGGTGGCCGCTGTTGTCCTCCCGTCAGGAGCTTCCCTGCTGCGTTCCGTACCGAGCATAAGACTGTGTCATCTTTGGGAATAGTTGCCTTGCTTCTCACGTTCCTATTTCTTGCAGTCCAGGCTCCTCCTTCAACGTGCGAAAACTTTTCACTTTTTTTAAAGAAGTGTACATGTACCCCGGGCATTTGTATACGTATTTAATTTTGACGTCTCCAACAGCTGTACTGTGAACACCTTCACTGGCTGATATGCGTTGCAACAACACCTTCAAGCGGAGTCATGGTTACAAACTTTCATATTTTCACTGCAGCATTTCTTTATGCTTTGTTTTCTCGCGTTCTCTTTTTTCAAACACGTTGTAACAATGACTGACCTGAGTCTAAACGTCAGTGTAGTTTGCAGGACTGTATAATAGAAGATTTCCTGCTTCTTTCATAAAAGAATAGGACGTTGCGCTACTCGGTGCCTTTAAATTGAAATAAACATGCCATGAACTTCGGCTGAAATGAATAGTGGTGTATATATATTGACTATTAAGGTGCTAAGTAATATAGAATGAATACAGGCTACATTTTACTAGTCACAGAGCATTCGATTCGTGATAATTTAGAATATTTTTATGATGGAAATGATTGAAAGAGCACACTATTTAAAAATACCGTGAAGAATAAATACCGATATTTATTTTGGTATAGGTGCCGGCCAAAAAAAATAAAGTTCACTTCCTGATGATTATCTCAAAAGCACCTGTGATCAGTACTCGTCACAGTGCGGGTTAACTAAAGTAAAGAAACCTTCGAAGGTTTTCTTCAAAAGTATGAATGTAGTTTCAGAACGCTGCTCTTTTGAGACACTTCCCGTGCTAAGTGGAGTTGGTGTCGGTAGCGTGACCAACAGATCTGAAAAAGTAGCTGATGAACATGGCAAAATAAACTGAGAAAAAATACCTACATTCGGATGGATTTCAATCCACATCCTCTGCATGGCAGTCCAGTGTTTTGCCATGGAGCTACGCTACCACTCAGAACTCATTTGCGATTAACCTCTATAAAGGCGTCGTGTCCAGTAAGACATCGCATGTTAGCAGAACAACCAGCATTCGCAAAAGCTAATTGCTGAGCGAGTGTGTGGTTTAGCGCTTTCCATTCACTGCTAAGTGCTCAGTAATAATTGTTCATTATTGTCATCAGTGAGATTCTGCATCTACAACGTTCTCATAATACCATAAATGTGTGTAGCACGTGCCTCACTTATCCACATAAAAAGGAATAATAATATGTGGATGAAATACTACATCAAACAAATTACAATTTATGGCGTAATGAATATATTGTGGAATGCCAGTACATCAAGAGCAGGGGGCCTTTCCGAACAAGAGGCCATGCCCACAGAAATACTTTTGGGCAGTATCGCAATTGTCGAGACTAGTTTTTGTCATCATGTTGCATACACGACCAAGCACTGTTAAATTTCCTTCCTTCACTGAACGCAGTCAAAGAACGCAACTTACTTGAAACGCAACAGACCAGCTGCTGAGAGCAAACGCGTTACACGCAGTTGTTTGAGCACGTAGCTGTAAGCACTTGCCAGTTTCCTTAACGAGAATGAGTGAGTCTTTGTATTGTAAAAGAAATTATTCGCACACCACTGAAGAATAGTCGCTGTACATCGACCATCACACTAATACGAATCATCGTCGAGAAAAAATGATAAGCACAGTCGGCGGAATAATTGATCAATCTTCGATCTACACAAAAATCAGTGCTAGAGTTTATTAAATACAATACTGGCTAAATACCTTGCTAGTATAAGACTAAGTAAACTGCCACAGCGTTCTCAACGTGTGGGCATCTTCAGCAAGTTTCTAATTTTGCACGACACTAATAATGTTAGAGTATTCACTGTTATTAGCGAAAACACATGAAAGAGACCTACTATTACCGCGAAGTGCTTCTCCAGACAGATGAGAGATTATTCATAGAGCCGTCAGAACTTGCTGAGAGATTGAACCGCACACGCTTCCTGTGCAACGCCGAGGGGTGCCACAACGAGCGCATGGTTGTCGCACCTAATTACCGTGAAATCCAGTCTTCATGGCGCAAACTAAAGTAATACACATTGTGTCAAGTGCATCGCCGCTCTTCCCGTATCAACAGCTTCCTCCATGAGCACGACACAAGTTATGAGTGTGGTAGCGAGTGAGCTTGCGTGGGAGCAATAAATTAGCCTCAAGGCTAACGGCATAGCGGGTTTTCTATAAATGAAGGCGTTAGAACAGAGTTGCGATGATGCAAAGTTTAGCGACCCGGAAAGCGAGCGATTGTAAGCGTACACATATTGAAGGAATCAAGCAAAACAGCCTCTTCGGGTAATGAATGACAAAAATTGTAAATATTAAAATAAGATGTTATATATATAAATAAAAGTTATAATTTTTTAGCTTTCATATATAAAGGGTGTTCATCATCAACCTCTCTGGTAGAAATGAAGCATGACTAAAGAAAGCACAAGGTAGATATAAGAGAAAGATAAGACGTCTCGGCCTCTGAACATGAAGCTTTATTCCCAATTAGGCCTATTGATTGCGATTAGTAGTGTTTCTTAAAGAGGCTTGACGATGCATGCAAGAAGAACATGTAGCAGGAGGGTAGGTTTTGAGTATTTCGAGCAAATGTTCCTCCAACTTCATCCGGCATGCACTCCGATAATCAGCAATGCCTGCTCTCAGGATCCCCATCGTTTTTCGTGCTTGGGCACCGTTGTAGTACGAAGTTTATCACTTCAGTCACACCATATTCAAAGCATTTAGAGCGAGAAAAAAAAGGTAACAACCAGGGCATCTTTTACCATCCATGTACGAGCTATCTGAGGGCCCGTGCGTGTTTAAGCCCAGTGTATACACGAGGCCCAAACCTGTTGCCCGTGAGCTCGCACTCTTAGCATCGGTGTTATGGTATCGGCTGTAGAAAGAGAATACCAGTTGCTTCAGGGAGTGACCGCTATCACGAACTAGTTACTGCAGAAAGTAAAACCCTGGGCAGAGATTTAAGTGCAAGAATCTTTTATCTTCACGTCAGTGTCCTGGAAAATTGTTGGTGGAATGCATTTACGTGTGAACCGTAATGACGTACTCTTCCTCAGTACACGACATTACCGTTGTGTGAAAAATCATGTTATGACATCCCAGCAGAAAAACGTAATTTAAATTTCAATTTGCACCGTTATGAAAGCTTTTAGAGACTTACAATCCGATTCTCATCTCAAAATGCTTACATGGTTCTGAGGACCAGGAGCACAGGTATATTCTCCTATGCCGTATCAAACAAAATGTTGTTTGATACTGCATTGCATTGATGTCAACTTGTGGTTCATGTTATACATAACTTCAATACGCATTTGTAACACACTTTTCGTGCCCTAACAAAACATAAAACTGGTATAGGCTCAAAGTAAAAAAAAGATGGCACAGCTTTGACTACATTGTGCAAAATTGAGTTATCGTACTGCTGTAGAGCACGTGCCACATTACCTAGTGAAACATATGTACAGAATGCTTTGGTACTCATTGAGCACATGCTGGTTTGTGATTATATTAATTTTTCATCTAACCCACTCAGCGAACTTTGACCATTACAGCGGTGCTATGAAATTCCAAGCATACAGATGTGCACATTTTCAACGTCTTTTGTTCACAATATGTAAGAAGGGCTGTGGCGAGTTTTGAGCGTATACACGTTTTGGACCTAGAGCACACGGCAAACCTCAAGTAACAGTTCTGGCATTAAAAAAAATGTTAGGTGGTTTTCGAAAGTGAGGTTAACTACCGCGCCACGTAAACACATACCTTATAAATAAAACTAGAAAAGCCGCGAAGCAAATTTCTCCCACGTGTGACCCGTGTCTCCAAAACAAAACAAAGTATGGCAGATGGCGGGAAATTCAAATTGTATGACATAATGAAAACTTGATACGCTGAGTAAGAGAGAAAGAGAGACGATTGATTTGACTTTTCGTGCGTTATCGACTGTTGTACTTTCACCCTTCGTTATGTTGTTTGTTTATAAGCCTTCTTTAGAGTGGGGGCTCGCAAGTGGGCTCGCAAGTTTCATGATTACCTCATTGCATGTAATGTGGCCCAGGATATGGTAGAGTAGTCACTGCCCTGAGTGTACCATCAGGGTGATTTCACAATACCATGGGAGCCGCCGAAGCAATGTTTTTATAACTGTGCCCTTTATTAATGATGAATAACGAACATGCGTACTGTATGATTTTACATGTTTTCAACCTGGCGTAAGAAAAATAAAGAGTAATATAGAGAATCTTTCAACTTCTTAACTGATTTAAATGGAAATTGCATTGATTGCGTATTATATTGTTTCTAGTATTCACTTTAAACTGCCGCTTCCTGTCAAGAATACAAAAATACGCACAGTTATTTTAAGGATCAATCAGCTTTCCTTATTTGGCAAAACAATCAGTACAGAAACATTCAAAATACGCAAGTTTTATTAGTTACACGCCCTAGATGTGGTTTGTAGTGCAGGATAAGCCAATCATGTATGTTCATGTTGTTTCTGTAGCAAAGCCACCACTCTGAAATCCAAGCTTAAGTTTTGGCTGCTCAATGCATGCCCGACATTCAATTTGTTGGTATTTTACAAAATTTAGGGACCAAAAAAGTTCCTTAGCATGTTCAGCACAGAATACCAGTATAGAAGGGATATTGTATGCAGCTATTTAATAATAATTTAGGAAGTGCTAGTTTATATGACAGGATCGTTATCTCGAAGAGTGTTGATAAAAAAAAGAGTAACTTGAAAGTGTCGCAGCATGGTACTTATTTCGATGGCCAAAAACATGAATTAGGGCTGCCGACACATTGTTGGGGCCTTTGTCATAAATTTAACGCTGTTTTGTGACAATTGTCTCACATGGCCATGGTTTTTTACTTTTTTTCACATTTGCCACGTCTTAAGTATTCTCGATACAACCCTCAGATATTTGTGATGGTGGGAAACGGCTACAGCGTAATTCATGCGTTAGGTAGTACGCTAAAGATTAAAATTTCGCTTGTTCAAACATATGAACATACGAACGAGCCTTATTATTACCACCTATTACTTCTCAAGGCAGATGAGAGATTATTCATACAGCCGTCAGAAGTTAGTGAGAGATTCAACCGCACGTGCTTCCTATCCAACGCCGAGGGGTGCCACCACGAGCGCAAGGTTGTCGTCCCTAATTACCGTGAAGCTCAGTCACTATGGCGCAAACTAAAGTAATACACATCTTGGCAAGTGCATCGCCGCTCTTCCCGTATTAACAGCTGCCTCCATGAGCTCGACACGAGTTATGAGTGCGGTAGCGAGTGAGCTTGCGTGAGAGCAATAAATTAGCCTCAAAGATAACGGCATAGGGGGTGTTCTATAAATGAATACGTTAGAACAAAGTTGCGATGATACAAAATTCAGTGGCCTGGAAAGCGAGCGATTGTAAGCGTACACATATTGAAGGAATGAAACAATACAGCCTCTTCGGGTAGCGAATGAGCAAAATTGTGAATATCATAATAAGACGTTATATATAGTAATTATGTTTTCTTTAGTTTTCATGTATAAAGAGTGTTCAACATCAACCTCTCTGGCAGAAATGAAGCATGGCTAAAGAAAGCACAAGGATAAGAGAAAGATAAGACGTCACGGCCTTCGAACATGAAGCGTTATTCACAATTAGTCCGATCGATTACAATTAGTAGTGTTTTTTAAACAGGCTTGGCGATGCATGCAAGAAGCACACGTAGAACGAGGGTAGGTTTTGATTATTTCGAGCAAATGTTCCTCAAGTTGATCCGGCATGCACGCCAATTATCAGCCATGCCTTCTCCCAGGAATCCCATCATTCTTCGGGCTTGGACACCATTGTAGTAGGAAGTTGACGACTTCACTCACACCATAATCAAAGCATTTTGAGCGTGAAAAAAAAACAAAGGTAACAACCAGGGCATCTTTTACCATCCGTGTACGAGTTATCTGTGCGCCCGTGCGTGTTTAAGCACAGTTTATAAACGAGGCACATTCTTAGTTCACGCTAAGCTCATATTCAAAATATGTCTATGAAATATCTGACAGGTGGTGATCCTCCATTTTGTTGCCTCCGAGCCAGGGTTCGGCTGAAGCCCTAAGAGGACACACGGAGGCAGGAGAGAAAACGGAAACCCTTAAAGGGTTGCAGTCCATGCTAGACTCACCATTGATGCACCGTGTACGCACCCCTATTTTCTCATCTTCATTTGTAGCTACTAGCACCCTCTCCCACACAGTTCATCCCCTCTTTGTCTTCCTCCTCGAAGTGGACGAGGGCATCGACTGGTTGAAGGGTTGGTGGCTTGGGGGGGGGGGGAGAAGAAAGGTTCCTTAAGTCAGTAGCTCATGACGGACTAAGCGGAGGCGGCTGATGGTGGCCTCGTCGGTTGTTTAAAACAGGTGGTGCCTGCAGTGAATGGGGGATCGACTAACGAATAGTGACATCAAGGGGGCGGCAGCAGCGATGCGTGTTGTCACTAGGTGAAAGGAACTAGGCACAATCGACAAGCCCCATTTATGAAAGAGCCATTCATGGGAAGCAAGTGCGGTCTTAGAAATACCGCTAGGTTCCGTGTCTTTCTGTAGGAAACCTCGATGGTGATGGAGTGTTGTAAACTGTCGGGAGCTACCAAGAAAAAGCAACATTGCTTCCTTGAGGGAGACGAACAAGCATCCCGACGTGCGGCATCATTTAGGAGGCGGTAGTCTGTGCGCAGTCATGCAGTAGCTTCTTTAAGCGGTGATAGAAGAATAGAGGACGCCGAAAATCTCTGAAACGACAAGACCACAATGATGCCAATCATCTCTCGTAGGGTAACATTCAGTAATGCTCACCTGAAAACGCTCGCTTAAGGGTCTTTGGGTGCAGATCCAAAGACGCGTGTTACGTATATCGATGATGTGACGCAAGAAAAGAGTGCGTCCAGGCGCCCCCTCTAAACACGGCTGCAAATGGCTACAGTGCACCATTTTCGTGTTAATATGTGTGTGAACACTGGAACTATAACGAAATCATGCCAACACGACATAGCAAACCCAATTTTTTGGCCCGCTCTACTTTTGCACAAACACACACCGCCTAATGTACCTTGAGAACTTTGATATTACACAGATGTTCGCAGCGGCTGTTTACTGCTAATATCTGTCCGATTTTGTACTAATATTACCAGTGGCTGTCGGAGCTTGCAATATTGAACGTGTGGTACACGCTTCAACGAAGTTTTGAACATACGATTCCTATAGCCACCTTCGAAGATAACTTTCACAGCGGTAAGTTTCATCACATAATGGCTTTTTGTAATGACCATCCTCCACCCTTCTCGACATGCATTCCCCCATTACCTTTTTTTTTTTGACGTGAAACACGGGAACGTGATTGCACGACCACGCCTTTCTGATTACGCCAGTCGACAGTGATCCGTACGAGCTGCTAAATTGCCCAGCAAAGCTGCTGCCTTTTCTTTTCAGCCTCTCGCGCACCCCGTGTTGTTTCAAATAGCACGAGCTTGCACTGTTCAGGCAACAACGCCTTCTGCGTCACCATCTTGGAACCACTCGTTATTGCATTCTTGCTGTTTCACTGTTAGTGCCGTGTTTTCAGTGCTCCCTAATTTCAAGCTTCCTCCGCGCCTTCCCAGCTTCTAACCAGTGATTGTATATTTGCTGCTGCGTGCCAATGTTTCTCTTGCAGAAGACGAGTCGTATTGCTTTCACCACTCGCAGTTTCTGCTTAGCCGTTCCACCTCCCTTCAATGTTTGCACATCGGGCAATGAATAAGATTTATACCCAGCGTATTCGCTTGCGAGAATGAACGTCGAACCTGTCGATATGCTGTCTTAGGCCATGCGAAACGTCTTGCAGTCCCTAATTAACTGATATTATTCAGCAGCATGATCTTTCTTCTATAACTCGTGTTATTTTGTGGATCCTTCTGTAGTCTGGTTTCACTTAGAATTTCCTGTGCATCTAGAGGTGGTGCCAAAAGGATTATTAAGCCTTTTCTTGGTGAAATATGCTTGCGTTTTTATTGCAAGAGCTATATATTACTAATCTCATAAGCTTGTGTTGACATGATTGCAATCTCATTTGAGGAGAACACGATGCAAAATTTCACACACCTCACTTGACACTTAACTGCTCAGTTGGAGTTTGGTGCTTACAAACGTAATACCCAAATTTCAACCAAAGCGACCAAAAACCGCCTTTTTTGACGGGTTCAGGGAATCATGCTAGCTGCAGCAGAAGCTTTACATGTTCAGAGCGGAAATGCAAGCCTGTAGCATACAAAAAAACAAAAGCCTACTTTCTCTCATGAAATTATTATATATGCTCCTCGTATTATTCAAAATGTGTTTTCGAGATTCCTTACTACTTAGCGGAGCTTTGTAAGCTGCCAGCTTTGCTTAGTGTGGGCTAGCCGCACTCACTTCAAGGTCTCGATGAAATTGTTTTCATGGAGCTTGCTGCATTTTCCATAAAGCCATGTCGTTGGCATCGAATTTATATAAAAGAATACGAACGGGCCACGTGACATATAAGGGATGCTTGTGGTGCCCCGATGAAGTATTTTGATTTCACATCTAGTAAGTGCCTTAACGCTTTATTTTTGAAGTTCAGCTTCTAAATCCTTGCATGTCACAAAAGTTTTGCTGTGCGCCACAATACCAACAGCACAATTTTCTGTGAAATAACTTTGTTTCACTCCACCGATGTAAAATGCTCTATTACCCGCCACAAGCACCAAAACATTGAAAGAGCGTCGACTACATCGAAAGGGAAAGCACATAGATTACATGGGGCGCTTTTGGTGACATTGGTTCCGAGTTCACTTCAGTAATCGTCTCGTGCCCGCTAGTTCCAGCAGGACCTTACGGTACTCTTCAAAACTGCTAATACGGATGTCCAAAAGGCAGCCGCGGTTATCGCCATGCAAAGAAATCGCTGAATTCATCCGATTACTCACAAACTTTACCTCACAATCTAGCATTGTGAACCAATTGGCCTGTGACGCAAATATATATATATATATGAAAAATATATAAATATAAAAATACAAGTGTTATAAGGCTGACTTTGTTTTGCTTTGGCTGAATAAAAAAACAAAGCTTACATTAAGCCGCGCAAGGCTTGAAATGGGGAAACTTGACAATATTGATGACCAACATGGTTGATTATACGTTATTTCTAGGCCTTACCTAGGCTATGCAGGTAGTTGGTCGGTTGCATTTAGGTCGTAGATAACCTCTAGCTACGCGATACAAGGTATTCTCTTTATTAATTTTCTGCCCGGATGGGCCTAAGTTGAACCACATAAAGAGACAGACATACCACAGATATCAAAACTCAAAAGAAAGAGCCTCGCACTGTAACGAAGCGTTTGTACTTCTCATAAAAATATGGGCACGTAGTCAGCGGGCGATCCTTCTCTCGCTTCCGGGTCTTCTGGTGACCACTGTTACTTCTCCTGTTCCCTTGTATTCTCTTTTTGTACGTATTGGATGCTTTAGCGTTCAACAGATTTATTGGGCTAACAGCTGCATCCTCCGTTTTCAGTGGACTATTGGTGAGTGGTAGGATTTACCTAGTGTGATGGCATATGTGCTCTAACGATGATGATAGTTTTATGATAAACCACACTAGCCAGTACTTGATTTACTTAAAATCATGGCCACAGTAAAACTTCTTTGTCCAAGATGTCTCTAAAAGTAAGTACCATATATTCAAGCCAATTCACGCTACTGATTTATAGGGCGCGGGCATTCAGTTTTGATGCGTAAGAACACATAAAGTTCCGTGTAATTAATATGTCTGTCTGCATCCACCAGAACTTTTTCTCTAACACACACGTAACAAACTTGCATCTTTATATACAAAAGTAATCCCTGTATTTACGAGATTACCTCTCTTGTATTTTTGTCGTCGAGACTGCTGATGAATCATGCACTGGTATATTGCAAGTTGACTCATTGTAGTCTCGTAAGGGGGGCAACTATGACAACTATCTATTAGAAAATACGAGTACTTCATAAGAGAAATTTACGGTGCATCACAGCACACGGGTGAAAACCTAAAGATTCGTTTGACGTTGTCCTTGCTTCGTACTCACAAACAGTTTAAATCAAAATAAGTCTACCTTTTTTTTTTCAAATGTTGGAGCACAATAACGTGGTTCAGTTAAGGTCTCAAAGTAATTATTTGTCTAATGACGCCTACCATTTTCTAAAACAATCTACGGGGTAGCTCAGACAAATACTAAGTACGACAGCAACATATTGCATTCTCTGGCAACTGTGGCTAATATTACACGGTCGACAAATAATATATTAAATGTTTATTAAAAATAAGGTTTTAAATAGAAAAAAAATATTTATTCTACGATGGTTTGCGTTTTATATATGTTTGTATTTTTGTAAGAGTTCATTGTATTAATTCCTGTATTTATCACTTCAGCATGCTTATAACTGCGATGTGTTACACTTGCAACTGCAGCTCTTTTTGCATTTACCGTGTTATTTTTTTAGTTTTGTGTTTTCTGATGTCAGACTAGGCAAGCTAGTGAACGCCTTTCACCTTTCAGCCTTCAGTCCTCATATCCTCATTTGAATGGCAGAGATGTAAGCTGCACTTCAAAATTACGGCTAGCTTCAACAGCTTCAATATTATTAGAGTGGACACTAAAAGCGTGTTTTGCATTGTACGCAGTTGGTTGTATTTGCATACAGCCATACAAAAAACATTATGGACGTTCACAATTGATGCGGTAGTTTTGCGTAAGGAGAATCTTTAATGAATCAGAATGGTCTGTAATGCATATTTTGTCTGATCACAAAGTTTCCGCAGTAGTGGATAACTGCGGTTTAACACGATCGCCTTGCGTAAGCGTCATATTCGGCGATTAGACGATTTACAAAAGAAAAAGAGAAATCATCCACCCCATCTAAAAGTGTTCAAGCCCTTCAAAATTAGACAAATATTTTCCGCTAACAAAAATTTGTAGCTTTCTGGATGACTACTTGTTTATGCAAGAAAAGAATAATAATCGGGCAGGCAGCCAACACGATTTCTGCTTACTGATCTAGCCCTATACTCTATCGACAAAAATGTCCCCATTCTTGATAACGAATCTTCTTTCACCATTTTGCATGAATCTGCGCCATGATTGCAAACATTTCATCGTTAATGAAGAGCAGTCGTTCATTAACATCATATATAAGATGGCATTTGTACTTAAAAACCCCATAGCCACGTTCTGACAGGCACTTGGCCCAAACAGTTTGCCATCAGTTCACGTGAAAAAATAATGACATAATATATAAACATAAATTGCACTTACAAATTAAAATGGCAGAAATTGCCTCAATATTCCACTTTCTGTCCACGTCAGGCGCACCATTTGCGGTTTTAACGAATCAGTCGAAGGCAAAGGCGTGTGCCGTTGGAAACACACATGCATTTGTTTAAATTCTTTCTACTTTGTTTTGGTGGGTATTGTTCATATTTATTTACGTTGCGGATCACGAGTATTGCTATGGCACCCTTTTCTGAAATACCGTTTCTGTTCACTCAACCTTAAACAGCGTGTTTGTCGGCATTACGACGTGTGTTAATTAGTGAAGCAAGCATGGATAATAAAAATTCTTCTTTTATTGACATTTATAAAAAACGAAAACCTGTGTTCCTTCTTGCGTGTAAAATCTCTTCTATGTGTTCATTGAGATGGTTTTTCAAATAGCTGTCAGGTCGTAAGCGTGAAAAAAATGGCATTAATGCCACCGTCAGCGTCATCAAGTGCGGTTCCAGCCGCCGGACGCACGTACTTTGCTGAATTGTGAAACGTCCTCGTAGGGGGACATTAAACGTCCCACCGGGGACAATTTATTTGGTCAGAGCTATTTTGCCCTGAGGTTCTGGCTCTCTTCTATGTCAGAGTATAAATGGTTTTAATTAAGTCTCTTTTTCGGGGCTATCACGAGAGTAAATTAGGGCAATAAAACAAAAATGTGCGTGTGGAGCTCTTTTATACGACAGCCATACTTTAAGTCTTTACGAACCTCAGCACAACATCAACTAATTAACACTCAGAAAAGTGATCGCTGCGTCAGGGATGCTGTAGACTGGGACAGTTTTCAACAATTATTTTTTTTTTGCGCACGGGCACTTCGTCCACATACTTACACGATCAGTTTATTTTCAAAGCGGTAGGTAGAGAAATCATGAAGCCCTCACCAAACATGAAGACGACTTCCCTGAAGACAAGGAAAGTGCTCCTTTCAATACCATCTAATACAGAAGCATAGGCTTATAGTGAACGTTGACTGTGTCCTTGACTTATCGACATTTGTTCAACAAGAAAAAGTCGCAAGCGCATATAAGTAGCACTCTTTCTTGACGTGAAGGGTGCATATGATAATGTAGCTCACGATGCCATCCTCACTTCTCTCGCAGCAATGGGCATTGGTGGACGAATGTTTCAATGGATAAAAGATTATATAACTGGCAGTGGTTTCTTTGTACAAACATATGATGGTACAACTGCCCAACATTACACCTACTGCGGAGTACCTCAGGGAGTGTTTTAAGCCCCACATTGTTCAATGTGGCCCTCATTGGTCTGGTGAAGGTTCTGCCAAAATCGGTGTGCCTATCCATATACGCCGATGATATTTTCCTCTGGAGTGCTGCAGGTACTCGCCCTCAGGTGCGTACACGAATACAGTGGGCAGCAATCCTCACAACAGCCTACCTTCAGAAACAAGGCCTAACTATATGAACTGTGAAGTGCGCAATGATGGCGTTTACACGCAAACCAAAGACGCCATACCTTGTTTACATTAATGGGCAGAGTGTCAAATATGCACGGATGCATCGTTTCTTGGGCATAATAATTGACAGAAGTCTTTCGTGGAGCCCGCATTCTGCGTACTTGAAGAAGAGACTGCTAACTATTGTGCATATAATGAAATTCATGTGCGGGAAAGCATGGGGAACATCTGTGGCCTCCATGCTACAGCTGCACAGGGCCCTATTTCTAGGCCTAATGCGCTACAGCTTGCTGGTACTGACTAACACTTGCAAATCGAATACTCATTCATTGGAGAGTTTGCAGGGTCAGGCACTGCGTATCTGCCTAGGACTGCCCCGATGCGCTTCTACTTATGCCACAATCATGCTTGCCAAAGACCATCCGGTCAGGACATATATAGTTGTGGATTGCCTCAGAGCGCACATTCGACATGCTAGACGTGTCCCCGACCACCACTTGGCCCTTCTACCTTCCGGAAGACCACGTGCTACGTTTTCGGACGACATAGCCAAGCACCTAAACAGCATTCCATCAGGATATACGCCAGCTGCGAGAACGGCGTGTCCTTTGTGGTGCCTCGACCAGCCGCAAGTACGTCTAGAAATACCGGGAATCAAAAAGAAAAGCAGTCACTCCAGAGTAGCTTTGAAGCAAGCAACACTGCTATTATTACATGAGTTGTATTTAGACCGAACGCAGATATACACTGATGGGTCCGTCTCATCCAGCAGCTCATCAGATGCCGCTGTAATTCCGGCTGCAGAAATGACAATCAAGTTTAAGTTGTCGCATATGACTACATCTACGGCATCAGAGCTTGCTGCTATAAGGGCTGCTTTACAATATCTCGTTCAAGAACGTCCAGGAAAATGGGTCATATTCTGTGATTCGAAGGCAGCGCTTCAGAGTTTGCAGTCTGCCATGCGTAGGAGGAGTCATGACCAACTGGTACAAGAAATAAGACATTGCCATCATGAAGTTCTTGCACGAGGGCATGATATTATATATCAATGGCTGCATGGACATACCGGTATTACCGGAAATCAATTAGCCGATGATGCAGCCCGCTCAGCCCATGAAGAAACCCGTGTAGTCCCGATTCCTCTATCAAGGAATGATGCAGCAAGACAACTTTACCTGCTGGCTCGAGATCTCACACGCACGTTCTGGTCGTCTACCAGCTTCCAAAGGTGTCAATTTTATGAACTGGATCCTTCGCTCAAGCTAAAGCTACCATCACAACTTTCCCGCTCCGATGCGACACTGTTATGCCGCCTTTGGTATGGTGTTGCATTTACAAAGGTGTACTCCTTTCGCATTGGTAAGGCAGACACTCCTACATGCGACTACTGCGGAGCTTGAGAGACCATCGAACACGTCCTGTGCAGTTGCGCTTGCTACGACACACAGCGATGCCAGCTCCGGATGGTTTTGAATCGACTTGACCCCGGACCATTTTGTGTGCAGAAGATACTAGGACCTTGGGCATCTGCCTCAGTTGCGCAGAAAGCAACAAACGCACTGCTACTTTTCCTCAAGTCAACAAACCTGAGCGACCGCCTGTAGACTGTGTGTGCTCCCCGAGTGTGCTCGTGATTGTGTGTACCTTCTCATCTTTCTACAACCTCTTTTCTCCCCTTTACCCCTTCCCCAGTGCAGGGTAGCAAACAGGATGTGCGTCTGGTTAACCTCCCTGCCTTTCCTTGCATCTTTATCTCTCTCTCTCTCTTGTTCAGCTGTAATAAAACCCTTTAAACATAATACTTTCCTCTTGTCTTCTTCTACATGGACAAATATTTTTTAATTATTTTCTCAATAGTTTTATACTCGACATAACTCAGCAGAGTTAGTGGCAGTGTACACGTGTCTTTGAGCCAGTCAAACGTACAGCTGTGTCACCGAAAATTGAATTTTCTGGGACCTTAAAATCGCGCTTACGCATGATGAATAATGAACGGGAGCAAGTTATAGAACTGCGTTTGAAGCCCTTACGAAGTATCTTTTTCTCGACTAAAATGTGGCCAGCCTAAGCAGAGTTTCTCAATTTAAAAATGAAAGCTGATTTTATGCCACAGCGCTGGCTCTGGAAACAGTATTCAATTCGAAAACTTTACACTTTTTGTAGTTTTCGCAATAAAGACCTTGCGTTACCTTTACACGTTCTAGAGATTCAGATAAACGTAAAACGTATTAAACTTCTCGGACTCTTAGTTTCACAACGCTTAACGCTGTAGTAATATGTCTTAGGGGTGAGAGTATAACTGAAAAAAATCATCTTCCTTTACATTTACAAAATGTAAAGGAAGATGAAGATGCAGCTGCAACCAAAATCACAGAGTAACAACAATACGAGCGCGATCGCATTCATCGTCTTCATCGTCTGTCTGATGGTTTCGAGTTCACGTTGTCGTGGAACATATAACCCTCTCGGCTGCTAAAGGAGAGAAGGACCATGTGCAGAGATGTATTGTTTAAGACAGGAGACGTGCACAATATCACTGGTGTGTGCGGATGATGACGAACGACTGTCTGACAAAACAATGTCAAATGTGACGTCTGTAAGCTGGAGGAAAACCTTGTGAAGCCAGGAGTATAGCGAGATAAAAACTTCGAAGACAGGCCAACGTGGCCAAATGGTATTAGGAACGCCCCGCCGTGGTGGTCTAGTGGCTAAGGTACTTGGCTGCTGACCCGCAGGTCGCGGGTTCGAATCCCGGCTGCGGCGGCTGCATTTCTGTTGGAGGCGGAAATGTTGTAGTCCCGTGTGCTCAGATTTGGGTGCACGTTAAAGAGCCCCAGGTGGTCGAAATTTCCGGAGCCCTCCACTACGGCGTCTCTCATAATCATATGGTGGTTTTAGGACGTTAAACCCCACATATCAATCAATCCAAATGGTATTAGGAGCAGGACCATGAATCTATAGAAAAGTAGCGAAGTGGGTGAGTTAAGCCTGATGCATTCTTGAACCTTTTCAGTGCAAACAAGAGGGAGCACAAAAAAGAGGACATAAATAAGCGCTGTCTAACAACTGAAGTTTACTGAAAGAAATTACGACCACCTTGAAAACCGCGCTCTATCTCGTTAACACTGAAAGGTTTTCAAGATTGAACCTAGAAAATAGGAAACCACTTTGTGATGGCTATCGGATTAAGTCTTCTGAGACAACTCCGTGGCAGAAACACGTTCCCGCGCAATCTTATGGGCCGCTTGAGCCCGAGAATTGGCATTGCAAGCGTATTCGGGAACCATTTTCGTAGTTGTTGGGAAAAGAATCTCGAAGGTTAACACTGAATGGTGGCCAAATAATAAATAAAGAGGGTAAAGGCAGCATTGTCATGGCGTCACGGATTGTACATGAACGTCACATACTTCTATGTACTATCCCAATCAGGACGATCTTTGGAAACGTACATAGGTAGCATAGTTATCGAGCACAGATACGCTCGGCAAGACCATTCGTTTGCACGTGGTCGGCAGCAGTTAGCTTGAGACGCGTCGAGCAAGAATGAAGCATGTCGTTTACAACTTTTGAAATAAATGAGTGACAACAATTGGACAGCAGCTGTTGAGGTGGAGAATGATGCCCATGGTGGAGAATGACACCATGAAGCAAGAAGTCCCAGAAGTCGCCGGCACAGCTTGTCAGTAGTGCTCGCACGATAGCGTACTGTGTAGCGTAGTCAGTGGCTACGGTGATCCACTAGTTACCGATAAGATACTGTGGAAAAGTTCGAACGAGATTGCGGCCGATGCGATAGTGCAGCAGCTGTTTAGGAGCACAATCGTGAAGAATGACGTTATGAAGCAAGAAGTGTGAGACGTTAATGGTACAGCTTGTCGGTAGTGCTCGCATGATATGGTATCGTGTGGCGTAACCAGTAGCTACGGCAATCCATAAGTTCCCAATGAAAGACGATGAAAAAGATCCAACGGTATCGAGGCCGACGTGGTACAAGGGGGACGGTGAGGATGTCTATTGGTTGGAGTGGCCCAGCAGGTGACAAGGAAGAATGCTTGGAGCGCTGGCAGGAGTGAAGAGCAGCGGCGTAACGGCGCACAGAACGGCAATGTCCTGGCCAGAAGAATTGACGCCACACGTTATCGTACGTGTGCACGGCTCCGAGATGGAAGTTACGTTTCCTGAGTTTCTAAAACAATAAATGTATTTTATTTTATCCTACAATATTTTCCTATTAAACGTGTTTTTCAATTATTTTTAAAAGACCATATCACCTTTCGTTTCCTTTTCTGTGAAATAGACCTCAGGTCTTTTTTCTATTTTCTTTCTACTGTGAAGTACCTGGTACGATCCAGTAAAAGTTACCTGTATTGAAGCCAATGATGTATTTGCTTATATACTGTTCTCATGTCAAGAAGCAGACCAACACTGTATTGCGATATTTAATAACATGAAGCGCATCGTCACAAGTCTCGTATCACGCTGATTGAGATTACACACGAAGATTTATTTCGAAAATATCACTAAATGAAAAAAGATTGTTATATGGTAGAGTTGCCTTAGAAGCCCATAATATTGGTTTGCTAGAAGTGTGTCGATGGTTTAGAAAAAGACTGACTAGCATGCGTTCAAATGTTTAGGAAAGCCATGTACGGTTTCATTGTCAAACGTCGTTGACACTGCAATAATTTAGAATTGTATGAATATATTATTTCCTTGTTATTGTGGCCGCCGAAACTATTTCGAGCGCTCATAATTCACACATTAATAGCACTTTATAACCAATGAATTTGTTGGCCTAAATTGGTACGAACTAGCACGCGTATCTACCATATTTTGACACTGTTGTGGGTTCTCTCGGGAAAAGTGTTCCTAGCAGAGGAAGCATATTGTCTTTTATTTGGGCTAGTATATGCCTTATCCGTAACTGTCTTGAAAATCTAAAAATGGTATTTATGACGCCCATGCAGTGTTACTAAATGTTTCATGGATGTCATGAGATGAAACGATTTCTAAGCAAGAAATATATATAACTGACATCCATGCTGTCTCTTGTTCTGTTGACTTCAATTATCTACCATAGACCAACGTCAATTTTCAATATAGTGACGTTCGTTATTGAATGGCTGCATGAAAGAGCACTTACTCTACTCTACTTTAAAAAATAAAAGATAAATAAATATGATGTACAGAATCGCAGAAAAAAAATTTTGCTGGGGCAAAATATCCAATTTCGGATGCGCACACGCGCTCCACCCACTAATCGGATGACCTGTATTTTTTTTCGCAACTGATAAAGACGTATCCATGCAACAGTAGCCGCGAATAGAAGCTTCTTTGTGTGGCATGTGCAAACCGATGAGCCAACATGCTTGGAAAATGTGTCGGGAACAGTTGACCTGGCTTAATGTTCCCGCGTGGCATGCACAATCAGGGAATAGTTTACTGATAGACGAAGTTTGTTAGTAAACATCGAGAGAAAAAGGTATGTCATTTGATAGAGAGAAAACAAAACAACAGACAGCACACGGTTCACGAGCTATTGACATTGAGGGCCGAGCTTGGAAAAAACTAATGAAACAAAACCGCTGCGGCAGAGAGCAAATGTGGAAATGCTGGAGTATCCCCGACTTGGAGAGAGATAGAGATAAAAAGAGAGGTCAACGTCGACGCCTGCTATGAAGTGACAGTGAGTCGGTCGACGGTGCCATCACCCTTTAACGCGTCTCAGGCAGTTTTTCGCATGACGTGGCACCCACGTCTCTGCCTACTAGGGCATTTAAGACGACATCCTACGCGGCCTGTGAATGACATGGTTCTGCCACTTCCTCCTTCACCGGTGCTTCTCTACCCACATTGTAGCTCGCACTCCAACAAGCGAGAGACTATACGATGCCCCAAGCACACCGAACAAAAAGGAAGGACACATAAGCAGCAGTCACGCGTGGGTTATACGCGTAACACGACGCGGCGTGTTAGCTGTCGACAACGAAAACTCTGCGCCTACCCTCACTTACTGCTTTATCTTTTTTGTGCTTCTTTACCACCCCGCCTTGCGCTCACTGCTTTGACAGATATCACTTTGGTTCTTTACTTCCTTTTCTATATACGGAAGGGTTCATAACTTCTCTCTCGTCAATGGCATCGCAGACACGTCTTGTTTATCTAAGTACACAATGATAGTAGTGTTGCATATATAGGTGAGCATTACATTTCGACGTTCTCTTAGTATTTGTGGCTTCCGTCGTATAGTTGTGCGGCCCAGCGTTCGATTACGCGAAATCTTGTGACCCAATAAATATAGCTATCAGAGAAAGAGGCAAAAACAAGCCACCGGCGAATCACAAACAGTGCTCCTTAACAGTGATTTTCGCGGATAGGTGGTAATGCTTCGGTAAAGCATATGTCACCGGTACACGTTGTATACTTCGGAGAGATGGTAGATTATTTTGTTTTTCGGGTTGCTCGGTGCATTAAGACGCCTCTTTCTGCGCAAACATGCAGAACAGAGCAGAAACATTTTCTAGGTCGAGTTATGCACTGTGAAATTAGCGAGAGCGCTGACTCATACGTAGCGGTCATGCGAACATTATACATAGTTGCGACGCTGAACAACTGCGTCAAATCATGAAACTTACTATTGAATGAAGAATGGCCAAGCAATAAAGATAAATTGAAATGGACTCGAGCAGCAAAAGTTTCCACACCTCACCAAAATACACTCTCCCTCTTGTTCCAACCCACCTTTGAGGAAGCAAATGTGTTATGTGGTGGTGTCAGTGTGAGAAAATGTTGGCACCATGATGACGTCACAAGAGCGAAATGCTCACAGACTCGTTGCCTCGGCCATGCTAACGACATTGAGTGGCATTTGCTCTACAGTGCAGACACATAGCACTAGGTGAAGGCTTAAGAAACGTTACGCAGAATAACCACGGTAAGTAAAGCATAAATGGACCACATGCGCAACGACATGACATTGTACCATAAAAAAACGACAGCTTACCTATATATCAGTTAAAAAGGAGTGCTGGCTTATGGTAAATTTTTTGACTCACGTAAAATGTTCTCTTCTTTGTCATTTTATTTACCTTACTAAGCACAATATTTACGTTTATTTACCTTACCAAGCACATTATTATCTTACTAAGCGCATTGCACCTATGTTTTCATGGGCAACAGGCTCGACACTTTTACATTAGGGTATAGCATCTCTCACGCTGAAGCATCGACAGATTGAACTGGAGGGAACAGCGGTAGTGTGGGTAGGAAAGCCCGCAGGCGCAACAGGCGCGGGTACCAGCTTACATGTCTTTTTTGTTTGTATGTTGAAACACTTTTCACCTCAGCCTCGCGCACACTTAGAAGTAGCCACTAAGCTTTGTGCGCTGATGTGGCGTTGGCACCTAACGAGAAAAACGCTGCAACAGCGAAAACAAATTACCCATGCAGGCTGACATGCCGCCGCAGCAGGGCACGTAAATTAACTTTCGTGTCCTATATTCTTGTTCTCTCATGCAATCTTTGAACTGTTTTCTCTCTTGAATTTTGCAGTGCTGAAGTACATCATGTGACGATCCCTCTTGTCGCTTTCGTGCTCACATAACCCACGGCAAGATTGTAAGGTTTTGTGATTTCTGTTTCATTGTTTTATTAGCTGTTTCTATGCCGCTAGTAGTACAGTGCTTTCAACGTAGCCCGTGGGACCTGCCCTATAATAACATGTGAGCTTATCTGCAGAAGGTTTGGATAGTAACAAGACCCTGCGAGAACGCATCGAAACAATGGAAGACCTTCCCCCACAAGGTGCTCATGTCGTGACTGTGAATGTTTGCTCTAACTCGAGCGTCTCTGCGCTGAGAATAAACGTAGAAATACCTGAGCATCACATTTGTAAAGCCTTGAAACTACACAAAAGCAACCTGGAAACAACCTGCACGTGTAGTATTGCGAAATGGTGCAAAAAAAAACATGTCCACCCTGCTAGAAGACAAAACGGTGTTGTCTTGCTGTATACACGTGTTTTTTTTTCATAATTTAAAATGCATTACTAACTACCTCAGCTTTCTGTACTGCTGCATGCATAGCTGAGGGCTAGAAACAACACAGAAGCAACCCCTTTAGTCTTAAAAATCGCCCAGCTTCACTACTTCAAGGCATGCGTCATTTGGTAAAAAATTTGCTCGTTTTTCCGACCACCTCTGAATAGCTATGGTTCCACGGGATGAAAGTCAATGGACAGAAAATCTAGTTATGCTTTTGCATTTCACGAATATGGTTTGCGGATTCTGGCTTCCGAAGTCATCGTCGTCGTCGTCGTCGTCATCATCATCATCATCATCACCATCATCATCATCATCATCAGCAGCCTGACTACGCCTACTGCAGAGCAAAAGCCTCTCCCATGAATTATCAATCAACCCAGTCTTGTGCTTTCCGTTGCCACGTTAAACCCGCAAAGTTTTTAATCTCATCGGCCCACCTAACTCTCTTTCTGCCCTCTGTGCGTTTGCCTTCTCTGGCAATCCAGTCAGTTACCACGAATGGCCACCAGTTATCCTGCCTACGTGCTACGTGTCCAGCCCACATCCATATCCGTGGCTCATGTCGGTGCTACGTGTCCCGCCCTACGTGTCCGGCCCATGTTGGGAAGTGCTGAAAACAAAGTAAGGGCAAGAAAATCTTTCATTGATGTTATAGTATCCGCATGCTAAATATCAGACCTGGTGATGCTGAAAGCTAAAAGCAACATAGTAATTGCTGGTTCTCTACGCCTCACAATTATGACACCTTTATAAAGCACCCCCTAATGTGGGATTCCGATATAATTTTCACCCCATGCAGTTTCTTAACGTGTATACTAAACCTAGCAGAGATTTTGGCATTTCGCCACCATCGAAATGCAGCCGCCGTGGCTGAGAAGCAAACTAGCGCCCAGAGCACGAGCAATCATGGCAGGTCTCACATTCATGGCACAATGCACGCATTTTGCATTTTAGAAAGACGAACAGCGTGAAGTTAATATTATTGCAACTTATAAAAGGACTCCAATGGTTTGCAAAAACCATTTCACTCTCTCTAGTTTTCGCAATGTTTTATATAACCTTTAAACATCGACTGAGAAATCAATAATTATATCAAGTTGTCTTACGTGTTTTTGTGCAAAGAAAGTGATAAAAGATTACACCAACCTGCTTTTCAAAAAAATAGGTTCGTCATTATCCTGGATTGGAATAACTTGTTGCACTTTGAGTGTTCAACTTCAAAAGATGAAGGACAGGAGTGTGCGTTTACGGTTTCGCTTTCTTCTTTATATGCAATGCTAATTAGAACTAATGGAGCATTTCTAATTAACCTATAACATGTTACGTAACCTTGGTATTGCTTTTGTAAGGGAAGATTACTGGAGATGACTAGAGGCCATTCATGGTAGAGTACGCAGTACTCTAAATGGTTTACTGTTTGCTCCAATCACACCTAAGCAAAACCTCGGTACTATTCTTCCCAGCCGCATGACAGGGACGGCTTTTGCTCTCCTGTAGTACTGTAGCACTACTGTATATCATTAGACACTTTTTCCGAACACACCGTGTACAACTTACATTATGAACAGAATTTTTATCGACGTGGCCTCACCAGGTATGAGGTCCACAGGATGGCCTAGTGCTCTCCCATAGTAGAGTACCAAGTACTCTACATAATTCACCATTTTTTTAAGTACAACTTTATGCTCTCTTATGGTAGACAACCAAGAGCTCAAAATTCTTAACCACTTTTTCTAAGCACGTTTACTTTCATTCGATCTATTCTCCCGGTAAATCGAGAACCTATCTTTATGGCAAATGCCAAGTAGGGCAATAAATTCTCACTTTTAGGGGTATCTGCGCCTCCCTGAAAAAGGGAACAGAGATTAGGGTGGTGAGTAAAGAAGTGAAATTTAAAGCTATTGCATCTGTGCACCAAAATATTGCAGGACGAGGGCTCCCTAAGCGCACTGCGATAAGACCTCAGTCTGACCTAATTGGTCACAGGAAAGGTTTTCTTCCGCATTCGTAATTAATGACACTTTCAAGCAAATGTCCTGCTTTGAGCTTCCAGTAATGCTTTCCTTACGTACATGTTCGTTTTGTCTGCATGCCATAAATGATGCAAAGAGAGAAGGGTGATAGGTAATAAAAGTTTTATTAAGTCGAGGTTGTGTCAATAGATCCGTTGAGGAACAAGGCTGCTGCATTAAATCTACTCTACAATAAATACTACATACAATAACAAGCCCAGCTGAACCTCGGTGCCCAAATGTCAATTTCATGTAAGTGCTGAGTCTTCGTGAGTCTACAACGGAATGCAGAGCTATCTAACGTATGGAGTCAGAATTATGAGACAGCCTCCATGATATTGACGAATCATGCGGCCCATATCGAACAAAGAAGGTGAACTGGTGTACAGTAACTGTGGGCAAAAAAAAATACTGTGACTAGAACATAACGCTTTTCAAGAACAATTAGGCATTAGAGCATTACCAGGCAACTTTTGATTAGGCAGATGAGCACGCAATACATCTCACATTCAAAAGATTCACTTGTTCTTCGCACAATCAGAATGTGCAGCCACCTACAAAATTTTAAATGTGCACGTGGATCTCGAAACAAAAAAAAACTTTAAGGGTCTCGATAGCAAATGCTCAGTTTTTTTAATCTTTGAGTTCTCGCAATACAACCACGCAATCTTCTCGCCACCTTTTGGGTTCAGGAACGACAAAACTTTAGGCAAAAACAGAATATTATCATTTTGGTGGTTTTAATGTCTCAAAACTGCATATATCAATTTGAGAAACGTAATAGTTCATGGAAGGCTCCAGAAATTCAGACTACCTGGGGTTGTTTAAAGTGCACCTTAATTTAAATAAGGACCTCAAGCCTTTAGGCGTGAAACAAAAACGCGGCTGAAATTCCAGCCCACGACCAGTGAATCAGCACTCGAGCACCACAACCATTGGACTACACCAGTGGGTCTTAGGCAGAAAACAGTCTCCCGGAAACCAGTGAGATGACTTGTTCAGCTACTAGGGTGCAGCTGTTGTGTTGTAAGATAGCTTTGTCTTGTAGATAATAACTTATTGCCGTCAAATTGAACCAGCTCATAAAGCGCTCAAATATTACGCGCACGTGTTTAACTAGACAAGCACAAACGTTATGCTTAATCATGCTGCATCTATTTTTAAAATTTCTAGTCAACCATTAGGATGAGTATTAAAACTTACCCTATATTTTGACCCAAGCACGCTATAGGAGTTTAACCGCAGGGCTGTTATGCTCATAAAAGCGTTAAAGATACAAGGCAAGCGAATGAGTATAGAGACAGAAAAATAGAAACATACAAGTATGGGTAAGCATAAATATAAAGAGGAAGAACGGGAAGAAAAAGACAAAAGAACGAAAGGCACAGAAACAAATATGCATAGAAAATGTTTGAAAATACATGCTAAAAAGCCAGAGAAAGGGAGCATGTAAGCCATATCTTGTATATTCCAGCAAGGCAGGGTTAAAGAGAGCGGTGAAATTGTAAAATCCCCCCAAAATATTTGCAAGCTAGGTGCCCACCAGCTCTGCGGCAATCCACTATTTTCCTACTTTGTGTAACCTCCACTAAGCTTTTTTTTTCAGTCACGTTTTATTTTGTCATTTCTTTCAGGTGCAAGCAATGTGCTGGAGCAGCAATCAGGTGGCGCAGTAAGGCTAAACTTTTACAACGTCACAATATTCCTAGGACACTTGTTTATTTTTGGCAAATAATTGAATCCGTATTTTGTTAAAAGGTGTATCAGTATACATTTAGCATGCAGCAGCAGGAGTAGTAAACACATGCGTATACAGGATTAGTGTATCTGAAACAGCACTGTAAAACGTACAAACACACAAGTTAAATCAAACCGAATCAATTCCTGATTTGTACACCTATTATTGTAACGTGCCTCAAAAGCGATGTTACCAGCAGTACAAACATCACTATTTAACATCGGTGGTTTTTACAGCACTGTCTTTTCACACGTGTCCATAACTGAACAAAAAGAGTGGTCATTTTTTTTAAAGTTAAGCTACTACCTTTATTAGGTACACGTTATGATATCTAAAACAGGACCCTTTTCTTTGCCATAAGGAAACAGCACAAACGTCCAGTCAAGCATAGAAAACTCATTGAGCAAAACAATCTATTTTCTATATTGAAGAACAATGAAAAAAATGTCGAAAGAAATAGCAGGAATCTGGCAGTAATCTATTCAAGGAAATTTCGCTGGACTGGTTAGTATATAAGTCAAATCAAAAACGGATTAACGCAAGCGCCACCAAAAGAGAGACGAATCATAGGAAAGCGGCAGCGATGGAGTTTCCTATAAGTACACTACAGAGAGAATTCTGGCGCTAGCGCCTATCGGAGCTGCAACAAATGGCGTCTCAGTGAGCATGGCAATGATGCGGGGCACATGAATTTGTCTAATCTTCGTAATGTTGGCTCCGTTTAGCTTCGCGTTACTTGGAGCTGCTTTGTCACGAAACCATTATCAGCAAATGTTCAGCAGTCACACATCACCAGCTTTACCTTTCAGGCTTACGAATTCAAATTGGCTCACTAAGTTCGAAAACTTTTGTTCTTTTATTTGAAAAAAAAAACAACCAACAAAACACTGCAATAAACGAAGCCACAACTGCGTTCGAAGGCCGCAAGCGTAAACACTAGGGAAATTCGTGAACTACCCATCATTCCTACGGTCACTGAATGATCGCATCGAGAGAGTCTCCTGTATTAATTTCAGGAAACAATGAGAGCACCAAGATGGCCTCTTCCTGCCCTTGCAGATGTCCTCTTCCTGCATTAATGCATACCTTTGGGGATGCATTAATGTCTGGTTTTTCCTTGAAACTCACTGGATTAACCATTTACGAATGTGAGAGTTTTCTCTCATAATAACGCAATGAACAATGAGCAGCCCGTGCAATGGGAACCCCCGTTATTGAATTTTTGAAAAACGAAAATAATCTATTCTAGGTCGCATATTAACGCTACGTTAGAGATTATGTAAGTGCCGCGTTCAGCAGTACGACGTGTACGACGTGTACAAAATAACAATGGACAGTGTGTGATCATAGAGAAAAGAAGTCAATAAAGCATATGTGGAACGAATCTTGCCTTTAGAGGAGAGGCATACTTCATTAAGGTAACTATGGTCTTGAAAACATACTCACGTGGCATCGGATCTGCATAATTCTTAGCATAGATTTGTATATTTCTTCCAGGATCAAATAATTGTATAAATAGTCATTACTAAGTATTCTTTGTGTACTGCAATCACAATTAGTGGCTATCTATCTATCTATCTATCTATCTATCTATCTATCTATCTGCCTACGACTTTTAGCTTTTCTGGCCGTTTTGATGATGGTATCGATACCAAATTCTGTATGGCATAACGTGACTCTATGACGAGCATAAGTGACTAGTCATATAATAAAAATCATGTAATGTATGTCATGAGTTCCATATCATGGTCTTGCTGCTCTTGCGGTGGTTTCGTTCACAAAACATGTTGCAAAACTGGTATGGTACGACATGACTGCATGGCGAACACAAGCGACGGACCCTAACACGATAACTTGACATGCAGGTCATGTAACAACTTGACTACAAGCCACGCTTACGATGCGCTCACGGCCGTTTCTCTAGCTTCACATACACGAAGTTTGTTATTACGGGACGTGAATGGATGACGAAGGTATGTGACTGGTGCAAACAAAATGATCATGAGATGCGTGTCGTGTAACAACATGACTACATGCAATGCTCATGATGCGCTCGTGGCCATTTCGCAGGCTTCACATGTTGATTGATTGATATGTGGGGTTTAACGTCCCAAAACCACTATATGATTATGAGAGACGCCGTAGTGGAGGGCTCCGGAAATTTAGACCACCTGGGGTTCTTTAACGTGCACCCAAATTTGAGCACACGGGCCTACAACATTTCCGCCTCCATCGGAAATGAGGCTTCACATGTACCCGATTCGGTATTACGTGACGTGAACGGACGACGTAGGTAAATGACACGTCCAAACATGATAATCATTACATGCGCGTCATGTAACAACATGACTAGATGTCACACTCATGATGAGCTCACGGCCACTTCGCTAGCTCTACATTTGCCAAATTTTGTATTACGTAACGTGAATGGAAGAAGAAAGCACGTTAGTGGTGCAAACATGATAATGATGAGATGTGCGTCATATAAGAACATGACTACATGTCACACTCAAGGCACTAACACACTTCGACGTGACCCGGCGCGCGTGCGCACTGGCGTTCGCTTCGTGGCGTCATGCCGGCGACATAACGTAACATAGTACTGTAGTGAACTAGACTATGTTACTCGACGCCGGCATTGCAACGTCAGGCGCCGATCTGGCTGCCATATACTAGCAGGCGCACGCCGCGCTGCGTTGCTTTGGCGCATGCGCGTTTGAGCGTGCCCGGCGTCCCTCCGTCACGAAGAGAGGCAGACGCAGTCTTATCTAGGAAGTGTCATCGGCGATAAATGCAGAAGGTCGTATTTGGCGCCGGTATCTGCCGGGCCGCGACGACGGACGCTGGTTGCACAGGTCGCGCCTGGTGCTCGAGTTTTGCTAGCGTAGCGTTGCTTCGCCCAGCGTGTGCGCGCTTCAACGTTACGTCGCAGAATAGACACTTTTATTTGGGCGTACTTAACGAGCTCATGTACGCAGCACTGCCACAGGAGAGAACTGCGTATGTGCAGTACGTAGCGCATCGATTCCAGAGAAGCACACGTATGCCCCCCACCCCCCCAAAAAAAACGCGGCGTGCGTAAGCGTTACGAGGCGAAGCGTGCGTAAACGTGACGAGGCGAAGCGTGGCGTGACGCTCTCGCGATCTCTCGATTGATATAGGAACCAGATAGCAAAACGGCAGTGGCAGCGTCGAATGCAGAGAGCAATAAAGCCAGCCCAAACCGAGTATACTTTACTTAGAAGGACGATGTTGCACTGCTACCGCACGAGTGCACTAAAGAGCATTCAAAAGATTTTTTTTAATTTCTAATAAGATACGTCTAGTTGAACCAAGTTTAAAGGTTTTTAGTTTGACGTTTTTACGCTCCACTTAGCAGCTAAGCGGAGCGGGAACGCGAGTGCGCATGCACCCTCCACTAAGGCCTTAAGCGGGTTACCGGAGCGGGGAATACAGTCTGCTTACGAGCAGCCTAAGCGGAGCGTGTGCGTCGCTGCTGTTTTTGCAAGCGGAAGGGGGACAACGCGCGCGCCCTCTCTCGTGTGTGCAGCAACTTTGCTCATTTCAATATGGCTTCCTCCGGAGATGGCACGCTTTCCGCGAGTGCTGCAGCTTCGATGTCACCTGCCCAGCGCAAGCCACGAAAACGATTTCGCATCGATGAAGATTTGTGCCTGTTGAAAGAGGTGGTGTGTGCTGACCCCTTTAGCGATCCCGCCGCGCGGGAGGACGTGCTGCGAAACGTCATGAGAGCGGTAAATCGCGAGCTCACAATTCGCGGCATCAAAGAGCGAGTGGACATTTTCTGGCACTTGTAGTGCACGGCACAGGCTTCGCACATCATCTCTTTCAAACCTAAAATACGTGCGAAATTGTCCTCTGTCCATGCTGTCGATGTTCAAGAGGCCATGTCGTGACAGCGGGTATCGCCGAGTGTATTCGAAGACTTCAAGGCACCACAAGTCCTCGATTTCAGACCACTTTAGAAACCCATCAAAATTGGTCCACAAGCACACTTGAAGGAGGCATCAATTGGTTATGCAAACACAGTTTCAACGGTGAAAAATAAAAACTCCGCCACCACACACGCGTCAAAAGCGCTAACAACACACAGTGAATGCTTGCAATGGATCTGGAACGGAACCTTGCTGGCTTTAGAGTGGCCACCATCAAGTCAGAGCTTGCTTCTTTGTCAAAAAATAGACAGTTAATACATTGAAAGTGCATTTCTAAATACTTCATGAAAAGGTAATTTATACGTTATCCTTTTGCTTTGTATACGTGAAAAAAATGTTTTTATTTTGTTTACCGACGATGAAAACGACCAGAGGGCGCTGCAAGTCCGAAAGGTCCGCTTCGCTGCCGGCAATGAATAACTAAAACAGAAATTTCAGCCACCGCTCCGCTGCGGCTTTGCAGGTGCTCCCAGAGCGGGGTGGACCACAAAAACGTGAAACTAAAAACCTCTTTTATCTGCTTACGGGCAATACGGTGAACTACAAGTGTCGTTGAGCGCTTCGCATGCAGCGTACGCAACGTATCGTGGCACGCACGTATAGACTTGTTACGTACGCGCAACAGAAAGCGTGCATGCGAAACGCTCAACGACACTTCTAGTTCACCGTATTGCCCGTAACGAGATCAATTTGGTTCAACTAGATGTATGTTAACAGAAATGAAAAAAAATATCTTTTGGGTGCTTTTTAGTGCACTCGTGTGGTAGCGGCTGTGATAATGGTCACTACTATCCAAGCCAAGGCGAACCACTTTGGATCCATGGGTTACGGCGGGTTGTTCCGGATGCCTAAACGCATCGCTGGTTTGTACTTACGCTACCAGTGCAACTTCGTCCTTCAAAGTAAAATATACTAGAATTGGACCAGCTTTGTTGCTCTCTGCATTCGACGTCATCACTGCCAATTTGCTACTGGTTCCTATTTCTATCCAGATATCGCGAGAGCGTCACGCCGCGTACGCTCCTCGTCATCACGTTTACGCACGTATCCATAGAATAGATACTTTACGTACTGCGCATGCGTACTTCTCAACGACACGGCGTACGTAGGCTAGTTACGTACGCCCAACTAAAAGTGTCGATTGGGCCCTTCATGATGCACTCGTGGCCGTTTCACTTGCTCCACATATAAGAAATTTGGTGTTACGTGACGTCATTCAATGACAAAGGTATGTGACTGGTGGAAACATGATAATCATAACACGCGTGTCATGTAAGAACACGACAACATAGAATGCTCATGATGCGTATGCGGTCGTTTCACTAACTAAACTAATACAATATTTGGTATCACGTGACGTGAATAGACGGCGAATGTTGCGTGCAGGTTCAAACATGATAATCATGATAAGCGTGGCATATGAAACAAGACTACATGCTACCCTTATTGCATGCTCGCGGCCATTTTTCTAATTCAACATATACCAATGTTGGTATTACGTGACGTGAATAGACAACGAGGGTACATGACACATCCAAACACGATAATCATGCTATGAAAGGCGTGTACGGCATAATTCACCTTAGCCTCGTAACGTGGTGCCGATTTTGAAGGGACATATCAACCTTCCTCATTCATGCGTTGCATATCGTCGATTCTCACTGTACGTGGCATCTGCCAATTTTTATGAAATAAATCTCAGCACTTCGAAGAAGCTTCGTGTTCTTTCCCTTAAAAACGAACATTTTATTTATTTCCTCCCATATATTTCCTCCCATATATTTCCACATATTTCCTCCCATATAGCGAAACAGAAACAAAAATCGCATGAAAACGGGCTGCTCGGCATAGTAACACCTGTGCAGAAGCTCCACAACCGTAGCTTTGGCAGTGCTGCCACGGAAAGTTGTCACCCAGTATAGGCACTGCGATCATCAAGCTGACCTGTTGGTATTACACCTCTCGGTTTACATTTACAGGCTCCAAGTATGCTTGAGATTTACTTTTAGGGGCGAAACCTCTTATAGCGGCACCCGTTCGTCCCTCGTAGCCGCTCTAGTATGTAACAAGTATAACATTTTGACTCCCAAGGTGGTGCCAGTGAGACATTTCTTCTGCGTGTTTTTTGAACAATAAAAAATAGTGCTCAATGTACATGCCAATGGATGCTAATACGGAATAAGAGACAGGAGAATTCGGGTTTTAGTTAACGCGCACGTTGCGGTCCCTATTAGCAGCCATCGGCATGTACATTGAGCATTATCTGAGAAGAAAGGGTTGCTACGTTATACTCGCTCGTTGTAACCTCCTTAGTTTTAGAAAGGTTTAGCGAGCGTTGAGCCGCAGTGCCATGATACAATGAACTAGTATATACCCTGAACTCGAGGTGATTAAAGGTGGGAAGTAGACCCAAAGCGCAAGCCGTAAGAAAGTGTGCGTGTGCCACCTCTCGTTTAGTCCTTGGAATGTCCGCTGGATGGCAGTGCTTCTATATGGGGAATATAAGATAAAAATATGCGAGATGGTGGTACTGGAGTGTTGAATATATGGACGGACGGACACACAGACATATGCATGGATGAACGCATGAACGGACGCAGGGGCGGATGCATGGACGAACGATGGGACGGACGCACGAATAGATGCACGCACGCACGAGCGGATGGACGCATGGATGGTCACACAGACGGACGCATGGACGGACGGAAGCAAGAACGAATGGACGGACGAATGCTTCAACCCACTCTGCATCATTCATTCGGTGGATTTGCTGCCAATTTTTTTGTTCTTCGTTGTCCTTCTTAGTGTAGCCGTTGTAGCTTTCGGAGTTCTCCTTGTTGCTTTTGTTAGCATTGCTGATGTTGCAAAATCTGATGAGCCGTACTTTCTTTAGTAGAGTCAACAAGCTTTTTTGCAGATTTTGTAAGCAGTATTTATTTATTTATTTAATTATTTATTTAATTAGTACCCACAGCGCCCATACAGGCATTATAGTGGGGGGGGGGGTACAGAAAAGAACATGAAAATTGCAGGTTCACATAAGTTCACATAATTGCATTCACATAAGTAAAAAAGAGAAAAGAAATGCAGAAACCACAAAAATTGATGAAAATCTCATGATAATTAAAACAAAGTGCAGCATTCGTCTAGCACAAGGGCAAATTAAAAACAAAACAACATAGCTTACAACCAAGATACCGTACAGATCATGGCGACTGCCAGGCGCACACACGTAGTCTACAGGGCTTAGCGGTCCAAAGATTCAATCATTTTTATTGCAGAAAAGAACGCATCCGTTGAAGAAATTTCTACAATTGTGGGAGGAAGTCGATTCCACTGACTGATAGTTCTCGGAAAAAAAGAGTTGCTGAAGGACGATGTATTACATTTATATTCTCTTATCTTGTGTTCATGATCTTTGCGGGCTGAAATGTAGTGAGGCCGGCTTATGTATACGTCACAGGGAATTCGAGTATGAGAATAAAATATGCTGTGCAATAGCTTCAGTCGAAACGATGCCCTTCGGTGCTGCAGAGACTTCCATTTTAACTTCAGCTTAGCTTCCGTCGCACTGAATTGTCTGTCGTACATAGGTGCATTAAACACATATCTCGCCGCCATAGACTGAACTTTTTCTAATCTTTCTTTATTTGATGATGTTGCAGGGTCCCACACACAACATGCGTACTCCAGTACTGATCTCACGTATGTTTTGTATAGTACCTCTCGGGTTTGCTGTGGGAAAGCACGTGTGTTTCTTTTTAAGAATCCTAAGCTCCGACAAGCTTTATTTACAGTGTAATCCACATGCCGATTCCATGATAGAGAGGGGCAAAAGAAAACACCTAGGTATTTGTATTCGCGCACCATTTTTACCGGAGAGCTGTTTATTGTGTATTCAAATTCACCTGGGTTTCTTTTTCTGGAAAACCTCATGCATACAGTTTTCTTAAGGTTCAGTTTCATTTCCCATCGCTGGCACCACGCGTATATTGCACATAGGTCGTTTTGGATTACGGAGCAGTCAGTTTCAGAGGTAATCTGACGATTTAAATAGTAGATATATGTAAATAGTAGATACTCGTTGGGGTGTCGTGATCGCTGTCAGGCAATGAATGTAATGCACAAGAATTGTCAGAGAGGTCTTGGGAGGTACTTGCGACGACATCACTGAATGATCGACATGACTAGAGCTGACTGGATGATCGGCCCTTCTGTGCAGGTGCTATTATAGCAACGTAGCAACGCCCGCATGTCTCGACAGCCCACGAAGCAGTGAAAGCCCTTTTGTGTTTCCTGAGAAAGACAGGCTTGAGTGAACGCCTCTGACATGCGGTGGAGTTCTACACACTGCAGTAAAATTACTGTCAGTCTGTCACCCCTTTTTTTCTTTTCTTTCTCTTCCCTCTTTCTCATATTTCTTGTCCCCTTCCCTAACACCCGAGTGTAGGGTAGCAACCGGATGTTTTTCTGGCTAACCTCCCTGCCTTCTCCCCTTTGTTGCTTCCTCCTCCTCCTCAATGAAGTGACGCCCACGAAGCTACGGCTGTCATAACCGAAAGCTCTGAGTAGGTATTCTAAAGCTCTCTAATGTGTGCCCACCACTCATCGGGTGAAAGCTAGACGAGACTTATGACGTATGGTGTGCTTACACACGATGGTCCAATGGAAAGAATCCTGAATGCTTCAGTTTTTCCGGGTGCGGCAGTTTTGATATCTTAGTAAGATATCGCTATACTTCCCTTCCTCATCTTTCTGTTTACAGCGTCATCTGCAGTAAAATGTTCCTAAGAATTACGGTGCTCTGTTATGAATTCAGCCAACCACAACAGGAATAGGCCACCAAATCTAGCCTTTTAAATCTGCAAGCTTGATTAGTGATGCATCAAGCTATAAGAGAACAGTGGTAATTTGGGCAAGGTGATATGGGTAATGGTGTAATTATGGGAGAAGTTAACAGGAAAACAAAAGTGATGTCTTCTCTATTGCCTCCTAAGGTCGTGTATATGCACGCTTGGTAGGAACACTGTCACCAATTGGTGTTTTCCTGTGTCGTTTGCTTATGCCGAAATTTAAATTTTAAGTGTTCCCTTTTGGCGTGGCTACCTTCCATTTCCAAAACCCGGGCAGTGACGAACTTGATGCGATAGTAACACTTGTTGCCCTGTTCTGTAAGAGCGTTTCGTGCTGCATTTAAGCTAGGTACGTCATTTTGGTGTTCACGTAATATTTACGGAATTTTTTTCGTTTCACCGATGTATATGGTGCGGCGGAAAACAGAGACTTTCGTCGAGTAGCCCAGGCAATCTTTCTTACAATCTTTCTGCGGCCAGTCTCTAAAAAGAAGGCTGGTAGCTCAAAGAAAAAATCCCTGGGCAAGTGTATGAAGTTCGGAACGTATGATCTTTCGAACAACTGAAAAAGACGATACAATTACAAGAGTGGCAAGAAGAATAATAGTGGAGAGCAAGATAACAGCTAAAAATGGCTAGCTTTCGAGCTGGCTAGATGACCACCCCGGGGAAGAAGAGACCGAACGGGTTTTATAATATAAGACCACTTTTTAATTTACAACTGAAGCCACACTCGGCAGGAGCGTGAATTTTTATATTTTTACTAAGCCAGAATAACATAAGCCATATATGCTTGCTTTTAACTACTAGGGTACCCTCATTGTTTTCTCTTCGTTTCTTAACCTTTGTTGCGCATTAAAAAAATTCGGATCTCTTTCAGAGAAAAACTGAAAGAAGAATCTGCATAGAACGCCGAAACATGCCAAGCTTAAGGCTATCTTCAAGTAACACCCGTAAACGATTCCTGAACACTGGAGGTTCAAACTTCTGTTGTCCGATCGAGAGCTGCCCTGCTGTATACACTGCCAATTATATCGTCACGGGTTCGTGAAGTGACTGAAGGGAGTGGACTAAATTTTCAGGTCAAGCTGTTTACTTGGTCGAACGTGCGGCCAGCAAACGAAAACTCAGATGACAGTAGCACTGTGGCACTGGCAGCGGCGACCAGAGCGCAGGCCGTCGATCAACTAACAAGCGGCAAAGTGCAGCGCTATTTATACATCTATCGTCAAATATCCCAGCCTTTACTGGTCTCAACGCAAGCTCTATAAAAATCTTGAGTGTTAGCGTCTTGTGCCCAATGTTAACAGAACAATCTACAATAATCCCGAACCTTCTCGAACAGTCAGGCGAAATTTGGCCTGAGCATTCCAGAGAGAATTTGGGGGAGAAAATCGACTGAAAAATAAGTAAAAACAAGAAATGCTCGTGGCGTTAGGTACGATGACGTTTTCTCTCTTAGTTGTTCTCTAGCTTCACCGCGTTCCTCTATCACCAGCAGTTGCTAAGTACACAGCGGACAAGAGCAAGCTCCTCAATTTTCAGAAAACTGCGTACATGTTTCCTGTGGTGTTTGTCTATTGTGTAATCTTTAGATCCGTTAGGGCTGTATTCAGAATTTATTAGAATGCTCACGTGTGCAGCAGCAATAACGTTAGCACCCGTTGATTCTCTCGAGTACTTCTTTATGTTGCGTTTCCTTTTACGTCATTTTTAGGGGCGTGGCTTGCGCATCCCTCGTAGTACGTAACCACCAGTGGCACATACCCCAAAATAGGTACAACATTTGACCTCCAAGGTGATGCCGGTGAGAGATTTCTTCTGTGCGTTGTTTAACAATAAAAAATAGTGCTCAATGTACGTGCCAACGGCTGCTAATGGGGAATGAGAGACAGGAGCATTCGGCTTTTAGTCAACGCGCACGCTGCAATCCCCATTAGCAGCCATTGGCATGTACATTGAGCACTATCGGACAAGAAAGTGTTGCTACGTTATACCTGCTGGGTGTAATCTCCTTAGTTTTAGAAAGGTTTAGCGAGCGCTTAGCCGCAGGGCCATGAATACAATGAACTTTGTATATACCATGAATGAATTCGTGGTGGTTAAAGGAGGGAAGCAGATACGAAGCGCGAGCCGTAAGAAATTAAAAGCTGAATCTTCCTGTCTCACATTTGTGATAAGTGAAGTGCGCGTTTCGTGAAGTGCGCGAGTGCAACCAGTGTTCGGTTTAAAATGTGCGCGAGTGCACCGGCATAGGGAAGAAGACGACGACGACCGATGGTGTGGACGCGCGCTTTCGCGATGTATTCGGTGAGAAAGACGATGGGCAGACGAGGCGCGTGAAGTTCGGACCAATCAGAGGCCCCCACGCTGGTTTGGAAGAAGCCCGAACGAAGATTGGGGCAGACGTGGCCGGGACACGACGGAGGCAAGCAGGCTACCAGGGCGCGGGGGTGGCGGCCGAGTTCCTGAGGCAAGGCTGCTGCGGGCTCCCACCTGGTCGGGCACCCGAGCATCATGTATCATCTGGCGTTGGCCAGGCCGCTCGTCGTCTGGCGTTGGCCAGGCTTCTCACCATCTGGCTTTGGCCAGGCTCATCCCGTTTCCAGGGCTACGTCCCAGCGTCGCAGGACGAACGCTGAGAGGTCACTCACCTTGGTGCGCCCGGAGTTACCTTCAACCACGAGCAACGCTTGGACCTCTGATCTACCTTGTCTGCACCCCATCGCATCAACCCTCGCCGTCTACAAGAGTGCCGCGACCGAACGGTGACAGTCGCTTTTGCTATTGCGGAACTTACGCATCCTTAGCATTTCGCGGTCATTAGGTTAACTTCTTCTCGAATTTGTGTGCTTTGTTTGTTTTTCCTCTTATCCCTTTCTCTTTATCTAATTTATTGAAAATATATTTACTTGTTTTTCTTGTATGCATAAATGGTCTCATGTTCTCTTTACCGATGTGGGTTTTCTCATCGGTTTGTATGCACAAGAACCTACACGAGAGCTTGTGGGTTGACTAGCCTCGTGACAATTGGCGTCCACGGCAGGACGAGATTGTTTATGCAATTAAGGTTTTTACAAAAGGTGAGAAAATGACTACGTCTGATTTAACGGCGTTAGCGATACGCATGGGGCTAGAGGGCGTTGAGTTGAAGGCATGGCTTGATGAGCGTGAGGCACGAGCTCGCGAAGAAAGGGCAGCTGAGAGAGAGGCAAGAAAGGAGATGATGGAACAGGCGGAGTTGGAACGAAAACTTGAGACCGAATGCCAGAAGACGATTCGACTGCGTCCTCAACTTGCTCAGGTGGAAGGGGCCAGGGGATCAGCGGCGTCGGACCATGGTCGACAGGTGCGAGAACCGTGTAACGTTAACCCGCACAAATACCCGGATTTAATGAAAACCGGGATGACCTTGATGCTTATCTCAAGAGATTTGAGAATGTGGCCACCGGTCAGGAATGGCCTAAGGATAAATGGGCCACGGCACTGAGTCTGTGTCTGAGCGGAGAAGCTCTCAAAGTATTTGGTCACTTGTCTCCAGAAGAGGCACTTGACTACAAGAAAGCCAAGCTAGCATTACTGCAGCGTTTTCGTTTCACGGCGGAGGGCTACCAGGAGAAGTTCCGGCATAGCAGACCTCAAGATGGAGAAACAGGCAAGCAGTATGCAACCAGGTTGGCAAGTTTTTTCGACAGATGGGTGGAGATGTCCAAGACAGCAAAAGAATATTCGTCTGTTCGAGATCTCATAATAGCTGAGCAGTTTATCAATCAATGCCATAACCGCGTGGCGCTTTTCCTACGTGAGAAAAAAATGTCGTAAGCTATATGAAATGGCCGAGGCTGCGGACAATATTTCAGAGGCCCAACGACAGTCAAATTTGTTGGTTTTTCGCGACAAAACGGAGAACGGCGCCGCAGGAAAATGCGGAAGTACAGAGGGGAAGTCTCCCACTTGATGTTTTGTCTGTGATAAAACAGGTCACAGGGTAGCAGAATGTCGTGCTCGGACAAGACCATACTGTGACTACTGTCGCAAAACAGGGCATGATATTAATGTATGTACCAGAAAGTAGAACGTCACTAGGAGGACTTCTTGTATCTTGTCGCCAGAGGAAAAGCCAGAAGTAGTGAATGAAATACCTGCGGACAAGCAGGAGGAGAATATGACCAGTGCGGTAAATACGCAGCCAAAGTCAGAAAAACATCCGATGCCAGTGCTGCAGGGCATTATATTCGGCTAAGCGGCTTCCGTCCTACGGGATACAGGAAGCAATACAATGGTGGTTCGGCGTTCTTTGGTGCCAGATGAAGCACTGACAGGAACCACGACGGCCTTGTTCTTAGCAGACGGGAGCCGGATCACGGTACCAGAGGCGAAGGTGGAGATTTTTTCGCCATATTTTTCAGGCACGTGTATCGTGAAATGCATGTCCTCCCCGCTATATGACATCATCTTTGGCAATGTGCCAGGATCTCGTGCTGCTGATGACCCTGACAAAAAATGGAAAGAAAAACTGGCCGAAGGGAACTTCACTCCGAACGGCGTAGCCGAGACCTTGTATAAGAAGAAAGAAGACCATCGTTTAAAGGCATCACTTGGTAGTACGATGAGCACAAGCGTCCGGCCGGATTCAGCTACAGTTAGCGCCAGAAGTTTGAAGATGAACAGGAGGGAGTTCGAGAGGGCCCAAGCAGAAGACAAGACCCTGGAAGCTTGCAGGGACAAAGTAGGGCAGGTTTTTTATGGCAGAGGATCGACCCAGTATTCCTTTGTCATGGAGAAGTCATTGTTGTATCGAAATTACCGACTATCCTCTGGCAAATTGATACAGCAGGTCGTAGTTCCTCTCAATCTGCAAAGTCAAGTGTTGAAGATGGCCCATGAGAGTTTGATGTCCGGGCATCAAGGAGTAACAAGAATGATTGATCGGGTGTTAGGTTCATTCTATTGGCCAGGGGTCCAGGAAGAGATTAAAAGATACGTGCGGTCCTGTGACACGTGCCAAAGAATGTATCCAAAGCACAAAGTAGGAAAGGCTCCTCTTGGGAAAATGCCCCTGATTGACGCTCCTTTTGAGCGCATGGACGTGGACATTATTGGACCCTTAAAGCCGGTCTCAAATAGGGGCAACAGATACATACTGACCATGGTCGATTTCGCTACGCGCTATCCTGACGCCATTGCTTTGCCGGCGATTGACTCCGTGACTGTGACAGACGGGTTGGTCGAAATGTTTTCCCGCGTTGGATTTCCCCGCCAAATCCTGTGCGATCAGGCCTCGTGCTTCACGTCGGACCTGATGAGAGAAGTAAACGATCTGTTGGCAATCAAACATCTGAGTTCGACGCCCTATAATCCCTTGTGCAATGGTTTGGTAGAGCGATTTAATGGGAGTTTGAAACAAATGCGGCGCAAGCTATGCCAAGAGGATCCAAAATCATGGGATCGATTGCTTGCACCACTTCTATTTGCATATCGAGAAGTTCCTCAGGCCAGCATGGGGTTCTCTCCATTCGAACTCATTTACGGGAGATACGTCCGAGGACCACTCAACTTGTTAAAGGAGCTGTGGACTGGAGAAAAGATCGAAGAGGAGGTGAAAACGACCTACAGATATGTCCTCGATCTCCGGGATCGTCTGGAAAGAACGCTAAAATTAGCCCATGAGAACCTGATACGAGCGAAAACGACTCAAAAATATCACTATGATCGGAAGAGCAAGAGCCGTCAGCTGAAAGTTGGAGACCGAGCTCTTATTTTGCTTCCTACAACAGCGAATAAGTTGTTGATGGACTGGAAAGGGCCGTTTCCGGTCATTGGTAAAAAGGGCGACTACGACTATCGGCTGCACTTGGGGCATGACGCCAAACTTTTCCATATTAATATGTTAAAACGATATGAAGACCGGCAACCAGACACAATTCCACAAACAGCATCTTTTCTGGTTATGAAAGAGGAGGAGACAGATACCCCTCTACCAGCTTGCACAGTTAAGCCGACTGTGGGTGTAGAAGCAATTCCGATCGGCAGTAGCTTAGAAGAAGACAAACGTACAGAACTTGGGAAGATTCTAACCACCTACCAAGATGTATTCTCTGAGATACCGGGAAAGACAAATCTGTTGGAATGCCGACTTCAATTGACGACCTCTGAACCGATCAACACACCGCAGTATCCTTTGCCGTTTGCCATGAAGGAAGTAGTAGAACAAGAAGTTCAGGACATGTTAAGAGTGGGTGTGATTGAGCGATCCCATTCGCCCTACAATTCGCCCTTGGTACTTATTAAGAAGCCGGATAACACCTATCGCACATGCGTCGACTTCCGTCGCATCAACGAGATACTGGTTTCCGACGCTGAACCCATACCTAGGACCGACCTAATGCTTACAGAGGTGGGTACAAAGAGATACTTCTCAAAGTTTGATCTCACAAAGGGGTATTGGCAAGTCCCACTTGACCGGACATCGAGGCCAGTAACGGCATTCTCAACGCAATCCGGTCATTTCCAATTTATATATATGCCGTTTGGCATAAAGACAGCTTCTGCGGTGTTTACGCGTCTAATGAGAACACTCTTACAGGGCCTTGAAAATGTAGTCCACTACATCGATGACGTTCTCATAGCCACGAACACCTGGAAAGAGCACATAGACACCTTGCAACGCTTGTTGCAGAAAGTAGGGGAGTCGGGCTTAACCATCAAGCCTCAGAAGTGCGAAATTGCTGTGGAGTCGATAGTCTTCTTGGGATATCGTCTAGGAGGCGGGACTATTCAACCTGTGGAAACTACGGTTTTGAAGATAGCCAGTGCACCTCTACCTGACACCAAGAAGCAATTCCGATCTTTTCTGGGACTAGCTGGGTATTACCGAGATTTAATACCTCGCTATGCAGAGAAAGCACAGCCTTTAACTCAGCTAACCAGAAAAATGGAGAAAAACAAGATTTGTTGGACTCCTGAAACAGAAGGAGCATTTCAAACGCTGAAGCAAGCCCTTGCTTCTGGGCCGATCGTGCAGGCACTAGACCCAAAACGTGTGTTCATACTCCGTACAGACGCATCCGACACATTCATCGGCACAGTCCTCATGCAAGAACACGAGGGGCTGTTGCACCCAGTGTCATATGCCAGCCGCCAGCTGTTGCCTCGGGAGCAGAATTACTCGACTATCGAACGAGAATGCTTAGCGCTAGTATGGGCGGTAGAAAAATTTCATATTTTTTGTACGGAGTACAGTTTATCGTACAGACAGATCATCAACCGCTACAATTCTTAGCGAAGGCAAAACACCTGAACAGTAGGTTGCTAAGGTGGAGTCTAGTACTACAAGAGTACACTTTTCATATTCAACATATCAAAGGTTCTGAAAACGCAGGTGCCGACTTCATGAGCAGGTTACGGCCATAGATACGAATTCAGGTGTTGCTAAAGATGGGAGGCAAGGCTTTCAACCAACCATCGGAACATTGTTTACCATATGTGGATTTTTTTTTCTGTAAGTGTGCTCCTTAAGACTTGTTGCAGTGATACCAGTATGCATGTGTTCATGCGAACTCCAAGAACGTATTCTATGTGGTGAAACACGCATCCGGCAGTTTTTTCCGTTGGGAAAAAAACTTTTCGAAAAAGGGGCATGTTGTGATAAGTGAAGTGCGCGTTTCGTGAAGTGCGCGAGTGCAACCAGTGTTCGGTTTAAAATGTGCGCGAGTGCACCGGCATAGGGAAGAAGACGACGACGACCGATGGTGTGGACGCGTAGTTTCGCGATGTATTCGGTGAGAAAGACGATGGGCAGACGAGGCGCGTGAAGTTCGGACCAATGAGAGGCCCCCACGCTGGTTTGGAAGAAGCCCGAACGAAGAACGGGGCAGACGTGGCCGGGACGCGACGGAGGCAAGCAGGCTACCATGGCGCGGGGGTGGCGGCCGAGTTCCTGAGGCAAGGCTGCTGCGGGCTCCCACCTGGTCGGGCACCCGAGCATCATCTATCGTCTGGCGTTGGCCAGGCCGCTCGTCGTCTGGCGTTGGCCAGGCTGCTCGTCGTTTGGCGTTGGCCAGGCCTCTCACCATCTGGCTTTGGCCAGGCTCGTCCCGTTTCCAGGGCTACGTCCCAGCGTCGGAGGACGAACGCTGAGAGGTCACTGACCTTGGTGCGCCCGGAGTTACCTTCAACCACGAGCAACGCTTGGACCTCTGATCTACCTTGTCTGCACCCCATCGCATCAACCCTCGCCGTCTACAAGAGTGCCGCGACCAAACGGTGACAGTCGCTTTTGCTATTGCGGAACTTACGCATCCTTAGCATTTCGCGGTCATTAGGTTAACTTCTCCTCGAATTTGTGTGCTTTGTTTGTTTTTCCTCTTATCCCGTTCTCTTTATCTAGTTTATTGAAAATATATTGAGTTGTTTTTCTTGTGTGCATGAACGGTCTCGTGTTCTCTTTACCGATGTGGGTTTTCTCATCGGTTTGTATGCACAAGAACCTACACGAGAGCTTGTGGGTTGACTAGCCTCGTGACAACATTTCACATTAGCAGCTACTGGCATGTACATTGTGCACTATCTGACAGGAAAAGGTTGCTACGTCATACTCGCTGGGCGTAACCTTCTTGGTTTTAGAAAGGTTTTGGGAGCATTGGGTCGCAGTGCCATGAATACAGTGAACTAGTATATACCATGAACTCAACGTGGTTGAAGGTGGGAAGTAGACCCGAAGCGCAAGCCGTAAGATAGTGTGCGTTTGCCACCTCCCGTTTAGCCCTTGGATCGTCCACTGAATGGCAGTGCTTCTATATGGGTAATATAAGATAAAAATATGCGAGATGGTGGAACTTGGAGTGTTGAATAGATAGACGAACGGACACACAGACAGATGCATGGATGGACGCATGAACGGACGCAGGGGCGGATGCATGAACGAACTCAGGGACGGGCGCTCGAACAAACGCATGGACGGTCACATAGACGGACGCATGGACGGACGCATGGACGGACGCATGGAGTGCCGCGACCAAACGGTGACAGTCACTTTTGCTATTGCGGAACTTACGCATCCTTAGCATTTTGGATGGACGGACGCATGAACGGACGCATGGACGGACGCATGGACAGGACGAATGTTTCGCTCCACTCTCCATCATTCACTCCGTGGATATGCTGCCATTTTTTTATAACGTCCCAGAAGACATTAGGTGATCCTTTATGCCGTTCTCATGACTATGACTGTATAGAACAAAAGTTTGTAAGTCTTTGTTAGATAAAAGTTGCGTTGCGTCAGAAATGGTCTTTACATCACAATATATATTTGGCATGGCATTTGTGGCTTATACATATAGTGGCATGTATATTATGAATGCAAACCCACTGAGAAAAGTGTACAGTGATTACCGCCTTTGATTCATGGCACAGTGAGGTTGATTCATGAGTGTTTATAATAGTTTCATCACACAGTGAAAAAGCAATAGTGCACACATTCACAACTATGACGACAGTTAATAGCAATATTTTCATATGAAAGCCTACGAAGTGAAATGAGAAGTGAACTGATGAACACCTGGAAAGCGTCAATAATCTATATCGTCACCGTACCGGTTAATTCACCCTAAAGAACTTTTAGACGTTTTTTTTGTTCGTTGCGAATGACAGAGGTTTTTATTGGTAAGTAGTTTAGACTGCTGAGCAGTCTCTAATAGCTCAACAAGTCTCATTCGCACGAGGCAGTGAATTAGGTCTTGTGCATCATTTGAATACGGAGACGTTCACATATGCTAACTTTGAAGGAGTAATGAGCCAGTTTGTGTGGTGTAATAGGTCAACCTCGTTGTATCTGTCTGGTGTACTAGGCTGCTCATCTGTAGTTCATGGGTTTCATCCTGGCCATAGCAGTCGTATTTCAATGGAGCCGAAATGGTAGAGGCCCGTGTACTGTGCGATGGCAGTGCGTGTGAAAGAACACCAGCTGGTCAAACTTTCAGCAGCTCCCTGCTATGGCGTCTTTCATAACTGCATCGCAGTTTTGTAACGTTAAACCCCATATTATATTTGTATTGTAATACAAATATTTTGCACAAGAACAAGGAGTGACTGCCCCCAACACTCGTACCAATGCGAATGGTCGCCGACGAGAAACCATGAGCCCAGTCTGCTAACTAAAGCTGATTTCTCTTTTTGTGCAAAAAATGATACTAGAGATTCCTGAAAAGTTTTCTACTTAAGTAGCATGCCAACAAAGGCTGAACGAAATTGCCCCAGCGTTTTCAAAGCAGCGCCTTCCTAACTACGTTCGCTATTTTTAACAAAAAGTCCAAGCCTCCGATTCTACATTACTAGTTATTAAAACGTCTGAACGAGGCGTGTCATCATCACGTAGCGGGTTACAAATCTTCCAGAGAGATGGGTGATTATTCATAGAGCCGTCAGAACTTGGTGAGAAACAACCGCCAGCACTTCCTGTCCAACGCCGAAGAATGTCGCCGTCGGCGCACGGCTGGCACCGCTAATTACCATGAAGTACACTCATCACGGAACGGACTGAAATTAACTACCATTCTGGCGAGTGCATCGTGGCGGACGTCCATTTAATACAGCTCGCATTCGCGAGCACAGCGTAAGTTTTCGAATGTGTTAGCTGGACGTTTGCCTCAGAGCAATGAATAAATTCACTCGTATACCGGGCAGGTTTTGATGTATGGAAGTTCATGATCAATTTGTAATGATGCAAAACTGAACCCCTTGGTGACGCGAAAGGTCAATGATTGAATTGAGAAACAGTTAAACGAATAAAATATATTTGCTGCGAAGAGTGAATAAAGAAAGCAGTGAAAGGTGAAAGCAAGATATTAGGTTTCGCTACGCACTTTTTATGTTTTAGTTTTGAATGTATTTCTCTTTCATCAACAAACAATTTCGTCAATGCTTGGAGCAAGCCTTGATGCAATGTTTCGGAAGCTTCTCTGATGTTAGAGATTATTTTGTTAAAACAACCCGCAGAACAAAAAACTGAAGTTGATTGCACAGCTGGCGCAAGCCCCTGGTTTAATGCCCCACTCAGTGATGTGCAGATTAACCGACGGCCGAAACACTGTTAGCCACTACGAGTCCACCATGTCTCTTACTTTAAATTTGACTTTCCGTTTCACAGCAACAAGCTTGGCCGATTGAAGGACCTCATATTGAATTCGCCGACTGCTGCGTCCTTCAATATCATGACTCCATGACAATGCTTAATAAAGGCCCTGAACTTTTCATACTGAATTGCTTCCCGGAAGCCCATCTGGTCAGAATAAAAACATAGTGTAAGACGGAGTAGATAAGGCTTAAAAGAAAGATGTTCGCGCTTTTCTACTGAAGCTGAGTGAGCCTAACTGACAAAAAGTGTCTATTAATTTGGCCTCAGCACCCGATTCAAACATCTCGGTTGGAAGAAGGGCAGTTTCTGACATTACAATTGGTACATCTTATCACACTTATACAATATTTCTGCACACTATCAAGAATGTCCAGCTTTCATCGCACTTCGACCATACATTGGTGTACTGTATAAGACCACAGCCACAATATATCTCTTTGAACCATTTTGTAAATATCAGGTGCGGAACATGTATTTGCTTATAACACCGAGTACAGTGACACCAACACGGTGAAAAATAAGATGGGTGATAGTGTGACAGGTTCATTAGGCCGACGAAAGAGATAAATAGCTAAGCTAAACTACGCTGGTAAAGCACTGTCTTAAAAAGATGTGCCTATAAGTGTGCGCTTTCATTGGTGGAGGTCAAGTTTCACTGCTGTTGCAATCACCTCTTTACTACACCTTCTCACTGAGCCCCCGACGATTTCAACAAAGCGCAAGTTTGTAGCTAGAAAAGAGAAGAGGCACCTCCCCTCTCTATTCCCCCTCTCTGTGCACACCTCTCAGGCTGCTCCTATCTTGCTCTCTATATATATTTGAATTGAGCGGGACGAGCGGCGACATTACTTACGAGCGCACTTAAGAATTCGCAAACAATAAATGATTCCTGATTATTTATTTTAAACACTCATGACTCAATTTCATTAGTTGTGTTCAAATTGTTCACCAACCCGCCTCCTACTCGGCGTCAACAACTTTTCTCTTGGGTATATCTCAGGTGTACGATAACATAAGCAGTTTGTAAAAAAATATCACTTAGTATAAATAAGCAAAGGCATCATTAGTTCAAAATGTAAGCGATCATGTAACGTAAGCCGACAGAGCTTGCGTTTTTCACCAAGCGAACGAGCAGTAGTTTGCTGTATATGGCCACATAAATAACGGAGCACAACAATGTCGTCGTCATAGACACCTACTCTTCGAAGTCCGCGTTCACGCAGTAAATTCAGGATATCTTACAATTATCTCAATGGTAATGATCCAGCAAGTAACCGAGCTATTAATTACAAAAGCAGAATAAGAACCCAGGTAGTATTAGCAATGTCTGCATCAGATACTGACATCAGAAGCCACTGGTCCAAGCATGCGGTCGCAACTGAACGGGGTAGAACAAACCCAACGCTTCGCTCGGTGCGGACTGCGTGGGTGCCTGCAAGACTGTGCGAAAGGGGTAGTTCTCCCTTTCCCATCTTTGCAGAACAGCATATGCCCTTTCCCCTCCCCCCAGAGGCCTCACCAGTGCTCCTCACTCCCCCACCACGATGCAACACTGGCTTGCACTTGCCAAGACATGATCCTGCTGGACGCCCCACCATACTGTGCTCGCCTAACGAGGCGGCTTCGAAATCTCGAATGCCCAATGGATGCCATCGAAGAACGGGTTGCCGCAGCACACATTTAGCAGAGGAACGGAACAGCATTCGGTGACAGTGACACTTCAGCACCAGTAAAGGTACGACAAGTTTCTTGTCTCGAGCTAACCTATTACACCAGCAATGCCTCCGTCTTTTCATAATGCATTTACCAGTGCAAGGAAATTTCTGCCTGGAAGTAAAACGCAAAACGACAAATGTCGCGATGTGCGATTTGAATTGAATCTGCACGAACCAACAGCAACTAAGACATGCATTATATTCGCGCGGGCTTTACTCAGACGAGAGTAAAAACTAAACGCTCATTGACGTACTCCCTCAGACTAAACCGCTGCTGCGTCTATTCGCTTGAATTCTGTGGCGTGGACAAAGCCATATTTCTCCATCTTTTGGTTATTCGCAAACAAGTCCACTTCTCACTTTTCCTCACAGTGATTTTCTCTATTCTAGACATTGTGTACTTTTTACCAGACACTGTGGAACAAAAGTGACAAACCCGGGAAGTGGCAGTCGTTGGTAGATTTCTTAAAACGACTACAATACGTTCCTAAAGCAAGCGCAGACATGCCGCTGGTTTTTTCGCAAGGGCATCCCAACGATTCAAATGAGTCGGACCCACTCCTAGTTATATGGTCACTCGCGGAAATTAAACAAACCCATCAGTCATGCCTACTTAAAGTAATTCAACAAATCATTTTCGCAACCCTTTTAACAGCAGTGCAAGCCCGCAACAACACTTTGAAAAGATAACATTGAGTGTATTACTCAAGCCAGTAGGAATGCTCATCACTCACCTCGTGTGCGAATATAATGGACGTTGAACCACAAACGCCACACACCTATAGGTCCCGTGCATACCTCAAAAGCCGTCACAGTCACACGCTACCTCGAGCGCAAAAGCGTCCACGGCAGCAAATTTTACGGGATGAGGAAGCAGTCAACGCAAGCGGCGGAAATCCGCTGTGCCAAGTCTTGGTGCTTCACTCGAGACGCTTTCGTTGCCATTTGCTTTCAAAAAGACAGTAAATAGATAGCAGCTGGTAGAGAACCGTAGTGTTAGGGTGTGTGCTTTTTTCGCCGGACTTCGCGCACCCCATAGGGGAACGCGGACACATGAAATTCTTAGTGAAAACGGCAGCGAAGGGGAAAAGCCCGTTGAGCGACACTGCACGCGTGTTGCGCGGGCCGCTTCACTCGATAAAACGATAAAAGCATACCACCTTCAGAACAACGCGGCAGAAAACACAGCCACAGCTTGAAAGAGAAGACGGCACAGATTCCAATCTCACGGCCGCAGCGGGAATGCATTTGCGAAGCGATGCCTTACGCTATCATTTTCTTATTGGCCAACTCTCGTGGCCGTCTGACCGCGTTGATAATGTAGACAGATCGTCACTCTGACCAATGGCCAAGTGCGAAAACCATTAGCATCGGAGACGTCCTCGTTCCGCGGTTGTATCTGCTTGCGAACCCCGCCGCGGTGGTGCAGTGGCTAAGGTACTCGGCTGCTGGCCCGCAGGTCACGGGATCCTATCCCGGCTGCGGCGGTTGCATTTCCGATGTAGGCGGAAATGTTGTAAGCCCGTGGGTTCAGATTTGTGTGCACGTTAGAAAACCCCAGTTGGTCGCGATTTCCGGAGTCCTCCTGTACGGCGTCTCTCAAAATCATATGGTGGTTTTGGGACGTTAAACCCCGCATATCAATCAATCAATGAAGCAAGCAAGCAATCAATCTTCTAGCGAGCACTTGAAAACAGCGCGCCAAATTTCCACTCGTTGCCGCTAGACGCGGATTTACGGGTTACGTTCACACGAAGGGGTTTTTTTTTTTTGAAGCTGAATGCGCTCACGCAAGCCCTTATCGTTTTCATGTATGCCACCAATGCACGATCGCAGGACCGCACAAATACGGAGACTGCCAAATGAGGCCTAGGTTGGCACACAATAACTATTTTGGTCGTTAAGTTAGGTGTGCGAAGTGCTAAATGACAGGTGACATTTATTTCGGGTCACTTGTTTTTTCAACTAAAATGACCACGTTAAGACATATTCATTATAAGAGCGCTCACGGCTGAAATAAAACAGAAGATCACCTATTTTTTGTGAACGTGTTCTTGGAAATGGCGTAAAACAAATATTCTCGGTACCGGAACAGAAAATTTTCTCTAAAGATATGTACTATTATACACACAATTTTACTTAATTTGTAAGGTAGAGAAAGTTATATTGAGATTTCGGTAAAATAACCCAGCTCAATAATAAATATATTTTTATTTACGAATATTTTGCAGTAGATCGTTTGAGACCATCAATTTGTAAATGGCCCCATCATGTACCACAGACCATTTATTTCACCGGTTTCAGTGAACAACGTCAACAGTATAATTTAATCTTTGCTCAAAGTGAACCTAAGTGGGATTAAAAATGCACTAATTATCTAGCCGGCAGAACAATATTCTATTTTCGGCAAAGTAGAACATCAAACAACTCAGGGTGAGTAGTTATTCATTTAGAATTTATTGATGAGCACTTACCATGAAACATACCTATATGCAGACAGTGAGGTTATTATGGTAGCAATAAGTATAGACTGCCTTGAGATAAAGTGCCATTTAGATGCATTTAAAAACAGTTTCGCACAGGTACCGTCGGCAAAGGAATATTAGATGATTTTAGTCTGTCCGTCACTCCGGTACGTTTTTGCGTATACCGGGTTGCCGGAGGGCGTCAAGCCGGATAGCGTTAATACAAGCTTTTTGAGCTTTTCGCCCGTAGCGCCCAAAATACGCTAAAAAAACGCCCGCAATGCCTTCGTGGTCGTGGCTGCCACATCTGCGTATGCGCAAATTAGAAAGTCTTTGCGATTACTGACTAAATCTGAAGAAAAAAATTGGACAATGCCAATAAACTTTTCGTTACAAAACGGAACTTTGTTTTCTTTTTACTTGCGCTATGATTTAAACCTAACTTTAAAGAAAACATCAGCATCACGGTGATCAGCATCAGAATCGGTATCACGAGTGTCCGCCGCAGTAGCGTTGACACTCTTTCAGTGATTGTGTGCCACCGTGAAGCATTCTCGAAAGGGTTCAGCGCAAAAACTTCTTCGAGTATAATTTTATTGTCGGAAGGCGACTAGCGTGTCCGCGGCGCCATGCTGGTAGCGGGCCTCAAAGTAGCCATTTTGTTTTTTTTTACGTTTTTGTTTGGCTCGACTTGACTCGGCTCGAAGGGAAGCCGGTAATGGCAACCTTGGAAGCTTTTCGGGCGTTTGGGCGTTTGAGAGTGTCCGGTAAACGCCCGTAAGGCACGCGCATGCGCAGTTCAGACCGGGTAAATCAGCATCCGCAAACTTTTTTTTCCGTATAGCGGTGCGCCGGACAAACTAAAGTCCTCTATTGCCTCAAATGCTCCTTTCTTTCACTGTAATGAATGCGAATGCATTGCTTAGTCGGGCTATGTCAGGCATCCGTCATGGTCAGCGGCGATGTCCGCGAGCCGGCAGGTGTAAACTCTCCGCTTTCACCTCTTCTCCCAATGTGACATCTGAGAGTGAGCCGTTTATTCTCGCCCCTAGCAACCGGAGCATGCAGTGTAAGAGAGTGTAGGAGAGGGCAGGTGCAGTACCGCCCCCTCCTACACTCCTACAAGTGCAGTGCTTAGCCGCTCCTCTCGCAGTTCGCTCTCTCTCCTCTCTGCGCCCCCTCTCCTTCCACTCGCTGGCTGGACGCCTCTAAATCATATCCGGAAATGTGTGCTCGAGACGCTGCTATGAAATACCAACGCCCAGCCGAGAACACCTGCGACCTCTCTCCCGTCCGCTCGCTCCTCACTCTCGACCGTTCACTGGCTGGGCGCCTCTCAAGACGATCAGAGAAGATGGTGAAGGCGAACGTCTAACGGCAGTAGTATCCTCCCTCGGCGCAAAAAAAAATGCATTCGCAATTTTGCATTTGCGCGATTTCCTTCAGGGAGGTGGGGACATTTTTTTATGTTGCTGGGCCATTGCGCTTGTAGATGCTACCCTGCGTAAATCGTGCCATGTTCCATAGCACTCCAGAGTACCTTGGGATTGTACATTAGGCTTGAGCGCACTAATAGCAAAGTTTGTTCTCGATCAAACGCGATCACCAATGATAATGTTCGAGTGTTTTACGCCACATTTCTAAATGCCGACACGCGCTGTCATAGATAAGATTATCAACGGTTGACTGTCTGTCCGCCTATATCAGCGTGCAGCGTACATTGCTTGCTGTTTTACAGCGAAAGCTGTTATAAGATCAAAACTCGGATCAAGCGCGGTGCCGTAGTTGTCCGCCCCCGCCACTGGTGTTTATATACGTAACCATGGTCACACAAAATAAGAAATAAAAATGCAGTACCAAGGACATAGGGGGGCAGGGATAGAAATCGGGTCCGCTGTGTGCCTGCCCAGAATTCTACTTTTTAGCCACGCTGTTTCTTGGGACTTGCTCGCAAACTTCCCTTAGGCAGGCTTGGTGTCGGGAAAGGAATCGCGTTGTTATGAGTATTGAAGTGTTTTGAAACAGTGAAACAACAACCACCCTATTGAAAAAAACCTCCACCATAGTAACGGTGGATTCCACCAACCACCATTTTGGTGAATTATGGCGGTGGAAATGTTGGTGGCACATGGTGTATGGTGGCGTATGGTGAAGCGGATGATGGATGGCGCACTCTAGCCGGCAATGTTGGAGCGCGAAGCAGTGTCAGAACCACCGTGACGAGCTGCGACTAAAAAATATAAAAATAATTGTATAAAAAAGAATGTAGCAAGCACCCAAAAAAAACTGCGCCAGCACGGCACCAAACCTGCCACCTCCGAATTTTGCACTGAGCACACTGGCCACTGCGCCACGCCGACGTAAGGCAGATGTGGTGTCAAAGAAGTAGTTAAATGACAATTTCACTCTTGCACTTCAGTTTTGTTTGCGCTTAATGGAGATTGACGGAATCAGCACCTGCTACTAACATTTGCACATTTGATAAACACGAACAAGTGCTGTCTGGAACGATTGCCACTGCGATAATGGCAACAGCGCTATGTTTTTGTTACAATTTACAACTGCAAGAAAATAAACAACTCAGTGGCCTGAGGAGCAGGTAGAGTTTATCGGCGGTTACTGCCAAGTTTAATATCCGTTTTTCGCTCCTTCCAAGGGGCGATATCTGTTCAGGCTTTATGACGCTTGTATGCTCATTCGACAGATACGCACACACAATTGATTGTGATGTTTTTCGCGCAACGCACACCACAGTCGTGCCAGCGCACCACTGTTGCTCTGTCGTTAGGAACAGCTACATAACGGCTTGTCCAAAACAAATGCAGTGCGCCAGTAACATTATGCTATCACATTGCTTCAGTAAGCATACGAATTGACGTGTCTATGTTATCACTTAAGAGCCAGCGAAGCGCCGGCGAGTGCGACCAGCGGCTGTCGGTGAGGGGAGGCGTACCTTCGTTGTTTGTCGCTTCTTGTGCGGACAACGTACCCAATAAAAAAGGCCTAATTTAGGTTAAATGATGCCGCATCTGTGCTGTAGTGTCATTTTTACTCGTCCAAATTGTGCATTCTGAAACCAAGATGCGCCGATAACACTTGTACGACTCGGTCGGTATGACTAGCCTTTGGTGGAAATCTTGGTGGTAAAACAGAAGGGTGAAAGTCAAATTCGCTGGGGCTCATCTCGACGCATATGGAAAGTGAAGGTTCATGCATATTTGCACGCACTTTGTCAACCTAAAGGTAGGGCTCACGCAATAGAGTGTGCAAGAATTACCAGAGTTGAGTTTCTAGCGTGGCGACATCAAGAGACCGCTGTGTTCTTCTCTAACATTGAAAGGGGCAATTGCGAACTGGAGCCCATTTACTTGTCGACAGCTGCGCGCCGATGTAAAGCAATTATTGTCATGATCACAGTGGTAACTCTAGTTTTCTAAACATACCAACAACAACAGAAAAGACACATCGTGGATGCCAAACTAATGTAAGTACGTGCGCGAAATGTATACATATTCCTGGCTGCATACTCTATGCTCCACAAAAATTGAAGCGTTGTTGACACCACAGGAATAAAAAGAACGTACAAGAAATCTTAATGAGCAGCGTTGATTTCTTTTGACCATAAACAAATATCTCTGCGCATTAAAGAATGAAACACTACAAATAAGTGATTTAACATACTGTCATGTCCTTTTCATCATGCCACCGTCATCCACCAAGCTTCCATCATGCCACCGTCATCCACTTTGCTGACCGAGCCTTCCACCAAACACGTTTTGGCTCGCCACCATGAGCCGGCATTTTCCACCGTCACTACCGCTGGCTCGCCACCACCACCACCATCTGCCATCATTTTTTCCACTCTCTCCGTCATCAGCCATTATGTCCACTACAGTTTCCACCATATCCACCAATATTTCTACCATATCTACTTATATTTTCACCCTGTCCACTATTCTTTCCACCATATGCACCAACGATTCCAGCATCCAGCAACCCAGGAATTTTCAATAGGCAGGCGTCACAAAATGCGAACACAACGAGTGGGTCGTCCTATGCTCCAACTCATTGCTAAAGCTTGTTCTTGATCATCTATTAACTGTGGTGCATAGCAACTTCAGGCATATTTCCTCATTGCCGTCAGCCACTTCATGAAAAACTGGCACAAAACTTCTTGCATGTGTTCTACCAGCTCTCTCACAAAAATGATGAACGATAGCACAGCAAATGCCAACTTAATACCAAGAAATTGTTAATATTATGGCCTTAATGGGTACGCAGCAAGAGTGGTTACAACAGTTACCCAATGAGTGTTTCGAAAAGCTCTGAAAGGCTGCTCTTCTAGATTTCGCTGTGACTGTTCTGCGCCTTCGACGCAGGCCTGTTTCTGTTTCAGTCACCAGCTCAGCGAAATAACAGCTTCACTTTGAACACGTCGACTGCTGCCTTTGCAGAGTAATCACTTTGTGACAATAGGCAAAACTTTTCGAGCTTCCTATTACCGGAAAGGTTGCTACCTAGGCAACTTTTTCCAACAGCAAACTATCATGCAGAAAGTGTGTGTGTTTGCGACTTCGCACTTTGTGTGTTCTTGCCTGCGTGTGTGCGTGTGTGTGTGCACGCGTCTTAGTGGAAGAACTTTCGCGCTTCGTCAACATGCGAAAAAATGTGCAGGTTAGTTTCTATGTACATAAACGACATGACGTTGTTATCTTTAGTAGAAAAGCTTACCACAGGGAAAGATTGTTGTGTCAACCACCAGAAAAAGCTGTGATCAATGTTACACGGTTTTAATCTATATTAATTTCGAAGAAATATTTATGTCACTGTAGGTCACAGCTGCGAAATCATCTGCTTTAGGTACCTCTGGGTGTGGTGGTATGGTGGGAACTAAAGTGCATTGTCTCGTATGAGTGCTTAGTTTGTTTTTAGCGAGGACTTAAGGAATCCGTTGTAAAAAAGTTTTTATGTCCTGAGCTTTCATACAAAAAGTATAAGCTGAAAGATAAAAAAGGAGCAGTCAGTGTCTTGACCTGGTCCTTTCGGGATACGAAACTAACGTATTGCTGCCAGTGAAAAAAAACATTGCCCCGTGAAAGCAGCATTGTAAAATAAAAAATGAATAAATGGATTTCCGGCCATATGTAACATATGCCCAAGGATTAGAATAATGTACGGCAGCAGATGAATTTATATAATTTTATACTTAACAATAACCACAATCTGTACTCAGTAAAAAACACAAAGAATTCATTATTCCTATTTCACGTGCACGTTGTCAATTTCACTTTTTTGCTCGTTCCTTCTGCCTTTTTTACAAATTTTTCACAGATGTTCTGCTTTACTTTTTTGCTAATCGTAACTGTGGTCGTGGTGGACGTAATGACGGGATTTGCTTGCGTACAGGTAAGGTTTGCTTGCAGTGTCTTTTTATCGCTGTTCGACAAATGCATGGTGGTACGTGCTGACAGCGGCTCCTCAGAAATGATTTGGCGTGAATTCATGCGTAAGTAATAACAAAAGTAGACATCTCATACACAGAATGTACATTTACAAGTGCAAATGACAGCTATTGCCTCGCATTTCTATTTCCTTCGATGTTAGCACATCCGTTTACGCTTTTCACGAGGCAGAGACAAAGCATAGGCATCACAGTAGAAGCGACGAAACCGCATGTGAAACCACATGCCTCAGTTAAGATTTCTCCTAGTTATTTTTGCTTAGTCGAGCTTTTTCTTCTTTTTTTCGCAGTTTGCTACGGCCCGGGCTTCTCAGTGCCCTCCTTTGTTAGTGGTTCTTTACGCGGCGTGTCCGTTTCCCTTTCGATTAACTCTATTTATTGGAAAAAGTACGTGTAATGACAAGTCTGGTTCATATTACACCATACTTGATTTCATTTTTTCATAGCAAATAGCTTTATTTATTTTGTTTGCTTCAGTGTTTTCAAGTATGTACTAAACACTTAGCGCGGACAAGTTGTGCCTGCTGGCACGAACACTAAGAAACTGGACGTAGTCTAACACAACAGTAATATCTGGGTTTTTTCGTCCTAAATTTAAGATATGGTTATGCTTCAGAACTTCCGAGTATTTTTTGTTCTTTAGCGGGCACTGATTTCACGCAGTACAATGACTTCTACCATTTCACCTCCATCTAAATGCGATTGCGAGTGAACCTGCAACTTTCGGGTTAGCAGCCTAGCATCCTAACTGCGCCAACGCGGTGGACTAGGGATGTGGTTTGAGCTATGCAAAGTGCGCACTTTTGTAAGTTGCCAAACGTCGTCTTACTGCGTTAATAGATGCCGGCAAGGGTATCTTAGTTAACGTGGGGGGTTTTCTTTTGATCTGATCAATCCTTGTTATTTTGATTAATTAAAGACAGTTATAGTTGAACATACAAGTAGGATCTATGAAAAAAATTAAATTAACCTCATCTAAAAATACGAGCCTTAAGCTCATATACAAAATACTTGGCAATAAAAGAATTACACTGTCTTACCAGTGATGCAGTAGCCGGTGACATACTGCTAGACGCACTTCATTCTCTCTGTGTTTATGTTATTCGCGCAACATACGTTCAACTGCAGCGTTTCGAAAACAATGCATGAATGACAGGAAGCCATTTAGATAATCTAGTAATTTTTCAGTGAGGTTACGATAGCAAGGTGTAAAATATAATTCTTGAACTTACGTGACCACTAGTGATAACGTTGGACTTCGTCAGCCTTCGTCATCATCACGACTGTGGCGCAATGTTGTGACAGGAATCGCTTCGCAATCGATTGGACGAACACAGAGAATAGACAGAGTAAACGGAAAGAGCACAAAACTATAACTGGTTTGATTATTTTGGTCTCTGCATAAATATACATTTTTTCACACGTCCAAAATAAATAAAAAAATTGCCCGCAGCTTCCCTCGGGGGAACACTGAGGAGGATGCGGAGCATATAATTGGTTAACGGGGTGTTAAAGTGCGACTTACTTGGGTCGATGGCTAAATTGGTTAACGTGGTTGTGAAATGGGGTGTTAATTTGCGACTTACTTGGGTCGATGGCTAAATTGGTTAACGTGGTTGTAGGAGGGGGTGTTAAATGAGTGAACACGTACACACGTATGCGAAAGGGCGGCGCTGGTCGAAGGGACGTCGATCATTGTGTTTGTGGATTCGTTGGAATTCATTTCACCGCGACCTTGGACGTCGACGCGCCGTACAAACCAACCGACGAGCGGTAACTGGGCGAGCGAGCGCCGACCTTGAGTATATATACAGCGCGACGGCGCATGCACTGTCAGCTGTCGAATGTTCGAGAAGGGGGAGAAGCGCAACGGCGCATGCGCGCGCGTCAGCTGCCGATGTTCTCGAAGCGCGACGGCGCGTGCGCGCGCGTCAGCTGCCGATGTTATCGAAGCGTGACGGCGCATGCGCGCTACATTATACAGCTAGCGAATGTTCGTGAAGAGGAGAAGCGCACGCGGTGTGTAGAGGAGGAAGGGTGCACAGATGGTGGAGGAGTGAAGCGCGCGCGGTGTGTAGAGGAGGAAGGGATGCACAGATGGTGGAAGAAGGAGGAGGAAGCTTGCGGACGGCGCCGCACTACAAGCCTCGAGTATTAGATGCTCCGCATCTAAAAAAGAAATAGGAAGGGCGAGGAGAAAACACGTGTGAAGATCAGCTCATGTCAACTGAAACTGCTGAAAAGTTATTTTTGCGTTCTACAGCGCAGCAGGTGTCACTTAAGCCTTTGTCGCTGATATCCTTATATAAAAAGCTTCTAACAGATCGCATCCTACTTCCTCCTTGGTCTTTCCTAGAATTTTCACGTTCTCAAATGTGGGCTTGCCCTCCTTTCTTCTTTCAGTTTAATTGGAACGTGTGTAAAAATGTGCGTATATATTCAAAGACCAAATCAATAAAACCAGTTGAGAGTTCTCGTTATTTCTGTTTATTCTGTCCTTTTCCTGAGTTCGTCCGATCAATCGCGCAACGATTCCAATCCTAGTTATGAACCAAATCGCCCAAAAAGAACGTATTCAAGATTGCGTGACAATATTGTGCTCATAATTTATATCAGATATGGACTTCACGCACACATATTCTGACAAGCAATCTACATCAAGCAGGACAGTTACAGACATAGGAGATTCCCTCTCCCCATAATATGACGAAGTGATTCATGACAAGTGAAGGACAACTCTTAGTGCTATTTAGTGGAAAAAAGGGTAACCTAATAAAATACCTAAATCAGCTATGAGTGGCTGGTTTACGTTCTTTTCATCCACTTTCTCTTCGTGATTTTTCGCTTTGTTCTCATAGCACGCACGTAAGTTAGTTCGGCATATATAGCTAGGAGGAAGCACAAAGCGAGGGAAAGATGTGAAGGTGGGGAAGAAGATGACAAAAGAAATAGAAGAAACAAAGACATGTAAAACTAAGTACAAAGATAGAAAAAACTCTTGCCGGAAAAGCTCTTCATAAGGTGCAGAAATTTAGACTCGCATACCCAACTGCTTCAAAACATGATCTCGTTAATCAATCAGCTCTCTAGTATTTTTGATATCATTGTATTTATTACGAAAAGGCCCAATGTATACGCAGCTTGCAAAACACTTAACGCCACAATAAGCTTTTTAAGTACATAAGCTGAGCGTACGTTTTGCATGGTGCATGTGTAGCAAGGGGTTAGAAAAGCAAAGTGAGGGCGAGAAGGCTGGAAAGGAAGATGAGAAAGAGTAGCAGAACCCATGAGAATGAGAAAGAAGAGAAATCATCACAGATGGAAGAACTCCGAGAAAGAGAAAAAAAATTGCAAGGAGAGAACACTTCATAAGAAGAAAAAACAGTAAGCAAGTGAGAAATTGCGTGTGAGAAGAATATAGGAAAACAAGAGCAAAAAACACAAACAGATGAAGAAATAAATACACATAAACAGAGGCAAGAAAAGGCAGAATTTATGCAGCAGAGACAAAAATAAAAAGTTAATTATACGGAAACAAAGAGCTTTAGAGAGAAACATAGTGAATTAAGAAGTAGCTCGCCCAGCGAGTGGCAACAAGCTCGTGCTTCGCGTAGCCAAGCTTTCCATGATGGCGTGTACAATTCCTTCCGCCATTCCTTCTCAATGCTTCAAGTAATGAAGGCATCTTTTCAATGTAGCCTTTTTGTGGGGTATTCTTTACATTGGTAAACTTCAAGTAAACCGATATCCTTTGTATTTCTGTGTGAGGTGCGCATTCACCCAACAATGCGGGTTTTCTACTTTATTTTCCGAGCTTCCTTGCTGGAAAAGGTTCGGAAACAAGAACCGCTTTCAAATTGATTGCATCAACTACATTCAAGTAGGAATATATGGTGAATATATTCATTAGAGACATTTTTATATGGGCCCCTTATTGATGCAATATCTACGGTTGCATTTAGTATTTAACTTGATACACTTAAAGCATGGTGATTTTCACCATATTAGGGTAAGGCGGGGAATTAGGCAACACTAAATGAATGAAAATACCAGCTTACCACCCCAAAATTGTATTCTATACCCGCGGATCAATTGCTGTGAACCGTGCTTATAGGCCCTCCTTTGTTTTAATAATCTTTGGTTGATTTTGTAACAGCTCCTAGATAACCTGAAATAAAATTATTTGGCGATTGTACTGTGCCCTCTGCCTTTCAGCATTGCCCAAAAGGTTTTCCTGAGTGGCAGTCAAAAGTATTTTGAGCAAACTCTGAATTAGGATTTTTTTGTTATACATCTTCATTTTCATCACAATTAGTTGTTGATGACTCAGAAAGCAAAAGTATTATTAATAAACTAGTTTAAGAATACAGACAAACACAGAACTTACACTATTCCTCCCACTTCTATTTTAGAGTCTGTTAATTGGGTACATTTTTTTTCATGAGATTAGTCCTCTGTAACCCTCTATTTTCTGCAATACGACTTGTCGATTTTATAGCGGTTGCTCTTGAGGGCTCTTGCCAAAATTATGCAGTCGAAACTCAGCACCAATCTTTGCGACGTGCACACTTACCTTTCTTCGCTTCATCTAGGGGATTCAACGTCATCTTGAACATTCGTACATCTTTCATCACCTTAAATTTCTTCAGTTGTCTTTTACACTTTAAGTAGTGGACACATAATACGGAAATAAAATTTTATTGTTTCGTAAGACATAATTGAAGCTACGATTTGAAGATTCAATGTTTATAGTTCTGGCCAACCTCGAAAGAGCTGTTTGGTATTGTTGCGAGCCCCCATACTTCTTTTCTTTTATCCTGACATCGCAAAGTTTCGCAACCTATGATTAACCTCACAGTACGGTTTTATCCTAACAGAACTGCCAGTTTCATGAATTTTGTGAGGCCACAGAAGGAATCTATTTTTATATTTGCGGAAACGGATTACTCCTGTTTTCCTCCTCACGTTTGGCTATACCTTTCTTCTTCACATTTGGCTACGTAGTTCCTGTACAAATCCGCTAGGGCGAAAAACGGGAAGCTGCTCGTCGTTGCTTTGAATCGCCCTTGAATGTCTTCTTAGAGCCCATTGCTTTCATCATAACTGTCTTAGTAACACACCAGGCAGTTTGGTCGACTGGCAATGTCACGAGTTGTTTTTTTCTCTCAAGACATACCTCGCTGATTCCGGTTTTCTCATTAGGTTTCTTGTACTTCTCCATCTTTGTTTCAATCAATCGTGATACGGGGCATCGAGGCATATGCCTGACAGCTTGTCACTCGCAGGAAGAAAATTGGGCACAACTTATACAGAAATGTCTTTCCCTCTTTTTCTCTAGCCATCAGACACTGCAGTTTGAGATCAGAAATGCACTCCGTCGAAGAATGACTAGTAACTGCTGAACGCACTGCCAATAAACAACGTTTCATGAAAAGAGCTGCGCATCACTCGCATTAGTGCAAGAAGGAGACAATGCCGAAGATACGAAACGACAAACGGGGGTCAGTGCGCTTCGCGTCGTGTGTCAAATTATGAATACGACGCAGGGCCTACAATGATGACCGACACATGGTATGACCTACAACTTAGGCATTTGGTGAAAAGCTCCCGTTATCCAATAACGTATAAGCGTGTTTGTTGATGTGTGTACTTTCGGAGAGGAGGCATTGTGAAATGTTGCTTGATGACTGTCCGCTTCAAGGAGCGCGGAGTAACAAAGACTTTCCTACTAGCAATTCTTTGAAAGAGAAGTGCAGTCGTCTAAGGATATTGTCAAGTACTGTAGGATGTCATACTCGATGTCCGCTGTCCACGACGCTATTCTCATGCCCGATCATTCAGAGGGTTGTCCGGTGCTGCCAATGACAAGGCTGACGCTTTGTCACAGTGCCAAATTTGACGTTGCCTTTACTGTAAGAAAACAAAAAGACAGATAAACTACGCTCTTTGTCTGTTTCTTTTCTATTCATGAACTTTCCGCACACTCTTTTTCGCTATTATTTAGTTTGGTTGTTTATTGCCCATCGGTGTAGTCATATAAGAAAATACGTCTGTGAAAGCATTTATGTAACGATTTTGTTATTATGTTGTCCCTGTCAGCACACTGAACCTCTTATGTTTCTATTCGCTACTTGTGTGACTTGTAAGAGGCTCTTTTTTCGTCTGTTTACTAGAGCTGCCTGTTTAGGAACTGGTGTGTGCGCCTAATCTTTCTACTGGTGAAAAAAAGGAATAGAAACATAGCAGATCCCCCCCCCCCATCACAGCGATCTGTATAACACGAAAGCATGTCTTTATACATTCATTGTATATACGAGGGCCTGAACAATCTCTATTGGCGTTTTGTAGTTATAGCACCAATTCACGTGGACGCAGCCCTGTTGACGCCACGTGGCACGTGGCTTTAGCAACAACTACCCCCCCCCTACATGATTATCAATTATTATTCGTTCTGATAAATGAAGTTTCTGTCATTCACAAGAACACAGGGTATTGTTACTCGCTTAAAGACAACATGAACAAGCACCCTGAACACTGCTACTCAGTATAACACTGCTACGCGGTATGCGCGCCTTGAAATATTGTCAGTTATAAAGGGAAACAGCATGATGTGCGCTTCTTGAACCTACGTCAGGGCTCACGCCTACTTCGCTTCAGCAACGCGGGATGCAGAAATTCGTAGCTTGAGCCGCGAACGTGCGGAGGCGTTCAATGTCCTGCTAGCCTCAGTGCCGCTTCACCAGGGCATGGCATCCTCCGTTTACATCTTTGCTTTGCTACAGTGCTTACTTCAGAAGTTTTAATTATTAAGCCAGTGCTATTACACTCGAAGTAGTCAGAGGTGAAAAGCTGTTGGTGCATGTGAAGGCAGCACGACTTGAATAATGAGCTGTCATGCGCTAACATAAAGTTAAAGACACGGAACATAACCGCGTAAGAGGCTGTCCGATGCTCGCTCGGTCAAGGTTTCCTACTGCTATCGAGAAGCTTTAACCATGGCCTTGAAGAGTGAGCATCAGCAAGCAATCTCGGACGCTATGCTTCAACTAGGTTATGTCACATTACTTGAGCACTCAGAGGCGGCTGCTCCGCCCTTCTTCGCCAACAAAGAGCATGGGGCGAGAGAGAGAGAAAGAAGCAACTTTATTTCTCCCATCTTAAGGGAGAGGGGCTTCGAGAAGTCGAGGGATCCTACTCGCGGTAGGCCTCTTCTACCACCTGAGCCTACCTCAGGATAGCCTCCTGAAGGTCGGGGTTGTAGCTGAGCATGGCAGCTTCCCACAGCTCTTGACTACTCATGTGTTTATGAAGGCTCGGAGAAGGGGAGTGATTTCGACATTGCCCCATATTATGGTTAAAGTCCGCTTTCTTACCGTACAAAACTTAGTCTGAATTGGGGTATATTCTGGGATAAAATTTGTGGCGTATGGTAGGGGAGAGAAAAGTTCGGGTTTGTAGTTTACGGCAGAGGACCTCATGCCTGCGGGAGTCTGACGCTGTAGGGGCAGTAGGGTTCAGCGACCAAGGCGGTAGTGCTCGCAAATGTCTTTGTATGTAAGTAATCTTTCTTAAAAAAGTACATGCAATAGGTAAATCTTTGGTTTCTGAGACGTCCCCTAGGCGAGCTTGCGCTCGGATCATGAAAGCTCGAGCGCTTGCTTGGGCCACTTCAATACCAATGAAGCCTCAGTTAGCAGGTGTCCAGACTAACGCAACAAGTTGAGAAAGTGTGAAAGATATAAAGCTTGTTTGCAGGTGTAGGTCAGCACCGGCCACAATGAATCAGTGGGTCGAGAACTGGCACCGTTCGTCGATTCCTTAGGAGTGGGAGGTTCGACGCTGGGTGCAGGGGCTCCGGAATTATATCTGAAGTGTCGAGGTGACTTTTGTGCGCAGGAATATATATATATATATATATATATATATATATATATATATATATATATATATATATATATATGGGATATGGCACAACGGGAGCGTTGTCAACAAGGATAAATATATTTATTTCCCAACAGTTTCGGGAGGGATCCTCCCTTCATCAGGGGATGAGTTATACTGACATGAGCTTCCAAACTTCGCTGCTGCCGCGTCCCTCTCGCCTTGAAAGATGTTTGCGAGAGTGAGAGGGAACTAAAAAAGGAAAGGAAAAACAAAAAAAGGGAAAGAAAAAAGACGAAAAAGAAAAAAAAGAAAGTAAAAAGAGGAAGAACCACTGTCAACACTGAGAACGAAAGCAACTGTCTGTGTACGTCCACATACGGTTCATATCACGTGCTGCTCAGTTCTCGACATGTGTCGGGCCACCCAAGATTGTCGCCGCGGTGCCAGGAGGGTCCGTGACGGCGTGCGTAAAGAAAGGGTTTCCCCGTAATGGGTAGGTCGGCTATTTACCTTTCATCTTCGTCCGTTTCCCTTCAATGGTCATCAAGTGGTAGGCGAACGTAAACACTTTGTATGTGCATGTGGAAAAAAAAGAAAACCAAAAAACAAGAAAGGACAGTGTACACGTACGAGTCAGTCAGAAAAAAGCATGGTCTCCAGCTATCAATCTTTGTCACCAATTTTCTCCTGGCTTACTTCTCGGAGGCAGTTGAGTTTTCCGGGGTCCTCGTTGATGCCGGCTACTAATGTTCGAAATTTGAAAATAAAATATGCCTCACGCTGTTCATTATATAGATATATATTATCAAGTCTTGGTAGTCTTGGCGGCGTCAGCGTTTCTATGAGGAAAGACTTCGCAAAACGAACGGGCAGAGCCAGTACACAGACGATGACGATGATGATGACCCAGAGTGGAAATAAGGACAAAGAGACAAGCGGATGATGGTGATTGTGATCATGTAGGGATGAGAACGGTCTAAGTAACAAACGCCCACACTAATTCCCCCCCCCCCTCTGGAAGCGGACACTCTGGCCGCCGTAAGTCAAAGTGACGAGGAACGTCGCGTGAAAGTTTTTATGCGACAAACGTGGACAATCTCTGTGCTGCGGTAGCGGCGGTCTGTTGGGGCGGAGAGTAGTGTCACACTATAGTTGACCGGTGAATCTGTTCTAAAACAGTGTATGGCCCAATGAAGCGTGGTTTAAATTTGTCATAGAGACTAGGAGTGCGAATTGGTGTCAAAAGCAGCACCTCGTCACAAGGTTGAAAGACAAAACGCGGTGGGATGCGTCATAGATGATCTTCTGCTCGTGCTGTCTCGCTTCAGTATTGATGCGAGCCTGATGGCGAGACTGGGCCAGGTGGGAAATGTATTCTTCACTAGAAGACTGATATGAATTCCCATGGCTGCTAAAGAAGGAGACGTCGAGAAAGGTAGTCGAGGTGCTACGTACACGAGGTAAAAAGGTGAGTAGCAAGTTGTTGCAAGTTGTTGGCTGAACAGCGGTGTTGTAAGCAATGTCAGGAATGGTAAAACAGTATCCCTGTTTTTGTGGTCGGATTGGAAGTAAACGGCTATCATGTCAACAAGGGTTCAGTGAAACTTTTCTGTGAGACGATTTTCTGAGGGTGGTAGCTTGAAGCTTTCTTGAGAGCAGTTCCGGAAGCACGCAGTACTTCATTTACCATTTGTGATAGGAACACTTTGCCGTGGTCACTAAGCAGTACACGAGGAGCCCCATGACGCAGGATTAAAGCGTGAAGAATAAAGTCTGCAACTTCCACAGCGGAGCGTGTAATAACAGAGGAAGTCTCAGCGTAGCGTGTCAGGTGGTCCACGGTGGTCACTATCCATTGTTTGCCAACAGATGTGACGGGGAGAAGCCCGTAAAGGTCGACACCTACAACCTCGAACGGCACTGAAGGGCACGAAAGTGGCTGTAGAGGGCCAGCAGGTGCAGACGTGGGGGTTTACGACATTGGCATGGGTAGCAGGAACCGACGTATCGTGCTGCACTAGAAGAAATGCCAGGCCAGTAATAACGACATCGAATGCGGTCAAGAGTTTTTTTAAACCAAGATGACCAGCAGTCAAGTCATCGTGGAAGGCTTCGAGCACCTGAGGTCAAAGAGAGCGTGGCAGTACAGGAACCAAGCGCTGACCGTCAGGGTGGTAGACGTGGCGGTAGAGAACCCCATTGTCCAGCTTAAAGCGCAGGAGTTGACGACGGAAGTCATGCGTTTGGTGGATGAGAAACTCCCGAAAGGTAGTCCATCATGCGTCTGCAGTATGAATCGGACCGCTGGCGGGAGATAAATGTTGGCTCGTCGTCCGGAAAGGGTTGCCTTATTGATGCGAGCGTATGAACTTTGGCAGATGTGGTGGTTGAGTTTTCACCAACGCTGGTATGGGTAGTTGGAAGCGGGTAACGAGATAAAGCATCGGCGTCTTGATGTTTTCTACCTGACTTGTAAGTTATGCCAAAGTCGTACTCCTGCAAGCGCGCCGACCCGAACCAAGCGTCCGGACGACTCAAGCGTCCGGACGACCCAAGCTTGCGGACGACCCAAGCATCCGGACGACCCAAGCGTCCAGACAAGTTCTTCAGTGTAGAAAGCCAGCATAAGGCATGGTGGTACGCAACGATTGTGAAGTGACGGCCATGGAGATAGGGACGGATCTTCTGCACCAACGAAACCACAGCCAAACACTCTTGCTCGGTTATCGTGTAGTTCTTTTCGGCAGGGGTGAGTACGCGACTGGCATATGCAATAACTTTCTCGAGGGAAGACTTGTCGCGTTGTAGAAGAACGGTTCCTATACCAAGGCCGCTGGCATCTGTAAGGAGGATAGTTATTGCGGCTTCGTTTAAGTGGCAGAGCAGAGGTTCAGACGTGAGTGCCAGGTCGAATGCCGTTTGACATTCTTGAGACCACCGAAAGGGGACGTTGGAAGCAAGTAGCTAGTGTAATGGAGCAGCAATAGACGCGAAGTTCTGGATCAACCGGCGAAAATAGGAGGTGAGGCCAAGGAAACTGCGAAGGTCCTTCGGTTTTTTGGGACGTGGAAAGTGAAGGACTGCAGAAATCTTGTCAGTGTCGGGCCGGATGCCATCTTTGCTAACGACGTGTCCTAAGACCTCGATAGATTTGCCAGCGAAAGAGCATTTCTCAGTGTTTATTGAAGCCCGGTGGCGGCATGGCACGTCAGAACTTGATCCAATCGTTCTAGGTGCTCCGGAAACGTTGACGAAAAGTAAATAATGTCGTCCAGGTAGCAAAGGTCACTTTTCCGTTTCGGGCCGTACAGCACGGTATCTATCATGCACTCAAAACTCCCGGGTGCGTTGCAGAGCCCGAAAGGCATCACGTTGAATTCATATAGCCCGTCGAGGGTTGGGAACGCCGTTTTCTCCTTATCGTCTTCATGCATGGGGATCTGCCAGTACACAGAACGCAAGTCGATGCTTGAAAAGAATTCCGCGCCTTGTAGGGAATCAAGGGCGTCGTCAATGCCTGGCATAGGGTACACGTTCTTGCGTGTGATCTTGAGCGCCCGGTAGTCCACGCGAAAACGCACAGAGCCATTCTTTTTATGGACCAAAACTATAGGAGACGACCAAGGGCTAGATGAGGAACGGATGACTTCCCGTTTAAGCGTGCCAGCAACGTTTTCTTCTATAATGTTTTTTTCCGCTGTAATGTTTCACACGCGGTAGGGTCGGCGATGTACGATAGATGTCCCAGCGGTTTGAATTAGATGTGCTGTAGTATTAGTCTGGCACAGCTTAGACGAGCAAAAATCGAAAGAATTTGCAGGCTTCTGTAACAATGCGAGCAGCTGCTGCCTCTGTGAATATGTCAAGTCGCTGCTGACAGCGGTGGTAAAGGCGGGAGAAGAGCCATGCTCACCGAGGGAAGGGTCTTGGAATGCGATGGCCTGAAGTAGTTTGACAAATACAGGCTCGAAGTGGGTGACACGGGCCACAGTAGTGCCCTGCGGCAGTAAGATCTTCTCCGGTGTAGAGTTGGCAGTGGTGACAAGTGAAGAGACATTGCAAAAACGAACGACACCAGACGGAAGAACTATACCTTTACGAACGCGAAGTCGTGACGGTGAAACCAATACATCACCATGATAAATGTCGTTGGACGAAATGATGACGATTTGCTCTTGTAATGGCGGCAGTTCGATGTCTTTCGCAGTGACCAGACGAAGTGGCTTCTGATTGTCGTCGTCAAGCATGGAGTCGGTGTCAGCGAGGTGAACGACGCGTTGTCCACAACAAATCGCCGTGGAAGCAGATGATGAAAAATCCCACCCTAGAATTAGTTCGTGAGAGCAGCGGGACAGGACAGCAAACTGGACATAATGGCGCATGCTGTCGATGAAAACACGTACAGTACAAAACGCGGAATGGCGAATGACGTTCCCCTGGGCAGCAACTAACGTGAGGCCATCGTAAGGCGTCATTACTTTCCTTAACTTTTCACACAAATCCGCCTGCTATCACAGACAATGTCGCACCTGTGTCCACCAAAGCATCGACTCGCACTCCTTCCACTTTCACAGAAACCATGTTACACGGGCCTGATGGAGGAATTTCAGTTCTAATTCCGAATGCAGTTTTTTCTCCACAAACTGCATCATTTAGTTTTCTGAATGAATATCAGAGGAGAATGAGGCGGGCCGAAGTGGAGAGGTGGAACGGCGGAAGGGCGAAGGCGAGCGGCGTCTCGTGTTTCGGCTGCTCCGCGGTGCAGTCGATGCCGGAGGAGATGGAGACTGGTGCGGGGGAGACGAATAATGCCGACCTTGATAAGACGCTCCAGTGTACAAATCTCGTTCGCGCACGTCGTTCCGACGCTCATCATGCTAGCGCTTCGGTCCGAAACGAGATATGTGGCCACGATAGCCACAGTAGTAGCAGACAGAGTGAGACGAGCGCCACGGTGGGGAATAGAAGGCATTCGGGGCATATGGAGATAGCGCGGTCAGGTGGGCCGATGGGTCAGGGGGCACGGAATGGTAGTTCTCCGGGGGACGGCAGCAACTGACGCGTAGGACGGCAGCGGCAATGTCGTGTGTGCGTCGCTGGGAGGCACGGCAGCAACTTGACGGTACGTGGATATAGGGCGAGAAGCGGGTGGCGGTACGGGCGCAAAGCCAGTCAGGGATGCAAGTTCCTCCTTGATGATGTCACGTAAGGGCACTCACGAAGACTGTGTACGACGCGGTGTAGGAGGTGTGAAGCCCATAGGCCACAATTCGTCGCGTATAATGTCCTGGAAGAGGACCACGCAGATGGCCATGTGACGTGGAGTGGTGGTCGCCAATGTCCGGTTGGAGGCGAAAGGGGTCCAGCGCATCAAGGCGCTGGTATGTCGTCACGACATCAGCTATGGTAGCTGGGTTTTGCAAAGCGAGGGCATTAAAGGCAACAGGCCCAATGACTTTCAATATATGGCGCACTTTGTCCGATTCCGGCATGGATTGATTGACACGCCGGCACAGTCAGAGGACATCTTCGATGTATGAAGAGTACGATTCACCAGGATGTTGTCGGCGAGTATCGAGTGTACTCTTAGCGACGGTGGAGCGAATGTGCGGTGTCCCAAAAACGTGTCGCAGCTGCTGCTGGAAGGTAGCGCAGTCGGGTAAGTCAACGATGTGGTTAAAATACCATGTCATCGCGACCCCGGTCAGAAAAAAAGGCACGTAACGCCGTTTGGCGGCCTCGTCCCACCTATTAGCGGCACTTAAGCGGTCATAGACATCGAGTGAGTCTTCTACGTCTTCTCCCCGAATACCAGTGCAGAGCGGAAGTTCCCGCTGATGTCCGTGTATGTAAGTAGGAGGGGCAGCTTGCGGCGGTGGGTGGTTGATGATATCAGCGCCAGCAGGCTCGGTCTGAGACATGCTGCCTGACTGTGGGTGCAAGCGGCGGCCTGAACGAAGCTCCAGGGGGTAGAACGGGCTTCGGGAGGTCAGAGGACCGAAAATCCACCTCCACCACGTATCAAGTTTTGGTAATCTTGGCTGCGTCAGCGTTTATTTGAGGAAAGACCTCGCAAAACGAACGGGCAGAGCCAGTACACAGACGATGACGATGATGAGGGACCCAAAGTGGCAATGAGGACAAAGAGACAAGCGGATGATGGTGATTGGTGATTGTGATCATGCATGGATGAGAACGATGTAACAAACGCCCACAATGTATATATATATATATATATATATATATATATATATATATATATATATATATATATATATATCTATATATATATATATATATATATATATATATATATATATATATATATCGACCCGCAGGGCGCGGGTTCGAAACCCGGCTGCGGCGGCTGCATTTCCGATGGAGGCGGAAATGGTGTAGGCCCGTGTGCTCAGATTTGGGGTGCACGTTAAAGAACCCCAGGTGGTCTAAATTTCCGGAGCCCTCCACTACGGCGTCTCTCATAATGATATAGTGGTTTTGGGACGTTAAACCCCACATATCAATCAATCAATAGATATATCATCAGCCTGACTACGCCTACTGCAGGACAAAGGCCTCTCCCATGTTACGCCAGTCCAGTATATATATATATATATATATATATATATATATATATATATATATGGGCGTTGTGCATATTTTTGTTCTTGCTACGGCGAGAAAAGGAGGGGCCATGGCAGATTTTATTTAGTTGGGGGCATGCCGCCCCCCCCGCCTCAGTTGCGGAGCCCCTGGCTGAGTGTAAGAACTTTTTCTTGAAAGATTTCAAATGCGAAGCATTTTTTAGAGATGTCTGGCGAAATTGAGCGTATCTTTCTATCTGTATAGCCGCCTACGACTTTCAGCTCTCCTGGCCATTTTGATAATAGTATCGATGCCAATATTGGTATGGCATAACATGACTGTATGACTAGGATAGGTGACTAGTCATAACATAAAAGTCATGAGATATATGTCATAAATGTCGTAATATACATGGTTTTGCTGCTCTTGCGGTAGTTTCGTTTACAAGACATGTTGCAAAACTGGTATGGTATGATATGGCTGCATGGTGAACACAAGCGACAGACCCTTACATGAAAATCATGACATGCGTGTCATGTAACAACATGACTGCATGCCACACTCGTGATGTGCTCTTGGCAGTTTCTCTTACTTCACATATACGAAATTTGGCATTACGGGACGTGAATGGATGATGAAGGTATCTGACAGGCGAAAACATGATAATCATGAGATGCGTGTCTAGTAACAGTCCAGTCTCGTAAGAAGCTTAAGCTTCAGTCGATTGCGAGCTGATTTTTCAGTCATGTATGCATGTAAAGCAGCTATGCATGCATCCCACAAGTTTAAGAGGCGCCTATTTTAGGAATCTTTTTGTAGGTTTTGCTTGCCTTCCTTGTCGCTCCTAGTATATGTCTTGTAAATTCGTCAAAGCTAGGTAACTGTTTTAGGGCATCCATCCATATAAGACCGATACTTGTCCCTAGTCAATGAAGGAACACTCCTTTGACATACTAAAACTTTCGCCTCAGGCAATCACAAGTGGTAAGTGGTCGCTTCCAATATTGTCGGGCCATAAGTCCCAGTGCGTACCTTTTCGGCAGGTGCCTAACCCACGTGAGGTCTGGCGATGTATTATTCTGATTCACGTCACCAATCCTTGTGTATTGGCCTGGCGTGTTGAGGAGGGTAAAGCCGGCATCTTCCAAAGCTTTTTTGAGTTGCTTCCCTATGGGAGAATCTTGTGAGTATCCCCAGAAGACGCATGGTGCGTTAAAGTCTCCCTGAATTAAGGTTGGACCTTTAGGGTCTATGTTGCTGAGGGGTAGCTCTACACTACTTGATTTGGGAGGGCTGTAGCAGTTAATATTTCGTATGTCTTGCCCTCTATTTCGGTACGAGTCTGAATGCATGAGAATGAAACTGAAGAAAGAAGGTCGTGGACCGCCGGAAGGTTTTTCTTTGTATACGTAACACATCGACCAGATGAAACGCCAGCATAGCCTGGAATGGGGCAATACTTACCCGGATCCTGCACGCAAATGATATCGGGAGTTTTTTCGAGAGCGTTTATGATGTAAAAGAAGTCATCAACTTATTTTTTTGGTTCTGTACTACAGCCCAGCTTTTCTGGTCATCCATAGCTGTATGCTCGGATGCCGCATGATGTTCAGCAAAAAGATGCGGGCTTACTTGGTTTCCTGTGGTGGTGGGGCCGTTTGATGGTGTGTCGCTCGGTAGCCCTGACCGGGATGATCCTTGGGTGGTGGAGTCCGCTGGCTGGCTGTAAGAAGCATCTTCCAGATGGCTGAGGGGTTGGAATCTTGACGCTGAAATCATCTCCTCTCTTAATTGGGCTCCCCTACAAGGAGAGCCGCCTCGGAGAGCGGAACAAGAGAACCGCTCACAGACGCTAGAAGCGTTCGTTGCAGCAGCGCGCCGTCACAACCTTCCAGCTCGCCGGTCGAGAAGCGTCTATAGAGAAAGTGTGCGTGGGCCACCTCTCGTTTAGTCCTTGGAATGTCCGCAGGATGGCGGTGCTTCTATATGGGGAATAGGGAGCCTACATGAATGGCCGTTTTAAGGGTGGAGACATCTTAATAAGTGCCTTCAAGAAACTCAGCCAAAACCAGCGGGCAACGGGGCACGCTGTTGCCAGCTTCCACCAAATTCAGCATAGTTTGCTGTGCGCCGCCATTTTGGAGCCAGCCGCCGCTCCCTCCAGCTACGCGAAGTACGGCGGGATCTGGCATCTGACTGCAGATGCATTTGCGACAAACAGCTAGAATTTAATTCAGCTGGACTATTCAGCATTATTGTAGGGAGGCGACCGAGCATGTATACCTACGTACGGTGTCGGTGCCCAGCCCTTGTAACAACACATAACACCTGGGCTTTTGACAGCGGCGGTTCTCAGGGTCGTGTAAGCGACCCAGTTCTCAAAGTGAGCGCACGAAGAAATTCGCAGCCGACACACAAACACTTGCGACATAATACTGAAGTTACGCTGACACGAACGTAAGCGTGGCAACAGCTCAGACTAGCGAGCGCGTCTCCGTACGAACGCGCGGACGCGTCCCGTTTGTGGGCTTCCTACTCGCAATGCGTGGACGCAGCAACGACAACTTTGTTTATCTACTCATTCGCGAACACCGCGAAACACATATACGTGTGCCGCAGGAAAAAAACAGTGAACGAAATACGCAGTACTCACAGAGCAAATACGAGACGCACTGGTGGGCTCCCAGCCGTCTCGCTTCACTTGAGCCAGCCATAGTTGTCGTCGGCCAGGGCTCGCTGGGAAGCAAAACATTCGTACCCCCTTTCTGTTGTGGTTAGTGCAGAGCGGTACGCAGCATCCGGGCATTCTAAGGCTTCACCGGCAGCATTTAACACGCTACCGCAACGTTCGACGCCGTATTATTGAGAACTAAACGCAACCGGGCGTAGACGCAGTGCGGGCACCAAGTTGGGGCGACAGCGCGGCGTTGCTGTCTGGCAACATTGTGTTTTGGCGGGCGGCGGTGCGTTGGCGGCATGTAGTGGGTCAAAGGCTGACATCACCCTAAAAACGGCCGTTCATGTAGGCTCCCTAATGGGGAATATATGATGAAAATATGCGAGATGGTGGTACTCGGAGTGTTGAATAGATGGACAAACGTACACACAGACAGATGCATGAATGGATGCATGAATGGACGCAGGGGCGGATGCATGGACGAATGCAGGGACGGATGCACGAACAGACGCACGCACGGACGGGCGGATGGACGCATGGACGGTCACACAGAGGGACGCATGGACGGACGGAAGGAAGAACGAATGGACGGATGAATGCTTCACCCCTTTCTCCATGATTCACTCCGTGGATATGTTGCCATTTTTTAGACTGTGCAGCTGAGAGTGCCATTCGCTGCACGTGGCGTTCTGTCGCGAGAGACATGGTATGCGTCTCCATCTCTATAGGCTAGAGTGCACCGTTGAAAATACTACAAAGTGAACAAAACAGTATTCTCGGCTCGGTGGTGGCGTTTAACAGCGGTGTCTCGAGCACACATTTACGGGTGTTGTTGAGAGGCGCCCTGCAAGCGAATGGTCGAGAATGAGGCGCAAGCTGACAAGCAGGTGGGTGCAGAGAGGAGAGAGAGAGTGAACGGTGAGAAAAAGAGTGGCGAAGCACTGCACCTGTCGTTGTACCTTACAGCCATAGTGGCACGGAGAATTTCAAGCTGGATGGTTGTGCCTCGCTATCTCCGACGACAGCGTAACTCGCGCTGACTGGTTCACCCTCAGCGATCTTTTGGCACGGTGAAGCTCTCGCATTGTGGTGCCCCATCTTTGGACTGCTTCGACCGGATCCCCACTTTCCTATCTCCTCCTATTCTCCATCACTTGCCTTCTCTATCTCTTCATCCATTTCTCTTCTATTCTTTTTATCCCTCCTACCCCTCTCCCCTACAAGACGCTGAACCGTGCTCTCTTAAGGGCTGCAGAAATAAGCGTCTTTTTCCTTTCTTCACCGAACCACTACCCACAGCAGCCATAGTGTAAGCGTCCTATCAACGCAAACGCTACACAAACGCTGGCAGCACTAGTCCTACAAACGTGTTTTCAACGCACTGCATCGAGGCGGTGGCAAGTGACAATCAAGTCAAGAAATTTTGAACTCCGGTTGCTAAGGGCGAGAATAAGCGCGCGCGCCTGAAGCTGTTACTGACAGCTGCCGACGCCGAAGCGTGAAATAGGGGGAGCTTCAGTTGCTAGAGGCGTGTGAGCCCGCAGCTGTTGCTATGGTAGAGGGTGGTGGACGGATCCCGACAGACGCCTGGCATCGCCGGACTAAGAAATGCATTCGCATTTACAAAAGTGCTATGAAAGCATCGTAGCACCGCTGTTGGCAAGTATTTTCTTTAAACATGACCATACTCACGGCTACAGTACACACATTTTGCTGAGTACACCACCACACTGAAATGAAGAAGCCCAGAGATAATTTATACTGGTTTTGTATCCAACTGGAAAGCACGTTTTGCATGACAAACATTTACAAACCTCGCGTTTGAGTGCGCGGAAAACATATGAAGAAAAAGTAATTTTTCAGGATGTCGCATATTCTAGGCCACACTTAGTGCTTATCGCAATCAATGTCAACGTTTTAATGAGCAAACGTTCCATTGTTCACTTTCAAGAGTGACACGTCAAGACAAAAACTTATGGTGAATAGAGGAAACTTAGCTTTCACGCCTGCGACGTCTCGGCATTCATTTCACTTTAGTATTAATCAATTTCGGATGTTAAGGCACTGCACAACCAGTGGACAAGTAAAGACAACGTGACGAAAGGCTCCAGCTCGTTGTAGGCCTTTCAAACAGTCCGTATGAATGATCATGCTTTCTTAATTAGTGATTCAGATTATGATATCAAACAAAACGAGGCACGTGCAGCCACTTTAATATATTCTTTTGAAGAACGGGTGCGGATAATACGAACCCCTACGGTGATCCACCGAGTACTCCGAGTGTTTTTTATTTATTTACAGATACCTCATGCACTTCTCGGGGCCACGCAAGAGTGAATACAAATAATATAACCGGGAATATTTACAAATGCACGCTATATCTTGGCACAACTGAAAAGATGAGACGCATTAAATTAACAAGTTGAAAGACGTAGTACTCAGCAGTATATACACATATAGACATTTATACATATTCATATATATACCCATATATATAAACATATATACAGGGCACATACACCAGGAAAAAGTATTATTTACAATATATTCTGTAAATTAAGCCAATGACCTAGAGTTTACAATTTCTTCGGACAAGTTATCTCAATAAATAATCGCGTCAGGGAAAAAAAGCAAACTTGTGGTCCTTATTGTGGCTAACTGGTTGCCTAATTTTGCTGTGATTCATTCTGGCCGAAAGTGTTGAAGATAACGCTCCCGTGATAATTGACAGCCCCTGTGATAAACCTGGTAAATGAATGTAATCTTGATATTAACCTGCACTGGTCAAGTTTTTGTAGGCCTGCCCTATTACGTAAATCAGTTACACTAGAATGCCTGGAGTACACGGAGTCTATGAAACGCAAAGCGAAATTTTGAACTCGTTCAATTTTTTTCAATCAAGTACTGCTGCGACGAGCTTCAATAACGTCGGCATACTCCAACTTTGGTCTAACTAGTACTCTGTATGCATTATTGCAACCGTAGGAGGAGCATTTCTCAGTTCTCACTTTAAAGAGAACAATTTCTGTAGTGCCCCTCTACAAACGTTGTTGACATGCGGTTCCCTCTTTCGCCTAATAAGAGACCTCGGGTAATGGCAATGATGAGCCTTACGAAGTACTTTCACCCAAATTCGTTCCAACCTGCCGCTGGCTGATAGTTTCTACCATTAGCGAGTCCGTTTCCAACTTAGACTGCAAGTATTTAGTCACGTATCCATTGAACCGATGACTGAGAAGATATAGCTTGCCAACAGACATAACTTCTTTAGTAGGCAGTGTCAGACGTAAATTACACGTAACACACACGTGATTAGTCGTAATGTAGTAGCTGATATTGAAATGGAAAGCCGTTGTGTCGCGCCAGCCTATTCCAGAATGGTTTGTTCTTGTTTTGCAACGGAAGCAGAAAAAACCGATATACATAATACATTTTATAATACCAAACAAATGCAAAACTTTTTTCATGTACTCCACAGATACTGCAAATTCTTCAGTAGGAAATGCTGCCAATGCAAGGACAGTTAGCTCATTGTTTGTAAAGTGAATTAATTCCATGGTTTTCGTTCAACAATCTATGCGGCATCTTTCCATAGAAAACACAAAGAAGTACTTGTCGAAGCCCTTCAAAGAGTGTGCTAATAAAGCGGAGGCATTAAGATGACAAGTACTTAATTTATACGCGTGAGCACGCAATATTTAACCTACCCTTTGATTTCGCTCCATACTTCACTGCCTGTGAAGTATGAGAATCACAATTTTATGGAGTCTACGTTTGCTCATTATCGGCCTGTTTAGGATTTCATACATAAGTAAACAACTGTATTGTGAAATGTGTGCAACAAGAGTGAAGCTAGACAGTGAGGCTTTCTGTTGACAGCCGGAACTATATTTAGTGCGGCTTGCACTTGAGTATTTTCCGCTTGCTGGAGGCCGTAATTGAGCGAGAATAGCGTTGATTTCTTTCTGTTTGAATTTTTTGGCTGTCTATGTATTCAGAATAAACGAGACGGGAAGAAATGCAGTTGCTTCGGTTCTGCAATATTTCGTTTAAGGACTTATAACATGGCTGAAAATGATGAGAACACAGAAAACCACAATAAATTTAGATAACACCATGTGTGTTTATTTCTGAGGTTTTTATTTTATCTACCCTTTATCTTTCAAGGCCATTTTGTTTTCCGAGCAAAAATTACTCGTAAACGATTCCATTCCCTTGTTACCTGTCTGAAAATAGAAATTTTTGTTTTGAAAAAAAAAGGAATGAACAGATAGAATGCTGAGAAAATGGCTTCATTAGACTAGAAACACGGTGAGATTCAGGCAGCCTTGCTAGGTCTCAAAGTTCCTCTATAAAGAAAGATAAGACGTGTACACAAAAACATAAAAACACGTTTTTGGTGTTTCCCACGTGGCTGACAGTTATTCAGTTGTTTACTGTGCATTTCCAGTGAACTTGTTTTTAGTTCATTGTAATATTTCGCTTCACCAATGCAGCTTAATTTTTCACTTTCTCTTCACCACTTCCTCGGGGCAAGATCAAAAACCACATGTCACTTTGGTTACTCTTGAGGTCTCCTGCCTTTCCGACACTTTGCTCGAACCAAATGTTTATACTTTATATATGTCAACGTTGTTGGTTGGTTTGCATCTTACTTGTAAAGCACAATCAGTAATTCTGAAAAAAAATGCCGCTAAGGCCATCTGAACAAGACCTTTCTTGGTCCTTAGTACTTAGCTTTGATGCGAAGTGTCTTAGCTCCTACTGCTTTGTTTTGTGGCTATTGCTTCTTGCGCGTGCGTTTAGAGGTCTACAAAACGGAAAGGTGAAATAATGCTGTCCTTTGATCTTCATAGCCATTTAGGGTCTTCACGTACACTTCTATATACGGGGAAGCATGGGAAATCCTGAAAAGCAGGATAATCACCGCACACACGATTGCATACCTACTGGCACATCCACACCATTATTTATATTTCATTGCCAACCTCAAGAACAGCATTTATTTCTTGGCGCAAAGCCCCCTCTCCTGCGTGGGAGAAAGTATGCCTAATTTAGGAAGAGGTAGGGAGGGTTTCGGGTCACTATTCTTATTATGGTGAAATACCTGTACGCTATTACTTGCAGGATAATTTATCCTCTCTCGCACAGATAGTTGTCCAATTCACAGGCGTTCATACTATGAGTGCTCCGGAATAAGATTTTTTCAGTCTGGGTCTCCTTAATAGTATTACTGCCGAGCCTATGAGCTCACTTTGCTTAGGCTCACAAGTTACTCATTAGCTTTCATGCTTGTATGCTATCGTACTGTAAGCAAACAGGCCCTGGAGGTACCACTCGTTACAAAAGACCGTTTCCGTCACCCAGGAAGAGTGAGACTCAGCCACCCAGAGGGTAAAAAAAAATTGAGGGGACCCTCAAGCTTCGCCTGTAAGAGTTGAGCGCGATAGCGCAATCTGGCTCCTAGTGCGCCCTTCAACCGCTAAGTGGATGCTTATTATTGTTACATAAAAATTGCTACGTCAGCTACGTAGCAATATTACGCTTTGTTAGACAAACGCGCGCGCGCGCAACCACGAGGTATCTATAGTAATGCAGTGATTGTGCAGTGTGGCCACTTCTCCCTGCTATGTATGCCAACACTGCAGGAAGGCGGAAGCCACCCAGAGACACCTCCTCTGGGACTGTGCATTACCGCCGGGTAACCAAGAAGTAATGCCAACTGCCATAAGAAGCAAAATCATCAGCCGAGAGCCAGGCAACCAAAGAGACGTGGTCTAGCCCGTGCTTAGCATCCTGGAACGCCAGCGGCCGAAAGCGGCGCCCCCACGGGTTTGACGCGAGTAGGTTGCTTCTCCAGGACGTCCGAGCACGCTAGTGTCTCGCTTTAATCCTCCACCACCTTCCCCCTTTATGCCGGATCGTCAATAAAGTTATTTCACTCACTCCCTGCTATAACGGCGCTCTGCTGTATTCGAGACACGTTTTTCACAACGTCTCGCAAATCACACACAGACACGCACACTTGCGTGAATGGTGCACACAGATTTTTTAACTAAAGCAAGAGTTGCATAGTCTCCAAGATACACGCCACGCACTCGTCATCTCGGATGACCATGAAGAGTCTCACAATGCGTCACAGATGCCAGCACATTATCTAGCGTTCGCCGTTTGCTTGATAAACACCTCTGGAAAGGCATGATATGTTTTCCGCTAGATAGACAAAGTTGTCCATTTTTAAAGCTGTTTGAAAGTTCCTGTGTGTATTAAGTGGCGATTGCTGCACTATCTCGACCTTTTTCGACGTAGTTTGACGACCTCCCAAATGCGCCTACAAAGCGCCGAACTGGCTCGTTCTCGTCGTGACACCTGCTGAAGAAAATGCGTTAAGGAAGACTCCTTCTACTACAGGGCATTTATGTTTTGTTTTTTCCCTACGCACCCGCAAGTAACATAGTGGCTTTGTCATTCTGCTTCTGGACGCTGGTTGGTGCAGACGTAGGATGGAAAGCTCGCCCCGAGCAGCGACAGCGGCCGACGCCTGCCGCGGTACAGCGTCTCCCCTCGTTCCAAAGGACTACAGCATTATTCTGCCTTCGTTGCCATCAAGTGAAGCGATGCGTCGAGCAGTAGCTCTACATTGTGACGTCAGCGGCCGACCGTATTGCATCGACGACTTCAGGAAACCTCTCAAAGACTTAGGCGTCATACAGCAATAAGTGGCATCGGAGCATATCAAATGTCGCACGTGTGGTTATTGAACATGAAGACCGAGCAAGCAAAGAAAGCGCTAACAGACGCAGGCGTTCTCAAAGTTAAAGACCGGGTATGTCTCGTCATTGAACCGACGCGGCAAGAGGTGAAGATGAAATTGCACTGGCTAGCGTTCGATGTTACAAAAGACGCTATTCGACGTGCCTTCTATGAATACGGCGACGTCAAGGAGGTGACCGATGACCGATGGAGAGTGTAGGATTTTGAAGGAGTTGAATCGACTACTCGCGTAATACGCATGCAACTACAAGACGGCGTTTCTGTGGATCAACTGCCCCATCAGCTGCGTATTGGCAGCAGTACGGCACTGGTCGTGGTGCCGGAAGACCGCCTTTGTGCCTGCAGTGCCAAAGCACGGGGCACATGAGACGCGATTGCAAAGTCCCAAGGTGCCGTGAATGCCACTATTTCGGTCATGAGCAGGACGATTGCAACCGTTCATACGAACGAGGTGCAGGGCGATGACCAGGGACTCAACAGAGTGAACTTCTCATAGATGAGGAAGAATCTGAACAAGCGTCTTTGCCTGCGACATCACAAAAGTAGATGACATTGGACGACGCGCCGGTGCTGAACAAAAGCAAGCAAGTTTATTCAGCCCTAGACATGAATGCCGGGCGGAAAGTGGGAAATCCAGCAGCCCCAACGACGAGTGAACAGACGCGTCCTGCGCCTGCGATGCACGCCGCGTCGCAGCTGCAAGCAACGTGTGCTGAAACGCCGGCGTCCCAGGCCAATGCCACTTCGACTCCTCTAAACTCGGCTTCACAGTACTCTTTCGTGAAGGAAACACACGAGACTGAGGATTTATTTGGTGACCTGGATACCCCAAGGATGGAATTCGAACTGGCGTCCTCAAAACGCCGTCGCGACTCGGACGACGGCGCGAAAGTAGACGAAACACCTGTGAAGTCGGAAGTGCAGTGGAAGGTGGTCAGTGGAGGCAAGAAACGAAACGCTGCACGACAACGGTCGTCGTCGCCCAAACGCGGCGATGGCCGCTCAAACTAAAGGTGAACAACATGGATCCACCCTGGACGACGAGAGCCCAATAAGTGAATGTGCAGGGCTCTCAGCTCGGACCCGCTCACCGATCACGTCGCTGAGCGGGTTCGTGAAAGCAGCGACGCTCAACGTACGAGGACTGGCTTCCAGAAAGAAACAGACTCAGCTTTACAGACTAGCCATAGACCAAGACCTGGACATTATTGCAGTTCAGGAGACCAAAGTGGAGAGCGTGGACGCCACAGAGAGCTAACTACAACGTTTCACAGGACGCTACACCGCCAGCGTCAGTCATGCAGTTGGTAGGTCGGCAGGGTGTGTGATCTTTGTGCGGGATAGTTTAGGTGCCGCTGTTCAAAATGTCACGTCTGATTCAACCGGAAGGTTTGTTGTTTGTGATTTGGCCTTCTTTTCTCTGAATTGGTGAGTGATTTGTTTATATGCACCTCTTAAAGTTGACGAAAGGTGTGCAACATTCGACGAAATTCGTAGTTATTGTGAATGCGATCGCATAGCCATCCTAATGGGAGATTTTAATTGTGTGAATATTGCCGATGATAAAACAAATACATCAAATTTCAACGATTCAAGCACGGCCGCGTTAACAAATCTAATTTCTGACTTAGTTCTTGAGGATGTTTCAGGGTGTATTGGTAAAGAACTAACACTGTGTATGCATTTCCAAGGCTCCAGTCATGCGCGCCTAGATAGGGCCTACGTGTCACTGGAATTAGTTCCGATTATCAGTGAGTACAATGCCCTGCCAATTTCATTTAGTGATCACTGCTTAGTATCATTTGTAATAGGTAAAAGAGATAGACGTAGACCAGTACTTAACTGGGACACGTGGAAGATAAATTCTAATCTCTTGGAAGATGAAATATTTCTGGACAGTGTTCGAGAGGCATTGGTCTACATAGACAGTGGAGACCAAAAATATGGAGTGAAGTGGAAACAATTTAAACAGAATATAAAATTGAAAGCTATAGAACGCTCATGTGTAATAAAACACGGAAAGAGTGAAGAAGAACCCTACGCTTAAATCTGAAAATACTGCTAGCAGAGGAAATCAAAACGCCAGGCTTATTCATAAGTTATATAAGGTCAGTAAAGTCCAAATTAGAACAAATTGATGAGGAGAAGTATCGTGGCGCACAAATAAGGGCAAGGGCAGAGAAAATGACCGTAGGAGAGAAACCGACCAAAAGAATGCTTGGTCTCGTAAAACGAAACGCTCAGCGGAATGCTATACATCAGATTGAATACAGGGTAACGTTACAAGTGAACAGAGATATATAGAGGATGCTTTCAACGAGTACTACACCACAAAATGTGATAAATAAATTAAATGTAGATGAATTCAAGAATGAATTTTCAAAATAATGCCAAAGGTTGAAGACTGCAGGAAAGACAGCTTAGAATGTCCTATTTCTGAACCGGAAGTGTCAAAAGCAATTATTGCCCTCCATTTTGGTAAGTCCCCAGGACCTAATGGGTTAACAGCCGCATTTTATAAGGAATTCAAACACAAACTAGCACCGATCTTGCCAGCGATTTTTAACGAAGCTTTAAATATAAAGATTCTGCCACCTTTTTTTCTGCTATCTCATACTATACTCATTCAAAAAAATGAAGACGCAGGTATATTACGTAAAGTGAAATTGTACAGGCCAATGAGTCTATCAAATATCGACTACAAGATTTTGATGAAAGAAAGTTCTAGCAAAGAGACTGCAGGCAGTTATTAAAAACATTGTAGGCGACCACCAGACATGTGGAAATAAAGGATGCACTATATTCACAAACATTCACAAGGCGCGAAGTGTATTGGAGTGCTGCGATGCCACAAACGATCACATCGCGATGATTCAGATAGATTTAGAAAAAGCATTTGACAGAGTACCGCACGAAATTATTTTTCTTTTGTTAGACTATGTCAATGTTGGCAAAGTTTATTTATTTATTTATTTATTTATTTATTGTACCCTCAGGGCTTTACAGCATTGCAGAGGGGAGCGGGCACTGACGAACAATGTTAAAGAAAAGAATACATAGACAAGACACTAGAACATTATTAAACACTGGAAAGCAACTATTATCAACTGCAACTATGTTATACAGCCAGTAGATTATACAAGAAAACTAACAACAAAATCAAACGTTTACATTTCCAACACCAAGTATGTTATCGAGCGATGTTTTAAAACTGCAAGGCGAGGTGATGGATGCAACTGATTGTGGGAGGTAGTTCCAATCTTTGCAAGTTTTAGGCAGGAATGAGTGGGAATATGTTGATGTCTTGAAGCGAGGAACAGCAACTTTCTGCGCATGGTCAGTACGAGTTGAAATGTATGACGGTGGGGTTATTAACAGTGAACGCAGATTGGAGTTGTAAATTTTGTGGAAGAGTACGAGACGGGATATCTTACGGCGTGTAGCGAGTAAAGGAATGTTAATAATTGATTTCATGTTAGTTACGCTAGCGGTACGGCGATAATCTGATAATATAAATCTAACAGCGCGATTCTGAATGCTCTCAAGTTCATTAACTAAAGTGATATTACCAGGGTCCCATATCGATGACGCGTATTCCAAATGCGGACGAACGCACGTAATGTAAAGAAGCTTTTTTAAATCAACAGGGGCCATGTAAACGTTTCTTCGCAAGACTCCTACAACCCGGTTTGCCTTACATGTGACGGAGTTGATATGATGTTTCCAAGATAAGTTGTTAGTAATATGGACACCAAGGTATTTATAAGAGGGGACGGGATCGAGTACCGTGCTGTTAAGGAAATAATTCGGACATGCGGTAGTATTACGTGATATGGGCATAGACTTGCACTTCGAAACATTTAATTCCATTTGCCATAATTTACACCAGTTAACCACGTTAGTCAAATCTGTTTGGAGGGCAGTGATGTCATTATTATTAGATATTTGGCGATAAATTACACAATCATCCGCGAATAGGCGCATTGTTGAAGAAATATTGTTAGGCAAGTCGTTAATGTAAATTAGGAACAGCAATGGCCCAAGGATAGACACCTGTGGCACTCCGGAGCGAACTGCTGTAGTAGACGAGTCGAAAATATTAGCCGATACGTATTGGGATCGGTTAGTAAGAAAGCTACGGATCCAAGCGAGCACATATGAGTCAGTGTTTATTAGGCTTAGTTTATGTAGTAGTAGGGAGTGTGTTACTTTATCAAAGGCTTTGCTGAAATCTAGAAAGATGCAGTCAGTTATTGTTCCAGAGTCAAGGGATATGTGTAAGTCATTAGTAAAAAGTAGAAGCTGTGTTTCACACGAATACTGTTTTCGGAAGCCATGCTGAGCGGGTGTAAAGAAATCATTGTCTTGAAGAAACTTGATAACGTGAGAGTAAATGACATGTTCTAAAATTTTACATTGTACTGATGTGAGAGAGATGGGACGAAAGTTACCTGGATCGTGGGTTGTTCCGGACTTATGTAAAGGTACCACCCTATTAAATAACCAGTCGTTAGGAAGCACTGCCGTAAGAAGAGACTGTGTGAATATTCGTTCAAGGATTAGAGAAGAATACTCTGCCGTGTTTTTCAAGAATTTTGTGGTGATACCATCGCAGCCGCATGAAGATGAAATCTTTAGTTTATTGATGATGGACCGTATTCCTTCCGAGCTAATGACAGTGATGTCCATTGAGGGAAAATTAAACGGCTTTGCAGGAAGTATGCCATTACTACTGGATGGTTCAGAGAAAGTTTCATCAAAAGTACGGTTACGTAAACCTGCACACTGATGATCCGGAATTACATTACCTTGGGATATTAAAGACAGGTTGCTATGCGTGTTACCTCGTACAATGTTCCAAAACTGTTTGGGATTTTTTCGCAGCACTGATGGTAAGGTTCTGTTAAAAAAAGTAAATTTAGCTACCTTTAGTTCACTTAAGTAGGTAGCAGCTGCAGATTTGTAAGCTAGCCATCGAGCCGAAGACTGGGATGTCCTCGCAGCTCTAAACAGTCTTTTCTTGTGGTTAGAGAGTCTATTTAAGTGTCGGTTGTACCAGGGAGAATTAGTATTGCAGTACACCTTTCTTACCGGAATATGTTTATCTGTTAGTTCCAAAATTTTACTTCTAAATAGGTTCCACTTATCTTCTGCAGTGCGTTCAAAACTTGCAGGGAAAAAAAGTATCTAAGAAAGAGCATAATTAAGTATTTATGGTGTTAAAGTCAGCTCTGTTATAAACTCTGATCATTTTAAAACGGTTGGATGAGCGCAAGCGTGGAAACGATAGAAAAAAATGAATTATGTCGTGATCACTTAACCCAGGCAGCAGTGTTATCGGGGACACAAGATCTCGAGATGACGTCAACACGAGATCTAGAAGTGATGATGTAGTCGAGGTGACATGTGTGGGATGCTGAACTAATTGTGATAGCCCAAAGTCGTTACAAATTGAAAGAAATTCGGTAGATTCAGATGACGTTGCCATAGAGCACTGGTAAGTGTCTGACCACTGAATGTCCGGGAAGTTAAAATCGCCTAAAAGAATAATAGTCGCACCTGGGAAACGAACAGTAATCTGGTTTAAGCAGTCATGAAAAGAATCGCTAAAGTTCGATGGGCTGGATGGGGGTCGGTAACTAACTGCAATTATTAGGTTTTTAAAGCCAGTACGAATACAACACCATACCGATTCTAAGTCGGTGAGAACAGGAACAAGGAAACGTTCAATGTCATCTTTAATCGCAAGTAGAACACCACCACCTCGTCGCTCATATCTGTCACAGCGAAAGACCTTGTAACGTTGTTCACATTTTAATAATTCGGCATCAGAGACTGTATTCGACAACCACGTTTAAGTTAGAGCGACAATACCAGCGTCACAATCATCCATCAGTGCACACAAATCATCACTTTTTGACAAAAGGCTACGTATGTTAGTACTTAGTACAGAGAGAGCACCGCCCCCTGCGTGACCCTAACTTAGATCACTTTGCGGCATACGGCCAGACCGGAGTCGACGCGGGGAGGCAGCATGACTATTTGCGGTTCTGTATGTGGAATTACTGACGTTTTTGTCGTTACTTACAGCGTCGCTAACACTTGCGCTATCTCCTACGTTATTACTAGCCGGGGAACTTTTTCTTGTGGATGGACCAATGACGTACACTGCTGTAGTGGTTTTATCATAGCCGTAGCATTTTCCGTTGGCGAAGAGTTTCGTGTGTTGAAGATTGAACGGAACATGCTGTCCTTTGCCATACTCGTACAGAGCCTTTCTCGTATCACGCCTAGTTGCACAAAAGTCCTCACTCATAGAAACATTGCAGCCTTTTAGTAAGAAGCGTTTATCAAAAACGGTTTCTTTTGTAGGCCGAAAGATTTACGATAAGAGGGCGGTTCCGGCCACTAGAGAATTTGCCAATTCTATGCGCACGGGCTATACTATCGGACGATATCGCCAGCTGAAGCTTAGTAGCGAAAAGTTTAAGAACTTTCATTTCAGATTTTTTGGCAGTCTCTGAAGCGACATCTTCAATCCCAAAGAACACAACGTTGTCCCTTCGGGAGCGGTCCTCGAGATCGTCAAGACGGGTTCGAAGCGAGTTCGTTTCAGTTTCCGCGTGCGCCACTGCAGCACGTGTCGCATTAAGGTCTTCCCTCGCGCTGTCGAAACAAGCTAACTGGCTTTCCACAGAACCCAGTCGCTTGCCAATGTCGGCGATTTGGCTCGTAGCTGCTTTCTGTTGCTCCTTTAACTCGGATATGTCATTGGACATGGCTGTTTAGGATGCCTCTATTCTAATAGACCGCGCGGACAAGCCCTTCAGCATTTTGGCAATATCTGCCAGAGAATTATCGCCAGGACCAGGATTTTGCTCCACATCCCCACACATAAGCAAGAAAAGGGCACTGAATGGTTCAAGCAATGCTTCTGGGCATGGAAGCACCACAAGAAAGCGATCATCAGATTGGAAACAGGAATGAGAAAGTTGACTAAGGTAACCAACCTGCGAAAAACGAAGAACCACGGTATGAGCATTGTTCTCTCGGCGCCTCCATGCCTACTGGCGAAGACTAGCGCGCGTCCTGGGTTTGAAGGCCGCGGTGAAGCCACTGTTGCAACTGTCGATGTCAATCCGGGATAGCTCGCAACGAAGTTTGCTTGGGCAGGAAGCGTAGCAGGAAGATGTGGTTCGAGCGGCGTCGGTGAGTGCGTGGATATATGCGATAGGCACATGCCGGTATCGTTGGCGGCTAAACGCATGGCACGGGGGCTGTCAAGGGAGACACTCATGCTGCTATCACCCATCAATCCACCGGGCTGGAAGCCGTCAGCGCAGGCGTTAATAATCTGCGAAAAAACGAAGAACCACGGTATGAGTATTGTTCTCTCAGCGCCTCCATGCCCACTGGCGAAGACTAGCGCGCGTCCTGGGTTTGTAGTCCACGGTGGAGCCACTGTTGCAACTGTCGATGTCGATCCGGGATAGCTCGCAACGAAGTTTGCTTGGGCAGGAAGCGTAGCAGGAAGATGTGGTTCGAGCGGCGTCGGTGAGTGCGTGGATATATGCGATAGGCACATGCCGGGATCGTTGGCGGCTAAACGCATGACACGGGGGCTGTCAAGGGAGACACTCATGCTGCTATCACCCATCAATCCTCCGGGCTGGAAGCCGTCAGCGCAGGCGCCAATAATCTGCGAAAAAACGAAGAACCACGGTATGAGTATTGTTCTCTCGGCGCCTCCATGCCCACTGGCGAAGACTAGCGCGCGTCCTGGGTTTGTAGGCCGCGGTGGAGCCACTGTTGCAACTGTCGATGTCAATCCGGGATAGCTCGCAACGAAGTTTGCTTGGGCAGGAAGCGTAGCAGGAAGATGTGGTTCGAGCGGCGTCGGTGAGTGCGTGGATATATGCGATAGGCACATGCCGGGATCGTTGGCGGCTAAACGCATGACACGGGGGCTGTCAAGGGAGACACTCATGCTGCTATCACCCATCAATCCTCCGGGCTGGAAGCCGTCAGCGCAGGCGCCAATAATCTGCGAAAAAACGAAGAACCACGGTATGAGTATTGTTCTCTCGGCGCCTCCATGCCCACTGGCGAAGACTAGCGCGCGTCCTGGGTTTGTAGGCCGCGGTGGAGCCACTGTTGCAACTGTCGATGTCGATCCGGGATAGCTCGCAACGAAGTTTGCTTGGGCAGGAAGCGTAGCAGGAAGATGTGGTTCGAGCGGCGTCGGTGAGTGCGTGGATATATGCGATAGGCACATGCCGGTATCGTTGGCGGCTAAACGCATGACACGGGGGCTGTCACGGGAGACACTCATGCTGCTATCACCCATCAATCCTCCGGGCTGGAAGCCGTCAGCGCAGGCGCCAATAATCTGCGAAAAAACGAAGAACCACGGTATGAGTACTGTTCTCTCGGCGCCTCCATGCCCACTGGCGAAGACTAGCACGCGTCCTGGGTTTGTAGGCCGCGGTGGAGCCACTGTTGCAACTGTCGATGTCGATCCGAATAGCTCGCAACGAAGCTTGCTTGGGCAGGCACGTAGCAGGAAGATGTGGTTCGAGCGGCGTCGGTGAGTGCGTGGATATATGTGATAGGCACATGCCGGTATCGTTGGTGGCTAAACGCATGGCACGGGGGCTGTCAAGAGAGACACTCATGCTGCTATCACCCATCAATCCACCGGGCTGGAAGCAGTCAGCGCAGGCGCCAATAATCTGCGAAAAAACGAAGAACCACGGTATGAGCATTGTTCTCTCGGCGCCTCCATGCCCACTGGCGAAGACTAGCACGCGTCCTGGGTTTGTAGGCCGCGGTGGAGCCACTGTTGCAACTGTCGATGTCGATCCGGGATAGCTCGCAACGAAGCTTGCTTGGGCAGGAAGCGTAGCAGGAAGATGTGGTTCGATCGGCGTCAGTGAGTGCGTGGATATATGCGATAGGCACATGCCGGTATCGTTGGCGGCTAAACGCATGGCACGGGGGCTGTCAAGGGAGACACTCATGCTGCTATTACCCAGCAATCCACCGGGCTGGAAGCCGTCAGCGCAGGCGTCAATAATCTGCGAAAAACGAAGAACCATGGTATGAGCATTGTTTTCTCGGCGCCTCCATGCCCACTGGCGAAGACTAGCATGCGTCCTGGGTTTGTGGCCGCGGTGGAGCCACTGTTGCAACTGTCGATGTCGATCCGAGATAGCTCGCAACGAAGCTTGCTTGGGCAGGAAGCGTAGCAGGAAGATGTAGTTCGAGCGGCGTCGGTGAGTGAGTGGATATATGCGATAGGCACATGCCGGTATCGTTGGCGGCTAAACGCATGGCACGGGGGCTGTCAAGGGAGACACTCATGCTGCTATCACCCATCAATCCACCGGGCTGGAAGCAGTCAGCGCAGGCGCTAATAATCTGCGAAAAAACGAAGAACCACGGTATGAGCATTGTTCTCTCGGCGCCTCCATGCCCACTGGCGAAGACTAGCATGCGTCCTGGGTTTGTAGGCCGCGGTGGAGCCACTGTTGCAACTGTCGATGTCGATCCGGGATAGCTCGCAACGAAGCTTGCTTGGGCAGGAAGCGTAGCAGGAAGATGTGGTTCGAGCGGCGTCAGTGAGCGCGTGGATATATGCGATAGGCACATGCCGGTATCGTTGGCGGCTAAACGCATGGCACGGGGGCTGTCAAGGGAGACACTCATGCTGCTATCACCCATCAATCCACCGGGCTGGAAGCCGTCAGCGCAGGCGTCAATAATCTGCGAAAAAACGAAGAACCATGGTATGAGCATTGTTCTCTCGGCGCCTCCATGCCCACTGGCGAAGACTAGCGCGCGTCCTGGGTTTGTAGTCCACGGTGGAGCCACTGTTGCAACTGTCGATGTCGATCCGGGATAGCTCGCAACGAAGTTTGCTTGGGCAGGAAGCGTAGCAGGAAGATGTGGTTCGAGCGGCGTCGGTGAGTGCGTGGATATATGCGATAGGCACATGCCGGGATCGTTGGCGGCTAAACGCATGACACGGGGGCTGTCAAGGGAGACACTCATGCTGCTATCACCCATCAATCCTCCGGGCTGGAAGCCGTCAGCGCAGGCGCCAATAATCTGCGAAAAAACGAAGAACCACGGTATGAGTATTGTTCTCTCGGCGCCTCCATGCCCACTGGCGAAGACTAGCGCGCGTCCTGGGTTTGTAGGCCGCGGTGGAGCCACTGTTGCAACTGTCGATGTCAATCCGGGATAGCTCGCAACGAAGTTTGCTTGGGCAGGAAGCGTAGCAGGAAGATGTGGTTCGAGCGGCGTCGGTGAGTGCGTGGATATATGCAATAGGCACATGCCGGGATCGTTGGCGGCTAAACGCATGACACGGGGGCTGTCAAGGGAGACACTCATGCTGCTATCACCCATCAATCCTCCGGGCTGGAAGCCGTCAGCGCAGGCGCCAATAATCTGCGAAAAAACGAAGAACCACGGTATGAGTATTGTTCTCTCGGCGCCTCCATGCCCACTGGCGAAGACTAGCGCGCGTCCTGGGTTTGTAGGCCGCGGTGGAGCCACTGTTGCAACTGTCGATGTCGATCCGGGATAGCTCGCAACGAAGTTTGCTTGGGCAGGAAGCGTAGCAGGAAGATGTGGTTCGAGCGGCGTCGGTGAGTGCGTGGATATATGCGATAGGCACATGCCGGTATCGTTGGCGGCTAAACGCATGACACGGGGGCTGTCACGGGAGACACTCATGCTGCTATCACCCATCAATCCTCCGGGCTGGAAGCCGTCAGCGCAGGCGCCAATAATCTGCGAAAAAACGAAGAACCACGGTATGAGTACTGTTCTCTCGGCGCCTCCATGCCCACTGGCGAAGACTAGCACGCGTCCTGGGTTTGTAGGCCGCGGTGGAGCCACTGTTGCAACTGTCGATGTCGATCCGAATAGCTCGCAACGAAGCTTGCTTGGGCAGGCACGTAGCAGGAAGATGTGGTTCGAGCGGCGTCGGTGAGTGCGTGGATATATGTGATAGGCACATGCCGGTATCGTTGGTGGCTAAACGCATGGCACGGGGGCTGTCAAGAGAGACACTCATGCTGCTATCACCCATCAATCCACCGGGCTGGAAGCAGTCAGCGCAGGCGCCAATAATCTGCGAAAAAACGAAGAACCACGGTATGAGCATTGTTCTCTCGGCGCCTCCATGCCCACTGGCGAAGACTAGCACGCGTCCTGGGTTTGTAGGCCGCGGTGGAGCCACTGTTGCAACTGTCGATGTCGATCCGGGATAGCTCGCAACGAAGCTTGCTTGGGCAGGAAGCGTAGCAGGAAGATGTGGTTCGATCGGCGTCAGTGAGTGCGTGGATATATGCGATAGGCACATGCCGGTATCGTTGGCGGCTAAACGCATGGCACGGGGGCTGTCAAGGGAGACACTCATGCTGCTATTACCCAGCAATCCACCGGGCTGGAAGCCGTCAGCGCAGGCGTCAATAATCTGCGAAAAACGAAGAACCATGGTATGAGCATTGTTTTCTCGGCGCCTCCATGCCCACTGGCGAAGACTAGCATGCGTCCTGGGTTTGTGGCCGCGGTGGAGCCACTGTTGCAACTGTCGATGTCGATCCGAGATAGCTCGCAACGAAGCTTGCTTGGGCAGGAAGCGTAGCAGGAAGATGTAGTTCGAGCGGCGTCGGTGAGTGAGTGGATATATGCGATAGGCACATGCCGGTATCGTTGGCGGCTAAACGCATGGCACGGGGGCTGTCAAGGGAGACACTCATGCTGCTATCACCCATCAATCCACCGGGCTGGAAGCAGTCAGCGCAGGCGCTAATAATCTGCGAAAAAACGAAGAACCACGGTATGAGCATTGTTCTCTCGGCGCCTCCATGCCCACTGGCGAAGACTAGCATGCGTCCTGGGTTTGTAGGCCGCGGTGGAGCCACTGTTGCAACTGTCGATGTCGATCCGGGATAGCTCGCAACGAAGCTTGCTTGGGCAGGAAGCGTAGCAGGAAGATGTGGTTCGAGCGGCGTCAGTGAGCGCGTGGATATATGCGATAGGCACATGCCGGTATCGTTGGCGGCTAAACGCATGGCACGGGGGCTGTCAAGGGAGACACTCATGCTGCTATCACCCATCAATCCACCGGGCTGGAAGCGGTCAGCGCAGGCGCCAATAATCTGCGAAAAAACGAAGAACCACGGTATGAGCATTGTTCTCTCGGCACCTCCATGCCCACTCGTAATTCGTAAAGTAATTCGAGATACGGTTCGAATGACATATACTGGATGTAAAACTCGGGTAATCATCAACAAAGTTCTTGGGAAACGAATTAATGTCAGACGTTCTGTACGACAAGGCTGCCCTTTGTCTTCCCTCCTATTTTCAATTTATATAGAGTCATTTTGCCAAAAAGTCATGAAAAGCGGTAACATAGTAGAGTACAAACTTCAAGAAGCTGAAGTACGGTTACTGGCATATGCAAATGATATAGCTGTGCTTTGTAAAGATTACGATAGTATTGCTGAAACCATAAAAATTGTTAACCTTTATTGTAATGCAACTGGTAGTTTGGTAAACTGGAGCAAGTGCGTGGGTTACTGGCATGGCGAATGGCCTGTGACTTCAAAATTTGTGGCTGGTAATTCATGGAATACTACTCCAGCTACGATACCTAGGTGTGCCATTAGAATATTATTGTAACAGCGAACCATACTGGCGGTGTCAGGCCGTCGAGCTACGAGAAAAAGATGAGCAACTCAACGGTTTCCAGCTATCAATTTTCGCCAGAGCGACCTTTTGTAACGTATTTTTAGTCAGTAAGGTCTGGTATGTCCTTCAGGTATTACATTGTTCACGTGTGAATCTACAGAAGCTTCATCGAATATTTGCTGTTTTTCTTGTGGGGTTCTTCTTGGGAGCGAACAAGTAAAACTAACTTATTCAGACGGGTTTGCTCTGGTGGACTTGGTCTGTGTCATTTGTACCTTCATCAGTTAGCTAATCGGTTTATGTTTTTTTTCCGAAATAATTGAGACCCATTCATACGTACTGTTATACAGCTTAGGCTTGGAAGACGGTTGCCAGAATTTGTGGTAGCATCTGGCCACATGAAAGCAAGCATTAGAGGTTTCCTAAAAGAATTTGTTGATTCATGTCTCTTTCTAAAAACGCATTTTTCATTGGAATACCTCAGTGCGGCGTCGTGTAAAAAGTTATACAAAAATTTTGTAGAAACAGTTCTTCCTGTTCACCTATATAGAACATTATACCGTGTAGGCCCAGGCCAAAATGTCTTAAGCCGTGTAAAAAAAATGGAAGTATCACCTGGAGCGAAATCCTTTTTCGGTAATTTGCACACTGAGACCTTGCCCGTGAAAACAAGGATGCAATAAAAAAGCTTATTCGTTCCTTGGGGCGTTGATTGCCTTCTCTGCAAAAAGGCGCAAACAATTGAACATGTTTTCCTGGACTGCTGGGATGCAGTCTTTTTCTAGGATGTTCTCCAAAGGACTTTGAAAAAGGATCTGCCTCTCGATGCCTATAGCATCTGATTTCTACCAGTATCAAACGGAGAAGGAATACCTTTCGACCTAGTTATGTTACTGGGCCTGCACGGTATATGGCAATCTAGAATGGCGGTGCGCCATACTGATGTTAATGCGCGTCAGGTAAGGCATTACTTCATTTAATCTGTCTGTTCGTTCGTGGAATCACAAAAGGTTCAACAAGAGGTGCCCGAATGGCTTCATCAAGTAGAAAGCCTTCTACGGATGAAGGAATTTTAAAAAGCCTGTTAAGTATGACGCTTTTTACCTCTTTTCTTTGTTTCATGTTTCTCCTTTGTTCGATGTATATTTGTTCGTGAATGTTGTATGTACACAGGCAATAAAGAAAGAAAAAAAAACATAGTGGCTTTGTAGTGGGACACCTGCTTGCCAAGCAAACGGCCCGGGTTCAATTCTCATTGGAGCCAAATATTTTATTGTTTATTTTATTTGCCTTTTTCTCAATTTTTAGCTCACGGACGATTTTTCGCTCATAACCAGCGGTGCCGACGCTGATGGTAGAATTTCTGCGACAGGAGCTCTGAAACGCTATCGAGTTAAAACAACCTTGGGTTTTACGAATAGCGCATGACGCGGTGGTTCGCGTTAGTCAACGCATCCCCACGAGGGAGGAGCCCGTGACTCAAGACTATCAGAATATTTACCCCAAATTTTGCCACACCTCCATTTGTAGCCCACATTTCTTCCTTACAACATCATCGTTATGTGCAAACTCTTAGCAGCTGTTCTCTGAAGCCATACTCATGATATACCGGCCATCTTGTACGGGAATACGCGATAAAGTTGTTTCAGGAAGCTCACGTATTACCTTGATGCGATACCGGTTTATACATATATTTAGGTTATACATATACTCAGGTTTATACATATATTTTGAAACATTTACGAGATGATATGATTTTATATTCACGGGCGTGTAAGAGTCACCAGTGTGTTTCATGTCTTTGAATTCCCGAAGAAAGGATCGTCAGCAATGTAAAAAAAGTACCAAACAATGCAATACAGATCAGGAGTGCACGTGTAAAATGTTTAAATATATAACTGAATTATCTGATTTTGTCCGCCAGAAGTACAAAATATGTAGAAGGCAGGTCGTATGGTTGAACTAGTAATATTTTGACCTCATAAAGCTATGTAGAGCGCATAATGTTCAAGTACATGGGTCTCATCTTTAAACTTGACTTACACTAATGTATCGAAAATATTCGGCGAATGTGTTTACCACCATATATTTTTTAAATGTTTTATCTGAGCTGAGTAGAGCACGGTCATTCCGCAAGACAGTCTGGCGCTTTTTGCCACAAAAGCAGTGCATAAAAGTTTCTCAAAAAAATTGAAACGGGTTTCGTGTAGTGCGATGAGACGTGTTGACACCCTTGATCTTACGGGGCAGAATTGTAAGAAGAAAATTATTGGGAGATAATCTGCATTTCACAAAAGGTGGGTGGCTTTAGGGCCAACCAATGAGAAAGTGCTCTTGCATATGCGTGTGCACAGGGGAGTATGGTAGATTCCTCTTTGCCTTGCTTTTCTACACTTCAGAAGCTTATGCTGTTCTTCACTATTCTTGCTCCCCTCCTTTCTCTGCTCTCACCCCCTCATTTATATTCCTCCTTTAACATGGCACTTTACACGAAAGGTAATGAATACAAAAATATTTCGTACTCTTCTATGCTTGACACTCTTCTTTATTCCACCTAGCCTGCCTTTACCATTTCCTCCATCAACTATATACGTGCACTTGTTATGCTCACTTGCTCTCTGTGCCGCTTTCTTTTGCTCTCTCTCTGTCTCTGCTTCTCTCTCCTTTTTTACATGGTTATTTCTCTCTCGATATATTTCTTTCTCTGTCATTGAAGAATTTTTTTCTTATATTTTTTTTTCAATTTTTCCATTCCCCGGTTTCTTTTCTTTCTCTGTCTTTTCTCTCCACACTTGTTCGCTTCTTCATCCTTCTAGCACCAAACAAGTCGGCACAATTGATCTGTTAACCAAGTGTAACAAGAGGAAAGGAACGAAGAGAATGCTGGCAGTAAATGATGAGGATAGTTTTCATTCTGGAATAACGACTTTGCTCTAACCATTCAAGTGCGAAATATAGCATGAATCGGTGGTTTACGTTGATAAAACTGTGTCAACCTGCCTGTTAAATCGCACGCAGGAATACCTACTACGTTTTCTGGAGAAGCTGCTATGAGGATACAGTGTAGCCTGCTCTCGTTCAAATAAATAAACAAAATAAGGATCGCTCGAGCTATACCTTGATAAGTAGAACGCGATGCCATAATTTGGGCCTCGTGTGCACGGCCTTCGTAGTTTTGGACTCTTGTAGCTTTGATTGCGGTGACTGGCTCAACCATATCATGAAAAACTGAATGACTACACGCGTACCTATGACGGTTTTGAACTATCGTACACTGTGTACTGCAAGTAGAATCGTGAAGGGCCGCGCACGCTATAATTCTTCCTTTATTGAATCATTGAATGTCTAGACGTCAGTGAGCCAAGTGATCATCAGTCTGAGCACTTAATATTGCGTGTGCCTATATATAATTTGTTATTATTCTAATATATTATTGTTATATTGTTTAAAAATATATTATAATTTAGTATTATTGAATGTTATCTTTTTCTTGAATACTCGAAAGGTTTTAACGCCTTGCGAGATCCTATGCTTCTGCCACGGAATATTACATGTGTTGAGGAGTTTATATTTCGTGGATGGTTTCGTTATGATGTTTTCTCAGGTATACTTTGGAACAAAAGCGTAGCTCTATGGCAGAACACCCGCTTGCTATGCAGACAGGGTTTGTTCAATTCACACGCGGATCGAAGATGTTATTATTTATTTCATTTGCATCTCTCTCGATGGCCCAGTTGTAAACAAGGTGATGGCTTTTCGCTCGCAAACAACAACCCCAACACCTAAACCTTTTTCTAACCAAATTATTTATCGTTTTTGTCATATTCCTAATTATCTTCGCAAGTAGCTGCAGCAGCCTGATCAAATTCAATGCAAGGAAAAGGCCCCTGACATGTTACGCCAATGAACGTGGTCCGGCGCCTGCTGCTGTCACATTATACCTGCAAACTTGTTCATCTATTTAAGATGATGTGCTGGCTTAAGTTGACAGAGATTCAGGGCGAGACTTAGCGTGTAGAAAACTGGAAAAATAACTTCTTCATCTAATCTATTCACCTAAAATTGTGTCTTCTCATTGTGGACTTGCCTTCTGATGGAATCTGGACGTTAACCTTGATGACCAACGGTTATTCTGGATACGCGCTACCTTCCCTTTCTATGCACATTTCCTCTTTTTGATTTCAAGTATGATGTCATTAGCACCCGTTGGTTGCTTGACCTACTATGATCTCTCTTTTTTTTTCTAAGGTTGCCCCGCCGCGGTGGTCTAGTGGCTAAGGTACTCGGCTGCTGATCCGCAGGTCGCGGGTTAGATTCCCGGCTGCGGCGGCTGCATTTCCGATGGAGGCGGAAATGTTGTAGACCCGTGTGCTCAGATTTGGGTGCACGTTAAAGAACCACAGGTGGTCGAAATTTCCGGAGCCCTCCACTACGGCGTCTCTCATAATCATATGGTGGTTTTGGGACGTTAAACCCCACAAATCAATCAATGTTTACTAAGGTTAGACCTATCATGTTTCTTTCTGTCATTGATCACTGCGTCTTCTTCAATTATAGTTCAACCCCCTTGTCTTCAAGCCTCTGTTCTGTAGGTGTGTATCGGGAAAATGCAGCTGCTTTTAGCGATAAACTGCCATTAATGACAGCAGAACGCTTACCGAATGGACTGTGCTCCATCCGTATACTTCAGTTCATCGGGAAAATGCAGCTGTTATATTGTCACAATGCAGAAACACCAGCAGTCGAATCCAGGAAACTCATTTTACTTGTACCAGAACGCTGGCAAACTGATCAGAAGAGAACCTCGTCTTCTTCTCTCGCTGCGCGTGTACTTCGTTGTTCTCTTGGCGCTGCTTATTCAATGTGGCATTTGCCCCCCTCCAGAGAGCAGCGTCCCGATGCTCTTCTACAAAAGACGGTAGAGTAGATGCATGGTGTAAATCAGTCAGAAAAGTAGGGCTTCATTCGCACAACGTGCACAATTTCTGGTTTTTGCTGGCGAGTTGTCGAGGGGCTGTCAGGAACGACCACGTAATTAACGTCGCTCAGGCGTTGTAAAACTGTGTAGGGGCCAAAATACTTCTTCAGCAATTTTTCGGACAGTCCCCGGCGGCGGATAGGACTCCATACCCAGACTTTGTCGCCGGCCCGATAGACGACATGTCGGTGTCGCAGATTATAACGTTGGGCGTCGTAATTTTGCTGCTGGGTGATTCGGACGCGCGCAAGCTGCCTCGCTTCTTCTGCTCGTTGGGTAAAAGATGCAGCGTCCAAATCAATGTCATTGCAGTCGTGCAGTAACATGGCGTCAAGCATCGTCGTCACTTCACGGCCATGAAGGAGACTGAACGGCGTTCTCCGTGTAGTCTCTTGCTGCGCTGTATTATAGGCGAACGTGATGTACGGTAGAATGTCGTCCCAGTTCTTGTGATCCACGTCAACGTACATACTCAACATGTCAGCAAGAGTCTTGTTGAGGCGTTCTGTTAAGCCGTTGGTTTGTGGATGATAGGAAGTGGTTTTCCGATGGGCTGTTCCACTGAGCTCAAGCACTGTCCTCAGGAGCGTGGCCGTGAAAGCGGCACCTCGATCTGTTATTATGATTGTTGGAGCACCGTGCCTCAGGACGATATTTTCTACAAAGAATCGTGCGGTTTCAATGGCGGTACCACTTGACAAAGCCTTTGTTTCCGCATAGCGCGTAAGATAATCAGTGGCGACTATTACCCACTTGTTGCCAGCATGGGAAGTCGGATATGGTCCAAGGAGATCCATTCCAATTTGGGCAAAAGGTACCGTGGGCACTTGAATTGGTTGTAATAGTCCAGCTGGTTTTAACGGTGGCGATTTTCGTCGTTGGCAATCGAGGCACGTGCGCACGTAATGCTTCACGATAGCTGGAAGTCTTGGCCAGTAGTATTTCTGTTGGATTCTGGCCAATGTGCGTGTGTATCCGTGATGACCAGACGTTGGCTCATCGTGGCAAGCACAAAGTATCTCCTCACGAAGTGACGTCGGAACGACAAGTAGGTGAGTGCTTCCTCTGGGGGAAAAGTTCTTCTTATAGAGAACACCACTACGTAAGCAGAATGACGGCAGGCTCCTTGCAAATCTTCTAGGAACGGTTGTTGTCCGGCCATTCAAAAATTCAATAAGAGGAAGCAACTCACTGTCTTCTTTCTGCTTGCACGAAATCGTAGTGGTGTCAACGACTCCTACAAACGCCATGCTCTCATCGTCTGTGTCATCGTCGCGCTTTATCGGTGACCTTGATAAGCAATCGGCGTCGGCGTGCTGCCGTCCGGACCTATACACGACCGTCATATCAAACTCTTGAAGGCGTAAGCTCCACCGTGCGAGCCGACCAGACGGGTCTTTCAAGTTGGTCAGCCAGAACAGGGAATGATGGTCGCTGACTACGTGGAAGGAACGACCATAGAGGTACGGACGAAACTTCATAACCGCCCATACGACAGCAAGACACTCTTTTTCCGTTGTGGAGTAGTTGGACTCGGCGCGGGAAAGCGTCCTACTAGCATATGCGATCACACGCTCGGCTGAGTCTTGCCACTGGACGAGTACAGCGCCTAAACACACGTTGCTGGCATCTGTATGGACCATGGTAGGAGCATCTTCATCAAAGTGAGCAAGCACAGGCGGAGTCTGCAGGCGTTGTCGGAGATCGTCAAATGCCACCTGTTGATCGTCGCCCCATGTGAACGAAACGTCTTCTCTTGTGAGTCGTGTTAACGGCGAGGCTATGTGGGAGAAATTGGCAATAAACCTTCGGTAGTAGGCGCATAGGCCAAGGAAACGCCTGACTGCTTTCTTGTCTTTTGGTACCGGAAATTTTCTGACGGCCGCAATTTTATCGGGATCAGGTCGAACACCTTCATGGCTCACCACATGGCCTAAAAATTGAAGCTCCTTGAAGCCGAAGTGACACTTCTCGGGTTTCAGTGTCAGGCCGGCAGATCTTATTGCCCTGAATACCGATAGCAGCCTGCTCAGGTGTTCCTCAAATGTTTTTGAAAAAACAATGACGTCGTCCAGATAGACCAGACATGTCTGCCACTTAAGGCCTGACAGAACGGTATCCATCAGTCTCTGAAATGTTGCGGGGGCTGAGCACAATCCAAATGGCAAGACTTTAAATTCATAAAGCCCGTCAGGCGTTACAAAAGCCGTTTTTTCTCTATCTCGCTCGTCGACCTCAATTTGCCAATACCCAATTTTGAGGTCCATTGACGAAAAGTAGCGTGCATACCTCAGCCTGTCGAGTGAATCATCGATGCGCGGTAATAGATATACGTCTGTCTTTGTTACGCGGTTCAGCCTGCGGTAGTCGACACAAAATCGCAAGCTTCCGTCTTTCTTTTTAACCAGCACTACCGGCGATGCCCAAGGACTTCTTGACGGCTGGATGACGTCATCATCGAGCATTTTCTTCACTTGTTCTTGGATTGCTTCACGCTCTTTCGGTGCTACGCGGTATGGGTTCTGTCGTATTGGCCTTACCGTCTCCTCCGTTATTATCCGATGCTTCGTCAGTGGCGTTTGACTGACCCTCGAGGTCGATGAAAAACAGTCTTTGAACTTGTGCAGAAGATCTACTAGACGCTGTCTCTGCGCTGGTGACAAATCCGAGCTTACGTCAATAGGTGGTGGGGCTGACGTGGCATGCGGCTCGTCCTGTTGTACTACACAGCACTCGTGGATTTCGGTGATCTCGTCGAAGTAGGCAACTGTAGTGCCTTGTGTAATGTGTCGTCGCTCGTTGGTAAAATTCGTCAACAGAACCTCTGCTTCACCGCACACAACATTGACGATACTTCTGGCAATTGCAACACCGCGAGAGAGTAGGAGCGTCAATACTTGTTCAGCGATTCCTTCTCCAGTATTCTGCTCGCTGCACGTGACTGAAACAAGGCGGCACGATAACGGAGGTACGGTCACATCGTCAATGACTCGTAGGGATTTTCGGTGTAGCGCTGCGCTTTGATCCGCTGAAAAGGTCAGTACACCGTCCGGAATATTGATGATGGCACCATATTCACGCAAGAAATCCATCCCCAAGATTGCCTGCTTGCAACACTCAGAAAGGATAACAAAAGTTGCGACGAAGGATGCATCCCCTATCTTCATTCTTGCGGTGCACTTTCCGGTAGGTGTGAGTAGCTGCCCTCCAGCTCCTCTAATCTGCGGTCCTATTCATTCCATTCTAACCTTCCTGAGCGTGTCTGCCAGACTCTCACTCATTATTGAGAAGTCCGCGCCAGTGTCGACCAATGCCATGACGTCATGTCCGTCAATCGTAATTGCAACTTCGGCAGTAACAACCCCATCTTTCGTCGATTCATTGAAATTGTGTCTCTCTTCGCTCAGCAGTAATGGGGGATTTTCAGCACTCCGACGATTCGCAACCTTCCCCCCTGAGGTCGCTGCTTTTAGTTTCCCCGGCGTGGACTAGGAGATCTCCCTCTTGGCATGTCAGTGGTGCTCCGTCTAGAAGATGGAGAATAACGCCCAGGAGAGGGTGAGCGTGACCGAAACCCAGGAGGAACATCCCGCGGGGTCATGACATTCGTGTCGACGTCAGGTGTTCCGTTGAAATGGCGGCGAGGAACCGTAGAAGGAAACCCTTGGAACCCTGCGGCGCGATACGGGCAATACCGAACGATGTGGCCTGCTTCCCCACAGTGAAATCACAGGGGCCTATGATCAGGGGTACGCCAGATGTCAGTTTTGCGAAGTGGTGGCCGCCTCGGCATCGAAGTTTCTCTGTAGTACCAAGGCGCTGTCTGCGGATGTTGCTGGTGGTACTGATGTGGTGTCGGCACGTTCGATGGCTGTCGGCGGACTACGTCTGAATAGCTTGCCCTGGGAGTGCTCGTGTTCGGCTCAGGAAGCGAGAGCGCTTGCCTGATCTCCTGGCGTACAACTTCCGTTACTGAGGCGATCGCGCAGTCGTTCGGTTTGGCGACGAGTTTCTTGACCTCTTCTTGTACGATTTCTCGTATTAGTTGGCGCAAAGAACCTTCGTCGGGTGTTGTTGCTGTGGTAGAGGCTGCCACGCTGATCGGTGCACTGTGGGTTGGGCGGTCATACTGGCGATAACGTAGATGCAGTGCGCGTTCGATAGATGTCGCCTCCTTGGAGAATTCATCCACACTTGTAGGCGGGTTTCGTACGAGACCAGCGAACAGCTGCTCCTTAATGCCCCGCATGAGGTGGCTAACCTTTTTGGCTTCGGGCATATTAGGATCTGCTCGACGAAATAGCCGCGCCATGTCCTCAACAAACATCGTAACGGATTCATTCGGTTTCTGAATCCGTGACTCGAGGAGACGCTGTGCGATTTCTCGTCTTTCAGTGCTCGCGAACGTGTCGAGGAACTTCTGCCGGAACTCGTCCCAAGACGACCACACGCGATTTGTGAACCATGTTCGGGCTCCGTCTTGAAGCGGAAAATAAACGTAGCCCAATTTTTGTGTGGTGTTCCAACCGTTAACATCCGCTGTGTGCTCGAATTCCTCGAGCCAGTCATGTGCATCCTCATATGCGTTTCCGTGGAAGTCAACCGGAAGTCGAGGATTCAAAACAGTCACCTGTGTCGTGCTTAGGCTGGACATGTTGGGGCCAGTGCTTCCAGGCGCCATCATGCTTTCTGGCACAGTCACGCTTTCCGGCAATGGACCAAACTCCGGGCTGAGGCCTAACAGGCGCCGGCTGCTGCGGTGAACGGGGGTGTCGATGCGCGGAAGTCTTTCTTGACCAGATGCGGGGCTGTTGTCAGGCGTCCCGAACATGTACCCAGCACCTCCACCAGTGTCACAATGCAGAAACACCAGCAGTCGAATCCAGGAAACTCACTTTAATTGTACCAGAACGCTGGCAAACTGATCAGAAGAGAACCTCGTCTTCTTCTCTCGCTGCGCGTGTACTTCGTTGTTCTCTTGGCGCTGCTTATTCAATGTGGCAATATAATTTGCTCTTCAAAGATACCGGTAAATACCATTCATGACAGCAGAATGCTTACCGAATGCGCTGTAACTCATCCGTATGCTTCAGTTATATCGATCTCATGGTTCCTTTCTACGGTTACTGCCTGTCCTAAATAAACGCATTTCTTTACCACTTCCTGTGTGTCGCTACCTATTGCCGTAGTTTTTTTCCCTTTTTGACTACAATGATGGTATATGCCTGCCTTGTAGAAATGTTCCACTCGAATTGAAAGGGAGCACACGTTAAATTTCGAATACTTGCAAAGCAGGCAACTACAGTAGAAAGTCTTGTGTCTAGCGCGGCATAGCCTTAGCTGCTTTTGCGCCATAAAAAACCAAATTAACCTAAACTAGTAGTGAACTGAGTGTGGATTATCACATGAACTTCAAATGTATGGTTGTCATGTGCCAACTAACACATGAAAGATTCACAGTTAGCCTGTATTTTATGCGCGACTAAACGTATCAAAAAGAAACTGGCGTACGAAGTTGCACCTCCTATAGTGCTTCGAATATCAGTTCTCGAATGTGCGCGACATCTAGCAGAAGGATTACAATACCAGCGGCATTTATCGATTCAGGATTACTCTTCCTAAAATCTTCAATCAGCTGCTGTGGCCCAAAATATAAAAATTATGTTTACATTCGCGTTTTTTTAACACCCGCTCACTTCAATCTAGATATATTCAGCGCACTTCGTGTAAAATGCGCATGCTGTACAAACGGTAATCTGCGGGCTACACAGTGCGTTTTGGTTGCGGTACTTCGGCTGCTGCAGGATTTCTGTCAGATATGATTGAGCTCTCTTTGAAGATAGATCTTGTCATCGAAGTTTGAGGCTATATGTAATCGTATTTCGGCCACCGCATACGGTGGACTCCAGGATCCATAAATGCTCTGGAATAGAAATTTACATGCACGTTCGAGAAGTCCAGTCTATGGGAACGTGTAAGTCCCCCTCATGCGCACTTCATAGTCTCATCATCGTTTTTTTCCTTAAATATCTGAGAATATAAATATATCCTAAATGTATCTTGAAGGATAACATACGTGCTTTTTGCTCTTAGTATGTCGTCATGTTCTTAGATGACACGCGTGTTAGGATTATCAAGTTTACATCAGTCATATACTTTCGTCATCCATTGACGTCACGTAACACCAAATTTGGCACATGTGGAGCTAGCAAAACGGCCGCAAGCGCATCATGAAGGGCCCAGTATACTCCTAAGCAGCGTTGACGCGCGCGCACGCTGGGCACAGCGACGTTGCGTTAACAACACGCGAGCACTCTATAGTCTGACGCCAGGTGCGACGAGCGTCTGTCGGCGCAGCCCGGCGGCAACCAGCGCGAAATGCGACATGCTCCATTTCTCGTCGATGCGCTACCCAGACAACACTGCGTCTCCCTTTTTTCGTGACGGAGGGACGCCGGACGCGCTGAAACGTGCATGCGTCAAAGCAACGCAGCGCTGCGCGCGCCTGCGAGTATATGGCAGTACCGATGCCTGGCGTGCCAACACCGGCATGATCCCGGCGAAATGAACGCCAGTGAGCATGCGCAGTGCGTCACGTTGAAATGTATTCGCACCTTGACTATGGCATGCAGTCATTTTCTCACATAATCCGTATCTCATGATTATCACGTTTGCAACAGTCACATACCTTCGTCATTCATTGACGTCACATAACACCAAATTTGGCATATCTGATTGAGTTGTGGGGTTTAACGTCCCAAAAATTTGGCATATCTAAAGCTAGCGAAACGGCCGCAACCCATCATGAGTGTGGCATGTAGTCATGTTGTTACATGACCCGCATGTCATGATTATCATGTTCATATGTGTCATTTATCTATGTCGTCCATTCCCGTCACGTAATACAGAGTTTGGTACATGTGAAGCTACCAAAACGTCCGCGAGCGCATCATGAGCAAAGCATGTAGTCATGTTGTTACATGACAAGCATCTCATGTTTATCATGTTTGCACCAGTATAATATCTTTGACATTCATTCACGTTCCGTAATACCAAATTTGGTGTAGGTTATGCTAGCGAAACGACCACCAGCGCATCATCAGCATGGCATGTGGTCATGTTACATGAAACGCATCTCATGAATACTATGTTTGCACCAGTCACATACCTTCGTCACAAATTCGCGTACCATAATATCAAATTTCGTATATGCGACGCTAGCGAAACGCCCGGGATCGCATCATGAGCTTGGCATGTAGTCATTTTGTTACATGACACGCATGTCATGATTTTCATGATAGGGTTTGTCGCTTGTGTTCACCAAGCAATCACGCCATACCATGCCCATTTTGCAACATGCCATGTGAGCGAAACCACCGCAAGAGCGGCAGGACCATGAAAAGTAAATCATGACATCGATGACATGATTTTCATGTTATGACTAGTCAAATGTATATTTCATACAGTCATGGTGTGCCATACCAAGTTTGGTATTGATACCGTTATTGAAAAGGCCAGGAGAGCTGAGCTAAAGGTCATAGGCGGATAGATAGATGCGCGATAAGTCACCGAAGCTCGCCAAAAAATGCTTTGCATTTAAAAATTGGCAGATCCCAAGACAATGGGAATCAATGATATGAGAAGCGAGAATCGGGAAGGTTAATATGTATCTTTAAAATAAACACAACGTTACGAGGCGAACGTAAATTGTGCCTTACACGACTTCCATATATGATTATTATGTTTTAACATGTCATTTAGTATCGTCATCTAATCACGTCACAACCCGCCGCGGTGGTCTAGTGGCTAAGGTACTCGGCTGCTGACTCGCAGGTCGCGGGTTCAAATCCCGGCTGCGGCGGCTGCATTTCTGATGGAGGCGGAAATGTTGTAGGCCCGTATGCTCAGATTTCGGTGCACGTTAAAGAACCCCAGGTGGTCGAAATTTCCGGAGCCCTCCACTACGGCGTCTCTCATAATCAAATGGTGGTTTTGGGACGATAAACCCCACATATCAATCAATCTAATCACGTCACTTCACGTTATACCGAATTTGGTACATGTGAAACTAGCCACAAAACCACGAGCGCATCATGGGCGTAACATGTTTTATGTTCCTACATGACACGCATATCATGATTATCCTGTGTGCAGCAGTCACATACATTCGTCATTCATTAACATCACGTAACACCAACATTTATATATGTGAACCAAGGAAAACGACCGCGAGTGCACAAGAAGTACTATGTAGCCATTGTCTACATGACGCGCATGCCAAGAATGTTTGCGCGAGTCATTGACCTTCGTCGTCCGTTCCCGTCACGCAAAGCCAAATTCACTAGATGTGAAGCTCGCGAAACGGCCACGAGTGCATCATAACCGTGGCATGTAGTCATGTTGTTATATGACACGCACGTCATAATTATCACGTCTGCACCAGTCGCATAATGTCGTCATTCATTCACGTCCCGTAATCGCAAATTTCGTATATGTGAAGCTAGCAAAACTGCCGCGAGCGCATCATGAGTGATCATACAGTCATGTTTTACACGACACGCATCTGAAGATTATCATGTTCGGACGTGTCTTTCACCTTCGTCGTCTGTTCACGTCGTGTAATACCAAATTCGATATATGTAAAGCTAGCGGAAACGACCGCGAGCGCATAATGAGCTTGGCACGTATTCATGTTGTTACATGAAACGCATCTCATGATTATCATGTTTGAGTCAGTCACGCATACCTTCGTCATCCATTCACGTCCTATACTACCGAATTTTTTATGTATGAAGCAAGCGAAACGGCCGCGAGCGCACCGGCTGTGTGGCGTGTAGTAATGTTGTTACATGACACGCATGTCAGGGTTTACATGTTAGAGTCTGTCGCTTGTGTTCGCCTTGCAGTCATCTCATACCATACCAGTTTTGCAACATGTCATGTGAACGAAACAACCACACGAGCAACAGGATCATGAATTGTGAATGATGACATTAATTGACATACATGTCATAATATTCATGTTATGATTAGTCACTCATGCTCGTCATACAGTCATGTTATACCATATAAATTTTGGTATCAATAGTGTTATCGAAATGGCCAGGAGAGCTACAAGTCATGGGCGGCTAGATAGATAGAAATGCTCAAAGTCACTCATGTTCGCTAAATATTCGCATTTCAATATTTCTAACTGTACGATGTCGAGACAGAATTTCAGGCGCACTGTTACCAAATATAAGTACCAAATAAGGTAGTTCAGAAACAGGGCTTCGAACGAAAAACTACGCTGCTGTAAATGTGTAGATTCTAAAGGTACGGTGAGATATATATAGAAAAATCTATCTATCTATATATCTATCTATCAATATCTTTCTTTCTATTTATCTCTCTCTCTCTCTCTCTCTATATATATATATATATATATATATATATATATATATATATATATATATTGTGGTAAAACCTTTGAACAGTGGGTCGTCCTCTTCAGCGCCTTCAAGTGAGTTGCCCTTTTCATAAGAAGAGCAGCTCGTGCAGAGAGTCGATCCCCGCATTGACTGTCGCTGTCGTGAATCATCGCTGAGTGTCCGCCAATAAACCGCTTAACAATTTGGTGGAGGTGCTGAGAGTGCTGTGCATTTCAAACACCTTCGGTGAGCATTCGATGCCCTTGGAGCTTCGATCCCGTACCGTGCCTCCAACCATGTACCAAGACGCCGCCCAGCAAACGCTTCCTCCTACGCCGACGCCATGTCCTGGTGTCCCCCGCATCCGCGACCCTCCTGTCTTCACTGCAGCGGATGGCACCGACGTCGAGGACTGGCTGGCCATGTACGAAGCCATATATATATATATATATATATATATATATGGGATATGGCACAACGGGAGCGTTGTCAACAAGGATAAATATATTTATCCTTGTTGACAACGCTCCCGTTGTGCCATATCCCATACCTTCACGAAGACTAACTGGCGCATTGAATTATTACTCCCACTATATATATATAAATAAGCTACGATCGTTGTAAAAGCTGAATATTAAACGAAAGTAAACCCAATACGAATTAAATAAAATGAATATAATTTTCAAATTATACTCTCTGCTTCTGCAATAACGAACAGCGTTAGGCCCTGGCTTTGGTTTGTTTCTTTCACTACATTTTACAGCAAAACCTTATGACTTTTGAACAACCAGTTTTGGTGGCCTAATCGTCTACTACTACAACAGGCACCAGTATTCGTAGCCATTATCGCTAAATATGTGAAAAATGTATCTTGGACCCAGCGGGACTTCAATCCAGGTTATCCGCATGAGTGTTGTATTATGCCACAGAGCCTCAATAGCTCTTAAAATTATTTTTCTATATCAATCTCTCTGACTACGTCTAGTAACTAACTCCTAAGAAAGGTTATGCCAGAGAAGGAGTGACGTCAACAGACGTAATATAGCGTTCGGAAGAGTACAAGAGCTTCTTGAAATTACATTCAATCGCGTCTCATGGGCATACCATAATTCGCAATCTGCTACGAGTGATGCTCCAAAATTGGGACTTGTCTTCTGGTTGGTATTGAAGTCAAGTGAAATAGAAAACACTGTAAACAAGAGGAATACCACATGTTATTTTTGTGTTGCTTTTCGTAACACTTCCTTACAAAGCCACTGAAGGAATCAGTAGTAGGCTGTCCTGTTCACGTTGCAATTCTTCTGCTTTCAATTTGCCTTACCATAGCTTTTTTGTCACCTTTAGAGAGATTTGTAGAACTATGGCATCGTTCTATTCTCATATAAAGGCACGAAAATGCGACTAGCAAGTACGTATCATAAATAACACTTACCGCTGTTTTCTGGCGAAATTGATAGCGTACATCGGAACTGAAGTCGAAGCAGAGTAATCGATTTCCATGTCCTGTAAAACACGCAAGCATGGTACTTGGTTTACGCTTCACGTGATCATCCGTCGTCCCTTACTTAAGGTCTCTGTGCAGACCACTGATCCCTAACGAAACCACAAAAACTAAGACTTATCGATAACTAGTTTGACACTAATGACGCTCCCTTGTCTCACATCGCTTTCTACGTCATCAAGTGAAGTTTACAGTGTGACGCCCACGCTCATAGTACTATGTTCTCTACTACACACATTAAAGATTGCCCGTTGTCCTAGCAGTCACAATCTCACGAATGTTTCCATATACTTCATTTTATATAACCATCTTCATGTACACGTCACAAGTAAATTATTTTTGACTGATGACGTTGAACATGTCATTGAGAGGCTGTTTTGATGGCCCCATGACGGCCTCTTCATGTCCGTCTTATTCATTTGAGTAGCAAATAGCAAGAGCCAGATCAATCATAGGTATAGTTTCAAAGCTTCGCTATTGGCTAGGGCGTTCGAAATTGCATTTTGGCTTCAGAAATTACGAGCACTCTTGGAACCCGCCTATCAGTGTTGACAGTCGGCTAATTCAAAATTAGAATAAACGTGTCGGCAGTGCCGTAAAGCGAAGTGAACTGATCCTATCCGCTCGTTGTAGTCCTCATGCGTCACTCTAAAAATGTAGAAAGAAAGTACCCAGTGCTAGATAGAGTTGAAGATAAAAAAGGTAATAATTCTGTCTAAGAATTTATTGTGGACATTGGTGAATTCTTGCTTTAAGTGGCTGCTGCAAATCGCTTGTGTTGTCTGAATTGAGTAAATTTGATTGGGAAAGGCGAGTGTTCACGCAAAGATGATTACTGTTGCTATTTGTTAAGTCATTCAAGGTTCGCCATTAGGGCTGAATAATGAAGGCTGGATAGCCGATCTCCAGGTTAAGAACGTTTATCGATACCCTCACCATAGACGTGTCACCGAACTTAAGCTGGTCAACAGTTCCATTTATTTCAGTAATAATTGTTGTGGTTCAACGTCCCAAAACCATCATATCAATATGAGAAACATCGTAGCAGAAAGCAAAAGAAATTTGGACCAACTGGGCTTTTTGACGTGCACTAAAATTTGAGCACACGGTCCTCAAACTTTTTACCGGGCCTCAAGACTCAAGTAACACTGATTTATTTTACCACTTAAAGTTTTCCCACCGTGCTCCTCCTATGGAAAGAAAGTGCGATATATGAAAGTTGCGTTGGTGAACCCGTCAGTGTCTGTGGCCGTGGTGCAGTGGTGGTGTGATTGGTGTATGTTGCTGCGGCCCGTTAGAATAGTGGTTCGACTCCCGTTGACAGAACATTTTCTCATTTGACATATAAAGTTGTGTGCTTTGCTGATGTCATTTCCTTGACGGAAATACGTAATTGAAATATCAGTGTACCCGCGGAAATTTCATAAAAAACATGAACGTCCCCTTCTCTGGCTATTCTTTTCCGAAAGGCTCATCGATCTTTGTCGTAACTTTGTGAATTTATTGAACACGCTACGTAGACCCATTCTCAGTACGACAGCACTTTGTTTATCTATGCTCCTTTATTGGCCTAGAGTTCCATAAATAACATACTACGATTAACCAGACGACACTTTTTCCAGGAACCATCCTCCCTGATCAACATTTCTCCTCGTCAGCCTAAACCACTTAGAAGGAACGACTGTCTGTGCGCGTGTAATTTAATTATAAGGAATCGGGAAGACAGAATCGCGACACCACCTTTTCTATGAAACGCAAGAAAGCCAATTAGTGAGCGTATTGGCAGAGTTAGAACTCTTGAAAGAGAGAGAGAAGACGTGGTGCTTGAAAAAAAATCAAGTATAACAACCATATTCCTGTTACTGGCTATGCGAAAGACGGAAAAGCACACAGAAGAGCAGCTGCCCAGCGGGTAAGAAGAGTACATAAACAGCCATCAACGTAACAGGAAACAGCACATGGAACGAGGAGGGACCAAATAAAGAGCGCCTCATAAACGCGGGAATGTGAGCAATAATTGGAAGATGAAGTGGTGTATATGACACTTGTATACACCCAATTCCCCAGCGTGGGTGTGTGCCACATATTCGAGGCTCTTCCTAATTCTTCATTATTGCGCCATACTGTGTGACTCAATAACCCTACAACACTAGGCGTAGTCGCTCACCTCAATGCTCAGTTCCTTCTCTGTATAATTAGATTACTTCGATTGGTGATTTCCCTTCAAAATGCTTTATTTGTGCTTTTAAGGCGAGCATAATGAGGGCATAAATGATGACCTAGAACAAGACGCGCAGCGAACCGTTGTTGCGACTAGCCTTTGCAGGCACCGCAGACCCGGGATGTTGAGGCGCGATGTTGAGGCAGGAGAAAGGTTACTTAAGTGAGGGTTTAGTTGAATAATGAAAGACGAAGACGAAGTGTTGCTGTAGCTGAGTGTTTGCCGTTCATCTTCAGACTTTTCACTTATTTTCGCAGTTATACGGGGAACGTAGTTCCCTTTTCGGCGGCGATGGAAGTGGACTCATCTGCACGCCCACCTGAGTTGCCGGCGACAGCGCCGGCAGCTTTAAAGAAGCGAAACTGCCTTTCCAGTGACAGCGAGGCTACCCTCATTGACGCTGCCGAGAGCGTCAACAGCTCCGACGACGAATACGTGACCGTCATGAGCCAGAAAGCAAAGCGGAGGATGCTCAGGGCATCCATGGACGCATCTGCTGGGAGGGCCCCGCAAAGCCCGCCGAGGTACACCGTCCTATTCTTGCCTACGCAACCATCCATCAACATGAGACTACTGAACAGGCAAGCTGTATCTTCAGAGCTCGAGGCACTGGTGCCGAACAGTATTAAGGATATCAGAATGAATCCCCAGAAAAATGTTGTAGCAGTGGACGTCGCTCAAGCTTCAGCGTTAGATTCACTGACTTACCGTCCAAGATTCACAAGTTACCGTCCTTGGCGGCATGAATGTTCACACTATCATTCCGCTAGGAAATCAGGCAAATACAGGCGTCGTATATGACATCGATGTGACCATCTCGAACGAAGATCTGCCGATTCTTATTAAGCCTGCTAATGATGGGCCCCAAATACTACAGGTGTGCCGTCTAGGAAAATCGAGATGTGTGAAGATAGACTTTAAGAGTGATTGCCTGCCGACACTTGTTAAGGTGGGTCATTTCCGACATGCTGTGCGGCCATTTGTCCCTAAGCCGCTTCAGTGCCGAAAATGTCAGAAATTCGGTCACGTGAGCGCTGTCTGTGGAAATCCTACAACATGTTCTTGTTGTGTTGCACTACACTCGGCCGACAACTGTAAGGCTAATTCCTATCAAGAGCCCTACGACGCCACATGAAAAGAGTGTCCGAAAATAAGGCAGGAGATTTCGGTTTTGAAGTAAATGGTGAGGGACCGTTCGACTCACCTAGAAGCGGTTGCTGTCGTCAGGCGACATCGTTCCCGTCGCCGACGCTCATCTAGAAAGCCTGCCCACAGTATCAAGTCTTCTGTAAAGCCTCCTTTCGTTGAATCGGCTTCACCATCACCGCCGGACAGAAGGAACACGTGCACTGAGAATGCTGCCCCTGAAAAGGAGGCTCTGGAAGAAGTATGACCATCACTTCCAAGGATAACCCCTGCAGAAAAACTGGAACGTGCACCGGTAGCACCACTTTCTGCATCTCGCCAAGAGGAGGCGACAGAGCGTGACCGAGAAATTTTGACAATGATTAAGTCTATCATCAATGCCATTCGCACGCTTATAGGCAACACGAACACGCCTACAGCACGATGCGCAGATCAAGTATTGGATGCTCTGAGTCCAGTGCTTGCCAACTTCGCATAGACAAATTGGCTCTTTGACTGCCTTCATTCCGAGACGAAGTACGTAGTGCGACAGTTTTACAGTGGAATGCTAGAGGACTTAAATAACGGATCTCATGCTTTCGACATTACGTTTTCCGCAACAGATTTCTTATATTAGTAATGTGTAAACCAAATTTGTCAAAAGCGATAAAGCTTTCTGGCTACGAAGCCTTCACTTCATCGACTTGTGGTGAGCCCAGCAAAGTAATTATATATATCCGCACAGATTTAACCTACATTCCACATTTGGTGCAACCCCATAACGGAAATAAATACGTATGCCTCCGCGTTGCAAAGAAGAAGGTAGCCTTAACACTTATCGGCACATACATCTCACCATCTGGTCAGTTCGATGGTGAAAGACTACATGACATCTTGACCGCTACACCTGGACCTTGGGTTGTTATTGGTGATTTTAATGCTCATCACTTGCTTTGGGAAAGCACAAATATTGATTCCAGAGGCCGGAAACTTGATGAATTCGCCTCACGCCACGAACTTAACGTTATGAATGACGGCAGTCCAACGTATTTGCGTGGTTCGAGATATAGCAGTTGCTTGGATCTTGCATTGGTGTCGCGGCAATTCACCCAACAAGAGCAAAGGTTCGCTGATATTGAGACTCACGGCAGTGATCATAATCCAACGTATCTGAAGGTCGCACGTTTTGCAACTTCCTCCTCATCAACTAACAGAAGAGGTAATTGGACAAAGTTCAAAACAAAGGTGGAAGAGGCATGCGATGATATCGCGTGCGGCCTCGAGGAGGTAATGAAAAATGTGATGGAAGAGGTTACGTGCGCCTTTAAATACACACCAAAGCATACAGAATCTGATATAGGACTGGAACGACTACGAACGATTCGTAGGCGGGCGGAGAGGAGGTACAGGCGCACTAATTCGATTCATGACCTCAGAGACGCTCGACGTCTACAAAAGAAAATCCAACGTCGAATGGACAAGCTGGAGGACCAACGGTGGAAGAAATTTTATGAATCACTCGGTCCTCGCAAGCCTATGTCCTATATATGGAGGACGGTGCGTGGCCTTGGCTCGACTCCACAACAACGTCCATTCAGCACATTGGCTCTCCATCAAGGCCGCCTGCAGGTTGACGTTGCTGAAGATTTGTGTGTGAGGATTGCGGGCAGTGTGGTTACCATGAGTGACGAAGTTCTCGGGGATGTTCCCGTAGCACGAGTTTCTGAACTGAATATGCTTTTCTCACTTGAGGAACTGGATGCAGCTCTAGCCACCTGCAGACGTTCATCGTCACCTGGGCCGGACGGTATTACATACGCTGCTTTATGCCATCTTAGAAGACGTGGCCAAGACCAGCTACTAAAATGCTACAACCAGTCATGGAACGATGGCGCCGTTCCAGAAAGGTGGAAATCCAGCCGCTTGGTACCAATCCTCAAATCTGGAAAGTCGCCGCTTGATTTGACATCATATCGACCCATTGCGCTATCCAGCTGCGTGGGGAAAGTAATGGAAAGAATGGTTCTGACGCGCCTCGAGTGGCACCTTGAACGCTATGGTATATTCCCCAGAGGCCATGGCTGGTTTTCGAAGAGGCCGCTCTTCTATTGGTAATGTCAACGACCTCGTAACCTCTGGGCAACAACAGAAATACCTCAAGCGTATCTCGGTTGCAATGTTCCTCAATGTGAAAGGTACATACGACAACGTAACGCACGATGCCATCCTAGATGCCTTGGCGAACATTGGAATCGGTGGAGAAATGTTTCGATGGATTCGGAGCTACCTACAGAGGAGATCCTTCTTCGTGCTCACTGCGGAAGGCCGCACCGTTGATCATTACACCACTCGTGGCGTTCCACAAGGCGGGGTTCTCAGCCCTACGCTGTTTAACCTCACGATCATTGGCCTTGTACGAAGTCTACCTCGATCAGTCAATACATACTCTGATGATATATGTATCTGGGCTTCAGTAGTGACACGACTCCAGGCACGCGCACGGCTCCAGAAAGCAGCGAGAATAACGTCGACGTACCTCCATGCTCGAGGCCTCACAATTTCCACCGAGAAGTGCGCCTTAGTTCCTTTTACCCGCAAGCCCATGATCTGTTATCCTGTTTCTATCGACAACGTGAACCTTTCGTGTATGAGACGTCACCAATTCCTGGGCGTTATTATCGACAGAAACCTCTCGTGGAGTGCTCACATCTCGCACTTGAAGAAGAGGATCAGCTCTGTCACACACGTGACGAGATTTCTCGCTGGTAAAACGTGGGGCACATCAGTGTCATCTATGCTTCAGCTGTACAGAGCGCTCTTCTTGAGATATTAACAGTATAGCACGCCTGTGCTTTCCAACGCCGGAAAAACTAACATCAGGGTCCTGCAAAGCATTCAAGGCCAAGTTCTCCGCACATGCTTGGGGCTACCTCAGTGCGCTAATACGTTAGCAACAATTGGTATTGCTAAAGACCATCCGATCACAACATATGTAACTGTCGACACACTCCGGACACATATCGGTCACATATCCAGAGTGCCTAACCACCACCTTGCTAGCTTGCCACTAGAAAGACCAAAGGCAGCAGTTTCCAAAGTTGTTGCGGCTAACCAGAATTCCATCTCGTGGAGATTCCCACCCGCAACCATACCACTATCTCCAGAGTGGTGCATGAAAAGACCGAATGTGCACCTTGAAGTGCCGGGGATATCTAAAAAGACAAGCCTGTCATCTGTAGCCCTCAAGCAGATCTCACTGGACCTTTTGCATTTGTCGTATGCTAACCGAATTCATGTTTACACGGACGGTTCGATCTCAAGAAGCTCGACGGTTGCCTTCGTCATACCATCTCGATCAATCACCGTCAAATTCAAGACATCACACGTCACATCTACGGGATCCGAGCTCGCCGCTCTTCGAGCCGCTGTGGAGTTTGTTACGCAAGATTCCCCTAGTAGATGGGCCATTTTCTGCGACTCCAAGGCAGCCTTTCATTGCGTGCGAAGTCTACGACGTGGAAACTACCACGAGATGGTGTATCATATTAATGAAATTTGTTATAGTGCTGCTGATCAAGGACACGACATTGTTTTACTATGGTTGCCGGGCCACTGTGGCATCAGTGGTAACCACCTCGCTGACGACGCTGCCCGATGTGCCCACGATGGAGCGCCCACACTGTTAATACCCTTCTCAAGAGTAGACGCAGCTAGAGAACTTCGTCACATCGCGCATAATGCCACGCTTGCGCACTGGAATTCTCCACTCAACTCCAATCATCGCCCTAAGAATCTTAAGTCATTACATCAGAAACAACTGCAATCCAAGATTTCTCGACGTGACGCTACAATGCTGGGCCGGCTGTGGACTGGGGTAGCGTTTACTAAGTCATTCAGCCATCGCATTGGCATGGCGGATTCACCCATGTGTGAAAGCTGCAACTGTATAGAGACTATTGAACATCTCTTGCGCCACTGTGCTCAATTTTATGAAGATTGCCGGACTCTCCAGTGTGCCTTGAATAGACTCGATGACCGGCCATTTAATGAAGCAAAGATCTTAGGAGCCTGGTCGCGCAGCACATCAGCACAGAAAGCCACACGAGCCCTCCTGAGATACTTGTCAGCAACTTCATTGAGGGCCCGCCTGTGAGTCTCGGCATTGAGTGTGTGATGTGACATGTGTCTATCCTTCTCTCTCTTTTACTCCCCCTCCCCCTCCCCATGTGTAGGGTAGCAAACTGGACGCGTAGTCTAGTTAACCTCCCTACCTTTCCTACATTCCTTCTCTCTCTCTCTCTCTAGTTGAACTATGTACATTGTCTCTCGTACAAGGAAAGCTCTCTTGATTGAGCTGAGGGACTTTTTTATAAAGGGTACATTTTCCCCAGATCCCTAGATCTGAGAACACGTGCAGATGGCATGATCCAATCACGTGTGAAACACAACCTGCGAGGGTGACGCACATATGCAGTCGTGTAGACGTCCATTATACAGGCGTGGTCCCTGCCCTGCAATGTGGCACCAACGTGGCGCTTCTTTGTCGTGTGTGTGCCGCTGGGCGAGGGGTCCCAAGCTCACGACAGCATACATCAAAAGGCCCACCACAATAGCTCAAAAGGGTGCGCCGAACTGCTTTCTGAGTTAGCACCGCCATTTGCGACTACAACGCTGTCTCTTCCAAAGATGATGTTGCTACCGCGTAAATACTTGTCATCTCGTGAAACGTCTTACGGCGTGAAGCGATACGACACCTCACCTTCCGGCTGGGAAGGACAATACCTGGCCGATACAAGCCGCAGCCGTTTGGCGACTTGTTTTAAGATAAAAGAATGGTGCTCCCTTGTCAGCCCAGGTGCTGGTCGCAGCAGCTGGTCCGCCACCGGGAGACTCGACCTGAGGGTGACCAGCCATACAGGTTGCTCAAAGCCTCGTTGTTTCGTGGCATCCTCCAGGCCATTGCCGTTGATGTCAAGCCAATGACTCTCCAAATCGTTCCTCGTTGCTTTTCTTGTTAAAATAAGCACTTATACACACAGCCACAAGCACGGGAGAGCACCGTGTCCGCACTGAGACACATCGGGTCGGAAAAATCATTTAAAACGACCTTCCTTAAATCGTATAACCAAACACTAAGCCGAAATCGGAGTGTTTCTATGAGCTTTCACCGAAGCTCCCAATCCCGATTCAAGAACTTTATTCTTATTAAACCGCTTTCGAGGAAACAAACTTCTAAGTGAAGTGCCCCCGTGGCATACTTGTGTGCTAGCGTGAGTGATCCGCTGTAAGTTACTCAGGCCTCATACTAAAAAAAATGTCTTGCGCTTCACACGTTATTCTTTCATCCCCAAAACTTTGTGCCGCCAAAGCTAGTCGTCAATATCTTTCGAGCAGGCATAAAATAACTGTGGTGCTGCACCTGCATCAGGATTATCCACATTACACGTCTGCAATCACACGTTATAGTGCTCTTGCATGGATCAACTACTAATTTACTACACGTCTGCAATCACACGTTATAGTGCTCCTGCATGGATCAACTACTAATTTACTCTCTCGTGTGGTTACCACTCTCATAGAACATACACGTACACTCAAAAACTAGCTTTCATTACCCGTTGCCCACACCGGGCCCATAAGAACAAAACAGAAAAATAACAAGAAAACGTTTCGCATGAACCCTGAAAAAATTCACAAGCAAATAATTTTCGTCCCCGTGCTCACTCAAAGTTCGTTTCTGCCGTCGCCCCTACCCGACAAATGCTCGTAGGCGTGTCGCTATGCAGACGCACAACGCATACCTTTAAAACAAAACATACAAAGCTTAAGAAACGTTTTCGCCATGGGGCCATGGAGTGCAGCTGTACTTCACATGGGATTCTGCTTTTTATGCTAGTTTTTGTGGTCAAACGCTGCGCTAGTTCTCCGAGAACGCGCGCGCCCGTTGCGCGTTTGCTTTATTAGAGGCCGTGTACATACAGATCCTTCTCTTTTGTATGATTGCTGCCAGATGGCACTCACGTCTGTGCAGAGCATGGAGAATCCAATTCATCGAGTTTCTCTGACGGAAAATCAAATAAACGTTATATTTACTCTCTGCAAACGGAAGGCTATTGTCTTCAGACGACATTTGCACTTAAACACCTAGATTTGTGGTAAATTTTTTCAAGTAAGTTGCTAGTAGACGGTGCCTGCGTGGGCATGGCGAGGCGATAGAAGAGAATCGTAAGAGAGGAGAGAGAGAGAGGGAACGTCTGTGCGCAAACGTGGGGGCGGGGAAGGAATTTCTAAGGGATAGAGAGGGGGGAGTGAGCATAGGCTAGCAGACTCTGCCTGCGTTGGTGTTGGGAGCCGGGCGAGGCGGAGTATAGGAGAGGAGAGACAGTGGGAAGGGACGCCAATATACAGTGGGGGCTGACGCCGCAACACTGAAATACAAAAGACAAATTCGTCGGCATAAGATGCTTCGCATCTGAAATAGGCGTAGGTACGCAGACGATGTGGTCTTGGCTTGCCTGGGGCAATGAAGGAATTTGGTCAGCACACGTAGCATGGCGGTATCATGTGTTCTGACGTCATTAAAAACTTCATGACACTTCCTACACACTATCGTCGATGTCTGTCATACTAGCGATGGGTCTGGATCACGAGAATGGGAACATAGGCACAGTTTGCAAGCGAATCAATTAATATGCGTGTTTGTGAGTCCTAATTGTTGTTCTAGGTATCCTTGTTTGCAGGTTTCTACAATACATGAAAATAGTTACGACAATCATTATGCTGAGAAATAAGAAAAACACGCCAAAAAGGGGGCACCATGGGCAAAACACGGGGAAAATAGGGTATCTTAGCTGTTAGTTCGTCTAACTCGTTGGCTGATAGAATTCACATCTTGATTTGCTGTCCATCAGAATGCCTTCATTCAAAGAAGGAAACAAACAAACAAATAAAACTTTTGTATCACGCGCACATAAAAGACTTTGATCTCTGCTCTAATGGCGCAAGGTTCCCGTGAACATCATTGATGTAGAGTTGTAGTCTTAGAAAGGTAATGAGGCACATATGTGAGTTTTTGGCTGATGTTCTCTGCTGCCAACTGCTCTCGCTTTGAACTTTATTGATGGCCTGACCAATATGTGGATAGGCGTGAATGCTTTACCAAAGCGCAACACTATAAGTAGTAGGCTATGCATGGTGATAACTGAGGCTCCGGCACTAGGACGCACGTCACCAATGCGGCCCGCATTTTTTTTTGCGAGAATTCCTTATGTGATTCTAGAAAGAGAGAAGAATATAATGTGAGCCCCGTAACTGTCTGCATCATAGTGCGACACCTCAACAGTACCTCACGAGGGATGGGGGAAAGGAGAGTGTAAAAGGATAGTGGTAAAGGTATAGAGATAGAGAGGGGCAAGAAGAGACCGTGGCGCAGGGCAGCAACACTGAGAAGCAAGGAGAAGATAGGAAAGATGTACACGGTCGCAGGAGTTCGAGGACGCGGCACCACTGAGCGAGAGCTCTTGCCGGTGGAAGGAGATGGCGTAGGGTGAGCCAGTCGGCCTGAGCGGCGCTGTCATCGGAGATAGCGGGGGCAAAACCAGTCACCACGAAATAAAGAGAGCAAGTCCTAAATTGCCAAGACTATCGGTAGGATAATTGTACCAACGCCTCCTTTTTAGGAGGCGTTGGTTGTACATACATCAGCCAAGTTTATGGTGAACGAAAAGAAAAAGACATGAGCATCCTCTACATTATTGAATCATTGCGTAAGAATTTGGGAGTGTAAGATGCAAGCAACATTACTTGGATTGTCGTGCAGTATTTATAACGATATAAGGCACCGCAGTCATGATTACCTCTAGTAAACACGCGGTGAATAGCTTTAGAGAGATTGTGTCTCCCGGCCTTACACGCATCATTATTGAAATTATTTTGCTTTCTTTAAGCAGAACTATGGTAGCTGTGGATCCTCTGAAGATTTCTTCCAGTAGGTTCATGTAGGGTTCTCCGATGCCCTCATTCCGTAGTGCCTCCACTACTGCTAATGTCTCGACTGAGTCAAATGCCTTCTCGTAATCTATGTAATCTATGTATTTGGGATGGTAATATTCGGCGCATTTCTCTATTACCTGATTGATAGTATGAATATGGTCTATTGTGGAGCAGCCTGCACAGAATCCTGCTTGGTCGTTTGGATGATAGAATTAAAACAATATTAGAGTTCAGTCAGCTAATATTTAGGGAATAGTTTGTAGAGAACGAAGAGTGCTGATGGGACTGTAATTTTTCAAGTTCTGACGTCTCCTTTTGTATGGACCAAGATGATGTTGGCGCTCTTCCAAGAGTCTGCTACCCTTCCCGTCAAGAGACACTTTGTATTTGAGGTGGCTAACTTTTGTAACACAATTTCTCCACCATCAATTAAGAGTTCCGTAGTTACCTTATCTCCTGCAGCGATTTTGCCTCTTTGCATTTTTTCTAGAGTTTTCTTTACTTCCCTTGTCGTTACTGGTAGGATGTCAAATTCGTCTGGTGCATTATTGTTTTTCACAATATTATGTCGGTTCTTTTGACTTTTGTACACATCTCTGTAGAACTCTTCCGCCATCACGACTACCCTATACATATTGGTTATGACATTGCCTTCCTAATTCCTCAATGCATACACCCGATTTTTGCCGATGCACAAGTCTGCCTTTGCAGGTTTTAGGCTTCTGCCGCTTTTTACAGCCTGCTCAATTCTTTCCGTGTTATACTTTGTGATGTCGGCTACATTATGTTTATTGAGAAACTTCGAAAGCTCCACTAGCTTTGTTTTGTCGGTTGCATTCGAGACTTTCGTCGTTTGTCATTACTCAATATGATTTTTGTCTCCCGAGGTAGTTTGCCAGTTTTCTGTCTAGTGAATGTACCTCTGACTTTCATTACACACTCTTTGATGACAGTAGTAAAATTATCTTTCACTGTGTCAACGCTAACGTCGGTTGTTTTCTTTAGTGCCTCGAATCTATTCTTAAGCGAAACTCTGAATTCCTGTATATTTACTCTCACTGCCAGTTCAAATATGCCTCTTGCGTATCATTTTTTGTCTTTGTTTATTTAAATCTAGGCGACTACGAGATCTTCCCTTTTTGTGTTCACTGTATCGGATCTTTACAAGTACTTCTACATCCAGTACAATGCCTAAGTGTGCACACAGAATGAAGTCAAATTCATATTTATTTTCCCCATTATGACTTCGCCAAGGCCACTAACGATTAGCCCGTTTTCTGAAGAGGGTATCCAAGATCAGTATATGATTACGTTCTGCGAACTCTACTAAAAACGCCCCTAATGACAGTTCTAGGGCCGATGCCATATTCCCCAACTGCATCGTCTCCGGCCTGTTTCTTGCCTACTTTGGCATTAAAGTCGCCTATAGGAATAGTATACTGTGCTTTTACTTCAATAATGACAGGCTCTACATCGTCATTAAAGCGTTCAACCAAATGATCATCATGGCTCCATGTAGCTAGTCGAGCTGTGCTCTTCGAGAAATTACAAGGTGTTAAATGGGAAGTATTAGGGCTCAGCGAAGTTAGGAGGGCACGTCAGGCTTATACAGTGCTGAAGAATAGACACATTCTATGCTACCGTTCATTAGTTGACAGAAAGAAACTGAGGGTGGGGTTTCTCATACACAAGAATATCACCGGCAATATAGAGTAATACTATAGCATCATTGATAAGGTGGCAAACATCATAATCAATTTTAACAAAAGGGAGCACGTTTAGGTGAGCACTATTTCCAAGTGGCATGAATATGTAAACAGCTACGAAAAAAGCGGCATGCAAGAAAGTCACGTGAAAAGAATTGAAGCAAAAGAAGCTTTATCAAAAGAGAACGCCTGCTCACATGCGCAGATGCTCAATCCCAAAAGTTCATTGGGTATGTAGACTCCACTTCTTCTGCATCGCTGAGCAAACCAGTGGCATGTAAGAATTCAGCATGAGCTGTCACAGCCACCGGTAATGCCGATGACGAATTGCTACTTATCTGGCGAATGCCTTCATGTGCGTCATGTACGTCATGAGATACGTCATGAATCGGGTATAGGGTTCATACCCTAGACAAGGACAAATTTTTCGGCATATAAATGTTTTTTTTCCTGAAGAATCCGTCCGAATTTTCTCGTGGCCTCGTGCTACAGACGGCTGTCTCTCCTCTTTCGCTTTCTTAAGGCTTGACTTGGTTCATCGATTCGAACGTACGTGGTGACTGGCACAAAGAATCGTATTTTATTTTTAATAATTTCACTTAGGCTGTAAAAGATATAAAATAGGCAGGGGGGAGACGAGACAAGGAGCAAAATGCACCATTCCGTGTTTGCCGACCCCCAAAGCTAACACAAAAATACATTTCTTTTCTTTTCTTTTCCAGTTATATTGGCTGGTCCTTGTCTACTTTTTCTTGTGTAAAGTTCACGATTGCTCAAAGTTTTCGCACAAAGAAAAAAATACGCGGCTGTTGTCCCTGTGTTTGTGACCGATCGAAAATGGAGAAAATTATGCCCGGCCGAATTTTAGGACTCTACTCCTGCGTCAGTACAACAACGTAAATGCCTATTTTGTTACCTTAGACTAAGAGCTACTTAACACCCAAGTTTACAAGATTTGGTGCCCGGAAACAAAGAACATTTTTTTCAATTCTCGCATGCTAGAAGGAAAAATGTGATAAAAAGGCATAAAATTGCCTTAGAGAGTGTTTCATATAATGAACAATTAACACACACTCCATAAATCTATTGTATTTAATTGTTTAGAAGGGTTGGGACATAAAAGAGAATATCATATACAAAATCTTGGGAAGAAGATGACATGAAAATCACTGATTGGCATTCAGGACTTCACTTCCTTCATCCACGCTGCATAGAAGGTATTCCGTGTTCTCAAGGATGCCCTCACGAGACCCATAAAAATTGTGGAACATTCAAGTCAAGCCATTCACAAACACGTCTTGGGATTCAGTTTTAACAGCGTTTCTCTAATACCCCAATAGAAAGAGAGCTGAAAAACTGGCTTCTAGTACAGCTTGGTGTTCATTGTCTCACAAAGCCCGGAGGACAACCTAAACGACATGAAACGCCTCATTAGTTCTGCACCAAAACGGCAAAAAGAGGTGAAGAAGATATGCCGAAACAAATCTAGCCTCCAAGTATAGAATAATCCAATGAGGTGCAAGCGTTAAAAAAATATAACATTAGCACAAAGAAAGACTGCCGGTATTTGATCTGCAAAGAGTTTTGAAGAATGACCACACCACGTTGTGTCTACATTTATTGCGTGCAGTCCAACGACTGGTCTCTTTCAGACGGCATCAGGGCCCACAGAGAGAATTTCATATATTTCTATAGTGAAAACTGAAGGAGTAATTTTTTCACACTCTCTCGTTTTGCCCCGAAGGTTGGGAAAAATGGATGTCTGGAATTTTTATAATTTTGTTTTGAACGGTGGCCAAGGGGCAATATTCATGTAGAACATACCTTGGACCCAAACAAATGTTTTTGCTTTGGCACCAAGATTGATATAAGTAAGAAGTGAAATAAAAATGAATATTGAAAGTTTTTGCATATTTGTCGCAAATCACCCTTCTTTACCCTATACACATATCCGTTCCCGAAGCACGCTGTTGTCAGAGGCTGGGAGAAAGATGGAGAGATGGCCTTTAACACGTGTCACATGAACCACGTTGGAGCGCTGACGGTGCATTAAAACGACAGTGAGAAGGTAATATTAGAAACGACATGCAATGGCTCCAGGAGAAAGATGGTCTCTACGAGTCCCTCAATGTGTGCACAACACCAACAGCAGCAGCAGAAGCAGCAAGAGTAACAGCAGCAAAGTGAAACTATAGGAAAACCAAGGCCAATTCAAACGCAGCGACAGTGTGGCAAAATTGGCGTAGAGGACCATGGACAATTATTAGATATGGTACGACAATGCCATCGTGGAGAGTGGCCATCGACATTGTTATCTTACAGAGCTTGACAGCCTCCGTCTCCAACTGCATTTCGTTTCACAGAACCGCGTAGCAGCAAGCATTCTCTTCTCGACCTTGTTTGAACCAGGTCGCCACGAAGGAACATTTTTTTTCGTATTCATGCCATGGGAAAATATGCACACAAAATAACAGGTACAGTGAGCTCATTTCAGGCACGGCCTTAGCTGACGCTTTTATCAACTATTTTTTGTCACTTGTAAATAGCTCCTATGATCCCCAATGCATAAAATATTTAAAACCCAAAATTGTTCACAGTGCATTCCTAAACCCGACAGACACTCAAGAGACACAAAGCATGTTTCGCAGTATTCGGAATAGTAAAAGCTGCGATATCGATGACCTGCAGATTTGCCCAGCAAAGCATGTACTAGATCTAATCGGTCCTGTCTTGGAGCACGTGTACAATCTTTCGCTGGCGAACGGCACATTTCCACGACGCATGCAAATCGGGAAGGTAACAGCACTTTTCAAATCTGGCGACAAAAACAAGTTCTCGAACTATAGACCAATATGAATTCTGCCTATTTTTTTCTAAATGTCTCGAGAAGCTGATAAATGTAAGAATAACCTCATTCTGTAACAAGCACAATCTTTCTTGCAGATTTTCAATTTGGATTTAGAAAAGGTCGCTCAACTGAATTAGCATTATTGACCTAACAAGAAATAATTCTGCAAGGCTTTGAAGAAAATTTGGTTACCCTTGGCATATTCATTGATTTTTCAAAGGCCTTCAATACCATCAATCACAACACTTTACTAACAAAACTTGATATTTACGGCTTTAGAGGAACATTTCTGAAATTAATTAGAAGTTATCTGAAGTATAGGTATCAAACTGTTGTTATAGGCAATCACTATTCAAAAAATTTACCGATACGTGCTGGGGTCTCGCAAGGGAGCATACTTGGACCACTATTGTTCAACATTTATATAAATGATTTAACGAATATTAAGACTACGGCGCGATTTGTTATCTATGCGGACGACACTAGTTTATTTATCACTTCTAGAAACGTTGCCGAACTCATCAGCACTGCCAATGATACTCTAGAACAAATAAACAAATGGAGTTTATCAAACTCGCTAACTAATAATGCTGCCAAAACAAAAGGCGTGCTTTTTCAACCAAAGAATAAAAAACAAGTAGTCCATGGATGTCTCCAGACAGGAACTTCCGGGATAGAAGTAGTACCTTCAGTCAAAAGTTTAGGCGTCATTTTTCAGGAAAACATGTTATAGAATGAACATGTCAACACTATTGCCAATAAGCTTGCTCGAGTCACAGTTATACTAGTAAGATTACGCCTCTTGCTGCCATTGAAAGTGAAGCTCTTACTTTATAATTCTCTTTTTCTATCACATATCAATTATTGTCATCTCGTATGGGGCAACACAACCAGCTCAAACATCAACATTTTATTCCTTTTGCAAAAGAAAGCCGTTCGAACGATTTTAAATGCTCCATTCGATGCACACACGGACCCTATTTTTGACCAGTTAAATATCATACCAATAAAGGCAGTGTACAATACAATTTTGCAAAAACGGTTTTTAATAGAAAGAAAGAATAGCATGGGTTTTCTAGAGCAATTGTCAAGGCTCACATTAAATTCAAGCACGTTCAGTACACGTCACAAAGAAACCTGGCATGTTCCACATTGTAGAACAAATTATGGAAAACAAATGCTACGTCATGCCTTACCATCTTTGCTAAACTCTCTTCATTAACTGCCATATTTGCCCTCCCGAAGGATCTGGATGTGCCGATCATACATCTTATTCGCTATTGTGTTTCTGAGTCTAAAAAACTGTAGCGCTGGACTAGACAATGTATCGGCGTTTCATTTAAAACTTGCTGCTCCAGACATCTCAGAAGTCTTAAGCAATATAATTAATGTCATTTTCAAACAAGGTTTATTTCCGAGCTCACTGAAAAAAGCCAAGTTAATCCCAGTATACAAAAAAGGTGATACGACAGATGTCCGTAACTACCGCCCTATTTCTATTTTGTCTTCCATCAGCAAACTTATTGAAAAATTATTTGTGAAATGTATTGATAAGTACCTCAATAAATTTAGTCTGCTAAAGTCTTGTCAATTTGGTTTCCGGGCTGGTAGTTCTACGAATTTAGCATTGCTATCATTAACCGATTTCTTGAAAACGTCCATCGACAACGGTAATTTCACAGGGTCTGTATTTCTTGATTTCACGAAAGCCTTTGATACCATTAGTCATAATATTTTATTTAGCAAATTAGAGTCCTTGGGTATCACTGGACCATCCTTGACCTTCATAAAAAACTACCTTCTTGATCGTGAACAATCAGTCTGCATTGGGGGCGTTCATTCTAATGTTAAAATAATTATTCAAGGGGTCCCACAGGGTTCTATTCTTGGACCCTCACTGTTTTGTATCTATATTAATGATTTGCCTGACTGCCTTGGAGATTCTAAAGTTATTCTTTACGCTGATGATACGACCATTTCCATCTCGCATCAATTATTACCTACTCTGATCAATATGTTGAACAAAGAACTGACTAATGTCGTTGAATGGTGTCGCTTAAACAACTTAATTTTAAACCCGCTCAAAACTCAATTCATGGCTTTTAAAACATCACAAAAATGCTACCTTTCATTCCACAAGTGTTCATTGACAATCATTTCATTCCTGCGTCTAACTGTGTGAGTTTTCTGGGCATAAAATTGGACCCTCATTTAAAGTTCACCAATCATATTCTTTACGTTAAACAAAAAACAGCATTTGGTATAAGATCACTCATCAAATCTCGTCATTTTTTTTTCACTTGAAGCCTTATTGTCTTTATACTTTGCCTTCATTCATAGTCACATCACCTATAGCATTACATCATGGGGAAATACATATAACATTCATATTTCGTCTGTACAGCACATTCAGAATCAGGCCATTCGCATTATTACCAACAGTTCATCTTATTCTAATGCTACCCCACTCTTTCAGGCTAACTGTATTCTTACTGTGTCTGGCTTATTTAAATTTCACTTAATCATATTGTTATATAAACAACTTAACAAACAGCTTGTGTTTGATTTAATCGATGCTAGTTTACTCACTAACACCAATAGCACTAGATTCGCCCACAGTCACAACTTCCTTTTACCTAAATGTAACACCAATTATGGCAAAATGACGTCCGCCTTCGCGGTCATTAAATTGTGGAATAAACTGCCCTATACACTAAAATCATCATCATCTTTTCATGCATTCAAACGTGATCTTAAAAACTTCATCTTGCATAACTAGGATGACAACGATGATTAGTTAACGATTCTTGGTATCCGGGCATGAAATGGGAAAGTCTTTGCAAATTGACGTTATTGCTTTATGGCGTGAATATGTTTTACTTATATAACTTATTACTATTGTTCTTGTGTCGCATTCTGACTGCCTGTTTTGTTTACTTGATGTTATTTTATGTAAGTCCACTGTTTATTTTCCTTTGTGTTGCGTATTTTACGTGCTGTTATAATTAATCATTTTATTGTTATATTTAACCGAGGGTCCCCCTGCAGTTGCTTGACTTTGGGACCCTCGTCTGCATACTACATTCTACGAATTTTGTATTTTGAATGAATGAATAAACTGAAACTGAAACTGAACTGAAACTGAAATGAACATGCATTTTATGTTAAAAGTACAAGGCGAAGCGTTTTTGAACTTTTGTATATTCATTAGTGAATACTTCTTATGCTCGTATGTTTACTATGTAATTTTGTGTATTTTTGTGTTGAAGGTGTATAGCGACGCGTTTCAAACTTTGTATATAAGATTGTTCATTGTTTTCGGATGCAAGTGTTTTAAATTATCTCTATTTCTTACTGTGCGTGTGTGTACATGAATCTGTTCTTGCATTGCATTTTTGATCTTGCCCGCCAACTGTTTGTTGCGAAATAAAAAGGGCACAGACCTCGTCAAGCCGTAATGTGGCTTTTTGTCTGTGTCTCTGTTATCTGTACAATGTATAGATGCGAAATAAAGTTCAAAGTTCAACATTCAGCAAAAAATTTGGGAGATCCCAAGTACCTCAGAGTCCACAATATGCGAAGCATGTCGAAAGAAGGTGACCGTGTCGCAGTTTTTTATTGAGCAACACGTCATGAAATGACGCTAAGTATATGTACAAATGTTGCACTCAAAGGCATATGTTGAAAAGTTGCCAATGTTTATATAACCGATTGTCTGCAGTGGCGCATTGATGCCAACTGGCACATGCATGTAGCGCCTTGATGCACTGCTCGTCAAGGAAGAAGAAGTTGGCATTTCGGCCGCGCGGCGGGTGCAGCGCGATAATATTCAAGATATTCTATTATTTCTCCCCCCCCCCCTTTTTTCATTTTTTTTATTTTTTTTTACATTGCGCCAAATCAATTTCACAGTCAAAACACAGTAATCATATTCCCCTAATCTAGAAAATGTATAGGTGTTTACTTGCATTAACCACCGGCTTCTTGGCCAATCCCCCTCAGTGGGTGAGAGCCAAAAAAAAAAAAGAAAGGAACAAGCAAGCAAGCAAGCGCGATAATAAAAAAATGAGTTCGAAAACTGAACGCTGTCAGGGCTGGATCTTTCCCGTGTTAGCTCCGACAGTTAATGGTGACCCGATAAAGAACACACAGCGCCGATCATACCCCATGGATCCCGCCGGCTCTGCCACCAATGCTACCGGACCTGACGCCCAAGAAGACGCCAGACCTACCGGTGCTGCAGTCGCTGCGATTCAACATGTCAACCTGCCACCATTTTGGCCCAACATCCTCAGCACATGGTTTCTGCAGGTCGAGGCGCACTTCCGTCTACGGCGAATCACCAGCCAACAGACCAGGTACTGGAATCTGGTGTCCTGCTTCCCTCCGGACGTAGCCGACGACATAACTGATATTTTAGCGTCACCGCACCCGAGCCATCCCTACGACACGTTGAAGGCAGCTATCATTTCCCGCAAGTCTGAGTCCGAACACAGCAGACTCCAACAGCTCATAACGGCTACAGAGCTCGGTGACCATCGCCCATCACAGCTCCTGCGACGCATGCGCCAGCTCCTTGGCGGCCCCTCCGCCCCTCAAGAGGAGAAGCTGTTACGTGAGTTGTTCCTCCAACGCTTACCGCAGAGCATGGTCCCGGTCCTCGTAGCCGCAGGAGATGTCCCACTAGACACACTCGCTGAAATGGCTGACCGAGTGGCGGACTACTCGCGGGCACATAGCCTCAACGCCGTTACCACACCGCTACCGGCCACCGCTGCAGACCCGGCGCTCGCGAGCATCGAGAACCGTTTGCACGCCCTTGTCAGGCGCCTCGATGACTTTGCACCTACGCATCGTCGACCGTCATCCAGTTTCCAGATACACAGTCGCTCCTCGACGCCCCCACGTTCTCCGGAACTTCGGCCACCCGACGCGCCGCGGGACGTTTCATCCTCAACCGTGTGCTGGTACCACCGCCGATTCGGTGCCTCTGCTCGCAAGTGCACTCGCCCGTGCTCGGTCGGGAAATGCGACGACCGGCCACTGACGGCGGCAAGTGGTAATGGTCATGCCGCCTTTTCTATGTTTCTGATAAGATCACTGGCGCTCGCTTCCTAGTCGACACAGTAGCAGAGGTTAGCGTCATCCCGGCCTCGTGTGCAGATCGCCGTCGCAACGAACAGACCTGCCCACTCCAAGCGATCAACAATTCCGCCATTCGCACATACGGCCAACGCTCTCTTACACTTGACCTTGGACTACGCCGTACGTTCCGCTGGATTTTCATCCTCGCTGACGTCTCGCAAGCTGTTCTTGGAGCTGACTTCCTCAGTTTTTTCAACCTTGCTGTGGATATGCATGCTCATCGCCTCATTGTTCTCAACACCCGCCTCTCCATCAACGGCGTACTCTGTACTTCCTCGCCAACGGGACTGCGAGCTCTCACACCTGCTTCGCCGTATGCAAAAATACTCGACGACTTTCCCAGCATCACGAAGCCGCACACCAGAGAGTCACCGGTGAAGCATTCCATCACTCACCACATTGTGACCACTGCACCTCCCGTTTTTACACGACCCCGTCGGCTATCTGGAGAACGCCTCGCCATCGCCCGCCGTGAGTTTGAGCACATGCTTGAACTCGGCATTAAGCGGCCTTCCTCCAGCAACTGGGCGTCGCCACTCCACATGGTGCCGAAGAAAGATCCTGGCGACTGGAGACCATGTGGGGATTACCGCGCTCTCAATGCCCACACCTTACCAGACCGCTATCCACTTCCTTACATACAGGATTTCACATCAAATTTGGCTGGGTGCACAATCTTCTCTAAGATTGACTTAATGAAGGCTTACCATCAGATTCCTGTAGAACCCGCCGACATTCCAAAGACGGCCATCACCACCCCATTCAGTCTGTTTGAATATATGAGGATGCCTTTTGGATTGCGCAACTCTGCACAGACCTTTCAGCGCACTATCAATAAGGTCACGCGAGGTCTCGATTTCGTATTTGCCTACCTTGATGACCTCCTTGTTGCAAGCTCATCCGGCCCTGAGCATGAAGCCCACCTGCGTACTCTGTTCCACCGCCTGGATGATTACGGCTTCGTAATTAATCCCAATAAGTGCCTCTTCGGCGTCGCTACAAGAGAGTTCCTAGGCCACCTTGTCACTCCAAAGGGTATCCAACCACTCGCAAGCAAAGTGAAGGCTATTCAAGACTTTCCACCCCCGACTTCACTGAAGAGACTCCGAGAATTTCTGGGCCTACTAAACTTCCATCGCCGCTTTCTTCCAAAGTGCGCCACATTCCTAAAGCCCTTGACCGACCTATTGGCTAAAAAGAAAGACCCGGCTGCGCCACTGGAGTGGCCCAAGGACGCTGCATCTGCCTTCGACACTGCCAAGAAGGCTCTGGCAGACGCAACCATGCTCATACATCCCGTCCCTGATGCCCCAATTCGTCTCATCACCGATGCATCAAGCGTGGCAGTTGGCGCTGTTCTCGAGCAGCACGTATCCGGTTGGCAGCCCCTTGGGTTTTTTCTCGCAAAACCTGAAGCCACCAGAGACAAAATACAGTACATTTGCCCGAGAACTCCTCGTGATATACCTCGCCATCAAACATTTTCGTCATTTATTGGAGGGCCGGGACTTTTACGTCATTACACACCACAAGCCCCTGACGTTTGCCTTCCATCGCAATCACAGCAATTATACTGCACGGGAAATCCGTCAACTATGCTTTATTTCCGAGTTCACTGTGGATCTCAGACACGTACATGGGCCGGAAAATGCTGCGGCTGATGCACTATCCCGCATCGATGCCTTGTCGACCCAGCCACCACTAGACATGGAAGAGCTAGCAGCTGCCCAAAGCAACGATCCTGAGCTGCATCGTCTTCGCTCTTCATCCACGTCTCTATCGTTCACGGAGTGCCCGCTTCCATTTTCTACCTCATTAATAACATGCGAAACGTCTACTGGTGTCCCTCGGCCCTTCGTGCCTTCAGCTTTTCGTCGTGCAATTTTTGATCAATTGCACAACATGAGCCATCCTGGTATTCGTGCGACCCAGAAGCTAGTCACATCTCGTTTCCTTTGGCCAAGCATCAATGCTGATGTCCGACGCTGGGCGCGAACCTGCCTTGAGTGCCAGCGCGTTAAAGTTCACCGTCACACTGTCGCGGCAACATCCCCCTTTCGGCCTCCAGACGCAAGGTTTTCTCACGTCCATCTCGACATCGTCGGTCCTCTTCCGTCATCGCAAGGAGCCTGTTACCTGCTGACATGTGTGGATCGCTTCACCAGATGGCCGGAAGCGTTTCCCATTTCCGACATTACAGCACCAACAGTTGCCAAGGCTTTCACAAACGGCTGGGTGTCGCGCTTTGGATGCCCTTCTGTCGTCACCACTGCTCGCGGTCGTCAGTTTCAATCGGCCCTTTTCACCGCATTTGTCAATATCCTGGGCATTCGACACATCCACACAACTGCCTACCATCCTTCCGCCAATGGCATGGTCGAACGGCTTCATCGACAACTGAAAGCTGCCCTCACTGCTCATCAGCCAAGGGAACGGTGGCTCGACCACCTCCCCTTCGTACTTCTTGGCATCCGATCAGCATTGAAAGTGGATCTCGGCTGCTCATCAGCCGAACTGGTCTATGGCGTTTCCCTGCGCCTTCCAGGAGAATTCTTCGAGCCATCATCGCCGCCTTCCACACACGATGCCTCCACGTACATTCGAGAGCTGCGCACCACGTTTCGGGACCTTGCTCCTGTGATTCCTGCCGACCGACACCCCCAGTCTGTCTTCGTCAGTCAGGATCTACATGACTGCAGTCACGTCTTCGTTCGGCATGACCAAATACGGCCACCACTAACACCAGCCTATGATGGCCAATTCCGCGTACTCCATCGTACACCTAAGACGTTCACGCTGGACATCAATGGCCGTGAAGACGTCGTGGCTGCTGATCGTCTGAAACCTGCGTATATGGCCGCTGTCGCGGCCACGGGGTTTCAATCTAAAGTCTGGGTGCCAACATCCAAGCATGTCCACTGGGCTACTCCTCTGGTGATTCCTACGACTCTCGCTCTACGGGGGAGGAGCCCTGTAGCGCCTTGATGCACTGCTCGTCAAGGAAGAAGAAGTTGGCATTTCGGCCGCACGGCGGGTGCAGCGCGATAATAAAAAAATCAGTTTGAAAACTGAACGCTGTCAGGGCTGGATCTTTCCCGTGTTAGCTCCGACATGCATATTAACAACACCAGAAGCCTATATGAAGCGCTGATGCTCACGAGGATGCTGGCCCGGGACACTGCTACACAGATGAGCTCTAGCGCATGCCAACTAACCACAATGGACGTTCACCCGAGGTGACAGCTGTATCGAATGAGTTATATGTAATGTTTATAAAATTGGGTAGCCAGCACTGCAACAACTATTGACGTTTACCGAAGACTAGCGTCTATCTGGAAAGTCGTTTTGTGACCTGGCGTAGCTCTGTGGTAAAATGCTCAATTACCACGCAGAATACTTGGGTTCGATTTCAGCTGGGACCCTCACATTTATTCTTTGCATTCACCGGGTCGACGCTGCCGATTTTGGGAATTTGCACTTGAACGTTAACTCTTGCACGTTAACTCTTGCATGTTAAAATTGCCCATGTGTGTTCTCATCGTACCTCGGCCGATACAAAGTGTCTATCACCTCTGGCACATACCCGCATTTCAGCGGCACATACCCAGCCGTAGGTATGTGCCACTGTCTGGCGGAAAATGTTTGACGATGTGCGCGACGGCGTTGTGATAATATTCATGCCTTAACCAGCGCGTCATATTCATGAAACCATCTTACACTCCCATACTAATTTTGGTTCACGCTAAGTTAAGGGCGTGACCACGAGAGCACTTTGACTTAAGCGGCTAGATAGATAGATAGATAGATAGATAGATAGATAGATAGATAGATAGATAGATAGATAGATACGCTCATAGGCGCCAAAGTTCGCTAATAAATGCTTCGCATTTAAAAATTAAAGTTTTATTTAGTGCTGAAGGCGTTGGTCATACCACGTGATGCCATGAGTCAAGCATCTCGGCAAACCGTGTGTCGTATTTATGTATAAATGCATAACACGACGCGCAATGAATAATCTCCTTTGTGTTTTGTCAGTACTAATGTCAGTAGTCTTGCCAGAACTGAAGCAAGTGATGTATAGCTTTCTCCATCTGTTCCTTTTTATTGGTTTCGATAAACTTCTTTACTAGTCTATTTACTTGTGACAGCCTTCGACGGTCTGCCTTTCCCAATGTCACTTGTACTGCAGAGTCTGATGACTGGAGAAAGCGAGAGAGAGATGGACCATTTACTGTTTGGTTTGCACACACTTTTTATATTTGCTAAAACCAAAAGCTCTTTGCCAGGTTTACGCTCGACTCTCCTTGCATTTTGAGTAATGAGAATTAGGATAGCCAAGAAGGAGGTGCCGAGATGGGAAGACCGAAATTTCCAAACGGCATCGGGAAGCAGCTGCAACTTGTGATGTTGCCAGCCTATCAAACAGCCTGACGTACGTATGTCATAAGCAATAGGATGGTTTACGCGGAAATGATGCTACGGTGTTCCAGTACTCATCTAGCTCTTAACAGAACTTCTACTTTCGTTGCGCAAGACGATCTTTAGTGCAACATATCAGGGGCATATGCTGAAGTTGTGAAATGGAAGTTAGCAGTTTTCATAGATAAAAAAATTCGACTTACGACGAAAAGACCCCCATTCAACATTTTACAAAATTTTCATTGCAGGCTGAGACCATTTCGTTTAGTGTCATTGCAGGTTACAAAATAAGAAGTTATCAAAGATATATAAAAGTGACATAGGCGCTCGCCATGTTACAAAACAGCAATTAAAACGTTGCCCTGAGCTCTATTGTCTAGTTACTCAATATTGCGAAAATCAAAGTTTGCAGTTACACTTAACGTCAAAGCTAAAGAAAGCTCGAAACACTGCTGATTTGCCCGCCCTTGAGCGACGCTATACAATTAGAAGTGTGCGTTAAAATTTCTGAACGCGCTAACACCTGGCCGCCCACAGAGGTAAAAAGAAAACTTCATTTGTGATGAAACGGCACCTTCTGCCTTTCTCGTTTTGCCCCTACTCAACGTCATTATCTTTCTCTACACTGTCTTTATATTACTATGTTGTATACGACATTTTGTATGCGTGATTCCAAGCCACATGGGGCGACAACATACAATAAGAGCGTGCCACGACCTACAACAGCCCGGGCTCCTAGAGATCTATCTCCGCACATGTCATAAATTATCAGCACTAGAGACACTCCATCATTGTAAATTGCTTAAATATAGAAAGCACACTGTTTTTGTGTAGCCAGGTTAGATTTTCGTTTAGGCAGATTTTTTTGTTATAACATGACTGAGCTACTTCTTTTAAAACTAGGCGTGTAACATGGGGCACGACAGAAGTCAAGACAAAGCGGCGTTTCCATTGTCTTGGCTTCCTTTGTGTATTTTTTCAACCACCAGAGTTTTTACGGAGATAATGTGGTTCTGGTATATTAAAAGACTCCTTATGCCGACACCAAATTAATGAGTACCTAAATCCTGACTAAAGGCATGTTTAAATTCTTATTGCTGACATACTAATACACAGTAGGCTCGATACTTTATTGTAAAATTCAAGAGTTGTTGTGGCAGCTTTTTCAAAAAAAAATCTTGAAATACAATGTTAGAAACGCCACTTGCTTCCCGAAAGTTTAAAAAGTGTTTTTGTGGCTTGTACATGCTTCGTATACAACGCTTCCTAATGGTGCAGGAAGCGTGATACAGGCTTGAAGATTCAATATCCTCGGTGAAATAACTTTAAGTCTCAGTTAACGGGAGCTGTGTTAGACAGTGGCATTGCTCTATAGTAAGCAACAAAGTTTGGGTCCACAAGCCTGTGGCACAGACAGAGCTTCATATTCTGCTATCACGCAGACTTATGAGCAACCTTCTTAGTGCTGATAAGTCCTGCTGATCTTCTCCAATATACAATTCTAACTTCTATGTGTTGCAGTATACGCACAAGGGATCTTTGTCGTTGCTTAGTATTCCCAAGCCAACAGGACTAATACTTTCAATTCACCTAATGCTTTCATTGCCCTTTGAAGACTTGAAATATACTTATGGATGATTGCCCTCTACCAATTAAGATGATACAACTATGGTAGTCACTCTTGTTCATTTAATGTTTGTGCGCTGTTAACGCCGGTATGTACATGCAGTGACTAATGTGAGAAGAATTCGTCTGCAGTCATCATTGCTTACACCTTCATACTTCAGTTGCCCGTATGAAGCGTTGCCTAAAAAGTGTTTTACTTATAGCTGAATATTCTAAATTTAGAATCAATAAATTATATTGCTCGTGTTTTACAAGGTGACATGTTACAGAATTGCTACCCGTATTTTATAACGTAATCTACGGCTTACATGGGAAGCCGCTGCATTCTTTCAAAATTGCTGTAAAACTACCCTACATTTACGGCAAATCTCACTGACCCAGCTAGAATTGTATAGAGATTGCCATATTTTGCGGGGGCAAAGGCTGCTGTACACTATCGACGCACCACAAATAACCACTATAATATCTGTAAGGCATCCACCATCTCTTATATGTGAATTCCGTTCACTACAGAGTTGCCTTTTTCTTCCACATTTTGATGGCATTTTAACATGTGTGATTTCCTTATGCTCAACCACGTTGTTGTTCTAATTGGCGACTGCCTTTGGAGTGATTATATAATTTCACTAAAGTATATTACTAGTTAAATTGTGTAAAAGTAAGTCGACGTGCACGCTCAATAAATTATGAGCATATTATAACAGCGGCGACAACATCACTGAGAAGACGGCACTTTTCCTAGTGCTCTTTAGTGTTGTGTATAATGCAAACTTGTCGCAATCACTTTATTAAAATTCGTATATTTAGTATTGTGAATAATTAGGTGGAACTGGAATGCAAGATAACTACCAGGAAAATAATATTACATTATGGGCATACTGAAGAAACATTTGCGTAACGTAGCAAAGTGCGCAGGATGTACGTATGGCAGAAATGCATCCACTTTAATAACGTCAACGCCTCTAGTCAGGCCACTTCTACACGAAAGCTGTCTGATATCTATTTTAAAATGATACATAAACTAAAATGAAGATTTTTGGAGGCAAGAAAGGAAACGCATTAAAGGTAGTATGAAAAGTTAATTTAACTTTTTTTGTTAAATGCGCATTTCGAACTAATGGGCACCTTTTGAAACGGTGATGGACACACCACCGTACGAAACACGAACAAAACAAGGCAGCGCGCGTCATAGCAAATTGCGACTTGGAGGATAAATGTCATTACCACTAAATCCAGGTGGAAGGTGTTTAAACGAAGGCATGTGGTTTTCCAACGCTGGATGCCTATGTTTTGTGGGTGTCACGTTAAAAGCGTACGCAGTGCACCGGATGTTGACAGGAAGTGAACAGTAGAAGCCACGCTAGCCAGTTGAACTTGTGGACTATAACCTTTCTGTAAGCGTTATGATATTGCATTGTTACGCTCACATTAACATATAAAACGTGTGCGGGAAGCCTTCCCTCGCTACGAAGAGACGTGCGTTTGTGAAATGAACGGAAAAAATGGTGCTGCATGCATCGGTTGCAATATTCTCTTCTTTCGAGGTGAAACGTTATGTGTCTCGTTGCAGATGGGTGCCGTGGAATAGTTCACTTCATTCGACAGATGTGTGGAATTTTCTTGGGGCGTGTGCCTCAGTGTTGTGTGAATAATGCAGCGAGCACTTATTGCATGGTCTGTTGGTGCGTTTAGGTAATTTATGTCGATCTACGACTTTTTATTCAATCACGGAGTATTTTAGCCACCACGGTGCTTGCTATATTCCTGAAACTATACATGCTGTGTATGTCTGCTTTATATATATATGCTTATGAGAATGCTTAAAAATTTGGTCAGGACTCCTATGACTTGTTCATTAGAGGAACCCGTAAAAAAAGATTATCATTTTGATAATTTTTTGTTGACATGGTGCTTTTTGGAGCTGCAATTGTTGACGTAGACGGCACTGAAGCTTGCAGGAACAGCGCGTTAACTAATAATGAACCACGCTGCAAATGCAAAATGCAAATTCAGACATCCAGGAGCCACTTCACCTGATAAGGTAAACTAGTAGCAAAGCACACCAGCACATGAACTAGTGATCACACAGAGTTTCCAACCTGAGAAGGCAATACATCCTGCCACTGATTCTATAAAGCCAGTTTAGAAAATCTCTTTAAATTTAGCGTATGCGCAATTATCTAGGCATTGGAACCAGTAGATTTCCTGAAGATATCGGGCGCTATAAGACTTTTGTCGTTTCAATCACCGCTACTGTGTCAACGCTGGCTCGTGATGAAACATGGCAATAGGTAATACGGCTCCGTAGTTCTTTGAGCAAAATGATGCACTTTCTGAGGATATTGCGTCGTCGGTCAGATGACTCGGAACAAAACATTGGTGGCTTGCCAGAGACTACAAGATGGATATAAAAAATTAAAATTATAATTACAGGTCTTCTCAAGAATCTCGCTTTGGCAAGGAGTACCGTTCAGCTCAGCATGAGTATTTTGTTTTATTATGAGGTGATTTGCCCTGACGTTGACATGTACCTATGGACAAACCATAACGTACTAAATACATACTATGTGCATACATACATTTATCACACCAAACTCTTCACTTTCACAACTAAAGAACATTGCTGTCGTATCTCCGACAATTTTGAGTGTCCCAGCAAGAGGTGAGTGAAGTCAGCAATTTCTAGCTAACGTGATCAAAATTTGCGAATACCATATTTTTATGGTGGGTTATATATGCTCTACGAGAAGTCAGAAGAAATAAAACGTCACTAATGTTCTGAATTTTTCCGTAAACATTTCACTGTAATAATACTCATAGCACAAATTACCTAGCTAGATACAAATAACCAGCATCAATGTAACTTTTGGTTTGGTATGCTTCAAAGTACAGATACTCTCGTTTGAAGTTCCAACACATTATTATTTTCATACTATTCATCAGAAGTTAAATATTAGGATGCTGCTTTGTTCGAACACAACAACACGATGCTGTTTAAACAATTAAAAGACAATTTACACCCAAAAAGTAAACGCTGCATTGATGTCAATAGGCAATCGGCTAGTTAAGCGGGCGCGAAAAGACCAACACGGCACCCAAATTGAAAGCCAATAGTGCTAACTTTGTTTCACAGCAACGCTTTACTAATTGTAGCTTTCGTACGACAAGCTAGCCCAGCAGTTCACAGAACATCCTGTGGTAGCCTATAATAAATTTAACATATTTTCCAAGGTGCGAAGAAATTACACATTGAACATTTAGAATCGAGATGGAAGCCGACAGATGGAAACAACGTAGTGGGACAATCAGGTTGAACAGTGGAAGTGCCTCAGACTGACTGGCCGACGTTTCGATAGGAAGACAAATTATAGGTCCTCCTATCGAAACGACGGCTAGTCAGTCTGAGGCACTTCCACTGTTCAGCCTGATTATCCCACTACACTGAACATATGAAATAAGAACAGGTCGCCGTATGCATGAAGCACTGGCAACGGCGCCGGGACAATATTCTTTCAAATGATATCACGATATTTTCATAAACATGTTCATTAAGTATATGCGATACATGTACAGGATATTACAGCGGTAAATGCATTCGGCACGGCATGTTTCATTTGCATCTTAAAATCTTTAGATACATTCGCAAAATTGGTTGCTATAGACGTATAGCGCGGCAGAAAACACATACACTTCCGAAAATGTTCGCTTAAAAATTTTGAATCTGCCCTCATTTTTTTTATTTTACTTAAGTGTCTATCAGTACCTCAAACACTTGGCATTTCTTGCTCAACAAACGCGAACTTTGTTCTCAGAGAATACTCATAGCAGTTGCTTCAGTAATTTTTAGATAGCGCCGTCACTGGCTTTTGCTTGGCGCTTTTTTATGTCATTGGTGTCGCTGTTCTGCATGCTGACCAGCTCGCAGGTGGCCATCTATATACACCACTATGGAGATTTATTATCTCCTTAAGCGTATTATCATTTCTAAAGTACCGGGTCACTGGACAAGCACAACAGCAATAACGCTGGTATAACAGCATAAAGTTGTGCCATAGCAGCCCGTTTTTGGACGCTTTGTGTACACGTAGGTTACATAAAGCTTCAGTGACTTTAGATATTCTACATACCTGCTACCTGAGAGCGTTTGTTGGTGGCGTTCTCGGCAATGTTGAGCTTTTTTTTTGCTTTTATTAGAAAAGGTCTGCAGCCCCAAAAATATTTGACCTGTTTTGTACAGATGCACAAAACATCGGAGCACATCGCCCTCCCCTTGTATCACTGGATGAGGTGTATTGCAGCAGCACTTACATAGGCTATAAAAATTATGTTTCTACATTCAATCACGTCTTCTGGTAATGTGAAGCATACAAAAAAATGAAGCCGTTAGGCGCAGTTCCAAACTTCTGCAGCTGCTCTCTGTGGTTCAGCAGGCCCGTGCAGCAAAAATCAGTGAAAAGATGGACGTCCCGACAATGGTGACCTGTGCCACAGTCACTATAACCTACTGGAGACTCAGTAAAGTTTCCCTAATGAATCAGCTATTGTTATTTGCAATATTTTCCACTCATTGCTTTTGCGTGCTCACGCGATAACTAAAAGAAGGAAAGAGATTCGTAAAAAATAATCTCTATGATGGAAGACCGAGCAGCCCGGTAAAGGGTAAAATAGTTTGTGAAACCCATAGATACCTCATCAAAAAAGCCAATTCACCATCCTCGTTAGTGGTGTTGACACGAGTGTGAATAAAATCATCACCATAAGACGTCTCCCCATCATGCCATCAGGACTTCACCGATCACCCAAATATGTACTCTCGTTATGGTTCACATAACACTACTTCACAAAATGACTTCGTTCTATTAGAACGTCATTGGGTCAAAAGGCAGTCCAAGACAACATGAGGTATAAAAAGCTTCGAATGCCTCAGACCCATGAGGCAATGCAAAATGACGTTGGGTGGGGAAATCACTCACAGGTTGTCAGGAGAGGATGAATACATGATATTTTTGTTGCATCTACTGCCAAAAAATGATGGCGCGTGCTTTTGAGGCATCCTGAGTACCGCAAACGCTTTGTATCTCTTGTTCAAAGAACGAGAATTTCGTTCTCAAACAACACTCAGAGCGGTTGCTTTAGCTATTTTCAGATAGCACCATCACTGATTTTTGCTTGGCGCTTTTCTAAGTCATTGGGGTCGCTGGGCCAAAAGTGAGCAGATCATCAAGTGATTTCATTTGAGTAGGAATTTATTTTATTAACTTTCGAAACATTTTTTCTGCAGTACCCGGTGTGCTATCCTACTGTAGAATTTTCATGCCGACAAAAGCTAAACTACAAATTTATCACGCATTATTTCCCTCGTAGTTTAATTATTGCGGTTTAGTATAGGCAACCAAAACGCGAACTACCAGAGATAAAATATTTACATGACAAAAGGCTCTTCTCTGGCACATTGCTTATATCGAAACACAGGCCACAACAAAAACATTGTCGCAAAAATACATAATCACTCGGGTAGATTGGTACTGCGAACACCGTGTTTCGTAGATAATTTATTTAGAAAAGTACGAATACTCTGGTGACACTGAGCAAAGAAGTAATACACCTTAAAGCACTGGTGCATCTAAGAAACAATGAACCTTGGTTGTGTTAAGAAAAAAAAGTTTAACGATTTTGAGTACTTCCCACTCAACTATGGGAGAACACTGGGCCTTCCCGCTAAAAGTCTAGAACTGCTGAAGACCTTGGTTGTACCGCGTTTTTGCACTGAATATAAGCTACAATCCTTCAGACACAATTCACTGCTAATTCTAAACACTCATGTTCACGCTACTAATTTATCTCGCAAAGAATTGAAGATGTATTTCACTATTGTGTAAGCATGTATAATTTTGAGCTCAATTTGGTATCCACCATATTATGTGTTCATTATTTGACTTTACATACAATATCCTCATTGTATTTTAAAGATTTGTCCACAGTGAGTAATAAAACAGAAACAAAATCATATTACAAATTGCTTCGGCGAGGTGTAGGAATTTTTCAGCAGCATTGCATCTTCTTTAGGCAGCCTCATTTTTCAAGCTAACTGAAAAACCTACGAAATGCTTCTAATATACGTTCAAAATTGAGGAGTGCTCAATTTAACTAAACAGATGCACGTAGTTCACAAGGCATCGTTTCAACAAGCACAGTCGATTGAAGATGCTTATAAGTGCTGATTGTTTTCTAAGATAGATTTGATAGATTTTCCGATTTCTCAGATATACTCTGTCGCTTTAGGCTATGTGGCACTTTAGGTCACAATACAAAGCCCCTATTCACGCAAGCGAACAGAAACTAAAATGTTTTCAAGCCTTTTTCGACAAGTTATTGCCGCATTTAAGCCTAAATCCTCGTCGATTCTAAACACTTTAAACTGCGCCTTCTAAGAAACCGCAGAAGCAAGCATTTCCGTAGATTGAAACCTTTCATAAATGCCTATCTAATCAAAACACTGGGGTTCGATATCTATTGAGGTAATTGCAGTCAAAATGCTACATTTTAAAGCAAGAGCATGCGAGAATCGCGATTATGGCGACTGTATATTGTAGAACATTGCGCTTTGATTTAAGGGCGAGCTGAGAAATTAAAATTGAGCCAAATAATAATGGGAGCGTGGCTATGATATCATTAGTAATTGCGCGCTGAATACACACATCAAGATGCCCTCAGCTAAATATGTGGGCATCAGTACATGATTGAGTTTCCCCTTCGAAGTTGTGTCCGAAGGACGCAGTCTATCCAGAAATATACGAGAGACTCGCAGCTTCTGCTGTTTGACCTACGCTCACGCTTAGTACCTCTGTGCTGCCTACAAATTCTCTCCGCATCAAAACGTGCGACATGAATTATTAATACGCCGATCATACGGCTAGAATACTGTGAAGGGTCGTTAAGGAAGGGGCCTTGCTGTATTCGTTCATTAAATATGAATCCCTAATCAGATGCAGTGGATCATTCATCCAGCCTTCTTGCAGGATCAACACCGCTGAATGAATTCCGTTGGATATATTGGCTAACGAAGTATGACGTGGTATCCACTTCTCCTCTCGTACACAATGAAGTAAAAACGCTTCTTTATGGGGAAGTGTAAGCGTCGACAAAAAGCAGCCCTAGAGAGGGGAGACCTCATGCGATTGATCTTTATTATTCAATTACCTGTATAATGACGAAGTATGTAGTACGCACATTGCCGTTATGGTAACGCGTAACTTCGTATTATGAGCGTTATGGACGCTCCACAGCACACCCGATACAGTTTGTGCTCGTAGTATTTAAAGCAATATATGTCGTCTGGGTAATATATAAGCACTCGTTATGTAAGCCGAAGAGCAAGAAGTGTAGCTTGAACGCTCTCATGATGATCAAGGAATTCCCGGAGAGATGGATGATTGATGTGGTCCTACTGAAAGCACGATCTCACGCCACCGTTCACTGTGTTTTTGTTTGTGATGTTTTGGAGCCTTAAACAATAGGGAATGCTTTTTTGTGAATTTCAAGTTGTTGAAGAATGCAACTAAACGCATGCTGTTCCGTTTTGTCATCTTCCTCCTCACAGGAAAACATGCAGAAGTGAGATATCATAAAAGCTGGTTGCTCCTGGTGGTGCAACATTATTGCAGGATGATAACGCAAATCAGTTCTGCAGTCTATAACCACCTGTGCAGGTCCCTTCACTTGAAAATTTTCAGCAGCGCTTTTGTTGTTTTCAGCTATGATGACTTATCAGGCGGACGCCCCAAAACTGTCTTCATGAATTCATGAAGTACATATTTTGGTTGGTAGGGGCGACCACACTCGTAATAACAAAGGCCATGAAACAAAGTGTAGTTTGAATAATAATAATAATAATAATAATAATAATAATAATAATAGATTGCTTTTGTTAATACAGGTATCTTATAGTATTAACAATATTATTAATAATACCAAATAGATTAAGGATATGGGTTTGCGTGCCAAAACACAGATACGATCACAGATGGTATCACGTCTTGGTATCCGTGCTGTGGATAGGGCGCGCGATGTCCGTTTGGTCGGGTGGCTTAGCTACTACGCACGTATGGCTTCGCCATGTGGCACGGCATATGGTCGTGAGAACACGGGATGCTTCCTTCCATTTTGTAGTGTTTCTCTCTCTCTCTCTCTCTCTCTTGATCGTTGATATCCTTTCTATCTCTCTTTTTTACACTTTATTTTTATGTCTTTCTCTTTCGTAGTTTTTCGGCGAAAACTTTCTCCCCTTATCCTTCATAACATTTTTGTATACTGTACCATACATGGCTATGCTCTGCACTACTAGAATGCCTCAACGGCTGAGCGATTACAGCACTTGCTTAGGAAGCCACACGTTAAGTCCTTCCTAGCGAAAAAAATTTTCTTTGAGAATGAATGTGTCTCTTTCGCTTTGTTTGTCAACTTCACCAACTCTATCTTTGTTTCTCCTTTTCTTTTTCCCCCTCTTTGTACTTGTTCTCTCACCAATCACGGTAATCAGAGGCCACCTAGTAGCGCTGAGGAGTGCAATCAGCCCAAAGTCAGCGGCGCTTACCCCTTGTTGATGAAGGTAGTCTTCTGGCAGGATCGCACAATTTATGCAGAACTACAGTGATTTCACTGTTACCAATACGAGCAGACTTTCTTACGCATTAGGAGAATGTCAAGTCAAGGAAGAACTGTGTAGTTTCAAATGTCAAACTGTACCTATATACAACTTAGCGAGTGTATGCCTTTGCCGTTCCGTGTTACGGCATTCCAATTGAATATCATCAGTGTGTGATGTCATACGCACTCGTGTGTCTAATTATTGGTCTACTGATATATTACAGCATAATCATTTCAGGAAAGTGTTGTGTTCTAAAGAAGACAGGTAGATTAGGTGAGTCGGCAAATTAAGACGATGTGTATAAAACTACGCTGAATGCATGGTGTGTCTGTCACTTCTTCGTTATTATTGTGTGTCAAGTACTGCCTTATACTTTCTTGTGTTCTAGTCGCAACTCTTCAAGAATATACATAACTATTTGATAACTCTTTACCCTAATTTTACTTCTGCGAAATGCGCTGCATGACTGGGTGAGTTCACACAGCCGGTATCATATTTCTTGTCCCATTCATAAGCACAGTAATCTGTTGGCAACGCATACCCGCCATATTACCCATATGTTATTGACATGTATGCCCCTATAGGTAATTGGACTCAATAGTCAAGATAAGATTCTTATTAGGCAGCGCATTTATTGTAGTTACAAGATTTGTCCTTCATCTGCGGATGGAACCTCAAATAAGAACAACGCATTCTATTTCACCTCCCTGTTGCACGCCCCTGTGCTGCGTGCAGAAAAAGGAAAAGAGAAACACATCTAACGAATGTGTTCCTAGAAGCTAAAAGCAGAGCCTGCAATTGGACGTGTAATTAATCATGAATCCCTACGAACAAACTTTTCTAGTACCTGTTAAACTATTCAAGGCCACCTCACAGGGCACTATGGTGTTTTCTCTCCGCTCTACATTGGTAGAACTGAAATAGCTTCCATCCCACTCACGTTTAGACACGCCTCCGTAATCTCCGTTTTCTCGATCCAAAAGGCATGGGATTTCTCGGGCAAGCGATCATTTATAATCCCATCTGGCGTTTCTCGTTGATATAGCTTTTCGCTTTACAGTGAAGCTGAAAATATTTCGAATGAAGAAAGCCTACGTACCTGGCAAAGTTAAATATTTTGGTTTCAGGCAGATTACTGTCGTTTGATTAGTCAATTATTTCTTGTGCCTATAGTTAAGGAAGAAGGGAGAGGGGTAAGAACTACATTTTATTACGCACAAGCTTAACAAAAAGCAACCTACAACTAAGGGGAAGAAGTTATAGGATCCTCTATTTTTAGTGATTAAGGTAAAATTGCGAAAAAACAAAGTTGACTGAGAGACAACTTGTCGCTTTCAGGAACCAAAGCTGCAACCTAGTATATTGCTTCTGATGAGATACTGATCAAGTTACAGTCACAAAGCCATCCTGCATGCTTTATAGAGCATTTCCGCCGATGTCAACTCGCAAGCGTTTTCCTGGGTGACTCGTTGTCATCATGATGAGGGACGAGCACACGTTTTGAACATCTAGTGTCCCGTAGCCCACCATAATTTCAAGATTGATTGATACGTGGGGTTTAACGTCCCAAAACCACCATATGATTATGAGAGACGCCGTAGTGGAGGGCTCCGGAAATTTCTACCACCTGGGGTTCTTTAACGTGCACCCAAATCTGAACACACGGGCCTACAACATTTCCGCCTCCATCGGAAATGCAGCCGCCGCAGCCGGGATACCATAATTTCAAGAGTTGGCAGCAGACGAAAATCCCACACATAATACTTTGAGGCGTGAAGCCGTTCAGAACATGAGCATGACATATGCATCAATTGTACCGCTTGCCGTATAGTAAATTCAAATTTTCGTCAGTATACTTAGACTATTTGTTCATCTTTAGTGTTTAAACTTAAACAGCAACGTTAAAGAGGAGACATGATATAACTGTTGAGTGTTCAAACAATGTTGGCATGTTGTTTGAAACTGTGATATGCGCAGTCACACTTCTGTAACGCTGCTGTGGGGGATGATAAAGAAGATTTCTTTTGGAAAATAACATGGTGCAATTGACTCATGCTTTGCAGTTTTTATGCCTTCAGCGCTATGCGTACATTCGCTTCAGCGCTACCAGAACTATATATATGTGTTTGGCACTTATAGAAGTGATTATATTTATATAACTTTCTCAAAGCCTGCTAAGACAGCGTAGTTATAAATGTTGAGCAGGAGTGCTAAATGCAGTAGAATAAAAGAAAATGCCGGCCAAGGAAAACTGCACGAAATTCTAAATTGGCGTTTCGCCTCCTTACACGGGAGGATTGTTCGCCAAAACATCTGTTTGGACTGTGTGCGTTTTACTTTGGTGGGCATAATCGATTCGTTCTACTATGATTGCCCCCGACCTGCTGCAAGCTCATCAGACTCTTGGCTGTTCAATGCTAAATATACATCGTAAGCGTACGTCTGATTCGATATTCTTGTGCCGTCTTCCGAAATATAACATATTCGTAAAAATGACCTTTGACACGGACTTTCCCTAATTTAAACTTGAAGAGAACCGATAGGTCGAAGAAACAAATTGGCAGCATATCAACGGAGTGAATGATAGAGAGTGGCGTGAAGCATTCGTCCGTCCATTCGTTCTTGCTTCCGTGCGTCCATGCGCCCATCTGTGTGACCGTCCATGCGTCCATCCGCCCGTCCTTGCGTGCGTCTGTTCGTGCGTCCATCCCTGCGTTCGTCCATGCATCTGCCCTTGCAGTCCGTTCATTCGTCCATCCATGCATCTGCCTGTGTGTCCGTTCGTCCATCTATTCAACACTCCTAAGTACAACCATCTCGCGTCTTTTCATCATATATTCCCCATATAGATGCACCGCCATCCAGCGGACATTCCAAGGACTAAACGAGAGGTGCCACACACCACTTTCTTACGGCTTGCACTTCGGGTCTACTTCCGACCTTTAACCACCTCGAGTTCATGGTATATACTAGTTCATTGTATTGAAGGCACTGCGCCGTGTGCTCAGAATTGAGCGCAGGTTAAAGAACCTCAGGTGGTCGAAATTTCCGGAGCCCTCCACTACGAAGTCTCTCATAATTATATGGCGGTTCTGGGACGTTAAACTCCACAAATCAATCAATTTATGGCACTGCGGCTCAACGCTCGCTAAACTTTCCCAAAACTAAGGAGGTTACACACAGCGACTATAACGTAGCAACCTTTTCCTGTCAGATAGTGCTCAATGTGCATGCTAATGGCTGCTAATGGGGATCGCAGCGTGCACGTTAACTAATAGCTGAATGCCTATGACTCTCATTCCCCATTAGCAGCCATTGGCATGTACACCGAGCACTATTTTTTTGATTGTTCAACAACGCACAGAAGAAATCTCTCACCGGCACCACCTTGGAGGTCGAAATGTTACTTGTTACATTCTACAACGGCTACGACGGACGAACGGGTACCGCTATAAAGAGCTTCACCCCTAAATATTGCCACGTTCCTTTTCCCAAGTTTTTGTTATCGTCCCAAAGCACCACACGATTCTCAGCGCAAACCGCGCCTGCAGTTTTCAAGAAGGTTCCGGACTGTAGTAGATCATTTCGATAAGATCACGCCCACTGAGCGAACGGTAGAGATTGTTCTAGAACCTACACCACCGCCCACGATAACGCTAGAACATTCGACGGCAAGAGTATAAATGCCGACGCGCTTCGCCGCCTGTCAGTTGTTGATCGAAGGCCGACGCTGCGTTCGCCGCTATCAGTCCGAGACTGCTATCTGTGCAAGACTGCTGCTGTAATTAGACTTTCCCTTTACCGGGCACAGGTTCGCCCAAATAAACAGTTAAATCCCAACACGAAGTTTCCTGTCTTCGGCTACGTCACGACCCCCGTGACATCTGGTGGAGGTGCTGCTTCGTTCATGTACCGGACGCCCCCGTCAAGCCGTGAACCCAGCCCCCGTTGCGGAGAAGACACTGACGCCAACCAAGAGCAGCGAACAAGCCGCCGACAGCAAGGTCTCCCACCGGAGTACGGCCTTCTACAAGACAAGGCGCGGAAGACCAAGACCATGACCTCGACTGCAGCGACAATGACAACCGGAGCGTCCCAGCCCGCGATCGTCATTCATCAACCCAGGGAACCACCAACGTTCCATTGCTCATCGTTTGAAGACCCGGAAACCTGGCTAGAAACATACGACCGCGTGGCCGCCCTCAACCACTGGGACAACGAAGAAAAGCTCCGTCGTGTGTACTTCTACCTGGAAGACACCGCAAGGACCTGGCTAGAGAATCGGGAGTCCACGCTACGAACGTGGGATGTCTTCTGCGGTGCATTTCTTCAAACGTTCGCGAGCGTCGCTCGCAAAGAGAGGGCCGCTGCTCTACTCGAGACCCGGGTTCAGCTACCAAATGAAAAGGTTGGAATTTTCACAGAGGAGATGACCCGCCTATTCCGTCACGCTGACCCAGACATGCCTGAGGAAAAGAAAGTGCGTTTCCTCATGCGAGGGGTCAAACAGGAGCTCTTCGCGGGACTAATGAGGAATCCACCGAACACCGTTCAAGAGTTTATATCCGAGGCGACCACCATCGAAAAAACCCTGGACATGCGCACCAGACAGTATAATCGTCGCCTGACTCCAGAATGCGCTGCTGCTCAAGCCAGTGACTCCGACGACCTGCGTGAAACGATCCGAGCGATCGTGCGGGAAGAGCTGCGCAAACTGTTGCCTTCGGCGCGGCCTCAAGTGGATTCGATCGCCGACATTGTGCGAGAAGAAGTCCGGCAATCGCTTCAAATTCCCCACGCACCGCTGCTCGAGCCGGAAGCTATGAGCTACGCCGCTGCACTGCGCCACAACGCTTCTCCCCGTCCACGCCAAAACGCCAGCCCCATCGCACTTCCGTCGACAGACGCCACCGCCGCCACCACCCCCAGCGACGTCATACCGTTCGCCAGCGGCCCAGCGCAGGGCACCGAGGAAGACTGACGTCTGGCGCACCCCTTGACCATCGCCCGCTCTGCTACCACTGCGGCGAGGCCGGACACACATACCGCCGATGCCAGTAACGACATCTGGGACTGCGTGGCTTCGCCGTCAATGCACCGCGTCCACAGCCAGGAGAACCGAGCACGTGACATCGCCGACTACCTGACAGGAACTCGGTGGACACCACGAAGCCCTTCGCGTTCGCCGTCGCCCAGCCAACGCACGTCACCGTACCACCAGCAGTACTCTGGCCCAACGCGGGGCCGGTCTCCTAGCCCGTATCTGGGAAACTAAGGGCAGCAACCGGTGGAGGTGCGGTTGCTGTGCGACGAACTACCGAAGATCCTCCGACGACGACGACGCCGCGACGGAGCTTTCCGAACACAACGCCAAACAGGCAAAGCCCTGACGGCGAAAGCTCACTTACCGAAGGTGGCCTGACGACGCAACATGAAAGCAGCGGAACAAGCCGACGCAGCCGTGACCCGACGCCACGCCCTAACTGTAATGCGAGACGGCGAACTAGCGACCTCGACGTTCTTATCGACGGCCACAGTGTGACCGCTCTAGTCGATACTGGAGCCGACTAATCTGTCATCAGTGGGTCGTTCGCCGCAAAGTTAAAGAAAGTTAGGACAGCTTGGAAAGGCCCTGAAATCCGCACAGCCGGAGGCCATCTCGTAACGCCTGCAGGAATCTGCACAGCGAGAGTCACCATTGACGGCCGTATTTATCCCACAGACTTCGTAATCCTACAGCGTTGCTCGAGAGATGTCATCCTTGGCATGGACTTCTTATGCCTCCATGGTGCTGTCATCAACCTAAAAACAAAGTCGATAACGTTATCCACAGAAGAAGCACTACCGCCGCGCACGCCGTCAGAACGCCATGCCTTGAATGTGCTGGAAGAACAAGTCACCATTCCGCCTCGCTGAAGCGTCATTATTTCAGTCGGCGCTCCTAAATCATCCTGACTTGGAAGGCGTCGTTGAAGGCAGTCAGCATCTGTTGGTCACTCGAAATATTTGCGTCGCAAGAGGAATTGCAGAGCTGCGGGGAGGCAAAGCAACGGTTATGCTCACGAATTTCAGCAATGAGTACAAACATGTGAACAAAGGAACAACGGTCGCATATATCGAAGAAATTGTCGAAGCCACCAGTGCTTTCGCCCTCGCCGATTCTGAGGAACCTGCTCAGAGGAACCAAGCCCCTCCCATAGCTTTCGACGTCAATCCCAGACTTCCGAACGATAAGCAAGTACAGCTCAGGGCCCTGCTCTTGCAATACGAAGATTGCTTTTCGTCGTCATTCGAAAATTCGGCAGACCCCAATCACGAAACATCGCATCATAACCGAAGAAAATGCCAGACCACTCCGTCAGAGTCCGTACAGGGTTTTGACGCGAGAACGTGAGGCCATGAAGAGACAAGTTGATGAAATGCTGCGGGATGACATTATCCAACCGTCCAAGAGTCCATGGGCATCCCCCGTGGTGTTAGTGAAAAAAAAGGATGGGACCCTACGTTTCTGCGTCGATTATCGCCGCCTGAACAAAATCACAAGAAAGGACGTGTATCCTCTCCCACGAATAGACGACGCACTTGATCGGCTCCATAACGCCAAGTACTCTTCGTCAATGGACCTCAAAACTGGCTATTGGCAAATCGAAGTCGACGAAAGAGACCGAGAGAAGACGGCGTTTATAACACCGGACGGCCTCTTCGAGTTTAAGGTGATGCCCTTCGGCCTTTGCTCAGCGCCTGCCACTTTTCAACGCGTTATGGATACAGTACTGGCAGGATTGAAGTGGCAGACTTGCCTTGTTTACTTGGACGACGTCGTCGTGTTTTCTTCGAGTTTCGACGAGCATCTTCGGCGTCTTGAAGCTGTACTTCAATCCATCAAGTCTTCCGGACTCACACTGAAGCCAGAAAAGCGCAGATTTGCGTATGAGGAGCTCTTGTTTCTGGGGCACGTTATCAGAGAGTCTGGAGTTCGTCCCGATCCACGGAAAACAGCCACCATCGCCGACTTCCCGCCGCCCACTGACAAGAAAGCCGTGCGCCGATTTCTGGGCCTGTGTGCCTAATATAGGCGGTTCGTGAAAAACTTCGCCCGCATCGCCGATCCTCTCACTAACCTTACCAAGGCCGACGTGGAGTTTAAGTGGGAAACGCCGCAGGAACACGCTTTCCAGGAGCTTAAACATCGCCTCCAGACGCCCCCGTTACTTGCCCATTTCGACGATTTCGCCGAGACAGAAATACATACTGACGCAAGCAGCGTAGGTCTTGGCGCCGTTCTTGTGCAGAGGGCTGACGGACTTGAAAGGGTTATTAGTTACGCCAGCCGATCGCTATCCAAAGCAGAAGCAAATTATTCCACAACAGAAAAGAAGTGCCTCGCCATCATCTGGGCTACGTCGAAATTTCGCCCCTACCTCTACGGCAGACCCTTCAATGTTGTGAGCGACCACCACGCATTGTGTTGGCTAGCCACCTTGAAGGACCCTTCAGGTCGCCTCGCACGGTGGAGCCTGAGACTTCAAGAATATGACATTACTGTCATTTACAAGTCCGGCAAAAAACACTCCGACGCCGACTGTCTCTCTCGTGCGCCTGTCGACCAACCGCTACCCGACGACCCGGATGACGACTACTTCTTAGGAACGATCACTACCGACGACTTCGCTGAACGACAGAGGGCCGACCCGGAACTTAAGGCCCTAATAGACTACCTCGAAGGCAGGACCGCCGAAGTCCCGAAGGTATTCAAGCGCGCACTTGCGTCGTTCTTTATACGAAACGGTCTTCTACAAAAGAAAAACTTTTCACCGCTTCGAGCTAAGTACCTCCTTGTGGTGCCTTCAGCTCTGCGACCAGAACTCTTGCAGGCCCTGCACGACGATCCGACGGCAGGGCACCTCGGTGTTTCTCGCACGCTCGCGAGGATACAAGAAAGGTACTACTGGCCACGTCTTACCACCGACGTCACTCGTTATGTGAGAACATGCTGGGACTGTCAGCGGACGCAAGACACCACCGACAAGGCCAGCGGGACTTCTGCAGCCAATTGATCCACCTTGCCGACCTTTCCAGCAGATTGGTATGGACCTACTGGGGCCGTTCCCGACGTCGGCTTTCGGAAACAAGTGGATCGTGGTAGCTATCCGACTACCTCACCAGCTACGCCGAGACAAAAGCCTTGCCAAAAGGCAGTGCATCCGAGGTAGCTAAGTTATTCGTCGAAAATATCGTCCTACGTCACGGCGCCCCGGAGGTCCTTATCACCGACAGAGGAACGGCATTCACTGCCGACTTAACTCAAGCGATCTTGGCATACAGCCAAACAAACCACCGCCGGACGACAGCGTACCACCCACAGACCAACGGCCTCACCGAGCGGCTTAACAAGACGATCGCCGACTTGCTGTCAATGTACGTCGATGTCGAACACAAGACGTGGGACGCCATTCTTCCGTATGTGACCTTCGCATACAACACGGCGGTGCAGGAGACGACGCAGATATCTCCATACAAATTGGTCTACGGAAGGAGCCTGGCAACGACGCTCGATGCCATGTTATCCAACGTCACCGACGAAAAAAACCTCGATGTGAGCGAGTACCTTCAACGCGCCGAAGAAGCCCGACAACTTGCGCGTCTCCGTATCAAGAATCAACAGACGACCGAGAGCCACCGTTACAACCTTCGACGACGCTTCGTAGAATACCAGCCCGGTGAATGTGTTTGTTGTGGACACCGATACGCCGACGTGGACTAAGTGAAAAGCTTTTGCGACGGTACTTCGAACCGTACAGGGTGGTTCGACGTCTCGGCCCACTTGATTACGAGGTTGTCCCCGACGGCATTACGAACTCTTAACGACGCCGATCGCGACCTGAAGTCGTCCATGTCGCGCGCCTCAAGCCGTTTCATGCGCGTTAACAAACTGAAACGGTGTTTTTTTGTATTATTGTTGTATTGTAATATATTCATTGTACTTTCTTGCATTATTATTGTACATTCAACTTTAGTTAAAGCATCGGGACGATGCCTTTTTCCGAGGGGGGCGATGCCACGTTCCTTTTCCCAAGTTTTTGTTATCGTCCCAAAACACCACACGATTCTCAGCGCAAACCGCGCCTGCAGTTTTCAAGAAGGTTCCGGACTGTAGTAGATCATTTCGATAAGATCACGCCCACTGTGCGAACGGTACAGATTGTTCTAGAACCTACACCACCGCCAGCGATAACGCTAGAACATTCGACGGCAAGAGTATAAATGCCGACGCGCTTCGCCGCCTGTCAGTTGTTGATCGAAGGCTGACGCTGCGTTCGCCGCTATCAGTCCGAGACTGCTATCTGTGCAAGACTGCTGCTGTAATTAGACTTTCTCTTTACCGGGCACAGGTTCGCCCAAATAAACAGTTAAATCCCAACACGAAGTTTCCTGTCTTCGGCCAGGTCACGACCCCCGTGACAATATCGACAAAAATCAATCAGATATACGTGCGGCTTTTCTCGCGTGTATTCTGTGTTTATTTTCTCGCATGTTTTCTGTGCCCATCCCTGCGTTCTTTCATTCATCCACACCCGCGTCCGTTCATGCGTCCATCCATGGATCTCTCCGTGTGTGCGTTCGTCCATCTATTCAACACTCCAAGTCCCACCATCTCACATTTTTTTATCATATATTCCCCATATCGAAGCACCACTATTGAGTGGACATTCCAAGGACTAAACGAGAGGTGGCACACGCACACTTTCTTACGGCTTGCGCTTCGGGTCTACTTCCCACCTTCAACCACCTTGAGTTCATGGTATATACTAGTTCACTGTATTCATGGCCCTGCGGCTCAACGCTCGCTAAACCTTTCTAAAACTAAGGAGGTTACACCCAACGAGTATAATGTAGCAACCCTTTCTTGTCTGATAGTGCTCAATGTACATGCCAATGGCTGCTAATGGGGATTGCAGTGTGCGCGTTGACTAAAAGCTGAATGCTCCTGCCTGTCAATCCCCATTAGGAGCCATTGGCATGTACATTGAGCTTTATTTTTTATTGTTAAACAACGCACAGAAGAAATCTCTCACCGGCACCGCCTTGGAGGCCAAATATTATACCTATTTCGGGTATGTGCCACTGGTGGTTACGTACTACGAGGGAGGCACAAGCCACGTCATAAGGAGCTTCGCACCTAAAAATTGCAGATCCCACGCACAGTGGCACTCGATGCTATGCCAAGCATGTATGAGAAATGTTGATATGATACTTTAAAATTCGGCACAACGTTACGAGGTGGTGATAAATGACGCCGTAGGTGACTTCCGTGTCATGATTATCATAATTCGATGTGTCGTTTAATTTCGTCACCTATTCATGTCACCTGATACCAAATTTAGTATACGTTAAGCTAGCGAAACGGTCGTGAGCACGCTATGAGCGTGGTATGATGTCATGTTCTTACATGACACGCGTGTTAGGGTTTTCATGTTTGCACCAGTCATATATTTTGTAATCCATTCACGTGACGTAACACCAAAGTTGGTATATGTGGAGCTAGCAAAACGGCAGCGAGCGCATCATGAAGGGCCCCATATACTCCTAAGTAGCATTGAGGCGCGCGCACGCTGAGCACAGCGACGCTACGCTAGGAAAACGCAAGCGCTTTATAGTCTGACGCCAGGCGCGACCAGCGTCCGTCGGCGCACCCCGATGGCAACCGGCGCGAAATTCGACATTCTGCATTTCGTGCCGATGCTTTACCCACACATTACTCTATGCCCATGCGTTACCCACACAACACTGCGTCTCCCTCTATTCGTGACGGAGTGAAGCCTGACGCATTGAAACGCGCATGCGTCAAAGCAATGCAGCGCGGCTCGTGCCTTCGAGTATATGGCAGGATCGGCGCCTGCCGTGGCAACGCCGGTGTGAAGCGACGAAATGAACGCCGGCGGGCACGCGCTCCGCCTCATGTCGAAATATATTGGTGCCTTGACGGCACCAATATATTTCATGCATGCTTGCATGCAGTCATGTTCATGCTTGCATGCAGTCATGTTCAATGAACATGACTGCTTGCATGCAGTCATGCTTGCATGCAGTCATGTTCTCATATGAGACGCATCTCATGATTATTTTGTTTGCCTTAGTCACATACCTTCGTCAACCATTGGTGTCACGTAATACCAAATTTTGCATATGTGAAGTGAGCGAAACGGCCGCGAGCGCACAATGAGTGTGGCATGTAGTCATGCTGTTACATAGCACGTATGTCATGATTATCGTGTTTGGATGTGTCATTTACCATGTCGTCTGTTCGCGTCGTGTAATAGCGAGTTTGGTACATGTGAAGCTAGCGAAACGGCCGCGAGCGCATCATGTGTGTAATATGTAATCATGTTATTACATGACACGCATCTCATCATTATCATGTTTGCACCAGACACATACCTTCGTCATCCGTTCACGTAGCGTAATACCAAATTCGGTATATGTTACGCTAGTGAAATGGCAGCGAGTGCATTATGAGCATGGCATGTAGTGATGTTGTTATATGACACGCATGTCATGATGTTCATGCTAGGGTCTGTCGCTTGTGTTTCCCATGCAGTTATGTCATACTATACCAGTTTTGCAATATGCCATGTGAACGAAACCACCGCAAGAGCTGCAAAACCATGAAATGTAAATGATTACATTCATGACGTACATGTCATCATTTTCATGTTATGACTAGTCAAATATGGTTTTTATACTGTCATGTTATGCCATACCAAGTTTGGTATCAGTGCCATTATGGAAACAGCCAGGAGAGCTAAATGTCGTTGGCGGCTAGATAGACAGATAGATAGATAGATAGATAGATAGATAGATAGATAGATAGATAGATAGATAGATGGATAGATAGATAGATAGATAGATAGATACATAGATAGATAGATAGATAGATAGATAGATAGATAGATAGATAGATAGATAGATAGATAGATAGATAGATAGATAGATAGATAGATACGTTCAAAGTCGCCGAAGTTCGCTAAGAAATGCTTCGCATTTATTATGTACAAAATATGTCTGCTCTATTGGTTAAAGCACCAGTAGTGTAGTTTTATTTGATTGTAAATTTACATAATATAAAGCGCATGCCAACAATACCGCCTGTAGTATACGTTCGTGAAGAGAAAAGATGTTTGAGAATATTCATGGAGGAATAACGTTGTGTTTTTGATAAGTTCATACAACTTCAATTTTGCAGAAAATTTGTAAAAAAAACAGGCATCTCACTATGCTAGAATGCTATATGACACATCAATGAGAGAGTGATTGATAGTTCTTCTATTGGGTTTGTATATCAGCATGTCTACTTAGACCATTATACCATATAACGTGTGAAATGTGCTCTGTGGATACGTATTTTCAAACGAGCAGGAGCCCTTATACTGGAATGGCAATACCAGAAGAATATTGGAAGAGTGGAAGAGCAAAACCCTCTAGTTTTACTTCTCAGTTAACTTAACCCTCTAGTTTTTACTTCTCAGTTAACTTAATAATTGTTCCTCACTACCTCCCAAAGCATTCTGCTCGTACCCGGGCTTTCCACAAGCTCCGGGATAGGACGTGCTGTTTGCACTTTTTCCATGATCTACCCACGTTTCGCCTCACAACTATGTCATGTATTCACCTCAACACGTGACGTCAAGCTACAGTGAAATCACAATGCTATGACATTCTTTGGCGGTCGGTGACGTCATGATGATGGCATGTGGTGAAGCGGGATAGTTTGATGTGAAACGGGAAAAAGTGAAAATTTTTTTTGCATCACTCGTGTCGGTCCCGGCCAGGTACGTCTACGCAAGACACCGGGTTGTTCCTGCGTTTTATGAGGTATCTAAATCTATAACTTTATTACGTTCGACATCTCTGTTGTATGGGAATCAGCATAATGCCCGATAAAATGCATACACAACCACTTAACGGTTTAGCGTACACCTGCAACACAATATTTACGTTACATTAGGCTACTTTCTTTTGTAATGTTTGAAAGCGATGCAAGTATTGTTTCCGACCATGACAATAAACAAACGCGTTCGCTGATAGATTTATATCCATAGTGGCTATCTTGTCTGGTTTATATCGCTGTAAGTCGTAGCGATAATGCGGAAGTCTTCAGTTTTCAAGAAAGCCGTGCAGATGACGCTAGTTTGTATAGCTGAGAACTATCTACAAACTACCTTGTTTTTCATATTCACAAGACACAAAAAAAACGTAAAACAGGAAGCCATAGACAAGCTTTTTTAATGCATTCCTATTTATTAATTAGTACATGAAAGAGAAAGAACTTACTAGCACAGATCAAAGCAAGTAATTGATTAAAAAGGCTCGCGCGTCATCAGTAAAAAAAGTAGTGGAAAGGAGACACAGAAGAGCGCTTTGAGAATGAATGTTTATCTTACTCCCTCTGTACTTGCCTTAAGTAAAGCTTCAATGTAAATCCTCTCTCAGCGCCCCTCATAAACACAGAACTATACGCTTGCAGAGCCTGCAAAGTAAGGTGCAGAAAATATCTGATGGCTAGAAAAATTAGAATACTTGTGTTTAGCGACATTTTGTTGTTCATAGGCAGAAAATAGAGAAAAATACACACACGGGAAAGTATCGTGATACAATGCACAAAGTATTGGGAGCAGACACAAAAAAATTAGGAGAATAACACCGGCGCGAGAGAGTGCCCTGACGTGCGAATGAGGCCGCACTCAGAAAGGTCGATCCTGTGCAGCACTTTGTTGGCGAGAAAGAGCCGCAGCACACTTCACAAAATGAAGGAGATGCATGGTACGCCTCTAAATTAGGCCGGAATATACAAGCCCTTCTCGGCGTGACCCTATGCTCATCAGCGGGTGACAACTTTACGAGCAGGCAGCCTCAGAGCCTTGGCTATCAGTGACCTTTACATTACTACATCCTTGTTTATGAACACGGCATTAGGGTAAGTGGATGCGTGCCTAAACACGCATGCACATAAACAGCCGTTTTACCACGTAAGTACTTCCTTGAAATATTGATATCACTCTTTCCGTAGAAGTATAGAACTTTCAGTCTTCGCTAGCTCGTAGTATGATTCTTGGGGTTTCACGTTTCAGATGCACAATTTTAAATGGGGAACGCCGTGTAGTGGAGGGCTCTGGACATTTACCACCTGCGGTTTGTAACATGCACTTCATTTTTTAGTAAAGGAGCTTGGAGCCTTTTTACGTGCGCCGCAACCGGGATGCGATTCCACGGCCTTCTGGTAAGCAATCGAGAAACATATCTATTACACCAACGTGGCGGCTTATGTCACCTCGTCTGAATGTGAATTGATAAACGTTTATTCTCTACGCGTTTTATCAGCAAATGTGAAACAGTGGACGGATTGATTAGCTTCATTTTTGAATGCTTTGCGGATGCATAAAGTAGAAACAAAGGCACAGATGAAGTAGTTGTGCAACCATCCAGCCTTCGAATGATATCTATATATAATGACTCGTGGGATACCTGGGCACTCATTTATATCCATATTTGGACAGAGCTCCCTACAAAAAAATAGCAATATATCTGCGTTCATGGCTCGTAGTAAGCGCTCGCAGCTGCTCTATAACTTGAACTAAATTATTTTAAAAAGTTCGTAAGATAACACCTGTGTTATGAAGTCCGCATTCAGAGTAGCCAAAGACACTTCTTCAACTTCCTGTAACAACTAATGGTTACCTCTTGCACGTGACTATATTTAGATTGCCCAGCCTGCAAATAAATAGCTGAACATTTTAGTTCTAGTGCGCAAGCAACAAATATTTCTCATCAATAAATAAAAAAACTCTTGTGTAGAAGTAAATGAAGAGCATTGCGTCGAAAATCAAGCAGGAAAATACTGATGTTTTCGGAACGTCGACATAAATTTGCATTTCGTCAAAACTGAAAGACATATTTCTATTTGCAACATAATACGACAGTATCTTGTTTGTTCAGAAGCGATTTGCATACTGCCTACGCCTCCCTTATAAATTAATTACAGTAAAAAGTTGGGCGAGCTGGTGTTGGTTCATAATAGGGGCGTGAAATTACATCACACAAAGAGAAGTACGATGTCTGTGTCTTTTTGTTTTTGTGATGTATTTTTGCATACCTCTGTTTCTTATAAATTAAGCTTTCATCGAAATTATCGTAAGCCTGGCACCAAGAGGACAGCCTATACCCAACAGAAAATTACCAACTGGCTTGAGAACCGGCGTGAAAATTAGCGGTATTTGCATGTAGGCAAGCGTAAGCAAATGAATTTTTTTGTTCGTTTCGCTTCTCTCTCGAGCACAAATCTGCTCATATATTAGTAGACCCCGCGAAGAGCACACAAAGACTCCTGTGGAGGTGATGTTTAGGAAAATGCACAAAAACACTTGCTTTGCTTTTTTGAATTGGATTTTTGGATTCGGATGTGCAATAGCGTCAAGCGGACACAATTTAGTACATTTGTTTTAAGTATAACACAAGTTGGTGCCTCTAGGTGAAGCCGGCTGCTTCTGCTATCGTGCATGGTGGCTCTTCCGTAGCGATGGCAACAACGCATGCTATTATGAAACGAGCGCTTGATGGCTCTTTGAGTAATTTATCTTTCAGCACTATGCTACATGAGCCAGGATAATTGGTACAAGGTGCAGCAAGAGAGGAAGACGGGACGGCGGCCAACGTGGTCGTGTCGTTCTCTCGCCTCTTTATTATCAAAGGCGATTGCCGAAGCGGACCGGCAGCGGCTGCCACGTCAGAACCGCCAGTCCTGGTGCTCGTTCTCCACCGCTTGCGCCACGAGCTAGCTGTCCATTGAGCTGCACGAGAGGCGCAGCGCGGTGGCTAGAAAAATTACGATGATGATGACGCTACAGATTACTCCCCCTCCCCGCAGAAATGAAGCCGGAATGAAAATAATGAGAGCGTATATACAAGCGAGTTAGGTTCGCAAAACGAAACGGGGTCCATGAGCAGTCCAGGTCGTCAACGAGACGGGAAAATCGGCAACCAGTGGGTCTCTGGCGGGCTACACTGGGAGAAACGCAGTGGGCAAAGATGGCAGCGCCGGGTCGCTGTGGCCATAAACACGAGCGTCCCACGATGACTTGGCGGGATTCCAAGGCTCCGGAGGTAAGCCAAGGGATACGGAAGGCGTGGGCTCTACCGGAGACTTGGCTGGTGCACCCATGCTCGTCGGGGAAGCCTGGTGGATGTCCGCCTGTGTGGTGGTTATGGACTGTGCTGGCTGCTCTGCCATTAGCAAATCTGTCATCTGGTCCTTGGTTATTGTAGCAGCATCTCGGAAGTTCTGCTGTAGCATGTCGCGGGCAACAACTTCAGCTGCGGGAGACGTCAAGGGAGATGGTAGTGGCTGCTTGGAGGATGCGCAGATTGCCAGGGTTGATGGAAGATCATGTTCATTAGATAATGTCGACTGTGAAAGCTCCGGAATCGTGTGCCGAATAATGGGTGAAAATATCTCGTGCTCAGACTCCGAGGCGCGCGGCAAGGTAGCCGTTGTGGAGTCTGGGGTCGCTAAGGTGTCGCGTGCCATTGATGTCACGGAAATTGTGCATGTGGCTGGCACCTGCGGTGAACCTTTGTACGTGGGCGCCAACGAAACGCAGCTCTCGGTGGTGTAGTCAGTGGAAGTGCGAGCGTCTTCAACCTCGTCGTCGTGGTCGGGTGCAAGATTCAATGTTCCTGTGACCAGATCTGAGGTATAGGGAGTCGTAGCCGTAGTGGTGAGGTCGTGGTCATTAGAGGGTTGCGTGCCAGTTGGTAGCACACGTTGCAACGCAGTGACAGCCCCAGAGTCGCGGGACCCTGGAAGCGGTCGGTAAGTGAGGTCGTAGCAGGTGAGCAGCGCAGTGCAGAGGGCGTCATATGGCTGCGGGCTCGTGATCGATGTGGTAGCAAGATGGCGAAACTTGACCGGCAGCGCGTCGAGCAAGATGGCGTGCATAAGCGGCTGGTCCGCTTATGCCGTGTCTGGGTCACCGATGTAGCAAGAGAGGAAGACGGGACGGCGGCCAACGTGGTCGGGTCGTTCTCTCGCCACTTTATTATCAAAGGCGATTGCCGAAGCGGACCGGCAGCGGCTGCCACGTCAGAACCGCCAGGCCTGGTGCTCGTTCTCCACCGCTCGCACCTCGAGCGGTCCATTGAGCTGCACGAGAGGTGCAGCGCGGTGGCTAGAAAAATGACGATGATGATGACGCTACAAACGTAAGTATTCCTCAAAGCCTAATTGTTCAAACATTACGTCTTGAGCGCTAGAAAATGAGATCTCTCTGGAAGGATAACTCTAAATACAAGTAATGCATACTCAAATAAATAGCTACGACCTGCTCCTCATACGTTCTTCAATATAATATTGAAACAGACTTATTCCTGCCACGAACGTCCCTGGTCTTAATATTAAATGTGTACAAATCTTAATTTACACTGACAAAAGCCAAGTTAACACCTCCGCATTAATTATTTAAATGCTGAGAGACAATGATACGTTGCCACTGGTTACAGCTAAGAGGCTTACTTTAAAGCAGTTCACTGCAAGCAGTAGAGATAGCACATGTCAATAAGTGGGGTAACTGTGAAAAGAATTTTGAAAACGTCATAGCGCGTCCCTGGGTTATGCATATATGGCAAATGACGGTTAGGCATAGTCTCACATTGTATTCCAGGATAGTGAAGTGTGAGAGAGATTAGCAGCGCAGCACAAAAATGAGGGAAAGTGAAAGGAGACTGCAAAAGTTAATTTCCACACCTTACTGCGGCGGCATGAGATCGCGCTTGGGCAATTCGTGGAGCCCTATGCCGTTATAGTGTTTTGCTGATTGGTTGTCTGCTCTGCTAGAGCGAAAAAGGCTTATTATCTGCTAATATGGGTACACGAGGCAGAGACGAAAGCTGTTGGAAGACACAACATATGCAATAACTTTGTAGACGTGCGTGTCCTGCTTTACTGTCATTTTATCGACCATGCCAGCCTCCCCTCCAGTTTCACCAGCCGATGCTGCAGCATAAAGGATGCTACGGGCAACGCGATAGAGTGCAGCGAATGTGTCGCATGCAATTGAAGGGGCCTTGCGATGAGTAATGAGCACTAAATATGAGTAAACCGATAAAATAGATGCATGCGATTCGCAAAAAATATTGTTGTCGCACTTGTGTTCTATGCATAAGTGATGTTTATCTCAATTTCTTTTTTTTCTACTGTAGATAGTCGCACTTCCGTGAAGGTTGTGGTCACTCTGTGCAAAAATAATGTTCCCGGGTGGCGGGAACGTAGTGTGGCGTGCTCAGTGCCCTCCAGGTAAGCAAGTTTCCTGAACTCTGCTCTCGTTAAACCTAGTTTCGACATTTCGATAGCACCGCAAGATTGCATACTGTGCGTGAAATGAAGGGGTGAAACTTCTTTTCGGATCACCGATCAATTTACGTTATTATGCAAAGTCTTCTGATATTTCTGTGGTTGTTGTTTGCGGAATAAAAATTATTTGAAAGAATTCTGCTAAAAAAACGCCCATATCCAGCACTAAACAAAGTGAAAGAAAAGAACCGCAGCTCAGCAGACAGTGGACGTTTGCATGTAGCTTTATTGACGTATGATACTACTGTCTGAGTAAGATGTGCTTTGCTAGATTGTTAATGTTCACTGAACTGCCTAGTTTAGTAAGCCACTAAGTCTAATATGAACCTAAATGTATGTATAATAACTTGCAATGACCAACAAAATGTTCATAAAATATATTGCGTGATTCAATAAAATAAATAAATACATCAAGAAAGTAGAAAGAACGAAAAAAACTGCTGTGTGAGGCACAATCACGCAAATCATTACTTGTACCCAATTGCGCACTAGGGAAAGTGCTCCTCAGGGTCTCTGTGGTTAAATAAGCGTAACTGTAGTACTTCCTCTCATGGAGTCAACAATATTTCTTGCATCCTCTAAACCAATATTGCGTCCTGTGTTAACTAATGTCTTTTACTCAATGCCCGTCACTACCCCGAAAATTATTCATTCCCAAAACAGCTACTTCTTGTAACAGAGACGATGTCACAATTACGTCGTTTATATCACCACCGTATATCAACCTCTAAGCTCCGGGCCTGGCAGTATATAACAGTTTGTTTACGCATGCAGGGGCTCGTTATGAACTCGGGCACACTTAGTAACCGACAGCTAGGCACAAGAGTTATGTTTAGCTTGTTTTCCAGCATAATTTCGTTTCATTGTCTCTCTATATATTGATGAGTCAATATTTAAAATTTCAGGATCTGATACTGTCATTTAATGTAGCAGCTGCCTGTATAGTTCGCGCGAGCAGTGCGTACAAGTGGACACGCTCGCAAAAGTTTCCTTGCACTCAGCTCCGCCTAGCAAAAATTGCTACTTAGTGTTCCATGTCTAGCGCAGAGGAAGATGTCTTGCAGCACATAGCAAGCCTGAATATAAGATATTCTCGCTTGTATAGTGACTCCCTTGCGGTCCAGCACTTTCTATCATTCTCTTAGGTGTGATTGCAACATCAAATATTCATGAGTTCTCTTTTCCAGCAACCCTTTGATGAACCGTCTTCAATATTTATGCAGATGAGTGATGCGTGCCATGTATCCTTTGGCTGATTAGGAAGTTTGTGCGCTCTCAATTTGGTTCATGCACCCGTGTTGAACAAATGTTTGTTATTCAAGTGATCGCTGTGATCAGCTTTAGAGAAGGAATTATTTGTTTTTCGTTTCGCCTTGAAGCTCATCATGAAGAGTTTTCCTCTGCTACAATAGTAAAATTGACCAAACGATTATCTGTTATATAATACACTTTGCATATATATATATATATATATATATATATATATATATATATATATATATATATATATATATATATATATATATCAAAGTAACTGTATTTCCACGCATTCACCAAGAGTGTTTGCACAACATAACGGAAAATGGTTCCGGACATTGTAGGGGTATAGTGTTCTCAGCAACTAAAGAAACCGAGTTTGTGTGAAAAAATTGAACCTTGAGCATATTGATAATAGGTTCAATGATATTGTTACGTGGTTTCGTCTGACTGAAAGAGGGCATAGTGGGGCATACCCAAGTAAGGTGCCTCGGACTGAGAGTAAAAGAAGTGGACATTGTGAGTGAGCTGCGTTGTGGCTGCACACCGACAACTGTTATTTTCCACGTAACATTTTGGTGGAGGTGCGGGGTACTCTTCTGACAACGGAGCTACGCAGTGGACGCCTCCTTAAGTCTGCTACCATGGCTCCGGGTGAGGATACGGCTTCGCCACCTACCTCAGCAACGACAGCAAACCCGGTACGTCGCCCTAACGCAACCCCGTGATCCCGGTACCTTTACTGGAGAGGACAACGTGAATGTGGACAAGTGGCTTAGCATGTACGAGCGCATCAGCAAGCAATATGGCTGGGACCCAACCGTTATGCTTGCGAATGTCATTTTCTATCTTGACAAGACCCCTCGCACCTGGTTTGAGACCCACGAGCACGAAATCACAAGCTGGGAAATGTTTAAAGAACAGCTCCGCGACCTTTTTGGCAACCCGTTTGGTCAACAACTTGATGCCCGAAAGCAATTGGCTGTCCGTACACAGACGTCCACTGAGCCCTACTTGACTTATATTCAAGACGTCTTAGCGTTGTGTCAAAGGGCCGATCCCAACATGTCTGAGGCCGACAAGATTTCGCACGTGTTAAAAGGAATCGCCGACGATGCGTTCAGTCTACTTGTATTCACCAACGTAACGACCATGGACGCCGTGATCAAAGAGTGCCGCCGTCTCGAGCAGGCGAAGAGTCGACGCATTTTGCAGCAGTTTCAGCGCCTACCCAACACCGCGGCAACGTCGTCTTGCGAAGCCACTCCTTGTCATCCGTCTACAACCGACAACGTGACGCGCATCGTCCGACGTGAACTCGAGGCCGCTTACCCGGCTGCCAACAAACCGACGTTGCCCGACGCCTCAACGCCAGCTGTCGCCTTGATCCAGGCTGTTGTCCGCCAGGAATTTGCTAACCTTGGTATCCTGTCCACTGCATCCACACTGGATAATACTGGCCCCTCGATAGCTTCTGTGGACATGAGACGTCGCCGTCCATACTCTATTCGAACCAGGAACCCGTCTGAATGGCGAACAGCTGATGATAAGCCAATTTGCTTCCGCTGTGGTCGCGCAGGACACATCGCTCGTTACTGCCGCAGCCAATGGCCATCTATGTCTTCTGGCTCGTACTCCTCTTACAGTAACTCATTCCGTCCACCAAACCACCGTTATCCGACCTGCCCCGAGTCTAGAGCATTTACTGCCCCTGAGGACTACGGCCACCGTGCCCCGTCGTCGCCATCGCCTCAAAGCCGCCCTTCTCGTTCAAACACGCGTCGCCGGTCTCCCTCGCCATCGTTCAACCGCCGCGCGTCCCCGGAAAACTAGGCTGCGCAGCTTCTGGAGGTGAAGCTGCCCTGTCGACCTTACCCAAAAATCCTCTGTTGCCCTTACGTTTGAACCGGAACACCCTAGAAGTATATGTTGATGGTACACCTGTTGAAGCTTTGATAGATACGGGTGCTCACGTCTGTATCATGAGTTCGCGTTTTCGTCGTCGCATGAAGAAGGTCCTCACGCCCCCCTTGACCAGTGTCGTCCAAGTTGCAGATGGTGCAAAAGTCCCTGTCGTCGGTATGTGCACAGCTCAACTTACCGTAGCCGGTCATCAAGTGGTCGTCCTTTTTACCGTGCTTGAAACATGTCCCCACGACCTCATACTAGGCCTCGATTTTCTTGCCGCCAATTCTGCTCTGATTGATTGCTCCGCTGGTGTGCTCCGCCTTGAACTGCCACAAATCAGTGCCGCCCCGTACCAACCTACTTGCCGATTACAATGCAGCGATTTTGTTCGCCTGCCCTCGAAAACTGTGACGTACGTCGATTTTCTGTGCTCACCAGCTGTGCCCGATGGTGACTATTACGCTACGCCTCTCACCGACGTACTCCTTGCGCACAATGTTGCAGTGCCCTATACGGTGCTCAGCATCACAGATAACAAAACTTGTCTACCTCTTGTCAATTTCGGCTACATGAATCATGTGCTTCCACAAGGCATTTCTGTGGCCCACCTGTGTCCGTTGCTCGATTCACAAATTGAAGTGCTTGCCTTAGACACACTTGCTTCACCGCAGCGCACATCACTCGCAACACATTCGGGCAGCCGTCAAATTGTAGACATGATCGCCACAGATCTTCCGCCTCCGCAAGTTGAAGCCCTACAACATCTTCTCGAGGCCTACCAGGATATTTTCGATTTTGGTGACCGACCTCTTGGGCAGACGTCCTTTGTCCAGCATCGCATACACACAGGTGATGCCAACCCTGTTCACCGCCGTCCCTACAGAGTGTCTGCTTTTGAGCGGAGCATAATTCAGAAGGAGGTGAACAAGATGCTAGCGAAGGACATTATTGAACCATCCTCCAGTCCCTGGGCATCCCCGGTGGTATTAGTTAAAAAGAAGGACGGATCGTGGCGATTTTGTGTGGACTATCGCCACCTTAACAACATCACCAAGAAAGACGCATACCCTCTGCCCCGCATTGATGACGCCCTTGATTGCCTCCATGGTGCCGCCTACTTTTCTTCCATCGATCTTCGTTCTGGTTATTGGCAGATTGCCGTGGACCCCATGGACCGAGAGAAGACGGCTTTTGTAACACCCGATGGCCTCTACCAATTCAAGGTCATGCCTTTCGGCTTATGTAATGCCCCCGCCACCTTTGAACGAATGATGGACTCCCTGCTCCATGGATTCAAGTGGTCTACGTGTCTTTGTTATCTGGATGACGTGATTGTGTTTGCTCCCACTTTTGAAGCGCACCTTGAGAGACTGTCAAAAATTCTTGATGTATTCCGTCTCGCCGGCCTTCAGCTGAATTCATCTAAGTGCCGGTTTGGTCGCCGTCGCATTACAATACTTGGACATATTGTTGACGCTTACGGTGTACAGCCTGACCCAGAAAAAGTTCGAGCTGTGAAGGACTTTCCTGTGCCGAAAACCGCCAAAGATGTCCGCAGCTTTGTGGGGCTCTGCTCCTATTTTCGGCGGTTCATCAAGAACTTCGCGGAAATCGCTCGGCCCCTAACAGATTTACTCAAACCGGATGAGACGTTTACCTGGGGTCCCTCGCAAGCAGCAGCATTTTCCGACCTGACCACTTGGCTCACTTCTTCTCCTGTGCTGGCTCACTTCGACCCTACGGCACCGACGGAAGTGCGCACCGATGCCAGCGGTTACGGAATAGGCGCTGTGTTGGCTCAGCGACAACGTGGGCAGCATCGCGTGATAGCTTATGCCAGCAGGCTGCTGTCCACCTCGGAGCGTAATTATTCCATCACAGAGCGCGAATGCCTAGCGCTGGTGTGGGCAGTCGCGAAATTTCGCCCTTACTTATACGGCCGACCATTTATAGTTCTTACCGACCACCACGCTCTCTGCTGGCTCGCCTCCCTCAAAGATCCCACAGGTCGTCTCGCCCGCTGGGCACTCCGCCTCCAGGAGTATTCTTACACCGTAGTGTACAAATCAGGAAAACTGCACAAAGATGTGGATTGTCTGTCACGCTACCCTGTGGCCGACTGCGATCCTACGAGCACTGATTCTGTGGGCTGCGTCCTTTCCACATCCCAGCTGCTTCATCTCGGGGACGAGCAGCGTCGCGATCCGGATATCAGCCGCCTAATACAACAGCTCGAATCTTCACCGCAAGACGCTTCCGTTCGCATGTTTACCTTAAAGGACCACACCTTATATCGGCGTAATTTATCGCCCCATGGTCACGACCTACTTCTGGTCATACCAAAGCACCTGCGTTCTACAGTCCTACGCGAGCTCCATGACGCGCCAACCGCGGGTCACCTTGGTGTCACTCGCACATATGACCGTGTACGCCGCCGCTTCTACTGGCCTGGCCTTTCACGTTCTGTACGTCGCTATGTCAACGCTTGTGAAATTTGCCAGCGTCGCAAAAAGCCGTCGAGACTACCTTCCGGATATCTTCAGCCCATCGACATCCCATCGGAGCCATTCTTCCGTGTTGGTTTGGACCTTCTCGGTCCCTTCCCAACATCCGCCTCCGGAAATAAGTGGGTCGCGGTGGCTACGGATTACGCGACCCGTTATGCAGTTACGCGAGCCATGCCAACAAGCTGCGCTACAGACGTCGCTGATTTTCTACTACGCGATCTCATTTTAGTGTATGGAGCCCCTCGTCAACTGCTGACAGACCGAGGCCGTACGTTCCTTTCGAATGTGGTTGACGATATCCTGCGTTCCTGCTCTACCCAACATAAGCTCACGACATCGTACCACCCCCAGACAAACGGGCTTACAGAACGTTTTAAACCGCACCTTGACAGACATGTTATCGAAATACGTCTCGGCCGACCATCGTGATTGGGACCTTGCACTACCCTACGTGACGTTCGCATACAATTCCTCCCGGCATGACACTGCCGGGTACTCGCCATTTTACCTTCTGTTTGGACGCGAACCAACATTGCCGTTGGATACCTTCCTGCCAGCCGCTGCGCAGTATACTTCTGAATATGCACGCGACGCTATTACCCGAGCTGACCATGCTCGTCAGCTTGCCCGCAGCAGATTAATGGCGTCCCAAGACTCGCAGAAGCATCGTTACGACGAGCGGCATCGCGACGAACACTTTCCAACAGGCTCCCTCGTTCTTCTTTGGTCCCCTACGCGACATGCAGGCCTGTCAGAAAAACTTCTCTCTCGTTTCACGGGCCCATACCGCGTGCTTAGACGAGTGACCGACACTACATATGAAATTGTCCCTGATAGTCCATCAACCTCTTCCGCTCTGCTGTCAAGGGACATCGTCCACGTATCAAGGCTCAAGCGTTACCACACTGCTCCTGCTGTGGCCCCGTAAACTCGCCGGGTCGGCGCTTTTGCCGCCGGGGGTCGTGTTACGTGGTTTCGTCTGACTGAAAGAGGGCATAGTGGGGCATACCCAAGTAAGGTGCCTCGGACTGAGAGTAAAAGAAGTGGACATTGTGAGTGAGCTGCGTTGTGGCTGCACACCGACAACTGTTATTTTCCACGTAACAATATTACCAAACGAAAGTTTGTTGAATGCAACAAGACGTTCATTCTATTTTGTTTTCTTACAAGCATTTCTGTGTTGGACAAAGAGGATTGTACGTGAAAAATCATGTGCGGGAGCACTACCGAAAATACAAAAAGACTCTTGTGGCTAATTTTCTTGAAATTCATTACCACGATAGCTCGTTCGTACACTTTGACAATACCTTCTTGGTTAGAAAGAGCAACTGTGAAGTCGCCCGGTTGGTGATGAAAACTCAACCAATCAAATATTGAAGTGAATTTTCTATCAGCAAAACTTCCCTAACGCGATTTTACAATGAAATCACTTTCTTGTGGAAGTCTTAAAATGCTTTTTTATTTTGGTCTGATCCCGCTAGAGTGTTGCTTTTGTGCTTATCTGACAAGTTTTGCCGGGTTCTTGGATGTTACGAAGGTACCATATCTTGTGATTTGTACCGGAAGGCACTTATGTTTTATACGACGTAAAAGTTAAGTTTATTGGTGTGAGTTGTGCCATGTTTCAGTATTTCTTTTTTGTAGTCCTCGTCATCACCATTGCTATGGTATAATCGTTTCGGGCATTGTTGAAATGTGCATTATTTCAGAAAAGTCTCTATATCTGAGCTGGCATTCCCGGTGAATTTTTTCTTTCGAATCACTTGTTTGGCGCTGTTAACTGAAAAATCATCTAGAAACATCAACATGTTGCTGCCCTTCCGCTGTTTTCTTACCTTCGCTTGGTTCATAGCAAAATATATACTCTTGGTGGCGCAAAGAGCATGAAAAGGCTCTGAAAATAAAGATGCACATAATATGTACTGCATTTCATGTATTCCATATGAAGAATAGAGATTCACTTGAGCGTCTGCAAAAGTTTTGCAGATGCAGCTTGCCTTAGTATATGGCTGGCAGGCTGCATCCGAGGATCTACTGCGGACGCCTAACTAATTCTATCTAATGATGCAGCGTTAAAATGCACGTTTTCATTGATTGTGCCCCAAATGTTTTTGCCACAATACATTAAATTTCAACTGTGGTGCACGCTTTACAGAGCAAGTTCGCGTTTCTGAGGATGTTAGGTCAAGTAAGAACTCTGTTAACGATTGACCCCTCGCAGGTGGCTTGCTTACAGATTTGTTCATGCTAGAGGAAATAAGTCATTGATTGAAATACAATTGATACCTTCAAAGTCAAATTGATGACAGAGGTTATTATTACCCCATGAATATGACTAACTAGTAGCAGCAATACAATTGATTACCTTTGTCTCACTTCCCTGCAAAACCTTATTATGGTAACACAGGAACTGAGATTTATTTCAAAATTAAGAGCTACTGAGGCTTTTATTTTAAAATGAAAGCAGGAGGCTTGCATGAAGACGGAAAGGCCTATTGTGGCTTCTGTGATATACTGTTACAGATTGCTAAAAACAGCATTTCTTGTTGTCGCAGATTCTTCCCGGTTTCCTCCTTAACACTACAGCTGCTACGATGAACATTCTATCAAAGCATTCACTTGAGGGAAGAGCAATATTTTACCATAGAAGCACCTTTTGCTAGCTGCTGAGCAGTGCTTAGCTGCTACTCTCCACAACCAACATGAAGCGTTGTGCTTCGCCGTTTCGAGCACTCGGGCGAGGCATTTATGGTATGGCTAAAGCAAAGAAGGAAAACTAAGCTTTGAAGGGCTCCCAGAAATAAAATAAAGGGTGGAGACTATAGAGAGGTTGCATATTTTGTGGGACGAGAACTGCCCCTGAAGAATGCGAACAACTTGATTTTGGAAGAAGCAAATCTCTTACTTACCGGTAAATATTTACATTGAAACGTAAATTATTTATGCAGAACGTTACCATTTCAGAAAATGTAATTGAAAACAATTTCAAGTAGTAGAATATTTGTAATGCGTTTGGTACAGCTTCACTTGCGTTTGCCTTGATGGCCCTTTATGGAATGCGACATGCTTGCAATAAAAATACAGCATGAGCCATAAGTAAAGAAAAAAAACATAAGTGCAGCATCGTAAAGCGAACATATATGTACAGTAGCACCACGTGATGGGGTAGACAAGACACACCCGTATGTCACTGAACAGTCAAAAGTATAAACACTTGCTATTATAGAAAAATATTCAAGGGCTGCTCGGTTGAGTATTGAGAGAAAGCCGGTAGGTCAAAGGGTACGGAAGTAGGAAGTGGAGAAGGGAGAAAGTGACGTGCGTCGCAGAAGTTTCGTTGCTCATAACTGACACGCCACGCTGTGTTACGCGGATACATTACGTGTGACTGCAGCTAAAGTGTCCTTCCTTCTTTCTTTTTATGTGTGCTACCGTCGTAGGCGAGTTTTTCGCTTGCTGACATGCCTCTTCGAAACTTGGCCGAGAAACAGCGGGAGATGAATGGAGCGAGAGAAACATGTCAGTTGCAGGCACCGGAAGATGTCATTCTAAGCGCCCTAGTCGAGAGTGACAGGGGTGCCACGTCTCACGAAGAATTGCTCGGATAGCGTGAAAGGGTGATGGCACAGCTGGCCGACTCGCTGTCACCTCATGCATACCATGTGGCGACGTGGCATTTTTAACGAACTTCTCTCTCTATGTATGTGATAAATGCTTGAGTGCTTGCGCATCCTGCTGGCATGCCCAGTCTTTTTCAAATGATTTTTCAACACTACATCTTCAGTGTCAGTAGCTCACCATTCGGTAGCTGCCTTTTAACACGATAGTGTTAAAGAGCTCGTTTTGCAGGAATTCCGGCGTCGGTGTCTATGTCGGCGTTGGTGTCGACAACACAGCCATGCGTTCGCTGGAAAACATTCTGGAAAAAACTTCCTCTGCTCTTCCTCTGCTAACATGTTTTACAAGCACACGAGTCATGTGTGCTATCTTCACACTACAAGTGATATTACACAGTAATGTTGCTTGGTACAAGCGTACATTACCCTGGGGCATCAGAAAATGCGATTCTCATAGATGCTTCATGGTTTAAAGCCACCCATACATTACAAAAAGAAAACATTGGCGCATATGAGCTTAGAGAGATTTTGAAAAAGAATGATTTGCAAGTGGTTAATCAAAAACTCAAGGTATGGCGACTTAATCGCCGTGACGTAAGGGCTGTGCAGAAAATGTAACCGTTCGGCAACGACTATACCTGGGCTAACATCAAGAAATGAAGGCGAAAGTGCCCCAGAAAAGTTTCCCTAAATGGTCAACGTAAACAAGAAGCAAATAGTGGCTGGGGGTGACAGAGAGACGGAAATAAGGGCAGGTAAAATGTGGGTAGTCTACGAAGGCTGCGGCGGTGAAAATGGTGTGGGTATTACAGATGTTACGTGTCTGCGCCATGATACGTGACTGCGCCATGCACGCACTCTGAAAAGTGAAGTTACTTGCTTGTTACATCTAATTAAAATCTCAGTTTATGCAGCACTTGTCCTGTGTACCTCTTTCGTCTCACGTATGTGTGTTTGACGCGTACAGAAGCAAACCTTGTAATCATTGATTTTAGGCTTCAGAGTAACTCCAGTGTTCTATATCAAGAAGCATTGTTCCCGGGGCGTTAGGTTCATTACCATCATATGATGACGAAAAACGTGTAGTAAACAATTCATAAGAACAAAGCTAAAAGACAGTTTATGCGCAGGCTATATTAGCTACTTGCTTGCCTGAAGTTCGGAGGAACGTAAAACTGCTAAAGTCGAATAACCTGGAATTAAAACAAATAATGAAAAGTACTATAGACTGCAAGTAAACACAACTTTGAGGGCTCTTTATGACTAGAACAAGCATTCGATAAAGTTAGCAGCTAGAATGTTTCAAGTGCAATGAAGGCACAGAATGTTGGAAAAGGAGATAGGGCAGCGTGTGTAGAGTGAAAGGGAGATACTACATCAACGCTTGGTGCTGCATCGTCATGAAGTAACTTCGGCAAGATCATAATTGTGTGATGTGGCACCAGGCGCCAAAATTGGATTACTTTCACTTCAATAAAGAACAGCAAGGTACTATGAACCTGCGTAACGAGATGTTGCTAATGAAAACAAGAAAAATACGGAACAAACGAGGTACGTCGTAGGTAACGTAGACATAACACTTTTAGCAGATGCTGTTAAAAAATGGAAGGAAGGAACGCATTAACCTCAAGAGACATGCGGGCAGCAGTGTTGCACTGCGCAAGACTATAGGAGAAGGTGTTACTTCTAACAAAACAAAATTTCACGGCAAAGTCTGCTTTTAAGGGCATATCGTTCGTCTATTATATTCTCAGAGCGTTGCAGTACTGCCACATATGAAACCACCTGCTCAAAGAGAGACTGTCAAATTCTCAGGGAGGTGTGTAGAAATATTTAGCTTGAAAGAAATGGTACTGCTTTACGGTTTGAAAAAAAAATGCTGGATTCATTTTGTTAAGTTGCGCAAGAATGCAAGCAATTCAAGCCTTTAGGAGGTCATCCAGGGACTGGCTATCCAAAGAGAAAACAAGTTGAAAAATACGTGCCCGTGAATAATACTTTTAAATAAAAATTACTGGTCGTTTCCGCCGGCATCAGCGTACTTATTGATCGGTTACTTCGATGAACCTATCGAACACATATGTCACCAGCAGCCAACTCTCTGGAAGCTAGGATAGATTTCAGCAAATATACGAACTTAGCGGTGAACAGGCCTGAAAAAAACTAGCATCAGCTTTCACTGTGGAGACGGTGGCTACAAGTTTACTATCACTGATCAAGATTAGTGATTAGTCTGTGAGTATATGAATTACTGAGAGAAGGCAAAGACTGTTAACGGACAGCCATATAAATCGAATGCCATATACAGACGCTTACACCAAGGCGAATGCACTGGAGAAGTCGATTCTTGCCGGTATAAATTAGAACTGCATGCCAGAACGATACATAGAAATGGAATCAGATAATTGGTACGAAAACGCACATAACAGTTTAATCCCTGTCAAACAGTTTTATACGTCTCACGATTGCTGAATAATGTGTTCTGAGGATTCGATTAGTGGAACAATTACATAGGACACATATAGAAACCGGAGAACCATGTTCGTATATCATTTCACTTTTTAGTGTATGTAATAAAGATTGCTAAACATTCACAGGCAGAATGATATTCAGGTGAGAAGTGCTCACAGCACAGTCAGGAATAGGAGCGAGTGTTACCTGCGAGAAAGTCTAGAGGAATAATGTACTCGGGTGTAGCTATTGTAGTACATTCGTATACTGGTACCTCGTAGAGAGCAGTTTAGCTTTATGAATGGCCAGAAACATTTGTATTTCATGGTATGCAGGAGAAGGAGTGACGAAAGAGTAGGAGTGCCGTTGATTGTGCAATACTATTCTTTTCGAGTTCTACCTCGAATAGCTAACACTAGATAGTAGTACACAAGCTCGTGTTCTAGCTACAGACAAAAGAAGAACAGATTATGATGTTCATAATAACGGCTTCTCAAAACCAGTCACGTGATATTTTTTTTTAATTCTGCCTTGAAGCCAATAGAGCCAAACTATGCTTCTAAAGTTATAATCGAAATATGAAACTTAGTGAGTGTCTTAGGCGAGTAACACAAGCATATCCACTAAGTGCACAACCGCGCTGAGCGTTACGCATTAAATTTTGAGTGCTTCTGATAGCTTTTGTACTTCGTTTCTCGAAACGTCCTATACAACTTTCCTTGGCATATATAAGCTTGTAATCAAGAAGCGGAGGGTACGTGCTGTGCATAGCATATTACGATGCCATAGCAGAGATAAAAGAGAAAGAAAGGTTCATAATTCTACTTCCGGACTCAGTGGCCAAAACGGGACGCAGTAATAACGTCCACTCGTCGCACTGCTTGTCGTCTAGACTTCCTGGCAGTGTTTATTTATTTCTGTCAATTATGATGGTGCTCAGCGTATAGCGGTCGGAAAACAAAATGAAACCTGGCCTATTGAAATTTAGGACAACAGAAAGAAAATGTTAGCGTGTTTGAGGGACACCAATTGCCTATGCAACAAACCTCAATAAAATAAAACAAATACTGATATCCTTCGAGCAAACAGTGGTGCTTAAGCCAAGAAAATTAATAATTTCTATTGGAGGACACCTGTAGAAAGCTTTGTGTGGAAGCTGCCAAGCAATACTTCCGCAAAAAGAGAGAACCCATATATGAGAACCTCTTTTTATATAAAGCGCATCAAACAAGGAAGGTAGCTCGTAATAATTGAGGCAGGTCCCTAGGGTTTTTTCGCAAAGGAAACAAAAGTTCCTCATTCTTTATCGCGAGATTTCCTGCTATTTAGACGCAGGTAAATAAATTGCAATAGACTACAGATCTTTCCAGTCGACCTGCTTTTTTCTTCTGGTGGTTGAGTTTCTTTGGTTGGGATGTGAGGAGCATGTAGGGAATTTTATGGTATTCAGAGCAGTTTTCTATCCCACCCATTCAGCACATATTTAGGGTGCGCCTACGCAAAAATATTTATCATTGCATACTTATATTTAGAGAGCCTGGAATATTGCTGTACTTCATCTTATAAAACATGCGGCGTCAACAGCACAAACCTTCATGATGTTTTTTTGTTGCTTTATTATTTCATCTTTTTTATTGCACAGTTTGAATACACAACCTACAGGATTATTACCCCGCACAAGTTGGTTTCCGCGCTCTGTTCTCACGCTCGTCCCGGTCTTCGCAAGTTCCTGCGCCTTGCAAAAAGCTGTCACGAGCCACCTTTAAATTTAGGTTTCTTTTTCAATGCACTTTGTAGACATTTCCTTTTGTATACTTCTGTGCGTCTCAAATACAATATTTGCGATCATGACTTTATATTCTGAAAAGTTTCTGTTTTAAAGTGTGCTCAATATATGCAATGAAAAATGTGCAATATCGCGCCTCATCTTATTCGCTCAGTGATTTTATGTTCTATGTATGTATATAGCACAGAATCTACCTGCGGCCTGTAGGTGTTTGGCCTAAAATCCCAAGTGAAAAGGAGCTATGAGAACATAAATAGCGCGTTAAAATACTGAAGAAGGTTTTTTTGTGAAAGGTCTTTCACTGAGCCCGCTTATTGCTTTGCGTAACTTTAGCTTACGTAATCAGCAAGACACGTTTCACGATTGCAATTTTCCCGGAAAGAGATGAAAGCATTTCATTGCAGATGTGATGGTGCTCAGTGAAAGGTCTTTCACTGAGCACCATACTGCTTTGCGTAACTTTAGCTTACGTAATCAGCAGGACACGTTTCACGATTGCAATTTTCCCGGAAATAAATGAGGGGCATTTCCCTGTAGATATGATTCTTTATCATGTGGCGTGTAGTAAGAAAAAGATGTAGGCAAACTGATTTGTGGCTGCTATAAGTCGTATGTATACCTCTGTTTTTTGGACGCCACTCGTATGACCGAAACGCAAAGCTTAGTCTTTGGCAGTCGCTGTATGTTCGCCCCCCCCCCCTTTATCTAACAAAAGCAAACGTCAGCACCTAAACGCAATAAAGTATAGGTCCTATAGAACACAGCGCTTAAGAAACAAGTATCCTGAGTCCGTACACGTCCTCGCTCTTGTCTTATGTGTTTTGTACTCCTTAATTGCTGTGTCTTCTAATAAATCAATACTAACGAGCTCGCCTCAACAGTCTCCTAATTGAAGGTTATGTAGACAATCACTTTGCCTGATTGTGCTCGCATCAGTATCAAGTCTGTGGTACCCATCCCCAACACAACTACATTAGCAGGTTTCTTGTGGCGTGTTTCTTTGTGCTCAATAAAACTTGTTTGGCGATCGGTTATTCCTCATATTGCAATATATTTAGCGCAACCTTGACTGTCGCAAACACTCACACAAACACTCGCACATTCACCCGAGTCTGCTACAGCTACTCTTCTGCTACTGCTATTGTCTGGAACTTGGGTTGTATGTACTCCTATTGTCTGGAACTTGGGTTGTATATTTGGTGATGCAGTCCATCGCGTCTAGCAGGCATCTTTCGCAATCCTTGTTGGCTTTGGCAGAGAAATCCTTGTCAAGGCCGACCAGGCCATGGGTGGTGTGCACGCGTACTTTGGTGTCTTTCGCAATAGCTTTTCAGTGTGTTCAGGTAGCACTGCACCAGCCAGAATGACAATGTCCAGGTTTTTTTATGCTCTTCGTTTTTCTTGAAGCCTTAAGGGGGTCAGATTGCCCTTTCACCTTGATTCAATCAGTTGAGATACAAGATGCTTGATTTTCCTGAGGTAATGAGTGGTAACCCTACTGAAACGTTCCGCATATACGGATCCGTACATTGATGTATCAAACGTAGCCAGTCGTGGAGCAGCCTTACTTGCCGCCATAATTCCGCTTGAAGAATTTTCAGCACTCCTTTGACGTGTCCCCAGGAAGGTTTCACACACCCAAACAAAAAGTTACTTTTTCTAGTATGGTGGCTTTTCGGATGCAGAAGGCGTAAATCTTTGCTCCGCAGGTGGCATCAGTGATGCGACAAAAAAGATGCACAATCCCCGCAGAAACATTAGGTGCATGAAAAAGGGGGCCCTTTGTTTTAGAAATATTGTTGAATAAAACATGTTGTTGGGCTAGTTGATTATTTGTCACATTGTAAGATATTTAGTGCAAACTTGACTCTCGCAAACACTCGAACAAATACTCACACATCGGCCCGAGTAACACATACGACACTCAGAACTCACCACACTATTGAATCCTTCATATGTTCTTTATCTAAACAAAACAAATGAGGAAGAATCAAATATTTTAGCTGAATAAATTGCTGTCTTTCGCAGGGTGACTAAGCATGTTGCGGGTTATTATGATTCCGAAACAGAAAGACCTAGTCTCATTGTTGCGTCGCTGGCCCGTTTGACTGCCCATAATTGTTGTTTGAGTCTGGAGCTGGAAACAGGAGCCTCCTTCTTGGAAGGTGCGATGACTTCACTGCCATTTATCGCAGTTGTGCACAAAATGCTTGACAATTCACACGGAATGTCGTGTCACATTGTGGTTGCTTCCCAAAGCTTCCCACAGCAATCCCAAAACTTTATACTAAACGTCACATATCAATCAATCAATCAATCAATCAATCAATCCATCAATCAACCAGGTTTACTTATGGCATAGTGAGTATCTTGCAAAGGTTGTTGTAGCGCTTGACTCGAGAGATTTTACAGAGTAATCTACAAAGGCCACCTTTCATCTTTTCGCTGTGACAATACTACGTCTACGTCTTTTGTTTTCACAGCTAAGCTATCCTAGCTTAGTGAGGTCATTCTCGACCTAGCAAACAAGTGATTTAACAAAACTCCAATACTCGCCAAGCACGTGAGCACTACAGTAGCCAAATATTTGGGTTTGTTCGGTTAAATTAGGTACAATTAATATTTTGCTGGCTAATGAACATTATAGTTAGTCATCTGTCATTCGACCATATAAGGAACGGGCGTATTATTGTGTTTAAGCTACAGTACGGTTTAGGAGCAATCAAATGAACTATTGGAGGCCAAAAATATTTTTAAACGTTTGCAGGGCAAGTGTCATGCGAAGTAAAGAAAGCACAAGAAGAAGCAGGTGAGTGCTTTTTACAAAGTGGGTTAACCAACAATCTCACTTTGCCGTTCATCATGAAGGCAGATGACTCATGCGACCACTTTAAATAACTACTGTGGCTTTGCTGTGATTCACAGATCTTCTAGCTTTCTTTTTGTCATATTTTGATTATGAGTGTTTTCTAAATGCGTAATATATGAAAACCTTTCAGCTAGTTGGTTGTTTATCTTGATTTATTCAATATGTACGGATGAGTGTATCAATCAGAAAGAGTTCTTAAGCCTGCGTTCAAGTACGAGGACTTAAAGAATACATGAATATAAGGACAAATATGCCGAGCTGGACCGCGCTTGTATCTGAAATACGAATGTTAACCTAATGAACCTACTACCTTTTTCTTCGTTCTGTCATCATTCATTATGTTTAGGACCCAGTAGGTGACAGTGACAACCACGTGAAAGGACACAACGAAACTTCAGTCCCATTATGACCTTATTGTCGTTCACAACAACGTATGTAACTTTTATTTACTTACTGAAGCTTTTCTCAGTGAACTTAGCACAACATTGCGAACACCATAAGCAGCTGTATGCTATGCGCACACGTGTTTCCATTCATTGGGCTGAATTCCAGAAGCAGTCGGGCGCAGTGGCGTCTTATGTGAGACAAGGAACATCGTATTCCTTTGTCCTCCTTGAACCGCGCATTTCAGATGAGTCGGCAAACGAAAGCACTGAGAATTCAATTACCCCTAGCGCGTATTATAGTCACGACCACCTGCCTCGAGAATGAGGACCCAGAAATGTTGGTACGGCAGTTCAAACTACGCGAACTTGCATAATGCAGCCATGCAAACATTCTCAATACAGGTCTCTACTTTTGTTTTACCTATATTTTTCCGTGAGTGGTTAAAATAATAAATTTCGTGTTTTGCGTGACAGCAAGGTTCAGTGAATACAATGCACTTGTAAGGCAGGAGGATATAATAGGAGAGGCTCGTATGCATTATTTCCTGAATATAAGTATTAAATTTTGCAACTCTAAGAACAGGAAAGAGCACTAGAGGAAAGCATACATGGTCGTTGAAAGTAACATAGAGCTTATTTCATGTTTTGCCTCGAGCAGCTTCATGTTTAGAAAAAAGTTCATTTTTTTACTTCAGTCGACATTGTTTTATATTCTCGACGTAAGCAATATAGCACTTGTGTATTGCTAAAGAAAGTATTCAAATATTTCTTGAATGCAGCAGCTTAGCAAGAATAGCGGAATTTGCCAATAAAATTGCACACACAAACAACTAATCCCCAAGACAGGAAGGGCATAACTATTGGCTGATTCCTTGTTTTTTTATTTTTTGCTATTACTTGAATATTTTTCATGGGATGTGACTTTGCTGTTATGCCTTACCAAGTCCTGTCCGAGTAGTCTGATAAATGCATTAATTGCACATCTTTAGTGAAAGCTATTTATTCCTGCATGATATTTATTGTAACCCTGTATTAAATTCGTTAAATACTTGATTGTTTCTGAAATGCTTCATTTATTGCAATTACTTTTCATATTGCCCTGCTGCTACGCTCTCAATGAGAGACGCAGTATTGGAAATAAATAAATAAATATATTGCAATGTGATTGATATATGCAATTAGCGCTGGCTTGAAGTCACCAATATCTGAAAAATGGGTGAACAGGTAATAGAAGTGCGAAGTTATGATCTACATTTAACTATGACGTAGGAAAATATTTCTCGTGGCCCAATAACGAAAGCGCACACCAACACATTTTGTTTTGCTAGATGGTGAAGTTACTCATTGTAACAAGTCATGAATCAGAAGTGTGGGACGTTGCTGAAAACCAATTCCCAAAACAGGCAGCTCTTAAGCATAACACACATACATAAATTTTAAATAGCTGTAGCAGAGAACAATGATGTAAAAAGCAATTAGCAAAACGAAGTAAATGCAAATGGTTTAGGCAGATCAACAACAATTACGCTTACTTTATTATCAGGCAAACCACACATCAACAGCCCTAAAATGTGATTAGCTTTGAGATACGAAAATGCTTCCCGATAAAATTAAATATATTGTACTGCCATGAAGAAGTGATCTGCCTTAACGTGGACTGACCATGGTAGCTCAAACACTAAGCTCGAGAGCTTTGGGTTGATTCTCACTGGTAGCGAACGTATATTTATGTTGAGAAGCCATTCGGAAACACCTCTAACATTAGATTTTGGTAGTCTTATAGTACGGAAGGTCTCAAGATACATTGTGGATCTTCGAACATTCTGTGACATCGTCAGACATCACCACCAGAACAAAAGTCTCAAATTGAAATTTACATATGAAATAATATTAGCTTCTTAAACGTATTGTATTGTCACAACGAAAAAGCTTGGGCTTTGCTTTCTGAGCACAAAAATTCGGAAGTGTTCCTATCTTAAATAAACAGTCAATATCAAACTAGGAGAGCGCTCATGCACTAATTGAAACGAATAGCCTAATTACCTAGTCCAAGTGGTGTTCGCTGCCAACTGTGCAGTTGTGCCTACTAATTTATACATTCCCACCAACCCGAAGTCCAGACACATTAGTTCTCGTTACATGCAAGTGGGATGCCTGCGGTGGCTGAAAGCATTAGACTTCATGAAACTTTGCCTGAGGTTAAACATTTTCATATGAAGAGCTTCGAGTTGAAACATTTCTGTTAAGGCTTCTAGGCTAAGCTTCACACAAACATTGCGTCACAGCAAGCAGTTGCTAACATTTTTCTGTAAGTATATACGAGAAAAAAAGAAGCTCATTCACATGCAACTTTCGGACAACATATTTCAGCTCGATGTTTTATAAGGTTGCCTTTTGATGAAGCAAGGATAACACTTTTTCAGTGGCCATTGTCATTACACGCGTATCACACGTGCAACAAAAAATTTGAATGATGTACCCCAAACAACATACAATTGATCAATAAACTTGACAACACAAAGTAATAAGAATGAACCATGTTACCAAGGTAAACAATACAAACGATCGTGCCAAAAAAAAGAAATGTACCACAATTAGGGTCAGGAAAAGTGCTTTATTAGCCGAAAACACAACCATATTTTCAAAAGTGGCTGGTATCGGCAATTTTTTATTGTATTGTAATGCTAATGCATGATAACGTTGAGTAATAATCAAAGAGGATATACCTATATAAGCTGTCGAGGATGTTCACTACCACGCTAGTCGTCATTTTGGCGAAAATACTGCCGCAATATGTTTAGCGGTGGCAATTTACTTGTTCAGGTGAACCAAATTTTCAAACTACATTATATAGGAGAGGAAGTGCCGTGCCAATAAACACTAAAACATTTAGGACATCGCTATTATGACAATGCTTTTCAAAGAAAACGTTATCAAGTTTGCCCATTCGTACCACTTTTTTCGGTTTTCTTCTGCTAGAGTTAGACTGCTTCTGGGATTTCTCAGAAACGTATGCGTGTAACCAGGCTACACGCTCATTCTGCTAAGTTTGCAATGACGTGCAAGGCTGCTTGCCGAGATTGAAGTCTAAATTATTTCATAGCATAGGGCGAGTGGCTTATAACTTCAAAACATGTAATACAGACTATCGAGAAGAAGGGATGATGAGCTGTTTCAGCTCCTGTCAAGTTCGCCTTCCCTCACTTGGGGCAAATATTACTATAATAATCATCACAAAATCCTTAAAGCAATGCCAATGTGTGATGTTTTCAGTAAGGTACAGCAAGAATCGTCGGCGGAAATGAAAAGAAAAAAACCCTGTGCATATATTTCTTGTCAAGAAGCTGAGTTAGCAAAAATAATAAAGCACAATATTACAAAACAGTGCTGCAGACGATGAGAGAATATACTACAGCGCCTTAGCGCATCCACTCTCGGTTTCTGCTGACTCATAGCTTTACTGTATCCTTATGAAAATAGTGTTCCTAAGATATTTTTTTTCTCACCGAGACATAACTTTATCAAAAAATCACTGCATTTCAAGCTGCTTGAAGGTAATTATGGGGTGAAGCTTTCAAAGGTGATTATTGTGATTAAAGTTGAGATAGCACTGAGACTGATTGTGGTTGTGATATTAATATATTTTTTTATTCAAAGAGATAGTGCTGAGACCGTTGTGATATAGCGGTGATTCTTCTTTATAGCTGATATGAGGTTCTGAGTTCCGGGTTACGTTTTGACTTCATAATCACAGCTTCATTAGCTATCGTCTCTGGTGTAGAATTTTTTCGTCGGTATTGCCGCCTTGCATCTACTTCAACTTGTCTCAACTGCGCGTCAGCTTGGTGTTTTTCCCGCTTAGCCTTTGCTTCCTTAGCCCTAGTCTGTGGTGTAAAACTTTGTTGTCGCCGTCGCCGCTTTGCATCCACTTCCTTCTCTTTTGTCTGCGCGGTAGCTTCCCGTCAACGGCGACGCTGATACTCAGCACGTCGCGCTTTCCTGCGTTCGCCTTCGTCCATATGAGAGAAAAGAATGTGTGGTATGGAACGTGGTTATATATATTTAGCGTTGACAGCAGCGCCATCACATCTACAATTAACCACAGCGCCCTCTGTTGCTTATAAGTTGAAGGTTACATGCAAAACGGTTACCACCAACGCCCTCTGTTGCTTAAAGTTGAAGGTTACATGGTGTTACAGACAGACGGGAGACGGCGGACATCGTGAGGTCTTAAGGAGCTTCGCCAATGAAAATTGTGAAAATCACGTTATAAAAAAAACAGAGCACATCTACGGAGTGAATGATGATGATGATTAAGGTGAAGCGTCAAAGGTTTTCATCAGCAAACTATGAACCATCCGCTGGCCGTATCAGTCCATCCCATGCAGGTTAAAATGATTTCACATAAACAAAACAACAAGCGATGATGGTAAGAATATTAGTGTCGTCAAAGGGGAGAAATTCAAATGCAATGACTTTTAAAGGTAAAATGCCACCGAGAGTGTATACCCCTTAGTGTTTTAGGATGCCGTATCCCTGACGCATTCCCGGAGAAAACCTTTTTAGACCCACGACAATATGTTTGTCTCCTCGCTTTCATGCTCACTCTGGAAGGGTATCCACTCGGAGTCCGTCTTCAGAGAGTTTCCTTTGCTGCGACGTTGCTCGACAGAGCACGTGGCGACAGAGCGAGGCACTCACTGATTAATTTGTGCTTAGGTGTTTCATTCGCAAATCGCAAAGTAAAATTTGAGTAGATATTATGAAAAGAGGAAGCGCAAATCGCTTTTATTTGCCGGAGTCCCTTACCTGATGCGGTCTCCCCTTTGACAAAAGAGCATTAAAGGTACAGTTTAGTTTAAGGGTCGTCGATGTACTGCGGAAGCAGGCGTATCACATAACAATCGGCACGAAGCCAGAAAACTCTGAAGGAACAGAATAAATGAGCACGCAAGAAAAGATGGCTATCAAACTACATTACTTATAGTGTTATTCTGTTGTTTTACTTGCTGAAGCTATGAAGAATTGTCGGATGGGGAAAATAAGCCCACTCAGTGCCTTCTATGTCAAACATGGCTCTAGCGTAGATTCAGTAATTGTAAGCTAAGTCTGGTTTTTCTCACGTTTACCGTTTCAAATTTAATTCGTGTGATATTTCCAAAAATAGATAAAAAATCACGCCGTTAATAATTTATTCTATATATATTTATTAAGCAAATAAATCGATGTAAGTATTAAAAATATGTTGTCACTACGAATTATTACCCTTCAAAATTGAGCACATCTTTATGGCACATGTGAGTGTTATAGAGGAAATCGTACTTTTGTTCACTTTTTTCATAATTAGAATATTCATTCAAAGTAAGCCTCGCGTAAACTCTCCTAACTCAAGTTCTGCTCATTAAAATTATTCTTTTTTTTTGCAGACACATGTAAAAAGTATGAGCTTGTGCAACTGACCTAATCAAATGAGATCTTATGAACAGTAAAAACAGTACTTAAATGAACAACAAAGTGTGCACTAGCACAACGTGCACCTCCGAGGACGACGACGAAGTGTCTCTTTTTTAGAACGCTTGTATCCATGTCTCCTAATTTTCTATTTGTTTTTCCGCAAATTCTTGGAGCTACTGCTCTTTCCTTGCGAGAATAGATGAAGAAGCCTCTCGGGATCTTCGTGGTGGGCAACCGCTAAGTCCGGTAGCGGTAAGAAAACGTGGGACCAACTCAAGCATCATAGACAGCGAGGCAACATAGTTCTACTCAGACGGCTTGGAGTCATCGGATGACAACTACACAGTCGTCATGAGCCGCAATAGAAAAAGGAGGACTGCTACGAACATTGTCAATAGTGAGTTTATTCACCATGCAGGTTACCCCGCTGCGTTGGCCACGTACTATACTCCTCATGGCTGTGGACCCTTCAGCCAGCCTACGGTGGTTTAACAGGCAATTCCTTTCTGCATATCTCAAAGGACTCGCTCCAAATTAGATTAAAGACGTGAAGATAAACTCACTGAAGAATGTTCAGCAGTTGATGTTCTACATTGTAGTGCGCTGAAAAGCCTACAGTACATGACGGAAATCGACATAATCACAAGTAAATCAGTAATCCCCACTTACTGTACTGGGCAGTGTTGGTGTCATTTATGACGTGAACATTTCCATTCCCACTAATGATTTTCCTATCTTGATAAAGCCAACTACCGACGATATCCTCATCAAGTCGCAAGGCCTGGTCAGTTACGTTGCCTGAAGATTGTTTTTGAGGGAAACATTCTCCCACCGCACGTCAAAGTTGGATGCGTTCACCAGCAGGTCCGTCCATACTTACCGAAGTCCCTACAATGCTACAGATGTTTCAAGATGGGGCATGTAAAATGAGTATGTACCAGCAATGATGTGTGGCCGCGGAGTGCCGAACCTCATTCAGAAGACACCTGTCGGGCAACTGCGGTCCAATGCTCCAACTGCCACGGCGCTCATAAATCGTCGTCTAAAAATTGCCCGCGAGTGCGAAATGAGCGCGCGGTTCTCAAACGCACGGTGCGCGACAATTCAACACGCAGAGAAGCTGCTGATAGTGTCAGGTGACGTCAGCATCACCACAAAAGACCATCACGAAACGTGACATCTGACGATAGAGGCACGTCATCTTCCGCAAAAACAACTGGCCACCGATCATCAAGCTCTGCGAAGACGGATACACCGAAAACCAAAGCAGGGTCAACACTCCTACCTCGTGAAGAGTGGCCTGCCCTTCCACAAACACAGCCTGATTCAGAGGTGCATTTAAATCCCGCAAACCTCGATGCCCTGACGAACCACTGATGCAAAGACAACTGAGTATCGCCAGGTCATTAACATGTTGCAGACCGTTATGTGCGCAATGCGCATGTTTTTAAGCAATATGACCACCGCGTCAGCGCAGAGCGCAATGCAGCTGCTGGACACTTTGAGTACGGTGCTTGCAGCTCTAAGGTAAAACTATGACCCGTTACAAGTTGTCTTTTTGAGGCGACTTCAAGAGCGCATCTGTCCTTCAGTGGAATGCCAGAGGGCTTAGGGTCCGTATGTCTTACTTCCGGCAATGTATTTACGAACAATTTCTCCATAATTGTCATTTCTGAACTGAACCTGTTCGTTCACATCTGACTGTCTGAATAGGAGTGCTTTATGTCCTCCACCCACGGAAAGCGCAGCAAGGTTATCGTGTTCACACGGCGCGACTTGACTTATGTTCATCACCCTGTACCCCCTGACTAAGAAAACCAGTACGTTTGCCTAACAGTTGAAAATAAGAGCACATTCACAATCATCGGAGCCTACTTGCCTCCATTAGGTCGTCTAGACCACGAGCGTTTGTGTGGAATTTTGAATTCAACTCTCCAGCGATGGGTTATGCCTGGCGACTTCAATAACCACCACTACTTATGGGGAAGCTCCAGGGCCAACACTAGAGGTATACAGCTAGTGTCTTTTGCTTCTGTAGGTGAATTTATCCTCATGAATGACTGTAGCCCTACTTATCTGCGTGGATCGGTCTATAGTAGTTGCCTGCACCTCACTCTCGTCTCACGCTCATTCGTCTGTAGAGTGCACTGGTTTCCAAATTTAGAAATAAGGGGTAGTGACTGCATTCCAAAATACCTTAATATTGATGGCTTTCCAAGTCTCAAGCCCTCCAGAGCCGTCCAGTGCACCGATTAGCAAAACTACACGTCAATCATGAAAGACTATGCTGGCGGCTCACCCTTTAACCTAGAGGATGTAATGAAGAGTGCCCTACTGTCCACCACGTGTTCGCTTCCGCGAGCTCATAAGGCAGTGACATGGAAATTGAACTTGAGAAACTCCGAGCGATTCGTCGTCGTGCAGAACGACGTTATAGACGCACGAAGTCATTTGAGGATCTGAGAGTGGCCAGACGCACACAAAAGAAAATACAGCATCACATGGAGAATTTGGATTTGCGACGATGGGTATGTTCCCAGAAAGCCTCTGTGACTAATCTGAAAAGCTGTCCGGGGTCCTTGTACAACTATTACTCAGCGCTACCCATTTCAATCTCTGGCACTTCACTCATGCTGCGAAGAGATTGACGTCGCAGAATCTTTCCGTTGAAAGAGTGCCTGTGGGGCAAATTTAACTGGGACAAAGACGGCCCGACTGTTTTGCATCCTCGAGTGATTCCCGAATAGAGTATTCATTACCTTCGTTTTCAATGCAAGAACTTAAGACCGTGCTTGCTCTGTGTAGACGTTTTTCAGACGTAGAATCTGCTGGCATCACTTACCACGCTCCGTGTCACCTAGGAAATCAAGCTCGGAAGGCACTCTTACTGCTATACAACGACTCCTAGCAAACTGGCATGGTTCAAGAGGAATAGAAGTCAAGTCGTCTGACTCTACTTTTCAAAGCCGGCAAGACAACTTTAGACATTTCCACTTACCGCCAGAACGCTCTCGCGAGCTGTGAGGGAAAAGGTATGGAAACAATGATTTTAACGTGTCTGAAATGGTACTTAGAGTTCTACGAAATATATTCAGATGCCATGTCCGGTGTCAGACAAGGCCGCTCTCCAGTTGACAATGTAGTTGACTATGTGACACTTGTAGAGCACCAGAAGACCTGCAAACGTTTATCTACTGCTCTGTTTCTTGACGTTGAAGGGGTTTACGACAATGTCACCCCAAAGCCATTCTCAGCGGCATTAAAAGGATTAGGACTTGGTGGCAAGATATATATGTGGGTTCAGAGCTACCTACAGATTAGGTCATTGCACGTGCAAGTAGAGGATGGCCCGACACCCGTGTAATACTCTAGCCGAGGAGTCCCGCAAGGCGGAATGCTTAGCCCGACGTTGTTGAATCTAACACTCAATAGACTAGTTCGACAGTTTTCATTGCGCACCTTTATAATGTGTGCTTATGTTATACCGGCAGCTGTAAACGTTTTTCCAGCTTATTTTGCGGCATCACAGACATGACGAAGTGCTTTCGCGCTGTGGTGGTTATCGTATGTCAGGAACGCTTTTTCAGTGTAGAGGCTAGGCTCTGATTCAAATTTGCTTAAACATATCAAATGTGATTTTGTTGTCAACATTAAAGTGACACGCATTGTGAAACAAAGCAAATTCATAGGTTTACACGCTCACTTACATGTCCTTCAGTGTGAACAACACATGTACCAATCTATGCGTTCACTAAGTGAAAAGCTGGATACTTTTCTGAATGAATATATGTTGACAATGCTTTTAGAGCATTACTACATGTTCACACTTCATATGATGGCTAAATAGCCGACAAAATGCTACCTATCAAGATAATCTTATGGTGCACCGAAAACTAGCACTTTCAGTTTCGGTTTCATGGGTGATAGATGATCTAACATTTTTGCTTGTATCTTTCGAAAGGAACTTTATAGACGGAGGCTTTATACAGCAAAATGGTGGCACATAAATTTTGCATTTACCATATCTAGAAGCCAGAAATAACATCTTCACAAAAGGTTTGATTTTATTTCACGGCCTGATACCTTATGTTAGAAAACCTTAGGATGTGTAAATAAAGCCAACATACCATTTTTTTTTGCTCTACAATGACATTAGTACCCAGACGTCAGACCAAGACACATTGACACACAAAAGCGATGTGTGTGTCCTCCAAGACCTTTGCACTTCCAACCGTGTCGCACTGCCCAAAAGTAGGTATAATTACAGACTCGTCCTGCTTGCCATTTTCAAACTGTTCACTCAAACTCTAGCTTGCAGCATACAAACTGTAAAATAAAAAAAACGAAGTATAGCAACGCCGATTGCCGATAGATGAGACGTTGCAATATCACAAACCTAAACCACGAAATATAAGTTTATATTGCGGAATATAAAGATGACGCAGGCGTTGCTCGTTTTATTAGGGCATTCCGGTATGCCACTAGGTCACATTAAGAGTGTATTGATCAGCTTAAAAGGTTTGTGTCACACCAACAGCCACCCGACTGTTCGTGTCCGTCTCTACTATTCGTAAGCGAAAGGTTTAAGATATTAGTTTTCTTGAGAATCACGCGCTTCTCTGCTGATGGGCATCAAGTATGTGAACCCAAACTGAAATGCGCTTAGAATTACATAAAGGTAAATATGTGTTCTTATCGAGCTATTCCTATCTCTTTGTGTGTCATCCTATTTTTGCATCCTTCCGTTCGCACAGAAGCAGGCACTTGTTCAAGGAGGCGGGACTGGTGCAAAGCAAAGAAGAATGGAAATAACGTAATATACCAATAGCTTACAAGCGTTCTATGTAGATTGTGTTGTGCAGAATGCAGTGTTTCAAACCCAGCTGTCAAAATGGAGACAGGCTTATAGATTGGATGTCTTCTATATGTGACAGGGCACATTCCTACATACACCGGCACCCACCTACCTGCTTTTTTATTTCCCGAATTGAGAACAGCGTATGGTGGATGTTCAATGGCAGCATCCAGTTCTACCACAATTGCTCGCATTCTGTAAGCGCTAGTTGGTACTTTCTAGTCAGGGCTTTTCATGATTCTACCGTTTACTTTTTGGACTAATTTTTGGTTGACCAATAAAAATATTACCTGACGGGGGCTTGACATTAGTGTTTTTTCTTTTGCTGAGTAAATATCAGAGAAGTTAGCTCAAAAATACAAGTGTTGGGCAAGCGATCGTGCATGTTGGCATATACCAGGAAATACTGGCTGATAAGGAGCTACCGCTGTCATACCAGAAACTGTTCATATCGTCTAAATTCTTGGAAGAGAAACAGGAAAAGAAACTATGTTCATGGCTAAGCGAAAATTTTGAAACATTGCTGCTCACTCACTAGTCAAAATTTTGGAGGAATCAGAAATATTGCAAAGGTGGTAAAAGTAGCAAAACATTTTTTCGTTTAACTATCAGCTGCTATTATTGTCCACACAATTCTTGTATTTTCATGCTAGCCGAAAATTCTTAGGGGACGTCACTGCTGCAGTTAGAGCGTCGTACTTAGGAGGCAAAGTGATTTAAGATCGGATGTGTCATCTTAGCTAACACATATGTGATGTATGATTATTTGATTTGTGTTAGTAGAGGCCTACTTCAGTTTTGTAAACGGTAACATATTAACTCTGTGAAGGCGTTGGCCTAAATTACGCAGTTCCTGCATTGACGAGTAGCGACTGAGTGCGTGACCGTTGTACTTTATGCCCGCGTATTACTTTGTATTTTCTTGCGCATCAGCAGAAAAGTAGCAGGTGCCCGCATTGGCATGACCGTCTCACCTATACACATGAAGCACAAAAGCATTGTATTTTGTAAAGTATGGCTTTTCCGAATTCACCGAATACAGACTGAATTGGCTATACCTGACATTTTATTTTTCCTGTGCCCTCCTTAGAAGTGATTAAGTGTGCAATAATTGAAGGGCATGAAACAATGTCAATACGTAAAAGAACAATATTTCAGCCGCATGTGGGAAACTTACAAATAGTCGTAAATAGGCCCACTTACCATGCCATTCTTCTCCAAATTCTTTATTTATATTCATTGAAACTTTCCTAATAACCCCAATTGTGAAAACAAAAGTGCACACGCCCCTTATTTGTACGACAGTACATTCCGAAAGCGGGTTCAATATTTCAGCCTAGCACTCGATAAATGAAATTACACTATAAAACGTGGGATAGTCTTTGCAGAGAGCACTCTCTTTTTTATAGGTACTTCTCGTCACTGCGAAGCACTGAGAGGGAGCGACAGCCAGTACGGCTGTAATTTAATTAGATGAAAGGGGTAGGACAATAGCGCGCTGCGACCTTTCCAGTGAACCACAACAGAATCAATTAGTGAGTGTATTCGCACAGGTAGACTGCTATCAGAATATGGGGAAGATGTTGGGAAATGTGTTGCACGAAGGAGTAAAAGACGCAGAAGAACTGCATGTGTGTTATGCTTATACCAGTGGTAGAACAGCAAGCTCAACAGCCGTGGCGTAGCAAGCAAGAAGCGAACATAAACAGACATGAACGTAACACAAAATAGCCCTGTGAAACGTAAAAATACAGGACAGATGGTAGCTCGGAAACTGCGAGAGGTGTAAAATAAACGAAAAAGAAACAGCGTGTATGGTTCTCATCTACGCTCATTCCCACGCGATTCCATGTGGTTCTATGCTTCAATGACACTGAATCAGGTCACTAGCCTGAATAGGCAGTTCCGTCTCAACCTAGCCCAATTTTCCGTGGCTTGGTTATGCTATGCAACGATCATCCCTTATCATCTCTTCCTCTTTCTCTTTCTTTTCCTTTCCTGTTACCCCCGTGAGGAGCACACGACTAGACCTCTACTTTCCGAGCCAACCTTTCCTCTTTCTTCTCATTAAAAATCATCGTCATCATTTCCTTCTTCTTCTTATGCTGCGGCGCGACACACTGCATCCATGGTTTTTTGGAGAGCATGGCGCGAGCGAGGATTGTGCTGTCACCCTTAGCGCACTGATATCCGTTTAGCAATATATACATCACAGGATAACTAAGCACGCATCAAATGTACAGTATGTTTCAAAGTTAAGAGGCAATTAGGTACTTTCAAAGCAATGTCCGTGTTCAAGCTGCATCACGCGAAGCCCATGGCACTTTGCTCGCTGCACAGGCGCGTTTGCGATAGGGTGACCTGTTAGCCACAAGAGCAAAATAAGGGGCTAATTGAGAGACAGAGGAAAGAAGTAGGCACGGAGGCTAACAGGATACTAAAATGCGGTATGATACCCTGCACTGGGGTACCTAGTACTCCAAATCTTTGCCCACTTTTTCTAAACAGAGTAGGTTCTAAATCGTAATCAACTTTTTCTAACTACTTCTTAGTGCTCACCCGTAGTAGAGTACATCGTACTCTAAATTTCGAAAACTAGCTGTTCGTACGGCCCGCGACGCAGTGCTGAGAGCACAGATTGTAGGGCAGCCCTTGAGTCCCTGATAATCGACCATTGTTGCGGTGGTTCTCGATTGACCACACAAAGTGCAGCGCGCAAAGCAGCTAGTTTCGCTACTGTAGATGCCTTGGAGTGGTCAGTTCTAAAGCTGATGGTAACACCTCTTGCTGGGATAACTACTGCACCTGACGAACACTGGCGGTGCGTGGAGCCATCGGTGTATATATGTAGACTGTCTGAATATTTCTCGTGCAAAAGAAGAAGAGAATAATGTTTCAGCACGGACGATGAAAGCTCCGATTTCCTCCGGATCTCTGGTACACAAAGATGCACTGTGGGTCGTATAAGACACCAAGGGGGTATCGATTGTTTAGATGCCGGAGTGAAGCCCGAGGGAATTTCTCGTTTTACTTCACAATCATTTTAGCGAACGATGCTTGGCGCCTCTCTGAAGGCAACAGGGCAAGGTGATGACAGGCTGCACCTGCGAAGTGTCTGACGTACGTTCTCAGGACTTCAACAATGTGAATTTGTATCGTATAGTCACCAGCAATTGGCAATTGTTGCTTCTGTTGACGTACATCTGGGCAGACCAAGGCACACACTGTGTGCTTGCGCTTGCTTTCTCCACACTTCCCACGAGAAAGGGCATCATGGGAATTTTCAGTGCCTGCGAAGTCACTGTGGCGCCATAGGGAGCAAACATGCCGATACTGCCGCAAGGGCAAGCTCTTGAAGGAACACGAGAATAAGCCATACCATTTTCGCGGATCGATGCCGCCAGTAATCTTCGACGACTTGCGCGTGAAATCACGTTTTCACTATGGTGGCCACCAAGCAACGAGACGAATCGTCAACACCATCTGTCCTTTTTGATGGCTCTCCGCATGCCCACTGGACTTGACCGAAGAAAAGCCACCCTTTTTCATCGCTTATGGCTAGGAGTGGCATTTACAAAATCTTATTACTTTGTCATAGGAATCACGGACAACGCTCTCTGCGATACCTGTCATTGCGAAGAGACGCCAAACCACATCCTGTGTGACTGCCCGTTGTATGACATCCGGAGAAAATGACTGGCATTCGTTCTTGCGCGCATCGACAACAGACAAATGTCTGTGGACACTATTCTGGCAAGTGTCCGAGAGAAGACATTGCAACAGAAGGCGACAAAAGCACTGTTGAAATGCCTACGCGACACGGACTTGAACAAGTGGCTGTAACAACAATGTCACACACCTCGAAAGACAAGACTGGACTATGACTGAGCGTGCGCGCGTGTGCTGCCGAATGTGTTGTGTTTATCTCTCTTCCCTCTCTGCTCTCTATCTTTCATCTCCCCCATCCCCCTCCTATGCACAGGATAGCAAACCGTCTGTCCTTAGGCTGGTTAACCTCCCTGGTGTTCTTTTCCTCCTACTTTCCTTCCTTCATTCGTACTCTAAATTGTCACACATTTGTTTTTCTAAACACAGCACCATGCATGTTCACCGCCGAACATAGACAGCTGAACACTTTCGTATAGTGGAATACTTTGTTTGGCGATGGGACTGGGGCATGCTTCCCACTCGCGAGCAGCTACAACAATGACAGGTGGTGCGCGTGTCCACCAAGGAGGTTTGAAACTCTTTGGTGTGCACTAGCCCCAACATCGCTGTGGTTGAGACCAACCAGCATGCGGCGTTGGAATGCGTGTTTGCCTGCCTTCTTTGGCGCGCGGCTAATGCTGGTTTTTGTGGGCAACGGGTCCGACAGTTCATGTACGGGGGGGGGGGGGGCGGCGGTTTTCAAGGGGGCTTCTTGCGGTACTATTGTTATGCCGGCGTATTCAGCCTTTGGCGTAACCGCTGGAGGGTCTTGCTGGAAATAGCCGTCGACGTGCCTCATGGCTAATTTTTGAGCGCACGAGGCATCAGATTCCCGCGTTCCTCTCTGAGGAGCTTTTTTTCTCTCGAGATCACGAGTTGATGTGCCATTCGTTATGCGCTTTTGTCAATGTTGAGTATGATTGGGTCCAACCTATTTTTCAGCTGACATGGTGCTAATACACGCCGTGAGGTTGAAGTTGATGTGCTTGTCACCTTGCCCTGTTGCCATCTGTTCACCACCTTGTTATCTCGTGTCCTGGTAAGGCTACAACGAAATTGATGCAAACCATCGAAAAAAATGTGCGCCCATATATATATATATATATATATATATATATATATATATATATATATATATATATATATATATATATATATCTTTTCCATTGAGTAAATTGGGAGTTATGTGCGTTTGTTGTTATGTTCACCAGAAAACATAGGAAACTCTAAGTCGGGATCTGCAGCGCAGATAAGTTGCACCTCCACGGGCACATTTGCGCTCTCTTGACTCCCCAACAGTGTGGAACAGCAAGATCGATATTCAAACAGCACCTATGTTTAGTTCCCAATATTTCGTCAGTAGATTCTGTCTCATTCGCAGCCCCGAAAGGCAGAAGGCATCCTGCCCCTTCTACTTCACCTCCAAACGTAAACAAAGGACTGAAAGCAGAGCACCACGCAAAGAAGCTGACCCGTTTGATGTTGCAAAGGCGCTTCTTGGTGCGGAGACATAAAAGCGACACGTGTCATTCGTTCTAAATGACGTGGCAACCATTAAACGCAGCCACGACTGCAAACGACTGTGCGTGAGTCTTCGAGAAGCCAGATAACGGGCCCGGTTATCTGAATGGATGACCCACAGTCGAATGCTTCGTGTGTTGTTCAAAAAATCGCTGTTGCAGCCCATTCTCTTTGCCTTTGGCGGCAAACTTAGAGACGTACAGCTTTGGATTTTTCAAAACTACAGACCGCCACTACGCTACGTATGCTAGGCTGAAAAAAAAACAAATCCTTCTGTGTTTCGTCTGCTTCACACGCCAGTTCCACTCCTGCCGCGGCTTGCGATGCTTTTGGGGTTGAACGTAGCTGGCGCCGTACGATGACCACCCGGTGCCTATAGTTTATGTTTATATAAAATAAAACCACAGTCAACACGTGCGTGAGCTTTTTTAAGCGAAATTTTATTGTGTGCCTTTCAATTTCATATTCCTTCTTGCATTATTATCTTGTTTACGACGCAAATCTAAGAAGAAAAAAATTGAAGGATTGATTGATATGTGGTGTTTCTCTCCTAAAATCACCATATGATTATGAAACACTCCGCAGTAGAGGGCTCCTTAAATTTTGGCGACATGGGAATATTTAACGTGAATCCTAAATCTGAGCGCACGGGCCTACAGCATTTTTGCCTTCACTGAAAATGCTGCCGCCGCAGCCAGGATTCCATCTCTTGACCTGCAGGTCAACAGCCGAATACCTCAGCCACTGGGCCACTACGACAGTGCAAGGTGAGAGAGAAATACACAAGCGAAGACAGGGAGGTTTAGCCAACGCACGTCCGCTCTGCTTATATGACATATTGAGGACCAGAAAAATGGCTTATGAAATAAACTTTCCTTTTAGAAGTACAGCTTTGACTACTGGCTTTTTTTGTGATATATTGACGGACTCTCATTTGCCTAGCTTGTTGTCATCTTCAAGGAAGCTTTCTATTTTCACGGCGGAACAGAACGCTTCCCAATATATTGAAAGAGCTTCGCACAAGCTGTTCCAAACGTGAATGGATGGTGAAGTTCGGTGGCCTTTGCTTCTCTCTATTTTAGGGGTGAAGCGTTTTAGGATATCAATGTGTTGGCTGGCGTTTGTATCTACTGTCGTGAAGGTCTCTTTGCTTGACGGCAAGAGAGGGCCACTACCACCTCAGCACTTATCTTGTGGCGAGAGAGACCAACGGCGCGCGCTGAATATGGAGTTCTTTCTGAGATGGGTGCTGAAATACCACTATTATCAACGAACCAAAACACGCCCTCTCCCGCCAGAAAATACGCCGATGCAAGCAGTTTCTTCTAGCGAGTTTCGTAACTGAAATAACTGATTTCTCGCTTTGCAGAGGCGTTCACCAGCTATTCACTAGAAAAATACTGGGTCATTGATTGGATATGCATGTACTGCGGGTGGGAGAATACCCTTGTGCGTAGTTGAACAATAAATCTTTGCAATATATATTCGTGTCTAATTAGAGTCTCCAGTTTTAAGGGCGAAGCTAATTAGGATGTCAGCGAGTGTCTGAAGAAGCATGAATCGCACACTGCGTGCTTTGCCCCTCCGCAGCCTGCACGTTCTTGAAACTGATTTCAACACAAGACTGTTTTATACTGGCAGTCCACGAAAACTTCAGCGGCGTGTTTCCGTCACAGAAATACGCCACGCATATCGAACAAACGTTCTCTCGCTCCACAGCAACTGATGCCGAGGACGCAACCCACTGCGCCATGGCGACAAACCCTATCGGCTTTACAAACGTACGTTTTATATTTCATACAGTCTACTTTTCTCTCGCAGTGCACTTGACCAACAGAAAAATGTCCCCCCCTCGGAGCGGTAATGTACATTATATTCATCATTACTGTGACCACCGTTGTCAGTACCCGCATCGCATTTTTCGGTGCGCCAGTCCCATTTTCGTCAACGCCTTCACACAACGCGAGGTACCGGCTTTGGCCCAACCGCCCGCCTTCTCATGTTTTCAATAAAAATTGCTCTGCGACTCGTACCATTCTTAGCTGACTGTTACCACACTCATCGCTCATATTGGCGCAGGGAAAAATAGCGGCCGGCCTACAGGGGTCACACTACGTGTCATCGCTTTCCCACGGCCGCTGGATAATCCAGCAGCCACGGTGTACCTCTATTACAACCATTGGGTTCAATCTAACCTTAACATGCCACGGGCTGACGACCTCAGCCATAATCTTCTTATTTGAGGTGCTGAATAGACAAGAGAGAGAGAGAAGACTAAATATCAAAAAGGTATGAAGGTTCACTAGACTAAGTCCAGTTTGCTACCCTACATGGGGGAGATGAGAATGAGGGAGAAAAAAGGAGATACAGGGGAGGAGATACACTTTGCACATAACACGCACACCACGCACAGAATTCAGGTTTCACATGCAGTCGCACAGTGACGTTGCCCTCGAGAATTGTAGAAGGGCTCGTGTGGCTTTCTGGGTCGAAGTAAGCGAAGGCCACGCTCCCAAGATCTTCTCCTGGGTAAAGGGTCGATCATCCAGCCTCCTTAAGACACACTGGAGAGTCCGGCGATCTTCTTCAAACTCTGGAGAATGGCACAGGACATGGTCAAGAGTTATTCGTCCGTAGTCATTATTCAGTCCGTAGATGTGCCGTGATTTTTTTCAGTAGGAATACTTCTTTCTTGTGAAATTTAGGCACATCTTCGGACTGAAAATAGGCTAAAGGAACCATTAAAGATAATGACAATTTCTGTCAGACTAAAATAACAGCGTTTCAGAACATCCAAACTTCTCAATATAATGAACAGGACTGCTAAACTAATCAAGAAAAAACATTGGGTAAATGTAAGACGTATTACACGCCACAAGTGACATAAGTTGGAAAGAACTGGACTGACGTCAAGAGCCCTGAGTCGAACCACTAGCATTCAGAATGCTTGATATAAACAACTTATGTGCGTTCATTGAATATTACCTGACAGTTTTTTTTTTCACTTGGGTCTGCAACAAGCCACATTACTCTGCAATAAGTACTTCGCGCACATGGACCTCAACGGCAGTTCTCCATCACACTAAACAATATATCATAACTACAAAGTTGGCGATTCGTATACTTCGCCTACAAGAATTCAACCCGGTAGCAATATCCTGTCCCTAGTTCATACTTCATATGCATAATGCATAAAATCTTCTCGAACTTGCTATGCACCCCCTACGTAGCCTTAAGGCAAGAGACCCGGTAACGTATGCGCCTTTTGTGGTGGGGACCAGGCTTTATACCCTGAAAGCCATACAATAATCACATGTTCTGACGCCCCATGACAGTGTACCCTTGTACCACAATTAATAATGCAATATTTCTTGTATTCTCAAGCCTGTATATAGAAGCGTGGATTTGTAATGCCCGAATTTCATTCATAGCATTTCGAAGCAGACGGAGTTATTGTCGCTGCATTGACAGGCAGACGCATAGGTGTGTGTTACAGCACCCTCTTGCCACGCAAACGACCTGTTTTCGATTCACACCTCGGGCCCAGAATTTTTTATATTTAATTTTATTTGCATCTCTGTCGACTTTTCCGTCATGCACTAGATGATGAGTTTTCGCTCTCGATGAACGACGCCGACATCAATACCAACGCCAACACCGGAATTTTCGTCAAACAAGCTTTTTAACTCTATCGCGTTAAAAGAGTGAAGTATGGAGCTCTAGTGTTCCCAAGATCGCAGGTAAATAGCTACAGTAATAAACTAAAAAGTGCTGAAGACAGTAATTTGGCCGAATAAATACAAAAGAGGTGATAGAACTTATGGGTAGGTGCAATTAGGCAGCTTGCCGCTACTACGAGAAAGGTGATAATGAAAAGAAGCCAGAGTCGCTGCTCGCTGTATTCAAATAGCCGAATGGTCAAGCGATCGTTGAAGGTCAGGTTCCTATCTGTTATAGTGGTGATTTAGGTTCTCTTCCTCCAGGTTCTTTATTGTTCAGCGCATTCTTTTTTCTTTTCGCGTATAGGTGTTCAGTAATTTGTGATTTTTTACACTTTTATTCAGTGTTCACAACAGTGGCGTCTCACACTGCATTGGCTTACGTTTTGCTACTTAACCGCTCCTGTAGGGTATCAGCTCTATTCCCTCATTATTAGAAAGCGCACTTTCCTTTTCCGGCCTGTGCAATAAGTGTTTGGTTGCTCTAAAGGGACGTGGCTGCCTATTAGTGAAGTTATCTTTTGATTTAGGCACAATATATGAACATGGTAGTACTTGGGCGGCTTTTAATCTCGCCTTCTAAATTTATTTTACAAGCAGCCAACAAGAAGGTCTAGTAAGGCTAGGAAGTACGAGCAGGTTTGATTGCAATCAGGGACGAAAATTCCGCAGTTAAACGTAGGGTTGATGCAGGTCATCTCTTTCGCTTGGTAAAGGTCAATAAATATTGTAGCCCTAATAACTAAACGAACCAGGCACAAAATCTGAATTCACTTAAGAGTTCGTTACATCATGCATAATGTACTTTTGCCGATGATTGCATATGTATAGTGACAGCTTCTTTCGTCTTCATCAACACTGATTTGTTCGTGTGTATACTTGTTGCATCGCCAAATAGGCTATACGGCTTTCAGTTACATGACGCAAAATTAGTGGTTTCATTTTATAGTATACAGTTGCAATTTTACGCCCTCATGGCGCAGTGTAGCACACTACTGCGCTTAGATTTATTTGAATGATTAGGAATATGAAACTGTTTATTAGCCTGCATTGCATTTGATACTTGTGCAATTTTTGTCAATATTTACGCATTTTTTCAACTGATGGGGACAAGACTCGCACCGGCGGGTCATACAAGCAAATATGCAATGAATTAAAGGAACTGCGCGAAGAACCAATGGGACAAATACAAATTCTACCAAGTTGAAATAGCTTCACAAACATCGATCGCCTTTTTTTTCGCTCACCCATCTATCGAATAACTATTTCTCGATATTTCTGTTCACGGGCTTTCTGCCTCCAACTCAAAGCACGCAGATTCTCTCTGACGAACAGGCTCCACCACAAGCAGCATTCATAATAAATAACGGTGATATTTATTACTTATAGAAGAGAGCTACCTTAAGAATTTTTTTTTGTTAAATGGGCGTTCAGTGACGCGCTCGATAACTTGTTCTGCAGAATCATTGTGAGTAAAGTCGAAAGAGACACGTTAGATGAATGGAAGTGCATGTATTAAGTAACGAGTGAGCCGACCGCAAGGTAAAGATGAAGACAGGAAAATAGACTACATGCTTATATATGTGCTAATGGCAAGACTGACGTGAAAGATACTGACGTGAAGGGAGTGCTGTGGAGATTACGTGACAACTCGTCGCGTGGAGGCGCAATACTTGAACAGCCTCCTTACGCATGCAGGCTGTCTTTCCTGCTTCTCCGAACGAGCCAGCGGTACGTAAGAAAACAGCGCGGGCTGTCGCAGTCCCTGGTTGTGAAGGCGCTACAGTGCCACTCATCGGGCGAAGCGCGTCCCAGAGACATGGTGCACCGTTTCCTTTTTGTTTTTGTTTTTCTTTGTAGATGTGGCAGATTTTAGTGCATGCATGAGCCCGTGGCAGGCTATATTTATGAGCTGAGGAGACAGATGGGGACACGCCCTCAAACAAGTGACGCAAGTAGAATATAAGAATATAAGGGGTGCATCCAGATGGTGGTGTCCAGGCGGTATTCGGATCGACACGTAATTTCTGCCTGAGACGCATATCATATCTCCTGGTTCATTATTGCATACTTAACAACAACGATGCAAACCTAAGAAAACTTTGTCGGCTGTTGATGTATATAGAAATAGAGAGAAAGTGAAATTGCTTACTTTTTTAATGAATGCCAAGTCAAAGCCTGGCGATGTAGAAAAGGTCAACATCATTGTCGGCAGTGCGAGAACCAGCTGAACGATGCGACTCGGCAATACCGTCATGGACAGTGGGCGTGAAAGGCGTCATCTTTGTGAGCTTGACAGACTCATAGTGCGACCGCGTTCCATTTGGCGAAACCACCAGTCGCAAACACTGTTCTTGGGTGATTTTTTTTTGAAAGAGCGAATTTATGTTGCTATGCCCCACCGACCTGCAACCACACTGGTCCTGCAGAACAAGATTGGTCGTGGAGAACAATGTTGAAAACGGAAGTGACCATAAAACTTGTCGGCCACCAGCGGAGACACTGATGCCTCCTTATATCGGGATACATGAAGCAAACCCAATGGACTTCGCTTTGTGAGTTCTTTTATGATAGTCGTAGCGTCTCTTCCGAGTGCTAATGCAAGTAGGGCGCGGCTCTCTACGTCTATCACTCGCTACTAGCAGTGAAGACGCTTATTGCTTACTTGTCTGCGCCGTCAGCGGCTTGTCACTTATATTGCAGTGTCTGATGGCTAGAGAAGCATAAAGGGAGGCATGGACCACTTTATATTCGCTTTGCTCGACTTCTTTGAGTGAGTAGAAAGTTGTCTACAAAACACGCCACGCTTAGACGGCCATGTACCATGAGTGATGCAAAGTATAATGGCCAAGAACGAGGAGCGAAGATCAGAATACCAGAAAAACCGAAAGACTTCACAATAAAGCAGGAACTCCTGACGGTGCAACTGGACTAAGAAGCCTGGCTTATATGACCCAACTATAGATAGCTCAAGCGGAAGCAATGCACCACCCACGTTCCCATCTGTCTTCAGAAAAAACTGTCACTGCCATTACGCAAGTCGATCCTTTGAAGAAGAGTTCAGTGAAAATGTGGAATGCCCGAAACTGTTCATCGTTTTGTGAAAGTATAAAAACAGATGCGAATCAATACGAAAAACGTGCTTTGAAGATCTGTGAAGGCATGCCACCCTTGCAGAGAAAAACCAAGGAATGCAATGTTACAAAAATGGTCAACTCAGGATTAAATAAGGGGAAGACGGGCATACGCAAAAATATCTGGACAGGCACCTATTGTAAAAGACGTCTAAAGATTTGCATCAGCAATAATACAGATTTTCTCGAAACCTAAATATTTCGAGAAATCTACTAGAATAATGAAACCGGTTGATGAAGTAAAATTATAGGGCATCATGTGAAGCAGCAAGTGCTGGGCGAATGAAAGTTGCAGGGAAGATTGCAAACGCCAAATTATCAGTTTCAGGCGCGTAATATCACCGCAAAACCTCTTGCGCGGCGTCTGTGTAATCTAGAAGATAAGGAAAAAGTGTTTTAAAAAGAACTAACCCGGTACAAAGACAGCTGTTGAGTGGTACAAACCTCTGTCGGAGGAACGAAACGTGCTACGCGCTCAGCATGCTTTTTATGAGTAGGAGAAATAAAAGCTCGTTGGGAGCAATATGAACAATTTGAAATATTGAAGAGCGTTTCGGCTACAAAGTATTATGACATCGAACCAGCTTTTATTTTGAAAGTCAGTAATATTCATTAGGCTTACTACAATATGAAACAAAAAAATGAACTTCGCACCTGCCACAACAGTAGTGTTACAATATACACCCATTTTTTGTATCATTTGTCACCCTAAAAATCTATATTTTTGGTAACGCAGCCCTACCTCTGAATCACCTAGAGATACATGAAATCCATTTATTCTATGTCGAGTGTGATAATAATAGGTGGCAATATACAAAAAAGTATAAATATATCTAAGTTGACGCGAGAGAAAAATTTATCTTAGGGGCGTACATCAGCTTTGGCAGCATACTTGCATTCTCACTAGGTATATCCTCCTGCACATTTAATAGTAGCAAGAGTAATGCTTTTTTCTATTCATCGAAGCTACCGTTCTATTTCAAGAGCACTTCCTGATTGTTTCATGTATACCATTATTCGTATGGAACCCCTGTATATGTGAATAAAATGCCCTAAATGCCATGAATACTGAGTGCGCTATATCACTTTCTACCTTAGTCACCAATGAGGTGAGGATGAATATTTTTTAAATAAAAATGGCAAGCTGTATTGAAGAGATGCTATCGTATATTTCACGTTCCTATTCGTTCTATTCCATTCATTTATTTTCACGACGACAACACAATACAAGCGCCATCAAAACTACTTATATTGTAATCTCAAAACCTACCGGGATTGACGGAAAATAAGACTCTGAACAAAGAAAACCTTTCAAATAACTCGTTAGACGACGCTTTAGGACGACGTCTGGAAATTCTGCGAAAAGTGCAGAGCAACTACGTCTGCTTTAATGACGCTTATAAGCGGCACTCAGGCCATCCTCCACACTTACTGCATGGCAGTTATTCGAGAATTATCTAGCAAAAAAGGCTAAAAGAACTTTGGGAGGAACAAAAAAAGCGTGTTAACTTAATATAAATGTCATCTCAGCCACAATTTTTCTTCAACGTACCTTTCACACTAATGAGAGCCCGTCACAGTGTCCACTGACGAGCCTTATAACGAGGCTGTGAACAGATAAGCAAAATTTGAAAGAGCGCACCTCAGCAAAATGCGCTATATATGCAATAAAAAGAAAAGTGAGTGGTAGCGGTGAAAGCAAAACAGAAGGAGTTTAAACGAGGGCATATCATTTTCCAGCGCTGTATGGCGGTACTTTTGGATTGCCTCGTTAAGCCTCAAATGGTGCGCCTGGCATCGAAAGGAAGTGGAAAACCTAGGCAGTGCCTGTAATTTGTGCTTCATATCAATATGGGTGGTTTTATTACTACGTTCACATGAACAGATGGGAAAGTTTTTACAGAAAATTGTTCTCAGGGACGCTTTGTTTTCAGAAAGTGCTACTGGAATGGTGCTATGGTGTCTATAGAAAATTGCTCTTCATTATTAGTGGAATGTTTAATATCGAGGCGGAGATTGACGCAGACGTGCGGGAAAAAATTAGTTAACAAGAATGCGGATGCTGAATTTTGTATGCTTAATGCAACAAGAACCACATCTGTGGGCTCTGAGTGCATAGTTTACTTTCAGGTACATGCCGGAAATGGAGCGTCAAGTGGTTTTAATCTATCATTATTCCGCAATTTTGAGTAGGGCAAGTGCGACTAAGAAAAGCCAGACAGTCATGATTCTGTGTTATATGCAAAACGTATAATTTGTAAGCACAATATTTGTGCCACATTCTCACGTCACGTTGAAAGCGCAGATGTTTAAAAAAAACAGCGCGATGAGAGAAAAAAAATATCACAGGCCATTATCGTTATTTGAAGTACCGTTCTAACCCATTGATGCTAGTAAACTGGGAAGACACAAAAGAATTATTGGTGGGTCATATGCAAAGGAAACCTGCTTGTTGGATTGTAAACACGCTTGGACTGTGTACTCTACTTTTATGTGATCCTGAAAGTGAAGAAGTTCATTTTAATACTGTCTATAATGTGAGCTAAGGTCGTACTTTATTCTCTGAAATTCATTGAAAAATTGAAAAGAAAATGACGCAAAGCAGACGAGTTCTACAGTGCAGTCGGTCCCAGACTTATAATACTATACACCATGAGACAATCCTATATTGTGAATAGATGTCTTCAAGTAATTAACCCAGCCACTTTTTTCTATTATGGTTTCCATGGCTGCTCTCTTGAAACTCATATTAGAAGTTTTGACGACTACTGTGAGCTGCTTAGAACATCTGCGAATAAGAAATGCCGGTTGAAGGTGACACTGAAAATATAAAAATGATCGCAAGTGCTCCATGTGCCCATTACGCATTCCCTTTCGGTAATAAACGCAATTTAATTTTTCGGGAGACAGAGAGTCACATAGTTCTTGAGTTCCACGGAAAGAAACTATGCTTATTTTAGAGCGCATCGCGCAGTCGGTCTGGCGACGCAGAGCAGAGTATTGGGTCACATGGGCTATCATTCGAACATAAAAAATAAAGATATGAGTAAGATGATTGAACGCTACTGTGAATAATATCGGGGGGATAGGATGCATCACTTTAATCTAAAGCGGCCAGTTCGAATGTTCTTGTAATAAAAAGCGACAACAGGACGCTTTCAAAGCATTGAAATGAAATATACAACCAGGAACAAATGCTTGTGCAATAAAAAAAGTTAGCAGAAATGTCATCAAACTCTCCAAACGAAACTACGTAGAGTCAATTTCACTAACAGCAAGGCGTGAATTAGTGTAGCTATAGCTGTAGTTTACACGAAGCAGGGCTCGCTGTTTACCAAGCTTCAGAGTAGCCAATAATGTTCAGAAAATATATTCAGTAATGCAAAGACGCTATCCAACACCCGTGGCAGTGTTCTGTTGGTTATGGTGCTTGATTACTATTGCGAATGTCATGGTATTAAACCCCAGCTGCGGCCGCCGCGTATACAATATACTTGAAAATCCTCTTGCCTGTGTACTTAGATTTAAGGGCCCAAGTGATGCATAAAGAAGACCTGGTGGTCCAGACTTCTGGATCTTTCTCCTGTGGCCCGCGTGATACTAATACCATGGTGGTGACGTTTTAAACCGGAGAACGTACAAATGTTGTCATCAACATATAAAACAAATCCTTCAGAAAAGAACAGACCATGATTCTTACAGCATACTATACGGTCCACATTTCAGTGAGCAACAAGTAACTATAGGTTCTTTTTCAGATGAGGTTATGCTGGCACGTTTACAGGGAAAGCTGTTTTCACTTGCTATGTTTCATGCTATTATTAAGAATTTAAGGCTATACTGACAAAGCCCTCTAAAATCATTCCTGAAACAAGGTGAAAACCACAATAAACAAAATTTACATCTAGTCTTCATTTAAGAAGAGCACCGTTATGACAACGCAAAAAAAGAACACATAATTATGATGTTCGCTGTAAAGTTACGAGCAAACAACATATCACAAACGCTAGAATAGCATTTGTGGTGCCCACAAATGAACCAAACTACAAGCGAAATGAGAGCATCGACGAGCCTCGCGTTAGAAAAGTAGAGTCGCAGAAGAAAGCTAGCGCTGCTGATTAATATCGTTTAATTAGAGAATCCCGAAGATTCCGGGCTGTATAAGAGAACTTATCGACCAGTTTCGCATTCGCCCTCTCAAACGAAAACGTTGGGCGGGTGTTTTCTCCATGGCAGCAAGGGAGCGTTTCGGGAAGGCGGAAAGGACAAGCGGAAAGTGCGAACAGATGGAAATAATACGTGACGTTGCTGTGCGAAAGAAGGTCCGTAACAAAGTAGCGGACTCACTGTCGCTGGTCAGAATTTGTGAAGGCACGGAATTAAGGAGTAATGAGAGCACTGGGCTGAGAGCGAAATAACCAGAACGCATTATTGAAAACAGTTCCAAGGGTGTATTGCGATTAAGGGTAATGCCGTACTTGAACAGTACTGGCTGCTATTACTTTTAACTGGTTGGGGAGAATCAAATCTCGAGAAGGAGGTTTGCCATCGGCGTCGCCTGTAGTGAAAAAAACGACGATGGATGGCTGGAAAATTAGTTTCAGCGTTTCAACTAAAAGGAAGTGTAAGAGTGGGGAGGTAGGAAGAAGAGCTGAAGGAGGTGAAGGATGGTTCCTAGAAAAAAACTGCCAAGCGATAAGAAAGTTTGCATGTTAAAACTTTATTCTACCTGTGGTTCCGATTACATATTAGTATTCACTCAGCTGAAATCTAGGTCAAGCATGCGCTATGCAGTTATGATTGGAAGCGACAGCGGAACAGATTGTGTTGCTCGAATAGGGGCCAGAAGCAAATCGCTACCGTGTAATTAGCGTGGTATTTACGTAGTAGCATTCTACTGGCAGCCTTCTGAGTTATGGAAAGGCAAATGCAGAGGAGCCCCAACAATATGTGCTCATATAGCTGCTAATATTATTCTGTTCACAGCTTCGGTCTTCTGGCCAAAGCTCTGAAAAAAAAGAAAAATACTGAAAAGTGACCAATCTTTTCCGCATTTTAGCTTCTTGTGTTTTTTTTCACATTATTGAGGCTATTTTTACTGAATATTGCCAATAAATTACCAAGTTTGAAAAAAGTAGCAAGGTGTTGGAAATGCTGTAACTAATGTATTATGACTTGTACCTTCGTTATCAACGATGCATTCCTGATATCAAGATGTGTAATGAAATTTCTGGGTTTCTTTAATTGTTGACACTCTAAAGTATTGTGGCACATATGTATTGTGTACGATGGGCCCACAATGTCTTCAGGTGTATTGACACACCTTTACTTCAGCCAGTTAACATAATCATGTGTGCTAAGTTTGCACGAAGCCACGCAATGCTCATAAACAGCGAAGCTGATTGACGGATGAATTAACGAGTTTTAATTGAAATTCCGAGAGACGCGAAGCTTATTGATGTCCTGATTATTCCCTTTAGTTCCGAATTATGTTACGATGTCAGAAACCCACCAAATTACGTTGCAATATTCCAAGGCACTCATTATTATATTCTAAAGAAAAATGAAGAAAAGCGTTGTTTTGTGTGAGTTTAAGTAAATGATGAGTGTATAACTAATTATTTAAATATTTTTCTATCAGTAAGCTTCGGTTCTTGCGTAACGAAAATCCTAAATTAGGCCAAAATAAATGCACGGTTTTTTGTACTTGTTTCGAGCAGAAAAAAAATACTTTTCACGTAGGTTCTGGAACGCTTTCAGTCCAACGATCGTGGAACATGGTAGTGTATCCAGCAAAGTGATCCTCTGCAGGAATACGCAGCATAATGAAGGTGAATGATCGCGAGTGGTCCAATCATGGCGCCTGAATGAATGTACACGCTTAGCTTTAAGCCACTTGAAGAGAAATGCAGGGTGTGACGTTTCAGTCGAGGTTGCCGTGTAAATTTATACACACATTCAGTGAAATGGTTATTTAATGATATAACATGGTTTATATGGGCTTGAAAATGGCTATAACAAGGCTCAAGTATAGGCTGCGACAAAGTTTAGTTTGGCATTCGTTTGATGGAACTTGGCTGTAACAGTGCAGAACATGGTTTTGTCCAGGCGAAAACTTGGCTGTAACAAGGTCGATGCGATACTGTCACAAAATGCGTGACATTGTCGTGCTTTGCTGCCAGTGACCAGTGGTTCAAAGCAGACGGCAACACGCTCTCGTGTAGACTGCCGCTCAAGGTGGCGTGGTCGGAGGTGGAATATAGGTGTGGAACAATGTAGACCACGTGATTATCTTGGTGTGAACGCTTACGTGCCCCTAGCTGTCACAGCATGTTCCGCGATAGTGTGTTCCGCGATAGTAATGAAAACTAACATACAATACTGCAAAAAGGATAGCAGATTTCATTAGTAGTAAATGTATTACAAATGTGAAGAAATACAAGTGAACGAAAAGATAGCTTGCCATGTGCAGGGAACGAGCCTGAGAGCTTCGAGGTTAAATGTCGCTGGTCCGATCCTGTCTAAATTGTGCAAATATTGTCCTGTGACCACCTTCGGTGTGCACTACACAACGGTATCAGACCAGAGTTTCGGAAAGCCTGACCGAATGAAGCCGCATCAGCTGGTGGGTACTTATAAGCACTGAGAAACGGAATGTTAGATGGCTGCTTTCCTCAGTCAACTGCGTATATTTTGTTTGTACGACCCAGTGTTTCGGCATACATTTACACCGTTATAAGAGCATACCAAGAAGCTCATCTTGGTTTACAGACATGAACAAAAAGTATGGGCGTGGAGTTAGCGGCTCACAGCGACATGTGATTCCTGCGATTATCTCCACGACGCATGCGTTGCATGTCGCAAGGAGCACAAATTGGAACGACCCGGTAACCAAACGACGCAGGTGTTTACAGATCATTAGCATCATTGTGTGCAACACGTTAATGGTGATGCGACATGCGTACACCAAAATCGACATTAATGGAGGGTGAATAATCAATAAAAAGTCTAATGCTAATGCACCTACAGATTTATTATTAAGGCAGTATTAGTGACTATTTTAAATAGGAAGTGAAAAACAAATGTGTCAATACGTCAATGACTTTCTTACTTTTAGGAAAGTTAACGTTGAAGTGCCACAAAAGCACCATGTGTACGCTCCTTACTGCATATTTTGGGCCTCTATACCAATGCTATTATTTTTTTGTACATCCGCTGAGGTAGGTAAACAGCTTGTGCATTGGCCTGCGAAGGTCGGGATCGCAATTTTTTAGCGATAAAAGAAGCTGAATTTTAGCAACAAAACAGCTGTGTGACTCCGTCTGGTATTTCATAACAAATTTTATTCCGTTTCTTATGTTGTGCGTATTGACCTAAAGAGAAGAAAAAAAAAGCTGCGACCCCAATGGCATTTGCTCACTACGAAGTTGAGGTTCTGTTCTTGAACTCGAGTGTTGAAGTTCTAGTAACAGCAGCGACTTTTTCTTTAGAGCAGTATAAAATAACGCAGGGTCATACTAGTTTACAGGTGCACGTTGACGTGGTCATGTGTTAGGAGCTGTTAGGAACCCTGTGCTATCCCATATTTACTAATAACACAGAAATTAACGTATAACATTCTGTTCGACCATGGTATTCGAAATATCCAAATGTTATACTTTACTGTCTTGTTTATAAAACAAGACGAAACATGTATGAACTTCAAGGTGTGACGCATAGTATAGCATAAAGTATTCTTGCTGAGCGAGGGAACAGACAGGTGGGAGGGTAACACCATACGTCTAAACTAAATGCTCCTAGTGCTTTGACAGCTGCGGACAGGTTACATGGGCGTTTTATTTATTTATGGCCTCGAATATGTCTTGTGAGTTTTTCGGTGCTTGGTAGATACGTTGGCCGTGGTAGAACTGAACATCAAAATCTTTAGTCATGGCTGAAGGAATACCGCACGCTGTCCAATTTCGTGAAGCCGATGTTGAACTCTGGGTGTTACAAAGCAGTCCCGATTTGCGCTTTTTTATTTTTTGTTCTATTCCTGATTGTATAGTCAATTTTTCTTTTCATTCAGAGGAATGTTGTTCTGTTGCATATGAGCCGCGTTAGATGCAGTCGAGAGCGCAGTAGATGTTGGGGAAATTGATGTTTTCCTTGTGGCGCCAAACCATGAGCATATCAGAGAGCACAAAAAGGCGACAATTACAACTAAAAAATGGTAGGACGCGATCGCTAAATTGAGGGTAACTTATTTCAGCTCTTTTCTTCAGTCGTAAGACATATGCACCGTGAATGTTACATGTTCACAGAGCTGGTTGTCAGGCGCTTCTGCAGCAGTTTATTTTGCAAAAATATCATCGGTCTATTGGTTGTATGCTAAACAGAGCACTTTCACTCAAAATTTATCCGCATGGGAGAGTCGTTGAAATTGTAACATAATGTGCATTCAATATTGCAAACTGGAAAAGTTTTGGAGAGTAGCCGCGTCGCGCCCATTTCAGGTCTGGCAATCAATAATAGCCTTGTGAAGAGGTCGTGTGATTCGTATCATTATGTCATCTTTGGTATGTAAGATGGTTGCAATGTGATGGTCAATGTCGTTCGTGTTCTTTCCTGCGACAGCCACCGGTCGCTGCCTAATCAACAAGTCTTGCTAAGCTACAGAGGCATATAAAGTTTAAATTGTTGGAAACACGCTGAAGCCCAAGTGAGAATATATTAAGGCTTCGGGCTGGTTGGGTTTCACAGGCATTTTAAACGAGAATATATGCATGGGCACACCATTTTTCTAGTGGGACAAAATTGAATAATTTATGTTCTATAGTTCCTCTAAAGAACATCATTCGGTGACATTCAGTGCCAATGGCTGAGTTCACCGTCACATGCAGAGGCAAGTGAGCCATTCTGGGGGAAGAGTTCTCACTGCTCAGGCATATTTCTGATACTGTTTGTCTGCTCCCATAAAGGCATCACTGGACGACTTGAATGGCTGTGCATTCAGTCCCAACCATATTGATTATTGTTATGATTAGTAGAGAATGCGCTTACGCAGGTATGGATATCTCACATTTCTTGCAGCCGTACCAGCTGGTTCACAAAGGTCGTTATGACTACATCTCGAAAAAGGACCACACAGTACTTGCTACCTGCAGGGAACACTGGCACGAAGATGACGCCTTCTAACTTCACCACCTGCCTTGGCTGATAAGCACACGGAAACTGCCTACTGCCGGCTTTATTCAGTCTTTGAACAGAAACATTAGAAATAGCGTCAAGACCAATGGACTCATCAGGAGGTTAGGTTTTCAGCAGTGCAAGTGTATTTCCAATGTTTTTAGATTTGAAGCATCTACATACTTTGTCGATTGGATGCTGACTGAAGACAGCGCTGAGTCAAAAGACATTTTATATCATTTTGTTTGCAGAACGCGCTTGCGAAATTTCACTTTTGGTCACAAAGCAGAACAAGAAACTCCCCACAACATGTCTCTACTGATATATTCGAGGGGCTTCCTTATCAGTACAGAAACGAAAACAAAGAAGCACTTCAGACACAGTAACCTATGGCACAGTGTCATACGCGTTGGGATAACTTTCAAAGATAGGGGATACAACTTTCGATCGCAATTTATTGTGGAAACACTAAAGATGTACAACGTCACACTCAAGTGGACACACTACTTTGAACCACGAGCACTGTTAAACGATCTCAAACGCAGCGATATTGATATCGCAGGTGCTGTACTACCTCTAAGCACGTGGATGTTTCAACTGCTATCCGTTCCAGCTGCATACACTCAGGCCCAAGAAAGATTTTACGTTAAAGGCGTCCAGCTGGTTCCTGTGTCCTTCTTTGATGTTCTTCTGGAGTCTACACTTGGTTTATGTCTACTTGCATTCGCATTGTTTTGCGTCTTACTAACATTGGCCTTTTCTCAGTCGCAGAAACTTCGTCCAAGACCTCAAGTACCAAACGAAGATATCGACTCATTTATGTTTCTTCTTGCAGCATTCCTCTCCGTTTCCTCGCCACTCAAGCGCCTACAATTCAATGCCACAGTGCGATATTTCTTGTACGGTGTGGGGCTTGTGGCTATCCTTCCCCTTTCGAGTTACTTCAGAAGTGAGCTGGTCCCCAGGCTTAGCTTGAAACAGAGACCGGATATCACTGACACGATCCTTGAACTTGAAGATGCCTCAGACAATCAGAAACTAAACATATGTGTCTTAAGGGGAACGATGGTTAGTACCATCTTGGGTTAAGACGGGAAAGAAACCGTTGGTATTTACTCGAAGCTACGAAATGCGTATCTAAGAAACCATTACAAGTGGGCGAATAACCCCGAGCTTTGCAGGGACTGTGCGAACGAGAGAGATCACGTATGCATCACACGACAGTTAGTTCCTTGCATAAGTAAGGCTTGGCTTTTGCGCGGTTTCGAAGAGTCAAAAGAAGAAATTGTTGAGGTGTGGCTAACAACAGCCGTTCGAAAGAATTTTTCTTATTGATACAGTACCGCGACCATATTCGACAAATTGTCGAAGGTTCACTCTTTCACTGGCCAGGACTTCCTCTTTATCACTTGTGTCAACGTGATTCAAGCGCTGAACTAAATAGTGACGCTCCTCCAAACCAGTTTTTCAAATTGAAGCGCTTCTACGTACTTTTTGCTTACTCCTAAGCATTGCGGTTGTGGTGTTTCTGTTGGAGTTGTCAATCAGAAGAAATTTCTCCAAGATGTCGTATGAGAGCAATATTGCAAAAACCAGATCTAGTCAGTACCACTTGACCTTTGTAACGCCCAGCGACCAATTGAAAAGGGCCAAATAAACAGAATGAAGTGCATAGGGCCGTCATTATTATTACAAAGGTACATTCTTTTGTTTAAGATGCCGTGTGAAGCGATATTTTTTGAAATGGCACTACTGCGAATGCTTTGCATGTGTTATTCCACTGCTTGATGAAGTGTGCGTGTTTGAAAGCACGAGATTGTACCATGTTCATAACGTGTTTCCAATACAGTACATTCCAGTTTGATGTCTTGTTTGTGAATGTCATCTTGAATATATTTTGTTTGATAGCCCTGCCTAGCTGTAGACCAAGGGTCGGCAGCATATTGAAATGGAGAGCCAAGCTGCATGTAGCCGACACAGTTATGGCCTGGTTAGAAAATCGAGGCATAGGCGTAGGTGTACTTGCCGAAAAAAAAGCAAAAATATGTGATTAGATAACAGTAAATAGCAAAATTGAATAAGCAAAGGTGTTTATTATCAGCACGCATGTTGCGATGTTCCCAACAAACGTAGGTGACAAGTTAAAATGCCTAATTAGGTCGAAACTGCCATGTCGTATTTTAGCTAGGAAGTCATGAGGGAAGCAGCGAGGAGGCCGACGTCTTGTTGAAGGCCGCATATAACAGCCCCGTGGGCAGCATGCGACCCGCCAGAAAAATTGGCTGACCCCTGATTTACAAGGCCATAAACTTGTATTTTCGGCTATTGGAGGCTGAATTCAATAGCCGAAATATAACGCGGAAACGTCCATGCGTCTAAGAAGCTTCAGCATTTTAGTAGATAATTTTGATAGGACCACGCCCACTCCGCGAACTGTACAGATTATTCTGGAACGTACGTCACCGCTAGAGATAACACTATAAGATTCGATGGCAAGTGCAATAGTGCCAACGCGCTTCGCCGCTTGTAAGTTGATCGACGGCCGCTGATCTGCCCGTCACTATCAATGCCATTGCCTCGCCGTAATCTTATTTTTCATTTGTTAGCCACAAGTTCGGCCCGAATAAACTGCTTCATTTTCGATCTGTACTCGACTCCCTTTGGCCACGTCACGACTCCGTGACAATATGCGGCCTTTGAAAACGATCGGTCCTCCTATCGAAACGTCGACCAGCCAGTCTGAGCCACTTCACCTGTTCATCTTATGATTATCCCACTACGTTGTTTCCATCTGTCGGCTCCCACCTGTATTTTGGATTCCTATAAAAATAGAGAACATAAAAGCACCAGGCCTGCTTGGAAGGCACAGCACAGTCACAGCGAAAGCTAGAAGAGCGGCCTTTCAGAGCCTCTTCTAAATACTTATTGGATAGCTCCTTCAAGCACACTCGCTCGGTTACCACTTCACTAATAATAATAAAATTCCAGTGCAGAAGGCCGGCATTCGCTATGCTATCCTTCGTCATTCTTCTGAGAAGCTAGTATCTGCTAAATTATTGCGAACAATTTGGTACCAATGCAATGGCTGACGACGATGAGGAAATATGCCTGAAGTGGGTATGCGCCAAAATTAAGAGGTGGTCAAAAAGAAGGTTTTGTAGTGGGTTGGATTATTGGAAGACCCACTCGTTGCACTATTTACATTGCATACGCCTGGTTGCTCGTTGGCTGTTCTAAAACGCTTTTTTACTCATAATAACGCGATTCCTTTCCCCACATCAAGCGTGCATATAGGGCAAGTTTGCCTGCAAGTCGCAAGCACTGGTGTAGCTTAGTGGTAGAATACTGGGCTGGCACCCAGCAGACTCAAGTCTGGTCCCCACTGTGTCATTGGTACTAGGTGTTTTGCAGATTTCGCGAGATGTGCTTACGGACACCGGCGGTGGTGGTGGCGGACAACTACGGCACTGCGCGAGACCCAAATTGTGATCTCATAACAGCTTTCGCTGTAAAAAGCTAAGCCCGAAACCTGCAGCCAAAGCACTTACCAGAAGAAAGAAAAGGCTAAAAATTGAAACAAATTATTCACAATTCATATTTATATGGGCAATGTTTCTGTATATAAACGAACCTATACAGTTGTTGCGGACCATACCGCCACGATTTCATCACGACAAAATCAACTGAATGACGCTCTTCATCAAAAGTTGTGGGTAGCTTAATGACTAAGGGGCTGGGCAGCTAAGCTTTGTGACCTGGATTTGATTTCTAGCCGTAGCAAGCTCCTATTTTCATTAAGGCGCAATTCATGAAAACGCCGATAATTATTGTATATAGAATTGATATAACGTGAAAGTGAGACTTCTTCACAGAGATGTTTGATTGATTGATTATTATGTGCAGTTTATGGTCCCAAAACCACCATATAATTATGAGGGACGCCGTAGTATTGGCCTCCGCGAATTTCAACAAGCTTTGGTTCCTTAAAGTACACCAAATTCTGAGCACACGGGCCTACAACATTTCTGCCTCCATCGGAAATACAGCCATCGCAGCTGGAATTCAATCCCGCGACCTGCGTATCCACTGCCGAGTACCTTAGCCACTAGACCACCACAGCGGGGTTGTCTTCACTGAAATAGTTGAGCGTCTCCTGTGCATTGTTTCACCGAAAGCAATAAATTGCAAAGCCACGTGAAGAACTGCAAGCTGCTCAAAACTCGCAGCGCACACCTAGGTGAGCATATGTAGGACGAGACGATCACGTACTAACAACTGTCGCAGCTCAACAACTAAAGCACTGTTAAAACAGAAAGAAAAGAAACGGCAGCATATCCACGGGGTGAATGATGAAGAGTGGGGCGAAGCATCTGTCCGTTCATTCAGTCTCGCTTCCGTCCATCCATGCGTCCTTCTGTGTGACCATCCATGCGTCCATCCACCCGTCCGTGCGTTCGCCTGTTTGTACGTCCGCACGTTCATCCGTGCATCCGTCCCTGCGTTCGTCCAAGCATCCATTCCTGTGTCTGTCCTTGCATCTGTCTGTGTGTCCATTCGTCCATATAGTTAACATTCCAAGTACCACCATCTCGCATCTTTTCATCATATCATCTGCATATAAAAGCACCGCCATCCAGCGGACATTCCAAGGACTAAACAAGAGGTGGCACACGCACACTTTCTTACGGCTTGTGCTTTCTGTCTACTTCTTACCTTTAGCCATCTCGAGTTCAGGGTATATACTAGTTCACCTCATTCATGCCACTGCGACCCAACGCTCGCTAAACCTCTCTAAAACCAAGGAGGTTACGCCCAGCGAGTATAACGTAGCAACCCTTTCTTGTCAGATAGTGCTCAATGTACATTCCAATGGCTGCTAATGGGGAATGAGAGACAGGAGAATTCGGTTTTTTGTTAACACGCACTTGCGAACTTTTTATTGTTCAACAACGCACAAGAGAAATTTCTCCTCGTCACCACCTTGCAGGTCGAGGCTTAAGACATGTTACGTACTTCAACGAGGTACGAACGGGTGCCGCTTTAAGGAGCTTCGCCCCTAAAACGCACCAAACGTACGCTCAAGTATACACAGGACAAGCCTGAAAAACTGCCTCAAGTCCTACGTCCTTGCGTGTCAGCAGCGCACTCACTTGGCAAACGTGACCATGGCAGCGAGTGAAACATCTTCATCCTGTCCCGAATTAAGAGTCTGATAAGTGCACGCGCAGAAGAAGTTACGCTCCGTGAAGGCGGAGCTTCGCACAGGCGAAGACCTTTAGAGCGTGCTTAACGCCAACCCGTTGCTTCATGTCGCTTCTGATCACACATTATGCGCTAAAGTTTCAGAGCTCTGAGGACCACCAAACGATGTATGGTTATCTAAACAGCTTGCCTGAACATCCTCGCCAACGTTCTTTTCATGGCACAGTGTTAAGTGCTGCGAATCTAGAGGTTACTTGTTCGACGCCACACGAGAGAGCTTTACCTTCTTGTTTTTATAGAATCTGTAAGTATGTATTTTACAACGTCATATCCGTGGCAGAAATAGGTTAGTGAAGCCTTCCTGAACTCCGCCATAGAACACTTTCGTGTTAAAATTAAGGTAGCTTTGCACCAATGGCACCAAGCTTGAAAAAAAATGCGAAGCTAGCCAGTCTTGTTTCACTTCCTGTTTTTTCCTACTTTTCTTTTACTTGTACGTCTCATTCTTTTTCGCACTTGCTTCTTATTGTCCATTTCTCTACGTTCTTTTTTCCTGTTGTACACCATATTTACGGTCCCCTTATGATTATAAGTAATGATTATAATCAAGGCGCTCAAAGAATAAGAAGCCTACTCGGCGTGAGTACACGCTCACACTGATACACAGGGAGTGTTACGCCAGGCGATGACGACAACATACCCATACGTAGTCGAGAGACCAGCCTCCTACTGTGATACGCACTTTGAATACTGCTATTCTTACATTTGCGCGATGCTAAACCTAATCCAGATGTCTCAAACTTTTCTGCGGTTTCCAACCACGCTCTTCACCTTCTACTTAGACGTTAAACAACAAAACTCAATTTTGTAATTGCAAATTTGATGTCTCGTACTTACCCAAAGAACTAAACATTTCTTTTGTGATGAAAAGCTGCCGATAAAACAAGGACGTTGTTTGGTAGCATATTGGTCAAACAAGCAGTGTCGAACCGTGAAAACGCACATCACTAATTGAAACGAAGAGCCGAGGTGCTTTTCCCGAATATTGTTTGCTGTGGACTCTGCGTCTGTGCTTGCTAATCGATACATTCTTACCAGCCCCAGGCTAAAAACATCAATTGCCTTTACGTAGAATAGGGATTCCTGCGCTAGCGGAAAGCTTATTACTAGGCAACCTGCAGTGAAACACTCGCCGGTGAACCACCTTTGGAGAATCAGGGATCTCTAGTGTATTTAGGTCAGACTTTTTTCTCAGTAAGAGTCGTCCAGCAATGAATCTATATTACTGACTAAGGTTCCATGGCGGGCTTGTTGGTTATTCATGTTGTTCGAGGTATAGCGCATCCAGGACGGGACAGAGAAGAAGACACAGAACATATACACGGCGCTAACTTTCAACAATGCGGTTTAATCCGAGAAACAGCAATAATTATACCCAAACATGGCGCGTCACAACCACGTGCTAGAACCAGAAAATTACGATCTACTGCAACTCATGCGACATCCAATTAATGCAATTCTTTCAATAATAATAATACCGATAGCTTGCTTATACAGGCGTTCCCAAACTTAGCAATGAATTTTGCTTCTATAATAAGCCTTGTCATTTGGTTAGAGCTTCTTCCGATAATGCTGGTGCGAATAAAGAGGGGTTGGCACCCACATTCTTTGCAGTGAATTGCAAGAAAACACTCAGGCTGTGCCTTGGCCACGTTATTCTTGTGTTCGGAGCCGCGGAAGCGCGTGCTACGCTGGCCGGGAAAGCATTAGCTGTAATCCCATATATTCGTAGTGTTTCACATAACCTGAGAAAATTAGCGCAACATTGCAACGTACGATTAGTTTTCTCGGCACCCGTCAAGCTAAACAGTCTTTGCTGAAAGACGAATCCAGGAGCGCCCAGAGAAAGGTCTGTGCGAAAAGAATCACCGTATTAGGTTTGTCGCGTGCATCACAGGAGTCATCTACCGGATCCCTTTATCGTGTGATGCATGCTATATAGGCCAAACCGGTAGATGCATCATTGATAGGCTGAACGAACACAAGAATAACGTGGCCAAGAAACAGCCTGAGGGTTTTCTTGCAATTCACTGCAAAGAATGTGGGTGCCAACCCCTCTTTAATCGCACCAGAATAATCGGAAGAAGCACTAACCAAATGAAAAGGCTCATTATAGAAACAAAATTCATTGCTAAATTTGGGGACGCCTGTATAAGCAAGCCATCGGTATCATTATCATTGAAAGAACTGCATTATTTGGATGTCGCATGAGTTGCAGTAGATCACAATTTTCTGGTTCTAGTACGTGGTTGTGACGCGCCATGTTTGGGTATAAGTATTGCTGTTTCTAGGATTAAACCGCATTGTTGAAAGTTAGCGTCGTGTATGTGTTCTGTGTCTTCTTCTCCGTCTCGTCCTGGATGCGCTATACCTCGAACAACATTTATATTACTGGCCGGTAATTTTATCAGCGTTGGAGATTATAAAGAGACATTCTCACGCTCGCCTTTTGATAGCGGACACGAGACGTGTTTTGTAAGCCATTTATTCAACAGGCAAAGGCGACACTGTTTTTATGAACAATTGTATTGGGCCAGTTGGTAAGGATTCATCTTGCTAGGAAGCGCAGCCACTATTACACAAAACACACAACACAAGCGGTTAACTTCAACTAAACGCTTATTGCAAACGTCAGAGTTTATAAAGGGGGTGAAAAGAGAAAAAGAATACTGAAAGGTAGACAACAAAAAGCACGCTTGCCAGTCCCGTACATTACTATCCGTTATTGTCTATCACCCCATCCAAAAACATAGTTCTTTCCGCTAGAGCGAGATAGAGGGTGCACTAACACACTCAAAATCATCGTGCGTCAATTCCGCCGCTTCTACTATCAAACGGGTTAATAAATCTCTGTCCCGATATAACACGCACGTGTTATCGAAATAAGGCACACAACCGCACTCCTTACAATGGATCGCCAAGTGACCATCAGTAACCTTCTGCACTTTATTGTGGTGCTCTTTTAGCCTCTCATTAATGCATCTTTCAGTTTTTCCCACATAAACAAGACCACAAGTCAAGGGCACTCTGTAAACAACCGAATGTGCACACTCAACAGATTTATTGCGATGCTTAATTTGGCATCATTTCTTCTCTTTTGAAACAGGACAAGTTTTGTGACATATTCTGGACAGTTTTTTAAGGAGCAGACATGACCACTCGGACGCCCACCTTATTGCCAATCTTATTAGGATTGTGTGCCACACTATGCATATAGGGACAACAGCTGTTTTACGCTGCTGCTTGGAAGTGTTAATAAGCTGCTTATTTTGTTTCTTTAGATCCCTATGTAGCGATTCAGCGACTCTTATAGCCATTTGTAGCGGGTAACCTGCTGCCTTCAGTCACAAAACCTGTTGCTCAAAGCTCTTCATCATGAGGTGAAAACAGGACCTCTTCAACAAATTAAAAAGGCACATTCGTGCAACAGACCTCTTCACTACTTTGGTATGGGCAGAAGAGAAAGGCAACAATGGCTTTTTGCTCCTGGGCTCATAAAGCCAACAAACGTGGTCATCCTGAAATTGCAACGAAAGATCTAGGAACCTGAGCGTATCACCATAGGGCACTTCATGTGTTAGTTTCAGGGGCTGACAAACTGTCTCAAATACTCCTAGTATCAAAACAGCAACACTATGAAACTCTTTGGCATCACACTTCAAAAAAAAACAAATAATCATCCACAAACTCGAAGACCTTTAAAACCTTAGTTCCCCACAACCTCTTATCAATTATTCGATCTAAGTGGGCCATAAAAATATCACTAAAGACAAGTGCGATAGCCGAACCAATAGAAATACCCTTTTTTTGGATATAGGTGTTTCCATTCCAATTAAAGAATATTGACGTTAAGTACAAAGCCAGTAAATCCAGAAAACCTCTCACTGACATGCCACAAGTGTTCTGAAAGGTGACTGCACCGTGCTCAAGTATGCACTGTTCGACAAATTCTAGAAGCATTTCATGAGATAAAAAATAGTACAAATTTTTCACATCTATGGACAATGCCCTTACGACAGTTTTGGCATTCGATAACAAAAAATTCACAATGTGCTCAGAATTCTTGGTGTGAAATGGGTCATTAATTTCAAGGAGATTCAGTTTTTCCTGTAGAAAAAACGCCACAATTTTTTTCTAAGAAACTTGTTCCGAAATAATTACTCGGAACGGCATTTCATCTTTGTGCGTCTTGCAACTAAAAACATGTCTAAGTCCAGTTTATCTGTTTTCATGATTGGTTTAGCCAAATCATGCAATAGAAGGCTGTTACACAAGTTTTTTTTGCAGTTGTTCGAACAGATTTGAGTGACACCTTTGGCTTAATATCAAATACCGACTCGATCGCCACTTGCGCTTTTTGAAAAAAAGAACCATTCGGGAAAACACAGAACCCACCTTCTTTGTCAGAAGGAATGACGCAAAGTCCCGATTCATTGAGGTATGTGACCACCTTCCTTATGGTCAACACTTGACGCTTGGGCCTGAACTTTTCAAGCACATCAACGCCCTCGGAAATACACTGATCCTTTTTACAATCTGGAGCACAACCAGAAAGTTGTCTCACAAGAGACCGTAGCTTAGGAGCTTCAATTCTTGGTTCAACAGCGTACTTGGGACCTCGTCTTAGGCGCTTGTGTTGTGTTTTCTGTGTAATTGCGGCTGCGCTTCCTAGTAAGATGACTGTTTTTATGTTTAGTGTCACCAAAAAGGGCATCTTTTGCGTAAAGACTGTTTGCACAGCGTTCCCTCGCCAACAGAAAATTTACATATAAGTTGGATTATACCGCGTAATGCGAACAAGCTACCTTTGTGAGGAAAACTCTGTTGTGGCAAACAATAGAAAAAGAAAGAAAGAAACGCGACCACGAATCAAACATTGCAAACAGCTTTATTCACAGAACATGAGTCCATGGCGTAAAAGTGACACTGAATGGTATCTTTTGGATGAGTCCTAACATAGTGCATGGTACCATCGAGTAGTCACGCTTCTATTCATGAAGAATGTATTGAACATACGTTATTATACGTTATTGAACATGGTCAATTCCGCTGTGCAACTAATTTTTGCGAAAACCCACCGCAACACTTCTATGACATTTTGCTCCTTTTGGAAGACAGAATTATGGACTGAGATGCTAGAAGGGAAGTATTATGGTGATGAACATTTGCTCCCTTTTTTGTTTTACGTGTACACAATCGGTTCAAAAACAAAACGTTAAGCCAATCGCATATGAAGACAACTTTTTTTTGTACAATTAACGTGGTGCTAATTTGTTCACGATAGTTAACACTGATTATAACCATGTTTTATGCTAATTTCGCAAAGTGTGAAGCCGCGGGCAAGAAAACATGCACCACTTGAAGTCCGCGTTTTGACACAATATACTATGCTGGCTTATCTATAGAGAAATGTTTGAAGATAGCAGTAGTCTTGCTGAGCAGTGTAGAAATGAAGTGATGACGAGTCATTTCTTATCGTGCATAGCCAGTGACTTTTCCACACTTATAGCATCAAAGCTTGTTTGTTGTTGGGATTTAACGTCGCCGCGTGATTATTAGAGACGCTGCAAGGCAGGACTCCTGAAAGTTTTGACCACCTGGGCTTTTTTGTCGTGCACCTAAATTTAAGCACATAGGCCCTAAGCATTTCCACCCCGTTGAAGATCAAGCATCAAAACTCGAAAAAAACTGTGCAAGAGAAGTATACGAGTATATTATTTAGACAAGACAAGCACAGGCCTATTTCAGTTTCAATATTGTATAAACCAGGCTCTCATCTTACTTTATTCACTTGCACAATTGTACTGTATAAGTCATCACTTATCTTTTATGACGATCTCGGACCATATTGAACAATTATCTAAGAATTGTATATTGCGCCCAAACTGACCTTCTCAAATATCGCTGCCTAGAAGCTGTGCCAGGAAAAATGTTGGCCTATTTATAAAATCAAACTGCAGAACAGGACAACTTGTGCTACCACCTCTTGAAATAATCGATATTTCTGTCTTCTGTGAATGCTTTTACCATAACTGAAGAACTGTTTAACTTCTGTGCAACGTAGGCCATGTTCAGCGCGTGGAGAAGCTCTTAACTTTTAAAGAACCAGTGTGAGCAGTATAACGTTCTTTGCGTACAAAACACAGATGAAAATTCATTTCGCTTTGCCGTATACCACAATGCTGGAACAATTGTGGCTGTCATGATATAGAGATGACACAGTCCTGCCTAATTGAAAATCAAGCATAAATCAAGAGCAAGATTTTGCCTAAATGATTAATAATAAGGTTGTCAATACACCTAGCATCCTAATTCCTGTTATCTTCATGCACCCGGCCTAATAAAGCCCTTAAAAATTTAAGCAGCAAGTTCTTCGTGGCGCAAGCTACTCTGAAAAAAACGAAAAAAAAACGTTGGCACGTATATTAGCAGCAGTAAAGCATGTTCTTTTATGTACAAGATTAAAAAAAAGAAAGAAACGCTCAAAGCAGGACATCAGTTGTGAATGGTAGGCGTCAAAATTTACTTGACAGACTGAAGCACTGTTCTGAAAAACAAATGAGCACTTGTATTTGGTGTATGTTTTCTTCTCTTCTGGCGTGTGGCAGGTTGTCATAACTCAAGCACGTGGCAATTTATTCTATTTAATTAAGAACAGAAGTGATTTGTGCTAGCCTAAGACACCACACTTTAGAAAATACGGAAGAACACTGCCAGGTCATATAATTTTCTTTGAGCCTATATACACACGGAACAAAGACAAGGACAAGGGAAGAATAAATTCTGCTGCAAAGCGATTTTTTTTACAATTTACCGCGTTTTGTACTCCCTTAGTTTTATAACTATGGATAAAGTTTTTGTTTACGAGAATTACATAATGTTCCTGGCGAATCTGCGAAGATGTCGACAATCAGTGCCCGGAGCAACAGCAGAGTTAATTGGATTTTTTTTCACACACAAGCCAACCTTGCGTGGAAACGAGGGTGGTTTCTTTTAATAGAAAAGAATACGCATTGTCAAAAAGTCAAGTGCAGTTTTTTATCACTAAATTTTGTCTTTTTTTGTCTTCATTAGTCGCTTTCTCAACGGCTTTGAGCCACCCACAATTTTCATGAATTGGTAAGGTAGAAGTTTTGCTTAAGGCTTGGTATTATCGAAAACTACGATCACAATTCTTACTCGTACATTCATTACATTCTTTCGCGCTTCAACCTAATATCTCGTTTAATCCGCTTGAAGTTTAGATAACTGCAACTTGAGTGAACACCTATGCTCTAAGTTAAAGAAAGCCTAAAGATATCATAGAATGTATGATCCTGTCCACATCTGATATGTGACATAAAGAAGTTTTTTTTATAAAGTGCAGCAGCAAATGAATAAGTATAGAATAGCTCCCAGAGGCATAGTACACCATTTTCTGAAGCACGTGTTGCGTATACGGTAAACTTACCGCTTTTGCAGTGTTTATAGATGGCTTAGCCATGAATACATACATGTAGTGAGATAAAGAAGTGATCAAATCAAGAGAATCGTGTGATGATTTTGTCGTATTTCGGTTACGGCTTGTTTACATGTTCAATTCATAACGAATACCTAATCTTCTCAAGTTTTTTATGGGTAAAGACTGTGCCAAAGACATGCTAGAAGAGCACGCAAGCAAATGTTGTACCTTGTAGACGGAACTCAAGGCTGCGAAAAATAACTGTATTCGTGACTCTAACTCTGCGCTCGTCCCTTAGTGGCTATGCTTTAAAATGGCGCTAACAGGGTCAACTTTGAAAGGAGGTATTTGGCCATGTTTTGCGCGTTGTGAAGCGCCCCCACAGTTCCTTAATTTTCGCTATGCCAGACGTGTGAGCCCGCAAAAAAGAAAGCGATGTCCAAAGACCATTGCAGCGTGCCGCAATGTATGACATTGCTCAGAAAAAATGTCAAGGTATCATTCTATAACCTCCCGTAAGAGGCACACGATTCTCGAAAGAGAACGGCGAAGATCAGAAACTTATTCATCAGAAAGAAGGTGACGAACACTGCGGTAGTTCATTCTAATCAACTCGCTTGAGACAAACTAATCCTCCTCGATGAGTACAGTATCATTCAGCGATTCTGCATTCTCATCAATATTCAGTCTTTTCCAAGCGCGGAGTCTAGCCCTTTTTCTATAGACAAGTGATTTAGCTGATTTGTCACATTACGTGTCTGACAGTACTTATTGTGGATGATTATTTTCTGTGCAAGTCATAGTGCTACCAATTTTCATATCAAGCTACTCTAACCCTTCCACCCAAACATTTTTCATTTTGCTTATGTTTATAAAAACATAATCATCATCATTGCCACCAACACCACCACCACCACCATAATCATCACCATCATCATCATCGTCATCATCATGGGCAAACGTCTCTCGTATGATCTGCCGATCAACCCAGCCTTATGTTTTCTGCTGTTACGTTTTACCTACAAGCTTCTTAATCTCATCGGCATTGTGCGTTTGCCTTCTCTGGGAATCCATTCAGTTAACCTTGACGACCAGCTGATATCCTGCCTACGCGCTATGTTCCCGGCCCATGTTCATTTCTTCTTGATTTCAACTATGATATTCTTAAGCCAGGCTTTTTCCTGACCCACTCTACTCAATTCTGGTAGTTTAAGGTAACACCTATCGCTTTTCTTTTCCATCCCTCGCTGCGTCGTCCTCAATTTAAGCTATACTTTTCTGCAAGCATCCAGGTTTCTGCTCCATAGTTAAGCACCGACAAGATGCAGCTGTTATATATTCCTTCCTCTTTAAGAGTTAGTGGCAAATTGCTATTCTTATTTTAAATATGCTTGCCGAATGTGATCCACCCCATTCTTTTTCGTCTAGTTATTTCTATCTCATGATTCGGCTCTGCGGTTACTACCTGTCCTAAAAAGACATATTACTTTCCAAATTCCAGCCTCTCTCCAATTACCGCAAAGTGTTGTTTTCTGCAGAAACTTGACATTACTTTAGTTTTATGCATACTAGTTTTAAGACCTAGTCTTCTGCATTCCTTGTCCAGTTCAGGAATCTTGAGCGATTATCTGACCCCTGAGTTACATGTCAAAGAAATGCCATCAACGAATCACAGGTTAATAAGATACATTTTATATCTAATTCTTTCCAGCCTGTAGCTCGCAAAACGTCCTGTAAGCACGTGATGTGTTTACGTGCACGTACACAAATGTACGCGCGAAGGTCGCGCGTGTGTAGCGTGCGTGTATGTGTGGTCGTGCGTACATATATCAACTCCGTGCATTCATAGCATGCGAAGTGTGCGTGCATGTATCTGATTTGAATATACTACTGTCAACACGAATGAGCGAGTGTTCAGAAGCAAACAACCTTACTCAATAGAGACTTGATGACATAGATAGGCGAACGAAAAAAAAAATCACTATTAATGCAACCGGAAGTACGATTTGCCTTATCTCAAGATACACTGCACCAGTCATAGCTTCGTTCTCCCGTGAAGTGAACGGCTGGCGTACTTGGTTTTTGACGGGATAATGGAACTCAATGGAATACAGCCAATCGGAAGCACGAGTAGCAGTATAGCTGTCTCGAAACCTGTTAAGGCCTTGCCTGTAACAGTGTCACCACACAACGCGAAAATGCTAGCACCTCTCCGAGAGGACCACTGCACATCAGCAGTTGCTTTCTTCGATCTCGGCGTTGCTAGGCAGGTTTTTCAACTTGAAGTAAGTGTGAAATAATTCACCAAAATGGCTCGATGTTTGCGCGCACAGCACAGCTATTCCCTCTGTTTCGCCAGTCAAAACCTATATGCCGAAGAGAATGAGGCGGTTCTTGGCCAGCCTCCTATGGCCTTCGACAAAGCAGCGCGAACGGATGCAAGAATCAAGATACTTCAGCACAGAACCGACCGAAAGTGCCAGGTTGACCCAGTTTGGCGCAGCCATTTTTGTTTTTAAAGGAGTGTTGCCAACAGACAGAGAGTTTTATGAAGTTGCGAACAGGTGACAGTTGTCAGCCCTTGCCGTTCTTATTTATTTTGTGTATTGTGTTTTCTGTGAATATAAAGCAACATTTCATAATATTGATAAGGCTCGAAATTTTCCTGAGCCCCCACAAAGGCGTTTTCTTTTGCCTCGTAAGTTGCGGGAATAATAAATCCTACAAAAACCAACTAGGTTTAATTCGTCAATCATAAGTTTGATGAATATTTGTGACTTAGGGAACCGCTTAAAATTTAAAAATTCTTTCGTTATGAGCAGCAATGGCGATGCAACGATGGTGTAGTGGTTAGAAGATCAGCCTCGCATGCATAAAGTCCGTGGCTCAAATTCAGGTGCCGTGCAGTTCTCAACCGGATTATAAAAAAGTCCGCGTGGTGCGAAAAAGCCCTGGGGTGCGACCTCACCGGTGACCACCACCGGTAACGCACTCCCTCACCAGAAAAGGATTGACCCCCTGGTGCAGTATCGGGCCGCTACCTCCCACACGCATACGTCAGTTAACTCACGGCCCTCAGTCCCCAGCGGCGGCGAACCAACGGACCATTGTGGCGGTCAGATCGGCAACGCAGCAGAGGGCGCTGAGAATCTCTGGATCTGGAAAGGCCACCATTGGAACCTGAACTTGGCAAAGTGTAACGCTAGAACCTCATCTAGTGAGGCATGTACTATTCGAGGAGCTAGGGCATTATATGGGGTGTAACAGGGCTCAGTGAGGTTAAGAGAACAGATAAGGCCTATACAATGCTACAGAATAGGCACGTCCTTTGCTATCGGGGCTTGGTTGGCAGAAGAGAACCGGGAGTGGGGTTCCTAATTCACAGAAACACAGCTGGCAACATAGAACAATACTGTAGCATTAATCAAAGGGTGGTAAGTATCGTAATAAATCTCCATAAGAAATACAAGATGAAGGTGGTACAAGCTTATGCGCGTACGTCTAGCCATGATGCCGCGTCAGTTGAAAGCTCCTATGAAGATGTAGAATCGGCAAGGAGTAAGGTAAAAACACAGTATACTATACTGATGGGAGACTTCAATGCAAAAGTAGGGAAGAAACAGGCTGGAGACCAGGCAGTAGGAGATTATAACATCGGTACTAGAAATGACAGAGGGGAGAAGCTACCAGTAGAATTCGCAGAGCGCAATAAATTACGGATTTTAAATACCTTCTACCGAAAGCGAGGGAACCGTAAGTGGACTTGGAGGAGCCCCAAGGGCGAAAATAAGAACGAAATAAACTTTATACTGCGTGCAAACCAATGCATCATGCAGGATGTGGAAGTGCTTGGCAAGGTACGATGCAATGACCATAGAATTGTACGGTACAGAATTCGCCTAGACATGAAGAAGGAACGACTGAAACAGATACGCAAGATGCCAATCAATGAGCTAGTACCGAGAGGGAAAGTACAGGAATTCAGAGTCTCGCTTCACAACAGATACTCGGATGTTATCGAGGAAAACAGCCTTAGCGTTGATGCAATGAGTAATAATCTGACGAGTATTATTACGGAGTGTGCAGTGGAAGTTGGAGGTACTGTAGTTAGGACATTGGCAAGATGTCCCAGAAAATAAAGTTGGTAGACCTTTTTTTAAGGAGGGAAAACAGTTTTTTATCTGGATCACAATACAAAAAAGCAACAAGTGCAGCTTGTGACCGTAACAGTTGCATCACAAATTATCTTCAAAAGAGTGACATTTTTCCAATGCATGTACTACATAATACACCAAGCACACAGCTCTCTTGAAGAGATGGAAGAAAACTAGATTGACACAAACATACAAAGCAAGCACAACAGACAATTAGGCAATGTGCTAAGCACAGTGCAATTCCCTAGTTCTAATTACCATACAACAGACACAACCTCGAAACTATGTTACACAACCAAAACTAAGTGTAAAGTGTTTAGCAAAGGTAGAGTGCACTATTCTACACCTTCAAACTGGCGCCAAGGTAGGTGTGCATAGTTAGGTACGAGACTAACTAACGTGGCAGTCGCACTTTTATGCAGGCTATTCCTGTTCACGAAAACACTTCTGTGAAGTAGATGTCCTATATAGCGACAACTGTGGTTCATATAACATTACATCTGAATGTCTTCGCAATCACTGTTGAAAAACAAACAATGCTTTACACTTTTCACACAACTGAATGAGTGCTTAAAGCAATGTACCACATGCAACAAACCAAAAGACGCAACTAAATAACGTAATAAAATATCTCGTCAATAAATACCCATCGTAGAGTAGAGAGTTCGGCAATGTAAATATTAGATTAAAAACCGTTTAGAGTGCTAAGCACGGCCGGTTCGTATTTATAGCACATACATCTATCAAAAGTTGAAATCCTAAATAAAAATAGCATAACAGACTTTAGAGCAATAGCTCTATACTAAATATAAAGCGTGATGTGCAGCCTATAAAAAAAACTTCCAGAAAGGAAACAATGTGAGATTCAGCAATAAGGCTGTGAAACACTAAAAAAAGAAATATATAACAATAGTACAGGAGTAATCATGAAAATATATTAAATAGAAAAGCACCTAGCACCTTTCGAAGTGTAATTCTAGGCGTAAGGTATTCGAAGTAAGAAGGTATAAGATGGAGCGAATCGAAGACGCTCTGAAGAACGGGGGAAGCGTCAAAGCAGTTAAGAGAATACTTGAGATTGGCAAACACCAGATGTATGCATTAAGGAACATGTCAGGCAAAGTACCTACAAATATGGATGGGATAGCAACATTAGCGGAGGAGTTTTAAAGAGATCTGTAAAGTATCCAGCACAACCACGACCTTAATATAAGAGCTAGCAGCAACCGAGATAACACCCAACCAGTAATGATAGAATAAGCCAGAAAAGCCCTGGAGAGCATGCAAAGAGGCAAAGCTGCTGGTGAGGATCAGGTAACATCAGATCTGCTGAAAGAAGGAGGGAAGATTGTGTTAGATAAAACTAGCGACCCTGTTTACGAAGTGTCTCCTGACGGGAAGAGTACCAGAATCTTGGAAGCATTCTAACACCATCCTCATACATAAGAAAGGAGATGACAAGGACTTGAAGAATCACAAGACGATCAGCTTGCTCTCCGTAGTATACAAGCTATTTACAAAGATAATTGCTAACAGAATCAAGAACATTAGAATTCAATCAACCAAAGTAAAAAAGCATGATTTTGAACAGGCTACTCAACAATCGACCACATCCATACTATTAATCAGATAATAGAAAAATGCTCAGAATATAACCAACCACTATACATAGCCTTCATAGATTACAAGAAGGCGTTTGATTCAGTAAAAATATCAGCTGGCATGCAGACACTGCGGAATCAGGGCGTCGATGAAGTATATATCAACATCCTGGAAGAAATCTACAGGGGATCAACTTCTACCATAGTGCTTCATAAAGAAAGCAACAGAATACCAATCAAGAAGTGTGAAATGGAGGGAGATACAATCTCTCCAATGCTATTTACCGCATGCTCACGGGATGTTTTCAGAGGCCTAGAATGGGAACAGTTAGGGATAAGAGTTAATGAAGAGTACCTTAAGAACCTGCCTTTGGCCGATGACATTGCATTGCTGAGTAACTCAGGGGACGAATTGCTACTCACGATTACGGAGTTAGACAAGTAGAGCAGAAAAGTAGGTCCTACTCTTAATCAAAAGAAAACTAAAGTAATGTACAATGAGCTCGGAAGAGAACAACGCTTCGAGATAGGTAACAGTACACTTGAAGTTGTAAAAAACTATGCCTAATTAGGACAGGTAATAACTGCGGAGCCGAATCACGAGACTGAAGTAGCTAGAAGAATAAGAATGCGGCGAAGCACATTTGGAAAGCACTCTCAATTTGTGGCAAGTAGATTGTCACTATCCTTCAAGAGAAAGGTATATAAGACCTCCATCTTCCCGGTACTTAGCTATGGAGCAGAAACCTAAAGACTTACAAAGAGGGTTCAGCTTTAGTTGAGGACGACGCAGAAAGCAATAGAAAGAAAGATGGTAGGTGTAACCTTAAAAGAGGAGAAGACAGCAGAGTAGATCTGAGAGTAAACCAGGGTTAAGGATATGATAGTTGAAATCAAGAAAAAGAAATGGACATGGGCCGGGCATGTCGCACGTAGACAGGATAACCGCTGGTCATAAAGGTTAACTAACTGGATTCCCAGAGAACGCAAGCGCGTTAGGGGGAGACAGAGACAGAAGGTTAGGTGAACAGATGAGATTAAGAAGTTTGCGGGTATAAATTGGCAGCAGCAAGCGCAGCACCGAGTTGACAAGAGCTCTCGCAAGTGGTGCCCCGTCCTCGGACTCCTGTGACCGTGTTTCCATCTTTCCTATCTCTCCTATCCCCTCGTTATGTCTTCGCTCGCTGGCTTAGCGCATCTTTTTCTTTCTCTATACCTTTAATCCTAATATTTTAATTCCTCCTCACCCCATCCCATGTGAGCTACTGTTGAGGTGTCGCTCCCTGAAGAAGACAGTTACGGGGCTCACTTTTCTTTTCCTTTCTCTCTTAGAACCACTTTGTGACCGATTTGACTGGCGGAACATGAGAGAGGCCTTTGTCCTGCAGCGGACGTCAACAAGCTGATGATGATGATGATAATGGTTATGAGCATGTGACCACGTATCATTGTTTGAGAACTATAGAACGTACAATAGAGTATTTCTTCTAAAGTGATAAGCCAGTAACTTTTCCTTGTTCTTTAAATGTAGAATGAAATTCCGGGTATCAGAGTAGGGGAATTATGCAGGACGGCCCAAGCTTGGTGAAACTTTGGTTCTTTTCAGATATGGGGGACTCCATTTCACAACGAGAACTGGTATGGGATGAAAACTTGGGTCACGCGTGACGCCGTAGTTGTCCGCCGCCGCCGCTGCCAGTGTCCGTTACAATTATCGCAAAATAAGAAAAAAAAAACATGGTACCGATGACACAGTGGGGCTCAAACCCAGGTGGGCTGCGTGCCAGACCAGAATTCTACCGCTGAGCAACACCGTCTTGGGACATGCTCACAAACTGGCGTTAGGCGCGCTTGATGCCGGAAAAGTAATTGCGTTAAAGTGAGTATGGAAGCGTTTTACAACAGCGAAAAACGACGAGGCGTCACACAATGCGAAAAGCGAAAGGAGTGGGTCGTCCGAAGCTCCATTTCATTACAAAAGCTTGTTTTGATCAGCTATTAGCTGAGGCACATAGTCGCATACCTACTTCAGCCATAACTCCTCATCGTCGTCTGCCACTGTATGTGTCACAATGCAGAAACAGCAGCAGTCAAATCCAGGAAACTCACTTGATGATGATGATGATGAACCTTCGGCATTGCTGGCACTCGCCCACAAAAGGGGATTGGCCAAGAACCGGGCGGCAGGATCATCAAGTGTGTTCAGTCAGGCATTCAGGTAGTCTCGTAGCCATAAATAATAACAATAGGCTAACAGGGTAATCTATTTGTTGCCCTTGTGTACTCGCACACAGCAGAGAATACCTCCCTGTCGCTATAACCTAATGTAATCCCTTCGAAGGATAAAATTAGTTCCACGTTTATTTTTAAACCTAGCTTCTCAATTGGTTCGACCAGATATCTTTTCCTTTGATAAGCATAACGTTTACAGGATAAAAAGAAATGATCTATTGATTCCGATTCCTTGCAAAAGAGGCACAATGGAGATGCTGTTAATCCAGCTTTATGTAGGTAGTAATTCAGATGCGGAATTCTGCATCGTAATCTAGTGATTTTAGTTTCTAACTGCCGAGATACACACCACTGTTTGTTCCAGCAATATCTTAGATGTACGAAGTCTCTGACTTTATCCAATGATATTTTTTCTATTTCTTTGTGCAAACAAGCCTTTCTATATCTGAGTGCTGTTACGTAGGCAAAATCAGGTAAAATAGGTAAGATTGGTCCGCTTAAGGATGCTTTGGCTAAAGAGTCTGCCATCTCATTTGGATAAATCCCGCAGTGGCCGGGTATCCATAGCAAGTGAAATTTTTTCAGGTTTTCGGGTAATAAAGTGCTAATCATACTCAATAATGTCAATTATTTTGCTGTAGATAGTGCAGTGCATACTGAGAGAGAATCGGTAAGTATGACCGCTTCTGTTTCGCTTGCAGGAAGTTTACGAAGTGCTAGAATTATAGCAAATTATTCAGCGAAGAATATAGGCGTGTAATCTGGTAATCGAACTGAGAAAGACCAGTCGAGAGAAGTACAGAAGATGCCTATTCCAGCCTTTTCGTTCAATACGGATGCACTCGTCGCAATAATGTTGTTTATGGACAGATGGGTCAAGTAATCTTTTAACCGAATATTTAAATATTGAAGGGGCAGTTGTTTTGCATTAGAGGGGGAAATATCATGAAATTCAATTTCAAGTTTTGAATTAGGTGTCTTCGTTATGCAAATCTGATGAATATTTACATTGAGAGGCTCTAGCAATGCTTGGACGAACCTAATCTGAGGGGAGTGTAGTCTAGACCATTGTGTTCCAAAGCATGCAGTTGGTTCTTGAATAAAAACGTATGAAGCTTGTCGCAGAGGCGAATTGTATATTTTTAAGAAAGTTTGAACTGTGAGTGTTCTAAACCGAGTTAACAAAGGTGGAAGGCGCGCTTCCACATACAAAACATTATTTGCCACAAATTTTGGGAGTCCAAGACACAAGCGCAAAGCTTCTCTTTCTAATAATATTAATTGTCTCATCTTGTAAGCCGCGCTGCCTGAAAATAATACACACCCGAATTTCATAATAGGCCGTACATACATCTTGTAAATCATTATCAATGAACTCCTACGCAATCCTATTCTTCTGTTTCCCAATTTGCGTAACCACCCCAAGGCACGTGACGCTTTACAGCCAACCTCGTCTATATTGCTTTTCCAATTTAGCGTCCTATTATATACGATGCCTAGGTATTTCAGGAAATCAACCTGGGGAATGAGCTTGGTACGATACATCAGGGAAATGTTGACACGATCCTTAAAAGAGAACGGCAGAAGCGCGCTTTTTTTGACGTTCAATGACATATGTATATTGTCAAGCCATCCTTCTTGCATGTTCATGTACATCTGTAATGCCTGATACAATGAGTGCAGATCACTGTTTGTTGCGAAGAAAGCAATATCATCTGCATATACGTAAATTTAGATATCCTGATGAGTTGGAATGGAACTTAGTAATATGTTGAATAACACCGGGGATAATACTGAGCCCTGAGGTACACCTTGTGTCTACTTAAATTTTTAGAAGAGCATCCATCCAAGAAGCAATAAAATTCTGTCTTTCACAAATTCTGTAATCCATGCTGTTATATATTTTAGAAAGCGATGGTCTTGCATCTGCTGGATTAGGATAGGATATTCCACTTTGTCGTACGCTTTAGCTAAGTCTAGAATGACTAGTGCACAGTATTCGCGGCGATGCCGAGCCAGCTGTATGCGACTTTCCAAATCCACATGTGCACACCAAATGGAGTATCCCGGTCTAAAGCCAATTTGTCTGGGGTTTAGTATTGACGCAAGGCAAACGCAGTATTCAAACTACGCGCGCTAGTTCGTGCGCCCCCCAAGAGATCAGCGGCTTGATGATCAAACAAGAAAAGGCCGTGACGGCGCGCGCTTCCTCAGCACGGGATTTTGAAGAAAAAGAAGTGGACCGCCGCTCGAGGGTTTTTCTCTCGGAGATTGATCCCTTTTTGCTGATCGCCTGTTAGAGACGCTGCTACTTTTCGGGCACAAGTTCGCCCCAATAAACAGTTATTCGTACACCATTTGGATTGTATGTAACAATATAGTGAAGTATAAAGAGTAGCGAAAACCCGTACGACATTGTGGCACACCTTGAAATTTTATAGGATTTAGGCCATGGTATTTCAATTTCATTGCACAGAAGCAACTTTTTAGAAGCCGCTGGTTTATCGAAAGCTTCATGCTTTCACGAGTGCAATATTTTCCTGTTCTCGGGAAAAATGTGGTCTAATGCTTTACATCTAAATTTTAAGCTTTCTACACTCCGGAAATTTTACGCACAAAGACAGCTGTAATGTACAGCCTGGTGAATGCTAGTTTTACTTTGAAGACGACCTTTTTGGCGAAAAGCCCTCGGTGATCATGAAAAGAGTATTGCCTGTCTGCAGTACACGAGGCTGATCTTTGACTTGGTCTCTACTACCAGATCGTTAGGGCGCCTTTGGCGGATCAATGTCGCTCTGTATAACAAGGTAAACCGTAGCTCTCGTAACATCATCACACCCAAGTATAAGCAGGTTTAAAAATAGTAGCTGCGTTACTCGTAATGAATAATTATTTAGATTCCTCAGGTCATGGGCTTGAATGTCAGCTGCGGCGGCTGCATGTTTGATGTTGGCAAAAATGCTGTGTGCCCGTGTGCTCCGATTTGGGTGAACGTTAAAGAACCCCAGGTGATAGAAATTATCTGAGCCCCCCACTACGACGTCTCTCATACTCATATAGCGGTTTCGCGACGTTAAGCCCCACATATCAACCAATCAATGATTTTGAATGAGCACGTTTAAGCAGTACGTTCATTTAATACGTAAGAAAAGGGTAGGGGTCCATTAATAGAAGACATGTATGCTTTTCTTGGCGCCCATGAAGTCAGCCACAGTTTAGTGGAAATTTGCCTCAACAAGGCCTCTTTGGACTAAAGCTCACGAAAGTATTACCAAGACCACTGCATAAAAGGTTGTTTTTTATCCAATGGCTGTGGTATTACTCACCAGCCTCACTTAGGCTTACCCTCATGGCTCAATCTGAGTGAGACTCGATCAATTAACTAATAGGTGAGTTTGCCTACCTATGGGTCAAACAGTACTTGAATATTTTATTAATTGTTTCGTATGCTTTCGAAAAACTTGTGACTTTTTTCATTCACCTTCAACCTATGCTTCAGTGTCACCCACTATGCAGTTCTATTGAACTGCCTCTACATAAGAGGTTGTAGTTACTCATACCCTGTCTGTGTCTCCCTCCATAGGAGCTCACCATACATTTATGCCGCACATATTGCTCTATGGCTCACATCGTAACCACCACTGCAGGCGCACTCTTCACACTACCACGCAGAAAGCGTTCATTATCAATAACGCTAATGCAGTGAATTATCTGGCTGGATCGAGTAGGAATTGTGCAACAGGCACGAGCGAGATCGCTCAGTGTCATCGAATTATCGAACCACATAGAATCCGGTGGCAATTAGTGTAGGCAACTAACAGAGACACTGGCCCCTTCTTTTTTCATTACCAGACCCCTCCCCTGTTCGAGCCACTCTTTTGTTCTCTTCTTTGGTTTCCGGTAGCTGCTATAGATTACGTGAATAAGTGTATATATCCATTTCATTCTCGCTAATAAATGTGCATATTAAGCCAGCCGACTGTTCAATCTACTCTTTCGTATCCTGCATTTGTGATCACACACACACGCACATATGTCGTGCTGGTCTTTTCTTTCTCGTGCAGACTACACTTTTATAAGTCTCTATTGCTTATATGTTCGATAATTGATTTTCTTGCGGGGTGCTGTCATGGTCACGTCACTACTCTGTTCTCGCATTCCTTGTAATTAAATAATTTCTGCCGTCTGTTCATCCTATTCTGCTCTTAGGGTTACGAGGAAAAAAATAAAGGAAAGAGGAGAAGACGGATGTGAATTTTGTGCCTTCTACTTAACTGTAGTTGTTGAACGCCAGTAAATTTACGATGTGTTTTGAGGGAACATTTAATGCGAATAAAATGTCTATGTATGATGATTGCTCAAAAACGACGCTATTGAGAATGTTTTGTAAGGATCAGGGAAGAGGTAGGGCTGGATCGGGTAGGTCATTCACGTATTTTTTTCTTGGCTTCTTGCTTATAAAAAAATTACCAACAATTTCTTTTGGCTTCATGTGAATTTGCATTCCAGCTAGTTATAAGCATTCTGTAGAACTATTGGGTGGTAATACCGGCTGGGATTTTCCGAAATTATAATTCTTAGCTTCATTTTGAGGGACATCAAACAAACTTCTATCGAGCTTCACCTTAGGAGTCTTAGAAAAAGTATATATGTGTACATTTATGTGCAGTTAAAACTGCTGCATATGACGAGTCTAAACTGCGACTTTTTTATCACTGGTGTTAACTTTGTTGATTGCAACTGGGCACTTAACATTAGACGTTCATTACCTCAAAATAAAAATCTGCGTATTGCTATACAAGCTACGGTTTTCTATCGTTTATCTATTTAAGAGAGTTGTACTCTCCTTTAAGATATTATTCAGACTAGTTAACGCCGAGTTATGCGTAGATTTCTAGCTATCACTGGTGTCATGCCAAAAGAAAGGTTGTTATGAGTAAGTATAGTAAAGCAACGCCGTTCGCACGCCAACAATGTGTCTCTACGAGCTTCTCTAGTTGGGTACTAGCGTTCATTTTTAATCCTAGCATGTTCTAGCCGTGCAAGTAAACAGTCGCTATCTTACCCAGTTGTTCGCTAATCAACGTTTGAGAAAGATTCACTCAGTTCCTTCTACGTTCGTCTATGAGGACTCAAAAGCGAGGCGTATTCTTTTTATCTTTTTCTTTTTCTGTGCCGTCGATTGTACAGATCTTCCTTGAAAGCTTCGTCATATCGCGTAGGTTTCAGTTGACACAAAGATTGGCAAAACGACGAACATGAGACAACGTGATGTCATATGATGATTTAGAATTTAGGCACTCAGAAGAAAATTGGAAGTTGAGTACTTTAGCTTGTAACTACAATATTATCACATGCTTATCGTTATTGGGTATCTCTAGTTAATTCTGTTCAGGTTTATTTAACCTCACGGAGAACTATAATCAGTTTCCAGCGATGTAAAAATTTTTTGGCTTGTTCGCTTGCTCAGGTTTATTCAGTTCCCCGAGTCCCACATTTTTTTCAAGTTTAGCGAACGTTAAAACTTTAGGTGCCCATTTCTCTGCTGGCAAAAAGAGAACTTTAATCTTAGAATGGTTGGGCTGAACGGCTGATTTGAGGAAAGAAGTGCCTTACTTTTGCGGGTCACTACTAGTTTCTCGCTTTTCTAGTGCAGCTCTTAATCATCAGATGCATCTATTGTGGTCTTCTGTCATTTGCTCTCACTCCTTGTTTTTGCAGCCACGAAAACACAACTTCCGTGAATTCCCCGAGATGTTTCATTGGCCTGATATTTTTTTCTTTCTATTACATATAGCAGCCCCCTATAGCTTTCGCTATAGACGAAGTCCGTCTAAACAAAGCTAGAAAACAAAAAAATGCAAATGCTCAGTCTAGTGGTCAGTTCTGTAACACGTAAGACATTTATCACCCTCGTGAGAACCGCCAAGTGCACTACACATATTTCTTCGTGTTTGCGCTCGGAATATTTGGAATGCAATGACTGCTCTCGATGCCGGTTCATAGCTAGGGAGTCACGCTATCACCCGACTAGTTCCCATGAGTATCAGTACATATATTTTAGTGACCACGCTCGTACTACATGCCATGAATCACTTCGCTTTATTCCTATTACATGGAAGTGCAGGGAGGAACGGTGGCCGCATTGCGCGCAGTTTCAGGCAGGACAATTTGTAGTGTTTGCCGACTAAAGGAAAGTGGGTCTTTACCAAGTACGATGAAAATTGTTCAATATTTTCGAATAAGAACACTAAAGAAGAATCTACCAGTTCCCGGTCTTGTGTAAAAAAATAATTTCCTATGGATTCTAGTGTTCGAACTGCTATCTATGGTATCTGTGAGACAGCCTCCCTGCTATATTCTTCAACCCACTTATGTTTAGTATACACTGACGGTCGAAAGCGCTACTTATCTTTAAAGAAGCTGAGCTCCCAGTAGCGGTCGTACTTTATTCTATAGACGTGTTATAAAAAGATATCAAGACGCAGCTTTACAATGGAGTTCTTACCTGTAGCGTATGTGTCACCTAGACGGATTGGCATACATGGGTCCTATAGACCACTATATTCAGTGGCTCTCCTGTGTCTATTATTGTTTTCCTCTAATGAGCTCATGTAAACTGTTCTGCTCAGTGTTGGCTGCACGCAAGCGTGAATGTAATCCTCGCCCATGAGTACCTTTAAAGTGACCAGTCTTATAACGCGTTTTCCCGCTTTCACAACTGTCTTCACGCCCATTTGATTCAGCCCGTCGACAAATACATTTAGCTTTTAATCTTTTCTTCCGAGTGCAGAACGGCTCGTACATTTCATTTTTTTGTAAATTTGAACTTTCACGACAAATAAGCAGGGTGAGCGTTTAAATAACTTATCCTGCTAAATTTCGTGCTTCAAGGTGACATTTGTTCGTCATCATTCAGAACGATTCACTCACTGTTGCAAAAAAACACTCCAAAAAAATTACTAAGAATTACGCGAACCGTTCATGTCGTAGAGAACAGTGTGTGCAAGCATTTAAAACTTTGGCATGCAAAAATTCAAGCATATACAGCAGTGACATAAAGCTGTCACCTCCTGTTTGCATTATGCCCCGCCGTGGTGGTCTAGTGGCTAAGGTACTCAGCTGCTGACCCGCAGGGCGCGGGTTTGAATCCCGGCTACGGCGGCTGCATTTCCGATGGAGGCGGAAATGTTGTAGGCCCGTGTGCTCAGATTTGGGTGCACGTTAAAGAACCCCAGGTGGTCTAAATTTCCGGAGCCCTCCACTACGGCGTCTCTCATAATCATATAGTGGTTTTGGGACGTTAAACCCCACATATCAATCAATCAATCATCAATCCTGTTTGCATTATTAGAACACGCAGAATGAACTAGCTTGCTTGGAAAACAAAAGTTGTAATAAAACGTGCACCTTAACAGGGCAGAATATCAGTTGGTTCATAAGTGACGTGTGAAACCAAACTTTATAGGTAGGACTTTGGCTGGCAAACCTAAACTTTCGGGGTAAAATGGTTGTTCACCGAGACTTCGCAATGTTCTCAACGTGGCGAAAAGTACCAGGTGTTAACCAATAACAAAAACGTATTACTGTCATCTTTTTAAAGAGGGTTTCAAAAGAAACCTCAATGTCACAGCATGGGCTGAACTTTCAGCACCACACGGACAACGAGACGTTCTCTTCCACGTCACCAAAAAAGTGTCGCAAAAAGAAAATGGCGATGTTTCAATATCAGCGGGTCTTTCATCAGTGCGTAAAAATACCGCATTGCCTCTTTTATTCGGAGCCGGAATGATGAGAAGTATTCGTTGTTTGAAAACGAGAAAACAGCCTGTGTTATTTCACAGATATATAGAAGTGTTGAAAGCGCATGGACTATACCCATGTTCAAAAGTTCTCCGTACACCAAAATAGTTACGATCTCGCTGGAAAAAAGCTTTTTACCACAACGCTTTCCCCGTGCATCCGCTATGATTCTGCTAAATCAAAGATATAGCTTAACTTGCGTTTGCGGCCGCAGCTGTGACTATTTCGAAATTTCATTTTTGGACTGGGAAACGAAAGAAGATTCATTCTTTGCAAACTTTCAGAAATGCACTCGTTTTAAAAGCTTCATGTTTGCGTCAGCTGCGCGATGCAAAATTACCCGAATGTCCTGTCTAGCTCAGCGGCGAACTGGGGTCCGAATCAACTACCTACAACTGGCCATCACCTGGGAGATGGTGAGAACCATCACGGACACCTCCAAAGAACGAGCAAAAGGCTGGGCTGTAACTGTGGCCACGAAAAAAAGCTTATCGTCTACGCCACAGTGAAAACTAAACCACATTAAAGAGGCAAAGAAGTGGGAAAGTGCCTTAGTAATAACAATTATTTGCATCACTAGAGGCAGTGTTGCCAGATACTACAGAAATAACAGGTTAATATTTATCACAAAAGAAGCACAAGACAATGCGTGCGAATTTCACGAAGCCCGAAAACGCAGAAAGTCATTAAATTTTGGCAATCTTGAAGGCATTTTTATTTGTAATCTAAACTGTTACTGGAAAAAGGCACTCAGTTTACCCAATCTCCGAAACCTACTAAAGGCAATCAAGAGGGCCCGAGAACTAATGAAACGCCCCCACGTTCCCGCCCCGACTGGGACATCGCTTATAGTTGCGGCTGCTGGGATGTCTCTCGTGAACACCCTGGTCGCGCAAACTCCTGAGGACCGTTTAATAAAGTTCTTGATTGACTGACTGACTGACTTCAATGCCAAGAGCAGTTGACAATATCCACAATAATGTTTTTACAGCGAAACTATCCCAAGCAATGAATGGTAGCGCATATTTACTTCTCGGTATATTGACTATTTGTTTGAATGCATATTTTTATGTACACAACGTTACTTGTTCATTTTCCAACTGCAGCAAAACCTATTTGATAACCAGAAGGCGTTATGGTTTCTTTACGCAAAGCCCGCTTGAATATGAAAGTTCTGCGACGCGAAAGCTGCTTGTCAAACCACCTTTCGCATCATGATACAAGACACGTATTATGTTTCCTTATATAATAAATTTCAGGATTTGTCGATGTTGGTACTAAAACTGGTCATCATGTCTTGTTATATGAAATACCTGCTTATGGTGGCATACTTGGGACTGAGGAGACTGACGCCAAAGATAAAATGGCTTTCGATATTCCTCAGGAGGTGTGCCTGGCGAGTTTCGATCAGACAGTAACGCCTTGCTTTGGTGCCCAATGCACTCCTGTGCGTTATAACAAGGGAAGAAACACGGACGATGGTGCCGGCGACTGCATAAATTGGACCCGGAAATGAGGCTCTGTCTCAGCATGCATTACAAATTAAAGTGAACTATCACAAGTGAGGTCCATCTGATTCGTCCATAGGTGAGGCTTTGACAAGACCTTATGCCCACATGGTCGCACGTTGTGACGCAGGTCGAAATCCCAGTGGTCGAAAACACAGGGTATGTATTTTGAGCGTGTCCAGTGTACGCACAAAAATATCAATAATTAGTTTCCTCGATTGAACAATTTTACAGCAGACCATTAACCGATGAATTTGTGTTGAGTCCTTGTCCTGATGTGAACCGTGGAAATGTGTGGGAGTACTCGTATACTTTCAAGAAGTCACTGGATTTGATGTACATTTTAATGTTCCCCAGCATGCCGGGAATTTATTCTCACCTAGTTAACTTGCCATCGTCATTAATTACTCTTTTTTGCTTTCCTATCCTCCTTCCCCAGTGCAGAGTGGCAGACCAGAGCAAACTATATCGGTCAGATTGACCGCTATCCCATCTGTAAATAAAGCCTGCTTCGTTCGCAGCACTCAACTACCCACAATTATTGGCAAGCGCGATATATTGGCATGATCATTGCGAAACTAACAGCACTACAACAAAAATGCAAATAATCCCCCCCCTCCCGCAACAAAAATGAGACGAATGACTGAAAACTTCTGCAAGTGACTCGTAGAAAAACGAAGCCCAAATCGGCACACTATAAGCGGAACTGGGAACTCTAACAAGAGGGGCCACTGACTCGCAGTAGGCACAAACACACTTTCAATCGGTATACGTATGTCGTTTAGCACTTCGGACGCAAGAGGCAAACAACAGCGGATATGAGAAACAACATTATCTCGCGATCATAACGTTGACGAAAACAGAAGTCCACGTTTCGGGACGAAACTCCTTATGTGGGTGAACCTGGGCCCAAGAAACTAGACGTCAGACTGCACCAATACACATTGTGCACTAATCGCGGTGAAGACATGGTCAGCTGTCGATAATCCGACAATCGGTAAAGCGTGTAAGCTTTTATTAAAAGCCCGGAATATTTGAAACGTTTATTACGTTTCATGCAGAGGACTGGCGTTACATACAGACTTCAATGTCGTATTATCTAATTTTTTCCCCTTTTGCTATCTTTTGTCTTCTCTCTCCTTTTGTAACATCTCTTTTCGATCATCTATTAGTCCCCTTACTCTCTTTCCCAGCATAGCGTAGCCAGATGGTCTGAGAACTGGCTAACCTCTCTGTTATTTCTTTTCTCGTCCTCCTCCTCTTCCACGCAGGTGTTCTGTTCCATTGCAGCGTTATCACAGGTGACTACTTCAGCTCCAGTATAAACTGAATTTTTCGCGTCCTGCGTGCGATCTTCGCACAACCACCTCAATCAACTCCAAAACTTTCAAAACATTGCAGGATGGTTTGCGCCGAGCACCGATAACAATTTTCGAAGATGAAACACGAGTACGTCAAGATAAAACAACTAACGAGCATGGCAATTAATGCCCTGCTTCTAAAAGAGCGCCAACCTGAGGCTTCAAACAACTCATAGAAGTCAAACAAAATACATATAGTACAAAACAGAACAAAAATAGCTGTACGGCGGAAAAATAACAAATTGTCATCGATATCGAGGTCACGACATTTGCGTAGCAAGAAGCGTTCGTCGGTTGCATCAAGGAGGAGGTAGCGTGATTATAACAAGCTTCAGTGGTACGACAATAGCACACATCGATGAAATCAAAGTCGTCACTAGTGCATTTCCCTTTCCAGGCTCTGACGAAGCTTCCACGACCCCTAGAGTACTTGAATAGCCCATTGACGTCAGCCCAAGCCTTACCACTCACCAGCAACAACACAACAGCTGCAATGTCGTCTTCATTTAAGAATACTAAGACTGCTTGTCATTGTCATCGCGGCTCCAACGAACACCCCTTAGTAAGCACCGTATCACAACAAAACAAATTGCTTGAGCACTCCGTCAGACTCTCTACCAGGTTTGTACGTGAAAACGCGAAAGAAAAAAAAGAATTAGAAATATATTTAAAACTAATATGAAGAGAAAAAAGAAAAGGCCGAAAAAATTTTGAGAGAAGTAAAGCAATACAGATACAAAAAGATAGAAATGAATAAAAATACAAGAAGTAATTGCGTATAGAAATTTGAAAACTTAAAAACACATACAAAGAGGAAAATAAATGTAAAAATGACACAAAAAACCTCAGTTTCACCGCAAGGGTGAACCAGCGAAAGGTTAGGTTTCTGCTCGAGACATTGAAGTCGACGCCGATGGCTACACCGATGGTGCAAATTCATCGTGAGAGTCACCGTAATTGCTATCGCAAAAAATGGAGAGCACGAGAAGAAAAGAGAAATAAAATAGAGAACAGACACAAGGAAAGCTATAGGCCAATTTTCTGTCGTTAGATGACCTTATCAAGTGGTAAAAGAAAATTCGGTCGGTAGTGGCGCAAATTCACCTTGTGAGGCACCTAAAACATTCGTAACCTAAGACAGTAGAGTCATATGAAAAAATTTGGCATTCCCACGTACTTTGGGGGTCGATGTCATGCTAAGCATGCGGATGCAAGGTGAATGTGTGTTAATATTAGAACGAAAATCTTTTATGCCGGGGTCCGCCATGGCTCCGCTGACGTAATTCGCTCACGGAAATGACGGTGAAAAATAATCCAAGAGATTGCAAAAAAAGAAAATCCTGAAGGCAAGCATATATCGTGCGAAAGCGAGCCAGCAGCCTCTTCATTCTGAGTGCCCGTCGCTAACCACTATATACGCCATGGAGCGTACGTTGTCTGAAGTACCAACGGCAATCCACTTGTATACACTATACGCCAATTGGCAGCCCTGAGAGCTTCAAAATTTTAGCACAATTTCATTATAAGCAACAAAATGGCGTGACCGTCTCGCATTGGGTAGCGTCGGGTGCACTCTGAAGGTCATAGCTTCCACGAAGCGTCACCTTAACGGAGTGCGGTCTCTTTTTATCAGAATCGTAATTCGGGAAAAAGCGAAGGTCACTTCGCATGCTGCACGGTCTCGTTTACGAAAGGATCGCGCTGCTGAACTGAGACAGATGTTCGCGCTGGTCCTGTGTATACTTGTGCGCTCGTTTCGTCCCTCTTTCTTTCCGTTCGGTGCGCTTCAGGTGTGAAGCTGCGACAATCGTTAGTCCACGCTCGTCCTGTGTATGCCAATTTCGTGCGTTCTTTCTGCTTGTGGCGTGCGCTGCAAGTTTCGAGCTGCTCTTGCTGTTCTTGACGTGACTAAGCAATTCGTTGCTGTTTCCTAAACAATGTACAATAAAAGCTCAACTACCTCTGTAAAAACACGTTTAACTTTCTCGTTATACCGATTTCTATATACGAAGATCAGCCACGTACTATTTTCAGCATGACGTTATGAAGTTGCGCTCAATGCATGTACACAAATGCACATACATACATACATACATACATACATACATACATACATACATACATACATACATACATACATACATACATACATACATACATACATACATACATACTGTAAGATGGCGTCCAGTACCCTCAAGACTCTTTAGTGTCTCGAGTATGTGCCCCACAACCTAAACTGGAGTGGTGATGATGAGTATGTACAGATGAAAAGATGGAACGAGTAATGATGCTCACACTTATTTTCCCCGCGCACTTGAGCGGCCGGCCCGGCCGAGACTTAGGCGGGAAAGGTACGACGAACAATGGGTTTAAGGCGTGAAACGTGAACCATCTCGGATGCACGGTAACGATGGTCCGAGGAACCCTCGATGGGAGTGACAAGGTAATTGACAGGGGATGTTCGTTCACTAACAACGTAAGGTCCGAGAAAGCGTGAGTGAAACTTTTCACACAATCCGGGTGTACGAACAGGCGTCCAAAGTAGTACTTCATCTCCAGGACGGAAGGTGACGTCTCGACTAGAGCTGTCATAGCGTTGCTTGCGGTCTAGTTGACTGGCCTCCGTGTTGAGTTGAGCACGTTGCCGTGCGTCAGTGAGCCTGGAGACGAAATTTTCTGTCGTAGTCGTGGACGTTTTTGTCGTTACATTGAAGAGAGAGGCGTCAATAGTGAATGTCAGCGCACGAACATAGACGAGGAAAAAAGGTGAATACCCGGTGGTTCGTTGAACACCGGTGTTGTGTTTAAACGTTACGGACGGCAAGAGTTTGTCCCAGTTATCGTGGTTCGGTCCGATGTACATGGATATCATGTCGATTAGAGTCTGGTGGAATCGCTCTGTCAGGCCATTTGTCTGCGGGTGGTAAGCGGATGTGGTCTTGTGAACTGTGCCACAAGTTTTTAGAATTTCGTCAAGAATTGTCGACATGAAGGCCTTGCCCCGGTAACTCAACAACGTGCGAGGTGCACCATGACGCAACACAATGGCTTCTAAAAAGAAGGTAGCAACGTCTGAGGCGGAGCTAGTGCGTAGATGAGCGGCCTCCGCGTATCGTGTGAGGTGGTCGACGGCTGTGACGATCCAGTGGTGGCCCGCTGGCGTTACGGGAAGTGGTCCGACGAGGTCTATTCCGACAACGACAAAAGGTGTATCGGGACATGGAATGGGTTGTAATAATCCAGAAGAAGCAGAAGTTGGTCGTTTCCGGCGTTGACACAGTGCACAAGAAGCGACATAATTAGCCACAAAGGTAGAAAGACCAGGCCAGAAGAAACGGCTGTAGGTCTTCTGAAATCCCAAGTGTCCAGCTGATGGGTCATCGTGGAGTGCTTCGAGAACTTGTTTTCGCAGTGAACGAGGAAGTACTGGCACCCACCGATGTCCATCCGCATTGTAAGTATAGCGCTGCAGGACATTGTTGTCTAGCTTGAACTGCCGTAGCTGACGACGTATTCTGGCATTAGGTGGAGAAGGCGAGTCATTCAAGTACCCAATGATGCGGTTACAGTATGGGTCGTCACGTTGGCACGCGGCAAACTGAGCGCTGCTGTTTAAAGATAGTGACCCAGCAAGTGCCAGGGGTGATAACGTGAGTGCAGTGGAAGCCGCCTAATCACCTGAGGGGCATCGAGGATGCGTGGTTGGAGATGAAAGTGGCAGAGGGCAGTGAGAGAGAGCGTCGGCATCCTGATGCTGTTTGCCAGACCTGTACACAACGTCAAAAGTGTACTCTTGGAAACAGAGTATCCAGCGACCGAGTCGCCCAGACATTTTCTTTAGCGAGGACAACCAGCATAGGGCATGGTGGTAGGTAATGACTGCGAAGTGGCGTCCATACATATAAGGTCGAAACTTCTGGATGGCCCAAACAACAGCAAGACATTCCTGTTCTGTTATCGAGTAGTTCGGCTCCGCAGGTGTTAGTGCGTCGCTGGCATATGCAACTACTCGCTCACGTGAAGTGTCGTCGCGCTGGAGGAGGACGACACTGATTCCGTGGCCGCTGGCATCTGTGTGAAGGAAAGTGGGTGCGCTCTCACCGAAGTGACGGAGGACGGGGTCTGATGTCAAAGCACGTTTAAGGGCTTGGAAAGCACACTCGCACTCGTCAGTCCAAGTGAAGGCCGTTCCTGACGTCAGAAGCTTGTGTAACGGCCTCGTAATGGCAGCAAAGTGACTGATAAATCTGCGGAAGTAAGACGCCAGGCCCACGAAACTTCGCAATTGTTTTTGATTGCCCGGACGTGGAAAATTAATTACGGCAGCAACCTTGTCAGGGTCGGGTCGAACGCCATCTTTGCTGACAAGCTGACCCAAAATTTTGATGCTCCTGCTGGCGAAGTGGCACTTCTTTGTATTGAGCTGAAGCCCAGCATTCGAAATGCACGTAAGAACTTCGTCCAAACGCTTAAGGTGCTGAGGAAAAGTAGAAGAATAAATTACGATGTCGTCCTACTAGCATAAGCAGGTTTTCCACTTGAGACCACGTAAGAATATCTATCATGCGCTCGAATGTTGCTGGAACATTGCATAAGCCCAAAGGCATGACATTGAATTCGTAAAGCCTGTCAGGTGTTGCAAACGCTGTTTTCTCCTTGTTTGCTTCGCGCATAGGTATTTGCTAATACCCGGATCGAAGGTCAAGGCTGGAGAAATATTCTGCGCCTTGTAGGGAGTCCAGGGCATGCATCATCTATGCGTGGCAAGGGATATACATCTTTTTTCGTTATCTTTTTGAGCGCTCTGTAATCAACACAAAAGCGGGCAGAGCCATCGTTTTTCTGGACCAACACCACAGGAGACGACCAAGAGCTGGATGAAGGTCGAATAATATCCCGTTTGAGCATGTCAGCGACGTTTTCCTCAATCATTTGCCGTTCCGCCAAAGACAGACGGTATGGGTGGCGGCGCACAATGGAGCTGCCTTCGGTTTCGATGCTGTGCTTTGCAACAGAGGTGCGGCCCAAAACTTTGGAATGTACATCGAACGAAATGTTGTGCTTTTGGAGATGGTCTAAAAGGTCTCTCTTTTGCTCAGCAGTGAGGTGAGGACTTATGGTAGCATTTAAAGCAGCATTGGTTGCCTTGGTATCGGTTGTAGCAGACAAAGGTGGTGATTCTGCGTGAAGAGGAACCAGCGAAAAAGGCTCGCTGTCAGGGAAGCAGCTCACAGCAGTGCCCTGGGGCAGCATCACTGGCGAAGAAGTTGGGTTCAAGGCGGTGACCAATGCCTTACCGTCATTAAACCGCACAAGGCCGGGTGCAATGGTAAGCCCCGCAGGTTTGGATCAAACTGATGGAGCATTGTAAACGTCACCGTTAACAATAGTATCCGAAGCGATCGTGAGAATTTGTTCATCTCCTGGCGAAATAAAACAATTCGCGGCAGCAACGAAACGGAAGCTGTATGGATCGACATCGAATGAACTCTAGGTAGCTGACATATGAATTACTCGCTGACGACACGATATCAAAGCTGATGCCGAAGAAAGGAAGTCCCATCCTAAAATGACTGTGTGAGTGCACAACGGAAGTACAAGAAACTGAATGTGGTGAAGGCTGCCATCTATGAAAACGCAGACTGTACAAACACTTGAAGGCTAAATAGGGACTCCATCTGCGCAACGAAGGGGAGGGCCATCGTATGGCGTCCTAACTTTATTTAGGCGGGCACAAAAGTCTGCACAAATTACGGAAAGTGATGCGCCTGTGTCTACTAGTGTCTCTGTCTGTATACCTTCAACATACACCAATAAAACATTTGATGGACGGTCTGGAGGAGTTTGACGCAGTTCGAAAGATGCAGCTTTCCCTCACGAAGCTGCACTGTTTAGTTTTCCAGTTGGCTGTCGGGGATCGAAGAAGAAGGTCAAAGTGGAGAGGAGGAACGCCGCATCGGTGAAGGTGAGCGGCGACGTGAGAAACGGGAACTGCCAACTGAGGCAAAGTTCTGCGGAGACTGCGACCGGTGTGTGCTGTTCTGATACAGCCAGTCATAGGGTGGTCCAGTTGGGTAGAAGTCGTCCCGTTCATAGTCACCGTAGCTTCGTCTTTTGTCTTGTTGACGGCGTCGGCAAAACCTTCAAGTATGACCACGGATGCCGCAATAAAAGCAAGTCGGTCGTGTAGTGCCCCAGGTGTTTTGAGGCTGGGAAGATGGTCGTGGTACGTGCGAGTTGAAGAACCATGCACATCGGGCGCTGGTAGCTGCATTGGGCTGTGCTGGGGAGCAGGTGTCCTAGCAGCAACCAGAGCATAAGTTGGCATTGCCTACAGGATATGAACTCGGAACAGGTGGAACAGTCATCGAGGCCAGGCTTTGGTGGGGTGCAGGCGTCATTGCAGCAACGTGAGCATAACTTGGCATGGGCACGGGATGTGAACTCGGAACTGGTGTGCCTCTAATCAAGGCCAGTTCCTCCCCACGACGTCGCGTGCACTAGTAGCAGGTGGCGTCGTTCCTCGTGGATGATAGAGCAGATCAATGCACGCAGTTCTGTTGTGTCATGACTCGAGCTGAGATCAGGCATATCAGGTTGCACCCGAGTGGTTTGAAGCTCCTCGAGGCGCTGACAGGTAGCTACAACAGCGGCTACGGTCTGGGGATTCTGCACCACAAGCGCGTTAAAAGCGACAGTCGCAATGCCTTTTAGCATGTGGCGCACACGGTCGTTTTTCGCCATATGGTTGTCGATGCGGCGGCAGAGGGCGAGAACATCTTCAATGTAAGAAGTGTAAGACTCGCCGGGGCGTTGAACGCGTGCACCAAGCCGTTTCTTGGCCATATCCGAGCACACTGACGGGTTGGCGAAAATCTGGCGGAGCTGACGCGCAAAGGCGGGCCATGTCAAAAATTCTGTAGCGTGGTTCAAAAACCACGTTTTTGCGACGCCACTCAAGTAGAATGCAACGTGGGTGAGTTTCGCAGGCTCATCTCACTCGTTGATCGCACTCACGCGGTCATACTCCTCGAGCCAGTCTTCCACGTACTCACCAGGAAGCCCTGCGAACAGCGGAGGATCCTTTTGAGGGCTGGTGACCAGGTGAGAAGGGTTTCTTGGCGGTGGGAGCGGTGGCGCAGCTGCTACACTGGGCTGGTCGGCTTGCGACATTACCGAACCCAGGTCGTTTAAGCGGCGGCCTGAACGGAGCTCCAGGGATGTGTTCTAGAAGACGCTAGGGTTGTCCGAGAGCGCGAGAGGACGCTGGAATCGGGCGCCACTCTCCACCACTTGTAAGATGGCGTACAGTACCCTCAAGACTCTTCTTAATTGTCTCGAGTACGTGCCGCACAACCTAAACTGGAATGGTGATGATGAGTATGTACAGATGAAAAGATGGAACGAGTAATGATGCTCACAATACATACATACATACATACATACATACATACATACATACATACATATACATACATACATATATACATACATACATACATACATACATACATACATACATATCCGTAGAAAGAGAAGAATGACATATTACATGGTTCCCGGCTTACACGTCCTCCCACAACCCCGTGCCCAACTTCATTGGAAAGGTCCATCGCGTAGCGCGATGTCTCACGTTCCGCGCCCTCGTAGAAAGGTCCTCTTCATTAAATGTACATCCCGTGAAGGGCTGGACAAAGAGGAGTGGAAGGACCCGACACCTCGAAATCACGAACTTTTTTATTTAAAAATCAGGCGTATTAAAAGTCAAACCACCAAGTCCCGAGCTCGAAATATCCGAAGCAGTAAATTGGAGGCAATTGCGAACCCAGACCATCCCTAACCCCAATCATTTTTAGAGGACATACCCTGATGTCTTGTCAGATGATACTTGCAAATTGTGCGGCTGGACTCACGCGTCACTTTGGCACATTTTCTGGGAATGTGCAGCTTTCAAAAAACAAAATGCGGTCTCCACAGAGAAGGCGGTGGCGTGGTGGATTGCTAGGCTGCGTAGCTCCAATCTTCAAGATTAACTTTGGGCCATTCAGCCAGCCCGTGAAGCGGCGAGGAGGCAAGGTCTCCGGTCCTCCTCGGCCTGTGACCGGAGACACTGGTCTAGGCCACGCTTTTAGCAGAGTTATTATTGAAGTTGCTACCACCACCGCATGCATTAAACAACAGTATACACATAATATCAGCAGTTGTTTGCAGTTGCGTAACAATACCAACAGCAACTGATATATTAGCAACATCAGCTGCGCTAAGCTGACATGAAGCGCTGGTGTTTGCGCTGGTGCGCACGAGGATGGTAGCCCTCGACACTGCTACGTAAATGAACTTCGGTGGATGGCGCCTAACTACAATAGACGTTAAGCCTAAATGACGGCTGCATAACAGGGGTACATATATAAAGTTTATAAAACTTTAGAGCCAGTACAGCAACCAGAATATACGTTTAATGAACAATATGGTCTATTTGAAAAGTATTTCCGAAGCCTGGCGTGGCTCTGTAGTAGAATACTTGATTGCCACGCAGAATTCTAGATTTTCATTCCTGCTGGGACACTGAAATTCATTACTTGCATTCGTCAGGTCAACGCTCGCTACTTCAGCTTTTTCCTAACACTCAAACGTTAAAATTACCCACGCGTGTTCTCACCGTCCCTGAGAAGATATAAATTGTCTATCAGCTGTGGCGCATACCCGCATACCAGTGTCACATACTCACCCCCTGGTAACTGTCGCTGTTTGCTGCGGCGAAGCTCTCTAATTAGGGCGTGGGTCTGTCCAACATTTGTATGCATGTAGTAGTACGTAGGCACCGTTGGCACATACCCGCTATAGAGTGGGTATGTGCCGCAGGGGATGCGAGGTAGGAGATGGTGGTACTTGGATGTGTTCACTAGATGGACGCACCGACAGATGGATGGACAGACAGTTGTATGGATGGACTCACGGACGGACGAATGAACAGACGGACGAACGCATGGATTGACGCAAGGATGGTGGATCAGACAGACGGAAGCAAGAACGAACGGACTGACGGGCGCTTCACCCCACTCATTATCATTCCCTCCGTGGATACGATGTGATTTTTAAGTATTTGAAGACGTACGCGAAGCAATTGTGACATTATTTTTGTCATAACCAAAGCATCGCATTTGTCAAACCATTATATCCTACCGTGCTAATTTTGGTGTACCCCAAGTTAAAGGGGTGATCATGAGAGCACCCAGACGTAGGCTGCTAGATAGATAGATAGATAGATAGATAGATAGATAGATAGATAGATAGATAGATAGATAGAAAGATAGATAGATAGATAGATAGATGTCAAAATTGCTGGGAGCCGACAAAGAAGTGCTTCGCATTGAACACATATAATGTCTGGCAATTAATCCTTTCTTGAGCTTCCTCATTAGCATGGCATGAGGAAGGTGTTAGTAAGATTAGCATCTCACTCAAATTGAACACGATTATTACTATGACCGTATTTCATAACAGTACCTGCGTTAGACACAGTTTCTTTCTCTACGTTACAGAATTTCTTCATCCGTGGTGTAGTAGTTTTTATAGACATATTGGTGACAGGTATAGAAACATGGTCGTCGGTGTCACAGAACGAGCGCTAAAAATGGGCGCGCCGCCAAATTCTTGCGATAACAAGCGGGAGAAACGCCGCGAGGTCAAAAGAAAAAAAAGAAAACGAACATCCAAGGCTCCCCGGGCGCGCGCTCTCCTCTCGGAAGCGTGGCTTTGCCGACGAACCCCCTCCCCCCACATCGGCGGCCCAGCAAGCCCGCGATATTTCTAGAACGAAGGAGGCGTGGTCACGCCGAGTTGAGTCATCCGACGCGGAGGGCAGTCGAACCGTCTCGCCTCTCCCCAGCCTTCGCTGCGTATCGCGCCGATGAAATGACGAGAACTTTCTGGAATGTCGCGCGGAAGGTATTTAACCGAGCAGCGGCGATGAGAGATCAGGAGAAGACGGAAGTTAGCGCCAGAGTGCGTAGGGATTCCGCCGTGTAGTCGGCGAAGGTTCTGTCCGTAGTGACAGAGCAGGAGAAGAAGAATATTTCCACCTGAGGGGTGAAGGCTCGAGCTACAGGCAAGAGCGTGTGTTACCGCTATCGATCGAAGACGCGTGGCAACAGCTGCGTGTGTGAAGCTGACGTGTTCCGGCGAAGAAGTTGAAGTTTGAAGAGTGGCCAATTGAAGACGCGAGGTTTCCTGGAAGAGAAACTTCAGGGGGCAGTGGAACGACAACAACGCTGGACTTTGAGTGAGTGATTCTCGGAAGAGTATCATTCAGACTTTTCTTCCAAGAACTTTGGACTGAATAGGTTTTCTATGTCTTTAGTCTTTGAGTGTCTTGGTTGTTAAATGCATGCGACTGCATTGTAGTGTGAGTTGTTGTCTGTGTCCGTTGTTTTGAGTGTGGCTGATTGTACTGTGTAGTACGTTGGTTGATTGGTGACATATTGTTCTCAAATATTGTGGAGTGTGCATACTCGTGTATTGTTTTCGATCTGCCATTATTGAGAATATATTTTGTTTGTTTATCAACTCTCGGCTCTGACTTGTTCTTTGGGCTACATCCGGCGTCCGCTGGCGCGCCAAAAATGACCACTTCTAAATTGTCCACGCTTTCGTGGTGCGGATCGGGGGGCCGATACTTCGGCCCTTGGAATTAGCCCGGCGATAGCCTCCCTAATTAACGGGACCGGCGTGACAGTCGGCAAGTGAGATTGTCGCGAATACGTGATCTTAAATCTCTTCGTACATTCAGGAAAAATCACTCGTTGTCACCACTCACCGTCCCGTGTTTCCCTACCCTAAATAGTACAGCCTTGAACTTTAGGTTGTAATCATCAGCAAGAAATTCCCATAACAGTGCAGAAACTTTGCTGTGACGTCGCACCAGCGCCGAAGTTGAAAATATAGCAAATTATTCGGTTTGGAGTTGTAGGAGCATCGTATAAAATTTAGTCTGTGTCAGTTTAGCCCATGTCACAACGTCTTGTAACGTACTCCATTTCCATGCGTGGCTCTCACTTTTTAGAGGCGAAGCCTCTTAGAACCGCGAGATGTTCGTAAACCACAGTCTGCGGCATCTTGAGCAGATGTAGTTCAGGAGCTCATGAATGAATTAGGGAAAATTCGTGAACAAAGAAGAAGCTATCGAATGGCCGTAAAACAGAACATGCAAAAATAAAATTTCACAACAACCCAAAAAACACCGACACATAACCACCCATTCATCAAACCATATGGCAGAGCTGAAGGTTAAGAATAACGAAGTAAAAGGCAGTTAACCACAAAACAAATTGAAGATTACAATTCCTGTTCCGATGCGTACTGCTTGTCCCCATCAGCACCGTTAACTTCGTAAATGTAGTGGAGCCCCGCCACGGTGGTCTAGTGACTAAAGTACTCGGCTGCTGACCCGCAGGTCATGGGATCAAATCCCGGCTGTGGCGGCTGCATTTCCGATGGAGGCGGAAATGGTGTAGGCCCATGTACTCAGATTTGGGTGCACATTAAAGAACCCCAGGTGGTCGAAATTTCCGGAGCCCTCCACTACGGCGTCTCTCATAATTATACGGTGGTTTTGGGACGGCAAACCCCACAAATCAATCATCAGTAAATATAGTGGATATCTTTTCTTTCTGGCCTGGACCCGAGCCTACAGTGACGTGTCTCTACGCCATTGACACCGTTCAGGACAGTTCCTCTCAAGCCACGTGAATTGGCCGCACGTTAATGCGTCAAGAACTGCCTCTACTGCGCTGTTTATTGTATGGAAATGCGTGCCACCGTTTCAATGAATTTGATTCATACTTCACATTTGCGCACACTTGTTTGCGCCACTGGCGATGAAGTGATAGTATCATACAAGCGCAAATCAACCAGCTGCCTCAGTTTTTATCTCCCGTGCATTGTGGAGGGAGATATGATGCTCACTTGAATAATGTGGTGTCTTTCATAATTTGTTGTTCATATGAGAGACTGGAGGACTATTGAGCTTTTCCAAAGTGTATCTGGCATTGATCCATCTCATTTGTTATAGTCTCTTCGTCTTACTGTAAACCTGCATAGACGACTCTACTCTAAAAACTGCAAACTCACAGGAAAAAAAAGATAATGCGTTCACAGAACCCGACAGTACGCGCAGCATTTAATGAGAATGTGGGCAAGGTATCTTTGAGAAATAACGAACCAAAACATTAGGCAAGCAACAGACACACAACATTTATTGTGGCCCACTGTCATACCGTAAGTCAAATCGGCAAAAAGGCAGTCTTGTGTTCTTAGGGTTGTAATACCGCCGTATACGCTTGCCTCCCGCTCGTTCACGCAGCTGTACAACTCCTGGAAGAAAAAAACGGGAAGCGACTAGGTGTCATAATATCGCGGAATTGAATAGTACTAGACTTGGAGGCAGAAAATAAGTTCGAGGAAAAGACAGCTTGCGTTGACGGCTTAATACAGGCTGCCACTCATGAGAGACTCTCGCGACAGGCCTTTCACTCGAGACTTTTTGGGATATACGGTGCTCGTCTGAAGTCTTCTTATGCCTACCATATGGGACTGCGCTTAGAAATACTGCGCACTATAATAGAACAATAGCAAATTTTGTCCCGAAGATTTGTGTGGTATTTCCGGCCTCTTGATAGCAGCAGTGGTGCGTTTAGCTTGATAGTGAAAATGTCTAAATAGCTCACATGATATCTCATACATTCGCGCAAGAGGACTCGAAGGTTGCCGCCCTTTTTACTGCGAAGGCTGTATATGACTAGGAGAAACGAAAATCCGTTCGGCAGCACTGTCGATGACCGCTTTACATTGGCTGTGTTATTAGTTACGTCGTTTCCCGTCACGAGCGTCATTGACTGCGTCGCGATTGACGTCGTCGCTGCCGTGGCGCCGAGCCCACACGGAACAGTTTCTCCTAAGACCTCCCCACCGAGTTGGCTCACGAAGCTAGACGGTTGCTATGACGTGGCGTTGCGGAGTCAAAATGTGGTGATTGTTGAAGCATGGTCACCGTGGCGTACGCCGCTTGCGGTGGGAGCTATTTCAGCGGCACATTGGTCTCGACTGCGACGTCTGTGACTGCCTGTGGTTCGAGAAAAACCACTGTGCTTAACAGACTGTGAAACAAATTTTACCACTCATTACGTTCCTTCCTGACCATGATTATGCGAGACAATGTGTGGCATGTGGTCCCCGCAGTGTGTAACACTGCGGGGATCATGAGAGGTGTGTCTAATCTTAAGAAGCGCGAACATGCAACTAGTATTTGCGAAAACGTTCAGTGCCACGTCGGGTTGAACCTCCTGCTAAACACTAGGGCCACAAGTTTGAGTTTTTGCTGATTAACCGTTTGTACGGAGTGCTTGGGCGGTGATTTTTTATTTATTTTCGCCGACAGTTATGGTCTCAGTCACTATTTCAAGGCTTTCGTTACAATAGACCAACGAAACCCAGGTCACACGAACGCCATGTTTTTATGCTGTACAAGCGACTAATATTACTACCCGGAAGCTTTCCACAAAATTGCTGAGGTTGTCGTCTTCTTTGGCTTCTTTATCACTCACGTTTTGCGAACACCTAGGGAGAATCACGCAATCCTCATTTTTATTTGTAGATTTTTTTTTGCTAAAGCGAATGCCGGGAAGACAAGGTAACCATACTGGTCCCGTGTCTGGACCCAGAGGGCACTCGTTTAGTTCTATGTTATTCATGTGGTGTTTGAAACTCCATGCCTCATATTTCTCCTGAGACCAATATTTTCCAGGATATAAATCTTGTGCCCTAATCAAACTGAAACTTTCATTTCAAAGAAAGGGAACTGCCGTTGCAACCAACTTGCATGTTGTGACATAGCAAAATAAGAGTGATCTCATAGCAAATGAGCTCCATGAACAATTCTGTTACGAAATAAAACAAAACTGTTCCTCTGCCTAACAATACCGAAAAATATGAAATATTGGCTGCTCATTGATCTACGAAAGAAAGCAATTAAATCACCGTTCGCACATCAAGGTTGCCATGAAAGTTGTGGGGCTTCAACTGCGGAAGCACTTTAACGTTTGCCCTGAAATACACCAATGCATCCATGGCTTCGTTCTGGAAATTCATTTTTCATATTGTCGCTTGTAATTCGTCCTGGAGCCGTGTCTGACAAGGTCATGCAGCAACGATTGGCTCCAATTCGCGGTCGCTGAAGCCCACGCATTGAAAGGAAAAAAATTCAATTCTTGTGCTCTTTGGGCACCTTTATAACCTGTACCATAATCTCTGGGCCAGATTTAGGGATACCAACATAAATTTTCTTCTTGTTTGACGTGCTCCTTTGTGGTCTTTTTGTGTCTTTTTTGCCCTGCATTCTACTGTTTTAGCTACCCTCAAATATACTGTTTTAACAGACATCAAACTTGACCAAAAAGCACAAAATTTTGATTTATAGCAGAAGCAATTCTCCACCGCAGTTAACAATGCAGAATGGTCATGTTATCGAAGATCACTTTAAGCGATTGCAGTGGTCCCAGTGGGACAAAATGACATTGCGTTTTTATCTTTTCTTTTTAATCGTCAAGAAGCTTTTTTGCGGTAACCCCCCGGTACGTTGCTTTAGATGTCCTTCAAATGACTTTATTAATGTCGCATTGGACGCTTTATCATAATGGCTGCTCTGCCTGACGCCCAAGTATTGGGCGTTCTAGTGTTTTTTTTGGTATATACCACAGCATGTATCATGAGGCATTTCTTCACACGTTTGGTAATATCTTTAAAAGATAAGCAGGTTGCGTCCATACCACTTTCACGTAAACTCGCAGTACTATTATATATGCTTTTCGTTTATTATTGACTTATTTTCCGGCACGGTATAAATACTATATGCAAGATCTAGTACATATCTACAACGTTATGCACTATGAGTGCTTATGAATAACCACCATCAGGGTTTTCTCAAAAAACAAAACCCCTGCCATTCAAAAGCTAGCACAGACTACACTGAGGTCACGTGGTCGGGATATTTGCGAAGGCAGCAGCCGGGATGTTCTAGGACAGGCTCTATTTATTTGGGCAAATTATGCTCGGACCCTGAACATTTCAAAGTACAACTATTTGAAACAGCACATTGACAACGGTGAGAACAACGTCAGTCAAGTAATGTGATCTACGGTGAGCTGCATTGGTATTTATAGACGCGCCACGCAACAATCAAACTTTATTGGTGGATGCCGTGTAAGCACTCGAGTAAACTTGGTTATTGGCGGGCTGCACGTAATTTAAGCACTATATCCTTAAACGAAATCAAAGCTTCTCAAACACTTTGGCTCAGCCTGCGCCATGCATTACGACCAGTGTTTGCATGTGCAACTCGAACACCTCAATATAAACCCGTAAACACGCGTGGAGGCACAAATACTGTCCTACATACACAACGGTCAGGAGGAGGAGGAAGGTTAAGGAATAAAAAATGTAGAGTCGAGTACCAGCACATTGTTTTCATGAGCACTCACAAGTATCCAAATTAGAGGCACCTTCTCCCTACTTTCAGTACTCTGTTTCCCATCTAAAATCTTATATACATACAACTTTTGAGAGTTAGTGCCGGTAGTCTACAAGTTTAGATGATCCTACTTGTTTATTTAGGAGTATGCTCGTCAAGTTTCTTATGCTTTCGTCTTGTATGTTGCCGACGACGTGCATCAAAGTTCACATTGCTCCCTCTAGAGGCACCGCTGTGCTCTGTCATAGCTGCGCACTCTCCAGCTGGTCACACAGGCGGTGCCAGCTGGCACACAACCCGCACATTCGATGCAGCGTGCTCTAGATAGATAGGTGACCACTAGAGGGCCTCACTTTCATACAGCACTCGCGTTTCCACGTGCTTCGTTTTCATTCAACGGGAGCTCACTCAGTGAACACTCTTCGTTACCGCTCTGCAACATCAACACCACAGAAGTTAAGATAACAGCGCGGTGGGCTCACAACGCAGCAGCAGCTTTGGTTGCCGCCAACACCTTGCGGTGAGATCCCGGCAGACCAGAGTGAAAAGGGCTCACTGCTTAGCAAACCCGTGACGTCTTTATATGATTGAATGCGTCCGGAGATTTTGACGGTTACCCGATCATCTCCGAGCAAGTTCGTCTGAAATCATTCACATTGTGAATATGGCAGGCATTTTTTTTCAATTTATTCTTAGCCCATATCATTTCCACCACTATGAAGATTGCTTAATGTGTAACATTATATTAAAAAGAACTTTCCCGAGAACTACTAAAGTACACATCATGAAAGCAGGATATTTTCGGTTCACTATTGTAGTCCCGAACCCACCCCGAACATTGAAGGCCCAAGGCGACAAGCATTCGCGGAAAAAACTGAGAGTTAAGATTGTTAGATAATTACGAAATGTAAGCAATCTTTCATTATATCACCATCAGGTTAGAAGAAAGAGAGAAAAATGTTTATGTTGACAATAAGCATTGGGGTAAGCCTATATCAAATTTCTGGCCAGCTACTCAGCATTTGGAAAGAAAAAAAGTGTGATAAATCGAGGAGAATCATTGTGGTGAGGACGATGACGATTAAAACGGCAATGAAGGGAAACCTTGAATCTACAAATATCATTTAAAAGTTTTCCCGAATAGGCAGGCTCAGCTACAACATGTCATGTAATCGCTTGTCTTCGATTTTCTCTTCGCAGTAAGCAAGCCTAATATATTGTTGGTGCTATGCAGCTTCGACGATTCTGTAATGCTGGGTGAATATAGTGTAAATATACCATAAGATTAAGCTGTCAGTTTAAGGGACTCTGAATTTTCTAGTGTTGTTCAGTAATAACAGGCACTGCAGTACGTGTGGAGAAATATGCAACCTATTCACATTTGGAGTGATAGCCGGGTTTCGCGTGAAATAACATAATATCGTTCACGACAAATTCAGGAGTCACCACTGGTTAAAGTGGCTTGTTTTTTAAATACTTCTTGAAGAACTGGAGCCGGTGGTAAACAAGGATACGAGGCATACTGTTTTTTTTTTCTTTTTACTATCATTGCTTGCTAATTTCTAATAAGCAAGACAGTCCAGGCGAAGGCTACTGTCTCCATTATTTTCGCTTCAACTCCCTTCAATATAATGTCGAAAAGGCGTGACATCGCAGAGCACTAGTTGGCACTTCAGATAATTATCAAGAGTTGTGGCATCGAAGATTAAGGTACAGAACACTTATAAGGAAACATAAAATGAAGGGCACTGCCAACGTGAAAAAAATAAATTAGTGGACTAGAGGCACAAACAAAAAGCAAAAAGCCAATATTTAGGGACCAAAATAAAAGTGTGGAGACTAGAAACTACTACGCCTCCAAGGTGTAAGAGAAAGGATGGGTCGATTTTCGATTTCGCCACGGTAACGCTAATTCACCAGATGATTACGGGAGATTATGAGTTTCTGCGGCGATCAGTGAAGCGATCATTCTTAACAGATAATCTGAAAGAAAGAACGCAGCGCTGCTAAAGGGTGTTCTACGATCGGCGTATCACAAAAACCAATTACGTGGGCACGAGAAAGGGCCCATTTGCTTATTATGGGTTTATGCCTTTGGTAACTTCCGGCCATCCAAGGGCCAGGCACCCTTTGTTTGTTATTACTTGTGCGAAAGTCACCTTAACGAACATTTTCAGGTCGAATAATATAATGTAAAAACCACGCTAGAGAACACATATATGGTAAAACGAAGTACATACTAACCCGACCACCTGACTTTAGGATATTGGTAGTTTCTTTTGACAAAAAAAACGCCGCAATCCTGATCTTACTCCTGTGAAAAATTACGGACGTTCTTGAATAAATTCTTTTCCTAATATGATGCTTGTGGTCGCTATAGTGACATATCACAACAACAGCAATAACAACGACAACAAGAACAATAACAATAATAATAATATCAATGATGAATGAATGATTATCGCAGTACTTGGCCCTCTAACATTTTTGCCTCCATCGAAAATGCAGCCGCCGCAGCCGGAATGTTAGGTCGATTCTCTAATAAGATGAGAACATTGATGCAACTGTGATTATATTCGTTAGCATACCTAAAACGCTTGCGCGAAAACAACGAGACTCCAATAAAGCAGAAAATTCACGGTGTTTCCGCTGTTCACGTGCGGCTAATTGAAACAGGCGTCAATTATGATTCACCTAATTTTCAATTTTCTTGCAACACTTTAGCCAAACCTCGCATGTATTGTATAAATATTGTCTTCATATGAATCATTAAAAGTGATTTAGTACATGTGTGAAAAAGGAAGTAATTGAGACACCATGCATTTTTGTTTTTTGTTTCATTGCACTTCCAATAAATTTGAAAGTCGTTGGCATTCTTGTAGTCATTTCATGGCAGTTGTCAAAACATGTATGCACTTTATTTACAATCACTCAAAGCAAAGTCACGCAGTACTCGAAAAACGCCAGGCCTGCGCGGAAGGCGCAGCGCTGTCCCAGCGAAAGCTGGAAAAAAGCCCTTTCAGGGCCTTTTTTTAAACGCTCATCGGGTAAGTGCTGCAAGCACACTTGCTGGGTACCCACTACGGCATTATTAATAAAACATTTAGGGTAGTAAGCGGGCATTCGTTATGCTATTCATTGTCATTATTATGAGAAGAGTGGAATCCGCTAAACACTTGCAAAGAAATATGTGCCAATTGTCCATGCAGTGGCTGACGATGATGAGGATTTAATGCTGAAATGGCTATGCGCCACAGTTAATAGGGAAACAAGAACAAGATTTTGTAATGGGTTGGAGCATTGGATGGCCCACTCGTTACGCTATTCGCATTGTGCGACGACTGGTTGTTCTTTCGCTGCTGTAAAATGATTTATAAATCGTATTAACGCCATTGCTTTCCGACAGCAAGCCTGCCTAAGGCAAATTTGACAACTCATAAACACTGGTGTAGAGAGAGAGAGATAAAAATGCAAGGAAAGGCAGGGAGGTTAACCAGACACACATCTGGTTTGCTACCCTGCACTGGGGAAGAGAAGGGGAGAAAAGAAGTTGCAGAGAGATAAGAGAGAGAAGGTACACACAATCACGAGCACACTCGGTGGAGCACACACAGTCTGCAGGCGGTCGCTCAGGTTTGTTGATTTTAAGTAAAGTAGGAGTGCTTTAGTCACTTTCTGTGCAACTGAAGCACATGCCCAAGGTCCTAGAATCTTCTGCACACACAATGGTGTGGAGTCAAGTTGATTCAAAACCGTCCGGAGCTGGCATCGCTGTGTGTCGTAGCAAGCGCAGCTGCACAGGACGTGTTCTATGGTCTCTTCAGCTCCGCAGTAGTCGCATGTAGAAGTGTCTGCCAGACCAATGCGAAAGGAGTACACCTTTGTGAATGCAACATCCAACCAAAGGCGGCATAACAGTGTCGCATCGGAGCGGGAAAGTTGTGATGGTACCTTTATCTTGAGCGAACGATCCAGTTGATATATTTGACACATTTTGAAACTGGTAGACGACCAGAACGTGCGTGTAAGACCTCGAGCCAGCAGGTAAAGTTGACTTGCTGCATCATTCCTTGATAGAGGAATCGGGACCAAACGGGTTCCTTCATGGGCTGAGTGGGCTGCATCATCGGCTAATTGATTTCCGGTATTAACGATATGTCCAGGCAGTCATTGATATATAATATCATGCCCTCGTGCTAGAGCCTCATGATGGCAATGTCTCATTTTATGTACTAATTGTTCGTGGTTCCTCCTACGCATGGCAGACTGCAAACACTGAAGCGTTGTTTTCTAATCACAGAATATCACCCATTTTCCTGGACGCTCTTGAACGAGACATTGTAAAGCAGCCCTTATAGCAGCAAGCTCGGATGCCGTAGATGTAGTCATATGCAACAACTTAAATTTGATTGTCATTGCTGCAGCCGGAATTACAGCGGCACCTGATGAGCTGTTGGACGAGACCGACCCATCAGTGTATATATGCGTTCGGTCGAAGTACAACTGATGTAATAATAGCAGTGTTGCTTGCTTCTATGCTATTCTAAAGTGATTGCTTTTCTTTTTGATTCCCGGAATTTCTAGACGTACTTGCGGCTGGTCGAGGCACCACAAAGACATGCCATTCTCGCAGCTGGCGTATATCCTGATAAAATGCTGTTTAGGTGCTTGGCTATGACGTCTGAAAACGTAGCACGTAGCACGTAGGAGGGCAGAAGGGCCAAGTGGTGGTCGGGGACACTGTTAGCATGTCGAATGTGCGCTCTGAGGCAATCCACAACTCTATATGTCCTGACTGGATGTTCTTTGGCAAGCATGATTTTGGCATAAGTAGAAGCGCATCGGGGCAGTCCTAGGCAGACACGCAGTGCCTGACCCTGCAAACTCTCTAAGGAATGAGTATTGGATTTGGAAGTGTTAGTCAGTACCGGCAAGCTGTAGCGCATTAGGCCTAGAAATAGGGCCCTGTGCAGCTGTAGCATGGAGGCCACAGATGTTCCCCATGCTTTCCCGCACATGAATTTCATTATATGCACAATAGTTAGCAGTCTCTTCTTCAAGTACGCAGAATGCGGGCTCCACGAAAGACTTCTGTCAATTATTATGCCCAAGAAACGATGCACCCGTGCATATTTGACACTCTGCCCATTAATGTAAACAAGGTATGGCGTCACTGGTTTGCGTGTAAACGCCATCATTGCGCACTTCACAGTTCATATAGTTAGGCCTTGTTTCTGAAGGTAGGCTGTTGTGAGGATTGCTGCCCGCTGTATTCGCGCACGCACATGAGGGCGAGTAACTGCAGCACTCCAGAGGCAAATATCATCGGCGTATAAGGATAGGCACAACGACTTTGGCAGAACCTTCGCCAGACCAATGAGGGCAACATTGAACAATGTGGGGCTTAAAACACCTCCCTGAGGTACTTACTCCGCAGTAGGTGTAATGTTCAGCAGTTTTACCCTCATCTGTTTGCACAATGAAACCCCTGCCAGTTATATAATCTTTGATCCATTGAAACATTCGTCCACCAATGCCCATTGCTGCGAGAGAAGTGAGGATGGTATCGTGAGCTACATTATCATATGCACCCTTCACGTAAAGAAAGAGTGCCACTGATACACACTTGCGACGTTTTTCTTGCTGAACAAATGTCAATAAGTCAAGGACACAGTCGATGGAGGAGCGGCCCCGACAAAAGCCTCGAGACCACTCGAGACGATATAGAACCATTCTTTCCATCACTTTTCCGAGGCAGCTTGCGAGGGCAATAGAGCGATACGCTGTGAAGTCCAACGGTGATTTTTCCGATTTCAGAAGTGTACTTATTTTTCATTCCCGGGGAACACTGCCGCTGAGCCAGGAGTTGTTGAAGCACGTTAAAAGTTCTCTTCTGGCTTTTTGTCCAAGGTGTCCCAACGCACTATAAGAACTGCAAGGTGCGTTAGTCGCTTCTAAGCGCGCGTCATCGTCAGCACCGGTGTAGCTAAGTTATAGGATACTGGGCTGGCACCCAGGGGACCCGGGTTCCAGCCCCACTGTGACGTTGGTGCTAGGTCATGCCTGCCTAAGGCAAGTTTTACAAGTTACAAGCACCGGCGTAACTTATTGGTAGAATATGGAACTGGTAACCAGCGGACCCGGGTTCAAGCCCCACAGTGTCATTACACAAGGTTTTTTATGTATTTACGGGCACCGTTGGCGGCGGCGGACAACATGCAACTGACGTTGCAACTGACTGACTTTCGCTGTAAACGTCTATTTGATGTTCTGTGCGAGAAAATCGGTGAACTGTATTCTGAAGGCACTGCGTTAGAGGCTCCCGATCCGTGCAGCGAAGGCGAACGAGTGCATCGAGGTACGTTAGACACGAGCACCATCTGGCAGTTCTCTTCGTAAACGAGGGAAGGCATGCGTGCCCGACTTAGAGGCAATAAGGTGTAGAACACAAAGTGGCGTGGCGGGCAGGTGCCACAACCGTGTCATCTTAGCAAAGCATTTTTGCTTTTTTTTGAGCATCACGTTGTATTGTCAGCGCAGTGAGATAAACGCCGTGGTCCTTACAATTACTTATGTATGCCTTCTTGTGTATAAAGCCACACATACAAAATATTGACGAGTTGTTATGGTTTCTCAGGTATTCGCAATAATTGCATTTCATTTGACAATTGCACAAGTATGAACGGTGAAATTGAGCAGTATTGGTGGGCGCTGCGGATAGGGTTGGCCCTTCGGGATATGGTTTGGTGCTGCTTAGGGTATCGTTAGGGCGCGTAAACAGACCAAAATGTTTGCCTCTCCAAGAAAGTACCTTAAGAAACTCTATTGTTTTTATAAACGACAGGCCTTCGCGGAAAGCGCAGTACAGTCACAGCAAAAGCTATGAAATTGGCTTTTCAGAGTCTTTTCAAAACACTCGTTGGGTAAATATACTGCAAGCACACTTACTTGGTACCCACAAGGGCATTATAATGAAGTTTTGTGTGGTAGGCCGGCATTCGTCATGCCATTTTTGTCATTCTTCTAAGAAACGTCGTATCCGCTAAACATTTGCAAACAATTTTGTGCCAATTGCTTATGCAGTGGCTGACGACGATGAGAAATTATGACTGAAGTGGGTATGCGCCACAGTTAATAGGGGAACAAGAACAAGTCTTTCTGATGGTTTGTAGCTTTGGATGGCCCACTCGTTACGCTATTCGAATCGTGCGATGACTGATTGTTCTTTCGCTGTGTTAAAACGCTTTATAAGTTGTATCAACGTGATCGCTTTCCAGACATCAATCCCGCCTAAGCCAAGTTTGACAAGTCACAAGCACTGGTGTAGCTCAGTCGTAGAATATTGGGCTGGCACCCAGCGGACCTGGGTACAAGCCCCGCTGTGTCATTTGGGCTAGTTTTTTTTTCTAATTTCGCGCGATGTGTTTACGGACCCCCGCTTCGGTGGCGGCGGCGGACAACTGAGCGTGGTTGGAGTTGTGCTACCATAACAACGTTCGCTGTAAAAAACGCTGAGACGAACTCTAATAGTGGCGTGCGAGCGCAGGTTGATTTTACATTTGGTGTGTTTCGGCTTCTTTTTTCCTCGGAAAAAGCACAACCTAGTAGATTTTGGAAAAAAAATTATTGGCAGATCCCACTTACAGTGGGAATCGATGATAAGCGAGGCACGAACTATAAATGGTGATATGTCGAAGTTACGAGCTTGGGGTAAATGATGTCATACATGACTTCCGTGTCATGATAATCATGTTTGGATGTGTGGTTTACTTTCGTCATCTATTCACGTTACGTGATACCAAATTTTGTATATGTGGTGCTACCGAAACAGCCGCGAACAAGCTATGAGCGTGATATGTTGTCATGTTTTTACATGACACGCATGTCATGAATATCAAGTTTGCACCAGACATATATTTCGTCATCCAGTGACGACAAGTAACACCAAATTTGGTATAAGTGGCGCTAGCAAAACGGCCGCAAGTGCATCATGAAGGGCCCAATTATACTCCAGCGTAGCGTTGACGCGCGCGCACGCTGGGCACAGCGACACTACGTTAGCAGAACGAGCACCCTGTAGTCTGACGCCAGCCGCGACCAGCGTCCGTCAGCGCGGTCCGACGGCAACTGGCGCGAAATGCGACATGCGGCATTTCGCGCCGACGCTTTGCCCAAAAAAACACTGCGTCTCCGTCTTTTCGTGAAGGAGGGACGCCGGATGTACTCAAATGCGCATGCGTCAAAGCAAGGCAGCGCGGCGAACGCGTGCGAGTATATGGCCGGAGCGGCGCCTGGCGTGGAAACGCCGGCGTGACGTGACAAAATGAACGCCGGCGAGCACGCGCACCGCGTCACGTCGAAATGGATTGGCACCTTTACTTTGGCATGCAGTCATGTTCTCACATGACACGTATCTCATCATTATCATGTTTGCACAAGTCACATACCTTCGTCATCCAATGGCGTCCCGTAATAATAAATTTGGCATATGTGAAGCTAGTGAAACGGCCGCGAGCGCACCATGAGCGTAGCATGTAGTCATCTTGTTACATGACACGCATCTCATGGTTACCATGTTTGCACCAGCCACATACCGTCGTCATCCATTCACGTACCATAATACAATATTTGGTATATGTCATCATCATCGTCATCATCAGCCTGACTACGTCCACTGCAGGACAAAGGCCTCTCCCATGTTCCGCCAGATAACCCGGTCGTGTGCTTGCTGCTGCCAATTTATATCCGCAAACTTCTAAATCTCATCTGCCCACCTAAACTTTTGTCTCCCCCTAACCCGCTTCCCTTCTCTGGGAATCCAGTTAGTTACCCTTAATGACCAGCGGTTATCCTGTCTACGCGCTACATGCCCGGCCCATGTCCATTTTGTCTTCTTTATTCCAACTATGATATCCTTAACCCCCGTTTGTCCCCTAATCCACTCTGCTCTCTTCTTGTCTCTTACGGTTACACCTACCATTTTTCTTTCCATTTCTCTTTCGTCGTCCTGAATTTAAGCTGAACCCTCTTTGTAAGTCTCCAGGTTTCTGCTCCGTTGCTAAGTAGCGGTAAGATACAGCTGTTATATACCTTCCTCTTGAGGGATAGTGGCAATCTACCTGTCATAATTTGACAGTGCTTGCCGATTGTGCTCCCCACCATTCTTATTCTTCTAGTTACTTCAATCTCGTGGTTAGGTTCTGTGGTTATTACCTGCCCTAAGTAGACATAGTCTTTTACAACTTCAAGTGCACTATTGCCTATCTCGAAGCGCTGCTCCTTTCCGAGGTTGTTGTACATTTCTTTCGTTTTCTGCAGAATAATTTTAAGACCCCCCTTTCTGCTCTCCTTTTCTAACTCCGTAATCATGAGTTGCAATTCGTCCCCTGAGTTACTCAGCAATGCAATGTCATCGGCGAAGCGCAAGTTACTAAGGTATGCTCCATTAACTCTTATCCCTAACTGTTCCCATTCTAGGCTTCTGAAAACTTCCTGTAAGCACGCGGTAAATTGCATTGGGGGGATTGTGTCCCCCTGCCTTACACCCTTCTTGATTGGTATTCTGTTGCTTTCTTTATGAAGCACTATGGTAGCAGTTGATCCCCTGTAGATTTCTTCCAGAATGTTTATATATACTTCATCTACGCCCTGATTCCGCAGTGTCCGCATGACGGCTGATATTTCTACTGAATAAAACGCCTTCTCGTAATTCTTTAAGGCTATGTATAGTGGTTGGTTATACTCTGAGCATTTTTCTATTACCTGATTGATAGTATGAATGTGGTCAATTGTTAAGTAGCCTGTTCTAAATCCTGCTTGTTCCTTTGGTTGATTGAATTCTAATGTTTTCATTACTCTGTTAGCAATTACCTTTGTAGATAGCTTATATACTACAGAGAGCAAGCTGATCGGCCTGTAATTCTTCAAGTCCTTGTCATCTCCTTTCTTATGTATTAAGATGATGTTAGCGTTCTTCCAGGACTCTGGTGCCCTTCCCGTCAGGAGACACCTCGTAAACAGGGTGGCTAGTTTTTCTTACACAATCAGTCCTCCATCTTTCAGCAGGTCGGATGTTACCTGATCCTCACCAGCAGCTTTGCCTCTTTGCATGCTCTCCAAAGCTTTTCTGACTTCTTTTATCATTACTGGTGGGGTGTCATCTGGGTTACTGCTAGTTCTTATAGTATTAAGGTCGTGGTTGTCTCAGCTACTGTACAGATCTCTGTAAAACTCCTCCGCTTTTTTAACTATCCTATCCATATTGGTAGTTATTTTGCCTTCTTTGTCCCTTAGTGCATACATCCGACTTTTACCTATCCCAAGTTTCCTCTTCACTGCTTTGACGCTTCCACCGTTTTTCAGAGCGTGTTCAATTCTCTCTATGTTATACCTTCTTACATCGCATACCTTACGTCTATTAATCAACTTCGAAAGCTCTGCCAGTTCTATTTTGTCTGTTGTACTTGAGACTTTCATGATTTGACGTTTCTTAATTAGGTTCTTCGTTTCCTGGGAAAGCTTGCCCGTGTCCTGTCTAACTACCCTGCGTCCAACTTCCACTGAACACTCCGTAATGATACTCGACAGATTATCATTCATTGTATCTACGCTAAGGTTGGTTTCCTCACTAAGGCCGCGTTCGCACTGAGCATTCCGGCCGCCGAAAGTGCTCCGAATCCGGTTCGGCGGCGGCGAGATCCGCCGAAAGTGCCTTTTCCGAGCCGATCACTCTCAGACTGATTTTTGCGGCGTCTGCCGGCGAATCGGTCACCGCGGACCAATAGGAGCGCTAGTCAAAGAATTTCGAAAAATGGCGGCCAAGCCCTACTCACTTGTTATGCTGCAGTGCACGTAGCTGAATGTTGAAACCAACGGGAGTTTAACCTACTCTGTGCCTACTTCGCCTCCGTATTTCGTGAAAGAGGTGACCGAGCTTGTTGCGGTCTGGCAGAGCAAAACGAACCCACCAACGCCGCTGGCGTTGGTGGTTTTTCTGCTCTTCGTGCATTACAAGACAGCCACTTGCCAGCAAAGTAAGCAGTACTGTCTTTTCTTGCTTCTTGCGTACGAGAATCGTCGAAGTATACACCAATGGATAGCGTAGTAGCGTTTGCGAGCCGCGACAACAGCCGGGTGACAGCGCATCCATACCGCGTTCGCCGCGTAGTAGATGGCATATTCGGTGGCGCGGGCGAGTCCAGTGCGAACGACGCTGTGTTTCGGTGGCAGGGGAATTTCGGTCGCTGTAGAAAGCGGATGTTTCAGTGTGAACTAGGCATAAGAGCCGAGTACTTGTTCTGCAGCGACACTCTGAATTCTGAATTGGTATATGTAACGCTAGCGAAACAGCCGTAAGCGCATCATGAGTGTGGCAAGTAGCCACGTTCTTACATGACACGCATGTAATCATTTTCATGTTCGGGTCAGTCGCTTGTGTTCGGCATGCAATCATGTCATACCATATCAGTTTTGCAACATGCCATGTGAACGTAACCACCGCAAAAGCTGCAGGACCGTGAAATGTAAATCATGACATTCATGACACATATATCAAGATTTTCATGTTACGTCTGGTCAAATACTGTGCTTCATACTATCATGTTATGGCATACCAAAAGCGATCAGTGAAGAAAACGACAACGACGGAAGTGTGGAAAAGGCGCGTGTAATGTGCGCGCATAGAGAAATAAAAAAAGGTGAAGAGTGGACACTCCCGTAGACCCCAGCGGCCCTATCGACCCTAGCACACCTGGTGGTTGGTGAGAGCAAGTGGCGTGCGCTTCCTGTTTCGGTTTCACTGGCGCAAATTTTGAATTTTTATTTTTTTATTTTTGTTTTGATTAAGTTATAATAAAGAGAGATGCAGGTAGTGATAATTCACTACGATTTTATTCATCGCGCTTGTTCTTGTTCTTTTGTTCACTTGTTGATCCCTTGTTTTTTTGAAACAAGTGATCAATGTATATATCAGTCAAAGAGACTTTCTCTATGGTGCGCGTGAGTGTCAGCAAATCAGCTGATGACCTGTGGTGGCCCATAGAGGTGGCGTGCCACGATTGGGCCACGGGTGACCATCACGTGGCAGTGGGCATTGTGGCTGGGGACGAGCTGGAGCAGCGGCAGACGGGAGACAGCGGGCCGAAGCGTCGGACGCAGGTGAGCTAGGTTCCGGCCAGGTAACACGGCCGTCCACGCTGCTGCCGTCCAACCACCAGCTGGGGCGGCATTGTCGGCACGAGTACTGCATCTCGGGGCGCGGCCTGGCCTGCTGTTCTCTTCCTTTGCCGAGGGCATCGCGGATATCGGCGAGGCGTCTCCGCGGTCAGCCGTTAAACACAGCGATGAACGTGGCCTGGCTAATGGTCACGTTTGCGTCGAGCATCGCGTCTCGGCGCACGCTCTTCGCTGGACGGGCTGGCCATTCCCCGCATGGAGCATCGCGTCTCCGATGCGGGTCGACTGCTCCGCAGTCGCACCCATGCCAACAAGCGCCGGTGTCACCAGAGCGTCGCACTTCGGCAAGGGACGAGCGAGATGTTCTGCCGGGAGAGACGCGGGCGTGTGTACGGAGGACCACGGAGCCGGGCGAGGTTGAGGGTGGCCGAGGATTCAGATGCCAGGAGAGTTGCTGGCTGAATCGAGGATTGCCGAGCGGTGCTGAGGCGTACCGAGCGACGCACCAGCCTCGGAAATGGGCCGCGAGCTCATGAGCTGTGCACCCGAGGGTACCTGGCTGTGCCCTGGCCAAGGCGAGGAACGCTGGTGAGTGAGCTGCCGCTCCGCAGCTGTAGCGAGCAGCATTTCAGCACGGCACAGACGGTGCTGTGCTGGCCAGAACCCGCACGTGGAAACCGCTACGCCCGGGCGGTGATCAAGAGCTTGGAAACGAGGTCCGAGGTCGCGATGGTCCAGACATCTCCGCCACCGCAGCTCGAGGGTTGAGGCCACGAAGGCAGAGGAAGCGGTGCGCCGCTCGAGAGGACGAGTTCCTGGCAGCGTCCCTGAGCTGGACGTGAGACCCGTACGTGTCGGCTAGGTCGAGCTCCGGTGTGTCTCTTCAAGGTACAAGGCCGAGACCTGCCGAACGGCTCCTGCCTGGGTGCAGTGGCCGGGAGCAGGTTCGTGGACGAGGCCTACCGGGTGTGGTCGTCGTGAGCCGTGGCCTGATCCTGCACCTCCGGAGTTGCGACCCTGACTGCTGGGTTGGCCGCGACATCCGACTCAATGGCGCTGCACACGGTAGCGTATCCGTGCGCCGTCAGCCGTTCCACCTATGCCATGAAATAAAAAGTTCATGTTAATCCTTTCTCGTCCGCTATAGACAAACATAGTGACGAACGTTCCTTAACCATCACACCAAGTTTGGTATCGATACCATTATCGAAATGGCCAGGAGAGCAAAAAGTCGTAAGTGGATAGATAGATAGATAGATAGACAGATAGATAGATAGATAGATAGAAGGATAGATAGATAGATAGATTGATAGATAGATAGATAGGTAGATAGATAGATAGATAGATAGATAGATAGATACGCTCAAAATCGGCGAAGTTCGCTAAGAAATGATTCGCATTTAAAACGAAGAATGTATGATCTTCAGATGATTTGATGGGATTTACTAAATGTATTAAAATTATTACTAATAGAGCATGAAAGAAAAATTTGGTAAATCAAAGTGAACGATTTAGTTGTAGTGACCACTTCATACCAAATTCGTCAAGCTGATATTAAGTAGCAGGTAATAAAAAAACAGCAACTAAAGTATGTGTGACAAATACGACTCTGTGGATATGTTTCACACACCTAAAAATTTTTGAAATTGAAGCCTTCCGACAAAAAAATATTTTGGAAATGAAGTGCTTTTGCCGGTTTTTCTTTTTTTCGAGCAATACCATGACTGACAAAGTACACAAGGATATTCAAATTTTTTCATGAAAGGGACATTTACGAACAAAGAGCGCATTTCGTTTCTATATAAGAAAGCACCTCTCGACACTTATCGCCCTGTCCTGAATAGCCTAATCACGCCACAAGCGCTGAACAACTAGGCGTATCTACATCTGCCATCTTTCACCGAAGAAGTCGAAACTTCACGCAAAAAGACAACCACGTAGCGCCGAAATTCAGTCGCTATGCCTAGCAAAGAGAGTGGCAAGAGATGTGATTCAATCAGGAGAAAATGGTGGAGGGGCCTGCGACATGGCAGTGTAGCGGACCGCGCTAGAACCAATTAACGAACGTATTGAGTTCAGGACAATAGTCAGCGTGGTGAGCGAAAGAAAGAGAACGCAAGAATCGATGCGAGGGGGGTTTGTGATAGCGACATTGTGTCTTTGTGCGTGTGAGAGGAAAAGGAAAACGCAATGAAGGCCAGAAAGTGCCTGCACGAAATTCGCGATGGCAACTAATAAAATAAACTGCTCCTAGTGGTGGACATCGTGCCTGCGCTGCACTATAGGGTGAGGATGAAAGCAATAGAGCAAGTTCCCATCGAGTTAAGGCAGTATAAGAAAGCTTTTTCAACATCAAAGTGCTGCATTGATGGGTCCGCTGAGAGGGGCAAGTGAAGCGAATTTTACGCACACGCGAGCTGGTTGCACAATTCATGGTAATGAGGGCTGCAGTGACAGCACGAATGTGCTAGAAGAAACAGAAGAAGTCGAGGCATGGAAAGCAAAGAGGACAACACGAGCGCTGTGCACGTGCTCGACATAAACATACTGCAATCCCAATTTGCCCAAATTGCCCGAACTAGCCCAAATTGCCATTCTTCTTCTGGTTGCACAAACACGCTTTCAAAGGAACAGGCGTACCGCTATTGGAAGCGCTCGCGTAACTGAGGATAGTAGTTCTTGTAATGTTTAGGATGACTGTTAGTTGGGCGTGTTGGTAAAGGTTCATCATCAAAGAAGCGCTACAAAATACGCACGCTCAAAGAGGACACAGAAAACGCTCGTCTGCGTCATCTCTGCGTATGTGTATCTTTAGCGCTTGTTTCATCAGGAATCTCTTAACATTGTTAAGGCCGTTCAAACACAGTAGCTCAAAATACCGTCGTCATAAAACTGTTAAAGAAGGCATAAAATGTGCACACAAGGGGTGAAGCACTTCTACATGGTTTCATCAATAATTTATTTGTTGGGGAGCAGTTTGACATTATCAAAATAGGGGATTCGAGAACGAAAAGAAGAGTCTTGCATTGTGTTTAATGGATCCTTGAATCACAAATTCTGCAGATTACAGTTATTTTCGGAGTCTACATCATGCCCTGCGAAGTAGTCGGTGAGCAGTAGCCTCTGCTTCATTAGTTTCCTTAATTTTAGAGAGGCCTTATGTGCTTGACCAACTTCATTGTGAATTCTCAGTATAGTTATGGATCACGGGTAGGCCAATGGTGAGCGAACTTTCTTTTTTTTAGAGGAGGGGTGGGTGCGCACAAACATTCTGAAGAATCTGACTATTTATGGAACGCACCTATTTTCAGGAAAGTACATATTTCAAGAAACAACAGTATCAGAGGGAAGGTAGATTCTTAGGACTTTCATGGGTTCATTAGGCACGTCAACTGTATACACCAAAGTCCAGCAGGTATGCTGTGGTATGCCTCAAGTTAAGGTATGTCGGAAACTTCAGAAACCTGATCTACTAAGAAATGACTTTATCAAAATTAGCGTTTTCAAAATCCTTGACTATTCAAGAATATTTAAAAGAGAAATTATGAAAATATCTCGAGCGGCTCGAAAGGTATGATCATTGTGCCAGTCCCTTCCCCCCTTCCTTGGACGCAGTCGAAATCGAAACTGAAGATTTTTGATCACATAATGCCTGTATGATTATTAATAGTGTTTTGTTAGGCATAATAAGTAATGGGACATGATTTTGTCGAGTTATTTTAAAACGTCTGCTGCACGCATCGAACGCTCTTTTGTTTAGGTTGCGCTCGTTCTTGCTCGACTCCACCTATAGTTGTGGCCTTTAGTAGAGAAAGTTATAGTACTCCAGGAAATCTAGTGCACGACAAAAAGAAGCATCAACACAACTTATAAAGTTAATCAAGCCCGGACCTGCTCTGACGCATGTGAATGAGTGTCAGCTAGAGATCCAACACGAGCTAGGAAAAAATTACTTGAACATATTTTAACGCAGCGCACGACTACGCGCTCACAAGATAAGAAGAGACAAACCACAGCTCTGTCTTAGAACTGAATTTTTATTGGAAAACATGAAGGGAAAAAGGGACACTTCAACCATCACACCCATGTGACCACACAAAGGCACAGAAATAGATTAGCTGACGTTAGGAACAATGAAAAACCTTGGTAAATCCCGCATGTACTCTCCGAAGTGTGGCAGTTTGAACTAGTTGGCATTACATGACGATAGTTATAGCGCGAGAACACAATGACGATAAAGGAAACAAAACGACGACAAATTCATTTCCCTTTCTTGTTTCTTCTCCGTTGTCGTTGTTCTCTTCTCGCGCTTTAACTATCGTCATGGAATCTCCGACAGCAATAAATTTAAGATATCGTGCTATCAAAGAACCTAACCTCACTATAATTTAGGGCTATAAAAGGCACGCTAATGCATTGTTCGCCCCTTTTTATATTATATGCTTTATATATTTCTCGCGTGGATCTATCTCTGTATGTTGTTAGGACTATTTCTTCATGAAACATGAGTGCGCAATGTCACTGCGCAACATGTTGGGACACATGTGAGTATACATTCACTTGCAAAGAACGTCTGTGTTCCAACAGACCTATTGTTGATGCTTCTTCTCTTCTTCTCTTGTGTCCACGTATTCATGTGATTTACAAAAATACGTTCAAGTGCTATCGCCAACATGTTCAACTTTTAGTTTTTATGCAAGAAAAAGGTATATGCTTCAGCTCACTCAAAAAGAGATTGTAACCCTTCAATGCAAAATGAATTATGCGTACAGCGCGAACTCAACACGGGATACTGAAGAAGAGACACAGGCAACTAGTTTAAAGTTTCACTCCACCTTCAATGTATGTCCGAAACAATGATCTTGCTAAATTTTGAAGCTATTCAGCGTTTTCCTTTCAAGTGAAAATTCAAATCAATTTTTAAAGTCGTTTTTCTCATAACCTGAGTTTTTGCACCTTACACTTACACGAACAGTGATAACTCTCTTCTTAGTGAATATTTTTGCATAAAACCTTTTTTATAATTTCATTGTATGAAAATTTGTGCATGCAAGGAGAATTTTTGAAAACGAGTCGTAACTTTTAGTACACTGGCCAAATGTGTAAAAAACGACATTTCCGCATATCAACATTATCAGTCGTTTTGCGATAACGTGCCATACCATAGCGATCTGTCCTCACTACGTACATGCCCAGTCCATTTAAAATCGGACCAATAATTTTGCAGTTATCATTGTTGGGGCAACACGCATATTTCGGCCTGATTCATTTTTATGAATTTTTATTTTTATTTATTATACAGCAGTTTCATTATTGTACACCTGAAATTTACCTATATCATATACGAGATAAAACCACAATTATAACTTTTAAAAGGAAACGGTAAAACGTTTTTTTAAGTTCGGGACATATTTTAAGGAGTTAGGCACCATCGGCTTGGCCAAATTCCGTGGGTTTGCCCTACAGATGGTTCATTTCCGAGGTTCTTTGTTTTTCTGGTAACTTGTATGTCTGTAGCTATGTAACATATTCAGTACAGCCTGTAAACAGAAAATTTTCTCAACCTCACTCGAACTTCTGCCAGCGTTTATTACCTCTTCAAGCGACCAGCAAGTCAATCGCCACCACTTGCATAGCGGCAGTGCGTTACTTTCTCCCGCCTTGCTACCACCTCGCGTGGTGCGTCTCGGGCGCCGAGTGGGGAGAGTTGGTTTCTTAACATCGAAAGAGCCTGAACTTTACTGATAGATAGATAGATAGATAGATAGATAGATAGATAGATAGATAGATAGATAGATAGATAGATAGATAGATATCCTTGCAGTGCGCAAAGAAATCATTCACTATAAAAGAGCAAGGAGCCACTTTTAACAGCACTGTACACTTGCATGCTCTCAACCTAGGACGTCGGCTGCCTGGAGTTGAGCTAAGAAAGAGGACGCTACAACCTAACCGCTGCCATCACCACCTGGTGTGTAATCAAAACATACCTCCCTCTTCAGGCGTGTAAAAGTTCGCGCCTAACTTCGTGCATTCCTTTAGATACTTAAGATAGCGTAAGGCACATAAGTTATCAAATCCGGGAAGAAACGATTAACCCCATTTGTATTTCAAAAGAAAACCTCCTCTCGGTAGTTGTTGGAGGTGAATGAGCAGCACGAAACGTGGCAGTGAATACTGTTAGAACACAAAAATGCAGCATTTTAATGCTGATCAGAGAACTTCGTATTTAGCTGTCTTCCTAGTTTCCGTTCTCTGCACCAGTTGAACCGAACAACAAAAAGCAACACAGAACGTAGAATTTTGATGAAAAATGGCATAGCATTGTAGTCGTGATGGGCAAAACCATCTTTAGAGTGCGTTTTAATGAGGGGAGGCCGGAGCTTGGCATGCATTATCGGCATGACGAGGCACACAGGCATGTTGCTTTTGTTCGTTGCCAATGACGGTATGCACGCAACGCCTGAAACACTTATTGGCCCTTCACCAATTCTTTCTTCTTCCGCCTACCCTACACCCTTTTTTTGCTTACTTTTGAGCGTACCACGCGTACGTGCGCCAGCTGCGCTCTTTCAGGCAGACTGGTTTTTGCCGTAACTGAAAGAAAATATATATAAGGGTACGATTGCAGATATAAGATGCAAAGGGCACAAAAACAGTGTAATGGACATCTCCGAGATCTATTATTTATTGCTTTTTTAAGCGTGACTGTCAACAAATGCACTGCAATTTCATCATGCCACAGATCAGACAGAACTAACTTACTTAATTTTCTGATACACATTATTATCCGGTACGCTACTTGACTACGTTTAACTGCGCTTCTTTGAAGTCCTAACAAGCGGCTAGAACTTCATGCTGCAGAGCTAAATATTTGTGGGCTCGGTCACGGCCTACGAAAGACTCTTTACGTGGAAGCCAGATGTAAAAACACTTTGTATTGCTGTCAATAAATTGCTGTCTACAACTCAACAAAATTCTTTATAAGATGAGCGAATGTTTTTGGTGAAGAATATTCAGAACTGTTAATATGATTTTGCTTTTAGCGAGGTACCTGATTTAATTTGTACATTTCAAGTTGCTTGTGGGAAGCTCCAAACCTGCACAGAAATATAGACTTATAAGGGCAAAGTATTCTTTTAACACGCCGTTTACAACCGGCGATGGATCAAATGAAAACCTCCGCAACGAAAGGTAAAAGTGAAAATGTCAAGAAACAATGGTGGTGTAGCTATCGATAACACAGGCCGAGGAAGAAGTAAACAGTTAATTACAATAAAATATCTAGAAAGATCCACTGTGTGTCACGATTCAGAAAACGCACAAAAAAGAAGTACTCAAGAGTCGAACATAGCACTGTATCTTTTGACATAACTAACACGAAGATCATATTTGCAATAGCCTTTCAATTGTTTGAATATAGTTGCAGCAAAGTGTGAAAATATGTTAACATGGCCAAAGCGAATGGATGTTAAAATGCTGAACACTGTCCTGTTTAAAATACGCTTAAAAACGTACCTCATTAGCACCTTTTATGTTTTATGCAAGGCGTATATACTTTGAAGTGTAACAAAAAAATGTGTGAGCAGTAAAGTTACACTTGATACTCGAGACTCGAGTCAAGTTAAAATGCATAAAGGTGGTGCTATTACTACACATCGCAGCATCTTCTAAGATGACTGAGTTCCACGTTAATGTAGCACAGACAAAACTTTATCATCATAGCTTCTGCATACCGAAAAAGCACTTATTGAGCAATGGACCGAGTAGCAATTACTTCAATCATTAATGGCAAGAAAAGCAATCCTGCTCTATCAAATGAACACAAATCAATGAACGTCTATATTAGGAAACATTAACGCCGAATTGCACTTGGTTCTGCGTGCTAGTTCTTCTCGGTTGACAAAGCGGAAAAAAGAACAGTAGATGTAGTAGCGGTAAAAAAAAAGCAGAAACACATCTGTGTACTGCATCAGCTTTCCACGGAGCTTCCAATCGTGCTTCGATGCGGCAAGGAGTACCTCTAAACTCCCAGTTTATTGCATTACCTGCCGATAACAAAATTTTGAACCAGCGGACGGAGAACGTGGGCGAAGGAGCAAACTCTGGTGGTTCAGGTGACAAAAATGCGTGCATGGAGGTCATGAATAATTCATGAAGTAGCCCCAATTTCGCATCTCCCCATGCATCTGTAAATATACATCAAGATTGTGGTAGTCACCTTACTGCACTGATGCGAAATATTGGGTTGACTAACCTTCTGCTTATTCTATTTACCATAACATTAAACTACCTAGTACGGTAGTGGACTAGAACATAAAGTGGCAGAGAAATACAGTTGTTGATACATTGTTGATGCGCACAAGTTCAGTGACATTCCAATATATGTATGAAATTATCCGACACCATATCAAAAGAAATTTGAGTAAGGCAAAAACAAAAAGCACAAGACTTACTTGGTCACGAGTTGACTATATTTTACGCAAGTCACCTTGTATGGAGTACAGGGGTTTTGGTGCTGTCATGAGGACGGTATAGTTGCAGTCTCTTGCTCTTCAGCTTTTGCAGGCGCTAGTCGTCTCAGGCGATGCGCAGTTCACACCTTTCTTGATGAACGCAGCATACTACACTGAACAATGCCCGGTGCTTCATTGCGGTCAGCCATGTTCCGATGCACTGGATTTGACAGCTGTCTTCTCGGATTTCAAGTATATCGTTACAATACCCGAATGAGCATTGCATGTATCATCATGTGACCACAAACTATTTAAGACCCTGTTTCGCCAGCTGCCATTGGGTTTCGGTGATGTCACGAGGACGGGATACTTACAGTCTCATGCTCTTCAGGTCAGTATGCCTTGCTGTCACGTTTTCCGTTTATCGATATGACTGGTATCGCGTGGCGCTACCAAAACCCTGCCTTTTATGTCTTGCGCATATGTATTCAGAACTCTCGGGCCGTGTTTTCTGTGCTGTCGGGGTCTTTATTGCTGTCAGGGGAAGTAGAGACGAATCCGGGACCGTTCACCAGAGAATAAGAACAGGGTCTTTATGAAGCACTGCGTTCACTGTCAAAAATACACTACGGTCAGGATAAGGTTCCGAAGGCGCTCAAAGAAATTAAAGCTAATCAAGAGGCTGCTGACGATAAGCTTACAGAACTTACAACTCGACTGGCAGCAATTGAACGCGACGTTGGGGGCATAAAGAAGTTGGGAGCGAAGTTCCAACAGCTGAAAGCTGCGAACTCCTTCCTTGCAGCACAGTTGGACCGGGTTGTAAGGCGCAAATATGAGCTTGAAAATAGGTCGCGCAGAAATAGCCTGGTCGTTTACAGATTGAAAGTAACAGTTTGCGAGAGTGGAAGACTCTGAACGTCATGTGATATCTCTTTGCTCGGACCATCTGGGTGTCCAGGTGACGTAATCGCACATTGAAAGGGCTCAAAGGGTGGGTTGCTTTACTACCTCAAAGAATAGGCTCATTGTAGCACAGTTTCGTTCCTTCAAAGAAAAGCAAAATGTACTTACGAAGGCACACAAGCTGAGACTAACCGTGTACTCTGTCAATGAGCGAAGATTACTAAAGCGAAGTTCGTGTGGAAAGAAGAAAAACTGGTTGTATTTGCCAAAAAACGCAAAGAAACATTCAGGCGTCGCGTCAATGGGCTGGATACAGGGCCGAAACATTTCTGTACGATTCCTCCAGTGATGAGGTAGAACCGTTGCAATAACACTCAAAGCCTTCCGTTTGATGCCAAGGTCACGATCAGCTACAACTGGTGTTTCTTGTTGTAATCAGTCGGAGAATAAAAATTAAGAAAGATGCGTTTTCAGACCTTGTAGCTACTATGAATGCCGATAAATTTTCCGGCACCGAGGCGTGGCTCGACAACAGTATTCACAACGCAGAAGTGTTCCCTTCACATATGAACGTCTAACGCAAAGATCATGATGCGCGTGTCGGCGGAGTTTTCATATTGGTTATTAACAGATTATCAAATGTGTCTGTATCAATTACCAGCCTACAGTACGAAGCCGTGTGGTGTGAAATTGAGCTGTCACAAGTGAAGTGCGTTGCGGTGGACTATTTTTATCGGCAGCCTAACTCCAACAATGCGCAGTCATTGGAAGCGTTGTCTGAAACACTGACCACGCTAGGAACTGAGTATATTTACTGGGAGGTGATCTTAACCTTCCGGATGTTGACTGGATAACTCATGCTCCCGTCTTGCGCTAGCGGTCTGGCCCATACTTAGCACTGGAAGAGATCATTATGGAACACGTATTGCATTAGTTCGTTTCATCTCCCACAAGGTGCACTGGGCAATGCGCTAACATACTAGATCTTGTTTTTTGCAATGATCCCACCTTCATAGGGTAAGTTGCAACTATGACTGGAATTTGTGATCATGAGGTACTAATTGGAAGTTTTCTTTGCCCAAACCTAAAAGTTGAAAAAATGTTGCCGCTAACCATTTGTTTTTATGAAAACGGTAAATATAAGGTGAAATCCTACAAGCTTACTTTGTTTTTCACTGAGTTCCAAGAGTGTTTCTTCGATCATGAATATCACCAGTCTTTGGGAACTTATTCAAACCGATCTTGCTAGTTTCGCCAGTAGTCATGTACCTTCCAAAATTCCTTTAGGAAAACGAAGAGCTGACAAACTCCGATCTACCGCAAGCCTAAGGAAGGTAATTATTTAAAAAATACCTCTTTCAAGCGCTTTCGTTCATCAGGAACTGCTGATGTTTAAGAAAAACTCGCCTAGTTAACTCGACTGTTAAAAAAGAAACAGTCAAGAGACGCGAAAGACAGCTTTTTCGCTTCCCCTGAAAGAAAGCTTATTATTAATCCCAAGGAAGTTTAGAAATATGTGAAATCAAATATTATGGCTCTGTTGGCATTCCGGACACAACTGATGCAAAACAACCTATACAGAAGATGCAGAGAAGGCAGCTTGCTTGAACCAGTATTTTCAATCTGTGTTTTCCGAACCATTTCAAGATTAAATGCCCTATACGACACCCCAAAAATTTGAACATATATAGATAACATTGTTATTTCGGCTAGTAATATGTGCACTCTTCTTCAATGACTTCAACTAAACTCGTCTCTAGGACCAGATGCAATTTCTAATCACGTATTGAAGTGGTGTGCAAGTGCCCCGCCGTGGTGGTCTAGTGCCTAAGGAACTCGGCTGCTGGCCCGCAGGTTGCGGGATCGAATCCCGGCTGTGACGGCTGCATTTCCAAAGGAGGCGTAAATGTTGTAGGCCCATGTGCTCAGATTTGGGTACACGTAAAAGAACCCCAGGTGGTCGAAATTTCCGGAGCCCTCCACTTTGGCGTCTGTCATATACATATGGTGATTTTGGGACGTTAAACCCCCCATATTGATTATGGGGTGTGCAAGTGCTGTAGAACCATTTTTACCCGTCTTATTTTCAAAATTGCTTGAAGGTCAGAAACAGCCGCCGTCTGATTGGAAGCTAGGAAATATTGGGCCACTACCAAAGTCTGGAAACAAAAATTATTTTGCCAACTACTGGCCAATTTTTGACCATGGTTTGTTGTAAAACTCTTGAACACGTTATATATAGCTGTAATATAAAGAACTTGGAAAAAAATAATTTTTTCTGTACATTTCAGCATGGTTTTAGGTCTGGTCTGTCATGTGCTACACAACTGTGTGAATTTTCTCATGATGTTTTAACTTCATGTGATAAATGTTATCAAGTCGAATTCGGTAGTTCTAGACTTTCAGAAAGCATTTGACACAGTTCCACATGCTCTTTTATTACATAAATTATCTTTTCAAAGGTCTCGCGGCATCTGTTCATGATTGGTCGAGGCATTATTTACATTCTAGAAAACAGTACATTCAGGTAAATGTTTCGTCTTCTTCATACGTCAGCGTAACTTCCGGGGTGCCATAGGGTGCGGTATTGGGTCTGTTACTCTTTTTGGTCTATATTATCGATTTTTCAGAGACGCTAACATAAACGTGAGGCTATACGAAGATGATTGCATTATTTATAAATCAATACGCCGTATGAAAAATACTTGTGCTTTACAACGTGATCTTGACACTGTGATAAAGTGGTATGAGAAGTGTAAAATCTGTTTGAATGTAAAAAAAATGTTGCTTCTTTGCTTTACCAAAAAACGCAAACCATTACACTCGTTTTACAGCTTGTCTGGAGCACAACTTGACCAAGTTGAACATTTTAAAAACCTTGGTGTATACTTGTCTGCCGATTTATCTTAGAATAAGCATATAGGTTACGTAACGGGCATGACCGATGGTGTGTTGAACTTTGTTAAACGCAATTTCAAGACGTTTGAAAGAGGCTTTGTATGTTACAAATGTCCGACCTGTCCTTGAATATGCCTGTACAGTGTGGGATCCTCTTGGTCAATCTCTAATCTATAAACTTGAACGCATACAAAACCGTGCTGCGTGGCTAGTCAGTAATAAATACAATTTCAATTCCAGTGTTACATGCAATAGCAAAAACTTAAGAAGGAAGCCTTCGAGCAGTGCAGAAAATTCTTCCGATTAAACTTTTTTCATCCTACATTCTGTGTTGAATTCCGCCTTACCAAGAGTTTGTACATGAGCCCACACTACGTGTCACATAGAAATGATCACTTAAAAAAATATCCGCGAGGTCAGCTGGCGTACTGGCGCCTTTAAATTCGTTTTTTTTTCCTTTTACCATTCGCGAATAGAATATTTTGAATGCATGTGTTGTGGATCTTCCATATGATGTTTTGTTTTGTTTGTCACTACAGGATTTTTGGTTTTTGTGAATGTGCAGGAGCCCATGCGTAAATGCATGCCGTTGTCGACGACGCCAACGTGCGCTTTGTTTGACTGTAAAAACTGCATTTTTCCATCACCTACTTACAATATTGCCTACTTGGGCGATGCAGGTGGCATAATAAATAAAGAAAAATAAAATAAATAATGTAGCCATGGGCTGCGAGCGCAGAAAAAGTCAAACATTCTTTACCACGTTGTCTGGCATGGAAAGTAGTGTTTCATCTCTTACCTTTTTCATGCAAATCCTAAACGGACGGTGGCAGGCGGACATATCCCATGTGGGTACGCACGAAGCAGAAAAAAAATGAAATAATACAGGAACCCAGGGAAAGGAAGATAAATTTTAAACATTATTTGTGATTTCCCTTCGTGAAAGATGTGTGCGTTCTAACTTTCCACGAAGTGGACAAATTAATATATACATGGGATTCTGTGCTCAACAAAAATTATAGTACCTTCACAAGTCCCCTGGTCAATAAGCTTGGGAGGAAAATAGCATACACTAGATTTTCGTATGTCGTACGATCGTTCAAATGAAGCGCAATACTAAACACTTGGTATAGAAGCAATCTGTAAATTAAGGCAGAAAAGAGGAGAACAACACAAGATGGGCGCTTCGTTTTTTGCGTCTGGTCTACAACGAATCCTCACCACAGGACAGCAACAAGATAACCTAATTATTTCTTCGTAATATTCCTGCCAGATACTATAACCATTAACGAGTTACGTTTTAACCACAGTACAACCTAATATCTTCTCGGCACTAACACCTCATTTAGATAACACGGAGGACTTCACCTGCAAGTACCTTGTTCCCTGAAACATACTTAACTAACTTGGCGTCACTAGCTGGGCCACCAGATAATATGAATAATATGGTACTTCCGTAATGGGGATATCTACGTTAATAGGAATACCGATGCGAGTAACTTACCATCCGCAGGTAACGACGTAGGAAACACTGCGTCAGTGCACAACAAAAATGAAGTTGGATGATTTCCCCTTTTGCACACTGTAAAAACTAATTTGCTCCGTGGCAGCCCTTTTGGCGGTATTCCTGCTTTGGCCGATATGTGCCTTCCCACGAGACCGTGGCCTAGCGTTTTTGTTCCGTTTATCAATGAGTTGGAGTTCATACCGTCCCCAAACAGTACGGTACATAGCAAGCCTGCTTTGCTCCTCTCGCTGAAAGCAAAACCACAGGGTACTTCCGCGCCACCGGTTTAACCCTGTGTGTTACTAATCTGCAACTCTGTGAGGATGATTTTTCGTCCACCAGCAGTTGTGATGCATTGCGAAAGAACCACTGGTACCTTTTATTTATAATGAATTAGCAGTCACAATCTTTACGCTACATTCTCAAAAGACATTGCTGACGCCACAGTACCAGTGTCCTGCTTGAACAATTGTTGAGTTGTAAACCACGAAAAGAGAGGCTAACAATGAAATCAAAATAAGAACTGGAACCAGAACAAATGACTGCTACAGGTTTCCTTACTCTCTGAGTCGCAAATATGGTGTGGAAGCACACTGTGTCAATATTTCTCAGCCGTTCGCAAAAGTTCTTACACAAGGAGGAGTGCTAGTGGCATTGAGAGAATAGCCCTGCAGTAAGTGTTTCATTTTCGTGGTTTCCTTTAGAGTGGTGGCATTGTTGAACTATAGAGTTTTCATGATATTTATTTTAGGCACGCCAAGTTCTTCCCATTAGTAGTTTTGTTCATCGATCCTCAGACCCATATGTGTCATTGTTCGCACACTTTTTGAACATGTACGAGCAGAAATATGTGTTTTGTGTCATTTCCAAAAACAGTTATTGTCCTGTGAGTAACTTTTTATTGTATGTCTGCTGCTATCTTAGCTATTGTCGGGCGTGTCACACCTGCTCAATATCAAATCAATGATACCAGCAAGTATAGACAGCTTTTAATGATCACAAATTATAAATTTCAATTATTTCTCGTTTAGGCAATCATAGCCGTTTAGAGACGATAGAGACTGCTGACGCAAATGCATAGACGATTTTCATTCCGATACATTCAATGAAGTGCCTTTTTGCGGAGACATCTTGTTTCAAGCGGCACATTTCTGCTAAACGAACCAATATATTTGTGTTTCTCCAGTTATGGAGAACACTCGGAAAGTATATTACCTTTTATACATCACACAGTTCATGCCGAACCAGTGGTTCCTATTGTTGCCTTCTGCGTCATGTATATATCTGACAGGGAAATGACTGCATTAGGGTAAGCCTGCTTGTCCACCTCGCCGCAGAACCTACAGTGATCAAGTTTTAGGGAAGTGTCATTGGTAGATTCCGCGCATAGCCTTTAGGTAAGGCCACGAGCGCAATAATGTTATGAGCAAGTATTGCACAACAGTGCCTCTTTTTTTTGTACTGTTTAATCAATGACGGCGATATTCTGAATACACTGTGATTCAACCTAAGTGAACCATGTCTGCGAGTGCTCCCAGATTTTTAGGGGAAGAAAGTTTTGGCCTGCAGAACGCATGCGACGGATTTAAGTTATGGAATATTAGCTTAAACAGAAATAAACAGATAAATAGATGAATAAAGAAGAAATAAGTGCACAGGAAGCAATTCTTTGACATTCGTTGCAAATATAGAGAAAGCTGACCTTACGCTTTATCAGTAGATAACGTGTATTTGTACATTCTTATTCTTCCTAAATATTCACGCCTACAATAATAAAAAATAAGACCAGAAATAAATACCCCACTGCGCACGTCTCTGATTTATTTAGAAAAACAGAAACAACGAAAAATTGTGATGAGACTTCTTATCGCATGTGATGTAATGCGTGGCAGCCGCAAGAAATGCACCAGTCGTCGAAATTGCAATCGATCAATGAGTGGTTAAATCAATCAATCAATCAGTGTTTCAAAGAGTTTTGTTATGACAAACGCATGATTAGAAAATATAAAGTATACAGACAAGGGTCTCAAATTTCGCGACTGCAACGGGACCCTGGGTATGGTTACCAATGAATAAAACAATTATAAACAGCAGTCATAACTGAAAAATCAAAACAAGGAATGCAAAACAATTAGGACAAGCAAAAAGGCAAGAAACTTAAAACACAGCATAAAATGAGTACACTTTAAAGCGGCACAACTCTGCCACTACTGAAGATAAAAGGAACGCCTAAACAAGAATAAAACACGAAAAGACATGGACCCAAAGCATACATCATAAGTGCCGTATATAGCAATAAAAATCTTGTAAACTGAAAACAAAAGGGTGTTCATAAATTTAATAAATATTGCTTCAATAATTTTTCATAGGAATCAAAGAATGTTGACACTTTAGTGATGAGGGTAAGGAGTCCCATAATGAGGATTACACAGAAGTGCGAAGATGATCTACCATAGTTAACATGAACCTCATAAAGCTGGAACCTAATGTAAGCCGCAATTCTGGTAGTGCTAGTAAATTGTTGGAAAGTTTATGTGTTGTTTGTTTATTCAGAAACCTAATTATAATAAATTTTGATAAGTTTCTAAGAGTTGCGAAGCGATTACAATGAAGGAGGTGAGCGATGTAACTAAAAAAAAACCTGACTGCAGAGCCTATCGTATAATACCCAACTGCGTCTGTTGCATCACGGACGTGTAGTGGTATACTTCAGATATATGCACCAGAAATATTTACAATGTAGTAGGCACTTTACCGTTGTACTTGCTGTCAGCACTGTTGAATAGGATGGCGGGGCCAGGCTAGTGATTGAGAATAGGGAGAGTGAAGCCAAATTATGCTAGCACGTTTTACACTTAAAGGACAAACTCAAGTGTCATCCCTTTTTTAAAGACAATGGTCTTTCTTGGGGACCTTCGACACAAAAATTTTGGTCTGTCTGTCTGTCTGTCTGTCTGTCTGTCTGTCTGTCTGTCTGTCTGTCTGTCTGTCTGTCTGTCTGTCTGTCTGTACATTTGTCTGTTTGTCCACTTTTAGCGGCATCAGGTATGCTTTTGAAACAGACGACTCCATCCGCAGCGACCACCAATGTTGCTCAAGGATTAGCGTTTATACTTGTGCAATTGTCGATTGAAAAGCAATTATCGCACATGTCTGGGGCACCATAACAACACGTTTATATTCTGCATGCGGCGTTTTACTAGAAAAGACATGGATAAGTTATTTTAAGGACTGTAGCGCTTATCACGCTGCGCTGACCATACAGCGCTTGCACGAAACGGCAAGTGTTTGCAACGCTTTCCTAAGACGAGACGGTGGTGGTACCTACCCGTCGCCTTGCGTTCTATTTATTATTACCTCAGAGACGGGCGTGCACACCAGTCTCGGAGCCATGCGTTTCGTTTTACAAGAAAACTGCAGATGGCGCTCATGTCTCACGTGTGACGCGACTTGATGCGTTTAGTTCGCCTCCGCTGCACGCTCGAGACACTCTAACGCAGCGCCTCCAGAATACCATTCACAGAATTTCTTGAGCAGAACATCAATTAAATGTTTTGTTCACTCTCTCCACACGCAAGACTATCGTCTTTCGACGACACTTGGAGATTACACGCAGATACGGGGGCCATTTTTTTTCCTACTGTTCGTTTACGAAAGCAAAAGATGTACAGCACAAGTGTGTGCCGTGTTTAATTGTTCCTTATCCTATAAGGGACCACTAATGAAGCATCAGTCGATTGCCAACTAGCTAAAACATATACTTTGCAGAAAATTGCCACCCCTCTACAGTTTGTAGATGTTTTTCTAAGTTCAGGAGCGCAACGCGTATTTTTTTAGAAACTCGGCTCAGTGCTACGCAATTTGAAGGCAAAAGGAGAAAGGTGGCATAAAAGTTTTTCTAGTTTTTTCTTGAGCTTGGGCAGCTTGTAGGCTTCTTGAGTATCAACAACTAGTCTGCAAAGAAGTATTGCGTCGGCGTATTTTGATTTGATGGCGGTTGTTTTCAGCATCCCAATTGTGATAGTGTTGTCTTGTTGTGCACATTTCAAGCCTGTTGTGGGTTTTCGTACCACCCGAGAGGAAAAAAGTCCAACATAATTTGCAGGTGGAACAAGTTATAGTCAGCCTGTCATAGCTCCTGGGGTAGCCAGTTGCTGCATCTCTAATGCGAGCTCGCGCTATGGCATTAATTGTATACGTCAACTTTCATTTCGACAGTTTATTTATGAAAATTAGTTTCCGCAAAGTTTTTGTTGACGATGCCAATATTTCTGTTCTGTCCTGTCTGCCTTCCATGAACACGTCAGTAGCACGATAGTATGTTTGAAAGCAACGTCGTGGTGCCTCTTTCACTTTGTTCTGTGATACACAGCCGACAACCCATTTGTTTATGGTCGCGTGTATACGTTTCGCAAATGTATTTCTCGCATGATAGTTACCTTCGCGTGGGACATCATGCATGATTCATAAGTTCGGCACTACGTAAATGCGGTGGAGCTTCTCGTCACTGTCGCGCTGGAAGATAGCGGCATAATTATCTACTTGTCACTCAAAATATAGCCTAAACTTCTATTTTTGATGGCTTCTCTACAGGAGAAACGTCTCTTCGTGGAAACGTTTAACTTTGCTCGTGTTGCTACAAAATGTGGTTCACTACATAAATTTCAGTTGCTCCATCTTTGTCAAATTCAGTTACGAAAAACAGACGAGGAGCTCGCGCCAAGCACAAGTTGGACTGACTGGTTATCGTGAAGTGTCCAATAAAAACAATATATGCATGCAGTACACGATGCGCACCATCAAAGTAATATCTGAAAAATTATGCACAACATTTATTGGTGTTCTGTATTTACAATACGAATGCGAAAACGGCCATGAGTGATAATAATGAGCATACTATTCTTAGCCATGAATTCTTATAGCTGCTCAGAAAATGTGGTTTCTTGATTAATACTTTGTTTGCCTGTATCAGTTACTACAAGAAAGGTAGCTTTGGTAATAGTAGCTTTGCCTGCATGCAACCCTGAAGTAACGTCGTTTCGTGAGACACAGTGATTTATTATTAGAACACAAAAAAAAAACATTTGCCCATCGAGGCTTGATATACTACAGGATCTTTTTTTTATTTTAGCCACAGCAGTAAATAAGCGGAACCTCTGCTATGACGCTACTTTAGAGGCAGGCGCTGCGCAAATCTCCTGCGGAGTGCCCACATGTTCCTGGTAGCCTTACGCGAAGTACAATCGTTTTCACAATGAACAGCCACCATCTTAGCCAAACCAACTTGTTTCATAACTGATATTGAATAATGGTATGTTGCAAAAGCAGTTCTCCTCCTGGAAATCATGCGATCACCCTACTTGGTCTTCCCGCCCTGATAGACGGTAAGTGGCTACAAAAGTTTTTTTCAGGGGCGAAGCTCCTCTTAGTCTAACCATGTCATGCGTCACGCGTAACTGAGAAACGAAGAGACGTGAAAAAAAAGAGGGTAAAAGAAATGGGTGACCATTTGTCGCCTCCTTTCCTAGATGGCGTTACTCTGCCGCTATTCTCCGATATGCTGCTGCGTGCGCTTTGTCTGAGAGCGCGTAGAACGAGTGCCTCTCCCAGTCTCCGAAACAGTCGCCGAAGCAGAGCGGCGGGCGTGTTCAAGACGCTTGAGCTCTGCTCAATTGGCTCGAGTCTCGTCGGTGTTAGCCGCGCGCCATCTGTATTCTCTAACGTGATCGGTCGCATGGACTTATGCATGGACGGACGGATGCTTCGCCGCTTTCATCATCATACACACCGTGAGTGTGCTGTGATTTTTTTTCACCTTTTCCTTGGCTTTTAAGGTTATGCTTTACATGAGCGCAAGCACGAGCGTTGCGCGACGCTTCGTCAAGGACATGGACGCTATAGCATTGAAACATAGCACACCTTCGGCCTGGTGCACAAGGCATTCTTATGTTGTAATGCCACCCTACGATTCAGTGCATGTGTTGACGGAGCACTCAGCGTAGACGATTACATCGGAACGGTGAAACGTGTATGAATCAGCGACAATAGCTTTGATAAACAACTCCTGTTGAAAGTTACTGATCTGTAATTATATATCGTAGAAGCCACATGCCTCACGGCTTTCACGCAACTCGACAGCCTTCTCTCTACAAGCAAGCCACAGTACTCTGCGATGGTTTGAGTAAACTTGTGTCATCGTGCTACAACAATAAATTTTGAAGGAATTTAACGCAGAAGTAATCAATTAAATTTAAGCAATCAGTCAGTTACTTTACTTGAGCTCACGTTTACCACTGTAATAATTACATTTTCAAGAAAGTATATTTAAATCGCATCTGATTGCTCATTTTTTGTAGCGTGTGCAAGTCAGCTTTCGATACTCCTCTAACTTACACCACGGAAGAACAATAACAGCAGCAGCAGCCTCGGAAGACAGCCTATTTGTTCTCTCTAGCAAGCAGTGCTTGAGTGGAGCTTTCGCGTTCTCAAAGTTCCAACATCTGCCCAGAATGTTCGGAATGCAGGGGATGCTGCGAATCGGCTTATCTGCGTCTGACTATTTCTATGGCTGCCGCCTTTCACTGCGTTGGTATTTTCTTTCCTTTATTGTCTGCTGTCCCAGGTTCAGAGGCATGAAATATCTGACCGAAAGGACTGATATACTATTATCGAGACGGTGAGTCTCGGCGCACAGATCTCGAAAGCACCAAGTATTGTATCTAAGCAACTGTTATTGGGCCAAGAACAAAGTTGCGCAGAAAACTCGTCATCATCGAAAGGGTACTTTAGTACTAATAAAAATAGAGAGTCGCATAAAGTCGACTTGCACTATAGCTTCATTTCAATACACGCTTTAACACAAGCCGTCGAAATATAATTAAGGCACATAGCATCAAGAAACAACAGAAATGAACAGCTTTCCTTGATCCAGTTCAGTTTTTTCCCTTCCTTCTATTCCTTGCCTCTTCTTTCTGTTTATTTTTCCATATCTTCATTGCCTCAATTTTATTTTATTTTGTTTCCTTGGTCCAGTTTTTATATCTCCTCCATCTCTCTATTTGTTTTTCGCTTTGTTCCCATTTTTTCTCTTTTTTATTATGGCTGAGTATTTACATTTTTTTATCTCTGTGTCTTTCTTACAGTTTCCATTTCACCCAAACATTTTTTTTTCACTTTCTTTTTTTCTTCTCCCACTTACTCTTTCCTTTTCTGTCTTGGTCTCCGTTCTCTGTATATTTTTTTGTTTCTGCTTCTTCTTATGGCGTGTTGTATACTGGCACTTTTTTTTCTTTTTTTCAATTTTTTTCTCTTGCTTCCTTTTCTTCTATTCTATTTTTAAGCATTTTTATCCCTGCACACATGCTCTCAATCACCCACGTTATTCCATCCCATGGCGGGAAAAACCGCGAAGCGGCAGAAGCTGCGTATGGTGAGCTAATTCGGGGAACGATGCCGAAGTGGATGAAGAGGAGTGTTAGCACGTTGAACACGGCAGGCAGCATTAAGAATAAGGATATATTTTGCGAACCCTTGACGGTATAAGTAAAAGCATAAATGCTTTGTTTCAAAAAGTAATAACGCAGGGACAGAGTTGTAGTTGTTGGCGAATGGAGACCAAGGGGGTAGTTTGGTCGCTTACTGAGGTTTGAAAATGTGGCAAGGCTAGCAGGTTGAAACTGGGAGATTTATTTATTTACTCATTTATTTATTTATTATCAATGTATCCACAAAGCCCAAGTTCATTACGGTGGCACGGAAAGAATACAAAATTTCAGCACTGAATATAGATACTCGCACTTCCACATCACAATAATAACACAATTGATTGTCAACTACGCAGTGGCACAGGGAGTACACAATACAAAGCACCTTCACAGTGCCGTTTCGTGTTAGTTGTGATCGGATAACTTTGGCTATCATAGAGACTGTTATCTTGATTATGACACCAAATTACCTTTAAACTGAACAGAACTTTTCTTCAGTAGGTATTACGTTCATCGATCACAGTAGCGTTACTATTGAGGCGCCATGGCCACGTCGGTTGACTGAACGCAGCATAATTGCTGCGATACACCTCAGATGCAATTTATTGTGCCCGTGCGACAAGGGTGTGTAAATGTCACGCTCAAGAAAATTACCTTTGGGGCACAACTGCAAGCTGAAATTGGGGATCATGGGAAAAAACAGTGCTATACAACGAATAGGAGAAAGACCGAAAGGGACTAGCGCATGAATTTGTGCCAACAAGCTGAAGTTCATGATGCTTACCTTGTTTGGTCTTTCCTATCTTATCGTGCTGTTTGCCACTATGAATATTCCCCAGCAAGCTCAACTTCGCACGCTTTTCAACTTGTGGCTTCAAGACCTTTTCTTTGTTGTTTCTGGGAGAAGTTGAGTGCGAACACAAGAAAGCTGCTTGTAGTCGACACCCCAATGATCGCTACCACTTAGGGCTGGTACTGATGGTCTTATATTGAATTCAATATCATTTTTTGTGAACGCTGGTGTATTTTGCGAATTGAGGGCATATATTCTGGCTAAATATTTCTTATGCGATGAGTTATACATCTTTTTTTTGTTTTCGTGGTCTCCGCTTGCGGTATATTATTGGAAGCCTCAGGCTATACCTCAGAAGAAAGGAGAAGGAAAATGGGTTTGTAAGACCTATCGTTCAAGAATATCTATTGGAGTTCTTTACTCGTTATTCTGCAGCTTTTGTATTTATTATCCACCAGGTAAAGTGATAAAAGGTCTTTCGAAGTAGGAACTTCAATTTTTCTTATTATTTTTCATACATACACTATTAACTTGAACTATCATCACGCTAATAACACTCAAGATGTCAAATATATGAATGCGCTTTCCAACCTACTCTTCATTTGAGGTCAAAATCAGTGAAATAAAACAAATGTAGAACACTTAAATATAATCACGCGTCATCGTACGAACGGAAAGGTCCTGAAATCAATAGTAACCGAAGGCTGTTTCTCATTAGGCACACTCGTTTGCTAACAAGCTCCCGTCAATTAAACTAACGGAGACTGCGTGCTTCCAGAATCAATCAATCAATCAATCAATCAACTTTTATTTCTCATAGAGAAATATGGGGGGTGACGGAAAAAAAGCCGCAGTACTGCGGCTTGACAAAGCTCCGGCCCCCTACAAAGTCCGGCAGTAACAATGATCAACCACACAAAAATTGATTTTGCTGGAAATAAAACATTTGATTTGAATGCACATTGACAGGAAGAGGCAAATGTAGCGATTTCTAGGAGAAACATGGGAGGACTTGTCTTTATACATCATTATACATAGTAATACACATTCATAAGACTTATGGAAAAAAGGACAAAAAAGAAAAAACACGAACAGTTGAAGGTAATGTTACGTGTACAACAGAAGTTGATAAATAGTCCAACAAAAAACTGCAAAGGCAATAAAATCAGTATTACACTGAGAACATAAAAAACGTTAAAAAACATGCCGTAGTCATTGGTAAACGACATGAACGTAACAGTCATTTGAACGAAATCTAAAACAGGTAGTAGTTACCAACACTGAGCACATTTCTCTAGTATGAGAAATGTTATAGCCTCGGTTTATTATGTGGACCATGATAATAAGTCCTATTGGTGAAAAGAAGATTACAATTTCAACGCACAGTACAAAAAAAAAAAATTCATATGAAAAAAAAAACAAAAAAAGTAAACAATTTCCGAAAGAGAATGAGCAAGCCAAACGCACGCAGTCAAAAAGAGAAAAAAAAGAGAAAAAAAAACGCCATGTGCAAACAGATGAACCGTGCGTATCATTCTGCGACTGATGAATACGACTAGATGTTAGTGTGAAATGAAGTCTAAACTTCACCCGATAAGAATGAGCGAAAGGTGCGTGCTGAGGCCGACTCAGCGGCTATGCCATGTTTTGTATATTTGTTTAAGATTACGGCTAGTTGATACGATACAGACTGATTGCCATAATTTGTGCGGCATATTGGCTGGAACCAGTCATCCTGACTTCTTGTGTCATATGTATAGTGACGTCTTGCTAGGCGAAACGAACTGATGAATTCGGTGTTATTAGTCCTCATGGCGAGACGGTATGTACAGGAAAGACGGAATGCGTAGACGAATTTAACTTTGAGTATATTATATGCTTCAAAATAAGGGGCAGTATGAGTAGCATACGAAACGTTGGCTATTGCACGAATTGCGCGTTTTTGGCATATACCGAGTTTTTTCAAGTTGTCAGAGGATGTAGTACCCCATACAAGATGACAATAATTTAATGTCGATAAAAATAATCCATTATATATCAGACGTTTAGCTTTTACTGGTAATATTTGACGGTTTTTATTAATTAATGCAGTGACGGAATTTAACTTGTTGCAAACATTTTGCACATGCTTATTCCACGACAATGTTTCTGTGAAAGTGACACCCAAAGCTTTGATCTCTCTAACAACACTAATTTCGTCATTATCAAGATACAACTTTTTTGTCAGTTCAATAACTCTGTTTCTAGTGCGGAAAATTATGGCTTGAGTCTTTTTTGTGTTAATTTTCAAGGAATTTCTTTTTGACCACGCTGATACTTCTGCAAGCGCATCATTAGCTAAAGATACCAACCCATCCGGCTTTACTCCGCTGAAAAAAAGGGCTGTATCATCGGCGTAACCTACCCACTTACAATTAGTAAAAGAGGAAAAAATGTCGTTTATGTAGACGATGAATAGGAGCGGGCCGAGTATACTGCCCTGGGGCACCCCGGACTTCAGGCGTTTAGTCTTTGAATCGAAAGTGTCATTTGTGACAAATTGACTTCTATGGCGAAGGTATGAACGCAGAAGGTCATTGGACCTCCCACGCACGCCATAGTGTTCTAGCTTATACAGTAGTAGGTTATGTTGCACACAATCAAAAGCTTTTGAGAAGTCGATGTATACACCTAGTACTATATTTTTATCTTCAAAGGCATCTATTATACATTCTTTTTGAGCAAGTAGTGCTTGTTCTGTGGATTTTCCTTTCAAGAACCCGTACTGGGCCAATGAAATGAGAGAGTGTTTATTTAGGAAGCGAACAAGTCGTGCGTGAATAATCTTTTCCAGGCCTTTTGATAAGATTGGGAGTATAGAAATTGGTCTAAAATTTCCCAAATCATTTTCATCGCCCCCCTTGTGTATGGCAATTACCCTTGCTGTTTGCATTTTTTCTGGAAAACAGCTACTTTCAAGCACTAAATTGTACAGTGTTGCCAGAATAGGAGCAATAATGTCGATGATGTGCTTTATAGGGCGGATTTGCATGTCGTTTGCATCCAGTGATCTAGAAGTTTTTAAGCTCCTAAATATACCGACAACTTCACTCTCCATTGTTGGGAAGAATACCATACTGGAGTAGGGTGAACTGGTACCTTGAATGGGATATGGATTTACGTTGCAAGCGCCTGACTGGCCTACCGCAATGAAATGGTCATTGAGTGCGTTTGACAAATCTGAACCGCACTTCATGAGACCGTTTACACACAGGCTCGAAATCGCACGGTCAGTCTTAGGATGAACTATGGCGTTTAGTCGTTTCCACAACAGCTCAGTGTTTGCCGCGACAGAGAAATGCTTGAAAAAATATTCTTCCTTTGCTTTCTTTAGCGTAGCATTCAAGCGATTTCGGAAAGATTTAAATTTTTTCCATGTTTCAGGGTTTCTGGTCCTGATGAAATCCCAATAAAGGTTATTTTTTACCTTGATTTGGCTGCGAAGGTAATTGGTTAGCCATGGCTTTCGCGATTTATTACTTCTGTGCCTGACAACGTATGGGAAGTGCTTATTGTACAGTGTCCTCAGTTCAGCAATAAAGGTCTCGTACATGGAATTCGAGTCATGTTTTCTAAAAACTTGACGCCAGTCGTGGGCTTCAACATCGTTACGGAAAGCGTCCAGAGATGCACTGTTTATATCTTGGAAACGCTGAGGCGGATCAATAATCCGCTTAGTTGGCACTTCATTTTCGATGAAAGTAAAGATGGGAAGATGGTCACTCATATCGCTTGCAATCGAACCGCTACAAAGGTTTTTTCTGTCGGTGTTTGTGACGAATAGATCGATAAGGGTATTTGACGAATGAGTAATGCGGGTAGAATTTACAATAGTGTTTACAAACCCGTTTGACTGCAGTAAAGCTGACAGTTCGATCTGATCCCTTGAGGTTTTTAGCATGTCTATATTGAAATCACCGGCAAGAAAAGAGAATATTTGTTGGAACGAATGAAGTCAAAATATTCTTCAAGAAAACAGAAAAAGGTGTGTATATTGGCGTCAGGTGGGCGGTAGACGACACAAAAGATATTGGATCGACTACGCACGCTTAGAACTTCGAAGTTAGCATTTGAAACAGAGAATTCGTCAATGATGCTCACGTTTAGCTCAGCCTTAGCCAACAACAGCACGCCCCCTCCTTTACGTTGAGAGCGGTTTAAAGCAAAGCTTTGGTAGCCTGGTTGGGCGAACGGCACGGAATACTTTGTGTACCACGTTTCAGATACCATGATGATATCAAACGGTACGCCCGTGCTAGCAAGAAATAGTTCGAATTCGTCATGTTTGGATTCCAGCGATCGCGCATTCACATGCAGAAAAGACAAGTGATCACATCCAGGTAGGTGTTTAAGTGAAGAAGGTTTTACAGCCATGACGGCAGTAATCTACAAGAAAAAAGGGCCACGTAGGCAACAGTCTCATAATTATGACGCGTCGGCTGACTGCGTCATCTTCTCTAAGTCGCTTGCGGAATTTAAGCGCAGAACGGCCGAGTTTTCGTCTCGACGAGCAAAAACTCGTCCATCCTTTGTCCAGACATATCGCCAGCCTGCCACCCTCTTCCTAGCCACAGCAGCACCGAGAAGTTGTTTATTCTGACGTGTCAGGTGCTCATTAACAAACACAGGTTTTGTAGAACTACAACCAAGCAATGTGCCCGTTAGGCGAGTCTTCCTGGCCTTCGCCAGAAAAGAATTTCGCTTCTCACGACGGACAAAGCGCACAATTATGTTTGGTTCGCTGTGCTTAGTCGTGAAGACGCGGTGACAGATGTCAATATCGTCTTTCGATACCGATTCTCCAATGAGCTGACCCATCTTCGAGACCACGTCAATCACATCTGGTTCTACCGGAACTCCCTTAATCTCTACATTATTGGAGCGAGTATATTGCTCCAATTCATCGACTCGCGCAGTCAACCTCTCGTTCTCTTCCTTTAGTTTCCGATTGCTTAACTTTAGCTCTTTTATCTCATTTATGAGCTCTTTTATGTCTTTGCCCATCTCAGTCACGCTGTCGCAAGACTCGCTACAGTACTGAACGCTCTGTTTCAGTGAGCGAAGTTCTGACATCACCTCCTTTCTAAGGCTATCAATCCCCTGTTGCATTGCCATGCTATCGCTAAGTTTATCGTCAGTGTCCTCTTTGCCCGTTTTTCGCGTGTTGCGGCCAGTCATTTCGAGATGGCCACAGACAGCAAGAACACGGAAACACAATGTTGAAAGAAAACGAATGCAAGTGACACAAGAACTCTGCTCGGCAGCAGCGCAAGAAAACAAGAAGGTACTATGGACTTAGGAGCACAAAATCTTGTGCTTACCTGCGAGATGAGAAGATGCCGATTAGTATGTGCACTGATTGACGCACTGCTGCCGAACAAAGTCGCCAGTCTATGTTACAGCGGTTTAAATAGGTGCTGTAGGTGTCGCTGACGCTTGCGCACGCGACGTTCCTTGTCAGGTGTCGCTGACGCTTGCGCATGCGACGTTCCTTGTCAGGTGTAGAGCAGCAGCACCGGGCGATGTCACCTTCCTGGTGCGGACGGTGATCGTGCTTCAAAGATAATCGTCCCACTGCGAGATGAGAAGATGCCGATTAGTATGTGCACTGATTGACGCACTGCTGCCGAACAAAGTCGCCAGTCTATGTTACAGCGGTTTAAATAGGTGCTGTAGGTGTCGCTGACGCTTGCGCACGCGACGTTCCTTGTCAGGTGTCGCTGACGCTTGCGCATGCGACGTTCCTTGTCAGGTGTAGAGCAGCAGCACCGGGCGATGTCACCTTCCTGGTGCGGACGGTGATCGTGCTTCAAAGATAATCGTCCCACTGCGAGATGAGAAGATGCCGATTAGTATGTGCACTGATTGACGCACTGCTGCCGAACAAATCGATGCTCAAGCGAATGTCAAGTCCACAAAACCACCAAAACGTGCTTTTTCTGACAATGCTTTCCAGTATAAATTGCACGCGTGATGTGAAATAAATGCCAAAGAGCGGTGAGTGCCTCCATAAGGGTATTCAGGATGTGTGTTTGCTAATCAGTTTATCGTTTGTGTGCTCGACCTTTTCTTCAAACGCGCAGACCACACAATTAAAATTTACATGAATGACGAGGCGTATTGAGCTCTTTTAAATTAGCGCCGTCAAGTATGGCACAAGCCGCCCTCTTTTTCTTCAGTTTGATGCAGCGACTGTCGCTGACGGAAAAAGAAGTTAAAGGGACACAATCTCCCATCACTTGGCGCAAAAATAAACAGAGTATGTGCAACTCAGCACGTTCATGTGATCGTTAACGACAGAACGTTCGAAATACCTCATCGTGGTGGTTGCAAGTGAAATGAATAAAAATATTTTCAATACATTGCATTCAACTTTATACTTAAGTTTGTTTTGACTAGGAGCAAATGACTAGGAGGAAACGAATGACGGGTTTATGTTTATTTAAAACGTACCGTATGTGAAGGGTAGCTGTTTAATCAAAGAAGCGTAAAACCTTTAGCAGGAAAGAAGGATATCTAGCAGTTACTTCCCCTTTGTTGGCTTCGATTCGGAGGACTACTTGTATTTCGCCTCAAAAGAAAGAAATAATCGGTTAATCGCAGCTATCTCTATCACTATAATCCTACTCAGTGGCTTTTTCTTCTCCAAGGAACTGCACAGTGCCAAAAAAGTGAGCTATTAGTCAATTATGAAAATCAGTTTGTGGATGTCCCTCAGGGGAAAGATGTTCTCAGCGCAATTATTTATTAACATGTTCAGGAGTGGGTGTTATAAGGTTTCTGAGTTCATTTGTTTGTTTCTTTTAATTGCAATAGTGGTCTGTGGAAAACTATGGGTCACTGGAAAGTTCCCAAATTTACCATATACTCAGTATCTTTTTCTTAAGGTTGATTTACGTTTTTCTCTCTACGTAATGTCTGCTTAATGGAAGTCTGCGTTAAATTATTACGCTTATCGAAGCTCTGTTCGCGTTATCATAAATAAAAATCTCAGGCTCGGGTGCGAGACAAAACGTTTGATGGGCAGGTGAGATTAGCAAGTTTGTGGGTAAAACATGGCAACAGTAAGCACTGGACGGGTGGTTGTTGGGAGATGACTGTGCCCTTCAGTGGGCGCAGGCAGTTTGACGATGATGATGATGGTGATGATGCACGTTTTTTTTCAGTCTTGTTCACCATGGTATACCAGTGGTTACAGTGTTCAGTTTTCTGACCTGAATATCGTTATCACGCATTCATTTCGCATTTTAATTAACGTGAACAGAACCGCATGCTGTGCGATATGGGTGCACGTTACAGAATACAAAGTCGTCAAAATTACCTGAGTAATCTACTAAAGAGTCCGTCCTAATCAAATCATCCTTTTAGTATATATAACTTCACATATTCTTATTGTATTATTAGTGCTTCTTGCTCAACGGCTCACTTCCTCAGGGAGAAGATTCTAACGCCCGATCTGTGAGCACTGGTAGCTGACATTCTGCACATTTTGCTTGTCGCTGGAACAGCGTAAACTACTCGAGCGAACCATGTACTGTACTTAATATTAAATAGAGATGGAAAGGACGGTCTGTGAGTAGAAGCGTGAAGGATGCAAGACGTTGGCAACAGCTTGAGGTGACGTCTTAATAGTCGGATGCCGGACGGAGGCCTTGTCCAGCAGCTAACGCATCCCTTCAGACTATCTCCTCTTTTTTTTGAAGGTGCACAACGCGCCAGCTAGTCACGGTGCTTGGAAGTTGGACGCTATCACACGTAGCCTGCTCGTCTCTGTGCCTTAGAGTTCGAGTGGTCAGCTGGTTTTCTTCCTTAGCCTCTTGACTGTTTTGCACTCAAGCGTTGTAAACAGGCGCTGCTTTGGTACTGTAATAATAACCTAATTTTCCAAAGAAAAGTGATAGACACTTTATCAGCAATATAGGTAGCTATCGCCCGCAATCATCATTATGAAGCCTATATTTCTCAAGAACTAACAGCCTGTCTAAACATATTGAAGTCGTTAATATATTTATGTTTACAAGATCTTTTTTTGCTGGGCGATATGGTGTATATTAACATTAGGCGGTTAACTGCGCTGCGTACTGAACACATGCCCACGCGCAGACTTTCAACTAGCCTTTGTTTCACACAGTCCACCTATAAGTACATTGTGCAGAAATCATCATCGTGCATGCGCGTACATGTAAGTTACTATCGCAAAAATGTCAGCAGTCATAAGACGTCACCTTGACAACGCTCATCAATAAATCTCATCTCTGTGTTATGCGAAAACACTGATCCCGGTGCGCAATATATGTTAGTTGAAAATGTACGCCTCTATGTATGTGATTGATTATTACGTGTATAGCGCAGTTGTCCACTTTACACTAATATATTGAAGTAATGGAGAATTATGGTCAAACAACACAAAGAAAATTTGACCGCCGTAGCAGAAAGACCTAGATACCTGGTGCTTTCCAGTTCAACATTGTCGCTGCTAGTTTACCACGTACTGCTGCAAGTCGATTCCCGCACAACTTAGTTTTAAAGTTTCTATAATTTTGCAAAGGTTTGGGTGATCGTATAGTATAGAGCAAAAATAAATATAAACATTATGGTCACACGTTATTGCTGGATTATTTATAGATGCAGAGGACCCTGCTGGAAAAAGTTTGCCTTAAAATTTCGCTGTGTCTGCCCCGTTTTTTGTGTTGTTAATCGCTAATAATGCGTCATCACACTACTGGAAAGGTGCTATTACCAACTGTGGATTGTGAGAACATTTATGGGCAGTCCAATGGACTTGCCATGCAGCAGACAGAATAGGTCTATTGGTTCAGATGTGAAAATTACCACGAACATGCTACGGAGTGTTCCGAATTCCCAAAATAAATTTTATTCCTTCGTACAGTCATCGACACTTTCGATGAGCCATTACTCGCCCATCTCACTCTCCATTGTAAAGTGCACTTGTAAATAGTATATCCAAGTGAATAATACGTCAGTAAACAGACAACCTCATAAAACCAGTACGTGCAGGTAATATTTCAGCTTCTGCCCTCTGTTTAACCAGTGGTGTATGGAACTCCCACAAGAATCGTGCGTCAACCATGCAACTGAATCTTCGCGCAAATTTATGACCTGCTAGAATAACAATACAGATTTATGAAGTTACCTACCACTGTTAGGATGCAAAAAAACAAGCTCCCGTAAATATGTTTTTCACTTCGTGGTATTATCCTGCTTCAGTCAATTTTATTATTGCTTCAATCACTTCAGGCATCATCCTGCTTCTACCAAATCATTCACGGCATACAATGCAGTATATTTCAGATTTCTGCATTCAACCTTTGCAAAACAATGACAGGATATTGCATTTTTACATTCATTTCTTTCATCATACTTCTGGGTTCATAACTTCGTTTGCAATAATGGGGGTTACAATCATGAGCCGGTATACCAATTCACTACACTTATGCATTGACGAAGTTTTTTTTGGAGCTTAGACAGCGCTTTAAGAGAGTAGTTTACTCTTCAAATCGAAGCAGCAAGAGCACTTCGAAAACTTTATTCATTATCCCTCAGTACCCGTAACAAGAAAAACTCGATAACAAACAATCCACACAGTATGCACACATGCGTGTAATTTTCCTGTAGAAGTATAAAGAAACAGAAAGTTTAACGCTACAAATGTGACATTTCAGCATACTATTCAGCAATATACGCAAAAGAAGAAAGTTCTGAGCAACTTATTGAGCGAATCAAAGCATTAAAAATAGCAGTGTATATAGCTAAAGCACCAAGTTTCATGGGTAAAGGAGCACGAGTTGAAGGGAAGGGGGTGACAAACAAGAAACGCTTTGGTACTTTTCGCGTAGCTTGTTGAGGTTTTTTCACGGCTTCTGAGGAATTTTTAATAAGCGCTTGACGTCATTACAAAGAACACAACGCGTTGCAGACAATGTTTAATGGCGGCAGAAAGTTTAAGGCAAAACAATAAAATTGTTTTGCCTTGTTGCTCGAGGTTATAGGATAAATGAAAAACGAGAGTTGTTGTAACGTTGCGCAAAAGTTCTTAAATTGAAGTGCTGCTTCATTTATTTGAGAAGTTGGCTATAAACACAGGCACGAAATACACGTTTGTTTCGGACAAAAGAAACAATAACTAGTAAAGCATAGAAAGAAAAGCCACAGGCATGGCTGCTACCAGCCTTGACAAGCTGAGCGAAAATCTCGTCACACAGCGTCGCAATAAGAGTTGCTTACCAACCTAATCCCTCTGCTTCAAAAATGAATTCTGGAAATTTCGGGCGCATCAAGTCAATTCATGAAGCGGTCTGCATCCTTCCGCCTAAACCATGCCACTTCGTTAGAATCATGAATACCGAATTAATATTACTCTCTGTTAATCTCCAGTTATCACGATGAGCTATTAGTTTGGATGCTTCCAAACCACTGTAGTCATTGCGAGTAGCATTTCCGTGTGATAAATCAGTGATCAATATAGGCATGAGTTCTCATACAACATACGAACCTGTATGATTGAAACAAAGATAAATAATCATGTTTTGTTGTTTACAGTCGCAAGAGAACAGTTTTGTCTATAAGTGGAATCACGTGTGCTATCAGAATTATTCTAATTAGCCGTCTTCTTATCTTGAGCAGGGTATAAGACAGTTTGCCTTCATTGTGATTCTACAGCACTGGGCCACTAATGTCATACGGCTGTGAAACAGAAGGCCTGACACTTTCGCACACTATCCGGCAATAAAATAAAGCTTTTTGCTGTTGGCTTCGTGGGGCTGCAGTAATTGCTCTGGCCGGAACGCTGCATGTCACCAGTGCGATTGGCAACAGGAATCTATTAGACGGCAGGCCGGGCATAGAAACGAAGCAAACAAAGCCAGAAGGCAGGGAAGTTAAAAAGAGTGTATCCCTTTGGTTCTACGCATTACAAGAAAAAGATATTACCCGATAGTGGATCAACGGAGCCCAAGAAACACATGCGATGAACGGATCAACTGTTAGAGGGGTAACCATAGAGGTATGTGTGTCGTGTGCCGACTAGATTGTCCGCAATAAAAGCAACCAAGTTCAGATTCAGGCCTTAAGCCTGTCGTGAGCGTTTTTTTACTTCGTACTGCGTGGTTCATTTATGCTGAAAGTTTTATTTCAGAAGGTGAAATCGGCGTCTCTCATAATCATATGGTGGTTTTGGGACATTAAACCCCACATATCAATCAATTAAATCAATAAGGCGAAATCAAATAACCCACGTATATGTACTAGTATAGGTGGGTTACTAGTATAAAGGGGTCCGCAGTGTCTAGGCGTGACCACTGCGGAGGAATTTAACCCTTCTCATCACTGTTCCTTCTTGAGGTTGTGTCAGTCTGTGCGTTTGTGTTCGCAATGGTGTTCTCACCTTTTAACGGCGCTTCGGCCTAAGTTAAATTATTTAGGGGCTATGCTGCTGCATCTTAGATATTCAGATACGAGTACGAACCTGTGGTCCTGCTTTTACCTATCACTGATCACATGATACCTCGACTTAGTGTATACACGCCGCACGGCATTTATTTGGCAATGTCACGGCACTATGCATTTCTGGCTGGAATGAACGGGTGATATGACAGTATGCCTACTGGATCAATTCTCCTACCCTGACAATGTGATGACAGCAGAGCTGTACTTTTTTGAATCAGGTGATCATTCTTTATTTAGAGTATCGTGCCTCCTGCTTGCGAAGCGTCATTACGATAACTTGGGGTTACTCAAGCGGAAAGATGCGGAAATCAGCTTGAAAGAGCCTGAAGGCTTGCTGTAACATAAGTTGGTACAAATTGCCTGAAGGCTTTCTCTAAACAAATGTACGCATTTTACAAAAACAAGCTGCTGTAGCTTCATAATAATTGTGTGAAGTAACCAAAGATGTGTCTTAGAGAAACAATTCAAAGGTATTATGTGGCAATGATGTTATGAATACATGTTTCTACAAAAGCAAGACACGAATACTGACCTGGTGGCGTGAACCAATAGTGGTGAGACGGACAAGGAAGCCTTTCACCTTCACTGATTATTGAACCGTGGTAGAAGACTTCCCGCGTGCTCGAAATTACAAACTGTGGTGTTCTGATCCTTTGTAAATGTTGACAATCATGATGTAAATGGGCAGAAATTGAAATGAGGGGTGCATAAATAAAGTGTAATGCAGCAATTGTACAAATTCTGAGGGGACGAAGAAGGAGCCACAACAATTCAGTGCTTCGGTTCTAGTCTTTGTTCAATCTATCATTGTGCATTTTACATTTTCAGCACTTTTATTATTTTATTCTGACATAACTCTGCGTTTGAGATAAAACAAGCTTCAGGCAACTTATCCACGTAAAAATCAGGAATAAGCTTTCTTTTCAAGGAATATTGAGGGGCAGAAGACATTTGTCCAGGATGCACATTTCTTTTTAAAATAAACTCAATAAAACCAAACCATTGTAACACTAGAAACCATGGGTAGAAAACTACAATATTGCAAAGAATATAAAATATAGCATTCCACATAGCAAAGGCTATTTCGTCGTTGTGATGATAGTTCCACCTGTGATTTTCTGGTTTGTTCTACAAGTACTAAAAGCAATATATTGTATAATATGTTGCCACATGGTCTATTCACTTGCAGCTGTAGCACTGCTCTCGGCCTGGTGTAACTTAAGCCCCAGTATTCATACTTGTATTCTTGTTCAATGCGAAGATTGGTGAAACAGAACGAGAAATACAAAACCGTTTTTTAGCTGTGCTTTACTCTGAGGATCTTTACTTACTATGTCACGCAAGCGTATCTTTCACTTTGCGATTCGTCTACTACCAAGTTTTCCATAAACGTGTATTTTTTACTGTATTGTGACCATGTAAGAATAAGAGAACTCCAACTTCGTTGCTCTCCAACATATTACTAGGACAGAGCGACCGGAAAGCTCTAGCCATATAATACACTTACCACTGTGTGCCAGCGAAATTGATAACGTTCAAGGGAACAGCAGCCAAAACGACTGTAACCGTTTCCCGTAGCCCTGTAAGCCGCGATAACTTGATACCCTTCACGTGATCTCTCCTCGTATCTCACTTCAGGTCAGCCTGCAGACCGCTTCTCAAGAACAAAGCCTCAAAAAGCTAAGGCTTATTGAGGTAACTGTGACAACAGTACGGGGTGCTCCCTTGTATTACGTCGTTTCTCATGTTGCCATGGAAAGTCTAGTCCGGGTTGCCTAATCCCTGAACAACGTTTTGTTCCGCGCTTATCGAAGAATAGGTCCACTCCTAATCCTACTAGCATAATGCCATTCTCTTTGGATTTTGTCGTATGATGTCGCATGCGTACAAGAGAGTTACAGTGCCTCTTTTAAGAAAGTCATATACTCGTGTGTAGTCATGACTGCACAGAAGGAGTCAAATATATGTTTTTAATGTCCACCTACAACTTACCACTGTTTTACAGATACAACGTGACACTGATCTGCAGATAGGTAGCTGTTCTTGCGTTATTACGCAATTATGTTCACAAAAGCCCTGTTCTATCTCCCTGCTCTAATGTAATCGCATGTAAGTAGGCTTGAGAAACAAGCCCACTTTTACACGCTTACACGCATTTAAATATAACATGCACATTTAGCCTATCTGATTGACCACAAAGCCATGTCACTGTTAAATGACCAACCCAACGTAGTAGTTGCGATTGACAACAATGCGTTGCCGCCAGTAGCTACGGTGTGAGACAAATGCCATCGCTTACAGAACCACTACTATTTTTTGCGTTTAGAAAAAATTTATTTACCGCATGTACAGAACACAAAGGCTTCATATCATTCCAGTAACAGGGCACATACACTTCGGCACATCTATATTTCACGACAAACATCACTACGTTACAGTGAAGACATTTGCTCTAATATACATGACAATGTTGGCATATATGTACACAAGAACTCAATGCGATATCATGATACAATGGTATAACGATACAATAGATGCAATAAAACACGCTATGTAACAAATGAAATCATATAAAACAACTCAACGGGTGCTGCTTAGCACTAAGTTGGTCGAAAAATTAGTTGTATCCTTTCGTGCTCCACCTTGATGAAAAGGCATGACCAATGCCGCAGAAACTCTAGCTCCCCGAGGAAGAAAAGCTCCTCGGAGAGGAACGCGAGGATCTCTCGTCTCATTCTCCCCAGTATCGGCCACAAAGCATGCCGGCGGCAATTGGCAGCTACGGCCTCACATCGGTTTCTCCAAAGTCTGAACAGCCCCGCAACTATTAACAGAGCGGAGAAGTGGCTACGCGGAAATCGGCCGTTGGACACGAAAGTTCGCACACCCTGTCCCCGAAAACCAGCATAAACCGCACGCCAAAAAAGGCGAGAAACCACACATTCAAACGTCGCATGTCGATTGGTCTCTACCATTACGCAGTTGGGGCAAGTGGAAGTGCGAACCACCTGCCATCGCTGCAACCGATCTCGCGTGGGGAGCTAGCCCCAGCCCAACCTCCAGACAAAGTCTCTGAGATGCCCTGGCAACACTGCGGCATCCATCCTCACTGTTACTCACAGCCGCAGAATAATGCATACTATACTATGTGTCACTCGTGAGGCACTGATTAGGGCTTTTTTTGTTAACAAGTTGAATTCACTTTTTGTCACAAACAATAAAGTAGGTTGAGTAACAATGAAAGGATTCTCGGTGAGCATTTCCCTTCTTATTTTAAGTTCAATGAATATTTTTGAATAAGCAGGTTTGTTATGCTTCATGTGGGCTGGGTTTTTGTGCTTGAGATCTTACAATCTAAGAATCTGCTATTTGATGTTCCTCGTAATCCTTTGATGGAATGGCTAACACCCTTCCATGACGTCTTTAGTACCAAGCGCAGTCGCGCTCGTTTTCGGCAGGTTTTTCAACTATCTCTTTTCAACTTCGTGCTAATATTCTTGTTTTCTGTTTTGCGCTTTCTGTGTTTGTTTTGATTAAAGGCCACATGAAACTTAATAAGTATAACCGTTATATGTTTCGAGGCCTTAAGAACTAAATAAACAATAGGTTACCCCAAATGGTAACAATAAATTTAAACGTGTATACGTGAAAGGATGAATATGCCTACACGCAAACACTCCCCGTGGAGTGCTAAAGCTGTTGCGATGTAGAAGCATATAGATGTGCTCCGTGTTATCATAGCAGTCTAACGCTGCTCACCCATCATCACTCTATTCGTTTAATGAAATGGTGGTAAGCAATCCTACTATATATACATGGTAGAAAGAAAGCACTATCTGCGTAAAATGAAATCCGAACAGCAGCAACCCTTCATGATGGTATAGTGCGTGCCGTCCACTTATCACCATGAATATTCACGCATATATGGGCATAGATGCCGAGGAGGATTCGCGCACCTGTAAATCTTTATCACTAGATCGCGCGAACTATGCCATCGCCAAGGCGCGCCGCTGTGTGGGCTTCATTTGACGCTGATGGTACATGCAATTATATCTCGTTTCCAGCGCTTAGGACCTGAAAAGGATTACGGCCGTGGGCGACACGGTATTATAGGCCTCGCGGTTATTTTGTACTGATACGCTTGCACAATAGTCAGTCTAACGCCACACATGAGTTTTTGTAGACTACTTGACATCGAAATCTGAATGATGGATAAAGTTTCCTCGTTATCATTTGGTCATTAAATAACGTCGATCGAAAAATGCATTTACTCATAATTATAACTTCACTGCTAGTCATGCTTCGTTGTTTACTGCTTCAACCATTATGCTTGTGACCAAGCTCTCCTCAAGGTGTATTGCAATTTGTGCGTTGATGCTTAAACAGAGTATACGACTTCGTGCTTGGAGCTCTACTGTGTCGATGTATACTAATTGCGTGGGTTGAAAATAGTCCGAAACGTTCGTCCAAGGAAAAAATACTTTTCGAGTCTTTTCAATAAGAAGACCCGATCAACAATATGCAAAATATGACCAAAGGAAAAGACCCACTATAAGGTGAAAAGCTGTTTTGTAACTACCAATAGTGTGCTATTCAATGACTGCCAATGAGACAGTTGTGCTAATGCTTATCGCCTAACCTACCAACCTGTGAAGATGGACGTTCAGCATTTCTTTAGAAATGGACAAACAGTGATTCCGGCAGTCAGCGGCAAGACGGGCCAGCGTCACATAAACATTCTCTTCATTTTTGGCAGGACACAGTGACAAGCCTGGGAGATAATCGCTGTTTTCGTCAAGCGCTGACATCATAGACGCTCTTCGGCGCATACGGCTCCCGAATCCCTGGTTACGCCCGTTCTTGTATCTGCATCCCTGCAACCTGGTCCGCTTGGTGCCGATCGTTGTGGGCCGCTAGCAGCGTACAAAAAGCCTGCGTTCCCGGCTCGGCATTGCAGTCAGCGGCAAGAGAAGCCAGCGTCACAGAAACATTTTCTTCATTCTTGGCAGGTGGCTCCCTAAACTTCACCTTGCAAATAGTGATTTGGTTATTGCCGCTGACTGCCCTGCAATGTCTTCCTTGTGTTCATCATGTACCAAGCCTGTCGAAGGCAAACTCCTGGTGTGCTCGAGTTGTAAAGTAAGCTTTCACCTAGGAAAAAACTGTTCCGCGATCACTGACAGTGCTTATATCAAAATGTCTACGGTTAAGCGTGAAACGTGGGCGTGTCAGATGTGCAAACCTGACATGGGTTCAGGTGATAGCAATGGTTCACTTGTTCCCCAGTTATCTACTGTTAATACCAAATTGGATCATCTGGCTAGCACTGTTGAGATGCTTGTGTCAAAAGTTGAGGAACAGCTGTATTTTAAAGAAACCTGTGAAAAGATGGCGGGCACTGTGACAGAAATTCAAACGTCTATTGACTTCCTGTCGGAAAAATACGATTCAATGCTCTCTACTATGACTTGTAACCAAGCCGAAATCTCTAATCTAAGATCTCATGTGGAATCGGTTTCCGTTACAGTTGCCCATCAAGCTGAAGTTCTTGACAGAACGACAGTGCATATAAATGAACTAGAGCCATATGGAAGAAGTTGTAACTTTGAAATCCATGGTCTCCCTTCTAAACTAGGTGAAAACCTGAAGTCCTTCATTATTGACTTAGCTGGACGTCTGAACCTAGTAAACTTTCAAGAAGATGAAATATGCAAGGTACATCGCTTGCCAACCCACGATAAATGTACACGCAGCCCACCCATTCTTGTGCAAGTACAGAACACTTCAATAAAGAAAAATGGCTTCGAGCTCGGAATGGCCTTCGTGATCTTGCCCAGTCCGATAACTTCCCTCGCAATATATTAATGAAACCTTGACACGGATGAACCGAGAACTCTTCCGATTGACCCACTTGAAAGGAAAAGAAAAAGGTTATAACTTCGTGTGGACGAGGGACGGAAAGGTGCCAGCAAGAAAAGCGGAAGGAGCACCTACCATTCGCTTTGAAAAGCTATCGGATTTGGATAAGCTGGCCTAAACATGGCGGATATGGAAAGTATCACCTGCACCGACTTCGCGAATGCAGCTAAATTTTTTTCTGGTGCCTCATCTGACGGCTTCAAAGTAGCACATGTCAATATTCGTAGTCTTCGGAAACATTGGAATCAGTTCTCTGCCATCACTTCTTCATCTCGCCTAACTTTCGATGATGTCATCCTTACTGAAATCAACAGTTTATCCCAGCGATTCTCACAGTTTGTTCTGCCGGGTTACCGAGCCATTTCATACACACGCCCAACAAGAAAAGGAGGAGGCATTGCTGTTTTTATAAGTAACAGATGGGCAGTTTCGCAGCTATCCTTTTCCTTTTCACAAGCAGAAGTGTTAGCACTGCGCTTGAACACGCCCGCTTTTTCGGTGACTCTCTTATCGGTGTACCGGCCTCCCAGTTTCAATACGCACCTTTTCTTATCTGAACTTGAGTCCACACTATCATCTTTATCGATAGAAGTGAATGTGTGCATCAGAGAAGACGTCAACAATGACCTTTTGCGTCTCACTGTAGGCCCCGTCGATGATTATCGAGACAGCCTTTCTAAATGGGGCTTAGAGTGCCGAATAAATTAAGCGACTCGAGAGGGATTTTTGGCTGGCAAGCTCGTCGTGTCGTGCATTGACCACGTTTTCGTGCGTGCGCAGAACCTGCTAAAAAAAAACCGCAATAGTACAGACGAAGATAGCTGACCATTACTTTGTTTGCGGCTAAATCAGCTGTCCACAAATGACGACGACGCCAACCGATACAAAAAAAAACTGATTTCGGTGCTAGGTTAAAAAAAATTGATAATGTGGTAGCTCATTATGACTGGAATTCTTTGTTGTCAATAACGTCTCCTAGTGACCTCTACGATAAATTTGTAGAAGCGTTCATAAGCTTAAAAGAAAATGCGACGCGAACAATACACAATAAGCAACGTAAATTGGATAATAATTGGATGCCAACACATATACTCGCTGCAATAAAAGAAAAGGACTTGCTTTGGACACAATGTAAGCGTTATTCTAACTGTTAAGACATGCGAGCCAAATTTAAGCAAAGCAGAAACAAGGTTAATGCTATTATTCGCTCGGCTAAACGAACCCATTTCTGAGCCAAGTTTAAGGATGCCAGTAACAGCAGCAAAAAAAACCTGGGCGTTAATTAACAGCTTTAGAGGCGCAAACACTCGCGTCAATATTTTGAATAACTTTTCTTCGAGTCAAGCCAATAACGCACAGGAGATTGCTGATGAATTTACCAACTTTTTCTATCGAACAATTAAAAATTGCCCGCAGCTTCCCTCGGGGGAACACTGAGGAGGATGCGGAAGCATGTAATTGGTTAACAGGTGTTAAATTGCGACTTACTTGGGTCGATGGCTAAATTGGTTAACGTGGTTGTGAAATGGGGTGTTAAATGAGTGAACACGTACGGCACGTATGCGAAAGGGCGGTGTTTTATTTATTGCGACGAACCAACGGACGAGCGGCAACTGAGCGAGCGAGCGCCGACCTTGAGTATATATACAGCGCGACGGTGCATGCGCTGTCAGCTGTCGAATGTTCTCGAAGGAGAAGCGCGCGCGCGGCACAGATGGCGACGGCGCGACGGCGCATGCGCTGTCAGCTGTCGAATGTTCTCGAAGGAGAAGCGCGCGCGGCACAGATGGTGGGCGACGGCGCGACAGCGCATGCGCGCGCGTCAGCTGTCGAATGTTCGAGAAGCGGTGCGGACGGCGCGGACGGCGCACTACAAGGCGCGAGTATAAGATGCTTCCGCATCTAATATGTTGAACGATTTTGAGTACTTCGTACTCAACTATGGGAGAGCACTGAGCCGTCCCGCTAAAACAGTTTAGTGGCTGGTAACAGAGTTAGACACATGCCTGAATACACAGGCATGGTTCAGTGTGCACCGACGCTCGCGTAGGTTTTAAATAGCTAACTTTACCGTACAAGCTCATGTTTGTGTTACTGGTTTCCGTACCAATACTTTACCTTCCTGGTGCATTTAATGTGAAACTTTGACCGTTTTAACTCGGACACATGTATGCTTTTGAAGTGAAACAAATAACCTTATACTTGCTGAACGCGTGAATATTGCAGTAGCAGAGAACGAGTGATTATTGTATCAGACGTAATGAATTAGCTCAACTAAGGCGGTGCGGACGGCGCGGACGGCACGGACGGCGCACTACAAGGCGCGAGTATAAGATGCTTCCGCATCTAAAACACAAATTCTCAAGTAGGCCCGTGCACTTTCTGTCACAGTGTTAGCGAATCGGCTTATCTACCTTCAATATCACATGAGGACTTGCGATCTACCATTTTTAGTTTGAAGTGTAAAAAATCTGCCGGTATTGATGGTGTTTCTATAACAGACTTGCACCGTACATTTGAATACACTCATGAAGTTCTGCTAGCACTAATAAATCGCATTATTTCTAGTGAAGAAAGTCCCATGAACATGAAAACATCGATAGTTATACCTATACACAAATGCGGTGCGCGTGATAAACTTGAAAATTATCGTCCGATATCAATTCTGCCTTCTATAGCACAAATACTAGAAAAACATTTGTTGTTAACAATGACAAGCTTTCTCGATAGTCACAACATTTTATCGCCTTGCCAGTATGGTTTTCGACAATAGAAAAGCACTCAGACGCTATTGGAAGACCTCTCTGATCAGTTGAACGAGGCGTTCGATAACAACAAAGTTGCCTGTGCGCTCTTTTTTGACTGCAGCAAGGCTTTCGACAGTGTCCATCATACCTTGTTATTGAATAAACTTTTTCAGTTAGGGTTTAGGGGTGCTTTCTGGACTTTGTCGGCAAATTTCCTCCAAGGCAGGCGTCAACTTGTATCCGTTGAACAATCTCCAGCGCGTTCCAAATCATCAAAACCGGCGTTCAAAAGGGATCAATTCTTAGTCCACTGCTATTCAATATTTTTGTAAATGACCTTCACAGTGCGATACCAGTTTCTCTATATCAATACGCCGACGACACTGTAATCGTGACAACTGCAAACAACTTTTATGAGGCCATTACTCTTCTTCAGTCATCTTCCACTAAAGCCATGGATTGGTTTCAAGATAACCTTATTAATTTAAATGTGTCTAAATCTAATTTAATATGCCTCCACAATTCATTGAAGAAAGTAACCCTTGACTATCCATTCATTTCGCATTGTTCTGACTGTTCATCCTGCTCTTGTAGTCCATTACAGTATTCATCTGCTGTGAAATACCTTGGCCTATACATTGACAGAGACCTTTCCTGGAATAGTCATCTCACCTATGTTTGCAAAAGACTTCGCGCTGTGTCATGTTTATTATATAACATAAGATACAACATGCCGTTTTCAGTACGTAAGATGATAGCACACGCTTTAGGCTACAGTATACTGCGTTACGGAATAACCATTTACGGACACTGTGCTGTCCGTTGGCACAATAGAATAAACAGAATATTGCGTTCGATTTTAAAAAAATACATTTTACGACCTGAACATTACTTCTGAGAAACACATTTTCAAAACGCTGGTTTATGCCAAACTTCAGTGATCTGTTAAATCAAACGGTTGTTTTAAAACATTTCTGGTCCGAAGAATTCCTGGTTCCGTATGTTACTTCTTGTTCTTTAGGCCAAAAGTACGTTACTGGAGGCCGCGGTGTTCAACAAAGTATGGAACTAGAGTACCAGCCCATTATGTACCAACCTATTTCAATGTACTTTCCCCCAGCATTTTTCGCACAAAAACAAAATACAAATCAAAGAAACTGCTACGGCAAATCTGTCTACAGTTGTAATGCATGTCGTGTGTTACTTCATATACACTCATTCGCAAGCATGATGCTGCACAATTATCCAGTGTGTTACTTTGCTTAAGAAGCACTTGCTCTAATTCTCTCTTTTTTCCTTTACACCTTTTCACTTTCAATTGCTGTAACTATTGTATAATGCTTGTAACTATTGCTTATATGCCCTGTTGTTTTTAATCTCATATGCACGTTGTTTTTGCCCTATCATCCCTCTTAGGCCAATCTTGTAACGCATCCGGTTTGTTTTGCTGTGTGCCAGGCTCTGCCACTCAAGCCACCAATTGGCTTTGGCAGGCCTAGTCACATGTACTGTTTTATTTTAAAAAATAAAAGGTATTATTAATTTTATTATTATTATTATTACCAAGCCACCTATACTTATATTTTTATTTCTATGTAATTAACTACGGCCAGTCTGCAATTAAAAAAACAACGTCTGTTTGTTTAGGTTTGCACGTGAGATAGTTTATCTTCAGATCTATACCTGGTGATTCTTCGCGCTTTATATTTTGATACAGTTGATATGAGAGCCTCTGATGGCCCTTTCTAGAACAAATTCTGCTTGCCATATTAAATCGCCCCGTCGCGGTGGTCTAGTGGCTAAGGTACTCGGCTGCTGACCCGCAGGTCGCGGGATCAAATCCCGGCTGTGGCGGCTCCATTTCCGATGGAGGCGGAAAGGTTGTAGGCCCGTGTACTCAGATTTGGGTGCACGTTAAAGAACCCCAGGTGGTCAAAATTTCCGGAGCCCTCCACTACGGCGTCTCTCATAATCAAATATAGGTTTTGGGACGTTAAACCCCACAAATCAATCAATGCCATACTAAATCTGTGTATTTTTTGTGTTCATTCTAATCAGCCTGATGTCACAGGTCCCGTTAAACCAGGAGGCGATTGCCGGGCTAATTCCAAGGGCCTAAGTATCGGCCCGCCGAACCGCACCACGAAAGCGGGGACAATTTAGAAGTGGTCCTATTTGGTGCGCCAACTGACGCCGGCTGTGGCCCAAAGAACAAGTCAGAGCCGAGAGTTGATAAACAAAACAAAATTATATTCTCAGTTATGGCAGATCAAAACGATACACAAGTATGCACACTCGACAATAGTTGAATACAATATGTCACCATTCAAACAACGTACTACGCAGTACAATCAGCCACTCTCGAAACAACGGACACAGACAACAACACGCACTACAATGCAGTCGCATGCATCGAAAAACCAAGGCACTTAAAGACGAAAGAGTTCGAAAACCTATTGAGTCCAAAGTCCTTGGAACAAAAGGCTGAATGATACTCTTCCGAGAATCACTCACTCAAAGTCCAGCGTTGTAGTCGTTCCGCTGCCCCCGAAGTTTCTCCTCCAGGAAACCTCGCGCCTTCACTTGGTTGCTTTCCAAGCTTCAAACTTCTTCGCCGGAAACACGTCGGCTTCCCACACGCAGCTGTTGCCACGCGTCTTCGCTCGATAGCGGTAGACACACACTCTTGCCTGTAGCTCGAGTCTTCACCCCTCAGGTGGAAATCCTCTTCTTCTCCTCCTTTGTCACGGAAGACAAAAGGCTTCACCCACAAGGCGGAACACCCTACACACTCTGGCGCATACTTTCTTCTTCTCCTGCTTTGTCACTAAGGACAAAACCTTCGCCGACAGACACGGCGGAATACCCTACGCACACTGGCGCTAACTTGCTTCTTCTCCTCATCTCCCATCTCTGCTGCTCGGTTAAATACCTTCCGCGCGAGATTCCAGAAAGTTCTCATCATTTCGTCGGCGCGATACGCAGCGAAGGCTGGGGAGAGGGCGAGACGGTACGAAGGCCGTCCGCGAAAGATGACGCAACCCTGCATCACCACGCCCCTTTCCATCGAGAACTCTCTAGGGCTTGCTCAGCCGCCGATGCGAGGAGGTTCTTTGGCGAACCTACGCTTCCGAGGGGAGAGGGAAGCGCGCCCGGGGAGTCTTTGGATGCTTGTTTTTTTTATCCTTGACCTCGCGGCGTCACTCCTGCGCTTCGTCGCGAGAATTTGGCGGCGCGCCCTTTTTGAGCGCTCGTTTTGTGACACCTGCTCTGGTTGGTTGTGGCGTCATCTTCTGAGTGCCTTCTCGCGTATTATATATCATTTGCGTGAATATCGATGGTGTGTCACCTCAGCCCTGTAACCAACACCATTCTCCACCACAACACTTTATCGAACGAAGAAATCTACCGATTAACAGAATTTGAACAGAATAAATACCAAGCCATCGTGACCACAAAAATTCATGAACTCAAAAGAGACCTTGTGCCCAAACCCACGTTCCCTGATATAGTCCCTTATCACTACAACACCACCACCCAGGAAACCACTAATGGTACAAACGAGCACCCATCTAGGAACACACCCTGTGACACTGTGGTTGTAAACCTATCGGACACGAGCTTCTCACCTGACTAAAAAACTGCTATCTAAGAAACTAAGCTTCTGCCCGACCACAAAATTTTTCGATGAATTCCACTTGCTCCGAGACCTCGACAACTTCGCTCGAAGCTTAAGGGTGCGCGAACATTTCTTGGACAGGCCTTCTAACTACGAAACAATTCACCGTCGTAAATCAAATGATTGGACACCGAACAGTAATCGAGACAAGTGCTTGGACCTTTATATCACCGCAGTACAGAAAGATATAGTACACGAATACCACAGACAGAAAGGAAACCTAGAAAACTTGACAAAATCTGAAAAAATAAGTATGAGAAATTTGGCGTCTAGGACAGACATAACAATAAAACCCGCTAACAAAGGAGGAGCAATTGTAGTCCTTAATACAACCAACTAACAAGAAGCATACCGCCAACTAGACGACTCAAGATTTTACGAACGCCTCCCAGGTGATCCGACAGATGAATACAAACGTATCGTACCAACAGAACTAAAGAAACTGTTGAATGCAGAAAAGATAACCAACACTGACCACAAACTGATACGAGCAGCATACCCTCGTCCAGGTCGCTTCTACATCCTCCTAAAGTTCATAAACCCGGTAACCCAGGTCGATCAATCATATCAGACATCAGTACAATAACTGAACCCATATCAGGGTACGTGGACAAACTAATAAGCCACATTCCATGCACCCTCGTGTCGTACATAAAAGACACCACACATTTTCTTCGAGACATTGCAGGTCTGTGTGTGCCGAAAAACTCATACTTGGTTACACTTGATGTCTCTTCATTGTATGCAAATATTCCTCTCGATGACGGCATAGCTGCATTACAAAACATTTACACAAATCATAGACAATCTAACAGCCCAGATTTCTCTGCCATCGCAACTTTGACGAGGATGGTCCTCGAATTGACTTCATTCGAGTTTAACCAAGAGTAGTTTCGACAAATCAGCGGGACCGCTATAGGCACCAAAATGGCACCTAATTATGCCAACATATTTATAGGAAAGCTAGAATCTGAATTTCTTGCACGAAGTTCCTTGAAACCAATAATATACAGAAGATACATAGACGACATCTTTCTTATTTGTACCCACAGCGAGGACGAACTTCTCAGCTTTATCGACACTTACAATGCTTTACATCCGAACATACACTTCACACACACATACTCGCAAGTAACCGTAAATTTTCTTGATGTTACCATAACGATAGAAGAACAGAAGCTCTCTACAACCCTATATCGCAAACCAACCAATCGACAACAATACCTCCATTACCAAAGCGATCACCCACGCCACTGTAAAAGCAGTATTCCATACAGCCAGGCTCACCGGTTTAAGCGAATCTGCTCTAGAGACGCTGACTTTGACACGAGCTCACAGAAGCTAAAACTTATGCTCGAGAAACAAAAATACCCCCCACATGTAATTAATGACGCTGTTCAAAAAGCGAGAAAACTAAAGCGTGAAGACTTACTTATGAAGCGACCGCCACGAGAAGACCCACAACGAACAAACCTCTGCTTGACTTACAGCACAAACTTCCCCAACGTAAACAAAATCCTTAAACGGCATTACAACATTCTGGAACAAAGTGAACGTCTGAAACGCGCATTCCCATCCGCTCCAGGCGTCGTTTACCGACGACCACATAACCTCAAACACACACTTGTCCACTTCAAATTAACACATCACCCCCCAATACTTCATGCCGACCTTGTTTAAAGCCACGATGTCTTGTATGTAAGGCAATGCGAGAAACACACAAAGCAACCAGCACACAATTCAAGTTTTTGATTAACCTACGAGGAAACCTAACATGCGATTCCTCTAATGTGGTATACCTACTTGAATGCAACGTGTGTGGTGTGCAGTACATCGGAAAAACAGAAACACCATTTAGCATTCGCTTCAATAATCACAGAGCCCATGCGAAATCAGCCCCAAGTCTACCTCTATCAAAACATCTCAATCTTCCCGACCATGCATTCGAGAAACTATCAGTAACGCTCTTAGAGACGGGATTTAAATCAAATCGAGAACGTGAACAACGAGAGTCATACCTTATTCACAGATTCAACACCCTCAATAGAGGAATAAATGAGAATCCTGGTACACTTGCAGCAATTAAAGCATTAGAAAACAATAACGGCAATAACAAAATAGTAACCTAGTTCACGGCACTGCAGCTGCGAAGGGCACTGGACAACTCAAAACAATTCCAAGTGTAACTACTCTTTCTAATTGCAGCTGTCGTCTGTTTTTTTGGTTTTATTTTACTACCCAATCAATTGTGCCATGCATGACATGCCCAACAGCAACCCTATGCACATGCAGGAGGCCCCCACTGCACGCGTAATCCAGAAGCGGGCAAGGAATTCGCATTGCGCCCGCTTACCAGCCTCTGCCGCAATACGCGGCACCCCTCTTTCTACGACGAAATGTTGACGGGGCGCCGAGTAGTTAAAGGCATAAAACTTCCTAAAATGCCCGCTTACCAGCCTCTGCCGCAATACATGGCACCCCTCTTTCTACGACGAAATGTTGACGGGGCTCCGAGTAGTTAAAGACTTAGCACTTCCTAAAAAAGCTCTTTTTTTGCCCCACACCGAACCGCCAGTGCCAGGAGGCGCCGTCTGGTCGGGAAGAATGCGTTAGTGAAAGGAAGCATACACAGACCGCTGACATCAAAAAAGTGAAGGGAAGAAAGGGGAGAGAGATGAAGGGGGAAGTGGAAGGAAGAGTGGAAGGAGGGCGCCCAAGGGGAATCCAGCTTATATTCTTTTTCTCTTTTCTTCTTTTTTTCTTTTCTTCTGTCTTTTTCCTCTTTCCTTTCCATCTGATTTGAGATTGTACAAAGCTGCGCACCAAATAACTCTACCTTTAATCCTGATGAAGGCCAGACTCTAGGCCGAAACGTCGAAATAACGTTGTGACCGCTCACGGGGGATCTACTTGACTACTTGCAACGCTACGGTCACTCAAACACCATGCCTGCATATATATATATATATATATATATATATATATATATATATATATATATATAGTTGTTTTTCCTAGTATGTATGTCATAGCATTTGTCAGTTCTCTACGCAGACATCAAAACAGTCATGTCCAAGATAATGTGCCAGTTCTTGCCTTTCGTGAACTATGATGTTTCGGTGACGGAAGCAAAACAATCGTAAGCGTTCAATCAATGCCAACACGACTGCAGTGCGCGCATTTATTGCACCGAAGGCACAGTAATTGATTTAAGACGGGAAAGATTCTAGGCCGAGATTATATGTATGCATAACAAAGATGAGCAATACAGAAATGAAAACAAAAGATATGGCAGATTTACACTGGTGGTGTGAATCTTGAAAGACGGAGATCTGGATGGCCTTTCTTGTCTGTATTTCTTTTCTCTTCTTCTTCCTATTTCTCTTTCTATGCGTTTCTGGTATATGTTTGTTGCATTTGTTCCTTCCTAATACATCCTGCCAGTTTGTTTCCTTTTGTCTTTATTTTTAAATGTTTGACATCTTATATTTATATTTTTACCTATATCAACCTAATTCATCCTCTCTATTTTTTCCATTACTCAATTTCTTTCTCTTGCTTTCTTGTTGTCTGTTTTCCAACGCCCTTTCATGTCTGTTTCTATCTCTTCTTCTCCTTATTTTTTATGTCGTTCTCTCTCTGCACTTAGGATGTGGGTCATTGCCTAAATCGGTTGTATGTAGTATGTATGTAGCCACATCTAGTTTACAAATTGCTCACGAGATGCTTTAATGTTTTTTATATGGTTCACGATAAAAGAGAATAGATGACGCTGTTGTAATAAGAAATTCACAGCATATCTATAAAGTTAAATGATGAGCGGGGTGAAGCATCCGTCCATCCTATGCGTGCTGTGGTGTGATAAGAATGGATGGACGGATGGATAAATGAATTAACGGATGGACAGACAGACGGACGGACGGATGGACGGATGGGCGCTTTGACCCGCTCATCATCATTCGCTTCGTGGATATGCTGTGAATATTTTTATTTCTCGATTTCGCGTCTGTTTCAACGTCATTCTCTCTATATTTTGTTTTCCTCTATCATTATAACAACTCCTATTTCTGTTTGTTTCTATCTCTTTTATATTTCTCTTGTTTCCTCCATCTTTGTCATGTGTTTGTTTCCCTTTGTCTCTCGCGAATCCAGCACATGGTACTGAAAATGGCTGCATTCTTGTGGCGTACACCCACTGGAACAGGTCTACAAGGCGGATTGAGTGTTACCGATAGCATAAAGAGCTACACCGTAGAGAAAATGAAAAGAGCGCGTGCTGATAGGTGACTATGATGGTGGTTTGATATGGAGCATGAGTTACCAGCCTCATGTATAACTTTCCTGTAAGAAAAAAAAGACGTCTTGTTTAAGGCGATAACCTAGATGCAGTGATAAAGGCCGTCACTAGATCAAATTGTCTTGGCAAGCAGCTACACCACGCGACGTCTGAGAGCAGAATAAAATTGGCAGCATATCCACGGAGTGAATGATGGACAGTAGGGTGAATGGGTGAATCATTCGTCCGTCCATTCGTACTTGCTTCAGGTCGTCCATGCGTCGGTCTGCGTGACCGTCTATGCGTCCATCCGCCCATCCGTGCGTCTATTCGTGCGTCCGTCCCTGCGTTCGTACATGCATCCGCCCATGCGTCCGCCTATGCGTCCGTTCATGCGTCCATCCATACATCTCTCTGTGTGTCCATTTGTCCATCTATTCAACACTCCAAGTACGACCATCTCGCATATTTTCATCATATATTCCCCATATAGAAGCCCCGACATCCAGCAGACATTCCAAGGACTAAACGAGAGGTGGCACACGCACACTTTCTTACGGCTTGCGCTTCGGGTCTACTTCCCACCTTTCACTACCTTGGGTTCATGGCATATACTAGTTCACTGTATTCATGGCACTGCGGCCCAACGCTCGCTAAACATTTCTAAAACCAAGAAGGTTACGCCCAGCGAGTATATTGTAGCAACTATTTCTTGTCAGATAGTGCTCAATGTACATTGAGCACTATCGCAGCGTGCGCGTTAACTAAAAGCAGAATGCTCCTGTCTTTCATTCCCCATTAGCAGCCATAGGCATGTACATGGAGCACTATTTTTATTGTTCAACAACGCACAGAAGTAATCTCTCACCGGCACCACCTTGGAGGTCAAAGTGTTATACTTGTTACATACTACAACGTAGTTCAATTTCTAAAAGTAGTTTTCTCACACTCATAAATTGCCTAGCCCCCTTCTTCTCCCTCTGTCTTTATTTGGTTTTGTTCAAGACTTATTGGTAGAGCATGTATTACCTTTTCTACTGTAGGAAACTTAACTATTGGGAATGCATTGGAATACAAAGATCTATATTTCAGGATAGTGCTTCGTCGAGTGAAACATTTGGTCTACAGGTCATAATCCAAATGGCGTACAAAGAAAAGAGAGTGCGATTCGGGTGTAGTATGGTGTTGTCTGAAGAACAACCAACCTAAGTGCATCTAAGTCCTATGAATAAAATCAGCAGGTTGTCACAGTGCCTTTACCACTGTTTGTAATATTTGGTACAAAATGCCTTCCGCTAACATTGGCGTAGTCCTCAGATATAGTAGTGCTGCTTCGTAGCGCTTCTTTCCCAAATACTCTTACATTGTTATTTATTGATTACAGAGTGATGTATGATAGAATTAAAAAACACTCTACCATCTGTTTATTGGCACGACGCTAGAGCACAATGTTAACACCGTGCCACGCTATTCAAGTTTGGTCTTTAACGTGGAAGTATTTTGCGCCACGGGAAACGTATTTTTATCACGAATATGAAATTGCAAACTTTTGATAAAAACTACAAAAACTTTGATATTCCGGCATTTAACTCAACACCTCTTGCACTGCAGTGCACGGTGCGAAACCACTAGGCCACAGAGCGCGCGTTGACCAGCCTGTTAACAGTGAACCGTTAACGTGCAGCTTATATTGTTGGCGGTCCTCACATTTCAGCAACTTCAGTGAGTTTTCTTCATCAGTAGAAAGATGCAGCAAAGGGCTTGCTTTGGGCGCGCCATAAAGGTCGTCGCCCTATTCGGTGCGATGCACGCGCGCATTTTCCCAGGGCGTTGCTCATGCGCACGTGCTATTCCTCTAATTTTAGCGCTTTTAAATTATTGTGCTTCTATTGGAGATTTCCTTTGGAGCTACAGTGGTTAAAGGGAACACGAAGTTCACTTCACTCGCTGCTGTGGCTGCGAAATAGGCGCAGCGCTCACAAACGAAAAATTTTGACTGTTCGCGCTCATCTTTTTTCTAGTTGTGCGCTCGTTTCGTGTGTCTTACTTCTTATTTCAACAGCGTGCTTTAAGTGCCCAGCTATAACGGTTGTTAGTCCACACTCGTCCTATGTATACGCCCATTTCGAGCGTACTTTATAATTTAGGTGCACACTGCACATTTCGAGCTGCTTGCTGTTATTCGCGTGAAATTACAATTCATTGCTGTGGCATTCATTTATTTTTCCTTGTGGCGAAGCCAGACAAATTAAAAGCTCAACTACCTCTATGAAGACACTTTTCGCTATCGTGTTACACCAATTCCTAGAGAGAGGGATCAGCCATATTTGTTTTTTTGTAACCTCCCTTGTAGATCTTACTCTGATCTAAGCGTTTAGGCTACTGGTGCGAGTAGAGATGCGCTTGTTCAAACATGGTGCATGCAAAACTTCCTGCTGTTGTAGCCTGGTAACGAAGGTTGTTCTTGCCCCTTGTCCAATTGTTTGGTTATCCGAATATTTACACTGGTGCAATGTTCGCTACATTGGCAAATGAGTATTTCTTTACCTTTATTATCTATTACTTTCGTTTTTTCCGGGAGCTGCAATGCTTATCGCTAAGCCCTTAAGCGAATTCTGCAGACTGCCTTTTCGACGTGAGTTACCGTCTGCTATGAGCTAAATCATGATTACAAAATATTTTATCCTGACGACTAGTTCGAATTGTATAAATCTGCTGTAAATTACCTCGCACAATATCATCGTAAATTCTTGCATGAATAACGTTGGTCTTTCTCCAGATATCGCTAAGCTAAAAGAACGGCAAAGCAAGATACGTCTGATTGGCTGAACTTCTTTTAAATTCTTCTTGGGCACCCCTCTTCTCGTATACACAAAGCTCCAACACCCAGAAGAACGTATGAACAAAACATCAAGCAAGATAATTCTGCCAGTGAGCCGTTCCCTGAATTCACTATTTCCAATAAAAACGTACAGCACTCCTCGTCATGGCCAAAACCTAACTTCGTTTGGACTAGCGCGTCAGCTGTGCCTTATCTCATTTAACGTTGGTTTTCGTAAAGGCGCAATTCCGTTCTCTATAGTGAAGTCGGAAATGTGCGCCATGAATGACTGAGTCTTATGCAAAATCTCTCAAAATCTCCAGGAATAACGTGGACTTACCTGCTGCCATTTAAATATGGCGCCCGGTAAATTATAAAATGTAACGGTCTATAAATGACTGGAACCTCGTTTTCTGACTTTTGCGTAAAGAGTCGTTATGTCTGAGATAATAATTCAAGCATAGAAATGATGAAGCCAACAATGTTGGTTTTATTCTGACTGCCTGCCATAATTGGCTGGCACAAGCATAGGTGTTTAAAATGCGAAGCATTTCTTAGCAAACTTCGCCGACTTTAAGCGTATCTATCTATCTATCTATCTATCTATCTATCTATCTATCTATCTATCTATCCGCCTACGACTTTTAGCTCTCCTGGCCGCTTCGATAATGGTATCAATACCGAACTGAGTATGGCATAACATGACTGTATGAAGAACATATTTGACTAGTCATAACGTGAAAATCATGACACGTATGTCATGAATGTCTAGATTTACAATTTATGGTCTTGCAGCCCTTGTGGCGGTTTTGTTCACATGACATGTTGCAAAACTGGTATGGCATGACATGATTGCATGGCGAACACAAGTGACAGACGATAAGATGAAAATCAAGACATGCGTGTCATGTAACAATATGACTACATGCCATGCTCATGATGCGCAGGCGGCCGTTTCGCTAGCTTCATTTATACCCACATTGGTACAACGGGACGTGAATGAATGACGAAGGTATGATACTGGTACAAACATGATAAATTTGAGATGCGTGTCATGTAGCAACATGTATTCTTGCTCCGCTCATGATGCGCTGGTGGCCGTTTCAATAGCTTCACATCTACCAAACTCCGTATGATACGACGCGAACAGACGACATAGGTAAATGACATATAACATGTAAACCATGACATGCGTGTCATGTAACAATATGACTACAAGCCACACTCATAATGTGCTTGCGGCCGTTTCGCTAGCTTTTCATATGCCAAATTTTGTATTACGTGACGTCAATAGATCACGAAGGTATGTGACTGGTGCAAACATGATAATCATGAGATACGTGTCACGTGAGAACATGACTACAGGCCACAGTGAAGGCGTTAATAGATTTCGAAGTGACCCAAGGCGGATGCTCACTGGCGTTCATTTCGTCGGGTCACGCCGGCGTTGCCACGCCAGACTCCGGTCCTGCGATATACTCGCTGGCGCGCGCCGCGCTTCGTTCCTTTGACGCATGCATGTTTCAGCGCGTCCGGCATCTCTCAGTCAGGAAAAGAGGGAGACGCAGTGTTGTCTGGCTAACGCATCGGCGTGAAATGCAGCATGCCACATTTCGCGCCGGTTGCCGTCGGGCCGCGCCGACAAATGCTGGTCGCGTCGGTCGGGCCTGGCGTCAGACTATAGAGTGCTCGCGTTTCGGTAACGTAGCGTCGCTGTGCCTAGCGTGCGCGCGGCTCAACGCTACACTGGAGTACAGGGGCCCTTCATGATGCGCTCGCGGCCGTTTTGCTAGCCCCACCTATCCAATATTTGGTGTTAGGTGACGGCAATGATTGGCGAAAATATATGACTGGTGCAAACATGATAATGCTGACACGCATGTCATGTACGAACATGACAACGTACCACGCTCATAGCGTGCTAGCGGCTGTTTCGCTAGCTCCACATCTACTAAACTTGGTATCATGTGACGTGAATACATGACGAAGGTAAACGACACATCTAAACATGATAATGGTGACATGGAAGTCATGTACGGCATCATTTATCTTCAGCTGGTAACGTTGGGCTTACTTTAAAGAGACATATCAACCTTTCTTATTCGTGCTTCGCATATCGTCGATTCCCTCTGTGCATGGGATCTGCCATTTTTTTCATTTTATTCATATTATTCGTATATATTATTAAAATTTAACAAAGGTATACTGCATGTTGTTCTATGCTTTCCCTCTCTAAACAGTTTTTTTTTAGCAGCGAAGCTCCTTAAGGCGTGGGCTGAGCGTCCCGTTGCGATCGTATGTAGCCACCTTGCGTTAGTTCTTAAACGGGCCGTAGACGGCGGTACTTGTATAAATAACTAAATACATATGCGCTGTAAAGTGGAAATGGTACGACGCAAGAGGACGTTACTTGTAGTATGATAAAAATAAAAGTAACAGCCTATTCATGGAATAAATGATGATGAGTGGGGCGAAGCGTCCGTCAGTCTGTCAGTGCTTCCATCCGGCTGCCCATACGTTTATCCGTTCATCCGTGCATCCGTCAGTCAATCCGTGCGCCCGTTCATTCGTGCAACCATCCATGCGTCCATCCGTCCGTCCTCTCATGCGTTCTTCCATTTGTCTGTGAATCCATCCCTGCATTCGTTCACGCGTCCATTCATCCGTCCGTCCATGCGTGCGTCTCTGCGTTCACTAACGCGTGCGTACATCCGTCCATACGTCCATCCATGCATCCCTCCTTTCAATTATGCGTCCGTCCATTCGTGAATCCGTCTATGCGTCCATCCGTCCGTCTTCTCCTGCGTTCATCCGCGCGTCCGTCAATTCTTCCATCCACGCGTCCATCCTTGTGTTTGCCCATGCGTCCATCCGGGCTCCGTGCGTCATACAAACAGACAGACAGACAGACAGACAGACAGACAGACAGACAGACAGACAGACAGACAGACAGACAGACAGACGACGGACGAAAACGGCCAGTGGATGATTCGTGGTTTGCCAATAAAAAATATGCTATGTGCAATACGGCGGCGGCGGCTTCTGTTCGAAGACAAAACCCTTATGTGCTAGCATGCTAGAAAATAGCAATGACGTCACACGAAGACGTTGGCGATTGCATGTTAATTCACGGCACCATACGCTAGGGCGCGCGGTGTAGTAAAATAAAATAGGGAGCCTACATGAACGGCCGTTTTTAGGGTGATGTCAGCCTTTGACCCACTACATGCCGCCAACGCACCGCCGCCCGCCAAAACACAATGTTGCCAGACAGCAACGCCACGCTGTCGCCCCATCTTGGTGCCTGCACTGCGTCTACGCCCGGTTGCGTTTAGTTCTCAATAATACGGCGTCGAACGTTGCGGTAGCGTGTTAAACGCTGCCGGTGAAGCCTTTAAAGACTAGATGCTGCGTACCGCTCTGCACTAACCACAACAGAAAGGGGGTGCGAATGTTCCGCTTCCCAGCGAGCCCTGGCCGACGACAACTATGGCTGGCTCAAGTGAAGCGAGACAGCTGGGAGCCCACCAGTGCGTCTCGTATTTGCTCTGTGAGTACTGCGTATTTCGTTCACTGTTTTTTCCTGCGGCACACGTATATGTGTTTCGCGGTGTTCGCGAATGAGTACATAACCGAAGTTGTCGTTGCTGCATCCACGCATTGCGAGTAGGAAGCCCACAAACGGGATGCGTCCGCGCGTTCGTACGGAGACGCGCTCGCTAGTCTGAGCTGTTGCCACGCTTGCGTTCGTGTCAGCGTAACCTCAGTATTATGTCGCAAGTGTTTGTGTGTGGGCTGCGAATTTCTTCGTGCGCTCACTTTGAGAACTGGGTCGCTTACACGACCCTGAGAACCGCCGCTGTCAAAAGCCCAGGTGTTGTGTGTTGTTACAAGGGCTGGGCACCGACGCCGTACGTAGGTATACATGCTCGGTCGCCTCCCTACAATAATGCTGAATAGTCCAGCTGAATTAAAGTTTAGCTCTTTGTCCTTTTTCTTGCGCCGTACTTCGCGTAGCTGGAGGGAGCGGCGGCTGGCTCCAAAATGGCGGCGCACAGAAAACTATGCTGAATTTGGTGGAATCTGGCAACAGCGCGCCCCGTTGCCCTCTGGTTTTGGCTGAGTTTCTTGAAGGCACTTATTAAGATGTCTCCACCCTAAAAAACGGCCGTTGCCCCGCCGCGGTGGTTTAGTGGCTAAGGTGCTCGGCTGCTGACCCGCAGGTCGCGGGTTCGAATCCCGGCTGCGGCGGCTGCATTTCCGATGGAGGCGGAAATGTTGTAGGCCCGTGTGCTCAGATTTGGGTGCACGTTAAAGAACCACAGGTGGTCGAAATTTCCGGAGCCCTCCACTACGGCGTCTCTCATAATCATATGGTGGTTTTGGGACGTTAAACCCCACATATCAATCAATCAATCAAAAAACGGCCGTTCATGTAGGCTCCCTAAAATAAAAGCCATTGTGGCACGCGCGCGTGGTCAGAAGGTCGGCAGATGAACAAGGCTGCAAAGCGGCGTGCGTGCAAGGCAGCGGTGGCTCGCACTCGAAGACGGGACTCCGATGTGCGAGCGCACGAGGCAAAAGCGTGCCGTGAAGCTACGCGGCGGCGGCAACAATATCCCGGCGTACGAAAACGGGAAGCGCAAAAGGTGGCGCGGCCGTGGCGTGTGGACTAGGGAGCCTACACGAACGGCCGTGTTAAGGGTGATGTCAGCCTTTGACCCACTACATGCCGCCGCCCGCCAAACCACAATGTTGCCAGACAGCAACGCCGCGCTGTCGCCCCATCTTGGTGCCCGCACTGCGTCTACGCCCGGTTGTGTTTAGTTTTCAATAATACGGCGTCGAACGTTGCGGTAGCGTGTTAAACGCTGCCGGTAAAGCCTTAGAATGCCTGGATTCTGCGTACCACTCTGCACTAACCACAACAGAAAGGGGGTGCGAATGTTCCGCTTCCCAGCGAGCCCTGGCCGACGACAACTATGCTGGCTCAAATGAAGCGAGACGGCTGGGAGCCCACCAGTGCGTCTCGTATTTGCTCTGTGAGTACTGCGTATTTCGTTCACTGTTTTTTCCTGCGGCACACATTTATGTGTTTTGCGGTGTTCGCGAATGAGTAGATAACCGAAGTTGTCGTTGCTGCGTCCACGCATTGCGAGTAGGAAGCCCACAAACGGGACGCGTCCGCGCGTTTGTACGGAGACGCGCTCGCTAGTTGCGTTCGTGTCAGCGTAACCTCCGGATTATGTCGCAAGTGTTTGTGTGTGGGCTGCGAATTTCTTCGTGTGCTCACTTTGAGAACTGGGTCGCTTACACGACCCTGAGAACCGCCGCTGTCAAAAGCCCAAGTGTTGTGTGTTGTTACAAGGGCGGCTTGCTCCAAAATGGCGGCGCACAGAAAACTATGCTGAATTTGGTGGAAGCTGGCAACAGCGTGCCCCGTTGCCCACTGGTTTTGGCTGAGTTTCTTGAAGGCACTTATTAAGATGTCTCCACCCTAAAACGGCCGTTCGTGTAGGCTCCCTAAAATAAAAGCCATTGTGGCACGCACGCGTGGTCAGAAGGTCGGCAGATGAACAAGGCTGCAAAGCGGCGTGCGTGCAAGGCAGCGGTGGCTCGCACTCGAAGACAGGACTCCGATGTGCGAGCGCACGAGGCAAAAGCGTGCCGTGAAGCTACGCGGCGGCGGCAACAATATCCCGGCGTACGAAAACGGGAAGGGCAAAAGGTGGCGCGGCCGTGGCGTGTGGACCTAGCTTCGCCCCACTCTCCATCATTCAAACCGTGGATATGCTTTCATTTTCTTAACACGAAAGTGTTTGAAGTCGGGGTGCACGAATATTTTAGTGACGTACTATTATCACGGAAGTGACGTTAGAAATAATTCGTCAGAAAACAATGAAATAAGTTCGGGTACAGGAGTCAAACCCATCACTACTCGATCGGTGACAACAGCTACCGGGCACGCTATTCACTGCGCCACGGTCACATGCTGTGTAAGTTTTAAACCCGCCTTTCATATCTAACACTGTTCTCTCAAATACACCTAGTAAATTGTAACAGGACTTCATGACCGTGACATCTAAAATTATTTCGTTAAACGTGTCGTTTCTACGCTTCCCTACTATTCGGTGTGTTTTGAATAGGGAAAGCGCAATTCAGTTAGCGCCTAAAGATTTTACCAGGTGGCCACCTTACCCAAAGCGTTGGCTTGGCTCATAGAACCCATCCATGCCAAAAATAGGTCTACAACGCAGAGATCAATGCGCCTGCGTCGCCTGTATATAGCTCGGCGTTCGCCGCTAAGCTCGCCAGAGTAGACAGAACGTGCGTTGCGTTTTCCTCTAATCAAGCAGTAGTGTTGAGTAACTCTACCATGCCGTAGAGTGAACTAATTTATCCAGAAGCACTATAGCGCACGTTTGGCGTACGATAAGCCATGCTCATATGGTGGCCCCGCCGCTTTCTTTGGTTCCGCTCTCACTGTTAACTTCTTCTGCTACCAGGGGCATCCATAATCATAAGAGAATGTCCAATGAAACATAAACAATCGACGATACTCTCTGGGTTAGAAATATATCACCATGAGTTATCGTGGATGCATCTACGTTCATCGGTGATTGAACGGTCGAACACAAACGGACATTTATTGAGCTTTACTATATGAATGTGCAGTAAGCAGTAAACTGCTTCTGCAGAAAGGCATTTTACTTTCGTGTAACACCGATTCCTATTGCGAAGGGATCAACCATGTTTTACAGCGAAAGCTGTTACAAAATCACAACTCGGGTCACGCGTTGTTGTCGGCTGCCGCTGCTACCGCCGCCAGGTTCCGTAACCACATCATGCGAAACTACAAAAACGTCTTACCACCAATGACACAGTGGACCTCGAACCCAGGTCTGCTGGGTTCCAGCCCAGTATTCTATACTCGGCGACAGCACATAATAAAGTTTATTCTCTCTCTCTCTCGGCGACAGCACTTATTGGCACTGAAGGGAAGCTACAGGTGTGTAGCTTCTGCACATGTAACACTACGCGATGTAGTCCGTTTTGGCTCGTACGCTGTGGAAAATGACGGGGGTGCACCATCAGCGTTTCATGTAGACACAGGCGTCGCTTAGCGTTTGAGGTACACATAAAAAGGCGGGAATTTTCCACGCGTTCAGAAACGCAATGTCACAACAATTATATTAAAAGAATTACGAATATCTTACTGGTGTGAGCGGTGTCAATTTAGGGGCGAAGCTCCTTAAAGCGGCACCCGTTCATCCCTCGTCATAGTCGTAGTGTGTAACCAGCCTTACGCTTTGACCTGCAAGGTGGTTCCAGTGGGAGATTTCTCTTGTGCGTTGTTGAACAATAAAAAATTCGCAGCGTGAGCGTTAACTAAAAGCCAAATTCTCCTGTCTCTCATTCCCCATTAGCAGCCATTGCAATGTACATTGAGCACTATCTGACAAGAAAGGGTTGCGACGTTGTACTCGCTGGGCGTAACCTCCTTGATTTTAGAAAGGTTTAGCAAGCGCTGGGTCGCAGTGGCATGAATACCGTGAACTAGTATATACCATGAACTCGAGGTGGTTAAAGGTGGGAAGTAGATACAAAGCGCAAGCCGTGAGAAAGTGTGCGTGTGCCACCTCTCGTTTTGTCTTTGGTATGCCCGCTGGATGGTGGTGCTTCTATATGCGGAATATATGATGAAAAGATGCGAGATGGTGGTACGTGGAGTGTTGACTAGATGGACAAAGGGACACACAGACAGATGCGTGGACGAATGCACGGATGGCTGCATGGACAGATGGACGCATGAATGAACGCAGGGGTGGATGCATGGACGCACGCAAAGATATACGCACGTATGGATGTGCGGACGCACGAACAGACGCACGCGCGGACGGGAGGATGGACGCATGGACGGTCACACAGATGGATGCACGAGTGGCCGTAAGCAAGAACGAATGGGCGGACGGATGCTTCACCCCCCTCTGCCTCATTCACCCTGTGGATATGCTGCCTTTTTTTCTAAAGACCGGTTTAGCGAGGGTTGGGCTGCAGTGCTATTAACTAGAGGTGGTGAAAGGTGGGAACTAGGCACGAAGCCCAGGCCGTAATAAAGTGCACGTGGACCTTTACTCTAGTGCGGCTATGCCACCTGTTGTTTAGTCCTTGGAATGTCCGCTGGATGGCGGTACTTCTATATGATGAATAAATGATGAAAAGATGCGAGACGGCGGTACTTGGAGTGTTCACTAGATGAACAGAAGCATGGATGGAGAGAGAAAAATGCACGCACGGATGGAAGGACACACGAATGGACGCATGGATGAATGGTCGGACAGACAGATGCATGGACGGGAGGACGGATGGATGCGCGGACGGACGGATGGGCGCACGGACAGATTCTTCGCCCCACTCATCATTCTGCACTATGAGAATATGCTGTGATTTTTTTTATTTATGCGCTTGAGATGAAGACACAAATAAAGCTTGTCCTTACCAAGTTTCATAAAGTTTGTGCCGTATATCGACTGATCATGCGCATCACGAAAAAAGTATAGCATATCCACATTGTGAATGTTATCCACAGGTGTAGCTTCGGAGGGATTTATTGGCAAACCGTGAGTCATCCGCTGGCCGCTTCCGTTCATCTTCTGTGTGTCTGTTTGTCTGTTTGTCTGTTTGACGCACGGACGGACAAATGGACGGACGCAAGAATGGACGCAGGGACGGACGGATGGACGCATGGACTAAAGCAGGGACGGATACACGGACGACCAAATGGACGGACGGATGGACGCATGTAGGAACGAAAGAGAGGACGGATGAACGCGCGGATGGATGCACGTATGAACGAACTCGTGGATAAATGAATGGATGTACTGACAGACGTACAGACGCATAGACAAATGCAGGGACGGACGGATGGACGCATGGACGAACGCAAGGACGGACGTATGGACGGATGGATGAACGCACAGATGGGCGCACGGATGGATGCAAGAGAGGACGGATGGATGGACGCATGGACGGATGCATGTATGGATGTAGGCACGGATGAACGAACATATGCAAGGATGAACGCATGGACAGATGGATGAACGAACAGAAGGAAGAAAGAAGACGGACGGAAGCCTGGACGAAATAACGGGCGCTTCACCCCACTCATTATCATTTACTCCAGAATTATGCTGTGATTTCGTTATTTATCATACTACAAGTAACGTCCTCTAGTATCGTATCATTCGCATTTTTCAGTGCATATGTCTTTCGTTATATGTACAAGTACCGCCCTCTACGGCCACTGAACAACTAACGAGAGGTGGCTACGTACGATTACGACGGGACGCTCTGCCCACGCTTTCAGGAGCTTCGCCCCTACAATAAAACTATAGGCTATCTCTGCGAAGGCAACCCTGATGGATTGTGAAGCAGCAGTGGTGCGCACGGCGTTGACCCGGTAGAAACAGGCGTCGACGCGGGTGCTGGAAGAACGGTTTGAAGTCAAATTTGTTGTAGCGTTTACTCGAGTAAGCGTTTGAAACAGAGACACAAGTGGCGGTATGCTTTGAAGACGCTTGCACTCGGCTTCCTTCGCTGGCGTCTGTCGGTGTCACCCGCGCATCGTCTGTATTCCCCAGTGCGATCGGTGTTCTTGACTCGCACCTCATCGGTGTCGCTGGTCTTCCAGTGCCGACCCTTGAGTTGAGCTTCCCTGGCTCTCGCCCCATCGGTGTTGACATCGCCATTCGCGAAAGAAATCAGATTCACTCACCCTCGCAACGCCGGTGACAGCCGACAAAGATGCGCGCACACAGGTGGGAAGAATGTCACAACGGCGTCCCAGACGTCGGCATGTACGCGCGTCAAGCAGTGGCGCTGTGTCCACATTCGACAGATTTTGTGACGCGTGTGCAGCAGCCATGCCGGCGCAGCCTCCTAGCCATTTGAAATGGCAGGGCGCATACGTACGGCTGCTGCGGACGTTCACAAAAATCTATTGTCGGCGCCATGAGCGCGTACCTGCCGCTCGCGGCTTCTTCTCTCCGACAGATGAAGAAAGGTGATGCGGATGAGATGATGCCCACGTGAGGAGTCGGCTTGAGCGTTGAGAGGGGCGGAGAGGGTGAAGAAAGAGAGAGCTGACACGCGGCAAGCGCACCGGTGGTAGTGGTACGGATGGGGGGACAGGGTTACACAGGCTTGTCAAAGAGCTGCTTCGCATCTAAAACCACAGCACAGCAACGCAGTGAACGATGAGTGAAGCGAAGCTCGTCCGCGCGTTCGTCCGTCCATCAGTCTGTCCGTCTGTCTGTCCGGTTCATCCGTACGTCCATCTGTCCGTTCGTCTGTACGTTTCTGTCACACTAGAGCATGCATCAGACGGACGGACGTTTCGCCCAACTCATCATCATTCACTACGTGGATTTGCTTGCAGCGCGGGATGAAAGGACTACCGACCATGTGATGCTATAAAAAGCTTTTCCCCTAAAAAAAACTTTCACTGAATAAGAACTAATCAGCAGAGACTACACATCACTCCTCCTTCAAAAAGTGTGCTGAACATACGTCTTCCTGCTGAGTAATAACTGTGCTTCGATTAAAAATGAAAAACGTCAACAATTGGCTCATTGTGTAGTAAGAACGCTTCTGAGAGGGTAATTCGTATCACCATTGTGTGGCTGTCATGGAGTTCATTACGCCTTTGTTCTGTCGCATTTCCTTTTAGCCGCCGGATCAATTGCTGCCGTGCACCACAGAATTGATGTCTACCCTGATTTCATATGAGGGCGCTCACGGCTTTTTTTTTTGCACTAAACATGTGTTCCTTCCAAATGAGTCTGTAGACGTGCCTCTGTCGATTCAACAGCCTTTACAGCTTCGCAATCGCTCTCCCAATAACGATGTCTTTGTTCATTCTGTTGTACTCGGAAAAATTCCAAAAGGCTTCCCCTAATTCATGCCTTCTTTTTCCTGCAGTAGTCTAGTCATTAAGAGGACACGAGTTCGGTGCTTTAACTGTGAGGCCAGATGGTGTCACTCTTGTGAGACGAGATTGAGCGAGTTATAAAATTCGTCGTCATCGAAAAGTAAAGCTGTGCTGCGACTGTCTTCATCTTTTGTGTGTGTCTCACGTAGGCCACAACATTCGCAGAAAATTCATAACTAAAGTGGCATGAACTATAGTTGAGGCAACGGTTTTTTTCTCTTATTAAGTTCAAAAGTGTAAATGTGCCATCGTATTTTACATTCACGTGTTTTATTACCTCCTTTGTGTTTTCATTGGGCGTTTAGTATCCACTTTTCTGTAGTTTACACATTCTTATTCTAAGATTCTAAGAGAACTGAAAAAATGTAGGGCTCAGTATTGCTCGTTTTAGTAAGCCCGGCTACAGAATCAGCTGCCAGTGTTGCCTAACAGTCAACTATTGCCCGATACTTCACGTTGGTGTTTGCCAGCCGCTGACTATAGTGTTGAAAAACGTTGGTGAACTGCCAGCCAGTATTCGATAATGTTCGCTAATCCTGGCTAACAGTAAAATAATGTTGCCTCATTCTTGTTTGTAGGCTACACTCGTGTAGTCTACAAACACCGACGTAGCCAAGACTGATGTGCTATTGCCAGCCTAGCCTTATTACAAGGTCAGTCTAGCGTTATTCTACACAGAAGAAATACGCCAACAAAGGCTGCTTACAGATGAGCTACGTCAACGCAGAAAATCGAGCATCTCAACTGTATTTCTCACTCGAGCGCAATTGCCGGCGTCAAGTCAGACTCCAATGATCACTTTGGACGCCGTAGTGTAGTTCGTAAACTATGCCGGTAATGCACTATTGCTAACATTTTTACTACATTTTAAAACAGACGTCAATTCGCCTATTTATTGCAGCACTTGACTCAAATGACGAAGTGCTAAAGTCGGCTCTTTCCGGAACATTTTGCATAGCATCTATTCCTACAGTACTCCGGGTAGGCTGAAATCTATTTCAGGAAATGCGAGTTAGCATCATGAAAATCTTGGCGGCTTGGTTTCATTTTTCTTTTCATCAAACTGTACGGCAGGATGTACCACACAGTCGGTCTCCTCTTCACTTTGTGTCCCGTCCAGTCGTAGATTTCCATCAGCGATCGACAACTTTTTTTTTCCTCAGTCCTGACCAATATTTGCATACTAATACTACTGCATTGTTCGAATCCGGCATCTAGTTTGTTCTCCTCAAGGAGGCTAATATTTACACTTTATTTTGATCAACAGCACGAAAGATTAATCCCCTTCAGCATCAAGAATTAGAGGTATACTGAGATATGCCATCGCAGCGAGCTTCATGCCCGATTCTACGACATGCATAAAGTTTTTGTTTGCACCACACTTCTCCGACACCCTTTTATCGGGAGCTTCTCATAAGAAAACTTGGGGAACCCTTAAGCTTGGACTTTAAGAGTTGAACGCAATAGTGAAATCCGGCCGTATATTGCGCCCTTCAACCAATAAGTGCATACTTATTAATATGTTTTGTTACAAACACACACCCGCACGTACACAAACACAAACGCGCGCGCGCGCGCACAAGTTTGACGTATCTATAGTAATGGTGCAGGTTTTCGATCTATTTAACAGCACTCTTATAACAACTTCATGAATATTTTGTACAGATATAGTTACATGGTCCTGTATTACGAACTGCGCCTTTGCGTGACATTTGTATTCGTCAATGGTCACGTTCTGTCATCCTTCTTGCGATAGTTATCTGGCAATTCTTCGATTTGTTCTTCAGGAGACCTCTTCTGTCCAACCGCAATAAGCATCGCCTTATGGTCGATGAAATGATAGATGCAGTACTTCACTTCTTTAAGGTTTCGTGAGAATGAAAAGCTAAATGTATGCAAGTGTTGTGGTTTGTTCAAATCGCACTTTTTTGAAAGAGCTTAAAGAGTTTCACATTGCTTCACAGATGGCAACAAATTATCTAGCGTTTGCTGTTTGCTTGATCAACGCCTCTGGAAATACATTACATGTTTTCCGCTGGATGCATAGTTGCCCATTTTGAGAACTGTTTGAAAGTTCCCGTGTGTTGTTAGCGGCGATGGCTGCACTATCCCGGCTTTTTTCAACGTAGTTTGATGGCCTCCCCAAACGCGCCTACAAATCGCCGATTGGGCTCGTTTTCGTCATGACACCTGTCATACAACACGCTACATGGCAATTACGTAGTGTTTTTTTCCGGAGAAGCTGCAAGCAGCATCGTGGCTTTGTGGTAGGTCACCTGTTCACCACGCTAACGGCCCGGGTTCAATCCTCAATAGGACTGCATTTTTTATTCTCCATTTTATTTGCTTCTTTCTCAGTTTTTCGAGATAGACGATTTTTCGCGCACAACCAACGGTGCCGACGCAGAAAGCGGAATATCTGCGACACGAGCTCTCCAACACTACCGCGTTTATATAGGGACACGTAGAAGCCATTTGATACACTGTTGTGCAAGGCTGGGTTTTGTCGCGAGGATTCCTCGAAGTAGCCGAAGAAGTTCTACCCGCGCAAATCGGTCATGTGTGGATACCTTCTAAGGCATCACCTATATTTCATTGTCGTGCCCCTCATTTTTTTTCAGTGTAACGTTTTCTTTCTTCTTCACCTAGCTGAGCACTTTTTCGTCTAAGGCACGCAATGGACCTTCATGATAAGAAAACAATGCCACGGAAATGAACTTTAGTGGCACCGACCGACCTTCCACCCTTCCCTCCGTTATCTCAACTATGCGCTCGGATTGCGCGTCTCAATGGGTCATTCTATTCTTATTTTTTTTTCTCTTTCAGTGCAGTACCTTCGTACAACAGCCATGGGTTAGCGTCGTTTTCTGCCCTCACCATCTTTAATCTTCTAAACTGCGCCACTATTTTCACATCCGTCTTCTAAGTTTTCGTTTATTTATCTATCGGCGTCCAAGCGTTATCGCAACTTCGCTTTTCTTTTGTTTGCTAACCATGTTGTTCGGCGAGCGCTCGTGCGAGCAATAAAGCCACGTCGGTATCATAAGCGCCATTGGCGGCATCAAGGCTTTCCGGTAGCTTCAGGAAACTGCCAGCGTGATAGCACATCGTAAGCGCCCACAGTCGAAACAGCGAGCGAGTAAATGGCAGTCATACAAAGGAGTTTATAGAGAGCCGAAAGCGCACGAACAGAATCATACTGAGGAAATGAGGGCTATCAACCGGATGCATGTTGAAGAAGCGGAGATGAACGAGAAGGGAAAACTGAAGAGAAAAAGAAATTACGAGTTGCGAACGTAGCGGATGCGGTGAGTGAGCACGTTGTATGTTTCAAAGAACAGAAAGCGTCACAAGAGAAAGGGTTATTGGGTTCCGACAGTGCCAGCCTTAGACAGGAAGTTTTCGAAGTAGTCGATTGCGCCATAGGGACCGTAGCTGGAAAGGGACACCCGGAAGTTTGCCAAAACAGTTGCTTTCAATTTCCCAGCATATTCTTCGTTGCAGCCTTGCAGTAGTAAGGCGGCATGGCGTAATACAGAATCGGGTCGGGAAGAATGGCTCGTAGCCGTGTGGCATGCGTGTCTCATGCTAGGTATGATTACCGTTTCTCACGTTCCCCATAGGACACCGAAATGTGTAAGAAAGATTGGCTGCTTAGTAAGGGATAGCGACAAGACAGGAGTGATAGTAGATATGTGAAACTGTACGTCAAGAGGAGACTGCTACTCGAAATGGTTTGGGAAAACTTTCGATTTGAGTTTTAATTTATTCGATACATATGCATTGGTGTGTGTGTTGAGAGAGAGATGGAAACTGCATCCTATTGTAAAATACTCAGCCAACGCTATGTAGTTAGACCTGTTCAACTTGCAACAAGGTTACTAAGCAAGTAGAGCCAAAAAAGCCTCATAGCAACACAACCAGCTTCGCTAAACGCAATCCACAACCCTTTTATAAAACGCAGACGCCTGCACTGCCTCGTCAAACCTATAGTCGACCAGCACGAACTCGTCGCCTCCGACTGGGGAAGCCCCGCCGCTGTGGTCTAGTGGCTAAGGTACTCGGCTGCTGACCCGCAGGTCTCGGGTTCAAATCGCGGCTGCGGCGGCTGCATTTCCTATGGAGGCGGAAATGTTGTAGGCCCGTGTGCTCAGATTTGGGTGCACGTTAAAGAACCCCAGGTGGTCAAAATTTCTGGAGCCTTCCACTAAGGCGTCTCTCATAATCATATGGTGGTTTTGGGACGTTAAACCCTACATATCAATCAATCAGTCAATATATATATATATATATATATATATATATATATCTTGTAATGAGCGAGAAAGACACAACACCCGTTCGTCGGACAAGCTGTTCTAATCTGTCTCTACCTCGCTCACCTACCATGCGCGTCTGTGTCAGAGTGCTAGTTTCGGTCTTCGTCATCACACTCAACCATGCATGACTGCAAGCACTTTCGATGTTTCGATGGGCCACACGACAATGTTCTGATGGATGAGACTAGCTGCAGCAGTTGACAGTGCTTCAGGTGGGTGGGGTTGTCTGCATCGTCATAGTCGGCCCCGACCTCGCTGAAAGTTAGTAGAAGTTGGCTCCGGTGGCCGACACTGGCTATGTCGCCTGGGTCGTTCGCCATGTCGTGGTGGGGACTGGGTCCGGGTCGGTCCCTTTGTTGATGATGACTCCGCGGCACGACATTGAGTGTCGCGTGGCAGTCTACAGCCTAGGCCACACTGCGACTTTTCAGAAAACGAAGTTCGACTTCGATATTCCTTTGGTGGACCGAGTAGACATTCTCGTGGTAGTTGCAGTTTTCTGCGGTGGCGTGGTTTCCTTGGAGATGTTTCTGGCGGGCGGCCCAGAGTGGATCGACATGGTCGCAGGTTGATCAGAGAACGATTTCCTTTGTCCAGACACATTACGGAAAACAGGGCAGGAAGTTGTGGATTCAGCAACGAAACATGTAGCATCATACGCGGCCGTCTGCGTATTTTTTGGCGGATCGAGGGATGATTTCCGGTGCGATCAGATATCTGCACTAACATCGGGTGAAGTCCTCACGCTGACCAGCGCCATGGCTTCTGCGCTGACGGGTGCGGCTAGTCTATGACTTGCGCAGCGTTGTCACTACGGGGCTCCCGGAAGCTATCAAAACAGCGATTCTAGACGCCACGCTACGTACTGGCGGAAGATCCTCGATGGAAACCGTTCCGAAAATCGGAGACTCTACTAATTTGGGCAGTGCACGCGTCGCACGCTTATCCGCTTCCGTCTGGTCAGATGGGATGTTATTAGACTCAATGAAGAGACCTGTCTTATAAGGTAGTAGAATGTCCAGTGGGATGGGGACCGGTGCCTCTAAGTCAACCGGGCGGACTGCGTTGGGGCCTGTTGTGGAGCGTTGTGCAAAGCTTGCCTTCAGAGATCCATAGGACACAGCTGCACCGTCAGGCAAATGCTCCTTATGAGCTCCGAATACGACAGCAGAAATGCCTGTGCAAGGCAGAGTTACACGGTAGTGATTGTTCCCTTCACGTTGGTCACTGAGAGGTGACAGGATGGTGAGGGCTCGAATCGCGTCCTTTAGGTCGGGCTTCTTTTGAGCTCCGTCCCAGAGAAGGTCGAGTTGCATGGGCAGGTAGCAGAGAGAATTGGACCCAAAGCAGCTATGAGCTTGGAGCTCCACTCCGCCCATGACTGCTGCTTCCAGTCTTCATACCGATGCCACGTCGCTGTACCTTGCCGAAGACGGTCTATGGCCACGGACCATATCTGATTCTCTATCCAGGCCGCGCGCATGGCTTGCGCATTTACGGTTGCCACCCAGATGTCGGCGTCGTTCCGGAACCCGTCGCATTCCGGCATTTCGTAGGTGGACGGCGATGTTGTGGCGGCATGTGAAAATGCACATATAACTGAGGCAAAGCCGTTGAGGGGGTCTGAGATCTACAGCAGGGTGCCCCTCAGCTCTCTGCGTTGCTCAGATGAGCAGGATTTAAGGTCTTGCGAGGCAACTGCATCCAACATGGCGTGGCTTGCGCTCACAGCCGGCAGGATTGCAGGGAACAGCGTGGAACTTGTCGCTGTCACGGTGTTGACCATGAGGCGGAGTCGCGCGATGGTATGCCTCAGCATCTAGGCACTATACGATTACCCGCACGCGGAGCCAGTGGCAATGTTGGGGAAGTCGGAGGCAATGGTTGTGATCACGGTAACGGGTTTGTTGTCCGAAGGAGCTTATACAGCATCCGAAAACTGCTGAGGGGTCGATAGAGCAATGAAGGAGAGGGTGTCGTGACGGGAAGCATGAACAGCGTTCCCGGGAAGCGGGAGACTGCGCACTGTCTGGGCGACGCTGGCGTACGCCAAGGAAGCCCGACCGGTGTCCCTTCGATGCTCACCCTTTAGTAGAGTGTTTGGCACGAGATTCATATCACGGAAATTGTACGTGACCTTTCCGAACGACAAGAGCCCTTGCGCCTTCTCTGCTGAGGGTGGTATTGAGGTTGCTGTCAGTTGGTGTCCTGGAACCACCGAAGAGGCATTGACGCCGTCCGCGGATGATTCGTTGGGTAGGTGCAGCATAAGTCGGGTCGTGAAGTCCATGACTCGGGAAGCGTGGACGGCGTTCCTGGAATCAGAGACCCGCGCTGACAGTGACCCACTTTGTACAGGTGCATTCAGCCGCAAGGGTCAGCTGTCGAACTGCGCCAGTGTAATGAGCGAGACCGACACAACACCCGTTCATCGCGCAAGCTGTTCTATTCTGCCTCTTCCTCCGTCGTGGTGGGGACTGGTTCCTGGTTGGTCTCTGTGTTGATGACTCCGCCGGACATTGACTGTCGCATGGCAGTACACAATGTATTGTTACGGTGAGATTAATTGCTACAATTTTGAGGGGACGCGTCAACCAGGAGATGGGGAACCGAACCGGCGTGTTGCGGAGGCGTCAAGCTTTGCAAGGAGGAAGGGGAGTCTTTGCGTAAATTTCGGTAGAAATTGCGTCCCACATGTGTATCACTGTGGGTGCTTTGCTGGAAGCCATCCCCAACGTACACGTCCCGCATCGAGCGCATACAACCACGCCAGCGGTTTTGTCGGGAAGAACCTGATGATGTCTCGTAGTAGTGCTGCTGGGGGCGATGCCTCTGACCACAGAATCGAGCCACATGTCCACTAAAACCGCAGTTACAGCACACAGGGGCCTCACGCACGTCGCCAAACCTTCACGAGGCGTCATGTATCCATGATCGTCTCACGAAGACACCATTGTAGGTAGCTGGCGGGAGACGTTCTGGAAACCGCGGCGATTATGTAGGTTGTCGGATGGGGGCTCTGGTGCTCTTGATTGGGACACATCATATAGCATGGCGACAACAACAACACACATTGCTTCGTATGGTGGGGAGGCGTTGCTAGCATGTGCCCTCGGCGCGTTGACAGCATCGCATCGTCCAAGTTCTTCTTGTACGATTCGCCTGATCATTGAGGCAAGATCACAAGATGATGTTGGAGGGACGTCGACACTTGCAACAGTGGTGACCTTGGGGAGTCTATCAAATTTCGGAGTGATGCGCATAGCCTTCAGGGTCTCAAACGTGTGGCAGTGTTGGATTACGTCCGCTACAGACGCCAAGGTGTCCTTGCCGATGAGGAAATTGTAGACATCCTCAGCGACCCCTTTGAGGAGATCCCCAACCTTGTCATCTTCTTTCATGCGTGGGTCTGCAGACTTGAACAATTTCAGAATCCCTTCAATATTCGTTGTGCATGTTTCACCGGGGAATTGAGCACTCTGCATCAAAGTTTGCTCAGCACGCTTCTTCAATGGGTCGCCGAAGCAACCCGCTGTTTCTTTCTCAAACGCTTGCTAGGTCGTTATTGTTTCTTCGTGGTTCGGCTGCCCTACAAGCGACTCAAGGGCTTTCTGCAATCTGTGCTTTCAGTACTGCGTCGCGGGCCATACGAACAGCTTGTTTTTGAAATTCGATGCCTTCTCCGCACTTCTTACGAGAAAGGGCATTATGTGACGTTTCAGTGGCTACTAAGTCACTGCGGCGTCATGTGGAACGAACATTCCTATACAGCCACGCGGGCAGCTCTTGAAGAAACACGAGAAGAACCCATACCACTTTCGAGGACCGATGCAGCCAGTAATCTTCGACGACTTGTGCGTGAAATCACGTTTTCACCATGGTGCACACCAAACAACGAGAAGAATCGTCAGCACCACCTGTCCTCTTTGATGGCACTCCGCATGCCCACTGGGCTCGACCGAAGAGAAGCCACCCTTCTTCATCGCTTATGGCTAGGAGTGGCGTTTACAAAATCATATTCCTTTGTCATAGGAATGGCGGACAATGCTCTCTGCGATGCCTGTCGTTGCGAAGAGACGCCACACCACATCCTGTGCGACTGTCCGTTGTACGACATTCAGAGGCAGTCACTGGCATCCGTTCTTGCGCGCATCGACAACAGCCAATTGTCTGTGGACACTATTCTGTCAAATGCCCGAGAGAAGACATTGCAACAGAAGGTGACAAAAGCTGTGTTGAAATTCCTGCGCGACAAGGACTTGAACAAGCGGCTGTAACAGCAATGTCAAACACTGCGAAAGACAAGACTGGACAATGACTGAGTGTGCACGCGTGTGCTGCCGAATATGCTGTATTTATCTCTCTTCCCTCTCTGCTCTCTATGTTTTATCTCCTCCTCCCATACGCAGGGTAGCAAACCGGCTGCCCATAGGCTGGTTAACCTCCCTGCCCTTCTTTTCTTCCTATTTTCCTTCCTTTTTTTCCTTCCCACTGATCGCTTCACCATTCAATACGGTCTCATATATGTCTTCCGCAAATTGCATAAGTACCTATTTACCTAGAAAATTGACTCGAATGCATCGTCTTGAAGTGCATTCTCGGAAACGTTTTGGGCGCACAGAATTGACGAAAACATTGTTTGTCAGAACTTTTTAGACGAAAAGACGTTTGTCTTCTCCCCTTTGGTTCTGTCATCTTAGGTGTGCACGCCGAAATGTTTCCGCGAATGTCCTTAAACAAGCTAGCCCAACTTTCCATGCTAATACATGAAACTCTTCAAGCATATCAGCCCAGAAAGCCGCATTATTCTTTTCGTCATTCTTCAAGCCAATGTCACTGAGCGATAACCTGTGAAACCCTGCACACTGTATGTGGTGTTTTTCTTTCTCTGTTTTTCATGCATCTGTTTTTCTCTCTCTTTCTCTTTCACTTGTTCGTTACCACTCCTTACGTGAAAGGGTAGCAAACTGAACGTAATCTAGTTATACCCCTTCCTTTTTCATATTTCGCCTTTGGACTGTCTCGGCCCTTGTGAGACTATTTTTTTTTACTGCGGCTTGCAAGTGGAGGTGAGTTCGAGACCCCTGCTCTAAGTGCTGTATCATAGGCCCAATCTGAACAAGTTGGTACAGTGACATTATGAAACAGCTAAGCGCACAAATAAGAAAACAAGAAGACTACACACGCCCCGCTACGGTGGTCTAGTAGCTAAGGTAGTCGGCTGCTGAACCGCAGGTTGTGGGATTGATTCGCGGCAGTGACGGCTGCATTTTTGGTGGAGGCAAAAATACTGTACGCCCATCCCAGATTTGTGTACAAGTAAAAGTACCACAGGTAGTCAAAAATTCTGCAGTCCTCCACTACGGCGTCTGTAATAATCACATGATAGTTTTTTGACGTTGAATCCTACATATCAATCAATCAATCAATCGATCAAAGAAAATGACGTACAGAGCGCTGCTTCAGCTTGATATTCATTGGCACATAGAAGTGCCACATATGTGGTCTATTCATTCTTGAAACTCTTACTGCGTATGCTCGAGAGCTGGGCTATCTGTTTCTCATTTCGACGCTCACTTCTTTCTTTTCATTTACTTTTCGTAGGAACGATTGTAGGTAATGTTAGCGCGCGCCTGCAAACTAGTTGACAACGGAAAAGCACTTGATAGAAGGCCAGCATATCTAGTCAATGCGCCCACAACAGTTAATTCGGACTGGGAAGACCGTTTGGCAGAGGCGTTTCAGTGCTCCTCACCAAAGTGGACCCAGAGTGATCTCACAGTGTCGTGAAACAAAACCAAAATAAATTTACGGGAGACGCCAAACAACGAGAGAGAGAGAGAAATAAGAGGAAGAGACAGGGAGGATAACCTAGAAGTGGTTTGCTTCTCTGCACAGAGGTTGGAAATGAGATTTTAAAAGAGGATAGAGACAGACAGATATAAAGTAAATTAGGAAAAAGAAACACACCTGCACACACATGCAGGGCGTTCCAATCACAGTCATTTGGAGAGGCCGGTTGAACACAAGAAGCGGAGGAGCACCTTTACAATCTTCTCCTGCGACATAAAGTCCTGTCGGTGGCGCAAGATTCTTTCCAGTTCGTCTAGTACATTGCAGTTCGTCCAGTTCAGTTCGTCTAGTACGTTGCAGAGTGACTGTCTCTGTGGAGAGCAGACTTGTTATTTGATTCTTTTCAGTATGGGCAGAACGGGCAGCTCTATTGACCCATTCATTTCCAATTTTTCCACAATAACCTGAAAGCCATTGAAAGGCTACTTCATATCTTTTATCAAATAGATGGTGAGTCTTCTCTGAAATCTCAAAGACCAGTTGTTCGCACAGGCCACGGCGTAAAGGTGATAACAGATATTGCAGTGTCGCCTTAGAATAACCCAAAATTGTCCAATTTTGTGGCCGTTGGTCACTAATGAATTGCAATGTGGCACGAAGATACCAATCAAGAAGAATGTAAGGCAGGGTGATACAATTTCCCCAATGCTATTTACCGCGTGCTTACAGGAGGTTTTCAGAGGCCTAGAGTGGGAACAGTTAGGAATAAGATTTAATGGACAGTACCTTAGTAACCTTCGCTTCGCCGATGACACTGCATTACTTTGTAACTCAGGGGACAAATTGCAACTCATGATTACGGAGTTAGACAAGAAGAGCAGAAAGGTGGGTCCTAAAGTTAATCTGGAGAATACGAAAGTAATGTACAACAACCTGAGAAGAAAGCAGCGCTTCGAAATAGGTAATAGTGCACTTGAAGTTGTAAAAAATAAAGTCTACTTAGGGCAGGTAATAACCACGGAGCCGAACCACGAGACTGAAATAACTACAAAAATAAGAATGGAGTGGAGCACATTTGGCAAGCACTCTGAAATTATGACAGGTAGATTGCCGCTATCCCTCAAAAGGAAGGTATATAACAGCTATATCTTGCCGGTACTTAGCTACGAAGCAGGAACCTGGAGGCTTACAAAGATGGTCCAGCTTAAATTGAGGACGAAGCAGCGAGAAATGGAAAGAAAAATAGGTGTAACCTTAATAGACAAAAAGAGAGCAGAGTGCATTAGAGAACAAATGGGGGTTAAGGATATCATAGTTGAAATCAAGAAGAGGAAATGGACATGAGCTGGGCATGTAGCGCGTAGAAAGGATAATCGCTGGTCAATAAGGGTAACTAACTGGATTCCCAGAGAAGGCAAGCGGGTTAGGGGAAGACAGAAGGTTAGGTTGGCAGATGAGATTAAGAATTTTGTGGGCGCAAACTCGCAGCAGTAAGCACAAGACCGAGTTAACTGGTGGAACATGAGAGAGGCTTTTGTCCTGCAGTGGACGTGGTCAGGCTGATGATGATGATGACGAAGATCCATGGTGCAGGAGGTACACATGGTCACAAGTTTATGCTCGTGAGAGGTGGTGTTATTTTGTTTTCCAAACCGGTGTCGAGGAAGCGCTGCCTGTGTACCAAACTTGCCTCCCCCCCCTCCAAGTTGGTGCCATGTGCAACAATGCTTTGCAATGAATAGGTGGGCGAGAAAGTGAAACCGAGTGTTTGGGCTAGGGAGTAGCACCATACTGCTCTGTTGGTCCGGGTTAACATCACCCTCTTATAGGACGTCCTTCTTGCGAGGGCTGGTGGCCAACTAAGCCACAATAAAGAAGTGAGGAGAGCTTGCTCTCCCTCTGGAATTGGCAAGATAGGGGATGCTTGCGGGCACCCGGGCGGATATGTTTATGCACGGGTGGGCTTCGGGGGTTGTGCGTCCCCGCCCTCTTGAGCCATGCCATGAAAGCTTTGCGTGATAGAAGGAACCCCAATTCGGTGGGGGGCCGACGAGGCCCCAACGTAAAAGAAATTAGGGGTGAGACTCGTAGGCTTCTCTCCGGGTAAGGCACCCGGCTCCGATTTAACCGTGTGTAACCAGAGGGATTCTGTTTGGCGGGCTGAGACTTCTTTCGACCGCAGCGGTGGCTACATGGTGAGAGCTTCCAATGCGAGAGGCGCCAGGTTTTGAAGTGCCGACCGGGAACCTACCGGTTTTTCCCAATGGGTAGAGGAGTATAGCGACCTAGCCCTCAGTTGTTTCTGGGTACTCATCTCGAAAGGTAGCCCCTTAGGGCTCTGCAAAGGCCCGTGGGCATACCTCAACCCATCACAGCCTTGGTGAAATGGTTTGGCAAACGCCGCTGCTGTGAGAGGCATAGAATAGCTGCCACAAGGTGCCTACTGGCTGAATAGGTACAAGCGTGCTTCTGGCCTGGTGCTCGGCAGAACAAAGTCGTAGTCGCTTGAGAGGGCAATCACCCCGTAGGAAATGGGCGGCATGGGACCAACAGAGCTGAAATTAAGGTCGTCCTTTTTTTGTTAAAAACTGCCGCATTTCTCAGCAGGTGAAATATTCGGGCGCTGCGCTGCAGCTATTGGGCAGGCTGTAAAGAATGCTCAAGAAGTCACGAAAGAACTAACGCAAGTAAGTGTGTGTTACTGATTGCTTTTAGTAGTGATTGCGTCAACGCTGCTACAGGAATAAGCGCATTTTGGTACATAAAGAGCATGATACGTTTTCATAATAAAGTTCACTGCTCATAGTAATAGATGTCCCTGATTCTTCTTGGCGTTTCATTGACTGATGAATTAGTTACGTGTCTTATTATAGTTAAGTGAACTTATTTCATAAAACCACTGCCACAGTCGTGTATTAGCATCTGATTCGGGAAAACGAGAGCAAGTGTGGCTTCTTTTGGTTCAGTCCACGCAGTGTTACACGATGTGCGCTCATTGTAGCACGGGCTCGCTAATTCAAACACCGAGCGCCTAATTTGAACAAATTTATAGCCCCTTTTAAGTTTGAAGCAACGAGCTTTTAAGTAGCATCGTCGTTGATCGAACTTCATTAGCGTTTAATGCTTCTTGATCTCAATGTGTATGTCTTTTCTGCTCGCACAAATTCTACATAGCCCGCCACAGAGCACTGCGCTGCAGCATCGTTGTCCGTTGCATTGGCATCCATTCTCACCTTGGCGAAATACAGGTTGAATTGGTCTCAATACGAATGGCGGTCTAATAGAGGTTAACTCAACTCTAGACCCTACAAGCATTCTTTAAAAGGCAATCATCATCTTTTGAATAGTCTCCTTACGACAAACACACACATGCTCACACAACTGAACCTTATCTGCATGATCTCTCCCACGAAATAACCTGCAAATCATTTATGCATACGAATCGCAACGAAAAAAGACAATTCGCAATAGCTGACAAGAAAGCTACAGGAGGTGACAGTAGATACAAGTAGTGTGCAGGGCGTAACGCAATTACAAAGCTGAGAAGAGCAGAGGTGCGAAACTGTTGTGCAAGGAACCGCGAGAAAATCAATTATCAGGCGCAACGCAAGGGGGCTGTTGTAGCTGCAGAGGAAGAAGAGGAAGAGAAAGCCACTGGCGCGCGCGAACGGGCCACCAGCACATCTATCTACGACACTTCGTACAGTACCGCTGTCCTACAAGAGAGTGGACCGGGCGTGAAAACTAAAGCAAATACAAAGAATGGGCATTGCTGCGGGCCACATGTGAGAGACATCCATTCAACGCTCAGGGGAGACAGAAGAAAGGAGGGGCGGAAGTTGAAGGTGAAGAGGAAGCAGGTTATTCTCACTCGACAAATGGAAATACACGAAAGAAGAAGAGAAAGTGGCGTTGCGCTGGCTGGTCTTCCCTCTCATTACGGCGCAATTCTATCTCGTTCAATAATCCGATGACACCAACGGGGTTGGTCGGTCCGCTTCACGCGTGCGCGCAGCTTCTGTGCGCTCCAGCCGTGCCGTTGAAAGCTCCACTGTTCCCTGGTGAATCGCATGGATGATGGTTGTGGGTGAGAGGAACATTAACGTGGAGAGAAAGTGAGAGGGAGAGAGAGAGAGCGAATGAAAAAACGGAAACAGGGCAGGCTAACGCGAAATGTAAGCTGAAAGTAAATAAAGACATCACATGTGTTTGACTTGAAATTATACACGTCGAGTTTGGAAGAATGAAAGGAACACCTAGAGTCGTCAAAGCGAGAAGCTTAATTTTGGAAAGTAAAGGAGAAAAGAAAGAGAACATGAGTCTCGAAGACTGCTATTCTTCTTCAATGTAAGTGGCAAGATAAGAACGAATGGTCAATAAAGGCGGTGTCAACTTTTCGGCTTTTTCCGGGCTCTCGAAATCTGTCGGTGTCTCGTAAGCAGAAGTAGAGAAAAAGGAATAAAAGGACATAATAAAGGTAATACAAAGAAGTACTTATGGCGTTTTAAACCCATTTTTCTCTACTCGACAGCGAACGTGAGCTTGCATTGCGTGGGAGCATCTAATTTTTATATTTCTTCCTGGCTGAAAACAACAATTAACAATTGCAGAGAAAAATACACTGTACTTCAATATTAGGAAGAACAAAAACGAAGGGGCTGTGTCACTGAAAGCGTCATTTAATTCACTTACTGCAGGACGACTGCAATCTGGTCCGGGCTCAATTGGCACTTGGAAGGCAACGGGCCAATCAGGCCACGGACACCTTATTGTGATCTAATGCTGAGAGGCAAAGAATATTTGAACTTGAAGCCAACTGATGGCACTTGTGAGAACTACCGTGGCCGGGAGCATAAAGGTGAGAAACACTTTCTACTAGTTGTGGGAAAAAGTAAAGCATGTAAGAACGCCAAATGAAAGAAGAAGTATAGAGTGAAATGTTGAAGTTTGTTTTACTATATGAAGCAAAAAGTGCCAATAGTCAAGCCTGTCTTCCACAAATCAAGCCTGCCTAGTCCACATACATTACCAAGGAACGCCACCAAGCTACAGCTAGAAGCAAAAGTAGTAGTAATCCCCCTGGTTTTATATGCGAAGAATTTCTGAGCGAACTTCGGCTACTTTGAGCGTATCTATCCAGATAAATTGCGTATCTATAGCGTATCTTGAGCGTATATATATATATATATAGATAGATAGATAGATAGATAGATAGATAGATAGATAGATAGATAGATAGATAGATAGATAGATAGATAGATAGATAGATAGATAGATAGATAGATAGATAGATAGATAGATAGATAGATAGATAGATACGCGCAAAGTCATCGAAGTTTGCTAAGAAATGCTTCGCATTTAAAACAGGCAGACGCAGTGTTGTCTCGGTAACGCATCGGCATAGAATAATGTTACTCTATGGCATCGACGCGAAATGTACCATGTCTCATTTCACGCCAGTTGCCGTCAGGCCACGACGACGGACGCTGGTCGCGCCTGGCGTCACACTACAGAGCGCTCGAATTTTGCTAACGTAGCTCCGCTGTGCCAACAGTGTGCGCACGTCAACGCTGCATTGGAGCTTATTAGGCACTTCATTATGGGCTTGCGGGCGTTTTGCTAGCTCCACATATACCAAGTTTGGTGTTATGTGGCGTCAATAGATGACAAAATATATGACTGGTGCAAACTTAGTAATCCTGACATGCGTTTCATGTAAGAACATGACAACATTCCACACTCATACCGCGCTCACGGCAGTTTTGCTAGGTCCACCTATACTAAATTGACGAAGCTGCAAAGCTGAAAAGCTGGAAACTGAAAAGCTGAAAAGCTGGAAACTGAAAAGCTGAAGCTGAAAACCGAATACAAGACGAAGGTAAACGGCACATACAAACATCATAGTTGTGACACGGATGTCATGCACGGCATTATAAGTCCACCTGGTAGCCTTGTGCTGATTTTAAAGTGATATATCAACATTTGTCATTCGTGCTTCATATATCATTGATTCCCACTGTACTTCGGATGTGCCATTTTTTTATTTGCGTGTAATATGTTACAATTCATTTTATTCCAAAACAATTTGAGAAATACAAGAGTCACGCGTGCCTTAAGCTAGAGCTGAACATTAATCACCGAAATGAGAACTCCTGTGGTTTCGATTTTCACGTTCCGAAAATAGATGTTGAATTGCGACCTACAGGGTGCTTCCAGTAGTGTGCTTGCTTTTACTTTCGCGAGCAAAAACGACTACACCGATTTTGGTTATTAAAGCGCTAAAGAACCAACACTTTCGACATTTTATGGAGCGGCGGCCTTCCCACGAAATGTTTTTTTTAAGCGAGGCTGTAGGCCACTTCGTATAAACAATTGAACCAAGAAGAGAGAACGGCCCATCTGTGCATATGCAGAACAAGTTGTTTCATGCTCGTGTTGTAGCCTGTCATTTATTTACAAGCTGTTTTAGCCGCAATCAATGCAGGACTACGTGTAGTCTTCTTTCTTAAGCATTGCTACCGAATCCCCTTGCCATGCCCTTTATATTGATCTTTAGTTAGGCAGTAGCAATGGTGAAAGGGCCCATGAATGCAGTACTATCTTTAGTTAGGGGGCCGGTCAGCGTAGTGTAATCGCGATTACGGCGACGAGGCTCGTCAGCGTGCTGAAATCGAGCGGCCCAGAATAATAGCGATGCATCTATAGCGATGGTCTTCTTGCATAAAGCAATAACTACGCTGAGTTGGCTTATCACCATAGTGCAATCTGCAGTTGTTTTAGACGCCACCGTCTAGCTGTCCAGTTGGTGTATTCGGTTGACGCGCAGTTGTGGAAGCGATCGCGCCCCCACTCTTAATCCGAATTTCCGCTTTGTAATTTTTTAAGATAATGCATCAAGATGGACGTTACTGCTCTGAAGTAGTCGTAATTTTTCTTTTTTGCGAAAATTTGTGTCGCTGTTTGTGCCGGTTGCTAGACAGCCCTACCTTTTCTATTCCATGGTGCAGTGTCGTTGGTGTTTAATTTCGGTTTGAATCATGCTCTTTTATTTTCTGATCCCAGTATTGTTTCAAGTATTGTTACTTGTTATGAAATGGTAATCGTGTTTGTTCACTGGGGATATATATAAACCTTCTTTTACGTCCAACGTAGAATGAAGAACTTTTCCCATTGATTAACCAATTGATACTGCACAGAGCGAGCAACATCTGTTCGATGCGTGGGAATTCACTTCATTATCGCATTGAGCAACCACCCTCAGTGAGGTTTTCGTCCCTTTACATTCATAACGTAGGCCCAAATAATAGTTTGTTACACATAGTTATGTCCCCTAATCAGTCCGTTCCACGTGTTTCTCGTGTCGCTGTCTAAAGGGTACATATGGGCTGATGCCAAACGTTCTGCAGGTCAACATAGAATGTGTTTCGATTCCGAGAGCTGTTTAGTTTGACAGCATGTAAAATTAAGTCTCAATACCACAATACTTATTACTACAATACATGTATCTCTGACTTCCGGCCTACTTAACCTGAGATTCTGAGACGACACTTTTTCTTCAGGAGCAAAGCATGTTTCGTATAGTTCTGGGCGATTAAATTGCGAGAACACCGATGGCGTTGGCATGACTGACTGCTTCCATTTGCAAGTGCTGGCTGGTGGGGCTGTGCGCTTCGCTAAACGACATGGTGTGACACAGTCGATGAAACGAATACGCAACAATGAAGGTGCATCCAGCAGCATCGATGCATCCTACGATGAGAGACGGCAGCCGTAGGAAGCTTCAACGCAATCACTTCGCGCAACAGTAAAGAAAAAACACTAAAACCTTCTCTAATCACTTCAGTAAGAGCACAAACAGCTGGGTGATGTTGACGCCCGTCACTACAAGCAGCGTCGTTAAAACTGGCTGTTAGATAGATAAACAGATATGAAGGACTCAACGATCTAATACAACCGTATGATTATGAGAGACGCCGTTGTGGAAGGCTCCGGAACTTTCAAGCAGCTGGCGTTCTTTAACGTGCACCGAAGTTTGAGCACATAGACCAACAGCATTTCCGCCTCCATCGAAAATGCTGTGCCGCAGCCGAAATTCGATCGCGCGACCTGCAGGTCAGCAGCTGACTTGGAAAGCCCCGAAATAACGACGTATATAGTGAATGGATTTTACAGTTCAGTGGTATTAAACTCTGTAATGATATACCTTTTGATATGAAAGTGTGCTAAAATTTCACTGAGGCACTAAAAAAAAACAATATTTAGAAAAAGCGTTTATACCTAATGTTGTGGCTGTCCTAATTTTATTATGTAAGAAGAGGTTATTTTCTTCCCGTGTTGTAACAATTTTGTCTTTGTGCGGTTATTTGATGTTCTGTACCGGTTCTTCTCAGGTTCATTATTAGATACTATGTCTTCTCGAGTTAGGCTTTTCCGAAGTGCCCTTATAAAACACATCTGTATGGACACAGACTATCCAATGGCTATGGGTATACACAGTGCGTGCAAACTTTATGAAACAGGTGTGAGCAATAAAATTCCAATTTCAACTCCCTTAGCCACTAGACCACCGCGGTAGGGCTAGCTTGCCGTTTCAATCTTGAAGGAGGCTCTCTTTCGTGGCTCAGTGGCTAACACCTCGCACTTACAAGCAAGAGGTCAGATATTCATTAGGTGTCGAGTGTTTAGTCTTTATATATATATATATATATATATATATATATATATATATATATATATATATATATATACATATATATGTGTTTGTGTGTGTGTGGAAGGAAGTGTATACGTATGGGCTTGTTTTTCGGTGCTTTGATACAATATTAATCAATTATTCACATCTAACAGAAAATAATGCCAAGGAAATTATATGGAAAATTATTATACCGAATCCTAAAGTCAATATGACGAAATAAAAACGGGTGAAAAGATAACTTGCCGTGGGGAGGAACCGAACCTGCGACCTTCGAAAACGCGTTTGATGCTGTACCACTGAGCTACCACGGCGGCTGTCCTCTCAGCCACTTTATTGGGTATATACGTGAATTCAGGCGTGAGAGTATGTATATATATATATATATATATATATATATATATGTGTGTGTGTGTGTGTGTGTGTGTGTGTATAGGTACGTATACATTTACTCTACTGTTAATGAGGCCGACTACGACGTCAACGCCGGCAACAAACTTCAGCCGAGCGAGCGAGTGTCCATATATTTTCTATTGCAATAAAACATTGCCTAGCGAAAAGCAAACATTTTCAAAGCATACGAACTGTCTACGAAAGCAGTTAGAACTGCACCAAAGAAGATCCGAGGCATCATTTTCCACGTTTTGCTTAGTGCTGCAGTTAGATTTTATTTTTTTACAGGCACCGTCAGACTTTTACGACGGTGTTTTGCATAGTTTGGGGTGACCTTACTGCATAAATATCTGTTCTAACTGGAACTAGAACCCCGGTTTCACCGTCAGAAGCCCTCGGGGTCAGAATGATCGTAATGCTTTGCTGCAGCGGGTCTCTTGTTAGCATTGGTATATTTTCAAGTTTCCGTTTTCGATTGTGTTTCATGCCTCGTCCTTCCGTGCTTTCTCTGTAATATTCCATTAAAATTCAGCTCCCAGACAGAATGTGTCTCATTCTGACGCGTCGAGTTGTAAATGCTCGAAGTTTTTTGCTTCTTTTCTTGCCGTCTGCAAACCTTTGTGTCAACGCACTTTTATTTATTTACTTGCGTGTCTCAGTAAGTGATGGCGGTTGATAAAGCACAAAATCTTCCTAAGAGGCTGTTCTTTATAGGCAAGAGGAAAATTCAAATGAAAAAAAAAAACTGGTCACAGATCCACAAAAAGTATATGTGAATTAAATATCAACGTTCGGAATTACTTTTGCAGAGACGCCAACTTACAGTATGTGCTGCACTTGTGTTTGAAGCTGAATGGAACTGATTCTCTTAATTTTTCAATACTTATACATAGAGTTGTCATCACTCACTAAATATGGCAAAATCTATTGTGCTGGTAAAAAAGCCTCAAAATGTTTTTCCGAGAAAAACTATTTTTATGGCACACTCGTTACAACTACATCTGAAATACTTGAAAGGAATAATTATTAACCCCATATCTTGAGAACGTGCTTCTCTGAAAAACTGCCAGAAATAAGCAAGACAAAAAAACTCGAGCTTTGTGAGTATTTGCTGCGCCAATCTATAGAACTTTCAAGCCTACTTAACGGAAGTAGCCTATACAAAGATACGAATATGTAAAAAAAAGAGTATTTGATTGAAAAACCTAGAAAGAAGACAAAATTGATTATTCTTTTGTTAAATACTAATTTCAATATCAATTTTTTTCAAGAGTAGGCTGATTGAGCAGAAAAATTTGCAAGAATACGATCAACCGTATGAAAAACAGCTAGGCGTGCGCGAAACGCAACACAATGTCAAGGCGAAAGCTTGAAGAGTGACCTTTCGGAGCCCTATTTTTACACTCTTTAGGTAGCTGCTGCAGCAATGCTTGCCGGGTTACTACTAAGTCATAAATAACTGCGTAGTAAGACGGCTTTCACTATGTCATCTTTTTTCAGACAAGCCTGGTACTCACTGCACGCTTGCCAGGAACATTGCACAAGATTTAAGGGGCGAAGCTCCTATTAGTCTGGCCTTGTGATTCGTCACGAGTAACTGAGAGAAGAAGAGACGATAAAGAAATGAAGCCAGTTCCTCCCTAACAGTACAACAAACGATGCTGTCTCATAGAAATACATGCAAACTGCACTTGAGTGAGGATATTCTAGATGGCGCTCTACCAATACTCTCCGATTGGTTGCTGTGCAGGCTCTGCCTGGGTACGCGGAGAACGAGTGCCTCTCTCAGTCTTCTGGGTAGTCGCCGTTGGTGGGGCATGTTGGTGGGGCATCGTGGGGCATGGACGAAGCAGAGCGGCGGGCGCGTTGAATACGCTTGCGCTCGGCTTCATGTACTCTCATCTTGCTAGTGTTAGCCGCGTGCCGTCTGGATTTTCGAATGCGATCGAACGCATGGACGCATGCACGGACAGACGGATGCACAGACCGATGGACGGATGAATTGTTCTCTCCACTCATTATCATTCACTCCGTTGATACACTGTGAATTTTCGTGCTGTGGCTGATGACTATGAAAATTTATGCCAGAAGCTTATGCAATCCTTCGCGTTTGCAGGTTCAGCCCTGTCCACGGGAAGTTGTCTTTTCGTCCACTTTTTTTTCTTCAACCTTGCATTAAAATCACTTGTAATGATATCATCTGCACTTTCTCTAGAATTATTTTCTGTTGGTTGTCAGTAAGTGTCTATATGTGTGTCCATGTATAAAAATAGGCCGATGGCGTCGACCAAAAGACGTGGAGATGGTTCATGTATGATCGCTATCTTCATAACTGACAACACGAAAGGAAAGCACGACAAAACAAATAGCAAAAACCTACGGAGAACCTTGGTTTACAGGGCGCGGATTACGAACAAAGTAAACTAAAAAAAGCTCTTTCAATATTAACAAGAAAAGACGTTAAGGCACTTCCAGAGAGGAAACAAAACAAGCTTTTCCCATCAACTGAATTATGCACTGTACTAGCGATCAATATCGTTGCATCCTTATCGAGCGAATAAGCTGTCAGCAGTATTTGGTTATCGGCTGTAGGGGCTGCTATTTTATATCATTTAGCTTACACTCCCGCCATCGTTCTAAGAAAATAATGAAACAAAATCAATAAAGGTGATAAGTATATGCAAATGATTGAAAGGCGATGCGTGCGCATCTCACAAATTGTCGTCGAGAAATTCAAAAAAGAACACTATAAGTATAGAGTATGGCCTCGTGAGGTTGAATACATGTAAGCAATTGCTTTTGTTTGGAGAATGACGCGAGTTCGAGTATTATGCACCTTTACAAATATCCGGCAAATTCTTCGTCATTGATGACCGTCTCGAAATGCGAGAGGTCACCAGTTGTAAATCTAGTGCAAGTACAAAGTACACGGGAGTCTTTGAGAGTTCTGTCAATAGTACACCAGGACCTGGCAGCATTGTTGTTCGAAGCAGAGAAAAAAGGAAAGCGAGAATGAGTGAATCAACCACTGAAACGTCCCCTAAGAACGTACTGTCTGTGTCTTCTATTACAAATCACAAGTTACAAAAGACGCAAAAAGAACTTAGCCGGAAAACTTGAGATAATCCTACCAAGACCTCGGCCTTAGACACAGGTGTGCCCCGCTGAGGTGGTCTGGTGGCTAAGGTACTTGGCTGCTGAACCGATGGTCACGAATTGAATTCCGGCTTTAGCGGCTGCCTTTTTGCTGAAGGCGATAATTCTCTAGGCCCGTGTGCTCATATTTATGTGTACGTCGAAGAACCCCGGGAGGTAGAAAATTCCGTAGTTCTCAACTACGGCGTCTCTCATTGTCATATGGTGGTTTCAGGACATTAAACTCCACATATAAATCATATATACGCAGGTGTTATTAGGGTGCTTGCATGAGCACGTATAGTTTTCCTCGAATGTTAGAACAGTTCGTGTCATTTGCTCACTCCATTTTCCGCTGCATTCGTTTCTTTTTAATAATGGCCAACGTGCGCAGATTTCCTCTTCAATTCAAAGGAGTGCACGCATGCCGCTTCTGTAGTCCGACTGCGAAGGAGGCTATCTATCTATCTATCTATCTATCTATCTATCTATCTATCTATCTATCTATCTATCTATCTATCTATCTATCTATCTATCTATCTATCTATCTATCTATCTATCTATCGTAAAGAAAACGATAGCCAACTAAACACCCTTGCAGGGGGTCGGCTGTTCTTATTCTGTTCTGAGCCGGTAGTCTGCCCACACCAGACAACTCACGCAGTTCTGTATCTTCGTCTTCGGTAATCACACTCGGTCACTGTGCACCCGGGCGTTTTACTAAAAAACGTGCGCACAAAGCACCCACTTGTCAGTTCTGCCGAAGCTCTCTTTACTTCATTAGAGAAATTTGAACAGAAAAATTATTTCTCCTGCGTTTTTCCGCTCTCGTTTCACCTGCAGGGTTACCTACACGTCACGTGTATTCACCCACCCTTTCACTGATGACGAAAGGTCCTTAAGTTTTGGTGCAAGTTTACAATGTGAACGCATTCTTAGTCACACTATGTCGCCCCACCGTGGTGGTGTAGTGGCTAAAGTACTCGGCTGCTGACCCGCAGGGCGTGGGATGGAATCCCGGCTGCGGCGGCTGCAGTTTCGATGGAGGCATAAATGTTGTAGGACCGTGTGCTCAGATTTTCTTGTACGTTAAAGAACCCCAGGTGGTCGAGATTTCCGGAGCCCTCCACTACAGCGTCTCGCATAATTATATGGTTGTTTTGGGACGTTAAACCCCACATATCATCAAGTCGCGCTATATCAGGCAACTCTGCGTTGTCCGCGGTGGTGTACGCCTGCCCGCACGTGTTATATTTCAGCTCCCACTCCCTTATTCATATAGCGCACACTAGCGCAAACGCCAGCTCTTCGTTTCAGCTTATCGTTTGTGGTGTTGCTAATATCCCTGTTGATGTTGGCATCGTTACGAAAGTGTAGACGACTGTCAATAACAAACATAAGTGGCTATTTAGCCTATGTTTGCGCGGATGTTTTGTACATATATTGAGTGCCACTTCAACGTATCCTTCGGTTAAAAAAATAAAACACATTCAGCTTCCATCCGCATGCTTCGCATAATATTTATCTCTAGGTATGTACGATCGGCCGAATATTTCTGTTTTTCTTTGTTAGTTCAACATAGCCGTTGTCGTGGTGAGACTGAAGTGTAGTCCTAGACATATTTTATTTATTTGCTCATTAATTGTTTAGAAACCACTTTCCATTTCTAAAGTAGAGGTTGGCCAACTAGATATTCTTTTCTTATTTCTGTTTGTGTATTTTGCCTTTCTCACATTTAGCTTGCGTAGTGGGTTTGCGCAGCTCTCTGCGGGTGGCTTCCTGAACTAGATATATTGGGGTTTCTTAGCGAAGTGCTACCGACTCGTTTAAGCTATATACTATCAAGGTGTGTGTCATCTTTGAGTTTAAATCGGTCCTCTGCATTAGCCTAGTATTCATTCGCCACTTCATTCGCAGGGTTTCTTCATAAAACGTCTTTGTGAGGTTAACTCTGTACGCTATAATATAACTGGGAGTGAACAACGGGAACAAGGGAAAGATATAATGTCGGGTGGTGCAATACCATTTTGTTTATATTCGTTTCTTTTGAATATTCGTGACGTGCTATGTAAACAGAAGCACAATGTAAGCGACATCAGTGAGAAGAGGGAAGCATCACGCTTCAACGATTGCTGTACATGTTCGTCCTTTTGCTATATACTTTTCCTCCGCTACACAGGAGGAGACTCTATATAGCACCGCAGGGCGGTTTTCATCGGCCCCTAGAGCCGCTTGCGTTTGCAGAGTGTCTGCGCGTCCGAGGCAACAAAGATAGGGCTAGGATTGCGCAAACGTTTGCCTGTACTGTGTCGTAGCCCGTTTCTGTTGAACGATTCTCTCGACGCCATCGTGTGCCGCTGGCTCGGTCCTCTATCTTTACACTTGTCGCGTACTGTTCCAAGTTTTATTTTTTTCCCCGTACGCACGAGGAGCTTCAGCAAATGGCCTCCACTGTATCGTTTTATTTTCTTGTTTCATTCTTTGTGACATCTGTTCCGCTCTATCTCGAAGCTCAGGTGAGCGAGCGCGAGCTGAGTCACGATCCGACGTCGACGCGATAAGCAGGTCATCGCTCACAATGCAATCCAGGCGCAGAAAAAATATATAGTCGTTTCCTTGTTCAGTTTTTTGCATTCAGAAAGCTTTTCGTTTTCCCGTGTGCGTTTTTCGTAGGTTCCTGTTCTTCTGTTTTCTGTGCTAGAAAAAGACATGAATCTTTTTAGAACATGTACCTTTACAAAATTAGCTTCGAAAAGACCAATGACAAATAAATCTAAGATTATGCAATTATGAAAATTGGAAGGTCCGCAGAAAAAGAAGCCTTTCGTGTGGCAAACTCCACATATGGCTGGAAGAAAGATAACTTAATAGTGTCCTTTCTATAACGGTATAGTGTCACCTGACTGATAACTGACTGCTCATGCTGCAGAACCGCGATGCTTCGCATCACCCTACGGTCCACTTCAGGGAGATGGTGAAATTTTTTCTCCCCCTTGCTACTTTATTCTTATTACTCCTCCTCACCTTCGCTTTTCTTTGTGCCTTTCTTGCTGTGCCTTGCATTTCTTGCGTTCCTTGCCTTCGTGCTAAACAGGGCTTTGCTGAAGTTTATCTTACATGCCCACTTTCCGTTTTCCTCGTTGTTTTAATCCTCACCCTCAGTCTCTTTCCCACTAATATGCTATACTGCACTTCACACGGCTATGCAATACTTCGCCCTAAGCTTTATTCTCTTCCTTGTCGTCACCCTCGCTACTTTTTCTCACGCCTTCTTGTTTTTATAGATGTCAATGCTATACGTTAACCTCTCCACTCTTCGTCACGCTCACATCAATCTTGTTTACCCTCACTCGTTTTCTCGGCCCCTTTGCAATACTAAACCATGCAGGTTTTTCTATACATGGTTTTGCGTAGTTGACGGCATACAAGGCCCTCCTATAAATTACGGTCATCCTTCTGTCACTACTCCTCACCGTACTATACTTTACTGCACCATACTATATTATACTATACATGACTGCCATGCCTGGGTATGAATAGTTCTGCCTGGGCGACGCCAAATGGGAGGCAACAGACCAGACCCCTAAAGTGCTTCCCCCTTAATGATTTCAACCTTGGCGTCCTAAAAAAGACAGGCAGAAATTTCGCTGCCAAATGTGGCAGAATGAAGTCATAAAATGAAAATAGATGTCTGAACTATTTTCAATCCACCTGCGCAAGTGAGGTAGTAATTTTTTTGTCGTCATCTTTGAAACTCAGCAAAGTGAGAAAGAAAATTCTGAATGCGAAAACGATAACACTCGCCGCAACAAATAATTAATACACCTTACTGTTAAACTATTATATCAGTAGCTATCGTATTTTTACAGTTGTTTCTAAGATGCCTAACTTGCTATTTATAAATTGGGTCTTCACTAACACCAACGTATCGCCCGCAGCAGAGGAGAGTATTCATGTCCTAAATCGAGAACATCATGGTACAATGTCTAGAAATATTTCTAGGCACTATAATCAGGGATCAGGGGTTGTTTGTCCTCTCAATGCATTCAGGCTAATCAACATGTATAGTTCTTCTAAAAGCTCCCGATTTCTTATTAATGTAGTTCAAAACCCTGCCCACATCCCTTAGTTAATATGTAAGGAGTGTCTATTAACGAGATAGTACGTAATGAATTTTATTTCGTTTTATAAAATATAGTGATGGTACGTGAAGGGGCTAAAAGATGGTGACAGTGAAGTGCAGTTCAATCACCTTGCCCTTAGAAAAAGTGCCAGAATCAATTTTGGCGCTGCAAAGCCGAATTCGGCAATATTTGATGAAGTTGGATCTTCCAAAGTGCACATGTTCAATATTTAGATGGTGGCCAGGAAAGTGCAATGAGGGGCAATGTATCACGAGCACAATGACTTGCCATTGGACAGTTTAGGTGCTGTAACTAATAAGTGCTTGCTGTATGTTAGTTTCATAACGATAACTTGAACGGGACTAAATAGATAAATATGTATTTAAGTTCACCATATTTCATTTTATAACAACTTAGTCCTGGTGTTCAATATATAGGACATGGAGTCAATTTGTTGTATACTGATGAGGTGCTCAGAAAAAAATATTTTCGTGCACTTGAGGGTGTAGTAACTTAAAACTATAAGAAACAAAACTTCCACCTGTTTCAAAAATTTAAGTCCGAAAAGGTTAAACGCCACTATCGTCTAAAAGAGGCAGCATTCAATACAAGAGCGAAACATTAGATAGCTGTAGGAAATGTTCCTAATTTTGGAGCGCCTCAAGCATTCAGTAAACATTTCTTTGCAAGAACAATAAGCCATCTCCCCCTTACGTGAACCACGAGGGAATGTGAAGCAGCATTGAGGGTGCAAACAAAGTTTCCGTATATGTTCGCTCGGCGTTTCCGTCATTGTTTGTGGTTTCTATCTGCTGCTTGTATTGCCCTTACGTTGTGTTTGTGCTATGCTTCCGTTTGCGCCTAAAGAACCTAAACGTAAACTTGGTGTGCAACCCAACTGCTGCTTCGCATACGCTCATAATTTCTTTAAGGGCGATATTAAGTAATGATTGGAGTTAAGCATGTGCGTTTGTATATGCGCATGCATTCAGAAATCGGAATTGCGATTACTGCGCTGCTGCTGCTTTGTGATGATCTTGGTCTCGGCAGAGGTGGAAGTGCTGCTGCGACTGGCACCGGCGTTGACGTTACAACTGTTCTTGAGGAGAGCGAAACGAAATTGACGGAAGGAATGCCGATGGTGCACACGTGCTTTTATAAAATGGGGGGGGAGAGGAGAGAGGGTTTACAAGCTGTAGTGCGGGCGAAGAAAAGGAGAGAAGGCAACCCAGCACCTTCGTAAAAGAGGAGACCGCGAGGATGCCACTTGGGGCAGGATGAGAAAAGACGATGACTGAATACCTGCGTGAAACAGGAGTGTGGGAGAAAGAACGGGCGCACGTGCAGTGGTGCGCTAACGTCACTGAATTGAACTCGCTAATAATATAATTCGCATCTAATAAATTGACATATATAGTGTCATGTGCACAGAGTCCAGTATAAAACTGACAGAAGTTCATAGCTCCCATGCTCTAGAAACCGGCGTTCAAGATAAAAAAAGTTGTCTGTTGGACGAGTTGATGCTCTGACATAGAAACCACCACGAGAACGCAACAAAACGTGACCCACACAAAGAGACAGACGAGGACAGGCGTTCAACTTTGGGCCAAGGAGGCCACATCAGAGGGCTGTCGAGAGGAATGAACGCATTGTGCTTAGCTTTAGGGACATGTTAAAACTTCATATGGGCAAACTCAATACAGAGTCCTCAGGCACACAGGCGGCTATACTCATATTGCAGTTTGCAGGCGTGAAAACATCCAAACTTATAATAAACAATAAATATATGTCGCTTGATGACCACCTACAATAAACAGCTTCCTAAACGCAGATGCTATTGGCTGGTGGAGCATAATCAACAAACGCATCATGTGGCCTACCAATTCTTCTGAGCAACGCAAGCTACAGCATTAACCGCACGTGAAAGGGCATACGAAACAATTTTCTGGTCGATGAAACCATGGGAACTGGCGTTAATAAGTGGGAAGCCAGAAAGCAGGCCCCGACTACTGTGACCATCGCCACGCTCAGCAATAGACATCTCGCTCCTCCCCAGTCTGACCATCAAAAAAAAGGCAGACATTTCGCTTTCTATTTTCCTATTTACCAGGAATGCTTACTTGACCCTCGGCTACGGCGTGGATACTATGAATGAAACCACTAAAAGAAATATCGTGCCGTATAAAAGTACACCGAACGATGCCTTCTAAGTACAAGGCTCGTCGAAACTTGTTAAAAAATGTTGCACTCAAACTGCATCATCCATAATAATTAGGAACGCCAAAATCACGCCCCAACAAACAGCAAATGCCTGCGGAAAAGGTAGAACGTAAAGAGACAGCTCCAGAAAAACGCCACGTACAGTTCTGATTTAACAGTAAAGAGTAACAAGAACAGGAAAAGTTCAGAGCGGAGGAGAAGTGGGTGAAAGTGCTTTTAGACATCATGTTTAATGGGGCTGACGTGACTTCGAGCTCTGGTCGAGAAGTCTGGTTTCACCCTAAGTAAGTGCGCGAGCTGCTGAGAAACTTATTGCTTGGCGTGGAACGTGCTCCACAAAAAGGAAACTGCGGCTCCTCTAATGCGAGCGCCTGGCGTCAGGAAAACCGGTAGTGGCGGCTGCGGTTGATTATTCGGAAATTTTCTCTCCTCCTTTTTTTTTCTTAAATGTTAGATTGAAGAGGAAATCTAGCTAGGCTTCGGTGTACACCGGAAACGAATAAGGTCGGAGGAGTAGCGTACGACAGTCAAGAACAACAAGAACGAAAATGAGAAAACCCCCATCAAGGAGTTCGTCGCCTGTTTTGCTGCATCCTTTTTGCGAGAAGGAGCACTCCACCAACTTCTCGTTCCATTTCATGGTGGCAGTCTAAAGATTTCTTCCTGAAATTAGCTTTCATCTCAAGCGGTGAGCTACCCCGTCCAAAAGAAGAAGTAATCCAAGTTACAATGAGTTCAATTAACTACCGCTTTTTGAGAGCATCAAAGAAACTTGCCTCAATTGTACAGTTGTGCGTGTGGTTTCCGTGCGTATGGTGTGAGGCCTCCTTTCGAATTATTTTCTGCGGTGCAGTACAATGTAATTTGACTGATGTAACTTTATATTTTCACAATTATTATTCGAGCATAAATATTTTTGACATTGTACTTAAGCCACTGCAAAAAGAACTGATGTGTCATTTTTAGGACTATCCAATTTATAGCGTGCGCACGCCAATGCATTCAATATGCGTCATTTTTTTTCAGCTAGCGCAACCGAAAACAAAAGCAAACCTTCTGCTTTAAAAGGATGTGTTGGAGCTTCTTCTCCAAGATTGCACAGAATGATTTTTTAAATTGTGAACGATTGAAAATTGCACAGGATTTACACGGCACGTTTTGGAATGAAACATGTAATGTCTAGTCGACGTACCTTTATAGAGCAAAGAAGTACGCACATTGAAAACCGATACAAAAAGAGCAATCATCAAAAGTATTTTCTCAGAACACACACACACAATAAGGCCATAGCGCAAACAGAAAACATAAAAAGGGAAATATACATTTACGACGTATCAAGAGTCATTATTAGAAAAAATTTGCATTTAATAGCCCTGTGGAAAAAAGTCACACAGATGTCACAGTTACTCTATAATGAGTGCGAATAACCGCGGAACAGTTAGAAATATGCGTCAAGATTCCTATAGTAATACAGAAACCTGTAGTATAGAGAGCTACTTCTTATGCACAGCATTTCTTCGGATGGATTTGTAACCTACGCAAATGTTGGTGCTGCCATTTTTCTATATCAGTGTGTTCGTATTGTCATATTACGATGCATAAGTTGCACCAACATTGCGTTGTCTTAGAGGTTTGTGTGGGGTGGTAATTAACAACGTTCCTATATTTAAACTAGTTATCTTTTCTGGAGCAGGTCAGAATTCATCTCGTAGAGATAGATTATAGATATGAACAGAGAAAAACAACATACAAAAGGGGAAGCCGTTGGCAAGCAATGGCGTTAACAACTCCTTCAGTAGCTTTTTATTTCATTAAAACAAGAAAAAACAAGCGGAAGGTGATACCAAAAAAAAAAACTGCGACGGAGAGACAAAAAGCGAACCACCCAGTGTGAGACAACGAGTTCTGCGAGCTTAAACAGCGTTGTACAAAACCATCCCATAGCTGCAATCGGAAGCATGCTTTGCATACATATATGTTCACCCTTTGTTCTCACGAATGAAACAACCAGTTGCTGTTCTTTACAGTCGCCATTGTTCTGCTGTTAGGAGCATCCGGCAGAGGTCTCAAGGACAGCAAAAGTAGAAAAGTTATGAACACGCAAGCAAAATCAAGGGCATTGCTATGTTTCCAGAACTGCTGCAATGAGGGCTGACTTCACCGTTGTCGATGAATAGATTTTCTGGGTTTTGTCTTATCTGCCTTACACGAAACAACGCCACTGCAAAACAAGTGTGTTGAGCTAGCGCAAAAAATCAAGTCAACTAATAGAATTCCTGACTCTACACACAATGTAAGGATGCCCACTATAGGACGAGAGATAAAAAAAAAACGAACGTGTTGTGTAGCGTCAAGAGAAAGGAAAAAAAATTGCAGACAAGAAATATAACACAGACTTCTTTGCTTTCCTTTGCGTCCACCATCGACAACCCGGGGCTCTGAAGTCAACTAAATGTACATGTCGATGCGACCATTTGCCTAACTCAGAGTCGGCACTTCGCAAGCAGCGAGTGAGCCTGATTCACATATTTGTTATTTTGTCGCCAATCTTCATTGCTTTGTGCATTCGACTTAGCCTACGCCTGTCCTGTGATTGCTAATATTGTCCTTCGCTCTCGTTAGCACTTTTACTCACCACAAAAGTTGTGTTGTTGTAGTTTGGAAAAGACCAAGATGTTAGAATGATTGACTACTCGCATTATTCTGAGAGAAACGTCGCGTCGCTACACTGACAAGAACTTGAAGCTGACACATAGACAGCGTTAAAAACAACAATTTTCATTTATTTTGCAGTTTGTACCAAACACAGAAACATTAACGTGGAAGCATAACAAGAAAAGTGACGAAATATTTCGGCAACGGTTGCGACATTTTGAGAAGTGAAGCTCTTTAGCAGTCCGAGATTCGAGCGGATGCACGCTCGCGTCATCGCGTTCGTCAATCTTTCGCCAAGCGCATGCATTAAACATAAACTCCGCGAGGAGCATAAAAGTATGACCACTGATCGACCTGCTATTTGGTGTTTTTGATATTATTTGATTTTTTGATTTGAGATTTGAGATTTATTTTCTGTACGTGCAACAGAAAAAACGAAGCAAAAGCAAAAGGCTACATAGCCTGACGGAGGCTTTTGCTCCGAAACACAGTCTGGCAAAATAAAATAAAAACTAAAAATAACATGTCATACACAACTTAGCCGTAATTAGAGAACATCATTATATACAGATACAATTTGCAAATTCTGATCACACATGTAACCACCACAAATATAAAGACAGAACAGGACAGTAAATAGTAATGAAATACCTAAAAACATCGCAATATATACAATAGGTGAGGTAAGGAAAGCATCAGGAGACACATACATTCCTAGGCACCTTGAACGAAAAAAAAACAACAACAAAAGGACACAAATAGTGTACTCTAAGCAATTGGGACACAGAATGTCAGGCGAATTTGCTTGGTAACTATCGTTGCCCAGCAATACCATTCCTGAGAGAACAGATGCAGTCGGCTATTTGGCATTATTTTCCTCATTGACATGCTGCAACATACACATTTCAAGATCAGAGCCATGGTTTTAGAGATAGTAAGTTGCAAATTTGGGTCTCTAGAAAGCGATGCATACATGGAATGCCAGAACAAAGACGTCGGAGACACTCCAAATGAGAAGAATGAGCCGGATGGGCGCTATGGAAAGCTGGTAAAGTATTTATTAGCTACAAGGGGCTATATGACTAGCTGTACTGCGAGATGAGCAAAATTAGAAATTATTTTCCTTTGCCCTAAGCCCCTGCGCACGCATAGTGTTGGACGTTGTGTGTACAGCTGCGTTTGATACATTTCAGTGATTATATAAAGTTTGAACTGTGTCCTTTTTCTGTGTGTGTGCGTGTGTTTTTTTGTATATTGAGAATTCCGTTTTATTTCAAAACTTGCTTTCTTGCACCTAACTTGAAATATTTTATACTGCGCTAGTAAAATGCATCGCTAGTAAAATATTGCGCTTTTAAAATATTACTTTATACTGCGCTAGCAAGATGCTGCATTAAATAATTCGTTCCCTAGGTGTCAGCGTCCTAGGCAGTCGCGCCAACACTGCACTTTTTGAGATGACATTTTAACTCTCGGAAGGCTACGTAAACAATGGTGTACACCACTTCTTTTTCTTTGTGTTACCGACAATTGGTTAAGAAAGTGCCAAACACATCCAGATTTGAATGGAATGAACCTCCCGCATGATAAACATGTCTTCATTCAACTCCATTTTCAGCGTACTGTTGCGTACGATTGTTATCCTGAAGGTTCTACCACGTTCATCGATCCATTCGACGAGCAATTTGACGTGCCGCTTCCCGCAAATCACGTGAAAGGTAGGATTTTCTTTGATCGATACCGGCATAACCATAAATGAATTCACTCTACATTTTCGCCTGACATACGATTCTTTTCTTGAAAAAACCAACGCAGGGCGAACTTTAAAATAAATAGATGTTTTAAAAAATAAAAAGGATATATAGTTGTCATGACAGAGATTAATTAGTGTATCGTGACACTGTTTTTTTTATCTACTTGATGCCTCTACACTCTATTTTCTACAAGAGATGCCTGAAAGGGTTAAGTATGCTTCTTAGATAGTGCACAGATTATGCTCTTGAAGACAACACAGAATAGAAGAGCCACTCGAGACAACCTCTGGTGGCCGAGCGCCTCAGACCAGCTGCATTTTGGTCGCTGATCTCAACGCCAGCAACACTGCCTGCACATGGTGCGCGTACATTAGCGAAGCGTTGACAAATGAGCCGGTGGCTACACGCAACTATAAGAACTGTAATGTGCTAAACGTAGTAGGCATCTACGTAATTTATGATGTTGTGTAATCGTCTAGTGGGACTGTTGTAATGTTACAATTGCAACATTGCAACAGCTGCTGATAGCTGAACCTTCAAACGTGGTCGTCATTGCTCCAACGTGAAGCTGCCCTCCGAGTTCCCATATGCAATCCCCAAAAATTCGACAATTTCTTTCGTTGAAGAAGACAATGTCGATGAAAACATTTCTAAAAGAAAGTGGTATTTACATTTATTATAAGTATTTCATATGTGAGAATGGCTAATATAGCTATTTCTTTTGTCAAATAAACTTACAATACGCAGAAATTCCAACGTTAGCATTATGCAGCCTGTAAAGGGTGCATCACTGTAGGATTACCCTTACTGCAGTGAAAAAACGTGCAACTGTGTGTGTGTGTGTGTGTGTGTTTGTGTTTGTGTATGTGTGTGTGCGTGTGTGTGTGTGTGTGTGTTTGTGTGTGTGTTTTAACTAAATCTTGCGTTGCCTCGCAATTTTCCAATGAGTTGCAGGGGTTGCCCCTAAAGACGAGAGCCTGCAATCGCAAACGAAAAAAAGTGGACCTAGTAGCTCCGATATTCACATGCACAGGGCGGCAAAACGAGTGGAGCTCACTCCGGCTCAGACTCAACAACATTTTTATGAGCTTGGCTCACTCGAACTGAAACTCACCAAAACATTACTCACCTGGATTTAGTATTTAGTCAGACTCAGACCCATGTTTATATCTGAGCCTGACTGACTCCGACTGAATTGACTCATGAGTCCGCTAGCCAAACATTATTTTTTTCGGACGTGATGTCAATGTTGTATGAGACCAATATCTAGCATAATCTGTGCTCTCCTTGGCGATTTTTATATATCGTACCATCAAATACAAGTTGTGAGTGTTTGTGAACCAGTACTGTAAAGTGATTTTTTGGTAAAGAGATGACATCATAAATGAATGTATCAAACGCTTCCTTGGATGAGCCTCCCTTGCGTTTTTGCACGTGTGATCAATAAGTATTAAAATGATGTATGAAAGACTGTGCTTCCGACTACGTGTGAGAAAACATGAGAGTCGGTGTTAATAGAGGGAGGGCTAATGGTAATGCTGCAGATAAGCCGGCCTGATCATATTAGAAAAATGTGAAACTCATCCAGGCTCACTCAAGAAATATATTTTGCGCTTCGGACTCACTCGCACCCTAATTCGTCAAAATTTTTGTCAGCAAAACTCACTCCAAAAAAATTTTCTGCAGCCAGACTAACTCGGAATCATACTCATCATAGCATTATTCACCCGGACTCACTCATATCCAGGCTTATGGCTTAATTTGATTCTAAGTGAGCCCAACTTAGAAGAGTCATGGGTGAGTTCACCGACCTATGTGTAATTGTACGCACCTCTTCCCAACACAGATGCACTCTTCATCGTAGGCTTGTCGATAGTGGGCCGTTTCTGATACTGCAATCTGATATTTTATCAAGCTAGTTTGCCACTGCACGTTTTCAATTTGTATTTCTGCCCGCATACGAACAAATTACTATCATGCTGGCACGTTTAAACTGAAGTGTTTTACTGCTCAGCCTGAGGATGAAAATTCTATTTTCGTAATGGAGGCAGGAAACAGGACGAAGCATTGCGCAATAAGAAAGAAAAAAATACAGACAGACAGACAAGCAGTCTGTCAGGAACACACACAAGAAGCTTTGTTTTTTTTTATTTTCCTAATTTGCAAGATCCACTGGCTTTTATTACGAGGAGTGAAAGCCCCATATACCACATGCGAAAGATGACGGGAAGAAATGACCCTGCGTGTGAAAAATCCAATGAAGCAGACATTTTGGAGCCGCCAAGTGTCTCATATTTACATGCGCGTGAGCTGCATGTTCACTTCTTCTTAAGGATTGAAAACTAAAAAAATGTTAAACGATAACGTTTCAGTCACTCAGCCTCAGGCTTCAAGACCATACTAGCTTCTCGCGAATTAAGGCGCGCAAAATTTGCGCTTGCTATGACATCACCTGCCCTCATTACTAAAATACAGAAAGAAAGAAAACTGGCATTATTGGGACTCTCAGTGTTTGCGAAATTGTGAAAACGACGCGATAAGGGCGAAGGGACTCGGACACAGCGCATATCATAGGAAACTTCGGTGGAGCGTCATCGTCGGGTGCACCAGCTCGCTAACTTTCTAAGAAAGATAACATGCAAAAAACAGTGAAAGTGCGCCTGAGCGTAATACCAATTCATTAAACGCAACGAAAGTAACTGGAGGTAATTAGTGAAACTATATGCGTGAATGTTTCAAGAGAATGACTTTAGTCAAAGTTAGTAAGATGATGATCAAAGAAACTCGAATATAGAGTAAGTTCATTTACTTTCGATAATGAAAGTGACGGAGAGGTAAAACTTTGACTGTTGATTTGAGAGGACTAATTATTGAACTTTGGTCATCGATAAATAGTTCATAAGGAAGTAACCACAGTGTAGTACCTTCACTTCGTCGAATGTGTGATGAACTTTGTAAGTTTTTGCAATAGGATTCTTGCACATGGCATGAACGAAAGCTGGAATCCTAACGCAACCCGCAAGCACCACCCCATGAAATGGACGGAATAAACACATGATAAGAAGAGCCATCTCTCTTGACGAGAGGGAAAGGATAAAACCATAAGCACTTCGCGGAAGGACTCAAGAACAGGAGAAGGCGAGCACAGTACAGCCCTCGGAAGAATGCAGGCACAGCGCGTGGATCCTCCTCTGCTGAGCCTGGCAAAGGATGAGCAGTACCTCAAGAAATAGATGTTTTGAAGGCAAAACGAGGCATTCTTTAGCTTACTGCAGGCACTTTGAATATCTATCTATCTATCTATCTATCTATCTATCTATCTATCTATCTGTCTATCTATCTATCTATCTAACTATTAGACTACGTCTCGGTGGTCTCGAGATCATCCCGTTAAGCTGGGGCAAACTAAAATTAGTATGACAGGGTAACATGGTTTGACAAATATGACTGTGGTAATAATAGGTCCATGATGTGAATATTGTTACAACTCTGTCGCCTACGTCGTCTAACCCTTTCCGCCAGACTTGTGGCACATACCCCCTGGCTGGTATGTGCCGCGTTCTGGTGTCACAGACCAGTAGGTGGGTATGTGCCACAGGAATGCGGGTATGTGCCACAGGAGACTGGTAGTTTATATGTACACAAGAACGGTGAGAACAAACAACGGTAGTTTAGCGTGTGAGCGTCAAGGAAAAGCCGAATTCGGCAGCAATGACCAATTGAATGCAAAGAATAGGTGTCAGGGTCCCATCAGGAATTGAACCGTAAAATTCCGCGGGGCTATGAAGTATTCTACCCCATAGCCACGCCAGGTCTCATACCTACCTTTCAAACAGACTCTAAGGTGGGCTCGGCGGCTGTGCCACGGGACAGTTGCCTAAGCTGCTACTTTTCAACATGCAGGTCGTCGCCATCGCAGTGATCTGCGCAGCTCTGCCCGCTACCATACTGGCCATCCCGCACGCACCCTCAACCTGTGTGGAACCATGCATTGGCCGCATATCGGTTGCTTTCCCATATGATAAGCTAACCGCCCCTGACACGGATTTCGTCACCATTGCCACCTGGGATACGCCTATGTCAGCAACATCAATCGCCACTTCGGCTATAAAGGAGCGACACCCTCGCGCGCCCAACTGTGGGCTCGGCGGCTGTGCCACGGGACAGTTGCCTAAGCTGCTACTTTTCAACATGCAGGTTAGTCGACCTTTGAGTCTTTACGCTAAGAAATCGAGCGACTTGTTTCTGGTACTGCTGCCGAGCCCCCAGTGTTTGTTATCCATTATTATTGATGTCTCGCGTGCCTTGCTATTGCTGTCAGGCGACATTGAAACTAACCCCGGCCCGGAATCTAACGCTATACTAACCGAATTGCAAAAACTGTCAGCAGGGCAATCACAGCTAATAATCGAACTGAAGGGTTTAAAAACCGAACTCGCCGAAAATAGCAGCATAATAGTTGAACTTAGCAGAAGAATCAATAACGTTGAGAGCCACTGTCAACACATCGAATCCCTGCAACAACAGGTCAAAACCATCACGTCTGCTACTGCCGAGACAACCCAGGCAATCTCAGACATAGAAGCACGAATTGATGACGCCGAAAATCGAGCCCGCCGCAACAATCTAATCTTTTTCGGTATTCCCGACCCTGGCGCATCGGAATCTGCCTCTCAGATAGAAGAAAAAATCATTCGCCTTTGCTCAGATCAGTTGGGCTTAACTGTGAATCCCGACGAGATTGAGCGTGCGCATCGTCTCGGCCGCCACAATACTAGCCGTAACCGCCCCATAATTGCGAAATTTGCTCGCTTTAAAACCAAAGAAAAAATCCTGTCTAATGGACCCAAGCTCAAAGGCAGTAACTGCAGAATTGGTCAGGACTACTCCCGCGCAGTACAAAATGCCCGGAAACACCTTCTTGCTTTCGCAAAGGCGAAAGCTGTCGCCTTTTCTCTACGTTATAAAACCCTGTACATAGGATCCGCGAAGTATATGTACGATGACGCAGCGAAGCGTGTTAAAGAAATCAGATAGCAATTGCCACATCATCGACAGCCATCACAGCGCTCGATAACAATACGCCCAAGCACTACTATTTCAGCAATTTTTACTAACATACGGAGTTTTCTTCCTAAACGCGACGTCGTATGTAATATTGCCCTATCGTCTGGGTGTAATTTGTTAATACTTACCGAAACATGGCTTACTGCCGACGTATCTGACGCAGAGGTTATGGATGACCTACCAGGCTTTCATGTTTTCCGCAAAGATCGTCAGAACTCCAGAGGTGGTGGTGTGCTCATTGCCGTCAGTGATACCTTGTCTTGCACCATTGTTCATACACCCAGTGATCTTGAAATACTATGGCTACTTTTCCGTTCCTCTCCTCATACTATCTTACTTGGTGTATGCTACCGCCCACCGCGAACAGATACGGACTTCATTGAAAAGCTTAGCTGCGTCTTGAACACACTCACAACAAAATACATTAACGCTCAGATATTGTTCTTTGGGGATTTTAACTTCCCTCACATAAATTGGAATAGTAATCCGCCTTCATCACTAAGTAAAGCCGATAATGATTTCCTCGATCTCTGTTTTAACTTCAATTTAAGTCAGCTTGTGTTACAACCAACACGCGTTGCGCATGGCTCAGCCAGCGTTTTAGATCTTATACTAACCAATAGTCCAAATAGCCTATCTTCGATGTCTTACCTCCGAGAAATTAGCGACCATAAAATAATCCACGCAGTCTTTAGCTTTACCTTGCTGAAACGAGAATCGTGGAGAAAAACAATACGCTTATACGGCAAAGGCAACTACGATGCCATAAACAACGAACTTATCGCTTTTTACTCGACTTTTTGCACCGATTTTCACAGCCGCACACTTCATGCAAACTGGTCGATCTTCCAACAAAAGTTTACTGAGCTCGCCACCAACCACATTCCAGTTATTTCAGTACAAGCTAACCGCAATAAACCTTGGTTCAATAGGAAATTAAAATCTCTAGAAAATAAGAAAAAACGACTTTACCGATTCGCAAGGCAACAAAATTGTACCACGGCCTGGGAAAAATATTACGTAGCTGAGAAAGTTTACTTATCAGCTATACGTCATGACAAGCACTCCTTCTTTTATGACACCTTACCTTGTGTACTCAAGAGCAACCCCCAAAAATTCTGGCAAATTTTAAACCCCAAGCCACCTACTGCTGTTGTCATTACCGACCATAACGACATTGCGATTCCCTGAGCAAGAATGTGCTGATGTATTTAACCTTGCTTTTTCATCTGTATTTACCACTGAACCTGATGCTCCTCTACCAGTGCCCCCACCCCCTGTCCAAGGTGTCATGCCAGCAATCCAATTCAGCGAACAAGGAATAATAGCCATAATTGAAAATCTTAAACTTTCATCAACTTCAGGGGCAGATGATATCAATACAAAACTGTTAAAAAACACCAAGAACATCTGCGCAGCCTATTTCAGAATTATTTTCGAGCAGTCCTTATCATCCGGTAGCATCCCCCTCTCCTGGAAGGAAGGGCAGGTCGTTCCAATCTTCAAATCAGGCAACAAAAGCTCTCCTCTCAACTATCGACCGATTTCCCTGACTAGTGTACCTTGCAAGATAATGGAGCACGTCATCTACACGCAAATCATGCAGTTTCTTGACAGGCACAACTTTTTTCACGCATCTCAACATGGATTCCGGAAGGGCCTCTCATGCGAAACGCAACTTGCCATGTTCATCCACGACTTGCACATCAACCTCGATACTAACAAACAGGTAGATGCCATTTTTCTTGATTACGCAAAAGCTTTTGATAAGTTACCCCACCAACGGCTGTTACTTAAGCTCTCTCAGTTGAATCTACATCCCGATATTTTCCATTGGATTAAGGAATTTCTTGCTAGCCGATCACAGTCAGTACATATCAATAATTCCATTTCCGCCCCCCTCCCTGTAACATCTGGCGTCCCACAGGGCAGCGTCTTAGGCCCTCTGCTGTTTCTTATTTATATAAATGACCTCCTTCTACATGTTTCCTCTCAAATCCGAATGTTCGCAGATGATTGTGTCATCTACCGTACAATCACTAACAATGCTGATCACGCTGTTCTGCAAGAAGATCTTAACAATATTCAGGATTGGTGCAACGAATGGCTGATGACCCTCAACCCCAACAAATGCAAGGTAATATGTTTCACTCGCCGTCTTCAGCCATTATACACACCTTACACTATTGCTAACACTTCATTAGAAACAGTGGATACATTCAAGTACCTTGGTGTCACACTCTCACATGACTTAAACTGGTCGCCTCATATAGCATGCATTACCGCCTCGGCCAACCAAACCCTGGGATTTCTAAAACGCCACCTGCGTCATGCACCACGCCACGTAAAACTTCTAGCATATAAGTCACTCGTACTCCCGAAACTAGAATACGCTTCTCCCATATGGTCACCTCATCAAGCATGTCTTATCAATACCCTAGAAGCCATTCAGAATCGCGCAGTAAGGTTTATTCAATCGTCATATTCCTATAACATCAGCATATCATTACTAAAAACACAGTCTGGTTTAAACACGCTATCATACCGGCGCCGCATTGATTCATTAATCCTTTTTCACAAGTTTTTCTACAGCTCGCTTCATCATGCCCCATATATTTTGGCCCCGCCACCGCGCACATCGCTGCGCACAGGGCACCACTTGCAAGTTTCTCGTCCACGCAGCCGCACTACAACATTTTCTGCATCTTTCTTTTGTCGATCATCAGTTGACTGGAACGGCCTGCCCCGCCATATCGTCGAAACCACCTGCTCATCATCATTTTCGGTAAAACTAAAATCTGCTGTTTTTCAATAAATGTAGCCACTATTTTGTAAAAAAATGTGTGTTAACCCCACCCCTTATGTAATACCTCCAGTGCGGGGTCTTTAAGGAAAATAAAGTGAAGTGAAGTGAAGTGAAGTAATGTTTGTAAAACCCCAATTGTGGTTTCAGTGCTTGTCATTCGATTTTATAAACGTTACACTTGTACTCCTAGATACTGCCAAGACGTTGGGTTTTCGTCAATTGTATTTAAGCCTCATCCACAGAAGTTTATTTATTTGGCATTGTCTAGGGCTTCCATACTCGCGAGAACTAGGGCGTCAATCTGCTTTCTGCTTCTGGTATTGCTAACATCCGTGTTGCTGTTTGCTTCGTTACGCGAATGATAACAAAACAACTGGTACTATAAAAACATGTGCAGCTGTTAACGTGTGTCTGTGCATGCATATTTACACATCTTTAGTGCCACTTGGTAATGTTTCGCACAATAAAAAGGTACATCACAATCACCTTCTTTCTGTATGCTTCACATAACTTTTATTTCTAACGTACGTGGGTTCTGCCAAAATTTTCAGAGGCATAGACACTCGATGTTGAATATATTCTGCGGTGGTTCCATTGGTTGAACGGGGCAAGAGAAATTGGATCATCTAGCTCTGTCTTCGCGGACACGCCTATATACTTCCGTGCAATCAGCAAGCCAATTAAGCGAGATTTTGTTGGGCCCGTGAGGTTAGCACGTTTTTTTTTCAGCGACACCTGCGGAAAAAAAATCGGCAGCAGTATCCCTGTCCTGCGAACCTTGGTAAGCACTGGTAATAAATTCATTAGACCCGAGAAGACAATTACAGGAAATTGATTCCAACCTTTTTTATTCTGCTCTTGAGCATAGCAGAAAAACGGGCAAAAATGTTTTTATACAAATATGAAAAAAACTCAGGTTCTGGGTGGAACGCGCAGCACAGTCACAGCGTAAGTTCAACGAGTGGTCCCTCCAGTCTCTTCTCGAAACATTATTAGGACAACTGCTACAAGCACACTTGCATGGTAACCAGTATGACACAAACCATCATTTTTTTCACAGAGAGTCATTCAATACGTCGATGCTGTGGTTAACGACGATGAAGTATGCCCTAGGCATTTTGAAACATCTTGGAGCATTCCATGACCCATTCGTCATGCAATTTCTACTGTGGGACGTTTAGTTGGCTCTTCGAAGTTCTAAAATGCTTTATTACTCATATTACCGCGATTTTCTTTACGACGTGAAGCCTGCCTTGGACCAGTTTGCAACGAAGCTTCAAGCACCAGCATCGCTCAGTGGTAGCATACTGGGCTGGCACGCAGGGTACCTGGGTTCGAATCTTAGTGTGTTCTTCGTGTTTTCCTAAAGTTAGCTTTAATTTTATTTCGCGTGAGAGTGGTGACGGACATGGACGGTGGTCACGGCAGAGGCGGCAGAGAACTTCGGTGCCAAAATTGACCCTTTTTGTGATTTCATAACAACTTTTGGTGAGAAAAAATTGGAAAGTTTGTTTTTGTTCAGAAGTCAAATGTATATTTACACTCTATTTAAGTGAATCAGTGCCTGCTGGCTGCCATTTAAAACACCGATTTTGAACAGAAATTGACTACAACTTCATCGTAAATCATTGAGCAGTAATGTAAAACATGAAAATAAACTATAGAAATTTCTATTTACGTGCTGCGAAGACGAAAAAATATACGATTTAAAGAAACCCCCTTTTAAAAGCCCCCATACGTCACAGATACATGACATAAGTACCATCTCAAGTAGCTTAATCTCTTCCACGCGAATAATTGAAGTTCGAAGTAAAATATAGTGGCTACTGAAATAGCTTTCTCAAAGCAATTCGACCAAGTGGAGTCGCAGGCATTGAGAAAGATAAAGCTTCACTTTAAAGAACACTATTTCTTTCAAGGAAGGATTTTTTCTAGAGTGATTAAAGAAAAGCGTGTTGTCAAGTTTAACACCCGCTTTCATAAATACTTAAAATTACTTCAAATCACTGTAATAAAATCACTATATAATATACCTACATTTAGGCACCCCTTATACGTGGCATTACGTGGCACACAAATGCAGCTAAAGTGTAGTAAAGCAGTGCTATCGCAAACACAAGGTGTTGCAGTAAAGGCTTCCACAACCTAAACAAGAATTTATTGACCTTGCTTTGATTTCCTTAGTGCCCGTCCCAGCCAGTGGGATCTGTTCACTTGGTAACTACCAATGTGCACTTGTGCATGACAGATGGTCATGAGAAATGCGTGCCGTGCGAATGACTGCTTCTTTTCGTATACGTAAGTCCCAATTGTTCAAGCGATAACAAAACTCTTGCGAAATAAAACAAATATTCATAATGGCCACACTTTTCTTTGCACCAAACAAAACTGGGTTTCTAAACTAAAAAGAACTAGTATTACTGGCAAAACAAACACACTATTCTAAACCAGCGGTAGACGAAATCAGATCTTCGATGATATTTATTGCGATAGTAGTTATATGGACACTCTCCGCGGGATTTTGCTGCCGGCGTCGGCGTCGATGTCATGCACCGTATATGTATACGTATCTATATATATTAAAACGCAAGAGAGAAAAGATAATCTAGAAAAAAGTTGGCCCCGTAACTGCATGTTACACTGCAAATGCCGTCGAAAAACGATAGTCTTGAGTCTGGAGAGAGTGAACAAAACGTTTATTTCAAGTCCTGCGCAAAAAAAAAATCGGTGAATGGTATTCTGAAGGCACTGCGTTAGAGCTCCTCGAGTGTGCAGCGGGGGTTAACGAGCGCATGAAGTAACGTCACACGTGAGCCATAAGCGCCATCTGGCAGCTATTTTAGAATACGAAGCGCGCGCGCGGCGTGCGCGCCTGTCTCAACGGTGATAAGGTGCAGAGCGCAAGGCGACGGGTAGGTGCAACCACCGTGTCGTCTTAGCAAGGCGTTAGAAGCACTTGCCTTTCGTGCAAGCGTTGCATGGTCAGCGCAGCGTGATAAACGCTACCATCCATAGAATCGCTTATGTGTATGCCTTGTCTAGTCAAAGATATACGTACAAAATATTGCCACGTTCCATTTCCCAAGTTTTTGTTATCGTCCCAAAACACCACATGATTCTCAGCGCAAATCGCGCCGGCAGTTTTCTAGAAGGTTCCGGACTGTAGTAGATCATTTCGATAAGATCACGCCCACTGTGCGAACGGTGCAGATTGTTCTGGAACCTACGCCGCCGCCAGCGATAACGCTAGAGCATTCGACGGCAAGAGTATAAATGCCGATGCGCTTCGCCGCTTGTCAGTTGTTGATCGAAGGCCGACGCTCCGTTCGCCGCTATCAGTCCGAGACTGCTATCTGTGCAAGACTGCTGCTGTAATTGGACTTTTCGTTTACCGGGCACAGGTTCGCCCAAATAAACAGTTAAATCCCAACACGAAGTCTCCTGTCTTCGGCCACGTCACGACCCCGTGACATCTGGTGGAGGTGCTGCTTCGTTCATGTACCGGACGCCCCCGTCAAGCCGTGAACCCCGCCCACGTCGCGGAGAAGACACCGACGCCAACCAGGAGCAGCGAACAAGCCGCCGACAGCAAGGGCTACCACTGGAGTACGGGCTTTTGCAAGACAAGGCGCGGAAGACCAAGGCCATGACCGCGACTGCAGCCACAATGACAACCGCAGCGTCCCAGCCCACGATAGTCATGCACCAACTCAGGGAACCACCAATTTTCTATGGGTCATCGTTCGAAGACCCGGAGTCCTGGCTAGAAACATACGACCGTGTGGCCGCCCTCAACCATTGGGACCATGACGAAAAGCTGTGTCGTGTGTTCTTCTATTTGGAAGACACCGCAAGGACCTGGCTCGAAAATCGGGAGTCCACGCTTCGAACGTGGGATGTTTTCTGCGGCGCATTCCTGCAAACGTTCGCGAGCGTCGCTCGCAAAGAGAGGGCCGCTGCTTTATTAGAAACTCGGGTTCAGCTACCAAATGAAAATGTCACCATTTTCACAGAAGAAATGACCCGACTATTCCGTCACGCTGACCCAGACTTGCCTGAGGAGAAAAAAGTTCGTTTCCTCATGCGAGGGGTCAAACAGGAGCTCTTCGCGGGACTGATGAGAAACCCACCGAAAACCGTCCAAGAATTTGTAGCCGAAGCGACCACTATCGAAAAGACCCTGGACATGCGAACCAGACAATATAATCGTCGCCTGACTGTAGGACTGCGCTGCTGCTCAAGCCAGTAACTCCGGAGACCTGCGTGAAACGATCCGAGCGATCGTGCGGGAAGAGCTGCGCAAGCTGTTGCCTTCGGCGCAGCCTCAAGTGGATTCAATCGCCGACATTGTGCGAGAAGAAGTTCGGCAATCACTTCAAATTCCCCACGCACCGCTGCCCGAGCCGGAAGCTATGAGCTACGCCGCTGCACTGCGCCACAACGCTCCTCCCCGTCCACGCCAAAACGCCGCCCCATCGCACTTCCGTCGACAGACGCCACCGTCGCCACCACCCCCAGCGACGTCATACCGTTCGCCAGCGGCCCAGCGCAGGGCACCGAGGAAGACTGACGTCTGGCGCACCCCTGACCATCGCCCGCTCTGCTACCACTGCGGCGAGGCCAGACACACATACCGCCGTTGCCAGTACCGACAGATGGGACTGCGTGGCTTCGCCGTCCATGCAACGCGTCCACAGCCAGGAGAACGACCACGTGACATCGCCGACTACCTGACAGGAAACTCGGTGGACACCACGTAGCCCTTCGCGTTCGCCGTCGCCCATCCGCCAGCACGTCACCGCACCACCGGCAGTACTCTGGCTCTACGCGGGGCCGGTCTCCTAGCCCGTATCCGAGAAACTAAGGGCAGCAACCGGTGGAGGTGCGGTTGCTGTGCGACGAACTACCGAAGATCCTCCGACGACGACGACGCCGCGACGGAGCTTTCCGAACACAACGCCAACCAGGCAAAGCCCTGACAGCAAAAGCTCACTTACCGAAGGTGGCCTGACGACGCATTATGGAACCAGCGGAACAAGCCGACGCAGCCGTGACCCGACGCCACGCCCTAACTTTAATGCGAGACGGCGAACTAGCGACCTCGACGTTCTCATCGACGGCCACAGTGTGACCGCTCTCGTCGATACTGGAGCCGACTATTCTGTCATCAGTGGGTCGTTCGCCGCGAAGTTAAAGAAAGTTAGGACAGCTTGGAAAGGCCCTGAAATCCGCACAGCCGGAGGTCATCTCGTAACGCCTGCAGGAATCTGCACAGCGACAGTCACCATTAACGGCCGTATTTATCCTACAGACTTCGTAGTCCTACAGCGTTGCTCGAGAGATGTCATCCTTGGCATGGACTTCTTATGCCTCCATGGTGCTGTCATCAACCTAAAAACAAAGACGATAACGTTATCTACAGAAGAAGCACTACCGCCACGCACGCCGTCAGGACATTATGCCTTGAATGTGCTGGAAGAACAAGTCACCATTCCGCCTCGCTCAAGCGTCATTATTTCAGTCGGCGCTCCTAAATCACCTGACTTGGAAGGCGTCATTGAAGGCAGTCAGCATCTGTTGGTCACCCGAAATATTTGCGTCGCAAGAGGAATTGCAGAGCTACTGGGAGGCAAAGCAATGGTTATGCTCACGAATTTCAGCAATGAGTACAAGCATGTGAACAAAGGAACAACGGTCGCATACATCGAAGAAATTGTCGAAGCCACCAGTGCTTTCGCCCTCGCCGATTCTGCGGAACCTGCTCAGAGGAACCAAGCCCCTCCCATAGCTTTCGACGTCAATCCCAGACTTCCGAACGATAAGCAAGAACAGCTCAAGGCCCTTCTCCTGCAATACGAAGATTGTTTTTCATCGTCATCGAAAATTCGGCAGACCCCAATCACGAAACATCGCATCATAACCGAAGATAGTGCCAGACCACTCCGTCAGAGTCCGTACAGGGTTTCGACGCGAGAACGTGAGGCCATGAAGAGACAAGTTGATGAAATGCTGCGAGATGACATTATCCAGCCGTCCAAGAGTCCATGGGCATCCCCCGTGGTGTTAGTGAAGAAAAAGGATGGGACCCTACGTTTCTGCGTTGATTATCGCCGCCTGAACAAAATCACAAGAAAAGACGTGTATCCTCTCCCACGAATAGACGACGCACTTGATCGGCTCCATAACGCCAAGTACTTTTCGTCAATGGACCTCAAGACTGGCTATTGGCAAATCGAAGTCGACGAAAGAGACCGAGAGAAGACGGCGTTTATTACACCGGACGGCCTCTTCGAGTTTAAGGTGATGCCCTTCGGCCTTTGCTCAGCGCCTGCAACTTTTCAACGCGTTATGGATACAGTACTGGCAGGATTGAAGTGGCAGACTTGCCTTGTGTACTTGGACGACGTCGTCGTGTTTTCCTCGAGTTTCGACGAGCATCTTCAGCGCCTTGAAGCTGTACTTCAAGCCATCAAGACTTCCGAACTCACACTGAAGCCAGGAAAGTGCATATTTGCGTACGAGGAGCTCTTGTTTCTGGGGCACGTTATCAGCAAGTCTGGAGTTCGTCCTCGATCCACGGAAAACAGCCGCCATAGCCGACTTCCCGCCGCCCACTGATAAGAAAGCCGTGCGCCGATTTCTTGGCCTGTGCGCCTATTATAGGCGGTTCGTAAAAAACTTCGCCCACATCGCCGATCCTCTCACTAACCTTACCAAGGCCGACGTGGAGTTCAAGTGGGAAACACCACAGGAACACGCTTTCCAGGAGCTTAAACATCGCCTCCAGACGCCTCCGTTACTTGCCCATTTCGACGAATTCGCCGAGACAGAAATACATACTGACGCAAGCAGCGTAGGTCTTGGCGCCGTTCTTGTGCAGAGGGCTGACGGACTTGAAAGGGTTATTAGTTACGCCAGCCGATCGCTATCCAAAGCAGAAGCAAATTATTCCACAACAGAAAAGGAGTGCCTCGCCACCATCTGGGCTACGTCGAAATTTCGCCCCTACCTCTACGGCAGGCCCTTCAAAGTTGTGAGCGACCACCACGCCTTGTGTTGGCTAGCCACCTTGAAGGACCCTTCAGGTCGCCTCGCACGATGGAGCCTGAGACTTCAAGAATATGACATTACTGTCATTTACAAGTCCGGCAAAAAACACTCCGACGCCGACTGTCTCTCTCGTGCGCCTGTCGACCAACCGCTACCCGACGACCCGGATGACGACTACTTCTTGGAAACGATAACTACCGACGACTTCGCTGAACGACAGCGGGCCGACCCGGAAATTAGGGCCCTAATAGAATACCTCGAAGGCAGGACCGCCGAAGTCCCGAAGGTATTCAAGCGCGCACTTGCGTCGTTCTTTCTACGAAACGGTCTTCTACAGAAGAAAAACTTTTCACCGCTTCGAGCTAAGTACCTCCTTGTGGTGCCTTCAGCTCTGCGACCAGAACTTCTGCAGGCCCTGCACGACGATCCGACGGCAGGGCACCTCGGTGTTTCTCGCACGCTCGCGAGGATACAAGAAAGGATACTACTGGCCACGTCTTACCACCGACGTCACTCGTTATGTGAGGACATGCCGGGACTGTCAGCGACGCAAGACACCGCCGACAAGGCCAGCGGGACTTCTGCAGCCAATTGATCCACCTTGCCGACCTTTCCAGCAGATCGGTATGGACTTACTGGGGCCGTTCCCGACGTCGGCTTTCGGAAACAAGTGGATCGTGGTAGCTACCGACTACCTTACCCGCTACGCCGAGACAAAAGCCCTGCCAAAAGGCAGTGCATCCGAGGTAGCTAAGTCCTTCGTCGAAAATATCGTCCTACGTCACGGCGCCCCGGAGGTCCTTATCACCGACAGAGGAATGGCATACACTACCGACTTAACTCAAGCAATCTTGGCATACAGCCAAACAAACCGCCGCCGGACGACAGCGTACCACCCACTGACTAACGGCCTCACTGAACGGCTTAACAAGACGATCGCCGACATGCTGTCAATGTACGTCGATGTCGAACACAAGACGTGGGACGCCATTCTTCCGTATGTGACCTTCGCATACAACACGGCGGTGCAGGAGACGACGCAGATATCTCCATACAATTTGGTCTACGGAAGGAGCCCGGCAACGACGCTCGATGTCATGTTACCCAATGTCACCGACGAAGAAAACCTCGATGTGAGCGAGTACTTTCAACGCGCCGAAGAAGCCCGACAACTTGTGCGTCTCCGTATCAAGAATCAACAGACGACCGACAGCCACCGTTACAACCTTCGACGACGCTTCGTGGATTACCAGCCTGGTGAACGTGTTTGGGTGTGGACGCCGATACGCCGACGAGGACTAAGTGAAAAGCTTCTGCGACGGTACTTCGGACCCTACAGGGTGGTTCGACGTCTCGGCCCACTTGATTACGAGGTTGTCCCCGATGGCATCACGAACTCTCAACGACGCCGATCGCGACATGAAGTCGTCCATGTCGCGCGCCTCAAGCCGTTTCATGCGCGTTAACAAACTGAAACAGTGTTTTTTGTATTATAAGCGTATCGTAATTTATTCATTGTACTTTCTTGCATTACTATTGTACCTTCATCTTTAGGTAAAGCATTGGGACGATGCCTTTTTCCAGAGGGGGCAATGCCACGTTCCATTTCCCAAGTTTTTGTTATCGTCCCAAAACCCCACACGATTCTCAGCGCAAATCGCGCCTGCACTTTTCTAGAAGGTTCCGGACTGTAGTAGATCATTTCGATAAGATCACGCCCACTGTGCGAACGGTGCAGATTGTTCTGGAACCTACGCCACCGCCAGCGATAACGCTAGAGCATTCGACAGCAAGAGTATAAATGCCGATGCGCTTCGCCGCTTGTCAGTTGTTGATCGAAGGCCGACGCTCCGTTCGCCCTATCAGTCCGAGACTGCTATCTGTGCAAGACTGCTGCTGTAATTGGACTTTTCGTTTACCGGGCACAGGTTCGCCCAAATAAACAGTTAAATCCCAACACGAAGTCTCCTGTCTTCGGCCACGTCACTACCCCGTGACAATATTGACATGTTGTTAAGGTATGTGCGCAATAATTGCTTTTAATTGACAATAACACAAGTATGAACGCTGAACCATGAGCGCTGCGGATGGGCTCGGCCGTTTGGGGTATCGGCCGGTCACTCCGGTGCCTTTTAAGGTGCCGTTAAGGGTAAACAAATAGACAAATGTACAAACATACATACAGATTAAATTTTGTGTGTCGAAGGTCCCCAAGAAAGACTATCGTCTTTAGAGCACTCCGGCATGCGGAATCGAACCTGGGACCTCTGGTTCGTGAAAGCGAGGCGTTAACCACTGAGCCACCCCGGAGCACACCCTTCACCGTTCAAGCGGCAAGCTACTTATATCTACCATTTACCGCTGCTCACGAGCATCTCTAGGCGTAATTGTGTTTTCAGCATTAACAGCAAGATGGTGCCACGAGCACGCGTCAACACACCACGCGGCGGCTCCGGCTCTAATCTCCTACGCGTACTTCACCCGGCGAGATAAGGGCGCGTCTCGTGCCGGTGAGGAGGGGAAGGTCGTACGCCTTGGCTGGCCTCGCGCTTTACCTGGAACGATTCTGCTGCAGTTACCGGGTGCACAAAGGTCACTGAAATCATTGCAGTCTCCGTTTGTGAAAAGCACGCGCTTTTCAGACACAGCAAAGGAACAAATGAGACGCTTACTTGCGTGCATTCGTTCCTATGAGTACGTTTTGTGCGTCATTTGTGCGTGAGGAACGTGGGGCATGCTTCGATCTGCTTTGCAATCTGCGCGTGACCTGAATTTGTTGTTATCGCGTTCATTGCTTCGCCTTTCCGGCAAAGCTGTGACTTTTTTTCATAACCTCCTATTAATGTGTTTGTGAGAAGCCTTATCCGTGAATTAAATAAAAGGTAGAAGTACTTTGTAGTGAGCTTGCTTCTTTGTCACGAGTTTATCACACTAGTCTAGGCCTGTTACTGCATAAGTAAGTGTAATGCGACGCCTGTTGACCAAACCAAAAAAACTATCAAATTACAGTTATAAAAGTATTCTGATTGAAACAAGTACTGGCGCTTGTGAATAACGCAAACTTTTCTGCTTTCGCCTTTCCCAAGTTGGGCTCCCGGTGAAGTGGGCGCCTAATTAGGAGAGCCGAATAATTCAGCGTGCGCAGCAGCGAAAACCAATGGCAGGAGAAAGGCAGGAGTGCTGGCAGCCAAATGAGAAATATAGCGACTTAATGAGGGAAGCAAAGAATGAGATGTCTGTATGAAGGGAGAGATGAGCAAACAGCAGTCGGGAGGAAAGCGAGAGACAACTTATTAAGCCAGCAAACCGGAATGACAATGTCACACGCTCAAAAGCGCAACAAAAAAAAGCGCAGTACAGAACGCAGCATAAAAGCTGACACCAAGAATGCCGGACCGAAATACGCACTGACGTATGAGCTAGAAGGAAGCGTTTGTGTGAGAAGCCATACTGAAAAAAAAACAAAAAAAAAGTGCAGTTGTGCTCCTAAGAATCATCCGACGAGAAAGTGGCTGTCTTTTTGTTTTGTAAGAGCAGAGGGGGTGGTGTCGGAGAAATGTATACACTCATAAAAAAGGATGTCGACGACTACGCCTTTATCTTCCCCGACTTGAAGCGCCAGTGCTATGAGAGAGGACAAAATGGGTCATTGTCCGGGGTGCAGATTTTTGTGCATTAGGTGTAGAAAAAAAAGCGAAGGAAAAGTGCCGAGAAATGCTCAGCTGTGCCGAGTGCCATCGGAAGAGTCAGCACAACACAGAATAATGGAAGCTGATCTTCATTTTGAAGTGGTTTCTTATGTGACATCTGATATGGCATTTTTTTTATTTTACCTATGACTGCCTAATAAATAACATAAGATTGATCATGTATGGATGAATCCACGCATATTGTACAAAAAACCATCAATATATACTTCTTTCTCCTTATTTGTCTAAATAAAAAGACATCTTCTAAGTTGCATATCTGACTGTGCAAAATATAAAAAGGCTATTTTACGATGTTCAAGCAATCATCGCCATACATTTCAATCGAACTTACAAAATAAAGAATGACCAGCTGTTTTTTGCAATAATGAAGCTCACTCATGTGTCTCTAGCCGATGAATTCACAAAACATCGTTATAACTTCCTGGTTGGACTTGGTGGGGGAACAATATTGCTGTTTTAAAAATGAGGAGTTTCTTTACATATAGAATCTAGATTGCGTTTTTAAAACACGTGACTCTTGAGTCACATGCGGCCCACGATTTCACGAAGCATAAAGGTTTGTTACTCTGTTGAACGGTTCCCGCAGTATTTTCACGTCTATCGCAATTGGAACTTTTTGGTCGGCTAGGTTACAGAGACAATACTGCACTTAAGGATTTCTTTTTTTCTTTTATTTTCAGCAAGTTGAAAACAATGACATGAAACATGGCCGTGCAACAAAACCGATTTACGAATCTTCGTCAAGATTTTAGTCATTGCGGAAAAAGTATCTATAGCTCTCCCAAAACTTGATGTCAAATCTTATTCAGAAACAATCCGTATATGGGTCGTGCCTTTCATAGGCCACATTAGGCAAGATTGTCATAACACTACCTGCCCCCCCCCCCTCTCCCTACACACTACACTACTCCAACGTTCTTCGCTGGCCCAGCCCTTGAATAGGTTTTTATCTGACTGAGACAGCCCAATAAAGATGTTTTTTGTTTCCAAAATATGCATTATCAACGCTCTTAACACACTGGAGTCAGACAGCATGTGTGAAACATTTTGGTGTGCTTGAAATTTATCCGTCAGCCAGCATCTGTAACACAGCACCACTGGAATAAACACTGTCACTGCGTGTCCACACAACTCCCAGTATTTGCAAAGTCTGAGTCTTACATGCTGCTTTAATGCCTAAAAACGCCGTTTATATCGCGAAATGACAATTATTTTCTTTTTTATCAATCAGGTGCGACTGACATTACAATGAAGTGAACTTGAGACGAAAAATATGTTGAATAAGATTACTATAACATTTCTAAACAAAAACATCCTGCCTACTCCACCTAAGCATCGCCGGAGGTGATAAATTAGATAAAAGATAAAAATGTGCAAATACAGCGTTGGCACAGCTGGCGCTAGTATTTTGCTTGTCAAAGTTATTTTTCAGAGATCTTATTTGTGTAATACGTTACTGCGAAGCCACGCCCTCGAAATGAAAACAGAAAGTGATTGTTAAGGTGTGGATATTAAAAATCACCTAATGCCTTTCCAATCTCAACAGTGCAGCTTCTAGCAGTCTCGAACTTGCGTACTCATTTGAAGCAGCACGTTGAAAGTATTTGAATTTTTATGTCAATGCTCCATCAAGCTTTACACTTAGTCTCATGGTTGGAACCCGCTAACTGAATAACCTCAAGACAACTTGTCTAGGTTTTACGGGTGACATTTTGCCAATAAAGCAAATCCTCTCGCTGCTGTTCCAAAAATAATTTTAAAAAAATAAAAAAGACGCCACCAGAACAACAAAACTGTACAAAACATTTTTGTTAGACTCATTATAACGAAAATAGTTTCGCCGGTGCTGAAAATGTGCTCAATATTGATGCTAGATCTTAGTCATTAACCATTATAAAGCAAAAAAAAACAGTCGTTAACGATAAGTTTTGAGTCACTAGATATGGTTTAACGGCACAGATGAAAATAATTCTGTCCATGCATGAATATTTACGTCAGATATTTTGTAGGCTCTCGGCCAGCTCATTTGGTGATTAAAAACTTAGTTAAACCTCAAACGTTTGTGAGAAAGTGACGCAAAACATGTAGAAAATTTTTCTCTTTCTTTTTATAGAATCACTACCGGCTTTGCTGAAGTGGTGCGTATAATTAAGCCTCTGCGTTTATCAACGCCGATCAAAGTGCGGCAACCTTCTAGAACACGTTCACTTCACTATAAAACTTTAGGGAACCGAGCAGTACAGTTTCAAAAGCTGAACAATAAACAATAAAATAAATTTTAAGGGTCTGCCACGTAAAACGCCGCAGATGCTGCATAGAAAGAAGTAGAGAAAGTAACGCCGTTTAGAGTTAACATTGATGAATTGTTTTTCGTTGGCGTTTTTTTGTGACATGCTGTCACCGCGGGCAACCGCAACAGCAGCTGCGCCAAAATGGTCACGACGAAATGCTCAGAATTTAGCTCCGGATAGCTGTTTTGTTTCTGGCGTGCGTTGACAATTTCGTGGTGGAGAACAGAGCAAGACAAACAAACCTAAATTTGTTACGCTTTGTACGTTTCGCCGTAGGTAAACATAAAATATAGAGCTTGGTGTCCGCCATGACCCTGGTACGCTATTTAAGTAAACAAGGTTTCAACAAGGTATATTTGGTGGGAGCCTTGAAAGCTTCTCGGTATTCTGCACCGCAGAAGTGAAGGGAGGGCAGGGGGTGCGTGGCCGTTTGTATTAGCGAGGGTGCAAGCGAGGTTTCTTCGCGGTGCGGTTGTTGCGATATTCGGCGACAAGCGAGGATTTTCCATCAGCCAGGCGGTGGAGGCAGACCGAAAAGCGAGGACTGACGAGCTACTCTGTTAGCGGGACCTCCTTGTTTACTTCCTTTTCCGCAGGGAATGGCGGCCGCTATTTATCATCATCGTGAGAGTTGCATTAGGGCTATTTCAACCCACCTATCTGCACTCAGTAACGCTGACGAAGCCTTTCTGGGCTTTCCGGCTGATACGGATGTAAGGGACGACGTTAAATAACATAAAAATAGCGTGTCGCGTGGGCAGTGCGGGAAGATGGCCAACCAAAGAAAAAGGGTGAGCACCAACACTGCAGGGAGGTTTTTCTCGCGATGGAACTGGCTGGGCTTGAAGCTGAGTAAATTCAGTGGTATTGAAACTAGGACGAGCGCGGTTTCAGGAGTATCACGGGGTGTTTTGGTATTCTAGACATTACCTGCGTTATCACTGCAACCGAAAAATCACAGCATATTCTCGGAGTGAATGATGATGAGTACGCGAAGCGTTTGTCTGTACGTCCGTGTGTATATTCGTAGGTCCGTCTGGACGAATGCATGCACAAAGAGAAGCACAGATGCATGGACGGATGGAAGCACGGACGAATGCACGGATAGATTGATGCATGAACGGAAGGATGGACAATAGAAAGGATGGGCTGATAGACAGATGGACGGACTGATGAACGAACGGATAGATTAGATGAACGGACAGGAGCGCGGACGCACCGATGGATGGACGGATGGGCGAACGGATGGATACCCGCTTGGTCGCACACCAGAACAGAAGAATTAACGCTTCGTCCTATTTATCATTATTCCTTTGTAGATATGCTGTGAAAAGCACTAACGGTGCCTAGTTATATTATTCCCGAAAATAATGGATGAATTGATGCTATGAGCAAGCAACCTCTTTATTACGGGGCGGTGACATTTGTGCCACCAGCCTCGCAATAAAGAACAACCGAAAAGAAAAAAAATACTTTATGTTTGCCTAGTGCCTCATCTACATTGATGAAATCGATTTATACAAACAGCACCATCTATTGAAGAGCTCATAAACTAGAGGTGGCTACTACTGCTAAGACCCCGCCGTGGTGGTCTAGTCGCTGAGGTACTCGGCTGCTGACCCGCAGATTGCGTTAGCGAATTACGGTTGCGGCAGCTGCATTTCCGAAGGAGTTTGAAATGTTGTAGGCCTGTGTGCTCAGATTAAGGTGCACATTAAAGAACCCCAGGTGATCGAAATGTCCGGAGCCCTCCACTACGGCGTTTCTCATAATCATATGGTGGTTTAACGACGTTAAACCCTACATATCAATCATTATACTACTAATACTACTGGTATCACTACTACTACTACTACTCTTACAGAAGAGGGAACGACCCACGGCCTACAGAGCGTCGCCCCTAAAAATTTAGACCTTGCGTTTTTGTTTCTCGTACCATACGTACCTGAAAGTCATGGTTGCCTGCAACCGTTCGATTGTATTTGGTGTCTCACAATGTGTGTGCTCAGGAAATTTCCTGTAAAATATTTTGGCTTAAAAGGCATAAGTGAGCAATTATTCACTGGTGGTCATCACTGGTGGAATAATTATTCACTGGTGGTCATTAGTAAATTTACTGATGTTCAAAATGGCAAAAATTACCATCCTCCCTTCCCATGCCCGCGCTATAGTGATGATCAATAACCTTGGTTAGGACAAATGTCACTCCAGCTTCCCTTTAAGCAGTAAACGAATATGCGCGAAATAGAGAAACGTATTCCTAATGCATAGTTGATGCTAAAAGCTGCTCAGGTAACCTAATTTATTTTAATCGAAACAATGTCTTCCAGTTCCAGCATGAATCCTAGCAGCTACCTTGTTCAACTCAGACGTACAATGCTGTTCTCTATCTTAATGAGACACGGTTTGCGAAATCGCTGACCAAGTCACGACCCGACGCCGTCTCTCTGTCGACGGCGGCAGCAGCTCTGCACGGCGCGAGACGACGCTCTGCACAAGAAAAGTTTTGCTTCGCGTTGCTTATGCATGCGATCTCTCGCTTCCTCTCTCTCCAGTAACTCCCGCGGGACTACTTCGAGCGGCGGTTCTACGGAATTGAACCTCATTAGTGGGGCAGCCATTTACGAGCAGAATGCAGCGGCGAAACTCTCACAAGCTCGCCCAGTGCACTGCACGCGTCTGCCACGTCAGCGCAGTTTGCACGCACACACTAATGCGTTGGAGGAGAAACACGCGCGCAAAAGAGGACGTGTTCGTGTCATTCTAAACTGCGCCCGCCATTTGCGGTTACCATGGCTCCCTTGAATTGTTGCGGTCAGTAACTCTTTTCTGTTCTCGTGTTCACTTTCGCTCACTGTGTTTCTGTTTACGTTTGCTAAAAGAAGTCGTCAGGGTTCCCGTTAGCTCACTGTGTGACCCGAAATTCTTGTGTTCAGCGATGTCATTGCGCGGAGTCAGCTTTATGTATTTTTCAACTCGTATCAATCGCCACTGTCAAGCTCCACTTTCGTATCCTTTGAGTAACGTTGTCCCTTTTATGGGTAACAATTTTTTTTGTTTTGCTGCCGTTATAACATATGTTGTGGTGGAAACATTGCAGCGTTGCTGAAGAAGCCGTACGTTTTTGACCATGCGAAGACGACAGGTAACAAATAAAGAGGAGAGGTGTAATGATAAAAAGTATTGCGCGTGGCCATTACATGAACTGTGATCGTATGAAATCTCTGTAAATATTTCTGTTTCTTTAAGTGTTCTGGTGAGAAAACATTTCTTTGTAGTGAAGTACATTACCTTAATGCGTTATTCTTCGCCTGTACACCTAATCTATAGTGGTCAATTTACAACACATTTATGCTGCGCTGTAGAAAGACAGCTATCAAACGCGAAAAGTTTGTCAGCTTAATTATTATAAGCTGTTAAAGTGGGTCAGTGTACTGCAACCCTTCAATAATTTATATTCAGATAAATTTTATAGATATACAAGGCATGTGGCCTCGCTGCGGTAATTAAACGTAGAAATAACTGCGATGATAGCCAAGCTTTGGCTAGACGGTCACAAGTTGCAGCTTGCGTTGTTAGCTTCGTGAAGTGGCACTACATGTATCTGTTTAAGAATATGTACTACGAATCTGTCATGTGTTAGGTTTTTAATGTTAAGTACTGTCACAGAGAAAATGGTCGCAGTTGGAAAATAAACAGAACCATGAGGTACAATGATATTCCTTTGTTATTTGTAAAACTAGTTTTAAAAGAGAGTTACAAGTAGGAAGAAAAGAAAAACGGTCACTGTACAAACACATTGTCCAAGAGTCCAGATTAACATAAGCTAAGAAAGTCAGCGTCCACCGTCTACGAAGTTTATTTGACAGCTTGGTTGATGTCGGAAAATCATGGTGATGATTCGGCGAAGGGTAGCCGATGGTGGCGGCGGTAGTGCAGCAGGGAGGATGATAGGTGCTTCCTGGAAACCCAGACAAGGTGTCATGACAAATCTTGCTAAGTGCACTCTGAAAATTATTACCGCAGCAACGTGGCGTTGCAGTCGTCGTCCTTGCCAGTTGAAGAGGTTCCCACCGGGTAACTGGCTCAAGCCCGGAACCCAGCTGCCTTGAGACTCCCTCCTCAAACAGCTCGGCACGAACATCTTCTCACAGGCTGATACTATGATGATGATGATGATTACCGCAAGAATCACAAAACCTCCTTCGGGAGATCAGCCACGGGCATTCCAAAAACCTGCCACCTCGTCATCTTATTTCTCCTGTCTTCTCTTTGCCCCGCCCATTTGTTGATTAATTGATGGACCTTTGGCCCTGCGCATTTTCTTTACCTGCACTTTTTTTCTACATTCTGAGGAAGTTACCACAGTTTCGGTTTCGAAGTCTCACAGACACAGACAACACACCACTCCAGTCCAGCAGTTAACGTCCATAGTGTCCCTTACTCATCTTTCCCAGAAGAGAATTTCCAGAAGAGAATTTTTTTCTAAAGAAAAACGTTGCAAAATGTTGCGGGCATACAAGCTGTCAATTTAATGGTAATGCGGAACAGGCGTCAAGTCCTATTCAAATAATTCATCCCTATATTTTTTGAGCCTTATAAGTACTCGACAAGAAGGTAAAAATCCTGAAAGACAAGTCTCAATCTTAGAACTGTGCTATATAAATGATTCGGTTGAGTTAGGTACAACAAAAGCTAGTGATTAGTTCATGTCTCAAAGGCAGCTCCAAATAAGCAAAAACAAGAGTAAAATCCAGGTTTTTGTCCGTGTTGTAGAAACCAACTATCACCACTCGGCACCCGAGACACACCACCCGAGGTGGTATAGCAAAGTGGGAGACAAAACGTGCTGCCGCTATTCTAATAGCTGGGATGGACTTGCTGGTCACTTGAAGATGGAGTAAAAACGCTGGATAAGTTCTAGTAGGCTGAGCAAAACTTGTATTTATAGACTGTACAAAATATACACAAGTACGGACATCAACGTTACAGAAAAAAAGGGTCTATAGAAATGAACCGTCTTCTGTAAAGTGACCCTACGGGATTCGGCAAGGCCGATGGTGCCTAGCACCTCAAGGCCGGTTTACAACGCGTGGCAGAGCTCCGGGGTCTCTTCTTATTCCCTCGTTGCTCCACCCTTACACAACTCTCGGCGAATCGTCGCCTGCTTGTCCACTGATACACTCGGTCGATCAAACCCCGGGCACGTGGGGGCCTTCTCTCCAATTAATACATTAACAAAAATGTAATTAGAAACAAAACTAGAAAAAGTCATAGAGGCTTGGGCAAGCTTTGCGGTGCACAATTATCTAGACAGAGCTACACGTACTGGGTATTACGGCCATAGAACGACTTCCCTGTAACACGTGAACTTCTTGACGACGGGGCAATGATCCGTTTGTCCTCTGTGGGCTGTAAGGGGAACCGCTCACTGACTGCCTGTGGTTCCACTTACGAGCTCATTTGCAAGAATTAACGCGGGAGCAGTCAAGACATGACAATTCTGCAGTATATAGGCACCCCAGGCACCGACTTGTCACAAGCCCGCCCATTTTCGAGAGATACCCTACCGGACCGGAACGAAAATAAGGTTCACGGCAATCACTGCGGTTTCGCAATGTGCGCCACCAATTTTGCAGGTGCGCAAACAGTACACTGCCGTGGCATAAGCCGAACCGATGCCAGGAGTCGCCGTGGTGCGCTAAGTCTCAGAAGAGGCCCATTCATGCGGCGGCTGCCAGTGCCTTGAGTCAATTAGGGGGGTCGTCACAATGACGTTTCTAATCCCTGCTGCCCCTGTGGGGTTGGGTTTCTTTTCCCCGATTTAACAGGAACTCGAAACGCTCGGCTGTATCTCGTGCTGCTGAACTACGGGGCGTACCATGGTGACACCAGACTGTCTCTGCGTTCGCGGCTAATCTGGTCGGGCACGCTTCGACCGAGTGCAACTAAGGCAATGCTTGTGTGCCAGAGGCTACATGCCTCCCCCACGCTTACGACACAAAGCAAATAAAAGCAAACTAAAGATGTCGCGCTACCAATTGCTACTGCGGTCCTACAAGAATCCTAAGCTTTATTTAACTGAAACAGTTTTAGTTAAACCTCCACAATGTTGCTCAACGTTCTGGCAAGGCTCGGCCATGTCTTGATATATTGTTTAGGCGTTTTGGCTGTCCTTGCAAAATCTGTCTTTGAACAAAATTTGGTAAAATGACTGTACATTCTGAAACTAAGCCACTGATATCTCTTGAGCAGAAATGAATAATGGTACATATGAATTTGATGAATAATTGTAATAAAATTTATTTTGAACAACATGCTCATTCGAAGCTTTTTTTATAGTGTAAATCAATAAACTTCGAGGTTGCGGTATGGCTTAATCATTCCCATATGGACGATTCACGTCTTCCCAAAGATCTGGATATGTGAAGCCCTCTGGGCCTGAAGTCACATCAAACGTAGTGCGAAGTTCCACTAATAAGATTGTCAGTAATACCTGGTGATAAACAAATATTTTGAAATCCCAGGAAAACAAAATGCACCCATGCTCACTACCAGTTTTTTTAATAATAATATAATAATAATTATACAAGTGGCGTTTGTTTGGTTTGTTGTACTTAACAAATTTTCGTGTTTGAGTAACTTGCATTGCATTGGCATCTGCGTTTAGTACTTTTCTGTTCTAACATTTATAAACTATGGATTGCACACTTAAAGAGTATTAGAAAACTCTCAGGCGCGATGCCTAGATCCCTATTTGTTTCACGAACTTTATTCCTCACTTTTTTCGCTATTGTTGACTCGTTTACTTGTTGCGTCATAAGAGACATATGAAGTGCAGTCAGCTTAATCCTGCAGTCGGCATATTCATAAAAACACAACTCAAGTGCAACAGAAATGTTCTGAAGAAAAATATTCTGTGAAGTGCTCTGAACCTTATTGTAGCATTAGAAATATCCCAGTTGCCATGGTTAACGCCATCATACTATAAGGAACTCCCTTTTAACAAAACGTTAAGGTGACGCACAAGAGAGCTCTGCAACACTCTAAACTCCTGAATGCGTAGTACTCCTGAATCCCCAGTACACGCGTTTCCCCGGCACTCCAATTTCGCCGCCCTAAATGTGAATAGACACAACGCTTCAACGTGACCTGTCCCTCCATGCGATCCGACTATAGGATACTTTTCCGTAAGCATAACAACAAATAAAAACAAAGAGGCACCAAACGAGGGCGGAGAACAAAGCCTCTTCGAGGTGGGCCACCTCTTCATTCATGCAGATGTGTGAGCCCGTAAACAACTGCGTCCTCATGTGCCTTCCAACCAAGCGTTCGCTTTCACGTCAGGAGCCGCGGCAGGCTGTCGCAAACCGTGAGAGCGCGTGCACTAGCGAAGCCTGTAGACAGCGAGCGGGGATTAGGGCTCATGTCGGAAACAGTTGGCTTGCTTCGCTGTTCCCGAACAAGGATGGGTGCTTGGCGTGACACTTCCTGCGCCAGGCGGCAAGCGTTATGTACAGTGCGCGAAACCGAGTAGACGCGCAAGGCTTGGATAGAAGCGGGGAAGTAATGAAAGTAGGATAACGCGTGGCTCGTGCATTATAGATGTGGTAGGGGCACAAAGCAACTTTGAAACAGGTCAACCAAGAGGCGTGACGTTGTGGTACACAGACTGCAATCGTAAGCAGTGCGCCAAGCACTACGACATATACACTTTCAAAATCATAAGTGGAAACAGAAAAAAATAAAAAAGACAGACAGGCACGTTAACGAGGGCTGAGGATAAGAAAGTTGACTGGTGGTTAGCAATGGCAGGATGATGACGCGGCATTGGGACGCACCGGAAGTGAAACTTTCGGCAACAAGTCCCATGGATCAATTTTAACCGTCATCGTGATACAGAAGGCGGCGGATGATTTCTGAATAGAACAAGTTTTTATAATTTCTTTGTCATGATTACCGCCTGTCTTTTTTATAGGACATTGGTGATTATGATGTATTGATATCCGTTAAGGAGTTAGTTTGCAGCTTCCAGAGTAAGTTTTTGTCAATCTCCGTTTGTTTGACTTGGCTGACAAACTTGCAAACACTAAGAGTATGTTGTGTATGCTTAGCTGACATTCCGATGAAAATTGCGCTTCCTTCGTAGATATGATTACAAAGATGCTGGTGCTTCTGTCTGGTGCTAGCTACGCCTTGTCTCTTACACGACAAATTTTGCATAGTAAAAGCTCTAAGGCAGGGGGAACAAACTTCTAGTTCATACGTGAACTATAAATATTCTACCACTACAAAACCATCCCTGACTGTTCCAAGATTTGAGTAGTGCTTCTTGTGCGTCTCCGTATAGGTATTTTTACTTACTCATCATGCACGAAAATAAACAAGTTAACACATCAATAGACATTGACTTGCTGTAAATTAGCACAACAATGTGAGCATTAGTGCCAGGGAACAGTTAGCACTGCAAATATTCTTTACTCTGTCGATAAGCGTTTATGTAACGTAAGAAGAGATTCTATGAAGCTCATCAAGAGGAGCTCAGAAAGATCACAGAGGAGATTCGGGACTCTTACAAATTTTCTCCCAACTGCTGCGTTATGGGTACAGCCCTAAATTTTGCAAGAACAACTTGTGCGTACATATAAAAGTACGAAAAAAATTGAAGTGAAAATTATGTTCAGGATTGAACGACATCGTACCACTATATTCAACACAGAAGGCCCCAGATTATTTCAGTCTGTTGTTCCCTTTCGTATACTATTCATAAGTTTGTTCCATGAGATCTCTTTCGGGGACCTGACCTACAACAGACAATGTTTTTGTTTCAGCCTGATTGCAATATTCTTTAGCAGCGCCATTGAAGTTCAAAATATTTTTGCGATGCTGTGACGATGAATAAGGATGTCATGACACAATGTGTGTATAATAAGAACAATAGGCAGACCCATGTCTAGCTTAAGCAATCTTTGAAGGCATACGCGTGGGCTAGCGAAGGCGACAAATATATTTAGGCTAGATTACGGAAATAAGAAGAAAATAATAATTTATAAGTAACAAAAAATTGTGGCGTAACAGCCACGCCACGGTACGCAGTTGACACTCTTGGTATTGTTCAATGGTTGATGTGGTTCAACAAGCCTCAAAATAAATTATTACAGAGTTGCCTGGTTCAAAGAAGCGAGCTTAGTTGTTTGAGCAACAAAACTTGCTTTATAAGAAAAAATGTCCAATAGGCTTCCGTTATTATATCTATATTTTTTTTCATTCAACTAGGTAAAGCGCTCTTGTGCGTCACCACCGGTATGTGCTAATAACTTTAGTGCTTGCTGCCTAGAGCCTGCACATCAGCACACGGGTATTGTGTACGCAACTATTGAAACAGTGTGCATTACTGAACTCATTCAGATGCTGAAATTCTATAGTGCATGCCTATGAACAAAATGAAGACTAGGTTCTTTGAAGTGTTTTTAACAGCTGAGACTGCAGTACCGTGGCGACCATATTAGTGAAAAGTAGCCCCGTAAATAACACAGCGTTAGCTCTAGATGCTCAGAAATGCCGCCACAAAACACGCACGCGGACAAAACGGGAAACCCTCACGCAACGAACCTAAAACAAAAGATGCCTGTAGTCTAGAACGAAGCAGGAGGATTGAAAGAAGTGTCACCACTATCTTGATGTCGGCAGCAGCGCCGTCATCTTGCACACTTTCTGAGAAAGTCTTCAGAAGTTGCATGCCACCAGGCTTTCCGAGCTGATAGGCCTCTCGGTTTAAATTGGAAGTTTCGCAAAAGTCTTTCCACCAAGGCGTTTCAGGTCAAAGGCAGGAGGAAAGCTAATGTAGAGAAACAAGTGAATCAATAGCTAGCACAAAGGGTAGCGAAAGAAGAAACATTCCTCGAAAGCATCATGACGATTGCAATACCCTTTATGTTCGATCAATACCCGCTGAAACACGACAAGGTGCTGTAGAGGGTAGGCATGTGCGACGGCAAATCGAAAGCAATATAGGGGAGGGCGCAAGTGCCAAGCAGACGATGAAAGGCCACGTTCGAGAGGTATAATTTAGTCTTGGATCCAACACTCGCTAGCGAAGGCGTGTGGACATTTTGGCGTAAACTTGGATAAAAGCTGTATGAAGCACTGTGTTTTGTTCTGAAGTTAGAATATAAGAGCTTGTTTAAAACTTCATGGGTGGACAGAAATGGCGAAGTGCCTTTTTATTGTTTGATTCATAATTATAGTGTGGCTTTGACATGTGAAACGCCGAGAACTTAACAATTTCACAAAAGAAAATATGACAAAGAAAAGTGCACGGCGAATCGGAACTGTTGGCATTACACCCCAGACCGTTTAGCATGAAGAAACTTCTGGACCCGTGGCCAACTGGAGTTTTGCCGTCACACGATTTAAAAGCATTAACACGTCTTTTACAAGACAGCGGAATTGCTGACAAGTACTAAGAAATAACGAGCTTTCATTTGTATAACACATGTACTTATTATGTGCAGTGTCATGTGACAGCCATCATGTGTGTGTGTAGTGAAGTGAATGACGTATCAACTCTTATGTACACACGAGCGAATACATCTTCATAAGGACCAGACGTGTGCTCTGCTGTTTTGTGGTGGTTGGACCGAGTATTGACGAGGGATCATATCAGAGATTTCATTCGTTGGCTTTCGAACATTTCCTTATCATTTTGTTGTGATATGTGCGTATAAGTGTGCCTTTGCTTATCAGTGCCCGAGTGTTCTATTTCCCATGCACTGCTTTGTATGTTGTACTTCAAGATACGTGTTCAAGTTCCACTCAAGGGCTAAGGAGTATCCGGCGTCATAATTGTGCGCCAACATCTCCTTATATATCTTATCAATAAAAAAATCAAACAAGCTTACAGTGTGCGCAAGAAAACTTGTTCTTTTATTTGTCTAATAAATACAAGATTTAGAGCCTGAGATATTATATATGAGGAATATATTACATGAGTGAGAACTCCAAAGCAAACGTCGGAGCCGAAGGATGGAGACACAATGTAGTGGCTGTGAGCGTCTCTGAGACTTCTACTTCGGCAATAAACTTCTTCAACTTACACATTGCAGATCTCAATAGTCACTGTCGCAATGATCTAATGGTTCACTTCAATATCGTGTTAAGCCGCAGTCATGCGTCTATTGATTGAGTTAGTTTAACCAATTCATTTCATAATTACAACGACACCAATTATGCACTCAGGTTGTACATACAAATTTTTCTCCTGCATCGTGGTTTTCGGTTACTTCCAATACTTCCTTGCGAAAATACCAAAAGTTGTCTTGAGTCAGCAATCTGAAAATATTTTCAATTATGTTGTAACATAGATAGGTCTTACCACGTCCAACTGCTAAGGTCTAAGATATAATACGCTTTCAATTACTTCATTTCACCTAAATTGCAAATGACAATTTACGTTACAGTTGAATAACATATCTGGTCCTTCAAATACCAGCACCAATTTGGCTTCTTTTAGCGATACGGCTCAGTGCTCTCCTATAGTTTAGTACGAAGTACTCGAAATCGTTAATTATTTTTTCCAAACACATAACATCTAGAATTCTCAAAATCAGATTCTATGACAGCAAATAAATGCTAACTTTACAGGCTTAGTCAAAATGCCTCCGGTCACTTTCATTTGAATTCCTTGATTTTATTTTTCTGCTAAGTTCGACTTCTAAATTCTATTCCCTTCATTCTCTTTTCCGATCTTAATTTAGTTAGCCACTTTGACCCTTTTTGACACGACTAATGGAGAAAAATTGTCTGTAAATGCACCAAACTTTCACAATATTAGTGCTAGGCATCGATGTGTTATTGCACCAGAAACGTTGCCATAACACACCAATTTGTGTGAGCTGTATTATTTTGTAAATATTAAGGTATAGTAAAATATTGATTCTTGACAAGTGACTTATGTTCTTATGTTTGCATAAAGCATTTCAAAGCGTTGTATATAATTATTATGGAAGTCTGTGCTCAGCTGAGTGTATTCGCGCAAAAAAAAAAATCGAGACTATCGGCATTCCACGTGGAAAGCGGCAGGCCGAGCAACTTGTCGAACATGATACTGCGTCCAGCAAAATGATGAAATGCAACCGTACGCTACTTATTGAGAGTAGAAAAGGGTAGATTTATTGCGCCAGAGTTCAAATTTATAAAATCTTCAATTTAATTTACGTACCCTTACCTACTACCTGAAGCATACCACAAAATCACGTGATTTATGTAATATTGAAACAAAGAGTCTCAAAGAGTTAAGAACTAACTAGCCTCCTTACCAGCCAGTCTGTTTATTCCTTTCCGTCGTTCCGTTATATAAATAGCCCCCGATTGTTACATGTCGAAACCTCGGTTGGTCAAACCCAGCCACTTTCCTGTCATCAAAATTTCAGATGCGGGTTTTGTTGGCCAACTAATAAGCGTGTTAAAAATCATAAATGAGTTCCCAGGGACAAAAACGTAATGTCGCCACTTAGGCTGTTTTAGCCGACACTTATCGATACACAGCGATGTTCAGGCGCTTGTACCTGTGCCAATACACGCACTGGTCCTTAATCCTTGCGAAAGCATCAGCCTTACCCAATTAGCACGCTCGATTCCTCGTTAGACTTCTTTATGCACATTATCAGGCTCGGTTGTTCACACCTCGCTGAGGCTTGAAAGGATGCCTCCTCTGTTTCACAAGTGAGGGGTGCGAGTGTTGAACTGAAGTAATGATATAACGCCCATTAATGCGTCGTGGAATATTGGCGGCGAACAACACAGGCGAGGCGGTGACATTTTATAAGCTCTTTGAGCTGTCACTAAGAATGTGTCGGACCACTCATTTATCGCTGTGCCCACCTGCTTTCAGCTTATGGGTGCCTTTAGAGTAAGTGTTTAATCATCAGAGTACATGCATGGTACTCTATTGTGGGATAGCAGAATGCAATTCCTTCGAAGAAAAAACATTGGTGGGTGCCTAAAAAATTACCTAACGATTCAGAATACTTTGCACTTTACTACGAGAGTTTAGAACGTTGTCTAATACAATGACTTTCCCGCGGGACTGCATATTGTAACAATTACTTGCATGCATATTCAAACTAAACATGGTACGACTCACAGTTTCAAATGGAAGTGTCATCGTGATACCGAAATGCGACCATAGAAGATGCTCCTGTGATATGCCTGCTTGTGTGCGTTGTTTTCCAATAATTCATGCCCTCTCAACCATTCTCTTGTCAGTGATCAGCTGTTTCCAGTATACCAGTCTCATCTTGGCCAAGGGCTGATACATTTAACAGATGCCATTTTTCAGGCCATCAGCATTTTTCATGCCATGAATGCACGATCGTTGTTCTTTTTGTAGAAACTGTGATGTGGCGCTGCTACACGGACCCGTCAATGATTTTATGAGTCGCGGAAGGAAGGAAGGAAAGAAAAAGAGAAATAAATAAAGGAATAAGGAAAAGAAAAGAGAGAAAGGAATAACGCGAGGCACGCGCACACCACTCTCGAGTTGCGTGGTTCTCCTGATAGGGAAAGGATTCCTGTTTTGTTTTTGTTTTTTCGTACATGACCGACACACGCGAATGTCCACAAAGAAGCATTTCTTTATCACAGTAGCAATGGTATTCTAGGATCGCGAAAACGTGAGTCTACGTTAACAGCTGCGCATTGCACAGGGAAGCATCATCTAAGGTACCATTCCAAATAGTGCCTACTTTCCACTCCGCTCCGCTGTGTGCTGGGGATTGTCTGCTGAGAAGCAGCAGCTGAGAAGTATTGATAACGTTAGCATGAACTGATTCAACCCCTTCGTGTAGTGTCATACACGTGGCTCATAATTTTCACTAGTTGCACATACATGCGCAAAGTGTTTAGCCTAGTTTGCGTACAACATGTTTTCCAGCTTCACACGAACTTTTCGAACATACCTAATTGTACGTTTACGGTCGGCATAAAAAATATTGTGTATGCGTTTCAATCTCTACATTCAAGGCTTGCCGTGCACTTTACGTGGAAGCGAGTTCTCGTGGCTTATTAGCTTCGCTTCTTTACGGCAGCAAGTCACCTTGCCACGAGGAGGTGTTTCGTTTTCTCGTGTCAAGGTGCGCATAAAAGAGTAGCAGTGGTTTATGGTATTATTGACAAATTGACTTGCTGCGCAAACTTGAAAAAAAAAACGAGAAGAGAGAAAGGAAAGAGCACATTTGCGCTCTTTCCTGTCTTCCTTCTCGCTTTCCTTCAAGTTTGCTCAGCAAGCCGATTTTTTAAAGTATGAACCAACTAGTCTTCAATAAAATAGTGTAATTGACGTTTGCTTCTGCAGCCTAATACAAAGCACTGCTAAATGTCAAAAAAGGGGGAATATCACTATAAAAAACTAATGCAGAAAAAAGAATGAAGTCTAGTGCGTTGTCGACGTTCAACGATAGGCAGTGATCCCGGTCACCTCCACAAGCTCCAAGAGGCTGTGGAGAGCATTGAGGTTGGGAGGAGAAGAAAACAGCAGTTCGCCAGTGCTCGTAAGGTGGAATCCCTGTTGGCTCTACACAATGCTGTGTTTTGAGTGCTTCTGCGTAGACCATTGACGAGCACAGAGGAGGCGCTAACGATATAAGTATTCGATTGATTTGTGATTGATTTGTGGGGTTTAACGTCCCAAAACCACCATTTGATTATGAGAGACGCCGTAGTGGAGGACTCCGGAAATTTTGACCACCTGGGGTTCTTTAACGTGCACCCAAATCTGAGTACACGGGCCTACAACATTTCCGCCTCCATCGGAAATGCAGCCGCCGCAGCCGGGAATCGAACCCGCGACCTGCGGGTCAGCAGCCGAGTACCTTAGCCACTAGACCACCGCGGCAGGGCAACGATATAAGTATTCCCGCAACGTTCCAGGTCCATGACGGGGCGCTTCCGTTGCCTCAAAAGCACGCAGCTGTCCCCACGCAGCCCGATTTGAGACAAATTGAGTTGTGCGCTCGCACTTACTCGAGCAATCTTCTGAAAGAGGCTGGTTTGGGACGCTGGCCTAGCTGTTTTAGCATCATAGAGGACGCTTATGGGCAGTCGTTTGAAGCGTTGCCTCGTGAAATCAAAGGCAATGGCTGCTCTTGTGAGCGGCACATAACAGGAACAGTGGTGGTGGCGAGGATGTCGCAGTGTTAATTATTGCAGATTCTCACGAGTTAGGCTAGTATCTAGTGAAAGAAGACGGAAATGTCCGCGGCAGTCAATGCGGAGAACATGGTTCTCAGCAAGGTCGCAGATTGTCGGTCATTCACGAGGCGCTTAAGGGCTGGCTTCGAGTCATAGAACATGGCTGCTGCTTGCTGAGCACAGTCCTCAGCGGCTACGGGGACACCCGCTAGCTCTGCCGTGGTGGAGCTCACAACTGGGGGGATCGGGCACTGTCGGTTCGCCGCCCTAGCCGGCATGGTGCGAGCTCCAGTGGCACATCTATTAGTTCGGATTAATCTGTCCTTAAAAGCCAGTAACGCTCCTTTGATTTATTCGTGGTGCTTGCAGGCAACAACCTCTTGCAGTGCAGCAGCTGGTGCCTTCGTAACATCGGCAAGATGCAGCTGTTGTATACCTTCCTCTAGAGAGTTAATGGTAGATTACCATTAAAAATTTGAGAATGCTTGCCGAATGTGATCTTACTGTCATGGTTCCGCTCCGCGGTTCCTACCTGTACTAAGCAGACATATTCCTTTACAACTTAAGCATTTCTCCACCTATCGCAAAGCTCTGTTTTCTGCTGAGACTTTTGCACATTCTTTAGATTATGCATATCAATTTTTCTACCTACGCTTCTCCTTTCTGGGTCCAGTTTAGTAATCATGAACAGTAATTCGTCCCCTGAGTGATTCATCAAGGCATTGTCATCAGCAAATCGCAGGCTACTAAGATACTTTCCAAAAACTCTTATCCCGGATTCCCCTCAATGTATACGGCCATGGAAACCTCCTGTAAACGCGCGTTCTTTGATAGGCCCATGATAATCCCGAAAGCCCCTGTGAGCAGTCTTTTCAGCCGCTCCCTGAAGCCTATAGTTCATCAATAAGAGTGACCTACACAGTTAGAGGGATAAGGATCGACAGCGACGAAGCAATAAATTGACAAGTGAGGCATTGACCAACACAAGAAATTGAACCTGGTATTGCCTCCTGTAATTCGAAACCGCCACCTTTAAGATATCTAAAAGGTGCGTTAAAAGGCCGCTTTTTTCATTTTGGAATCCCTATTGTATTTGCTACTGATGCATTCATTTGACTGAGAAGGAGAGAGTGGGCGTTTTCTCATAGGCTTTCTCGTGTTCATACTCATTGCCCCTCCAAAATTTCGCTCCCCAATTCAAAGTACCGTTCCAAGAAACTATTTTAGCGATTTGGAAACTTTCAGTAAATGATTTACCACTTATTACATTGTCTGCCTGACTCGCTGCTTGTACAGTACCATCCACTGTTAAATAGAACACTGTGATGTGCGCCTGTAATACTGCGAGTCCCATAACTGCAAGTAGATAAGAACATTGTTCATTTCTCGTACTCGTCTATCAAAAAAAGCAAAACAGTCAACCAAAAGTAGCCTCATGATAACCTAACTCACTATGCTTTTTCCAGAGAACGAAATCTGGATATGATGCCCACGAACTTTTTTCCTTTACTAGTTAACCCGTTCATACACCTCTCACTTGAGCTTCTTGCAAGTACTTTTGTTTTGACTGCACCTACATACGTACTACTTATATACTTCCATACTGAATCTTGGGTACGGGTACCAGGTTGTCATGGCATATTCCTGAGTGACACTTCTGCAGAATTGTCTCTAGATTTTAGGTGTGCCTAATACAGCTTTTTTTGTGAATCTAGAATCAGTAATTAATTTTACTTTAAGGTTTCATAAACCTAAATGAACAGCTCAGTTTTACGCTCTGGAGTTGTGTAACAAGATCGTAAAGGGGCCCGCTGTTTGAGACAGATGAGGCTTGCCTACCATTAAGTTATGAAAAAACAAGCGCCCATTGAACGTCGCACAGCATCTTCCGCGACACATATGGATACTGATTCACGCGCTTGGGCAAAAAGTGGCTTACAAAATATATTGTCTCTCTGTCCAGTTTAGGCCAAGGGGTTCGTTCTGCGGTCTGCGGTCCTCAGGAGCTTTTGAGCATTCGCCGCAATATGGCCTTTGGCATTTGGAATACATATAAGGGAAGACCACCTTCATAAAACTATAAAGTTCAGGCAAGCACCCTTTTTAGATCGCATGCACATTTGCATCGTGGCTTTCACGTAATTGTAAGCAAATCAATATTCTTTGCGAATAAAAAGCTGGATGACAATTTATGACAATACAACCATGTTCACTCGGATACAAAGCAGTGTTGTTATTCACAAGCATTTCATGAAACATAAACAGACCTGCGTGTTCGAATGAGCCATATAGTTAGCCCGTGAATGAAACTTGCTGTCGGTTTTATAGGGTGTTATTGATACAATTAACAGGAAAGTATCTAACAGACACGCCAGTGTTGTCTTTTAACGCGTTTTGTCTCGTTATTTGTTTTACGCCATTTTAACTATGAACCAGCTCGCTAAATATTATTTTCTAAAAAGGGTGAAGAATTTAAGTTATTGGTACATTTTGTAATGAAATGTCTTCATCACTATGGTGCCAATTAGTGTTTAGGCCAAACGTAGTATCGAGCATGTAGATGGTTGGGAGGGAGGGTAGGACAATTTCGATGGCTTAAACTAAGCTGAGGACGTGACACCAGAGTTGGAGATGACAGGACGAACGGATAACAGTTAGCCTTTTCTGGTATAAAGGAAGACGCCGCCTCTGCCTCTATAGTCACCCTTTGTTTTTCGCTTGTGGCATTCACAACTGCATTCTTAGCCATGTGATGACGCACGCGCTAGCGTTTCCCGGGTTCTGTGTTTCGGTTGGAGTTCAAATTTGCCAACAGCTGCGTGCGTTGTTTCAAACTTTCTCTGCGCTAACAACAGCCCACCAGCTTGCGTCTTTGGCGGACGCTAATGAAAGGCCTTGAACTGCGGACATTTTTGCGTCCGGCATTGTGGTTGCATTTGGGTCATTATGCGAACATAAATCAATAACGAAGCAAGGCAGAGTGAAAATGGTACCAGTCCTTGTAGCTTCGTTCTAATCTTGCACTTCACTGAGTACTGCATTTCACTTCACGTGCGCCTCTCTCGTTTCACTGCTCTCATTATTCAGCAGTGCTTGTCACAGTATGAAATAACGAAAGATGATTGACACGTTGTTTGGCTAGGTACACTGGAAACCAAATTACACCCATATAGGTGTTTTATAGTGTCTATAACTCACACCCCTACACCCCACAAAATGGGTGTAGCAAGCAGGACTACACCTATTACCGTGGGCGGATTTCCGAATTTACACCCTATGGCACAAACATTTTTTAGGGTGTAAAAGCAAATGTATACACCCAAGTGGCCTTAAGAGAGTGATGGTGTAAAAGCGAATGTACACCCAAGTAGTCTTAAGGGCGTAAGGGTGTAATATTGCTATGACACCTTAACACCCTTAAAAACAAAAGTAGTGTAGGGGTGTAATTTGTCCAAACAGCAAAAAGGGTGTGGGGGTGTTTATGCTGAATAATGCCCCAACACCCATGTGAAAAATACCACAATTCGAGTGTTACCCCTTTCCAGTAGACCCCTCTGGAAGCACGTGAAAGCTTACCCTTTACCATTCATGTGCAGATGTCCTATTGTAGTGGCTCCTGCCACAGTGTGGTAATCCTGGCCCTAGCACAGCTTTTATGGTGCATATATGAAGCACGGCACATAAGGCTCTCACATATAACCTGTAATAATAGCTGAATGCGAAGGGATCACTCAAAATGAGCTGTCACACATAACACAACGTTCACAAAGTCATGTCATAGTGCAAAATGAAATCAAGCTTTGTTTTATTAGACACAGAGCACATACAGGCTTCATAGACAAATTGTACCTTAATCGAAAGCCTTTTTCAATTCTGCAGAGCAGAATGCTATTTGCTACAAAAGAAGACCAGAAATCAGACGTCAATGGTACGGCAGTGAGCTCTAACGACCAATGCATGCTTATCAAAGTACAACAAAAGAGCCTTTATTTGCACTTAAAAATGAAAAACTAATTTTAACACGCTTCAATGCAGCACAAAAGCACAGTGCAGTGAAGCATACAAACAGCAGGAAGAGTAGTGTAATGCAGCATGCCTTATTTCTCCAATATACTGAAATAATATATCAATGCACACTACAATTGCCACATTGATACGCCACAGTTTGCATGTGTTGTGGCATGCCTTATGCATATTATGCAAGGCTAGCGCTATTCTAATGAATGTAATGACAAAACAGTCTTAAAATGGCATTTTCATTTCACAATAACCCTTGTGTGTTCAGACATTCAGAATACTGGAGAAACAATAATACAGGAGTGAAAAAAATAGGCAAAATACAATAGCTAAACAGTGTCACTAGATACTCACCATGCAGAATAATTGATTTAAAGATGTAAAATATCAAGCGCATCACATAATATGTCCCCCTGAAACAATGCGACATCAAAGAACATAAAATGGACACACAAAAGCAGGGTGAAAGAGTAACCACTTACAGCTAGCAGAGGTGGAGCAGCCAAGCTATCATCTGGAGCAATATTTTGGAGCATCATATCTTGCTTTTCGAAGAGAAAATTTAAAATTGGAGCAGGTTTCAGGAAAAACAAATGCAGCATTTTGGAGCCTGAAATTCGAAATTTACAGCATTGATTGATATGTGCAGTTTAACGTCCCAAAACCACCATATGGTTATGAGAAACGTCATAGTCGAGGACTCCAGAAATTTTGACCACCTGGGATTCTTTAACGTGCACCCAAATCTGAGCACACGAGCCTACAGCGTTTCTGCCTCCATCGGAAGTGCAGCCACTGCAGCCGTGATTCGATCCCGCGACCTGGGGGTCAGCAGCCGAGTACCATAGCCCCTAGACCACCGCGGTTGGGCTCCAAATTTACAGTAGTACAACAAATTAGACTGAATCACACAAAAGGAAAGGATATATGTAGAAATTATTTGACATCCGCTAATTCATTCAAAATACACGAGAGCGCAGCTATTTCAATAAAAGCAGTCTTGAACTGTCCCACAGTGCAAACAATGCTAACCTCCCTATTTACGAACGCTCCTCAACTGGAATCCTGTCCTTCACTTGAACTAGCTGAGCACAGCGCCACCGCTTATCTAAAAATGACGCTGCATTTCTCGAGAATCGCTTAAGGTTATCCCTGATATTGGGTGACTTGTTCTGCCTAGAGACTGTGCTGGAATCTATTTTCTCAAGTCAAGGTGAAGCATTTAGTGAAGGGACATTCTAAAATACGGGGGTAAAACTCCCAATAGCGTTTGCCGAGCTTGTCAAACTGTTTGATAGGCGACCCAGAAATTCCAGATATTTGCAAAGGGGGAGCTCAAGGGGGTGGCGAAAAAAAAAAGTGGCATACAATTTTTTTATCGTCGCCTAAGGCTGTGAAAACCTGATAAATCACTGTTAAAGACGTCCAGCACTCATACTAGTACTCGTTATTGAATGACATCTGCATGGCAGAGTAATATAGGGAAAAAAAATTCCGCTATATCCACGAAGTGAATGATGATGAGTGGGCGAAGCTCCGGAGGTAAACATGGTAAACCATGAATCCTCTGTACATTTTGCCCACTCGATTTTATTACATCGCTCCCCCTAGCGTACGTCGCCGCACTAAATCGAACGATTGCCTTCAACCAATGACACGCGCCATATGTGACATCATTCCTAATTTATAAGATCTCGCGTCTTTCATCAACTACAAGTACCGCTTTCTAGTTTATAACATCTTGCATCTTTTCATCATCAGCTACAAGCACCACCATCTAGTAAACACTACAAGAACTAAACGAGAGGTGGCTACATACAGGAGACGGTACCGCCATCTAGTGAACACTGCAAGAACTAAACTAGAGGTGGCTACATACAGGCTACAGGGGACGCACAGCCCACGCCCTAAGGAGCTTTGCCCCTAAAAATATTTTGTGTCCTGTGACAGCGAGTATTAGAAGCCACTTCCAAATCATAAAGCACTTTTCCGCATAGCGAAAGCGTACTCTGGCAAAAGCGACTTAAAAAGATTTATGGACATCATAGAAAGGGGGGAGAACTTTCTTTTAAAACCGTTCTACTCTTTTCTTTTGCTGTGAGGTTAGAATATAGTCAATTAAAAGTTATAATTACGGTTGGTGCTCTGTATTAGATTGGATGATGATGATCCTGCCTCAATGGTTTAGTCGCCAAGGTACTCAGCTGCATTTTTCATGCAGGCGAAAACGCTGTAGGCCCATTTGCTTAGATTTTGGTGCAGAAGAACCCCAGGCAGCCGAAATTTCTGGAGTCCTCCCCTAAGGCGTCTCATAATCAAATGGTGCCTTTAGGACATTAAACTGCACACATCAATCAGTTGGATGGTGATGCGCCAACTTACATTGAATAATTAATGTTATGTTTCTTGATAAAATTAACAATACTGAGAAAAAAATGAGGCTGGTTCGGCATTTCATAATGGTTTTGTGCAATATTAGGAAATTGTATCCAATTGACACAATTGGCGGGGCTGCTGTTCTCTTGAACATGCAAATATGGATACGAAAATAGCATGTAATATTGTGCTACAGACATTATTATGTGCTGTCAATAGACATGAATGCCTGAATTGAATAATCCATTTCACGATGAAACCACGACCGCACAAAGAAAACACATGGACAGAACAGGTGCTCACTAGCAGCTGTTTGTACCATATATTCATAATATAACATATATTCATACACACAACCTTAAAAAGGTGGCGAGTCGGCATGAAGTACTGATGGAGTTCGTGCCCCTAACAAACTAGCAAAGTTTCGCCGGTGCATCACTGGAAATCATGCTGAGCAGCTGAAAGGCTGTAAAAAGAAGCATGCGGGGCCATTCATGAAGCCTGCCACTGAAGCGGTTTACAAAATACCCCTATCGTGCAGAAAGAGACATGTTACCCAGACGACGAGGCACTGCGTCAATGATCAAGCGAGGGAACACGCCCTTGCGGCAAAGAATAACGACGGTGCCCGTAAAATAGCGCATGTCACTTCATGTGGATTCACACCAAGAGCAATTTCGAAGGGCTTTCATAAAAGAAACGGGGTATCGATTGCGTTAGCAAAACTTCACTCATCATGTATGAGCTGGAAGCACGGTATCTAGCGATTATTTGTCCTATAGCTTGATTAGGTAAGGTACGGCCCGAGATAGTTGCACATGCGTTGACGAAAAGTGGGTTTATATCAGCCCGTTTCCTCAAGAAATAAACAATTGCAAATGAGTGCCCATCCCGTTTATGTGTTTTCTTTGTTTGTGTGGTCGTCATTTTGGCGCAAAATTGACTAATATTTAATGCAAACATGCAAAAACTATCCCAACAGCGAGTTCTACTAGATATGAATGCCGCTGCTGCTCATGTGAACAACAATAGCACGTGCAGCCGCCTTAGAACTGTCAAAAAAGCAGTGTTATACAGTGCCTCAGAGGAGGCCCTTTCAATATACTTCTGGGTAAATAAATGGCTTAATAAGCATAGGACCTTTTTCTGTGTTCATGGACACGCTGTTAGAGTGATTTCATGCCAAACGCCCAGCCATTTTGGCGACCATATCAAATGCACTAGAAAAATATTGTGCTGATTAACTGTATTGAAAGCAGTGAAATGGTAGGATATTTCGAAGAGAAAAAATGTTTGGCCACGTGGTTGCCTTCGGAACTTTCCGGAATGTCGTTTGGGTGTTGTTTGTGAAAAAAGTTATTTTAAAAGTATGTTCTATACCAAACTTGGTCTACATGTTGAGTAAAGGTTCTTGTGCAAGGTGTTTGAAGCTCAGTAATATTTTTGCAATTATACTGGCACATATGCTTCTAAGAATTTATCTAAAATGTGTTATGTTTGCAATTTTTTATTGCAATACTGCAGTTTGTATGAATATCTGAGTAGTCAATACTTACTCCACGCAACGTACATTTTGAGCAAAAAATATTTGAGACCTCTCAAGCTGGTAAACTTTATGAGAAAAAATCATAAATTCTACAAAATCGTAATTTTTGTTCATATTGAGGTGCGATTTACACCATGTGGTGGTTCAACTAAAACTTACCTTTATACATAAATTGAAAGCAAATAAACAGTTCTTTTCATATACCATCATTATATTTTTTTGTTTTAAGGAAGAAAATATTTTTTAGCATTCCCATTGGCGCCTTTCTTCCCATTTGGTCATACGACAGCTGCCGCCTTGAAATTCCCTATTTTCATCAATAGGAAAAGTTCAAAACTTATTTTCTTCCTTAAAACAAAGAAATGTAATGATAACAATTGGCATATGAAAATACCGTTTTTTTCTGTCAATTTAGGTTTGAAAGTCATTTATTTGGACCACTCGACAGTGCAAATCGCGTATCAATATAGACGAAAATGACGATTCTGCGAAATTTGTAATTCTTTTCTCGTAATGTTTAGCAGCTTAAGAGGTCTCATAATATTATTTCCTCAAAATATACCTTTTGTGTAGTTAGTATTCATTACTCAGACATTCATAGAAAGTGCAGTATTACAATAGAAAAAAATCAAGTATAACATATTTTGGCTAAGTTCTTGAAGGCATGGTAGACAAAGAAATTACTTAACAGCGCAAACGACAAGAAGGGAAAGAAGAGACGAGCCCTGAACAATTAACCAAAGTTTATTGCAAACCGACTGCAATATGTATAAAACAATCTGCGCATAACCACGCACCATAAGCAGAATCGCACATACATGCACCGTACGTCCTACCTTATCAACAACCGTTCATATAAATGGACCCCAGATAACTAACTTCACAGCAGCTAATAAAAATTGAGGGTAAGCTAACACAGGAAGCACCAAGTTGTTGAATATAGAAGGCTTCACTAATCTCGTGCTCGCGCCGATTTTTACATCCCCCGTAATCAAACACTTGTCAAGAATTGGCCGACAACAAGACTTTTTTCAATGGTCTGCCAAGTGGCTGGGAAGGAAACCTTTTAGAGTGTTAGCGTGCTCCCTCAACGGATCATTCATGCATCGCCCTGTTTGGCCAATGTCCACAAGCAAATAATATCTTGTAGAGAATCGTTAAAACACATTCAACATGGCACATAGCGTGTTTCTCAGTGCATGCTTCTTTCTTAGGTCGTTCGCTGTTGACCCTACGACATAAACCAGCGAGCTTGTCGCGTGCGCAGAACGCAACTCTTACCCCTATTTTTCCAGAGACCTTCTTCAGCCTATGGGAAACTTCGTGTACGTAGGGAATAACAGCCTTGCTAGATTGAGGCTTGTTAAGTTAGCTGTTGCTTAGTGTCTTATCAGGCAATTTTAGTGGCATTTCGAGAGTCTTGGCAACAGAAGTTAGCAGAGGATTAAAAAAGCCTGCTTGTTGGAGGCGGTGAACTTAGACAGAGAAACTGCACTCTATCTGGCGGTGACAAGAGCCAGTTAGAATTGCCTTAAGGCAGGAAAAAAGCGATGCTTCACTTGACTAGCTTAGAATGAGTGGACGTAAAAAGAAGGCTTTTCCTTGAGCAAGGTTTGTACCGCCATTATACATGGTCAACCAAAAAAAAGCATTTCCAAGTCTAAGCATCGTCACTTGTCGTCATGAATTAAACTCCGACTTTAATTACAGTTGCTTCATTTCACGCCGAAAAACGTAAAATATCTCACCGGTGCAGATGTGCGCATTGGCTCATGTTTAGCACCGGTTCTTTGTGACCTTTTACTCGCGCGGTATGAAAGAAGTCTCATGGCTAACTTTGATCACACGAGTACAGTTACAGTGTTGGGCTACGTTGATGAATTTTTAGTGTTTTTCTGCATCGATCAATCTGACCCTCGGTGAACCACCGATGAGATATTTGACGTTTTTGTGCGTGAAATGAAGAAACTAGAAATAACATCGGAGCTCATTTCTGACGGCAAGCTACGATGTCTAGAATTAGAAATGCTTTTTTTTTGTTGATCATATATCTTGGCGGTACGAGCCATGCTCAAGAAAGAACCTCCTTTTTACGTCCACCTATTCTAAGCTAGTCAAGTGAAGCATCGCTTTTTCCTGCCTAAAGGCAATTTTAACTGGCTCTTGTCATCGCCAGATAGAGTGTAGTTTCTTGCTCCAAGTTCACCGCCTTCAACATGCAGGCTTTTCTAATCCAGAGCTAACTTCTATTGCCGAGACTCTCCTAACGTCACTAAGAGTGCCTGATAAGAGACAAAGCAACAGCTAACTCAACTAGCCTCATTCTAGCAAGGCTGTTATTCCCTACGTACACGAAGTTTCCCAAAGTCTAAAGAAGGTCACTGGCAAAATAGGTGTAAGAGTTGTGTTCTCCGCATGCGATAAACTCGCTGGGCTATGTCACAGGGTCAACAACGAAGGACCTAAGAAAGAAGCATACACTAAGAAACACGCTACGTGCCATGTTGAATGTGTTTTGGCGATTCTCTACAAGATATTTTTTTACTTTTGGACATGGTTACATTGTCCAAACAGGGCGATGCATGAATGATCGGTTGAGGGAGCCCACTAACTCTCTAAAAGGTTCTCTTCCTAGCAACTTGGCAGACCATTGTAACAAGTCTTGTTGTCAGCCAATTCTTGAAAAGTGTTTGATCATGGGGGGATATAAAAATCGACGCGATCACGAGATTAGTGAAGTCTTCACCATTCAACAACTTGTGCTTACTGTGTTAGCGTACCCTCAATTTTTCCTAACTGCTGTGAAGTTAGTTATCTGGGGTCCATTTATATGACAGGTTGTTGATAAGGTAGGCCACATGGTGCATGTATGTGCGATTCTGCTTATGGTGCATGGTTATGTGCAGATTCTGTTTTCTATATATTGCAGTAGATTTGCAATAAACTTTGGTTGTTCGTTCAGGGCTCTGTTCTCGTCTCTTCTTTCCCTTCTTGTCGTTTGAGCTGTTAAGCACTTTTTGTCTACCATACAGCACCAACCAGCCGTATCAAGCACTTTGTCAGTCTTGGAGGCGTATGTGCCAGTGAAATTGCACTAATATTACTGCGCTTCAAACACTTTACACATGAACTTGTACTTAACATGTAGACAAATTTTGGTATAGAAGCAAGGAGCAGTACTTTTAAAATAAAATTTTGCACAAACAAGAGTAAAACAACATTCCGGTAAGTTCATAAAGCAACTAGGTGACCAAAAATTTTTTCTTTCAAAAATATTTTGCTGTTTCACTCTTTTAAATGCAGTAAATCATCACAATTTTTTTCGAATAGATTTGAGATGGTCGCTAAAATAGCTGGGATGTTTGGCGTGAAATGACCCATTAGTGAATCAACTTTTTAAGCTGGAGACATCTAGGCCATCTCCAGTTTATCATACAACTCTAACATTATGCATTGTACACAGTTTTCTACATGCACTGCTGTTAATCTGATGGCAAACTGATACTCATATTGGAAAAATAAATAGGTATATAGAGCACATAGCTTGAGATGAAGCCTTTCCCATCAGAGGAATGTTCCTAAAATGTGCAAGATATTTGGTTTACCCTATGAGTAGCGTCCACCACTGCTGCAACACTTTAAGTGAGGTCGTGAGCCCGGAACAGCTGTTTTCAGGTTGTGATGAAGAGTGCACTGCATCGTCAGCACGCAGTCCATCGTAGAAGTCGTAGTGTGCTTTCCTTTCAACATTCTGCATGTAAGAGATGCACAACATTCAACTAAGCATTTAAAATATATTGTGAACAATCAGAACCTCATTATGATGTGTCATATAATAAAAACCTCTAGCTTCCCCACTTTCAGCTTTACCACTATTCACTTTTACGTTTACAAGCATTTGTGCACATTAGTGTACGAATGCAAGTGCCATGTTCAAGTCTACACTATGGTGGTGGTGAAAAAGTGCTTCTCTCTTAAATCATGCACCTACCAAAAAGTTTGAAATATACTGGGATGCTCAAATTTCAGCATTTATAGCAAGTTTTCTTGCTTGGCTAGAAAACCCTAACCAATAGGCCACTACAATGGGTGATACAAAAAATTATATAAACCCATTCAGAAAAAAAGTAGCAATATTTATCATTTACTTTGAAGGATCGTTTTGTAGACATATACACATCACAGATGTACAATCTACTGTGTGAAACTAGTGTAAAACATCAAGCAAACCCCAATCTGAAAAGATCAACAGCACTTATAAAATGACAATTGCTGCTGGAAACACAGCACTGTGTATTTGTGGAAGCTCACCTTTAAATTTCTTCTCCAGTTACATAAATTTGGTGCACTGGATCATTTTATATTATGTCTTTCACAGGTTGCTTATTGGTCAAAAAAATGATAACTTTAGGCCACGAGTAAAACTGAATACTCTCAAAAATCAATAAGACGTGCTAATCTTATTCTTCGAGTGCATGCATAAGCAGCTCATTTGCAGTTGATTTTTTTAAATTCATAAAAACAGCCATGCAACAGATAATGTATCACAAATAATTAAATATATGCTAATTAAGCTCTGAACTGCTGGACTATAAGTATGTGTAATTAAAAAAATGCACGACCTATTGGAGAAGTAGCTAACAGGAATATATGCATGGAGGGCTTATTAGTTGGATCAGTGTGTTTACATTCGTAAGGATGAAACCTACACAGAAAAAATGCATGAAACATGCAAGAGCTGTTAGGTCTGCCTGCTTTCATTTACAGCCACCTGTGCCGCCATCCTCATTTTGTTTTTCGCGAGCGTGTTCCTTAGTGGCTAACTATGCCTACACCATTATCATCTGTGCTGTATCAGTCTAACTGAAAGTTTTGTGTAGGTGTCGGTACACATTGGCTAAGCTTTCGCATGTAACCACAGCGCCAACACGCTACACCAAAATATACAGAAATATTCTATTCTACAATATTCTATGTGCCGCACTGCAACGGTGCAAAAATGCAAAAAGACGTGTGCAATTGAGTGCGGCTGTTCAACCCCTTATTAAAGCAGATCAATATTTCTATATCCTGATTATCTACAATATAGTAGGATAACTATAAACAAACCTAACAAGGCATAAAAAGCGCAAATTGCTGACCAAACAAGGTACATATAAATTCTTTGGTTAGCTGCACGATTTTTAACAAAACACATGTCACGCCGCTGAAAGCGCAGGCATCAAAGGGGTACTGATACAAATTTTGAGTATTTTTGAATTGTTGCTTTAAATAGCGTATTTACTCGCATTAAAAACGCACCCCTATCTTCAGTTACTGAAATCTGGATTTTTTTTCTCCCGCGTAATAAACGCGCCCCATTTGTTCACTGCAGTCCCGCTGACAACTGGCGCCTCCTTTACCGTTGGTCTGCTTTGTTTTTTTATTATTATGCCATTCCTTTCGCTCACCTCGGCTCGCTCACCCCCCCCCCCTTTATTTTTCACCCGCTGCCGCATGCCGTAAGGTCTATCTGCGCGAGGCACATCCCCCCGTTTTCTTTAACCATGCGCCACCGCAAGGTTCACGAACACTGCGAGTCTTGAGACATCGCAGCTGATAAGCACGCAGCGAGCGAAGGTCATGAAGCTGCCGGCGCCAAGGGACGGTCGCTTCCTGCAATAACGAGTATCGCGGGTAAATCGGGCGTTGGCAGGCAGGCACGCACTTCTGCACTTCGTTGTTCGCACGCACGAAAGCTTACCTTTTCAGCAATAGCACGAAATGCAAAAGCGTTCTTCATGTTGCTCCCAGCGTACACTCCGTTGATTGCTTGATCGTAAACTCTCTGCTTGCGGCGTGCACAAGCTTCAACGAAAGCCGTTGACAGAGGACACAAACTCCGCCGCACCGAAGTTGTTCTGTACTTGCCGACGCGCCACAGATTGCAGTGACTCGTACTGCATCTACTGTAAGCGTGAGTTGAACCGCGCAAGCCATATAAGTACACATCCTGGACAAAGCAAGTGAATAGTAAAATAATAAACCACTGTCAGATTGCAGCAAACACGCACACGACATGTTACCATCCAATTCAAAGTCTGCCTGTTGACGATGGCGATGCGCAGTTGCCCTGAGACTTCAAAACCGAAACCGAAAGTGATAGCAGTACCATTTTATGATATAATTTCCAAGCTGTGTGAAGCCTCCAAGATATAGTGTAATATTTGATGCTTCACAACATATTTATTTACTAGCAGAGCTTCGAAGTCGTTTTTTTTTCCACTGATGTGTGCAGGCGGCAAATGCGTAGCCTTCGTAATGCACATTTTTCTTTTCCCGAGTGAGGCGCGATTGCGGCGTTGTTTCGACATTTTGGAGTAAAAATTTGTTACTTGTGCAACATAGATATAAATAAGAAGTTAGGGAAGGGTGGCGGGGAGGTTGTTTCATATTTGACACATCTCCACCCCTTTTTATGTTCGTTTGAGGAGTTTTTTTATTAAAAATGGGGCAAATCTAGAACCGCAAAAAGCTCAACTAACGCTGCCTTGGCATATACATGCTATCAACGTTTTTCTAGAACAGTGATAGGTATAAATAATGTTTAATATTACTGTTTTAGAGGAAAGGTGAACGTAGGTATGAGCCAATTGAGTGTCATTGGAGCTACTTTTCGGTCAGGATTTGGCCCATTTAGCACAAAAAAAAAGATAGCTCCCAATTCGGTTTCTCAAGTATGCAACCACAGGCAAAAATGTTCATACAAATGGGTCAGGCCCCTTTTTTTTCTCTTTCTATCACCCTGCATGAATAAATCCTAGCAACACCCCACTGTGCTATTAGCTTCGTTTAAATAACGCCCAGCCATTAAGCAAGAACCTGGGGGCTATGCTTTTTTTACCGACAAAGGATGAATGACACTTGCTTTTATTTTAAGTCTTAAATTTTGTATGAGCATAACAATGTGCTATTATCAGTGCATTGCAACGCCACAGTAACAACTATCAATTATAATGCTGCAACTAGTCAACTATTCTCCATTCTTGTGGCACGGGTATATTGCTCTAGTGTTGTCTACGATCGTTCACGTGTATATTATACGATGCGCAAGCGTTCATATCAAGAAAATAAAAAATAACAGTAGGTGTTCACAGAGTGGTGCATCCCATTGGACGAGTTCACCCTTGCTTAGCGGATGTGCGCTAAGCTTGTCCTGCGGCGCGGTATGCGTGCACAGCAGCTGCATTGGAGTAAGCATAGCTTGTTATTTGTAAACATGCCTACTTCCACGGCAATGCGAATGCTGCAAACATTCAATTTGACCTCATCCGTGTTAATAAATCTAAATATAACCCACTGAATAAATCAGGGACTTGTGTATTGATGCGAAATACTTCAGTGTGAGGAAATATGTGGACCCCTATTGTAGATAAATTGGCCCCGTATGTGCATGTTTCTGCAAATTTCGTCGAAAGGCGATAGTCTTGCGTGTGGAGAGAGTGAACAGGACATTAATTTGGTGTTCTGCGCAAGAAAATTGGTGAGTGGTATTCTGGAGGCACTGCGTTTGAGTGCCACGAGCGTACAGCGGAGGCGAACGAGCGCATCAAGTGAAGACGGGTGTGCGCGCCCATCTCAGAGGCGATAAGGTGTAGAACGCAAGGCGACGGTAGGTGCCACCACCGTCTCGTCTTAGCAAAGCGTTGGAAACACTCCCCGTTCCGTGCAATCATTGCATGGTCAGCGCAGCGTGATAAGCGCTACGGTCCTTAAAATTACTTAAGTATGCTTTTTCTAGTAAAATACGCACATGCAGAATATATACGTGTTGTTATGGTGCCGCAGAGATGCGCAATAATTGGTTTTTAATTGACGATTGCACAAGCACGAACGCTCAATCTTGAGAAACATTGGTGGGCGCTGCGGATGGGGTCGGCCGTTTCAAGTACCAGATGCCGTATAGAGTGGACAAAAACACATATGTGCAGGCGGACAGACAGACAGAGCAAAATTATTGCGTCGAAGGTCCCCAAGAAAGACTATCGTTTTTAATAAACCAGGAGCTCTGGTACGAAAAACTTAGTGTGATTTCAAATGAGAAAGCGCGCACGATAGCCTGTCGAAAACCGTGTCTAATCGTTTCATGTTACGTTTAAGCGCAACATAATCTCTTTTACCGATGTCTCTGTGAGAATTAGGGAATAATGGACATGAGCGGCAGCAAAATATTTTTAGTAAGAATTCCAACAACGTAACCCATGAATTAAGTCGTTGAACATGTGAGAAATGTTCTGAATAATGTAAATAGGGGCTGGTATAATAAATATAATACATAGCACGATATATTTTGGTGAATGATACGGGAAATGAAAACAAAGGCCGAAACATCGATATTTTTACCAGAACTTTGGCATGCGAACTGATTGCATCCGTTGAGATGTGATATGTATTGATGCTCTAAACTATAGGCATATATGATAGGTGTAACATTCAAGGAAACACCCTTGGGTGTAATGTGCGAACATACACCTATAGTACACCTAAAAATGGCAAATGGGTGTACAAAAGGTGGGATTGAAGAAATTACACCCGTGCGGATAAGTTTAGCAGAACTAATAGGTGTAAGATGAGTGATTTATTGAAAAATCTACCCGTAAGGGTGTGAAATGATTTGCAGTGTATATAGTCCTAAATATATTAACAACATGGTTTTTACATCGATTGTGATTTAAGACTAAACAATTCATAGGCACGAATAAAATTTCTTGTATTTTTATTGGAACTGAAGCCATTCCCACAATAAAAATACATTTCAAGGTCAGCATACTAGAACAAATTACACAAGGACCAATCATCTTTTTTCGGTGGTCCATGTGAGTTTGTAAGTTTTTTAGCTACGAGAAGCTTTATTATTTAACCCTGAACAATAGTTCAAAAAAATGACAATTGAAAGCAAAGCTAACCGACTTTTAGACTACGAATATTTAGAAAAGGCACCTAACAGACAAGAAGAAAAGCAAATTAACAAAAATTCTCAGACTATTACAATACTGCCATATGCTAATTCTGTGCACAGCTTTGTGTTGGGGCTAAGTCATGTGTGCTTGAAGTTTTGGCTATCAGAAAGGTATTGAATACGCAGTAAGTCATAACGTTCGTGAAATATAACAGCACCCACAACGCCAATATGCATCTTTCTTCGCATAGCGAAGTACCTCTCAATGTGCACTTTGCTGTGAGTGGGATGACGGTGAAGAAATATGGCTGAGCATTTTCCTCTAGATATGAAGCTTTAAACCACCCAATCGATGCACATTAGCATTGCGTAGTAACTGGCTCTTGTTTTGCTCTTCCGTCACGCTCTATTACATAGGTTTACGAGCCCCGCCGTGGTGAACGAGTGACTAAGGTACTAGGCTGGTGACCCGCTGGCCGCGGTATGGAATAGTGGCTGCGGTAGCTGCATTCTTGGTGAAGGCGAAAATGCTGTAGGCCCGTGTGCTCAGATTCGCGTTCACATTAAAGAACCCCAGGTGGTCAAAATTTCCGGAGTCCTCCACTACGGCGTCTTTCATATTCATGTGGTATTTATGGGACTTTAAACCCCACATATGAAATCATAAGATAACGAGGTTTCTTGCCTGACATGACGCTTCTATAGATTATTTTTATAAATGTGTTTCAAGAACCATCTTTGTTCTGTGATAGAATACTCCAAACCCACGCCGTGTGCTAAGGTAAAAATTCGGTTTGGTTTCGCTTATTTTAATATTTTTTTCTTATTTCATGTCGGCCAGTCACGCCACCGACAGTGACAGCAATGGCAAAGAATAACACGCCGCATCAGTGCTATCTGTCACCCAGGATGACAACAGTACTTGATGTTGAAAAGCTACTTCCGGGTCATGAATACCCGTGGGTATAGGTTCGTACGCTTCGTTGATGATGGTAGTCAGCAAGAATGGCATATGTTCTGAGGAATTATTTTGTTGTTTCCTTAATGCGCGCGAAGTCGTTGCGCACAACGACTCTACTGCCGTCGTGATCTTATATAAGGTTCCTCTTTAAAATTTGCCCTTGAGTGCCTGTTGGCTTAGGCACTAATTGATATATCAATGTTAGCTAGCAATGAGGCGCTTATTATCAACGTGATATTGTCCTTGTCTCTTGAACGCGCTCATGTATAGACATTACTGATACACGTTAATAACGTAAGTGAAATGCCCTCTTAAAACTTATTTGGGTGTGCTTTTATCTAAAAATAATAAACGACATAAATAATGCATGTGTCACTAGGACGAAGAAGAAAACAGAGACGTGGCACACTCCCCGTCTAGATAATAAGACGGTCGTGATTAGGTGACGCACGCATATTCGAATATATGCAACAACTAGGTACGGAGTAAGTATAAAAGTGAGAATCAACAAGCTGTAACATCTGATGTCGCCTATCTTCATCACAAAGCTAAGGCTGCTGGACACAGCATTACGTTTCAGTGAATATGTGATCATTTTGGTATTTTAGGAAAACAAAATAGCTGATGAAGCTGCCTGAAATTAACTACCATTCAGGAATTTTATAAGCATATAATTCTACAAAATCCGACGCTTGCAACATCGCAAAAAGATATGCCTACCAAAAAAAAAAGACCACCTGTGGCATTCGTCACTTCACAACGATAGCTTTGCCTATTGTATGCGCCCACAACTGAATGCGGCACTCTCCCACTCATTTCCTCACCCACAAGAGACGTTATATCATCGTCTTCGAATGAAAGTGACATACACTAACATTTACGTGTACCGAATAGGACGTACCACAAGTTCATGTTGTGATAACTGTGGCAGCATAGAGACATTGCAGCGAATAACACTAGAATGCCCGCGTACCGCGATGAGAGGCAACTGTTCGAACAAGAAATGAAGATGATCTGCCACGAACAATTAACGTTGCGCAACATATTAGGCTCTGTGCACTGACCTTCAGAGCGGGTTGCACTGTCAATGATCAATTACTTATCTCAAAATGACCTTGCCAGAAGGCTCTAATGATACAATGTCTCCCATAGGAAAGCATTGATTCAACTGATACCCTGATTGTAAGACGTTTTGTTATGTTTCCTCAGTCACAACTTTTTCTATATTTTCTTTTCTCGAGATTTCTTCTGAAATATTTCAGTGTCCTTCTTCATTGCTATACAGCGTAACATGCCAGCGAGATACAGACGCCGGCGAAAAGCTCAGTTTTTCCTAATAAAGAGTCTCTCCTTCTCTTTTTAGAGTAAATAGTGTAATGTCATGCGTAGCTTGCAACGTAATCTTCTTATGAATAACGGGACAAAAAATTGCGAGAAATTCAGTAAGCTTTGTAATACAAGATTTTGACTTGTTCAACTTGACTGGTAATAGGTGGTCACTTTACGCAAAAAAAACAACAACAGAACAACAACGAATGCATCGTCACTACCGTGAAACTTGAGGCTGGGCGTAGTACAATCCCACAGTGATTCCTGTTCGTGGAGTTCCTACTGATCTTTTTACTACGCCGGTCATGTTTCAGATAAGCGTGTATAAATTACCCGCCACGAGTAGGTGGTTTTTATAAGGATTCGCAAATTCGGGGTGCAACATACGCACTGCTTTTTAGGGGCGAAGCTTCTTATAGCGGCACTCGTTCATCCCTCGTGGCCGTAGTAGTAGTGTGTAACAAGTAATACATTTTGACCTCCATGGTGTTTCTGGTGAGAGTGCATTGTTGAACAATAAATGATAGTGCTCAATGTACATGCCAATGGCTGCTAAGGGGGAATGAGAGACAGGAGAATTTGGCTTTTAGTTAACGTGCACGCTGCGAATTTTTTACTGTTCAACAACGCACAGAAGACAAGGAAGGGTTGCCATAGTATACTCGCTGGGCATAACCTCCTAGGTTTTAGAAAGGTTTAGCGAGCGTTGGGCCGCAGTGCCATGAATACAGTGAACTAGTATATGAACGCACAGTGAACGCACTGATGAACGTGCGGACGCACGAACAGATGTACGCACGGACGGTCGGATGGATGCACGGGCGGCTACACAGACGCAACAAGGATGGACGGAAGCAAGAACGAATGGGCGGACGGATGCTTCGCCCCACTATTCATCATTCACTCTGCAGATATGCTGCCATTTTTTGTGTGATTTATCGATTTGACACTTTTTGAGCCTATTGAGATACACGTCATCTGGAGCACGTTTTGTCTGGTTCTTTTCCGCTTCAGATGTAGCGACCAAGTGCCGGGGCAGTGCAGGCGAGAGTAAAAATGGAGTGTTCAGCGTGGCGCTGATGCCCTCTCTTGCGCGGCGTAGAAGTCAAACACCTGTATCTAAACCATTTTTAGTAACATAAAGTTAATTATTGCGATGACCTGGAGGGTATAAAAGTTAAATATAATTTTTGGTCTCATAAGTTTAAGTTAAACTCTTTGTGAACTCTTTTAGCAATAACTGTCGTCTGTATAGAGCACTTCATTGTGAGCATGACCACACAACGTCAGATCTATGGGTGAAACACAAGTGCGGTCCTTGAAGTGTTTCACGCGCTTAAAGTAAGGAACTGGCAGTATGAATATAATGATGTTTTTCACCCTGTACAGTAGGTCATGAAGAAGTCTCAGCGTTAAAAGACTACAGCAAACTCCATCTTGCTTTTAAACTAGTGAAGCATGGACTCGTGGTCCTGGCTTCTCCTTACGGGAGAGGGTCACAATTCAACATTTTCACCATAGCTTAAGCAAATGAATGTTTGACATTATTTCCACGACAAAAGCGCAAGAAGTCTTTAGAGGTGTAAAGGAAATTTTATTAATCACAGAAATGTCTGTCTTTGTCTGTCAGAAAACACCCGATTGATTCTTTTCCTTTTTACAACAAATACTTTCAACTACCAATCAGTGATAAGCATATTCATGGTTAAAATGCATTGAGTGAATTGACTAGCCTAATGGGCATGTCATGGTCGCATTACTCAGAATTTTGTGATGTATGCCACTGCTCTAAGCGAAAAGATAATACTGTCTGGTGTGCCTTTCACAGAAAACGCTATAAGATTGCCATTTGCAAGAAGTTATTCGATAAGCCATGCTAGATTAGCCGATAAAGTGTGACGCTGCTAATCCCGAGTACGTAGGTTCAATTACCTGAGACAAGGACTACGCTTTTCTTTGAAGCTAAAAGGAAGAACATCCATGTTCCACTATTGGGGCTGCACGAACACGTTGGGGATACGGTCAGAATTGTCCGTGGTAGCTCAGCACGACCCGCATCATAATCATGTCGTAGTCTTCGCGCAAAACATTTGAAATGTTTAAACGTTCTCTAAATTACTTTCGCATACCTTAATTTTGTTCTCTTCCAGTTAGTCATCTAAAATATTTCACTGCCTGATGATGGAAATGCAGACACGTAAAAAACAGCCTTAGATATGGTACAACCACAGCTTCGTACACGGTAACGGGGCCTCCTTAAAACATGAACCCTCGAAAACCTGAGAAGTAAAAAAAAAGTCTAGACGTCAGTGCCCGAAATAAATCGGAAATAATGATATCGTATATCGGTAAGAAGGCAACGAGCCTAACCGCAATCTCTGCCAGCGAGCTCCTCGCGAGCAAGCCATTCTGAAATAGAGTTCTTGCGTGCCCAGCATTCCAGCTGACAATGGAAGAAAATCTTTGGAATGCAAGCGTATCTGGGGCTCCTGGCTATGGAGAGAAAGGCAGCCACGCTCCCAAGGCTCTCACCTTTTCCTGCACGTCGGCTTTTCATCTTCTTGCTGCTTTCTGTGTCTGGGATTGCGTGCGGCACGAAAGCTTCTGACAGAAATGCCATTGAGAATGAAAAAAAGGAAACAAACTTCGGAAATGGCAACTGCGCCGATGGAAACGTGAAAGCCAGGTGCTTAGAATCTCAAGCACGGATTCAGAAGAAACCAAGACGACTGTCAAACAAAATGTACATATCATAATATTTAGTGAAATATTTATTATGGTTGAATCCGGTCTTTTGGTAATAACTATACGTTTCCTAAAATCAACGCTTAATCTTACAGGAGAAGAAATGGAACGCCCTGCTTTTCACCTTTGGTTGGAAAGAGAATGGCTAGGCCTGCTTTGTGAAGCATAACCCTTCTTCAATGCAAACTTATTGCGAGTCTTGTGTATAGCTAGACCAAAATAGCTTGAGATTTTCAGGTGAGTCTGGTATTGAAAAACGCAGAAGGAATGTCTAATAACATTGCGTAGATTTCTTTTTTTTCAAATATAGAATACTTTTCCAGAGGACATCGTGAAGACAAAGCAAAAACTAGTTCCGAAAAAATGGTAATGCGAATCTTTGCGAAGATCTTGATTACTTCAGGTATATTCAGGACGCTAGAATGCTGATAGCGAAAAAAAACAATCTGCCAGATTCCGTGAACTGCAGGAATTGATGGTATGCAAAGCAGACAGCAAAGAGCTGCGTGCACGCCTTGTTTTGTTTTGGAGGCAAATGAAGTGGTTAAACTTATGGCATCGAGTTCAGTGTATATTGTATGTTTGTCATGTAGTCATGCATGCAAAATCAGGAATATGGTGTTAATGAAACGCATAATGTCGTATATAAGAATGCATGAGTTCTCATTTATGTTCGTCATGGCCTCCCGTCATCCAACAGTAATTTTGGTCCGTTCCTAGTGAACAAAAAGGTGGAAATCTCACCGGTACAGTGTCATGTAAGTTGTGCCATACAAGACATGCAGATCAAAGCATTCATGTTAGCACTTGTCACTTATGTTCATAATGCTCTCAGACCACGCAATGCCAATTTTTGTGTACATTGATCTAGGGAACCAGGCACGAGCGTACCATGGTCGTGGTATGTAAATCATGCTGCTTATGACATGGTTGTTATGAATATCATGTTACTACGTCCTAATTCTATTCGTCATACAATCACTTCAAGCAGTAACAATATTGGTTTATAACGAGCCAGTGAAATGACCGGGAGCGCATCACGTGCGTGGCATGTAAATCATGTTGCAGAACTTCCTGGCTTCATTCTAGTAGAAGAAGGCGACAAGCATTGCGCCAGCTTGTGAGCGAGCCCCTCAACGCGTTTGACCAGGTACTGGAAGCCCGCTTCAATGTTCCGGACTGAAGCCGATGCTAAAGAAGGTCAGTGTGACTTTGAAAGTCGGTGTCGGCTGACCTGTTTGTGAAATAATTCACAATGCTGTGAAATAACTGAATCTCATGAGTACTAAGTTACCTCTTGTCTTTCGTGTTCATCATTCAGTCACGTTACGCAGTGCCAACTTTGGTAGATTTCAAGCTAGCGAAACAGCCACGAGCGCATCATGAGCATGGCGACAAAAGGCATGCCACACACCACAATGGTCAGATGGATAGATAGATAGATAGATAGATAGATAGATAGATAGATAGATAGATAGATAGATAGATAGATAGATAGATAGATAGATCGTATTCGTTGGGAACAAGAGAATGGACTATAGCTAACACAAAAAAATTGCCCGCAGCTTCCCTCGGGGGAACACTGAGGAGGATGCGGAGCATATAATTGGTTAACGGGGTGTTAAAGTGCGACTTACTTGGGTCGATGGCTAAATTGGTTAACGTGGTTGTGAAATGGGGTGTCAAATTGCGACTTACTTGGGTCGATGGCTAAATTGGTTAACGTGGTTGTAGGAGAGGGTGTTAAATGAGTGAACACGTACACACGTATGCGAAAGGGCGGCGCTGGTCGAAGGGACGTCGATCATTGTGTTTGTGGATTTGTTGGAGTTCATTTCACCGCGACCTTGGACGTCGACACGCCGTACAAACCAACCGACGAGCGGCAACTGAGCGAGCGAGCGCCGACCTTGAGTATATATACAGCGCGACGGCGCATGCACTGTCAGCTGTCGAATGTTCGAGAAGGGGGAGAAGCGCAACGGCGCATGCGCGCGCGTCAGCTGCCGATGTTCTCGAAGCGCGACGGCGCATGAGCGCGCGTCAGCTGCCGATGTTCTCGAAGCGTGACGGCGCATGCGCGCTACATTATACAGCTAGCGAATGTTCGTGAAGAGGAGAAGCGCACGCGGTGTGTTGAGGAAGAAGGGTTCACAGATGGTGGAGGAGTGAAGCGCGCGCGGTGTGTAGAGGAGGAAGGGATGCACAGATAGTGGAAGAAGGAGGAGCAAGCTTGCGGACGGCGCCGCACTACAAGCCTCGAGTATTAGATGCTCCGCATCTAAAAGAATTATGATGATGATCATGATGATGATAAGTGGGGTTCAACGTCCCAAAACCATCACATGATTATGAGTGACGCCATAGTGGAGGGATCTGGAAATTTCTACCTCCTGGAGTTCTTTAACGTGCACCTAAATCTGAACACACGGCCCTACAGCGTTTGCACCTCCGACACAAAACAAAGCGTACTCTGTGTGTTAGTGCATTCGTGCGTGCGTGCGTGTACACGCGCGCGCGCCTGTGTGTGTGTGTGTCTGAGTGCTTGCGTCTGCATTCTCGTTTGTGTCTTTGCACACCATGACACAAACGTAAGTGTGTCATAAAAAATAGAGCACCTAAAACTTCCGCAAGTCCTAAAACCAACGGCGACTGAAGGGAGTCGATATTTCGATGTCAGCGCTGTGAAATAAAACTAGGGCCAATAAAACACAGGAACAAAAAAGTGCCATAAGTGCACCACGAATCATTACAAGCGGGAAGGCTATGGACAAGAAAATTGTCAAAAAGCAAACGAGGCAGTGGAATCAATAGCACCTTGTCGCACGCAAGCAGAGCGCGAACGAGCAGCGATTCTGAAAAATCGAAGGTTTCTCCCAACGGTTGGCACTCAGTATCCGGGCGCCGTCACTGAGGCAATGACAGAGAACACCGGCAGTAGAAGCCGGAAAGCGAGTTCGAGTGAGACGGCGCGTTCTCTACTCCAGTATTGGTCGCGGATCCGGGGGCGTCGTTGTCGGAGCAACCCGTTATTTGGCCTCCACGTTGAAGCCAGCTGCGGGCAGACGTGCGGTTGAGAGAGCTGCCGTCCACTCGAAAATGCACGCTTCGGTGAACCGGTGCCCTTTGTTTTTGTCTTTCTGCTGCTTCTGTTGCCGATTATTGTTTTTTTTTAACCTATTCTGGCTGGCGCGCTCTTTCGTATCTCGGGTATCCGACCGGCTCTGGCTTACTGCGTTGTGTTTATTTGTACAGCACGGGCAACAACAAGGGGGGCGACGTGACTGGCCGTTTTGCTCTTGCTGCGAAGGCCAGCCGTTTTCGGCCAACACGGCAATTCTCGCACTTGTTCTTGCCACACCGTCGACTACAGTAGAGCGGCACGGAGAAGTGGCAACTGCTCATTCTGGACGGCGGAGATTGAAAAGCATGTTTTCTTTGCGAGCTCAGGCTTCTATTTGTGCTTTCTTTTTAGAGACGATAGTCTTCCTTGAGGACCTTCGCCGCAAAAATTTTGGTCTGTCTGTCTGTCTGTCTGTCTGTCTGTCTGTCTGTCTGTCTGTCTGTCTGTCTGTCTGTCTGTCTGTCTGTCTGCCTGTCTGTCTGTCCGTCTGTCCGTCTGTCTAGCCGTTTCAGTACAGCACAGGGTACTTCAAACCATAGAATTTCTTAATATACACTAGAGGGAACTCTGGCGCAAGTGTCTATGCGAGCTGCAACACATGGCGCTTCAGCGAGCATGGGAATGATGGGTAGTGCACACATTTGTCTAACATTCGTACTTCTGGCCTGCTTTTGGCTCCGTGCGTGTTCGTGTGGCTTGGAGCTGTTTTCTTACGAAACAAATATTTGCAAATGTTCAGCGGTTGCGCTTCACCATTTTGTTCGTTTACACTTACTTTTCTGAATTGGGGCGCAAATTTCAAAACAGGGGAATTTTTCTTTCAAAACAAAACCAAAACACTTTAATACACGAAGCTGTAAGTATGACTCGCCGCCCGCAAGTACGAAGACTAGGAAAATGTGTGTACTAGCCATCATTCCCATGGTCTCTGAACGATCCCTGCGCCAGAGTGCCCTCTAGTTAATTTTGGGAAACTCTATGCTTGTAACAGCCAACCCCATCCGCAGCGCCCACCAACGTTGCTCAAGCTTCCGCGTTCATACTTGTGCAATTGTCAATTAAAAAGCAGATATTGCACATGTCTGGGGTACCATAACAACACTTATATATTCTGCATGTGCTTCTTTTAGTTACTAGAAAATGCATACATAAGTAATTTTAGGGACCGTAGCGCTTATCACGCTGTGCTTACCATGCAACGCTTGCACGAAAAGGCGAGTGTTTCTTTCCAACGCTTTCCTAAGGTGGTGGCAGCTACCCGTTGCCTTGCTTTCTACACCTTATCACATCTGAGATGGGCGCGCACACCTGTCTCAGAGCCACGCGCTTTATTTTCAAAGAAAACTGCCAGATGGCACTAATTTCTCACGTGTGACGTGACTAGATACGCTTGTTCGCCTCCGCTGCACGCTCGAGGCACTCTAACGCAGGGCCTCCGGAATACCATTGACCAATTTTCTTTTGCAGAACATAAAATAAATGTTTTGTTCACTCTCTTCACACGCAAGACTATCGTCTTTCGACGACGTTTGCAGATCAACATGCAGATAACGGGGACATTTTTTTACGCGTGACTGCAACACACTGCTCTATGAACCAATTTCTTTCTTGCCTCCTACTACTTTATGCCTGATCGATCACCTTCGGAATTATTTCATTTTGGCGACAAATTGCTCGATGCCCAGCGAACCACTGAGTTGACCTTGCGGCGGCATGCAATGCTTTTTCTCATGCGGCTAACCGTAAATATTTTATCACAATAGCACTGTATTAGCACTATTGTCCTTAGCACTATTGCAAAAAAGCGATTCACAGCGTGTCAGTCTACTCAAGTTATGACCCTTCATTGAAGCAGACATCACCCCACGAATATCAAGAAAGTTAAGAGTGTATGCAACAGCTGCTGAAAAGCCTAAAAAGCCTTACGTCACATCATTTTCAGTGAATCATGATGTGGAACAAGTGATTTTAGGTTAGTGCTGTCGGCGTGCCCAAAAAGGTCGCGTCATTTTAGGCCAACTGAGACCCAAGGCCATATTACCCGGGTAGTGTTCACCTTGCGGCTTTGACCCATTTCTGTGAAATGTGTGGATGTCAATGTATCCTCGCATTGGGTTTCATCACGGCGAGGCCATAGCTACCGGGTCGATGAACATAATAGATGAACCACATCGGTTCTGGCACGAAGGTGTCACTCAGAAGATGACTCATACTTCCATGCCTCTGAAAAAATGCCACTTTTAAGTGGTCAAAAGATGATTACTGAAAGAGTGCACAGACCGTGTCTGGCATTGCTGACTGGCTCTGACCGAGCGTTTCAGGTTTTAGTTCAAAATGAGCCAAATTTCATCAGAGAAGCTGTTCAGTAAATCGTTCATTGTGAGTAGATTGAAGAAAACTGATATCATCGCCACAGGCATGTACAACTGTGCAGCCTACCACAAAAGTATTATCACAAATGAAAATGTGGCACATTAAATGGACGAATGCCACTACTCATTACTGGTCCACTTAACATAATGACGGCAGCAGGTAGCCCTACAAATGGCTACGAAGCTGCGGCGACGAACTGAATATCCTCAGAACGTACTACGGCCGTATATAAGGAACAGGGAAAGGCAGCGGAGGCTGCGAGAAGGCTCCGAAGCGATGGAAAGCCCATGGCAACAACAACGTACCCGTAGATATATAAGTGGCGTCAACGTCCGCTTTAAGCAAGGGTTTCTGTTTATGGAGTTCAAACAACCGCATTGTGTGTATGAGTCTGCGATGTAATTTCAATCTCACTGCTCCAAGAATAAACGTATAAACAACATACCATCCTCGCATTGTCATCTGAAATCTGTCAAAAATTTAAAAGCAACGTAGAACCTGCATCACCTCTGACTTAATCCTAAAAACAAGCTAGAACAAACCAGAGTGGTGGGCGAGATCGTCCAGTTTTCACGTTAAGCGATGCCTGGCTGTATGTAAGCTTTTCTATTTTTAGTATTCTTTTTTTCTTTTTTTCCGATCATGTGAGGTAGCTAACCGGGTACAACTGTGTATTCCTACTTAGCTTCAAACCTCTCTTTTATTTTGTTTCTTTGTTTTGCTAACCTCTCACAACCACCTGAGCTCGCTTCCCGGCTGCGGTGGACGAATTTCGGCTCAATTGAAATGTCAGAAAACCCCTGAACTGACACTTAGCTACTCGTGAAAGATTCTGACGAGATTCCTATTAGTCTCAATAATCCCTTCATCTCACACCCCATATCTTTGTGTCGACTTTTAAACGAGAAGCCCTACAATTGTAATATCATGCTTCAATTTTGTAAAAAAGAAATGTTTAACAACATACAACCACTTCACCTCACAATCAGTCTAAGACACACTGTATGAAACCACAACAGTGCTTTCAATTACATCTTTGTGAAAAAAACACAGTAAAGTTCAAAAATAATTCTGACTCGACTCGTTTTTTTTCTTGCAGATACCATTCTTGTTTCACTGTGACACAGCAATTATAACCAGAGATTGAATGAGTTCAAAAAAAGAAGTTATCCATTTATATACCTGTTTTCAATGTTTCATGAGAGAGTTCGTTCAAAAATTAGGAGAAATATTCATTGCCGAGAGCTTTTTATCAACCCCCCCTCCCCCCTCCTCATTTTATTTATTCCTGCGACCTATGAAATTTGGTACTTTAAACAAACCTTATTGCTATCAAGGACCCGGTAAAGCACGCTTAATAACATATGGGTGAATATGAGTGAATATGAGTGAATATGAGTGAATATGAGTGAATACGAGCAAACAGCGTTACAGTAATCAAAAAGCTTTAGGTTTACTTGCATAGAGGCAGTAAAACTTAGCAAGAAATCGGGGGCTTTAAGCAAGAGAGGATTGACCACCAAAGATAAACTAAAGAGATGACAGATTTTGCGCTTGGCAATCTTTTCTTTGAAGCTTTGTTTTCTGTTCCCAATATTTCAGACGGTTATTGGAAGTCCTGCTGTGTTAATTGGGGCCACCGTAATTTGTTACGTCCTCATAATCTTTCGAAGAAAAAAGAAACAGACAAAAGAAAGTTGAACGACGGCCATATTTCCCAATAAATTACTCGACAAGCACGACGGATCTCAGCGGGAGGAAAACGCAGCAAGGCTAAGAAACCGAAATCACAAAAGAGCTAGCCTATGGTAATAACAGCTACACCCATGCTCTAGGGTGCACTTGCCGGTAAAAAAAAACAAATAACATAGGAGTCGCGTGCTTGACGTCGATATGAATAGTGCAAATGAAACGCTGCTTACGCAGGGTGGTCGCTTCTGCCACCGGCCATAAAGCTGGCATTATATTTATGAAGGACCTAGCGGCATGGGCGTGATAATCGTGACTGGGTTGCGGATGCGCTTTTCCCATGTTCTCGCCACCTGGTTCAGCGAGGAGCTAATGACGCCGTCGCGAGCTAACAGCAATCCTTATTCGCAGTGTAATATTCGGAAGATACATAGACGATGACGCAAATATGTGCTCTACTCCTATATCGTTAGTCAAGGCGCACAATAGCGTGGACGTTAGTAAGTTTATCTAATTTTCTTCCCGTTATTAAACTCGTGAAAGGCATGAATAACAACAACCCCTTTTGGTTGCCTCAATGAATGTTTCAAGTATTCTTGTTTTTTCGCGAACCATCAAAGACTGGACTTACCTCAGTAGCTATATTGTACAAGCAGATTATTTGTCCACATTTTAATGTGTTCTTAATCACTAAAACATTCTTAGTTATTTTCATAGCGAGTGTATGAAGCATATCAGTGTTGCCAATTGCTTTAGTTGAGTTGGCGCATAAAATAAATGCTTTTTCTAATGACTGAAGCTATATTCGTGCTTTTTTGGTGTTTAGTTTTTTGCTGTGATCTTTGCGTGTATGTACACACATATTTAGAGTGTCATTATGTTGTATTTTTTTTCATGTACTGTATTCAACCCTGCTAGAACCTCAGCAGAAAATGTAGTACAAATAAGTAAATTAAAACATAAAAAGATATATGCCTAGTATTGTCTCGCTGCACGCTACTGCTCAGCATATTCCATACAACATTTTCATGAAAAGCAGTCTGTTTTTTACACAATTTCTCTACAGAAAATACACGATTTTTGTATGTTACAGTGTTATAATCATAATAATTGACATAGCAATTCTATTTCTACTGAAAAGGCGAAAAATAAAATTAATAGCAATGACTTGTAATGCGGCGAAGTAAACCTAACAGCTAACTGTTTTGGGTCCGAACTCTCGTAACTCAATAAAGCAGTCGGGTAACGTAATCATCCGCTCCACGCACCGAAGTGGTTTTTCTTTGTAGAGTCTTCCAAACAATAAGCGTTGTGAAGACGGCTAACTTATGAGCCATCCTCTGATGCGAGTCAAGATAAGAGTGTGCGCCAGCGCTCAAAACCGTGCCCTTATGAGGCACATTCACTGCTGCTGCTCGACCGAACCTTAACACTCCGCAGCAGCGTCCCATCACGCCCCTTTAGTGAGCTCTGCACGATAAGCCATCGACGCCAGGCCTTTCAGGGCGGCAATGTCATCGCATGGGCTATTCGTGCTAAGGAGAGGGCCGGTTGTTTTCATCTCTCATTTAAGCGGCGTTTATTCCCAGCACTGGCGCACTTTTACAAGCGAGTAATACATAAGGCATGCGGGGACATTTCATCAATTTGTAATTTATACGAAACATGACGCGAGGGCCTAGAGCTACCACAAGTGTTCATATTAATTCAATCACAAAAAAATCGTCCATATAAAATCTGTCCAATAAATAAAAAATGGCAGCATATCCACGGAGTGAATGATGGATAGTGGGGCGAAGCATCCGTCTGTCCATTCGTTCTTGCTTCCGTCCATCCATGCGTGCGTCTGTGTGGCCCTCCGTGCGTCCATCCGCCCGTCCGTGCGCGCGTCTGTTCGTGCGTCCGCACGTTCATCTGTGAGTCTGTCCCTGCTTTCGTCCATGCATTCACTCCTGCGTCTGCACATGCGTCCATCCGTTCGTGCAGCCATCCGTGCGTCCGTCCATGCATCTGTCCGTGTGTCCGTTCGTCCACCTATTCAACACTCCAAGTACCACCATCTCGCATCTTTTCATGATATATTCCGCATATAGAAGCACCGCTATCCAGCGGGCATTCCAAGGACTAAACGAGAGGTGGCACACGCACACTACGGCTTGCGCTTCGTGCCTACTTCCGACCTTTAACCAACTCGAATTCATGGTATATACTAGTTCGCTGTATTCATGGCACTGTGGCCCAACGCTCGCTAAACCTTTTTAAAACCTAGGAGGTTACGTCCAGCGAGTATAACCTAGGAAGTTACGCCCAGCGAGTATAACGTAGCAACTTTTTTTTGTCTTCTATGCGTTGTTGAACAAAAAAAAATTCACAGTGTGCGCGTTAACTAAAAGCCGAATTCTCCTGTCTCTCCTTCCCTCTTAGCAGCCATTGGCGTGTACATTGAGCACTAACGTTTATTGTTCAACAACTCACAGAGGAAATCTTTCACTGGCACCACCTTGGAGATCAAAATGTAATACTTGTTTCACACTACAACTACGGCTACGAAGGACGAACGGGTGCCGCTAAAAAAGATTAGCAAAACCTCAGCATTGCCATAGCGTGTGCATTTTGAATTTTCTGAGTTATTGTCTTCGCCGTAGACCTCTGCCCTAGAGTATGCTACCATCACCTCATGTAAGAAGTATTACGCGTTAGAAAATAATGGTCCTGCGGTCTGGTTTAGTTTATCTACCTTGTCTGCAAGAACACCCATGAAAACTACGAAAATAAATCTGGTGCCGTGTTGATGTGCATTACAATATCGCTCTCATCTATGAAATCTTTATCACATATTTCACGTCATTATAATTCTTTTGAAACTAATTGGGAGCAGCTCCATTACTTTGTTATGGAACAGCAAGATGCGAAAGCTGAATAACGTTCCTTGCCACTGCATGTTATTCATATATAAATCTATGCCACATTGCTTCAGGAAAGAATGCTGAGGTAATTTCAGTTTCTGAATGTTCTATAACAGATCTTGTGAATGGCAAATCAAACAAGTGCTCCAGCAATTTTTTAGTGACACCAATTTTACTTTTAAGAAATGTAAAGCTTCTCTTACCCCCATGTGGTAAATTAGTGCTATATTCATATTTCTGGTAACTCAGAAATATTGCAGCCATGGGGCTTACCGTTTGGTACGCAATGGCTGTGGGTAATAAACAGATTACCTTTCATCATTTTCTTCTTCCCTATGAGGCATTGATAGTGTACGACGGTCAATTGTCCGGCTCTTTTTCTCAAGTTGCCGTAATTTAATGTTGTAGGACAGAATTCGGGGACAGCTGAAAATACTGGTTCATAAGTGTGAAAAGAAAGAAAAATGTGCAAGCTCTTTCGAAGAAATAAACTATAGTGGAAACCAGTAAGGACACCTAAAAAAAAGGGGGGGGGGTTCTAGCCAGGCAAGTTCTTTTTTTTCTTTTCTTTTTGAAATGCGAAGACTTCTTCTGGATAGAATTATATATATTTTTTCCACGTAGCACCGTGCTCAAAATGGGTGGATTGAAAATATTGCTTTCATCAAATTTTCTGTTCAGCCAACAAAACTGTGTTCTGGAAAAGTTGTTTCAAATATCGCAATACATACCCAAGATGATTACCTCCGCAAAAAGTGCTTAGAGTTTTTGCCTTCGTAGCTTTCGTGAAGTTTGATAGAAAACAAAAAAGAGCGGGACATTTGTCAATAGCGTAAATGGATCAACACTCTGCGAACTATGTCACTCTTTTTTTTTCGAAAAGGCGATGCAGCGCTGTCAAGTCAGACAGGCTCACCGAACAATGGGATGCTCAATTACGTTCCGTTATCGAAATACGAAGCAGTGTCTGGTATTGGGAGGGGTTGTTTGCCGGTCGTTGCAACTCACTGAAAGTGCATGAAGTGCGTCGCAGTTCAATTTACGTCCCCGTATTGCCCTCAGGAAAGGACGAACTAGAACTGAAGAAGTAAGAGCTAGCTATTTTTTTTTCTTTCAGTCGATACAAATCAAGGGGCACCTCATTATTTGTGTCACCTTTCCTCGCTTTTAGTGAAAGAACAATACCGTACACTATCGGACTTGTCGTGAGCCTTAGAAAATACTGATGATTGAGGATGAGCCGTGAATTCATTATAAGCGTCGTTCTTGACACAGCTAATATTAAATGTACCATTAGTAACGCGTAGTCACTTCCTCTGTTTCAGCGAATTGTTACTCTCCCTGGCTAGCCCCTACTTTACACTTAAGCATTCACTTTCTACAGCGAGCGAAATTCTTTTGTGGCCGAAACGCAGTGTCGTTCGCACTGGACGCGCGCCGCACCTCTAAATCAACAGAATTAGGGAGCTCATACAGGCTCCTTACGATGGATGGTTGGATGGATGGATATGGCCGTACCCTTTAGATCAGGTGGTGGCAAGCGCAACTAAGCCGTAATACTTAATGAACCAAAAACTAGATTTATTTATTTTTTGCTTTAATAAGTGAGTTTGAGGATTTGTACTTTGCAGTGAAGGGTTTAATTTTCACTCGTGCCTTGACTCTTGCCACCAATCAGATAACCTCCTTCTAGTTAACTCTACCCGCTTAAAGTCTATTTTTCCCTCCCGGTTCCTAAACCCCAGTGCTTTGAAAAACTCTGCACCATCATCCTGAACTATAGGGTGAAGCCCCTTACAGAACATTATGAAGTGTTCGGCAGTCTCTTCTTCCTCTCCACACGCACTGCATACTGTGTCTACCCCTTCGTATTTGGCCCGATATGTCTTGGTTCGCAGCACTCCCGTCCTGGCCTCAAACAGTAGAGAACTATCCCGAGTATTATCATAGATCCTTTCCTTGGCAATTTCCTGCTTAAACGTTCGATAGATATCTAGTGTGGACTTCTTAATCATGCCCATTCTCCAAATGTCAGTCTCCGTTTCCTTCACTTTCTTCTGAACCGATAGTTCTTTTTGGTTTGGCCACACGCTGTTTTCTAAGTATTTACCAGTCAAATTTCTGGTTCGCTTCCTTCATTTTGTGTCGACATTCTTCATGTACAAGAGGCTGAAAACCTTCCTAGCCCAACGCTTCTCCCCCATTTCTCTCAATCGCTTCTCAAATTTTATCTTGCTGCTAGCTTCCCTGCTCTCAAACGATGTTCATCCCATAACACCTTGTATTCCCGGATTTGGTGTATTCCCGAGAGCTCCTAAAGCAAGCCTACCTATTCCACGTTGCTTAATTTCTAATCTTGCTTTAACTTCTGATCTCATGCACAAGACCGCATTGCCGAACGTCAGCCCAGGAACCATCACCCCTTTTCATATTCCTCTCACAACATCATACCTGTTGTAATTCCACAGTGCCCTACGCTGTGTAACCATGTCGCGCCGTCTGCCGAGGGAACAACGAACTACAAGGTGAGCACGAGATGGGCGCGCTGTTCCCCGGATGTTGTCGGCAGCTCGCAACTTCAGTGTACCCGTGAAATGTTGAATCTTTTTGTGCTCGTTTCAATTCTGACAAGAAATGCAACTGCATCACGAGGTGCTTGCGATTTAACGAGCAAAGCAACATAGGCGCAAGGACTCGTATTTACCAGTCAATCCTAGCTTGTTCGTAATTTACTCCACAAGTCTTCATTTACCAAGCTCTCCTTGTACTTGGGGTGGCGTTTGTCGTATAGGACGGTGTGGTCGCGCGTCTTTTCAATGAGCGTTTCTGCTGAGCGCACGTTACCGCAATGTGACAATACGAGTGAGTCGGACTTGATTGCCATTTTTCTTCAAATTCCACGGCTAGCGCTCCTCTTGGTTCACAGGGAACCAATCTGGCGGCAGACGCCTCAAAAATAGGTCCGAGTGTGATCGGTGCAGAGAGGGCCCTTTCGACGTATTTCGCTTGCGCCGAATTGGATCCGGCGTGCTTTCGGCTGCCGGAATGCTGTGTGACCAAGCCATAACAGTCCATCGATTCCTAATTCCCGTTTCTTTTATTGCGAAGCAAAATCGATGCGAATATCGATGACTTTGGCCGTATCTATCTATCTATCTATCTATCTATCTATCTATCTATCTATCTATCTATCTATCTATCTATCTATCTATCTATCTATTTATCTATCTATCTATCTTGGGTGCACGTTAAAGAAACCCAGGCGGTCGAAATTTCCGGAGTCCTCCACTACGGCGTCTCTCATAATCATATGTTGGTTTTTTGGGACGTTAAACCCCACATATCAATTATCTATCTATCTATCTATCTATCTATCTATCTATCTATCTATCTATCTATCTATCTATCTATATCTAGCCACCTACGACTGTTAGCTCTCCTGGACGTTTCGATAATGGAATCTGTACCGAAATTGGCATGGCATAACATGACTGTATGATGACTAAAAGTGACTCGTCATAACATGATAATCATGATATGTATGTCATGACTGTCATGATTTACATGTCATGATCTAGTTGCTCTTTCGGTGGTTCCACTCACATGACACATTGCAAAACTGGTATGGTGTAACTGCTTGGTGAACATAAGTGACAGGCCGAAACGAGAAAATCATGACATGCGTGTCGTGTAGAAACATGACTACATGCCACGCTCATGATGTGCTCGCGGCCGTTTCACTAGCTTCACATGTACCAAATTTGGTATAACGTGACGTGAATGAATGACGAAGGTATATATGTATCACTGGTGCAAACATTATAATCATGACATGCGTGTCATGTAAAAACATCTCTACACGCCACGCTCATGGTGCGCTTGCAGTCGCTTCCCTAGCTTCACATATACCAAATTTAGCATTACAAGTTGTGAATGGATGACGAAGATATATGACTGGTGCAAACATCGTAATAACGATATGCGTGTCATGTAAGAGCAAGGTTACCTGTACTGCTCATGATGCGCTCGCGGCCGTTTCGCTAGCTGAACATATGCCGAATTCAGTGTCATGTATGAGACGTGAATGAATGACGAAGGCATATGACTGATGTAAACACGATAATCATGACGTGTGTTTAATGTAAGAACATGACTCCTGCTACACTCATAGCGCGCTCACATCCATTTGGCTAGCTTCACTTATAACAAATATTGTATTACGTGGCGTAAATAGACGATGAACACAAATTGCAGGTGCAAACGTGATAATCATGACATGGTAGTCATATACGGCATAATTTACCTGCCTACCACTGCTGGTGCTAATATCGAAAAGGTTAATGGCGCTGTCATTACGCAACTATAAATAACATACTTGCATCTAATCTATATACATGAGAGCGCATTACATTTCTACTTGTGTTCACTATATGAACTACGTCCGTCCTCATCGTACCGTTGTGCTAATCTTAAAGTGACATATGAACCTTTCTCATTTGTGCTTCGCATATTATCGATTCCCGGATCTGCCGATTTTTTTCAGCTTGGTTACTCTAGGAAACCAGCTTTTGGCAATTAGGTCAGTGTATACAACACAATAGAATCTGTTCTGCTGTTCATTACATAATGAACTAATGAATTTTATGGTTTTGGCGTGCCTCGCCGCTAATTACAGTATTAAGATACACATGGGGGTGGAGGGCAAAATAGAACAATAATTATATTTTTACCCTCTCTCTGACAAGCAAACGAAAATTGGTTGATAATGATTAGATGACTTCTGTTATTCGAAGCTGGCCACTCCAATACAATACAGCACACCATGCAGCTTTACTTTTGATAAGTGCGAAGGATATTGAGTCAGGTGTTTCATCCATACGAATTCAGGGTGAAATTAGTATCAACTAATGAAGCCGCTTTTTTTAGTGCACTAGGGCATAACATATTTATTTATTTATTTATTTATTCATACTGCAATCCCTATTACCGAGAATTCAGCAGGGTAGTTACACATATAATTTTCACAATGTTGGCACACATGAATGCATAAACCAAACAAACAAACAAACAAAAAATAGAACTGCACGATGTGAACAATCAGGTCAATTTTGCTGCAAACAACTTTAAGGACGGCTCCATCACTTGGTTATTAGTTAGTCCATTCCACTGAGTTACTGTACGAGGGATAAAGGAATATCTGAAGCAGTTATTTCGGGACCGGAAAGGGGTTGATGTAAGTTGATGCCTCTGGCTGGTGGCGTACCCAGAAGAAAAGGAAATGATATTGAAAACATCAAGCTTGTAATGACCTTTAATTATTTGGTAAAGAAATTGTAGTCGTATTAAACGATTTCTTTCGGTAACTGAAGGCTCATTGGCACGATGTAGGAGTTCAGTTATAGAGGTGCGTCCAAAGCTATTAATGATAAAGCGGACTGCCTTTTTTTGCACGTTTTCCAATTTAGTTATGTTAGCTTAAGTGAAGAGGTACCAAATAATCACTCCATATTCTAACACTGGGCGAATGATAGTCCTGTACGCTAGAGTACGCACCGTGGAATTAGAATGTTTTAGAGCTCTTCAAAGGAAGAATAGTATTCGGTTAGCGTTTGTAATTACGGAATCAATATGTTTAGTCCAGCTAAGGTTATTGGTAATCCAAAGGCCAAGATACTTAATGTTAGTTACCTCAGAAAGGGTGAAACTTGCGGTGGAATAATTAAATAGTATGTTTTTTTTCTTGTGGGTAATTCGTATAAATACTGTTTTATCGAAGTTAATTGACATCTGCCATAAATCACACCACTTCACAATGTTATAAAAGGCACTATTCAGAATGATTTGATCGGTTACATTGGGTATTTCGGAATATATGACACAATCATCTGCATACAACTTGATTTTTACAGGAATTTCATTCACGATATTATTGATAAAAATTAAAAACAAAAGGGGTCCCAGAACCGTACCCTGTGGGACGCCAGAGTCAACGGTTGCCTCTTTTGAACAGAATTCATTAAAAACAACAAATTGTTCACGGTTTATAAGGTAGTCTGCTATCCATTTTATTAGGCGCGGATTTTTAAGTGTTTTCTCTAATTTAAAAAGTAATTTCTTGTGTGAGACTTTGTCAAACGCTTTTGAAAAGTCCAAAATATGACGTCAGTTTGTGTCCCATTGTTAATTGAAGTTGCGAAATTGTGAATTGTTTCGACAAGTTGAGTACAGGTTGAATAGCCTTTTCTGAATCCGTGCTGGTGTTTTGTTAAGATATTATGCTTACTTAGAAACTCAGAGATATGCATATGTATTATATATTATAAGCTTAGAGGTAGTTGACGTTAATGAAATAGGACGATAATTCGAGATAAGTTGCTTTTTACCCGACTTATAAAGAGGCTTGACTCTGGCGGCCCTCCAATCATCTGGTACTCGACCTTCGTGTAGCGATTTTGAAAATAAAACATACAGATATTTGCCGATCCACTCGGCATAACGCTTTAAAAATGCGTTTGAAGTGCTATCCGGTCCGGGTGTCTCTTTAACACTGAGTTTAAGTAGCATATTTAGAATGCCGTGCTCACTGATAACAACGTCAGGTATAGGTGGATAATCTGCATCAAATGAGGGAAGAACATTATTGTCAATGGTGAAAACCGATTTGAATTGTTGATTAAAGGCATTTGAAATAACCTTGCTATCATGCACATCAACTCCATCAACCACAAAAACATTACATTCAGTAGATGTAGCCTTAATGCTCCGTCAAAATCTCTCTGGACACGTTTTAATGAAGTTAGGTAATGATTCACCATAATACAGCTGTTTGTCAATATGGATTTGGTGTTTTAGTTTAGTTGCAATTTCTGAAGTCTCTTCGTTTATACCAGCGATATTCCCAAGACTACGACGCTTTTTTAATCGTTTTCACTTATATCTTATGAGAAAGCCCATCACACTCAAATTGAAGGTCGCTGTATTATGCAGACCTTCCTGAAATTCCTGATTTCAAATGAAACAGCAATATAGGTTTGAAAGAAAGGCTTCCTTCGTCCTCATGTACCATGGCCTTCAAGAAATAACATTACGAGGAAAACTAAATATCAGAAACCTATACTGAGATGGGAGTTGGAGAGAGACATAAGTTTGATTATGCTAGAAAACTAGGTATTAGATACAAAAAACTTGAGAGAGAAGTTGAGATGACTTGACACAAATAATGCAGTTCAAGAAATTTGCGGTAAAAACCAGCAAACTTTCCCAAGCATGCGCTGTCGAAGGTATTGGTTTTCCAATACTGCCTGTCAAAAATAATTTGTGCTGCAGAGAACGTTCGATCGAAGGCGAGGATATATAGCAGCTCAGAACAAAAGCTGAGAGCGCATTTTCCATTGCTGTCGCGCTCCTTTCAGCGGCATAACGAGTGGTATCGTAATCAATTTTCGGCCCTCACGTTCTATATGGTCATCAAGAAGCAATGGCAAGAACTCTGCGTCTTTACACATTGCGTTTTATTGCAGTCGAAGATTTCATCCGCCAATCGTTCTTCCTTTGGAGGAAATGAGGGCTCAGCTGTAGTCGCCGTTCGAGAGTTTGCAGCTAAAGTATTTGGACAGACACAAATTAAGGAAGGAACGAACACTTCGCTCGTGTAATTACAGTGATGCTCATACTGATAGCGTGCAAGCTGTCGTGTTTGAATATCAATCTTGCTCTTGGTTGGGTACCTTCCACTTTAATGAGGGAAAAATAACGTTTAAAAAAGATATCAAGTGGCATTGAGCAGGAGAGATCTCCTCACACACACAAACACACACTCTTCGACGATTTGTTATAACAACGTGAGCGAGCCATAATTCCTATTATGTTCGTGGTCTGTTACTGTAGTCAATAGTCTTGTACTAATGAGTGGTAGTAACACGTATCAAAATGCATTGCTAAATGTAATAACTTAGCAACATGAATTAATACAATTTCAGTTACCGCGTACGACAATAACGGAAACCATTTCGGATCATATTATTGTGGCGCTGCATCACCAATAATTGCATTGTATGCAGCGGTCACACACAGCTTGTGTGCGCTGAATTCTACAGAGTCGTCGTTGCTCCACCACTGCAAAATCTTTTGAATAGGGGAATTCCAAAATGGTTAGCGCCTCCTTCAACAATCTCATAACCTTAAATCGCTGTGTTGTGTTGAGTGTGCAAACGAAACCATTTGCATATCGCTGCTTTCTACGGGCTTGCTGCTAATTATGCATCTTTTTTGTGGTAACCTCTTAATTCGTTGCAGCCCTTACAATGCCCTGCCGCGGTGGTCTAATGGCTAAGGTACTCGGCTGCTGACCCGCAGGTTGCGGTATGAAATCCCGGCTGAGGCGGCTGCATTTCCGATGGAGGCGGAAATGTTGTAGTCCCGTGTGCTCAGATTTGGGGTGCACGTTGAAAGATCCGACGTGGTTGAAATATCAGGAGCTCTTCACTACGGCTTCTCTCATATTCATATGGTGGTTTTTGGGACGTTAAACTCCATATAATAATCAGCAGACCTAAGAATGTCTACAAAGAGATAACTATAAATTCATTCCAATTTATCATATTTCTGAAGAAATAAAAAAATGTGCAGGCGTGAACTTATTTCTTCAACAAGATCACTGCGCTGTGCTTTGGTTCGGATGTTATAGGCAATCGCAAAATTTCTATTCAACCTCAGTTCTTATCTTCATGCAATTTAGTATTTCGCCTGCAAGACAAGCTAAATCTGCAGGACAACATATCGCTAAATATGCATCTTAAAAAAGACGATTAACGTCGCACACTCAAGGAATGGCGTGATCAATCAAAATCAGCTTGGCGCTATCGCTTATTGATGAAAAAGATGATTTGCGTATGTCATAGCATGTAAGCAGTGCCCCTGACGCTGCTGTGTGTGTCCTTTGTAAATTGGTGCCATCACAAGAGACTCTATCGGTGCACAAAATTCCAACAAGCATCTGTTTGTAAACTTTGGAAGGTAGTGTGCACTTATGTACTTAGCCGCATCCCACGTATGCCTTTCGCTTTACGCCCCCTTATCCCTCCCTCAATATTTTTCTTTTGCGTTCATCATTCATTGCGCGCTGTGCATGCAGTGCTAAGATATTACTAAGCCGTGGAACAAACCGAGCTGTTTGCTCGGTATAGACGCTTTTCTGCAGCTAGTTTTATGAGCAAAACTAGATGGTGCCACCGCACCAAAGCACCTGGGCCTTCTCTTTGGCGGCGCGGCTGCCAAAGGCCGTCGTGTGGCCGTCGTTGCCCAGCAGCCTACGGCGAGAAAAGGGCTGTGCGGACTATGCGGGCGCGCGCAAACATAGCAAGAAAGCAAGCCTCGTAAGCAGTTTGCCAAGCGCGGTGTGCTGACGGGCGAGGATGTGAGAGTATGTGAGGATGTGAGAGTACTGTCTGCCATTCCAACACCTAACCCTAAAACCGCTGTGCTCGCTGAGTTGGCCTGCAACCCGGGAGCATCGGAGGCAAACCGGCCGGCCGTCGGCGACGGTGAAGTGGAAAGGAGAGGCCATTAAGGTCATGTGTACGAAAATTCGCCGCTGCGGAAAACCGTCTATATCATCATCGCACTCCACTCATCGCGGGAAAGCGTATGTTGGCGAGCCGCTTGTGATCATTGATGCGATAGTTTACGATTATTTGTAGGTCCACCCCTGGCTCAGGCGCCTTGGTTCAGGCGCCGATCCATGTGCCACCATAGGGAATAGGGGCGTCAGCAGTGGCTGTCTTAAGGAAGGGAACTGATTGCCATTTTACCATTGACAGCGTCAAAGCCAGTGCCATCGAGTTTGACAGTAAGGACTTACCTGACGACGATTTTCATTGTGTATGAAGATGCAACGCGAAGGCGCAAAGAACACCGGGCCCTCCCTCCATACGGGCAAGTAAACCATAAAATCCTCTCAGAAAAGCAGAGTTAGTACGAATATTACTGTATCAGATCTCACTGCTTACAACATCACGTGGCTCAGTGGGAGTCATCGAAGCGGCGGTACTAAATCAAGTGATAGGCGTGAAAGGGAACTCGCAAGGAACACAATGTGGTGGCCATCGGCGTTGCAAATGAGACTACACTGAGCCCAACACGTGTGCAGCGAAGGACGGCAAATAACATACTGCTATCTGAAAACCTATAAAATTAAGTTGAGCGGGCATGTGTTCAATGGACCATTGAAACAATTTAAAGCATTACATGTGAAACGAAGCAGTGTTTTCAACGCCAGCGCTGAAGACTAAAAATTTTTACTGATAAAGTTTACTTTCGAATATAACCGCATTTATGCCTTTTGGGAGCTTGTTGATATGAATAGTAGTAGTGCTTCCGGTACACCGCAGAGTTGCTCGTTGAAGGTATATACTGCTGGTGTTCTGTCTTGGGTAACAACATCAAAAGGCAAAACATCGTAGCGTAAGCAGTTCGGAAGTTCACATTTCATTGAGTTACACAGCTAGAAAACTGTGGGCGCTAATTTTTAAGAAGGTGAGGTTGGACTGTTATCATGTCTAATATAGCTACCGTCGTTTGCAAGGGACGTCTTCGTTTTTTGAATAACGCATAAGCTTACTTCAAGGTGCCAAATCTATAAACATTTGATGTATTAAGAAATTCGGTAAACGTCAAAGCACTTAAAAATTACGAAACGTGTAAATGACCAAATATAATATAATCAAGAATGGGAATAACAATGGAAGACGTTGAAGTAGGGAAACCAGCTCATGTCATTGCCCACCATTTCCACCTTATCTCAAGGGTAGCAGTTATCAAACAACAAAAATGATTTTTTAATCGAGGATGAGAAGTAAACAATGTCGCGAATTCAGAGATACAACGATCATTACGTGGATGAGAGGCATAGTGGCTTCTGTTTTACAGAGAATACTGATGTGAAATTGAGGTTTTACGGGCCAAATTCATGCTGTGATTATGAGTCATGCCTAATGATGGGGACTCCACAATCCATTCGACCAACTCGCATTATTTGACGAGGCTGCATAACTAAGTAAATATTCACCGATTGAGACACCATAATTTAGGTATGCATAGTGCGCGTGCTTTCTTTACCAGCGTCTGCAGAGTGTTTCGTATCGGCGTAGTTTTGACTGGAACACCTACCTCAGAGCGAGACGCATGCTTTCAGTGATTGATGGATTGATATATAGGGTTTAACGTCCCAAAACCATCATATGATTATGAGAGACGCCGTAGTGGAGGGCTCCGGAAATTTCGACCACCTGGGGTTCTTTAATGTGCACCCAAATCTGAGCACACGGGCCTACAACATTTCCGCCCACATCGGAAATGCAGCCGCCGCAGCCGGGATTCGAACCCGCAAACTGCGGGTCAGCAGCCGAGTACCTTAGTCACTAGACCACCGCCGGCGGGGCTATGCTTTCAGTAGCGGCATTTGCACCATTATGGGGCGGTTATCACAAGCAAAAGCATAGCTGCCATGACACTATGGAACAAAAAAATCACAGCATATCCAGGGAGTGCATGATGATGAGTGGGCCGCAGTGTCCGTTTGACCATCCACCCGTCTGTCCATCCGTTCGTTCATCTGCGCGCGCGCGCGCGCGCGCGCGTGTGTGTGTGTGTGTGTGTGTGTGTGTGTGTGTGTGTGTGTGTGTGCGTGTGTGCGTGTGTGTTTGTGTGCGTGCGTGTTTGTGTAATAAGGAGCTTCACCTTTAAAATCACTACCCATGCACTTCGTACAGATAGTCAACTAGCCAAGCTGAACCTTCCGGTCACAGGCGGTTGCAAACGTCACAACCGTGTCACAAACTCGTTTTACTTTTTGACTCATTGACGCTGCTGTGCTCACGTTGTTGTGTTCTCCGTTCGCAGTTGTCACATGGATTCAATATTTAAATTTATAGCTGAGCGTAGTGATTAGCAGTATCTGTCCGCCTTTGACGCTAGTGTTCTGAGTCACGATTTAGCGCTGCTTGGAAGGCTGCCGTCCTTGGTACGCAGTTGCTGCTTGCGCTAGGCCGCCCGGGCCTGCTCTCGGGCCCGGACTGCAGCGTCGACCTGGCGAACACTAGTGCTTTAGTTGATGATGGGCTATTGGCACCATTCTTGAAAAGAGCCTTTGTTTTCCTTCGGTGAGAGCATGGTCGGTGAGAGGCGACATGCTCGCGCGGGCAGAGTGGGGCCCAATTACCTTTTCACATCATCCCTTAAGATGCGAAGCATGTTATGCCGGGATCGTTGTCTCGCAGTCTTTTGTTGTCTACTATCTTCATTGCGCATGCATGACCCTCCCTACTCTCCTTTCCTACGCTCCCTGTTTTCTCCCAACGCTGACTCTGGCAGCATCTGCTAGCCTACGCTCACCCACCTCTCTGTCTCCTGTAGGCATCCCTCTCCGCAGCGTTTACACCCCCATTGCGCACGCACGTCCTTCCCTCTGAACCCCCCACAAGTACAATAGCGAGGTGCCCGGTACACCATGATTCTTTTCGCAAAAAAAACCCGTGAAGGGCTGATTGAACGTCTCTATGACAGCGCGTGAACCTACGCAGGTGCTCGTTTTGTTGATGCATTTGTTTGTCACAATATGTCTCAGCTGAAGTCTGTATGCGACGTCTTTTATGGTCCAGCTCAGTCCGGTGTGCGGCGTGACTAACTTTTCTGCACATGCGTGTCCCCTCGCCGTCTCCTAGCCTACGCTACTTCTCTCTTTCACCTCACTACGCTTACGCAGGCAACGTCTGGTTAGCGAGTTTCTTGATTAAACATTATTGCTGGCGCTGCATAACCGTTTACTAGTCACCCTGTATAAATAGACACTGGAAATTGACGTACAAGGTAATGGTGGTCAAACCTTTATCCTGTGCGTTGTTGAAAGATAAAAATCGCAGCGTGCACAATAATTAAAACCGGACTGTAGGCTTCTGTGTCCAATCGGCGTCTTTTGTCTCTCATTGCCCATTAGCAGTGATTGGAAAGTTCCAGTAGAAAACAGAAGTGTGTTACTGCGTCCTCTGCGCCTCCCCAGGTTTCTCTACTGCGCAACATCACCGCTAGTGTCAGTGTTAGAGGGAACACAAGCTCTCAATAAAGTACATCGTCTCCCGCTCAAGTGAATCATCTCCCCGTTGCTTCACATCCGCACATGGTAACCTTTACTGGGAAATGGCGTAATTAATTTTTCACCTCTTAGATTCTTTTCTTTTCCAATTAACATTTCACAGAAAAATGGAAGGTTTATGATGAAGGAGGAACAGTTGCTCGCATAACATGGGAATGGCGTACTTTGGAAGACAGAACATACAAATACCATGAAGAGGCACTCTAAAAGCAAAGGGCATGCTGGGAGGAGGCTCTGCTCAGCCTGTTATTATAACAACGATGGTGATCTTTCTAGCGAGCCGAGGAAGCCGCTTGAGCCCACGGGTTCATGGCCCATGACTATAGGCTGAGGCTGAAACCCGCTGCAAGTCAACTTTGCTGGACAAAATTCATAAATTTCTTCTTCTTCTCCATCTCTGCGCAGCGCTGTTGAAGTGCCCTCGCCTGAGAGTCGGCACTGCACTTTCTAAATGCGAAGCATTTTTTTTTGCGTACTGCGAGCACTATTGGCGTCTGTTTATCTATCAAACCGCTTATGTCTGGGTATTGCCGTGATCAGCCGGTTGACTTCACGTGATCCATATTAAGTAGAGAACGGTGAGATCGTTTGACGAATATAAAGCGTTGGTGAAGACATTATTATAGTCATAATCCCGTCTCATGCGTCGACACTTTCAGCCGGACAGTGGCACATACGAGGGGGTGGTTATGTTGTTCCACTGTTACGCGGGTATGTGCAACACGTAATTTACACTTCATATCTGTTCAAAAACGGCGAGAACATACATGGGAAATTATGACGCGTGTGTTAAAAAAACTTGACATTGGCAGCGTTGACCTGCAAATGCAAAGAATAAATTTCAGGGTACCAGCAAGAAATGAATCCAAACATTCTGCGTAGCAGGCAATTATTCCACCACAGAGCCACGCCAGGTCTCACGACTACTTTTCAAATTGACCCTAATGTTCGTGAAACGTGAATTGTGATTTCAGTGCTGGGGCTTCTCCAACTTTATAAACAACGCATATCTAGTCCTATATTCAGTCATAACGTCGGGTTAAGGTCAAATGTCGTTAGGTGTCATGCGACAACATTGATTTATGTAGCAGTGTCCAGGGCTACCATCATTGCCACCACCACTGCTTCGTATCAGCTTATCGCTTCTGGTGCTGCTAGTACTCACGGTCCTGTTGGAATCGCTGCAGAACTGCAAACAAACGTTTATAGAAACATCTGCAACTGTTCAACATATGGCTGCACGTGAAATATTGGTACAAATATTTAGCGCAATTACATAACGCAGTGCTGAATAAAAATACTAAAACACGGTCACCTTCCCTCCGCTTGCTTTAGGGAACGTCAATATCCAAGGTACATGAGATTCGCTGAACTTTTTTTCATTTTTTTCGGTTTCATACCACTCCCTTAGAACTGATAAGCGCGTGCTCGGTGGTGCGGCTGCGGGGAAATGAACGACGGTGCTCCCAATGGCGTGCGATGTTGGGTGGGACGTAGCAAACGACGTAACAGATGGAGCAGCCAATGGAAGCGTTCAGCGTTACTCGCCCCGAACGGCTTTTGATTCGTCTAGCAATATACAGCTTTCACTCTAAAAGTGACGCAATTTAATGCGCGAGCGCTGTGCGTACATCGACGTTCATTCTTCTCCAAATCCATATGTGGCCACCATTTTAATGTATTGAACCTACGTCCTCTGCAGGTATTGAACCTACGTCCTAGAGAACGTACGACCTACGTCGAGGTCACACAGCATCAGTTATAACAAAAAAGGCAAATTTCTCATGAGCCCTAACAAAGCAGTATAAACGGCTAGCCCTTCAGAATGAAAACCAATTTTCCAAAACAGAATAATTATAAGCGTGCGAACCACTATATATGCTTCGAAAGTAGACTCGCAGTATAAGTAAGACACTACTCGCGGTTTTATAGCAGAATTCGAATGACCAGCAGTTGAACGAGCCGAAGCAAGAGCAGCCCCGCCATGATTGGTAGACTGCGGCCGCAGGAGAATGCCGAGCAGTTGTAAAACTGTAGCACAGTTTCATTACTTTCCACGGAAGTCGTTCCGTTGCGGTTATTTCCTCCTGGCCGATTTCCTATATAACCTGCACGGGAAAACGGTGCCCGACGACGCTCAAATCAGGCAGAAAGCAGACATCACGCCAACTGTTTCAAACGTCGGGGCAACGCACAAACAAGATGAAAGAGGAAGAAGGCTGTTTTTTTGTTCGCAAAATGTCTTGCATTTAACGGCTCCTAACTTGTTGAATCAGTCATGCGAGTGTTTTCATTTTTTTGGTAATGTACACACATTTTATTGAACTGTTTTTGCCCCGTTTGGCCTTGCAGCATCCGTTCGGTACTTTTCCTTCTATCCCCTTTTCATATAGAAGAAAAAGAGAGCGGGCAGCCGTGCTCATAAATTATGGCTGCCTCGGTGGCCTTCAGAAGTCAATAATTCTTAGCGGGCCTGTGAAGAAACTGCGCAAAGAATGTTCCGCTCATGCAAGAGAGGCTCTAGGAACAAGGAAATGCACTTTGGTTCTAGTCAACGTGGTCTCTGGAAGGAACTTACTTAAGGACGCAATTTTCACGCTCTCCTTTCTTGAAATTCTTGTTGACCTATAAAGCGTCCAAGTATTTAGCATCGCCCTTTAGAGCAAGAACCACTTATACGTCAGAGAATGTACAAGAAACATCATGGAATCGAAACTATTTTTGGACCCAATCTATCTCTTGCTAGGAAAAATTGTGTAAAAGTTTAACCTAAACTATTTATTTCACTGCTGACTTGTCCTCTTTTCTGCTTAGCAAACAAAAAACACCAATCAATGTATACTTACTAGTTATGGAGAAATATCTTGTGACGTTTCAAAGCAAGAACGTTAAGCTAGGTCAAGATGTGCTCGGCCGTACGCCCGCGTAGAAGCAGCCGAAATCCGCATGCACTGAGGGTCGTCAGTTCAAAGGCAGTTGGTATTTATTGCTGGGGCTTTACACGCCACTTCTAAAATGTTATCATGAAGAGGCGAGCTCTGGCAATTCCGACATTTCTGGGGCCTCTAGGATGTTTTGCTGCATTTCTCTTTCATCGAAATTGGACTGCCGCGATCGGAATAGAACTCAAAACTTTGGAATCCCCATCCGAGCACCTTAGCCTCTGTGCCACTACGACGGTCGAGTCCAAAGTCAAAGCCAAATAACTTTTGTAATGCTTCATAAAAGGTATATACCACTGTGAAAACAAGAAGACGAATGAAACCTCGTTATGATGTGAAATAAAAAAGCGAGAAAAAAAAGCCGCATTGAGGAAAGGGCTAAGAGACATTGCATGAAATTTTAAAAAAATAATGTCGATGGTAACGACCAGTAAGTGCGGCTTTCGTCGCAAGCAAAGGCAGCCAAAATTTATTGATAGCACTCGGGGGCTCATAGAACAAACGTTATATATAGAAATGTTGGGGACGATTCGTGTGAATGCCAAAGTGGGACAATGTATTGGGAGGTCTTGTGAGACATAGTTCCCGAACAACGCAACTGAAGCCCCATTGGTCGAAGGCAGTCCCACATGATATGTAAAGCAGTTTAACCAGTGTCATTAGCGTTTAATGGTCAATATGTTGGCTCTATACCCTGTACGTGTTGAACTTGAGGGACCGAATGAAAAAAATCCTCGTTATATTGAAGAATACCCGACCTGTTGTCGTATACTTATGTACGCCTTTGTAAGTATGCGTGTTTCATGTTTTTATTCTTCTTTGTTTTGTTTTTAGAAGCGAATGTTTTATAAAGACGTCTACGAATATAACGTAAAAAACATCTAACTGCGGTTATAGAGGTTTTACATAGAATATTCATGTATAATATTGCCTAGCAAGCTGTATCCTATAGCAACATGTAAACAGCCAGGTGTTTCTCCAGCCAACAATTAAAAGCAGCGTGAAGTAAGCGCCGACAAAAAATCACACGGAACCAGTGCTATGTCATTTCACACAAAACAGCACTGGTGCCATGTTAATTCTTGTCAATGTTTAGTTTGCGCTGTTTTTAACTATTGATATGTACCAACTGGATAGCATTCGCTCTCTTTCAATTAATCTCCAGCTAAGCACTATAAGATTTAATCTGACCTCCTCCTCCTCCTGGATATTCCATAAGCAGGGATTCTTTTTTTTATTTAAATGTATATAAAGGGGGGGGGGGTTGGTGCCAATGCGTGCGCCGGCAACTCCTCCTTTCTTGTTTAAAGGTCGACATCGCATATTTCGTAGCAAACACAAGGCTATACATATGTACATTGCCCAACACTTACTCAATGAGGCCAATTTTTTCAATACTGAGTGTCCACACCACAAAGAAATGTGTCCACACTAGATGTAAATGTGAACACACTACACGGAGCTTTCTCCTAACTATATAGTTCGTAGTATACACACGCAGAAGAATTATCAGAAAAGTATCGCTTTATGGCGACAACCATTCGAACAAGAGAGGACCCGACTACAGGCATGCAAGACAAGCTTTATTCTTTTAAAAAAGTAGGATTGCGGGAAATCGGAGCCTGGCACTTTATACTGATTCGTGAGAGATACCCAGGGAACAGCACAATTGGACGAAAATAAATAAACCTATATATTAATAGAAATTGTAGCAGACGTTCGTGATGAACTTACTGCGCTAGATAGGTTTATAACGGGGTGCTGTGGTAACGGGGAACTGAAACACGCGGGGCAAGCATGTGTCAATGAAGTACGCTAATCTCTTGAGATAACATCTCTTGGGAGAACAGTGACATTTTGGTTAGGGTGGAAGCATTATATGCCTCATCAAACGCTACAATTGGCCGTTGTTAGCGCCATTACACAGCGTATCTATTTCGAGGGATGCCAAAATCAACATCACGTAATGCATCATATGACGTCACGTAGCGCCAACGTTTGCGAGGCTATGACGTTATTCTGACGTCACGTGACGATGTGGTCACATATCATTGCAACTTGGCCCAAGGTTAGCGGATTTTCGAGGCAGTGCGAAGTTACACGAAATGCATCCAATCCCGCATGCAGTGCACAAACACGTTATAGGTCCAGAAGGCTTACGAAGCTGGCTCTACAAGATCAATATTTCGACGAAAATAAAAAGCCAAGCATGCGCAGCACGTGCACAACAGGCACAGCAAAAGCATAAAGAGTGCCATTTGAAATCTTTTTTTTAAAACCCTCTTTGTATTCCTACTACGACCACACTTGCAGGTTACCGGCTACGCCATAAATATTTATCATTTTTGTGTACACGCTAGCAAAACATTTTGTTGCAGTTTTTGATGCTGTGGTTCACAACGATGAAGAATTATCCCCGAAGCTTTAGTAATTAGTAGTCAGAGCATTCGATGACACACTCGTCACTCAATTCGAATTGTGTGACGCCTGGTTGTGCATTAGTTTGTCTAAAACGCTTTATTGTGTGTATTAACGCGAATCTTTTCCTGACATCAAATCAGCCTAGGGTCAGTTTGAACAAAGTTTCCAGTGCAGGCTTGGCTTAGTGGTAAAACACTGGGCTGGCCGGCAGCAGACCCGGGTTTGAAAGTCATGGTGTCCTTGGCGTATTTATATGCTATATAGTTGTTATGGACACCGGAGGCCCTGGCAGCGGCGGCGGTAGCGGACAAATATGCTGCCATACGCGACAATTGTCGTGATCTGATGCCAGCTTTCGCTTTTAAACTATCACAGCGTCCCTTATGCATTCACATAAGACGAAACGATGGTGAAAGCCATCTGATTCTTTACCGCAAAAGCTGTTATGAGATCACAAGAGTCACGTGTGCCGTAGTTGTCCACCACAGCCGCAGGTGTCTGTAACCACAATCACAAGAAGTAAGAAACACAAACTTACAAAGAAAAACAATAAGTACACAGCGGGATTCAAGCCCCAGTCCCCCGAGTGCCAGCCCAGTATTCTACCACCAAGCCACGCTGATGTTTGGAACTCCGTTACGAACTTGCCTCAGGCAGGCTTGATGTTTTTTTTTTTAATCTGATTCTTTAAGGGAAAAGATGAGAAAAGTGAGCCCCGTAACTGTCTGCATCAGAGTGCGACACCTCAACAATAGCTCACAAGGAATGGGGGTAAGGAGGGATTAGAAGGATAGGATTAAAAGATGTATATATAGAGAGGAAGGAGTGAGCGACGGAAGACGAGATAGAAAAGATGGACACGATCGCAGGAGTCCGATGACAGGGCACCACTCGGCGAGAGCTCTTGTCGGCGTCAGGAGATGGCGTAGGGGGAGCCCAGTCTGGCAGAGCTGCACTGTCATCTGAGATCATGGAGGCACAATCATCCGGCACGGAATCCAGCGAGCGAGATGCTTGATGCTGTGAAAGGAATTGCGTTAATAAGAGCACTAAAGCGTTTTAGATCAACCAAGACCCAATCAGGTGTCACACGATGCGAAATGCGTAACGAGTGCGTTATCGAATGCTCAGACTCACGGTTAATAAGGCTTCAGAAATAGTTCTTCCTCTTTATCAGCGTGAGTTTTAAAAAACAGAAACAAAATTTATTGCTAGTGTGCACGGCGCTTCTTTGCAAAATGATGAAGAATTGCATGATGAATGCCTGCTACTACACTACTACACAAACATTATTGTCATTTATGGCGTAGTGGATATTCTGCAAGTGTAGTTGTAGTTATACAAAAAAATTTTAAAAAAGACTTCAAAAGTCCACTCTTGCAGCTTTCACCGGGACTGCACTGCGCGGTCTGCGCATGCCTGGCAGTTTTTGTTCTGACAGAAACATTTTTTCCAATATTCTAATTTGCGGTCGGCCGTTGCTTCTGCTTTGTTAACATTTTTTCAAAGCATGTAAGCAATGTTGATGAGCTACACGTCTACGACATTAAAAAAAGACAGACGTTTAGGGGGAAGATGATTGATAGATATGTGAGCTTTAACGTCCTGAAACCACCATATGATTATGAGAGACGCCGTAGTGGAGGGCTCCGGAGCTTTCGACCACCTGGGGTTCTTTAACGTGCGCCCAAATCTGACCACACGGGCCTACAACATTTCCACCTCCATCGCAAATTCAGCCGCTGCAGCCCGGATTCGAACCCGCCACCTGCGGGTCAGCAGCCGAGTACCTTAGCCACTAGACCACCGCCGCGGGAATAGGGGGAAGATGAAGCCCTGCGGGGGTGACGTGACAAAAACGGCATTGCAATAGCCTAAACGTGAGCTGCAACCACGTCCCGTGTTCAAAGATTTCCCACCAGGTAGTGTGACTATTAAAGCCTAGCCAACAAGTACACGTGCTTCTATGCTTGAGAAAGTCAGTTCGATTTCAAAGACATAACAGCCACATTCAGGAACAACCTAAATGCAAAAAATACTCGCTTACCTTTATTTCAGTGCACTTTAGTTGAGCCTCGTTGTAAAAAACAATTTGGACACTCACTCTAATACATGCAATATCATATTATAATATAGGTTCTGTGCGAAAACGTCTGCATTTATATTCAGTTTATTATCGGCCACTGAAAGCCTGGTTATGGAAAAAAAAGTCGACAAAGAACTTTCCGAAAATCTGCGATATTGTAATATCCTATCTAACACCAAAGTCCACTCTACTAGACACAATTATCAAAGGCAGGAACACCACTTGCAGTCTCTTGGGTAATTAGATCGTTTGATTATTGAGGGGGAAAGAGCGAGGGCCCCTTGAGTCTCGTCTTCGATCTAGCCCAGGCAACAGAGCAAGCTAAGGCTAAACACAAGGCTGAAGAGCCGTGTAATTTCGTGTTCGTGGTGGCTGTTAGATTAGTTAGCCTTCTGGGACAGTGTGGGTTGGAGTAGCAAGGAAACGCATATACGATTAGCCGTGCAGCATCTCTGAGAAAAACATATGCTTTGCTTCGAAAGTTTTATTGCTTAATATGGGGTGCAATGACCACACAAATCTCTTGGGCATTCGCGCTTATTCTCCCGTATGTGTTCTTTTTTTTCTGAACTAAATCCCCACTTATGAGAATATTTGGTCGTGAAATACAGAAACGTAGGACATGTATACTATTTTATTGCTCTGGAATTTCGAATGTTCTGGGCTTACGGTAGAAGAATGAAATTGCACTAGAATTTTTGTTTCTAAAGAAAATGAAGCAATTGCGCAACTGCGGGGTCCAATTGTGGCAGGGCTGGGCAGCACGAAAGAAGAGCGTCACGACAGTGTCTTCTAGATACGTTTGATTGTCTTTATTTCTGTATCGAGATGCATTTGAAGGATGTATATATATTACAGGAGTCAAATACTTTTGCGATAATCTATTGAACCACGACATTGTGAATGACATGGGTCTCTCGTTAATAATTTTGAAGGAAAATAATTTTGACCAAACACTCGTTTTCGGACTGTGCCAAACCACGGGGCACTGCCGATTGGCAATACAGGGGGTTTACAATATGCACAGAGAAGGTTTATAAGAATCGTAAGGAGGTTAACCTGTCTACGTGCAATTAGCTACCTTACAGACGGGTATAGAGGAATAAGGGAGGAAAATACTGAAAGAAACAAAGAGAGACACATTGCACACAACACACGCAGTTCATAGGTGCACGGGTGGTCACTCAGTTTAAGCGGCACGTGCGGTAAAGCGCCTGACGCTGTTCAAGTTAGGGTTGTGGAGGCAACAGTGGCGACATTTGGCGATGAAAGCGGCTGCCTTTTGAGGCTGGTACCGCACCTATATTCTTGTCAGGCGGCCAGCCCAACGGCAGTTCCCGGGTCTTGTACAATTTTTTAAATATATGATGTTCGTTAGTCATCCGAGCAATTGATTTGACATAATGCTTCCTATATGCTGCATCATCATTCACAGTATTATTCGGCACTTATTAAAATCCTCACGTAGAATCAGCATTCTGAAACAACGATGTATTCGGTATCTGTGTTCCCCTCTCTACATCCCGCGATACATTTTTTTGGTTTTGGGTAAATGCATTTCTGTAATATACCGTTACCTGAAAGAGATTGAACAAAAGTATTTGTGATTTAGGCTTTCACCCCTTGTATTTAGATATCGTATTTCCGGAAGATGTTTTTTGGGTATCACTGCCCGGCCCTGTATTATGCTGATTGTGTGGATGAGACGTGAAAAATGTAGCCTCTATTTAGAATAGCCAATGAAAGCATAGTTGAAGTCAATCGCTGACAGTTCTACGACCTTGGTTCAGTCGAATTTCAGTGTAGCCTTCACAAGTGATATGAGCGTCTGTTACACGAGATAGAAGAGATGCCATTTAGTCCTAACAAAGAGGTTTAAAGAACGAAGCACAATTTTACACTATTCTCCCGTAATGAATTATTTCTTCTCGTTAAGTTGCACAACTGAGTTTGTCTTGTCATTTTTTGTCTGGACATTTAAAACAATTTTCTTTTCAGTGGTTCAGTAAAGAGAGGCACTTGTGAAATAATTATTTCGGTTCAAATAATTCAAATAATTATTTCGGTTAAGCGTCATTCAATGCAGAAATGTAAAAGTGCAATAATCACTTGTTTTAGACCTCTACCCTCTTCCTGTTAGTACATTTTTTATTCATTGATGTAACAGTAATGTACATTTATAGAAACGTGTTACCACCTCATTATTTTTAATCAGCACGCTCTGTAATTGTAGAACAGAGCACAACTGTATCGCATTGCGAGGACCCTTATGAGAGCGTCAAGTGCATATATGTGAACTGTTGCTGCCACATATTTAGCATGGCAATTTAAGCCAGGGGAGTAGTAGGCAGCATAGCTACAGCAAAGTTTCGTGGAATATTTCTAAATTGCTGTAGTAAACTCTTAGGCACCCACATGTAGCCTCTGCTTCCTACAAGTAAACACGCCACAACGCAATTTCTCTATAGTGTACACACACACACACACACGCGTGCGCGCGCGCGCACGCACCTTATACTTTGAAGTTAGCGAAATACACTACTGCTGTATGTCGACCTGCTCGTTCCTGAGGAGCTAACTGGTTTATTTATTGCACTTTCATGCCGCACTCATTAGGTTTTGCCCTTGTCGTTCTTTTTTTAACTAACTGGCTTTCTCAAAAAAAAAGGAACGTGGGAAATTTCCCCTCTTCATTTATGTTAGATTGCCTTGAGCCCGTTATACCTCCTCGTGGTACGGGCTAACCCCTTTTTCTTTTAGTTCTTTATAACATATAGGGGGCGAAACACACACACACACACACACACACATAGACGCACACACACACACACACACACACACACACACACACACACACATGCACACAAGCACACACACACACACATGATCAAAGGTGTAAATCCAGAAAGGCAAACTAAAGAAGCCTCACAAACATAAAATGATGCATTCCCATTAAAGTGCCTGCTACCAATCGCTTAGATGTTTGCACAGGTCGAGCAAGTAATATTTTCTCACACAGTATGATGGTGCCACCGAACCCATTAAGCTGCTGCGAAGCACTTATGTATATGGCCGCGCTTTTGCCAGCCGAGAAATTGCATGCTTTCAGCGGCGGCCTCTGCCTTGTCCGCACGCATGCAGGCGAACTGTTTCTGTCTGCCACAATTACCGTTTCGGGCACCACCACTTTCTGTTCTCTCTTCTAGCCACGTCACTTGTGCCTCAGAGCACACAGTTCTTATGTTTCGGTAATCAGACACAGGGCCTCCGAGAACGATGTTACTCGCGAACTTATCACGATGACGCTCATGAATCGGGTTAACGTTCAGTTCTTGTTCAATTGCTTTTCCGTTCTCGCATAATGGCTGGGCAGACATGCCCATTTCGACCTCTTTTCTGAAAACAGAACTACTTTTCTCATTTCGCTACGCTGCTCAACTACCATTTGTGTGAGTGCACCAGCGACCTTATGCTCCACTTCCAGGAAATGTATTTTCCTCGCTTCGTTATCTTGCGTGTGTAAATTTTCGCTGTTGAAACATTTGCGCCATGTGAAGTGTCCTTGTTCGTGAAGGTTTATTTGGAAGTACAGTGAAACTGCACACGTGAATGTACTTCTGTGTGTGTGTTTTTTTTTACATCTGCTTCTCACTGGTGGTTCCTCAAGGGGTAGGCAGGTTTGATGCAAACAATGAAGGGACTAAGGCTCGTCAACGCTTATTTTGCGTGCCGTGCGAGGAGAAATGAACAAAAGGAGAGCACGGGAAAAATACGCACAACATTTATGACAGAACACGTAAACAAAACATTAAAAACACTGAGGTAGAAAAGGTACCTACACTGCAACAGGGGGAACAAAGCTTGATTTCAAAAAAAAAATGACCCATTAGAGTTCAAGTAAAGGCTGGTGCACACAGGTGACTAGCAGTGGTCGCGCGATCATCTGCGACTGGTCGCAAGCAGTCGCGAACGGTCGCAAACGGTCTTAAAGCGTCTGCTTTGGCTAGTCGCTTCCTGACCGATTTTTCAGTCGCATGACTGCAGTCGCAAAGCCGCTGAAACCAATCAGCGGTGCTCAATATTTGTTTTTTTTGTTTATGCGGCGCGCCCGGTTTGCTCCGCTCACTCAGCTGGCGGCGATCAGCTGATCGGCGCCGGTCTCCAGAGTTCTGGCTGATAACGAGATCCGGACGTGACTCTCCGCTTGTGCGACTTCCGGTCGCTTGCATAAAGCCCCTGCCGGTGTGAACATCAGTCGCTTTTTGGTCGCCAGTCGCAAAGGGTAGCGTGACCGCTGCTAGTCACCGGTGTGCACCAGCCTTAAGGACATTCAAAAACCCAAGGGCCAGATTGGTGGTACGACAGACGCCTATGAGGTGCAGGGCAGGAGGCGGTGGAAAGGTGCTATGAAATGTGTTCACTTCTGGACGTGCGACGCTCTCGTGACGACGGCGCCTGACGGCGTGGGCGCGACTGTGCAGCAATCCACCCGCATCGGAGCGATGCTCTATGCAGGGAATGGCCAGCCCGCCCAGTGAACAGCTTGCGTGGAGACGCGGTGCTCGGCGCCACCACGACCATTAGGGCGCGTTCACACTTGGGAAGTGAGGAGAAAATGAAAACGCTCGAGCGGCCAGAAAACCACAACCACCCACGTCGAACATGTTCACATTACTTTTGCCCCATCCCGCAGCCGCTGCCGTCAATACATTGACAATGAATTCGATTTTTTCCTGCTTTCTGAAAACTGAAGTTCATGCCAAATTCTAGTTATTCCCGCAAAGTACTGAAAAAAACGACTCGCACCTTTTCAATTGTAGTTTGAGAGGGTAAGCCAGCAGAAACGACACGAGCGAATACAGCGGCAGCGGCGGCGGTGGATTCAACTTGCTGTACACAAACGCGAAATACGTCAGGACGTACCGACTCGCTGCCGCTGCACCGTCTAATTCACAGAGTACTCAGCGATTGTAATCCAAACCAGGCTCTCGATCAACGCGTCCTCGCTGAGGCCGTCACACGTCGTCGTGCTGCACAGGTAGTTTGCGATTCGAGCCGACGCGAGCCACCACTGACGCCATTGCCGCCATGTTGAAGCTGCCGCGGCTGGTTAGGTCACGTGGTTTGATCTAGCGCAGCCAGGGCCATGAAGCGGAAACCGGATCTGTTTTAGGAGAATTCGGCTTTTAGTTATCGCGCACGCTGCGAATTTTGTATTGCTCAACAACGCACAGAAGAAATCTCTCTCCGGCCTCACTTGGGAGGTCCAAATGTAAGACATTTTATACACTATGACTACTACTACGACTACGAGGGACGAACGGGTGCCGCTATAAGGAGATTCTCCCCTGAAACACGCTTGCCCACTTCGCCGCTCCACCTGTGGTGTGGCCAAGCCTTTTATCTGATGAAGAATTTTCAACCAACTGCTATTGATATTTCTTTGCTGGAAGATGAGAATGAGGGTACAGTTGCTTGGTCTAACTGTACCCTCATTTACGATAAATTTCTGGCTGAAAAGTCGAAAAAAATACACTACGTTGTGACTTCTCACGAAGGATCTACCTGTTTATTTATATATATATATATATATATATATATATATATATATATATATATATATATATATATATATATATATATATATATATATATATGAGTGTGTGTGTTTGCGTGTGTGTGCCCGGTACGGCGTCTCCTCTTTTTAATTATTGAAGTAGCGATATTTACACTGTTTGAACGAATATGTCGGCGGTGCGGACAATATAAGAGGTGTAACTACCTTGTACGAAGGAACAAATGCATCAAGGCGCGTTAACTGTATGAGTAGTCACCCCCAGCCCATTCGTATTTTGCCGGAGCATGCGTGACTCCGACTTGTGCTTTGAGACACAGACGTGGTCGCCCGTTCTCATGCGCTTATATGTTGAAGGCGGAGGTTGGTGCGCATTGAGTTTTTTCCGCAATGTTGGCGTCAAGCTATAGACCATAAAAAGTTTACTCACTATATAAGCAGAGGACACGTTTGAAAAAACAGTGTTCTACTAGCCGTAAGTGCCAAAGAAGGTGTTAGTTTAAGTGACAACTGACGGTTGTTGGTGTTCGTCTTAAGTGTACCAGTTCCTTTCGTGTCTTTCGTGTTTTTTTTTTTCATTTTGCGATCCTGCTTGTTTTACTTGCATTTATCGCGTGCCGTTTTTACATCATACCTCTACATTAGAGCGAATGTGAGCGTTGGTATAGAAGCTCCGGCGTTTTCGCCTACGTCGGTCTCTACATTGTGTTTACCATATAACGCAGAAGTGTTTTATGCTGAGGTTCTCTACGGCTCCATTGACGTAATTCCATCGCGCATATGAAGCTGTAATAGGTGGCCGGCAAAATAGGCAATCGCAGGGAAGTCTGGGATATGACGGCTTCCGGTTCGATGAACCGCACAGGCTATAGCAGTGGCACGCGCACACTTTTGTACCCCTTCGTTGAAAAAAAGCGCCTGTTCGTGCAATGTCAGTGCTTTATAAATTGTAGAAATTTATTTTTTTTTGTTTCTGCTAACCGTGACTGCGGCATTGACCAGCTACGAAAACCGCCCCGCCGCGGTGGTCTAGTGGCTAAGGTACTCGGCTGCTGACCCACAGGGCGCGGGTTCGAATCCCGGCTGCGGCGGCTGCATTTCCGATGGAGGCGGAAATGTTGTAGGCCCGTGTGCTCAGATTTGGGTGCACGTTAAAGAACCCCAGGTGGTCTAAATTTCCGGAGCCCTCCACTACGGCGTCTCTCATAATCATATAGTGGTTTTGGGACGTTAAACCCCACATATCAATCAATCAGCTACGAAAACCATGAACAGTAAGGGAGCTTTTGATGGTACCAAAATGCTGTGCAATGCTTTTATGCTGCTTGGAGGTACTGTCAGTTTGGCTAGCATATCAGTCAATGCAGAAGACAGTTGTCATTGATGATACGATACTGCTGACAAAAAAAATAATCACCATTTTAAAGCTCTCAGGGAATGGGCATGACTGTAGCAGTGTGCTACGAGTTTATTTCAGGATCGCTGCTTTGGACGACATTGTGGGTCAATCGGCATGAAGCTGAGCATTTATCGAGCGCATTGAGATATCTTTCTTTTTTTTTCATAGCCTTCAGCGCGCTATCAGATGCATTTCTTGGTCGAAGCCAGATGCTTATTTTCACGCTGATCTTGGTCAAGCTGCGCGGCACGGCGGTAAATAAATAATACATTCAGACATAAACGGCGACGAAGAACCAAACCTTTGTTCTTGTTTAACGCAGTTATTCCTTTGTGTGCTGTCCAGGCGCACAGTTTGACCCAGATAAACGCAAAAGGCCTCGTACAATGCTTCTACTAAACCTTATCTTCAGTGAAGGTTCCCGTGTTTTTTTTTTTCACGCGTTCTCATAATATTTTTGCTTGGCGCGCCTGTGCGACAATTTCTTTCTTGATATATCATTCACATCAATTCATGCGTAAGCTTTTTATTAGTGCGGAATACACACATACCTGAGATAAAAAGGTCTTCACACACTTTGGATTGAACGTTTTGTATCCAAAGGCTACCTGTCACTGTGGCTCTCTTTAAGCTGTGGCCCACCTCATTTTTTTTTCTTCATTTCATGTGAATTGATTTATGCGTTAGCCTTTCACGCTCGAGTTGCGGCAGCCAATGGCTGAAAACCTACCATGGTTTAGCAGGACAAAGATACAGCCGCGACTGCGTGCATGAATCCCGAATAATTTAAGGCGCGTCGTCTACTCTCCTCGAACCGGAAGTCGGTAGCAGATGGTGCACCCCATAATCCCTTGCTCTTTTACTGGTCACCTATTCATAAACTGAAAATTGCAACGAAAAACTAGACGAAATGGTTCCGTCGCGCGAAGTAGAATCTACAACTCTTTCCTCGATCACGTGCTGCGATAACCAACACGGCCACAGAGCGTACAGTCCTGTTTCCAGGCCATGCTTCCACAGAAACACGTGGGATAGTGGCCTCGCAAATTTTTGATCCCCCCACCCGTACGTTCTTCAGCTTGCTGACGGTGAGCTAGGCACTTCAAGTACACAGGTAATAGCTGGCGGTACTCATAGGTCGGTAATATCAGCGTGTTCTTGTATCAACTAGCGATGCGAAGGGCGCCGAGGGTTCACTTTGAAGGTCGTCATGCCGCGCGTTTCAATGCGCGTGCGCCCTAATTGGGCTGATCGCTCGTGCGCGTGCTATCTCGTTGTTAGTGTTGTTTTTACGTCTTTTGTTTCCGCCGCAAGTGTGCTTTAATGCTATATAGAGCCCGAAGGTCATTTGGCTTGCTGAAGCGGCTGCGTTTGTGACGGAGCATGCTGCTCACATACAAAGTAACTATTGTGACTGTTTTTAGTTTGCCCTCGTCCTGTGCGTACTCTGGCGTTTGCTCCCTACCTCTTTCTTGGTGTTTTAACACAGTGCTTTAAGTTGATTGATTGATATCTGGTGTTTACCGTTCGAAAACCACCATATGATTATGAGAGACGCCGTAGTGGAGGGCTCCGAAAAGTTTGACCACTTGGGGTTCTTCAACATGCACCCGAATCTGTGCACACGGGCCTGCAGCATTTCCGCCTCCATCGAAAATGCAGCCGTTGCAACCGGTATACGATCCCGCGATCTGCGGGTCAGCAGCCGGGTACTTTAGCCACTAGACCACTGCAGCGGGACACACAGAGCTTTAAGTGCCGAGATGTGAAAGTTATTTCGCGTGCGTCCAGTATATGTTCTTTCCGATCGTCCTTCCTGCTTGAGGAACGTGCTGCTATTTTCAAGTGACTTGCCATTCTTCAAGTATACAGTATATAAGTATGAACAGTATACAGTTTGTTGCTATGGCATTCATTCCTTCGAATTTGTGGCGAAATAACGCACAATAACGCTCTACTACCTCTGTGAAGACATGTTTAAATTTCGTGTTATACTGATTTCTACGAGAGAAGGATCAGTCATGTTGTGTGTGTGTGTGTGTGTGTGTGTGTGTGTGTGTGTGTGTGTGTGTGTTCGAGCCATGTGCGGCAACTGTCAAGTTGTTGCAATGGTTAGTTCGTGCTTGTGCACTGTCAATTCACTTCGTGAGACCTCCATGTTTGAGTAGCGCACTGCAATTTTCGAGTTCTCAGCTGTTCTTCGTGTGGCATTTCGATTTGCTGCTGTCGCATGCATTGCTTCACTTTTTCAGTGAAATTGGGACGATTTCCTTAAACACCATAGCGAATATTGCATAGATTTTTGCCTTACCTTTCATAGTTGGCGTTGCCTCCAGAAGTTCCAGAAAACATCGTTATTTATGTTTCAAAGCTTAACTTGTTGAAAGCTTTGTAAGAAATAGCATAAAATGTTATTAAAGACCAACTAGAAATATTTCGTTCAAACCAATGCCACAATAATTCTGTAATTCACGTTGCCACTTGCAATGAATTCACAAGCTGGATTAGTCCGATAATGCTTGTTATATAAGCATCTAAGCACTTTGGTCCGATGGCACCATGCCCCTAAAATATCACAGGCATGATCTCTTAGAAGCGCTTCTTGCTGGTGTTGCCAGCGGGAAAAGGACGTTCGGTACTTTCAAATTTTGCCCATAGACACTCCCGTTCTTGCCAAAATAAAATTCTCCCGAGAGAATATTCTACCTCTCTCTATATACGAGGTATGCGACACTAATAGGAATATGATTTTATAAAAGGATACAGCTTATGCAAGTCAGACCCATATAACATTGCCATCACTCGCGTTCAGTTATTACGACAGCTCTTGGAAGTCCTTTTGTAGTCTTACTGGTCCAACTTTATTTTATAACATAGGTAATAGTTCATTAAGGCCATGCATTTCGCTTGTTCTGGCAGCAATCAACTTAGCAAGAACAGTACCACTGAAGTGGCAGTCTTTGCTGTCACATTCACCTTCAACAAATCTAGTGACATCATAACGTTAAGCTCGCCAAAACAACGTAACCTACTTTGAGCGTAAACAGATGGCAATTTCTTTTTTGCTTCAAACATATGGACCATGTTTAGGTAAGTCACACCTGATGATTGATTGAACGATATGGGGGATTTAACGCCCCAAAACCACCATATATGATTATGAGATAGTTCGTAGTGGAGGTCTCTTGAGATTTAGAGCACCTGGGGTTCTTTAACGTGCACCCAGATTTGAGCACACGGGCATACAGCATTTCCGCTTCCATCGAAAACGCAGCCGCCGCAGCTGAGATTTGATCCCGCGACATGAGGGTCAGCATCCGAGTACCTTAGCCACTAGACCACCATGGTGGGGTGGTAAGTCATACCTGTACTTTGATTTTTGTGCTGTTCATATACTGCCAGTTCATCTACACAGCCCTGGTGCCTTAGCCGCTAGCGTATTGACGAAACCGCGAATTGTTTCGCATATGAACCGGGCACTCAAGCAGCACCACTTGTGTTACTTGGACTGCTGCGAGAATTCATACTTCATGCTGCATTCTTCATGCTGGCATCCTGAAGTCAAAAATATGCAGGAAAAGGAGTGCACAACTTCAGCTTGATTTCTTTTCGTACTTTATGAGGCTATGATAACTTGTGTGTGTGTGTGCTGCAGATGGTAGAGTAGCGGAGCAGCCGAGCTTCTGTACACTTCAATATCTGGTGAAACAGAACCTTTGCGGTGAGGTAAAGGCTGTTTCTAAGTTACCACCATTATCCTTATAATGACGTGTTCATGCGCATATGTTGTTATGTGCTTGCGTTTTGGGACGTTGTACTGTTTAGTGCTCATTTGGAAGCACCATCTAAATGATGAAATTTAATGCATCTCTATTGTAAATATGTTAATTTTATAGAAGAAATGGCACCAGTTTAAGTGAAAATATCGCTAAGGTGCTTCCAACAGTATCTTCTGCATTACTTGTACAAAACATGGTACAAGTTTTGCGAACATGTGAAAGTTAGTTATGCATGTATGGTACCTTCAAACCATATTAAACAGGAAAAACTGAGCCGTGGGCTTGCTTGAGATGTCCATAAGTGTACCATGCATGATTTATGACAACGTTTCTCCAGTTACCTAAAATGTTTTAACGCAACATCTGCATAAACCTACATCTTGTAGTTGAGTGTTTTGTACCTTTCACGTAGCGATGGCATCCAGGACTACACAAAGGTTCCTTACGACAAAGAGACGTGGTTTGTGTAGTATGCGGAATAGTGCAATGCTATTTTTCTTCGGTAAACTGTTCATAGATTAGGCAATGGTATTTTAAGGCAACTCGTAAATACTTAGCGAAAGTTGCGTACCTATAGGCTTCGTCGATATCATCGCTAATTAGCCCCTTGGAAAAGTAATGGTGTCTCATAGAGAATTATCATACCCCTCACGCCATCCTCATCACGTCAACACATCGTCGTCACTTTTCCTTCCAGTCACGTCAAGTCATACACAGCCATTCGAAGATCTCCATATTATTGTCTAATCAGGGTCACCACAAAGCGGTGCAAAATAAATCAGCTTCACTGCTTTATAGAAGTTAGCGGAAACACGCTATATTTAAAGCAAGAGACACGAGATGCAGAGGTTTTTGTTTTAGTTTGGCGAAAGAACGGCCGTTCCCAGCAAGCTGAGCACAAATGAATGGACCTTAACCGTTCCTGCACTTTAAAGTGTTTTATAACAATCGGTGAACACTAAATGTGGAGGGCAATGACGCTGACAGTTCATAAATTCACTCTGTTCGGTAATATCTGTTACACGTATGGCTCCAGGCAGTAAGTGCTGTTCATGTCGGCAATAAGACACGTTAGAGCAGCCGATTACACTAAACATCTACGAACAGCATCTCTTACGTATTCCCCACAATCGGAGCATTCTGTGCCAGATGTGACGCACTTCTTCCCTAACAAAGTCGAGTTTTCGGATTACCCCCGTTATCCCGTTCGCAGGTAACCGGCTAATAAGTGCACTACGTTACGCCACACATAGCTTTTGTCATATCACATTAAGATATCCGCTCAACGGGTCATTTCGGAACGTCCTTGCTTGAACGTATGGACGACCGCCATGGCATATCGGAAATCTATGCTGTGTTGCAAGCCCACTCAGATGACTAGTCGAGCTGTCTTCTCTCGACAGCATTCCTCAAGTCATGAGTCATGTTCACTCACTACACTGCAGCACAAGTACCGTATAACACAAATGATTTCACTTCTTTTTTTTCTTCTTGAGATTTGCCGTGGCACGTAGGTCAGAGACGCATTCAACACACACTGTCACACAGACACACCGTTCACATACACACGAGCACGTATTTTTGGTTTTCCGTGTATCCATCAGTGGGCGGTTAGGAGACGTCAAAGGAAAACCCTTGGTTTCAGTATCCTCTAAGAGACGGATTTGCAGAGTGGTCCTCGGTCCCGTGACAATCACGCAGGTTCCCGCGCAGTCTGTACTGCCACGCCAAATTAGTTACTATTAGCACCGAAATCCCTGAAAAGAGAATATAATGAGAAGTAAGCGGGAGACAACGCACGGTATTCGTGAATATGAAAGGCGTTGTGCATTGTTACGCTGGGCAAGCCTGCGTGCGTGAATAAAACAATGAAATGCTTCAAAGCAATGATTGCATTAAATTCAACTGATAATTATAAACCAGCGTTGAATATACTTGCGTACAGCAAAAAAAACGAGAAGATAGCGTGATGACATGCAGGCAGCGATATAATATGAAGACGTTTAAACAAATCTGTGGTTTCTAAAACATTTTTTTTAGTTTCTTTTGCAAGTTATGGCTGAAATGGGTATGCCACGGTACACGCCTTCATAGTAGTATGGAATGCAGCAGGTTACCTTTTAATGGTAAAGACACATACAAAATTGACTGCCCTCTATCCTGTTTACAGGACGCGGTGGCCCTCTTTTCCCGCGTGGGCTGAGAGATATGAAGCATGCTGAAATATTTATATTATATACGAGAAGTAAGTAAAAAAATGATCTCGGAGGAGTGTGATCAGTAAACTGTTCTGAACGAAGCGAAATTGAGGTGAAGTATATCATACTCAATAAAAACAATTGGTATAGCAAGGTATATCTCTGCTTTTCTCCAGGTTTTAGAACTCACACCTGAGCATCGTACAGGCACAAATGCTAAACCCAGAGGCATTGTGGTAGGTTGAAGGCGGCTGACCTGTCTCGTTCGGATAGGAACTCACGCTTTTGCGTGAGCATTCACCTTTATATATAAAAAACCCTGACACTTTTTTATTGTGTTCTCAAACTCCAGATAGCAGTGGTGCCTATTGACCAAGTAATATACCTGACGCTTGATTGGTTGATTGATTTGATCGATATGTCCGGTTTAACGTCCCAAAACCACCATATGATAATGAGAGACGACGTGAACCCAAATCTGAGAACAACAGCATTTTGGCCTCCATCAAAAATGCAGCTGCCACAGCCGGGCTTCCATCCCGGGGACTGCGGGTCAGCAGCCGTGTACCATAAACACTAAACCACCGTGGCGAGGCAGCGATATAGCTGACAAGTTGTTTACTATCTCAAGTGATAAACCTTGAGTGATGGTTCATTCAATGCTACCCATCAAATATTGTCGCCAGTATGCCCACTGGGGCCAACTGAAATATATACTTCATGGGCAGCAAAAAAAAGTATTGCAGTTTAGCTTTATCCCTGCCTTACAGAAACGGGTTCACTTGTTCAGGGAAGTTCACTTGTCCACGGAAATTCACACTCAAATCATGGTTGACCCTGTCCCACGTAACATCCACCCAATACACAACGAGAGTAGAAGAGTTGCGAAAGCTAAGGTCATACTTAAGAAAAATTAACCAGCACAAACTAGAAGCCCTCTTTATCCATGTTGCCGGGTATCACAGTGGGGGTAAGTTTGCTATTTCAGTCGCTGACGCGGAAGGTAGCCTGGTCAATGTAGCCTCTGTTTATACGAAAATCGCCCTTGTGGCAGAGAAAGTGGCAATCGCTCTGGCTTTTCACAGCGCAAGAGCCCCCGCTGTTGTCTTCTCGGACTCGCGTACGGCAGTCAGATCTTTCGCTAACGCCCTTGTGTCTGAATAGGTGACCAGTATTGTGGCGAAAGTACATCAACAAACCCGGGAGTGCAGCGTAGGAAAGTACCACCTAGCGTGGTTTCCAGCCCATCTAGATGGTTCAGTCAACCCGCTCAGATGTAACGCTAACGAGCAAGCTCACCGGACAACGCGCGATTTTACGTGCAGCGCTGTCGTGAATAGCCATGCTTGTGAAGAAGTCGACATTTACAAAGATCCGATGTCTACTATTCATGAAATTGGTTCGTGCTATCATCTACCCAGAAAAAATTTTCCAGTCCCCCACCCTGATTTGACTATGCCTCAGGCGAGCTCTATAAGGCTACTTCAAATCCGTTCATATCCTACTCATCGATCCCTTAACAGGATTGACCCCGATCATTTGCAGTCGTGCCCCAAATATGGCCACGACTTTTAATTACATTCTCTGGCTGTACCCAGCCCTTAACGCCTCTCCACCCATCTCGAAGAAGCAATAGGATGCATCCCTGAAGAGCAGCAGCCTTCATGCACAACTCCAGGCCGTCCAAAGGGCCCACAACATCGCGACGGAACTCCGACTTCCGGTCCCATTGTGGGGGGAGCCACCGACTTGATATGGCGGGAGGCTTCCCTAAATATCTGTTGCTCAGGACCTAAATAACGTTCTTATGTCATGTCATTGCAGTTGAGCTTGCGCTCGTATACCTTTTGCGCCCAAACATTGCTGTGTGCATGTGCGTCGTCACACATACCTACACTAAAGTTTCTGGAACCTGGTGTATTGCATAAATCAAGCGTAAGCTGTCTATTGTACCTTGAATTACTCAACCGTCTACCGAAACCATTAGGCAATAAATATGCAGTAGTGTAAATAACGATCCACTAATGTATCACCGCAAGTGCTGTGTTCTCAGCTATAGTAGGAGATAGGCAACATAATTTCGGCAGAATAAATGGGCCCATAAATAAATAATGTTATTGAGCTATTAGGCACGTGATGCGTAGCTCTACCCGGAGACACAAACTAATTACGTATGTACACTAAAGGTGTAACAATATATGCGCGTCGGTTGTTTTGAACCACACCAATCTTTATTTATTTGAAGTTAAGAATTACCTTCACACAAGTTTGATCTTTTTTGTTATGAATATATTATGTCGCTGCTCAAATCTATCCCAGGAGAAACTTTCCAGTCTCATTTATTTTTTTTATTTCAGAGTATGTAACAAACACGATATGTTGGTTAATATGAAGCGATTCGCATGGAACGTGTCACAAAGTGCTAGCGCTAAATGATTTGCATATGATTTACATAGTGCGGTATAGTGAGAGTGTTTGAACTGCTGCAGGAAAGAATTGTTATTGAAAACGTAACTTGTACATACACAATCCAAACGACAAAAACAAGTGAAGAGAGCATATATCTTACAAATGAGCACTAATTTATGTTTGTGTATCCAAGTGTTAGAAGTTAGAGAAGCTATTAAATGAATAGAGTTATTCGCATTTGAAAGAACGCCATGTATGTATCCGTACTAGAGTGCACGCTTGGTTAGTACGGAAGTACTGAAAACTCCAGCTTTTCGTTTTATTTATTGAAATAGTAAATAAATGAAGATATTGTTGTCACGGTTAATTGGTGACAAGTATCTCTTACCACTTGTCTGTTAGAAAAAAAGACTTTTAGAAAAAAAAAACAAAATAGCATATATGCTTATACAGTCCTGCATAGGTGAGTACAAAAGTTCTCATATGGGCAGAACAAAAACGCACCCACCACCCTCACCTATAACTGTCCCTTCCTTGCCCTGAAGAAACGCGTGTGCTATAGTCGAAGGAAAGCCCCTTCGCCGTCTGTTTCAAGCTGCTCATCGAGATAATTCAACACACTGAGCCGCATTGCCGCATTTTCTAAAGTGCGGGATAGATGCCTCTATGAGGCTTGTGCCGTACATCCGCCAAACAGCGTCGCCGCCACAGTACGTACAAGATCACTGCAAAGACCAGTCTTCCGAAGAGCTCCTGTTCTCTCTCCATGCGGCTTGTGCGAAAGCCAAAGAGGCGTTGCACCTGTGCCAGACTCTTCTCGCCACCGAGCACTTGAACATAGCATGCTGTGCCGTTTCTATATTACCGCTGTTCGAACAGTGGTAATTTGGAACGACTCCCCATTGTGACAACCTCTACGCATCGGCAATGCCCTCCATCTCTGCAACCAGTCAAATCGGCGCACCTTGTCAGGCACACAATTTCAATGCCTTTGTGTCCATTTAAGGGGCGAAGCTGCCTAAAGCGGCACCCGTTCGTCCCTCGTCGTAGTACAGCATGGTCATAGTGCGTAACCAGTCTTACGCTTTGACCTGCAAAGTAGTGTCGGTGAGAGATTTCTCCTGTGCGTTGTTGAACAATAAAAACTTCGAAGCGTGTGCGTTAACTAAAAGCTGAATCCTCCTGTCTCTCATTCCCAATCAGCAGCCATTGGCATGTACATTGATCACTATCTGACAAGAAAAGGCTGATAGGTTATACTCGCTGGGCGTAAGCTCCTTGGTTTTAGAAAGGTTTAGCGAGCGTTGGGCCGCAGTGACAAGAATACAGTGAACTAGTATATACTATGAACTCGAGGTGGTTAAAGGTGAGAAGTAGACAAGAAGCGCAAGCCGTAAGAAAGTGTGCGTGTGCCACCTGTCGTTTAGTCCTTGGAATGTCCGCTGGATGGTGGTGGTTATATATGCGGGATATATGATGAAAAGATGCGAGATGGTGGTACTTGGAGTGTTGACGAGATGGACGAACGGACACATAGACAGATGCATGGACGGACTCACGGATGGCTGCACCGATGGATAGACGCATTGATGGACGCAGGGGTGGATGCATGGATGAACCCAGAGACAGACGCACAGATAGACGGGCGGACGCACGAACAGACGCACGCATGGATGGGCGGATGGATATATAGAAGGTCACACAGACGGACGCATATATGATGAAAAGATGCGAGATGGTGGTACTTGGAGTGTTGACTAGATGGACGATCGGACACACAGATGCACGGCTGGAGGCACGGATGGCTGCACGGACAGATGGACGCATGGACGGACGCAGGGGCGGTTGCATGGACGAACGCAGGGACGGACGCATGGATGGACGTGTGGACGCACAAACAGTCGCACGCGCAGACGGGCGGATGGATGCGCAGACGGTCACACAGATGGACGCATGGACGGACGGAAGCAAGAACGAATGGACGGACTGATGCTTCGCTCCACTCTACATCATTCAACCCGTGGATATGCTGCCATTTTTTTTCACGTGACTTTTCTTGTTTCTCTTTCACTCAGTGGGCTCCTTGTCGCCATTCCACTTATTTATTGTCATGATTCATCTCCCAAGCTGCATGAACGTATTGATTCAAATGTTCTTTTTAAGCCACTAGCAGCTCTGAAAAACTTAAGGGGAATTGCTGCTCGTGGTCGGAGTAGCCGTAATAGTTAATTTCAGCGTACTACTCTACTAAGTGAAGAGCTTTTAGACGGGACGATCTGTGTCAGTGCTCTCGTGAATGTTGGTATGTCTGGGAGACCAAGGCCTCCATGGCGTGTAGGAAGCTGTAAAAATTTTCTTTGAATGTTTCCTGTTTTTTTTTCTCCCCAGGCATAGGTTGCCTCAATGGAGGCAAGGCGTCCTGTTACACAGTGAGGTAGAAAGGTAATCGGGGGGGGGGGGTCGGGGGTGGAAAAAATCACAGCATATTCACGGAGTAAATGATGATGAGCGGGGCAAAGCGTTCGTGCGTCGTTGCCTGCGTGCGTCCATCCGTCCATCCATCTGTCTATCTGTATGTCTGTCTTTTTTTATGTTTGGTGACTAGGACCAGCCCCCGCAGCCCTCCGCTCAACTTTGTCTATGCCTCACCAACAAAGCGAGAAGCACAAGCCGCCGCGGTGCTACACTCCCCCCCCCCCCCCCCCACTGTGCACCGTTCATGCCCCACAAACAATCCGACACGTACGGCGACGTTCCAGGAGACTGCGACAGGCACTCGTTCTCCACTCAACCAGGCACAGCCCGTGGAGCAGCCAATGGAAGAGTAGGGGTACAGTACCATCTAGAATATCCTCACTCAACTGCAACTTCTGTACCTCCATGAGACAGCGCCACCTATTGCCCCTCCGCGGTGGTCTAGTGGCTAAGGTACTCGGCTGCTGATGCGCAGGTCGCGGGTTCGATTCCCGGCAGCGGCGGCTGCATTTCCGATGGAGGCGGAAATGTTGGAGGCCCGTGTGCTCAGATTTGGGTGCACGTTAAAGAACCCCGGGTGGTCGAAATTTCCGGAGCCCTCCACCACGGCGTCTCTCATAATCGAATGGTGGTTTTGGGACGTTGAACCCCACAAATCAATCAATCACTCAATCAATCAATCAATCAGCGCCAACTATTATACTATTCGAGAGATACTGTCCTCATTTTTTTGGTCGCTTGCTTGTTCTGCCGGTTTCACCTGATGCGGGCCAAGGTTAGACTAAGAGGTGCTTCGCTCTTAAAAAGTTGTTAACAATTTAGAGTGCTTGGTATTCGACTATGGAAGAGCATAAAGCCGTCCTTGGGCTTCACACTGTTGCGACTCGCACTGCCGCCGACACTGTTGCGTAGTGTGCCGAGGTCATGGGCCGCCAAGGTTGTTCGGTATCGCGTATCTCAGCTCTTGGCTGCTTCTGCGCAGAGCTGAGAGACAAGCAGACACGACGAGGGTGCGTTAAAGCAAGAATTAAGTACAGTATAGAATAGAGGCATTGCATATTCGGCACTGGGACCAACAGCTTAGGAACTCAAAGAGCCGAGTTGTCTTCGGACACTCCAACGCTGCCGTCTTCTCTCTAACACATAGGTCAGCTGCTTGGCGACACGCCGCTTGGCTTTTTTGTATCCCCGGGTGATTCCTTACGTTATCAAAGTTCAATCAGATGCGCCTGTGGCCGTGGTGTCAGAATACTCCAGTTAGGGACCACTGCTGTGTTGCACTCATAGACGAGTGATGTTGCCACTCATTGCGTAAGACTCGCCAGACTAGATGGCGTCGATTGCATCATCAGGCTGCTATTGGGCCCGTGGGTTTAGGGAGCTCGCCGTGCGTTGTGTAGGACACACCGGTGCCGCCGGGTTAGATGACGTTTTTGAGGTGATGGCGCCAGGCAGGCTCGCTCACTGGCCTTGATACAGATTGCCTTAGCAGATGTTATGACGTACATTCAGGACTCCCAGGCATAACAACACATGATAAGGCCATATCGACAAATATTGAAGAACCAAGGGGCAAACGCTGCATTTCCACTGCGGTCGTGCAACACTCATATACAGTGCATAAACTATCATCTGTTCAGAAAAGTTGTTAACAATTTAAAGTACGAAGTACTACACGATCGCAGAGCATAAAGCCGTCTCGTGGGCCTCATCCATTATCCAACCTGCCACTGTCTGTGCAGCTTTTACAAGCGGAAATCGCAAAGGTTTCTTGTAACAGGAAGCCTGAGTGCAAGTTCTGTTAAATCGGTGGTTCTGATAGCATATCTACATATTACTTCGGCCATGCTTCGATAAAACATGTCAATGAAAAGTACATTTAGCTCATTTGATATCCTTTAGACTACCAGCTTCGGTATTAGTATAATTTACCAAATGATGTCGCGGAGCCTACGAAAACATCCATGTTGCCACACAACAAACACGCTGGCGTGAAAAAATTAAAAAAAACATGCACAGCAACACGCAGTGTTCTTAGCGTCTAGAACACTGCTGGCACAACGTTTATGGGTTGCTTCGATGGCAGCGTTCCTTTCTACGATGAACCAGCACAGAGGCGTGTTACCATGTGCGCTACCCATTCTAGCTACGCAACGATGCGCTGCGGTGACAATGGTCATGCAGTTTGCCACAGCATAGTCGTTCATAGCGCTGAGCGGGAGTTTTGTGACCAGTAGAAAAGTATCGATAGACTTTGGCTCTACAGTGCGCACGTGCAAAAAGCAAAGCAGTTGGTATGGCTGAAAGGTACAGCTTCGCAATACACAGGGTGTTTCAACAATGTGTCCAATATTTTTTAGAAATCACAGAAAGGAGTTATCAGCGTGCAGCTTGCAACGTTCCCTATCCAGTAGTAGAAGATGCACACAAACAATAATTACGGCTGCAATTATAGAAATTAACACTAATAATTTTTTAACCAGTGTTGATAGCCGGTAGAGTTAAAAGAACAAATTCAAGCATTTTCTGCGAATAGTTCATAGCCACCTTGAAATTTTCGAAAAGCGACCACTGGTAATTGCTGTGGAGCGATGCAATGAGCCTAATTTAGCTGGAGAAATCAAAACCGACACACAGAACAGCACATCTGCCACTCATCTCGACAATGCCCTCAATGACGTTATTGTTTCCCTCACCGTTATCAACCATCAGTTGAGACACTTCGCTTCTTGGCCGCTTATCGACGCGCGCTTATTCTTCTCCACCTATGCAAGGAAAAAAATGTCGTCGTTGAGGGCGTTGTCAAAGGGAATGGTGGATGCGCAGTTTGGTGCGTCGTTTTTGGTTTCACCAGCTAAATTGACCAGAACAAATCACTCTGAAGCGATCACCTGCAGTGCCTGCCCATCCAAACTTTCAAAGCGGCTGTCGACTATTCGTAGGAAGTACATTATTTCACCGATTGGACTTGATCGGCCATTTGCACTGGTTCAAAATGTAATTGATTCAATTTTGGTAATCGCTGCCGTAATTAATGTTTGTACCCATATGAAGATGCCTTCAGCCACAGGAAGGCAACGCCGCAAATAGCACGCAGATACCTCCTTTCTGTAATTTTAAAGGATATTGGACACATTTCTCAAAACACCCTGTATATTGTGAAGGTATGCAGAAAAAATTGATATCTTGAAATGATGCGGCAGAGTGCGTTTTGCGGTGAGTGTGCATAACTTGAGTGCGTTTCGTGGGCGTTGAAACAGGTAATTATTTTTTAATGTGTCAAGAGTGTTTGTGTACCTTTTTGAGCAGTGTGTTGTTTTTTAGTTAGATGCGAGATTCTTTGTCGAGAGAATGAACAGGTAATGACTCCAGCCGGATGAAGTGTCGGTGAACGGCGTACTGAAATCCAAATTGAAATAAAGTCAATCGAATGCATTATCGACCACTGCAAAACACACGTTTTGTACAATACGTACCCCAGCAACGATGGTATTAGTAATCATTGCCGTCAAGAAGTCAATACAAGTAATGCAAAGAAAAATGATTGATGTATAATTTGAGAAACTGATTGCATGCTTTGCCCCGCGAAAAGAGAGTTCAACGAAAGCTGTTTGTCGTTTAGTCATACGCCTGCAATTGTAACATAAAAAAGAAACTTTCAGTGATAGTTTCATTTCAAATAAAAAGGTGAAACCGAAGTACCTACTTCTCAAGTATTGTCCGTTTACCCTCGTACATTAGGAAATGAAGATTAATAGGGCACTGCGCATATCAGATACTCACTGTCAAAATCTCGACCCGAGAAATTACATATGGACGAAGAGAAACTGACTAAAGATATGCGATGCGACCAAAACCTTCCGATAGACAATCGTATGTACTTACGATTATTGTCCCACACAAGGGATTTGATTGGAACGCAATATATATTACATCATATTTTGAATGAGTATCATCGAAATTCTAATTTTCGCGAGCACCATAAATGGCTCCTGAGAACAGAGCACACCTCGTTGCTACCAAATGTTTTCATTGCGGTGGCTCGATAGGCAAGTGGGGGCATAGTTATTGCTAAGGGACTGCCAGCAGCCCGAAATGGTAGCAGGAAAAGCCGAGATAACAAAAAAAAGAGACAGGAACAGGAAGGATGTTTCGCTTGGACTACCAGCATCGTTCCTATTCCTCGCCATCTCTTTTTCTTGTTCGAGCAATTACTATGAAACAATTTTTCCCTTAACTTCAATGCACTACTTTTTCAAGACTATGATAGTTTTAACTTTTTGTTTTAAAATTCTTGGCTATTGCCAAGACAAAAATTGCAGTATACTGGATTTTTTTCTTGTCTCGGTTTATTCTGCTCCATGTTTTCATTGCTGCCTCTAGTTCTATGCCTCACCACATTTCAAAATGTTAACCGCTAACCGCAAAATGTTAAACGAGTTCCACCTCAGGATACTGCACCAGTAAACTTAACGGCATCGGGCCGATCACTACCTTTACAATTATATAACTAATATTACCGTCTCAATCTTCCAAACTTATTGGGGAAAAAGCATGCTAAGATGCTTTTTCCTCTACGACCAAAGCAAGACAGACGCTTCTATCAATGATCTCTTTCACTCACCGGCGGCAAAGGCATATCGTAGAATTCCTCGACAATCTCTGCCCTAGTGTGCTGCCGCCTTCCCAGGGTGCCTTCGGTTACGTGCTGCCGCAACCGTCCCGACGAAGTGCCGTACGGGCACGGGGCATACAGCTGCTCCTGCTGCAACTGCTGTTGCTGGTGCTGCTGATGGGGCAGTTCGCCGTTGCGCGCTGGCGTTGGTAGCGGCTCCTTTTGCTTGTCCCAGGTGGCCAGCGCGACCTCCTCGCATTTTGAAGCGGGTTTCAAGCGCGGTTCGTCTGCATAAAAAAACAGTCGCTTAGCGACGCTAGCTGATCTAGACCATGTGCTCTAACGTTAATCAAAATTTTATTACAACCGCTACATTAAGGTGTTGGAACCAAAATTCCGAGGTTATAGTGACGCACTAAGTATATTCGCATTCTCTCTACATTGCAACAAAATGACTATTTATTAGCTAGCAACAAGAGGGAGAGATCAGCTACAAATAAAAGGTATGTGTATGAAATATTATAAATCAAACAATGTAGGCATAGAACCAAGACATGTAGCCTACTGGCCATATACGAGCGCTCTTTGTTTCATAATGAGCACTATCATTGAATAAACAAGTCCCCACTACATTCGGCTGAGAATACTTAAACATCTGTGACATAGCTATTGGCGCCGTAAAAAAAGCCCGGTAAGGGCTTCACCAGACTCGCGTCACAGCGTAAAGCAGCGTCCACACCACAGTGTTCGTACAGAAGATCCGCGCAACAGCGTACAGTAATGTAATTCCACACAGGCACAAGTACATTCACGCTCTTTTTGGTAATAAAGCCACAAGTACCACAACAGAATAATAAATATAATAAATATAAGGGTAAATACTTAGGTGCATACATGCATGCATGCATACATACATACATACATACATACATGCATACATACATACACATACATACATACATACATACATACATACATACATACATACATACATACATACATACATACATACATACATACATACATGCATGCATGCATACATACATGCATGCATGCATGCATGCATGCATACATACGTACATACATACATACATACATACATACTGTTAAGACGTTTATTGGTGGACACTCGTTGATGATTCACGAAAGCGACAGTCAATGCGGGGACCGACTCTCTACACGAGCTGCTCTTCTTCTTATGAAAAGGGCGACCCACTAGAAGGCACTCGAGAGGACGACCCACTGTTCGAAGGCTTTGCCACAACTACCCCGGGTACGAAAAGGGAGCCGCCTGGCGACCTAACAGGTGGTTACAATGAGCGGGTCATGGTATGCCTTGAGGCGCTCCACGTTAACAATGTCGCGTCCTCGACGGCGCATGTCCGAAGATGGTTCGATTGGTTCAATCAAGTAGTTGACAGGAGAGGTGCGTTTGACGACACGGTAGGGGCCTTCGTATTTGGGCAATAGTTTTGAAGATAGGCCAGTTGCAGGGGTAGGGATCGAGAGCCAAACGAGCGCTCCAGGGAGGAACGTGGGCGCTGTAGTGCTGGCGTCAGCGCGAATGCTTTTTTGCCGCTCTTGATCGTGCGCAGTAAAGGTCTTTGCAAGCTCTCGACACTCTTCAGCAAGCTTGGCTGTAGCAGAAATAGGCGCCCACTCAGACGGATCTGGCCTGTACGGAAGTATCGTGTCGATGGTGTGCGACGGGTGCCTTCCATATAATAAAAAGAAAGGTGAAAAGCTAGTAGTGCTCTGAGGGGCGGTATTATATGCGTAGGTGACGAAGGGTAGAATGGAATCCCAATTTGTGTGATCGGCGGCGACGTACTTGGAAAGCATGTCGCCGAGCGTACGGTTGAAGCGTTCGGTGAGGCCATTTGTCTGCGGGTGGTAAGCAGCAGTTTTGCGGTGAACAATGTTGCACTCTTTAAGAATGGCTTCAACGACTTCAGACAGGAAGACGCGGCCTCGGTCACTGAGCAGTTCCTGGGGTGGACCGTGTCGCAAAATGAATCGTTGGAGCAGAAAGGAGGCCACATCGCTCGCTGTAGCCGCGGGTAGAGCGGCCGTTTCGGCGTATCGCGTGAGGTGGTCCACAGCGACAATGGCCCAGCGGTTACCAGCCGACGTCAGTGGAAGTGGCCCATACAAATCGATGCCAACGCGCCCAAAGGGCCTGGCAGGGCAAGGTAGAGGTTGCAGACTTGCCGGTGATAGGTGCGTTGAAGCTTTTCGGCGCTGACAATCTATGCAGGAGCGAACGAATTTCTGCACGTAGCGGTACATGCCGCGCCAAAAGTACCGTTGGCGGATGCGGTGGTAAGTCTTCGATACCCCGGAGTGCGCACATTGCGGATCAGAATGAAAAAACTGTTCGAAGGCTTTGCCACAATACATACATACATACATACATACATACATACATACATACATACATACATACATACATACATACATACATACATACATACATACATACATACATACATACATACACGGGAATATCTGTGTCGCAAGCTTTTTAAGCTGGCAGCATGCCGAGACAGGGAATGCGATCTTCGAAAAACACACCGTATATTTCTGAGGCGGCTGCATCGGGGCGCTCTCTTCTTCTCCTTCTTCCCAGCTCCACGCAGGCGGCTACAATGATGACGATCAGCACAACCACCGAACACACGATGGAAGTTACCACGGCCAGTTTGCGGTGCATCTCCTGCTGAGACGCCGCACTTGTCGAAGTCTCAGACACACCTGCATCCAAATCAGGGCCACAAGTGATTTGCAGACCGCGTACTCCAAACAGCAACGGGCACAATTTAAGCAAAGTTATTGACAATGTTTTGTTTTGTCCTCAAATTTATCGCCATTTCTTCGGAACTAATTCGATCTGTCAATATGGTTTATTGGGCGAGTTGGTGAGACATGCCTGTTTCGCAATAAGAGCGCACCACTTAGACACGGACAGAAGGACAGGGACAAGCGCTCATTCGATCCTTGCAACGTTGTGCCCCGACTCTCTTGACACCAAAAACGGCATACATGTATGAGCGTAACGTATCCTTCTCAGAAGAAAAGTAAAGACTAAAAGAAATATTCAGGACGTGTGGGTGAGATTGATGGCCGCAGACATATGAAGACCACCTCAAAAAATGTAAATAGGCTTCACTCCATAGCGAATACATTTTTCTTGTTTGTTTTTATTTTTGGAATACGTTTATTTATTTTAAAAAACAATGACCGAGAAGAGGGACAGTACATCGTGGAGCATGTTGACTTGCATATGTAATGCAGTATAAGTAATGAGTATTAACGCGATAGCGTGAAAGAGCTTGTTTCACTGAAAGTTCGGTGTCGGCGTCGTGGGCTGTGAGCGGAGAATCATCATCTTGTGTGTGAACAAAAATAGAGAAAGATGCAAATAAAATAAGAATATCTCAGTCCGAGTGGGAATTGGTCCTAGGTCGTTTGCGTGTCAAGCCGGTGCTCTACCAGACAGCTACTCATCTGCTTGTGAATGCAGTATAAGTAATGAGTATTAACGCGATAGCGTGAAAGAGCTTGTTTCACTGAAATTCCGGTGTCGGCGTCATGGGCTGTGAGCGGAGAATCATCATCTTGTGTGTGAACAAAAATAGAGAAAGATTCAAATAAAATAAGAATATCTCAGTCCGAGTGGGGATTGGTCCTAGGTCGTTTGCGTGTCAAGCCGGTGCTCTATCAGACAGCTACTCATCTGCTTGTGAGTGCAGTATAAGTAATGAGTATTAACGCGATAGCGTGAAATAGCTTGTTTCACTGAAATTTCGGTGTCGGCGTCATGGGCTGTGAGCGGAGAATCATCATCTTGTGTGTGAACAAAAATAGAGAAAGATGCAAATAAAATAAGAATATCTCAGTCCGAGTGGGAATTGGTCCTAGGTCGTTTGCGTGTCAAGCCGGTGCTCTACCAGACAGCTACTCATCTGCTTGTGAATGCAGTATAAGTAATGAGTATTAACGCGATAGCGTGAAAGAGCTTGTTTCACTGAAATTCCGGTGTCGGCGTCATGGGCTGTGAGCGGAGAATCATCATCTTGTGTGTGAACAAAAATAGAGAAAGATGCAAATAAAATAAGAATATCTCACTCCGAGTGGGGAGTGGTCCTAGGTCGTTTGCGTGTCAAGCCGGTGCTCTATCAGACAGCTACTCATCTGCTTGTGAATGCAGTATAAGTAATGAGTATTAACGCGATAGCGTGAAAGAGCTTGTTTCACTGAAATTCCGGTGTCGGCGTCATGGGCTATGAGCGGAGAATCATCATCTTGTGTGTGAACAAAAATAGAGAAAGATGCAAATAAAATAAGAATATCTCAGTCCGAGTGGGGATTGGTCCTAGGTCGTTTGCATGTCAAGCCGGTGCTCTACCAGACAGCCACTCATCTGCTTGTGAATACAGCGAAAATAACTTCCTCTGCTTGGAAACGCAGTGAAAGTAACTTTGGCTTTACAAACACACGCATCCTGTATACATGCTTCACAATGCAACAATAAATACTGAAGTAATGATGCCTGGTGCACGCGTACATGGTGATCGGGCGTCAGAACAGGTGATTATTGTAATCACTTCGTGGCTTCAAGCCGGTCACCCACAATGCAAGGCACACACGTTGCTGCCCTTATTCCCTTAAGGACACGTAGTGGATGCATAGCGAGTTCGAAAAGCTTTCATGCACCAAGTCTTGGAAGTACGCACTAGGGACAGGATATCGCTGTCACGTTCAACACCTTAAGGCGAAGTTTTAGGGTCCAATAATAATAATAATAATAATAATAATAATAATAATAATAATAATAATAATAATAATAATAATAATAATAATAATAATAATAATAATAATAATAATAATAATAATAATAATAATAATAATATGTATTATTATTATTATTATTATTATTATTATTATTATTATTATTATTATTATTAATATTACTATTATTATTAATATTAAGACATATAGTCGCATACAATGTTTCGGAAACGGCGAAAATGCTCTTGCCTCGCTATAATACTCTCGGCGTCGACTACACGTGTGCTTCACGATAGCGAACTTTCAAAATTCTGTGGTTTTTGTGGTTTATCAAAGTGCATTTCGATGATTGATTGACGCGCTACAATTAACGCACCTTTGCTGGCGGCTGGTGCCACGTGCATGTCGTACAGGCGCTCGGTGTAGCCCGCTGAGTTGGCCGCACCGAGGAGGAGTTTGTAGCGCCGTCCTCTCTCGAGGTTGTTCAGCGCCACGACGTGGCCTTTGCTGCCATCCATGGACACGACGGTCCACTCTGCGTCGTCCAGAGCCCGGTACTTGACCACGTAGTGGCCGATCGGGCAGCCTCCGTCCCCGAAGGCTTCCAGGTCTAGAGGCACGTTCTCGCTATCCACCAGCAGCGGCTGTTGGTGTGCGGGTGCCACTGGTACTGTGCAGCGCGTATGAACATCGTTACATCACCCGCTATTATCCGTTTACAATGCTGAGTCAGGTAACGTTCTGTAAGCAAACGACTTCTTCTGAATCGCTCCAGGCAAAATGGATGAGATATCATAAGGTTGTGATGCTCAGCGCCAGCTGTTCGTTTCTAGCCAAACTACGTTTCCCGCAGTTTAAGTATATTTTATGTATATGGCTCAGAAAAAGTGTTTGGCCTAATCGAAGATAGCGTGCTTCATTTAGAAAACCTTTTTTTGAGTTTGTAAGGCTATTTTACTGTAACGTATGGACGAGGTGACCTAATACAGTGTTGTGAGTCAGTCGCTTCACAAACGCTCTTTCTTATAAACACTATCACGCACAGCAGAGCAGAAAATCACCGTGCCCCATTATCAGAAGATCGTGATACAGCTGCTGAAGTGGCTAAACCTGCACAACATTATTTCGTACTAGCCCCATAACACGGCCGTGCCCCCCACTCCTCCTGTATTCTGTTGTTCATGTTGCACGAGTTTCTTTAGCTCTTTTGAAGTCATGCAAGATGTAGGCTGGCGTACAATTGAGTGAAGCTCAAGCCACTGTTTCTATAACGCCATTGTCGTAGAAAAACTGCTGCTTGACATTCAAAAACAGGCAGCGTATTTAAAAGAATCATGACCAGTGGGAGTCAAGCAATAGTTATAAGTGATGAGGAGCCGAACACTTACCGGAGCCTTTAGTGCTGGCTGTGATTATGGACGTCATTCGAGGTTTACTCTCACCAAGTGCTTCGACGTAGATTTCATAACGCGCCCCAAAGCGCAGGTTGCTGAAAGTGTAGCCATTTGTTGTGCCTGGCACCTTGTATACTTCCCAGTCATTTATATTCGGTCGAATATAGAGCTTGTAGCCTGCGTGTGGACATATTCAAAAGACTAGAAGTTAACGCCTATTTATGGTAACTTACCATACAATTGAATAAAAAAGTCGATGAAACAGCAAGTACCGCACAGTCAGTGAAGGAAATTAGTGTTAGAGTGGTATGTCGCTACGTGAACGCTAGCGAAGACCGAGTGAATAGATTTTTTTCTTGTACAGTACCCGTAAGATTTATATTTAGGTCAAGAAGCAGGCTTTGTCGTCCTCAATATTTCAACCATCGGCCTCTGAATGACACATTGGCTGCAAATGGGCAATAACCAAGGAATTTACTTAAACAATATCCCAGGAAAATTAGCCGCTCCGCAGCCGAGGTCAACTTGAACAAATGAGGTGGCTTCGGCGGATACACGAGCCCATCGGATATCCAGAATGATGGGACCTGGCAGTTGCTGGAAGCGTTGAATCTTGCATTGACAGACGCGGGAAGCATTTGTTTTAGCATGGAAACCACGCATCTTTCACGGCAAGAATGTCTCCCGGATGCCACACATGCTTACACACAGGGCAACGAGTGCACCCGTTCGCACCCGTCGCTGTAACGCGACACCATAGTGCAGATGCCTTGTCAGTCTTAACACTTCCACTCCCGAGTACGAAGATGAAGAAACTGGTAGGGGGAAGTTCACTGCTAACCTCCTCTATAGCAGTTGCGAAGGCACCTACCCGCTTGCTCGTCACCCCAATTCACCGAGGCAAACGTCGTTGTAATTTACACTAATAGCAGTTCTGACCAAAATACTGTCCCTTGGTCCCTTGACCACAGCATTGTGAAATAAAATGTCCGTGGTCATAGAGTGAGATGTACTCGTCCTCGCGTATGTTTTCCGATACCGTGTTCTTAATTTACTTATTGCACGTATGTCTAGTAATCCCCCCTGCTTTTTTTGTGTTCTTCCTCTATCTAGTACGCGTATATTTTCTCAGTTTAACCGCATTGCTGCTCTCGGCTCGTATGTGCCTCATCCGCGACATTCCATCACTCATTTTATATTCCTTCTCCCTCCTTGATTCGCCTGTGGGTGGCGTTGTTTTGCGCGGACATATTTTACGACACCTACTGCAGAGACGGGGTAGGCATGCTTATATGCTAAATAAATTCTTACCGTGCCGTGGTCCGATGACGTCATGCCAAATGATGCGTAGTTCTGTTGATGACGTGTAGTTGACGGTCACGTGAAAAAGTGAAGCAATGTCTAGACAAGTAAAAAGAAAGAGCTGTATAAACAAGTGTGCCGGTAAATTATATACTTGAGCATATCAAATGGCATGAGTGAGTACACAACTGCAATGCATAAGGTCCTGTAAACGACTAATCTCCGAATACAAAAGATAGAAAACAGGAAATAAACATTATCTCAAAACTTTGGAGAAATAACTCAGTATTAGAAATATTCGTTCACGCAATACGGTGTTCATCCACTTCTAGTTAGTGTAAGCTAGCCAGTAACATGAACTGCGGAAACGTGAATATGACGAAGGCAATTATAAAGGTTCTTTCTTGTAATCTACGTAACGATGTAGTGTGAGTCTGACCTATAAGATGCAAACAATACTGTTAACCAAGTCAGCATCTCTTGCTTTATTTTTATAGTATAGTTACAAGAGATTACCATAGACTAAACCACCAAAATGAATGGTGATATACTCGATCTTTAGAGGATAAAAAAATATTGGAGGGAAACAGCGCTAACGACGAAGCAGCAGGCAAAGAAGGACACACGCAAAAGCACTGACTTACAGCAAATGTTTATTCATCTAACCATGCAATTATATGCCTGCGCAGTTAAAACGAGAAGAATCAATAAAACAGTCAAATAAATGAAATATGAGCATCATTATTAAAAACATGCTCATTGCTCGTGCAGACAACTTGATTAAAGCACAAAATCATTTTCTGACAGAGAAACTGCCAATAAAAATGACTCTTGTACCAATGAACATTTACCTGAGGTTGGAGTTTCTCCCACAGTCTCGTCAGACGTTGGCCCTGGTCCCTTTCCGTTGTACGCCTGAACGACTACCCTGTGCTTCGTACCAGGACGTAGATCCTTGATGTCGCATTCTTGGGTCTTGCCTGAGCGAGACTCAACTGTCTTGTAGACAAACGATTCAGCGCGACCAACGGCTTCTGCTTTGTATCCAACATAGTAGCCAGCAATTTTGCTGTCACCTGGCAGCATCTGCGATTGGACATCAAACTAGGTTTCAGGTGGCGTACTTTTCCAGGCAAAAATAATAATTGCTAGTGGTAAGAGGTACCTAAAATTCAGCGGTTTATAGCCTATTTGGCACAAAGAACCTTCTCTTGTTTTTATGTCGGACGGCGGCAGTTTGGCTTGAACAAATGCTTTAGAGATGGCTCACGATAGTGAAGGCTGGAACAGACCATATGAACACTGTGTAGAGGTGGCAGTGGATATTCCTACATAAGTCTGCAATCTATGAACCTACATGTAGCCATCTCATTTAGCTACACAATGAGCCACGAACTACTGCATATTTTAAATATGCCAGGTTAACAGGGGTGTTGAGGCAATGCTGTCGTGCATGAAAAAGCGAACTGAAAAAATGCTTTATAGAGACTGCCTTATTGCACAACAGAGGTGTTTGCCATTGTAGTACTACATGAACTGTACATTTAAGATAATAAATAGGCCTGCCGGGTGAGACTAATATTTCAGATTTACAGCAGCACTCGCATTGCTGGCTCACTTCACAAGCACATTTATGATAAGCTCGCTCACCCTCGCGTCATCGCTCTCTCTCTCTCTCTTTCTCTCGCACACACAGAGACAAACTTAAAGGGACCCTCCGACAGTTTTGGCAATTTCGTACAAACACATTCGACCAATAGACGAAGTCCCTGGGGTTATCTATAGACTAATTTTAGGTCCCTGTGTAAACTGTATAAGCTATTACAACGCTTTCAAGCTTCGAAGGGTAGTAGATTGATGCAGATTGTTGCCACTCGGCCAAACGTATTTTCAACCGCCCATTCACAGAGCGAAATGTTCTTGCGGCTTGGCGGCTCTTGAGCACGTAAGCGGCCATTGCTGCTAATCTTACTGGCTGTGATGCGCTGTAGAATGCGCAAGATCGGCTGGTAGGGTGGCGGCGCCCCTCGAAGAAGATATGAAGCACTCCACGATCTCGCCTTTTTAGCCAGACGGCATGCGCACTGCCGGACGCACTACGTTATGAACTCCGAGACGGTGCGCAACCTGTCGGCATGTGGTCTCGGAGGCTCTAGACTGGTAAAAGCTCAAAACGATGAGTGCACTCGTGAGAACTCTGCGATCGTTAGCGATGGCAGCATGCCTCATGAGTTAAGGAGGCAAGGCAGAGGTGAAAAGGAGGGTATGATATAAATTCCCGTAGCGGGCTTAGTACACGGCATGTCACTAAATTTTTGTTGCGAATACTTTGACGATGCTTTAGGTTTAACCTGATGCTGCGAAATCTTCAAAAAAAAGAGAATCTTTGTCAAGATCCTCTTAAATGCTAGTGGTTTTCGCTGGAAAGGGTCATTCGCCGCACTTCAAGTTTGTGCGGTGTTCAAAAGTCTCGTAAATCTATATCGCTCACGATCAACACTTCCAGGGTCACATGGTCACAGAAAAATTTATGCACTTACCTTCCAAGTAACACGAAGGCTGGTTGCGTTGAGTGGAATAACCTTCAAGTCGACAGGCTTCGCCGATGGTGCTGAAGGAAAGAGAACGAACAAGCAATGGTGGCTCATGAAGTCGGTTCGGTAAAAAGCACGTCTCCTTTTTTTTGCTTGTGTCAAAAAAATTCATACCTAATGAAAAAAAAGTACTACACATAATATAAAGTCATACAGCTTCACATTATACAATTAGGACAGTGGGAGCAGATGGGACAAAACGAGTGCTGGTAAGACTCGAAACAAAACCTTTCTTATTCCATGCATGGTGATAGAAAAGCGTCAATATTACCTACTGCATTAGAGAGATTGGGATGTAAACTAATTTAGGAATCTCCTGATGATCGCACAAAGCTGAAGTGATGAATTGTACATGTGAAGTTTAGTTACAGCCCCTTCACTTGAACAAGGCACGTTTTACACTTTCTACTTACATGGCATTGCCTGAAAAGAAGGAATCCCAAGATAAGTACTGCAGCAAACCACAAAAAGCAAGACTGAAAGATAAAGTAAAGCAGAAGCTCAAAGAACTTATAATAAGAAAATTGCACTGCTAGTAATGGGACATATTGCTTGCAATGGGTTTTATTGCAGAAAACGGCCATATTAGGACAGACGAAAAAAATGTTTTGATGCAAAACATCAATCACACCACAACAATTAGCCCAGACCTTATGAAAGTAATTTTCATTTTATTTGTAGGAAACCATCGGTTCACATACCTTCCGTGTCGGTGGTGAAAAACAGAGGCTCGCTCGGATTGCCAGTGCCAATACCGTTGACAGCGACTACTTCAACCCTGTAGGCAGAGTTCGGGCTCAGGCTGTCCAGTGTCATTTCCAGCTGTGTTCCAGGAATTGGAATCACGCGCGAAATGCCATCTTCAAGCCCAAAAGAAAACAGAGAAAGTATGCATATACCGTTTCTAAGTATTAGCTATCAGGTTTATTTCTTTGCTGCGCGCTTAGCGATTTTCAAGTCACAGCCCTAATAAGCGCGGTCTCAGAGACGGTTTTTAACATCGTAATACCTAAATACGTCGGAGGCAATTCGGTAAACTGGGATTTTACTGCTGTTGTGTTCCCCTCGTGTGAACTTGACCATTTATGTTAAAGAAACATATATATGTGTCACGAAGATACGGGAAGAATAGTTGATAAGCATCCACTGAAGGAGAAGAAACACACAGCTAACATCACTCAGGCTAGTCCACAAATCACCGTAATTTGTCTTCGTAGCAATATTGGGGGTTTACCAACACTTGCCTTGAACCGATAGCAAGTGGTTCTCCACGCGAAGTGGCGCAATAAATCACACTTTTCCACACAAGAAATTCAATTTTGTTTATTCACATACACAAAAAACATTTGCCAGGAGCGCTTGTAAGAAGATTTCGCACTCATATTAGGAGCGCTGTTGCTTCTGGCTGACGGGAGTGACATTATTCAAGCATCAGTTTTGTACTGTATTACTTTTGACGGTTCACATGTTAAATGACAATAGCCGAACACAACTTAAGCCCTGAAATTTATCTTTACCTCTTGAAGAGTGTATCTTGAAGTCGTATTGGGTGATCGGTGAATTTCCATCGAAAGGTACGCTCCAACGTATGGAAACAGAGCGGCTTGCTAGGTGGCTCACGTGAACATTTGTTGGTGGAGAGGGTGCCTCTGAAAAGTGTACAAATTGTCACAGAACTTTCAAAGGGCTTCTTTCTTTTGCCTCTTCGTGACAGTCATTCTACTCTGGTTACGTAAACTTAGTGCAAATATTTGCCCCAAATAAATGGCTCACATTGAATGAGTGTATGTGAACTAAACTAATGCAATTTCGTATGCAGAAGCGTAATATTCGACTAAATAAAAAATGTCTAATAGGAAGGTGTCCCAGCACAATTCTCAGCATTCATTTATTACTGCGAAATTTCGGCTCGTTATTTTTTGTTTCCATTTAAGCTACATTTTCTTTGTTGTTCAATAATTCAGTGCCTAGAATGTTAAACGAATAGAGTGAGGTCTAAAACTGTTACAAAACATTCATTTCATAATCAAGAAAAAGTTCTCTTGGAGTCCTCTGCCGCTGCCCCTTTTACTACTTTGCGTTTCGTACCAATGAAGTAGGTAGGGACACATACGTAAACAAACAAACCGTTATATGTCAGCTGCACATTTAATAGACTTTTCTATAAATGTAAGCCCATCGGCTGAGTGAATTAGTATCACGTTTGTTAAAGAACAGTTTGTTGACTCTGATACTTTTTCCCTAATGAACGTTATTAGGAATCTCACATTTGACTAACCAATGAGCATGTGCAATGGCCATCCATATATACATATCAGGGCCATTCAACTAGCTAATATGAGAAGAACTAGATGAACTATGAGATATTTTGTGAAATGTACAGAAACTTGTCGTGCATGATGCACATGTGCTACACATTTTGCTGAACATTTATTAGTGGCACACGAACAACCAAATCATGGTGTGTTTAAAAATTTAAAAATGAATTGTACAGGGCAGTTACTGGTATTACATGTATTCAGACCTAGAATACCTAACTAGAGTGAGTGTATTCTTCATAGTAACTATCTAGACGACAGAAAAAAGGAATAGAAGGTTGTCGCATTACCTTGCACTGTTAGCTTGATGAACATTTCGTCCTTGCCATGGCTGTTGGCTACTTTGCATGCATAAGTTCCAGTGTCATTTGTCCTGACATCACGGAGCAATAGCTGAGACGCCATGCCATCCTCCCGTTCATGATCATTCAAGGTGTACTTAGTGGTCGTAAACAAAAATTGGCGAGATAATAATTGCTGAAACAAGTACAATAAACGCCATAAAGTAATACTTTTGAGTTATAATGCAAACTTGACTTAAGGCAATTATGTTCGCAGGCTCAGGATGCACTATTCTGCGAATGCATCTGTAAATCAATCTACTCAAAACACGTGCGCTCGCGCAACGCAAGAAAAATGTTTTAAAATGTGCAAAAGCTAAATGCTCTTTTTTGTGATTATTCGTACGCGATAATGAAAGTATAAATGTCGTATCGCGAGTCGATTAAACCGGTTATGAAGACTCATTGGCAAAGTGTGGGTGAATCTTGGGTGATTGCTGAGAAAGTTGGCAGAACTTGACGGTGGAAATGACGTCAAATTGTTTAGGTCATAAGAGCAAAAGCCAGATATTTTATTCCTGACGGGAATCCAAGCACACTCAGAGCCTGCAGAAAGAATGAAAACAAAACTTTAGACTACCACACATACAAAAGATACCCAACTACCTTCCCCTTCTTGCTGTCGTTGCATCTTCGCAATACAATGTCTGAAACGACACAGCCAATCAGATGCGTCGAGCTATGTCGAGGGCCTTTATTAACGAAGCAGGAACGTGACCAACGCCATCGCTGGCGAATAAGCGGTGACGTCCGACCGTCGCCACTACGTGGCCGTCGTGGAGGGCAAAAGTGGCCGCGCTAATTACCTCGGGTGTCTGTCCATATCGAGAAGCACGTTGTCACGGTACCACGTGATGGTGAGAGGTGGGTCGCCGATGGAGTCACACTGCAGGTGCACTTTGTTTCCCTTACGAGACGTCACCGACATGGAACTGGTGATGAAGGTGGCGGGGACTGGGGTTTAAAGAATGTAGCGAAAAAGATGAAAATTTATATTCAATAGACTCACTTATTCAGCGGATCTTTTAAGTCATACAATATTGCCGAAAAAATATTTAGCACCTGGCAAGGACGCGTGTGAAAATGTAACGAAACGAGAACTTATGTTCTCCAGAAACTTTAGAAGTGTGTGTGATGCGCTGGATTGTCTTGTTTTGACGTGCCTATAGACTATATAGCATAAGGGAAAAGTTATGCATTTAAATATCGCAGGACGATCTTACCGCTCAGCTAACTTAAATGCAGACTCAGCAGGTTCTCGAAGTGAACACCATTATGTTAGATGAATTTGATTATGTTTCTAAACATTCAAAAGAATTCTTTCAACCTTTGCAAATAGTAGTTTTTGCAGACGATATGCTGAATGTTCTATGATCAGTACATTTGTTTGTATTATGTTGAACAAGTTTAATTAAGCGTTGTGCTTATGAAATTTCTCTTCTTATGGACCTCCAAAAATTAAATTTTGTTTGTCATTTTTAATCTATAGATGTATGCTTGTTCCAACAGCACTTTAACTATGATGCTTTTGAAGGAATAAAAGTTAGTACAGTTGAGTTATTGTGTCTTGAGATATACTGTTTGAGCAACTGTATTGTATTAAATAAAGTCTTCTTTTGGTGCACTTAGGCTTGGCCGAGCTGCAACAGTGAACATTCTAAGCTTTAAAGTAGAAACAAAAGAAGAGCGCAGAACAAGAGTTCCGCTTAAACAAGTGTATCGAATTTTTTCTTAGTTACATTTAGGCAAGGTCGAAAAAACGCATGCTTGTTTAGCTGGTATACGAAGTTGTCCAGACGATTGAGCGGCAGTTGGGCCACTCCTTCCGTTTATTCACATCAGTAACGTCACGCATTGTTTGAATAACACGCGTGCGAGTAATCAGTGCAAATCGTATACTTGCAATTTCGAAAATCTATTATTTATGTACAATTTTTATTATCGCTCACCTAACTGACTGACTGACTGACTGACTGACTGACCGACCGACCGACCGACCGACCGACCGCCCAACTGACTGACTGACTTACCGACTAACTAACTAACTAACTAACTAACGAACGAACTACCTACCTACCTACCTACCTACCTACCTAACTAACTAACTAACTAACCAACTAACATGCCAACGAACAAACAGGTATCACTGTAATCTTCTGCACTCGTATTCCTTTCACGTATTTGTTGTACGAAGGCTGCCTAAGCTTCTGCGTGGCTCACCGGAAACGGTTAACTTCGCCTCGTGCGTGAGCTCAGGACCCACTCCATTGGTGGCTTGACAAAGGTAGATGCCTGCGTCGGAAGCATCCACGTGTTGCAGGACGAGCGAGCCGTTTTCCAGCACTTGCAGCTTGGCGTTGCTCCGTATGGTGACAAAACTGCTGGAGGCGCCTCCTGTGATATCAGATAACGTGAAAATCCTCACTTCTTTCTAAAGCTAGAACTCACATCGTAGGAAGAGAGGATGCTATCATGTTTTGTTCTGAAGTTGGCATGCGCGCTGAGTGCCACACTGAATGAAAGTGTTCCACACAGCGTCTTTGTGCGACGTCTGTCAGTATTATTCTGTTCCCGTTTAAGGCAAAGAAGCCCTTTCTTATCATGCCAAAAAATATTCAGGAAAGTTCTTCTTCCATTAGATAAATGTACGAGTGCCTGTAAAAATTGAAATGCCAACCAAAATGAACCTTCCCCTTTTCCAGACTGCTTAAACCTTACCAGACAAACATTCATTACTTCTTCAATACCGGGCTAGAATACCATAATCGTGACACGTTTCATTTACGGAATAGAGTCGAGCACTTTAAAGCAAGCTAGTGTGTAAAACTTAGGTGTCAGGCTCGCTTGAATTCTAATCAATGTTTTACGCCCAGCTATGCGCGAACTTATGCGTCGGCAGTTCAGCACGCCGAGTCTAGGACGCCGACGAGGCGTTATTGTATGCGGCAGCTTGTTTGTGTGGAGTTATGCGGGGTGGCGTGCTTTCCATGTCAGCGTGCCAGAGCACGCTGTACTATAGCAGCGTAGGCAGAGTGATGCAGCTAAGCGAACAGGGCTGCTGTCGCACAAACGTGTCGTCTCGTTCGCTCGATAAAAGCGGGAGAGAAAGCCTGGTAGGGAGGAAGGAGTGGGAGGAATTGAGGAAGAGACAAAATGCAGACTCGGGCGTCACCCTGGCTGGGCGAGCAGCGTGAGCGAAGTTTCTACTTCGCTTTCACGTCGCGTGCGTCCCAGCTTGAGCGCCGGCAACTGAGGCTAAAAAAAATACGCTCTAAACGCTAACAAGCGAAAATAAAGAACGGCTCTTTATAATGAACAGCTGGTGAAATAATGTGAAAACCTTTAGGCATTTCATTTCGAATAGTTGAGACCAGCGGTCTCCAAGATGTGGTCCACGAATCACTATTATGCAGCCTCCCGGCATGATGTCAGAACCCTTCTATTCCCCCTCTTGACCTCCTATCGGGAAGCGCGACATCGCATTTTGACCTCTGATGGGGTTGAACGCGTTATTGTATGCCTGTAAGTTGTCAACTGGTGACGTGCGTGCAGCAAATAAGCATGATTTTTGTTCAATGTTTGTACTGAATTGCCAATGCCCCAATATTGGTTCTCTTTTACGTCACCCCTCGCCTTACCCCCCCCCCCCCCCTCTGTGGCCGTCTGGCACCCACTTAGTCGCTTTCTTGCAGAGTGGCCCATCCTCTGAAATGGTTGCCGAGCACTGGCTCAGGACGTAGAGCACTGAATTATATACCTCAAAGAACTATCAAATGCTATACGGGTTGTGGGCAAGGATGATAATGTAACAACTTCTCTAGCCATATACTCTCGCGGGTATAAACGCTGATTTGTTTATGCCTTTTTGCGTTGGACAAAAATAACCGTAAAGTAAATCTGTTTCTTTGAGTGTTCTGCACGTAATATAGTCTACACCATCTTCTTTTTTTACATCCAAACAAGGCTGCACTGAAGAACGACTGCTCACAAGTGATAACAAAAACTGTTCAAATTTTGCAGCACAGTTTAGATATACTATGCTGTTCAGACTAAGAATAAATCACTGCAAATATTAAAAAAGTCTCTGGTCTGCAGCAGAAAAAACTTCCACTATGGTGGCACGTGCTTAGAAGTGGCAACATCATTATGTGCTCTGTGTTTCTTTAAGCGAAATTTTCCTCCAACATTCTTTTTCACACGCCCTGCGCAAAAACACTAGCACAAGAAGTATCGAGAAGCCTTGAACCACAGTAATCTCACCACAGATAAATATTTATGATTTCATTTCAAAGACTTCCAAAGCGAACAACTTCTATAAATTTATCACAACTGTGTTGTCAGTGCCTCTTCACTACCCCATCTCTGAGGACGGTGAATTAAGCGTCACTCTTCAGCTCGTCGTTTGTATTTGTATTGAGACGTCGGACAACTATTGAGATCACATGAAAGAATCTAACACGAAATAGGAATATCTACAGTTATGGATGCACACGCAGTGTTACCTGTTGACATCTTCCAGCGGATCACTGGCGTTGGGAAGCCATCAGCCTGGCAGTCAAATCGCATGGTGCTTCCTTTCAGGGCGTTGGTGCTAGATGGCGTGTACACCCACTTGGGGGTCACTGTTTAAGAGAAAGTATAGGAAAACGCACTTAGCTCATGTATTTCACGGATACCTCTAAAATCCATACGAATTATTACATCAGACAACAGGGGACGCAAAGAGCGCTCAAATTAAGGTGCACCATGAAGGGATCATCTGCTAACAAACTGTGATAGTTTGTCTTTTTTTTGCGTCCAAATATAGGGTTATTTTCAAGCCATTCTGCCTACATTCCAGCTTCCTTCTTTTAACGTCGTCTTGAAAAGTAGAGCAACTGTGATGTGCAGCATGAGAAATTCTGATAGGTTCGACCTTTTGGCAATCGGCTCCGTTGCAATTGGATATCGTAACTCTAAGCCCATAGTTTGGTATAGTTTGAACTTCTATAAATAGGCAAAGCTGGTTAGCTGTGCTCACCTACCTTCGATAATTGTTTGTAAACAACTACCTTCGGTTGCGAAGGCGAGCAAAGAGCAAAGTATTACCCCGGCCATAAGCGGCGACAGGCACAGTGTGCATAGTTTTTGTTTTAATTTCAAGCTGAAGCTAGTTAAAAAAGATCAAGAAGGGAAGGATAGTACTACGCTGAAACCTTAGTGTACTAAACGGCAAAGACGATTTGAACAGTGGGGCTCTAGACTCATCGAGTGTTGGCAAGAAATGAGAAACGCCATCGAGTGTGGCGGGAAAAAAAGGTGTTTTGAATGACTTGCTCAAAGAAATAGAATGTGGTCACCTGACGTAAGGCGGAAAAGAAACATCCATGTACCACTTCATGCATTGCAAATAAATTTGACAGAAGCATAGCTTATCGGGTCATTTGGTTTATCGTAGTGAAATAGCGGAGCAAAACGCACTACACAAAGAAGTGATATGTACAAGATAAGCGTTCGCTTACAACTGGACTTCACTAGATAGATTGTAAGAAGGCGGAACGGGCGTGCATCTGTCGCCACGCAGTAAGCTCACGTGTAATTCTCTGAAAAGTAAGTGGCCTAAGACTTAAGGCATGATCACACCAAACGCAGAGCGCGCAAGCATGCAGAGAGGCAGACTCGTGAGAGTGTACGCGCATTATTTTAAAAGGTCGGAAACCCACGGCCGCTTGCATGGACCGCGCCTGGACCAATTTTTTCGTGTGGAAAAGCTGGCTAATTCACCCGCAGCCAATCGAGGCACCGACACGCGCGCGCGCAATACCGCGCAGTGCCGCAAGATGGTAGCGCGATCACCATAGATCCATGATTGGCTCCGCCTCGGTGGAGGACCGCTGACAAAGGCAACCCGTAATGAATTCTCGTAGCAGATTCATGTTGACGCCACTGGCACCGTGATGCAATATTATTGCTTCCGAGCCGCGGCTGACATCGACAGGGCGCGCGGACAGAACGGGTGCGCTGTGGCTGCGCACTGGGTCGGTCACGTAGGACGTCGATCCCTGCAAAAGCGTGGGGTGCTTTCGAATTGCGGTTAAATCTCCGCCACTGGTGGTGTAGACAGCTCTGCTACAAAGAGTGGTTCTGGCGGTGGAGCTGATCCGGATCTGGCAATCCTCCCAATAGAACAGGCTCACTCCACCATGTGAACGGTGCAGAAGAAGTGCCAATGGAAGTGCTCCGATTCTTACCATCCGTGAATCTGATCACCAACGCATGCTCGCTGCCAGTTCTTTGAAAATCCGGCTGCTCCCTTGCGTACAATGCGTTCCATGTGAACGTGCCTAAACGGCTTACCAGATAGCACACTTCATCCGTCGGCGTGACTGACTGCATAGTAGAACTGGTTGTTTGCGTACGTGGTAAGCCTCAAAAATTTCCCTCGCTGATCTGTCGCTATCTTTTGGTTACCGATTGCAGAAGATTTTCGGAAGCTTCATGCAACCGCTTTACAGAGCGTTTACACACCACCTTAGTTGTGAATACGCATGTGCGCTCAATTTGCCTTTTTTTATTACATTCAATAAACTTTAGTTCTAAACGAGCTTGTATTGAATCTACTCAAGGTTCGTTCCTGCACTGTGTGTCGTCTCGCTCAGTTATTTCGCAATAGAGTTTATAAACACGACAGTGTTATAAGAATGGTTATGTAGATGGATTTGGTAGTGGTTGTAGTATGAGGCTGGTGGTGAAGGTGCAAGACGGCCTTGCTCACTCACCCTGCACGACCAGCTGAGCGGAGGCATTTGTGCGAGCATACGGGTTGCTGGCAACGCATGTGTAGGAACCGTTGTGCTCTTCGGCGATGCTTTCGAAGTAGAGAACCGAAAGAAACTCGTTCATGAGCTGCGGCTTGACGTCCAGAAGGCCTGGTTGTAGAGGATGGCCATCCTTGAGCCACCACAGCGACACCGGCAGATCGCCCGACGAGACGAAGCAGTGGGCACTCGTTCGTTCACCCTCGCGTACCGAAGAGGGAAAGGAGAACGGGGCGATCGTTGGGGGAACTGCAACACAGAGTAGAAATAAAAAGAGTGTTGAGGCAACGTTTTGGCAGCGTTCAGGCAACATTGAATATATTTTGATATGACTCGTTTCAAGGAGTCGTGTCATAACTGGAAGGGATAAAGTTGTAGCTACAACGTGGTAATTCTCATTATCGGAAAACCACACAGACTGTTTTTAAACGAATCAGCAATGAAGAACGTAGTCAAGGTGCTATGATGAGTATCGTGGCACAATAAAAAAAAGTAAGCAGAATCCGGTGTTTCAACATAGCTGATTGTCAAAGTGCGTATGATGTATGTTCGTTGGCACGGGAGCCATTTTGGGGCGGAAGAGTGCGATCACGTGATAACGAACGTTAACACTGAGGGCCATGCGCACAAGCATACGTACAGAAACTTGTCTCCTCACCTGCAACGTGGAGGTTGACTTGTGCTTCAGCTGTGCGACCGTCGGGACTGGTGGCCGAGCACACGACGACACCATCGTCAGTTTTCCGATCGACATCATGGATGGTTAAACGTCCATGGCTATTCATTCGGTATCGCTGGTCATCGACAAGTGTCCGATTCACTGTAAAAATAATATACGAAGACAAAAGAAAACGTGTAAAGCAGGCTTTGCTTTTTTCCCACTTTTGCTTTTCGTTTTACGCATTTGTGACGAAATAAGTAGTACGGATAGCCAAGCGGCTCAGCTGGCCAGAGGACCCAGCGAAGGAGCGGAAGAGGGGAGCGGAGTGTGACACAAGAAGAATAGGTATAGCTGAGTAGTACCCCCTTATTTCAGCGGAGCGCATTGCTGTGCCAACTGCAGAACAACAATGAACTTGTGGTCAAACGAGCAGAGGCTTTGCTGGGAAAATGCTATCACGCTTGTCCACAGCACTCGTTTTGCTAAAGAGACGAAATGATCTGGCGAGTGGCTCGACCCATGAAAAAGCAAGAGGCGACAACTATCGAAGCTTTCTGATCGCTAAGCGGCTGCTGATTATGTTTCATGTCCACAGTGTGAACCACCTGAATTAGATCTATGCCACGGCGGCCATACTTCGATGGAGACCATAAGCCAGAGGCCCACGTGTTTTGTCTTGTCTATGCACAGTATAAAGAACATGACATGGCCGAAATGTTTGTTATGCAATTATTATTATTATTATTATTATTATTATTATTATTATTATTATTACATGAACCACTTTTACTTCACAAAAACCGTACTAGATTTTACATTCGCGCGGGAGAAGAAAGACACAGAAAGGCTGAAGCGGGGGCGCGGCACTACCTTTTTATTTTCTGGTCTTTACAATGTGGTCCTACTGTAAGGAACTAATTGGGAGGATATGAATGGCTGGTACGTGACGTCATGGTCTCAGCTCCTAACTGTTCTGGCATTCCACGATGACGACCTTGGTGAGAAACAAGTTGCTCTTCATCTCCTACAAAGTGATGTTCATTTGTCAGAAGAGCCTCTGTTCGTGCAGTGTGGACAAGGCTTTTGTTTGATTGGCGAAACGCCATTATTTTCAACAACACATTTTATTATTTCAACCATGTCATTACATACTGAGCAGAGTACATTACCTCCGATTCTTGAATAAAATAACGAAAGAACCCACCTCCTGTGTTGTTTTGATAACGTTAATGTGGCAAACGTCACGTGTTCCAATGCTGGTAATACCACCCACCGGCTTCAGTGGCGTCACGCAAGCTTTATATAGGAAAGAGGGGAGGGTGCTTTTGTAATAAAGCTTTGTCTCTCTCCTCCCATAACCAGTGTACAAGCCTGCGCCAGGCACCTATTTTTAATATGTCATGCAAAAAACACCTCCCTTCATCCAAATTTCTGGGAGGGAGAGGAGGGGCACCGCTGGCCCCCTCCCCACGGGCTATACGGACCTGCTTTGTGCACACCTGTAGTTTGCACTCACCGTGTGTTCCTTTGTATCAGGTGAAGGAGGCAAAGGGATGTCCCTTGACGGGGCACGCGAGGCTTAGCGTCTCGCCCGAGAGCACGGTGAGGTTCCGTGGCGGTAGCGGCGTCGGCGGGCCGAGCACGTTCAGCCAGGCAGAGTGAGCGACTCGGCCAGCCTCGTTTTCGGCCTGGCAGGCATACTCTCCGCCATGCGTCACGTTGGCCGGCGTCAGATTGACGAAACTGTGCACCACGTGGTCCTCGGTGACGAAGTCTCCACGCAGCAGGCGCCGCGACCACGGCACGGGCCCGTTGTCCAGAGTCCACGTCACGCGGGGCATCGGATGACCTCGCGCTGCGCACTTGAGTGACACGAAGCTGCCCAGGTATATGTTTTGCTCGGTGAAGGTCACAGTCAGTTCGGGCTTCGTTACTAGGAAGCAAGAATTGCACAATATGCTATAGCCCTTTATAATTTCTACCGACTTCTGAGAGCTGTTGCAATTGCAGTCATCAAATGGCGTGTTCGTAATCATGTTCAGAGAGGTGTTGGCATGCCCGCTACCCTCCTAATCGTCGAAAGGGGATGGGAAGACTGCCCGACACTTTTACTGTTGTGTACTTAGTGGGATGCACGTAATGTATTCATCGTCCTTGTAGGGAGCCAATTGAGAATGGTAGTCACTTTTGCGATGATGCCCATAGAAAAGGGCCAAAATCGAAGGACGCACCTAACGTGCGAAATTTAAATCTGGAGGCGGAATCTTTCTGTAATTCTTGCGTAAACTGGTCAGACAACACGTTAACGCGATTGGTATACATTGCCTAGTTATCGCTATAATCTGTAATTATGCGACCAATTAAGTTACAAGGTTCAGAAGGATAGCGATGACATCAACAGGTTAATTCTATGACTATTCTTAATCTGCTTGAGCCAAAACAGTAGTAGCAAAGTTTAACATAGAAAAAAATATAAAGCAAGTGTCGAGTAGTTCGTCATTTCTTCTGAGATTTTACTCTTCCATCAGGCGCCAAAGTGCAGGAACGCAGTTAATTGCACCAAGATGTGTTCTGGGGGCTTGTATGATCCTACGAGAAAAAGCCCTTAATTTCAATCAGTCTGAAAAAACTAGGCTTCTTCAAACAATGACTCTACCACGCACTCGAAAAAAGTGGCGAACGTGTGAGGAGAAACAGAAGAGAGCAATCAACGGGTTTCCCAGGTACACGCATGACAAGTGCGGCAACTGAAACGGATGACTTTGTATCACAGCTTACCATAAGTCATTCGAGAGGGCGTCGACAGGTGACAACACAGTTGTACGATGTTCTCTGGCACCACTGCCTTGATCACACAAAGAGCCATATTTCAACCACAAGGAAACTTACTACTTTATTTAAGAACATCTCAGGGGCGAAGCCAGGGCGTGGCACACCGGGAACGTGCCCCCCCCCCCCAAATTTTTTTCGCATTGGCATAGAGAGCGAAAAATGGCCCCTTCAAGATGGTGCCCCTCCCTAAATCAAAGTGAAGCCCCCCCACCCCACCCCCAATCTCAAAAAATAAAAAAAATCAGGCTACCGTAAAATGACCCTGACTGACTCGGACGTATCACGACTGTTTGAACTGAGTGCAGGGTTACAGCCATACACGTTTTAGAGGCGAAGCTCCTTACGCCGTGGGTCGTTCGTCCCGTGTCGTCGTAGTCGCTGTTTCATTGCATTGCATGCCAATAAAAACGGTGTCACAACTAATCTACGGAGTGAATGATGATGAGTGGGGCAAAGTGTTCCTCAGTCCATCTATGCTTCTGTGCCTCCGCGTGTCTGTCCGTCCATGCTTCCGTCCATGCGTTCACCCGTGCGTCTATCTCGGGTGGTCTGGCCTTGTACTTATGAACGATGCTCAGCTTCCCGGCGTTGGTAGACGAGGCACTGACGTTTGCCTATTCTCCGTTGGTTCTATGCCCGCGCACTCGTATTACTACGAAAACAGGCCGCGGAGAGCTTCGCCCGACTCGCAATCATTTACTTGGTGGATATGCTGTGATTTTTTTACGGTAATGACAGCAGAGTGCGCCTGATGTTACTTTCAAAGTACTGTTTGTTTCTCACATCTTATCCATGAAAATTCAGAGACAAGACCTGGGTCGTCATCAGAAGCCCATCATGGTTTTCTTTTCTTTGGTATATTCATTGTGAGGCTTGTCTTGTTTTTGGGCTCACTTGCACGGGTGTGGGTGCGCTTCTTTAAACCTTCGCCCTGGAGGTTCAAAAAGCTTATGGTAAGCTAACGTTCACTGGAGAGCCCTGAGCAGGCCTACGCTGTTAGCCCTTCAAATATGAAAGCGGTGACAGTAGTAGTTCATTAGCTGCCAACGGAGTTATTGTGAAGGCTTTGAGGAGTTTTAGAAGGGGGGGGGGGGGTCCAAGGCTATGGGTCTACAAGCTGGGTTGGGAAGGCAACTTTTTAGTTCAGTGGAGCAGTGAAATTTGAGAGCTGGATAGAACGCAGGCGGCGTAAGGGGAAAGACGACAAAGTTAGGAAATATAATAACATGCGAGACCCGGGCCAAACTGAGTCAGGGTCCGCGCTTTGTGGGTGTCGCCTCGCTGGCTACGCAACACCTTGAGGACACATGTAATAAAATTAATACGCGATATTTTCAGTCTTGCGTTAACGCAATCACGAAAAACACACAAATATGTTCTTGGTTATTCCCATGTGCACTAGAAACTCGCGAAGTTCTTTTGTTCGCAATTTTCAAATTCATATAATACTGCACAAGTGCCGGTCTTCGCAGCTGTTATAAGGCAAATGAAACTAAGAAAAGCTTACTAAACTATATGCGCAAACACTAGAGGCAATCACTAAAAACTTGAGAATTTCGTCTGTATAGGTTATATGAACACTAGACGCAATCTGATTTAGACTTTAATAAATATGAGCAGAATTGTGGTTAACAATTTGGAGTGCTATGTACTCTATTATGGGAGAGCATATAGCCGTCCCGTGGGCCTCATACTTAATGAGGCCCAGTCCTCTAAGATTAGTATCTAAGTGCAGGGAGCGCCAACACATAACTACGTGTTTAGAAAAAGTGGTTAACCATTTAGAGTATTCGGTACTCTAAATACGAGCTGTTAGCATTATATGGTCACTGCATCGGATTTTGCCAAGTACTTCTACATGCTGTACAATGCCTGGGTGCGCACACAGAATGAATACTATTTCAATTTTTGTTTCACTATTAGGACTTCATCACGTTCACTTACAGCTAGCCCGTTTTCTGGAAAGAAGTATTCAAGATACGTAAATTATTACGTTCTGTGAACTCTACTAATAAATCCCCTCCGGCATTTCTAGAGCCGATGCCATATTACTTCACTGAATGGTCTCCGGCCTGTCTATGATCTATTTTTCCATAAAATGTGTTCATTAGAATAGCATACAGTGACTTTAATACGACAATGGCTGTCTCTACGCCATCATTGAACCGTTGAATTAAATGATCGTCATGGTTCGATGTAGGCACGTAGGTCTGTACTATGTTAATCTTGTACCTTTTAAAAACCTAATTACGACACTTGCTGTCCTCTCACTGATAGTATTCCCCCATGTTGATAGCAATATTCTTATGTAAAATAAACTCGACCCTTAGTTCTTAACTCTCAACTAATCTTCAGGAATACAGAAGTCCTTTTTTTTTCTTTTCACAACCACTAAACCCTAATGACCTAATTTGGAGACATGTTTCTGAATTAATAGTTACTTGCACCATGTGTTAAATGTTTTGTTAGTGGTTTCCTGAGGCCCACAGCATTACAAAAACACGCACAAAACAATGCTACGAGCTAAATAATTATTTCATAGCTGAAAAGATTAAACAGTTCTGCAGTTGCAATGCTTAAAATACGCCGACGCGACAGCAGTCGATCACAACATAACAGTAAATTAGGAGCGTGGCTGTTTGGTCTAGTTGGCAGGTCATGGCGAGTGTTATAGCACGAGCTCATAACAACGGCATAAAGCGCCCCGCCCGTCTTTTTGTCCTTGTGTCGTCTTTATGTGCTTGCGCTATAACAATCATCCTAAAGTAAAGAGAATCTATTCCCACGGAGCCACATTGAACCTATATTGCGTGACTCTGCGCTACAGGAGAGGTAGTTTCTGAACAATAGCAACAAGTTCCCCACACATGAACACCATCTTGCAATACTGCAATAATATTCCAACCAAATTGACACACTTCCGTCTCGATGCTTCGGTACATCACCTTTCATCGCAAAGGGTGCCATGTTTCCACTTCTATTGATTCGTCTTAACCAATAAAACATGGTAAATAGCGACTCTCTCTCTTTCTCTCAGCGGAGATCAGTGCACTTAATTTTTCATTTTTTGCTTTTCACGGACAGTGCTTTGAAGAGATAATAGAATTGTGGTGCATACCCATGAGTAAAACGAACGCAGACGCCTGGGCTGACTCCCGCGAGCTGTCGAGCAGGCACTGGTAGATGCCTTCGTGTTCGTCTTTGACCGAGCTCAGCTGTAGCCCAACAAGCGCACCCTGTCCGCAGCCAATGGCTGGACGGGCACCAGGTTGCGGTACCAGTGAAGCTCTCGCGCCAACACGCCAGCGCCGCCACCGGTGGCGTTGCAAGTCAACGTCACGGATGCTCCCAGAGGAACCCGCTGAAATCTAGGCTGCACGCTCACGAGTGGTGAGCCTGTACGGGCCAAAGAAACAAGGGCACGATAATTGGAAAATTATCCGGGAAGGTTTTTGGACAGTAGTGTATTTCTGACCACATTTCGAGTAACGGCGCTAGATAGTCAAGCAGTGCAGACGATAAGGCTACGAGTGGGTTACTAGCTGGTACATAATACAGAACCTATGTAATAATAATGGTGAAGATTACGTTTTGTTAGACATTGTGAATCAACAATCTACAAGTACTCGGAGTGGCATGTTTTACTCCTACAGCTTCGTTGATTATTATATAAAGTTTTTTGTGATACATCACTGGTAGAGATGAGGTAAACTAAGTTTCCTTTCAATGAAAACCCATCACCCGCGGAGAAACGTTACAATGTAAAAGAAGAACGTTCATTTTTATCAGTTCTGTGATTATTCGACTGTTCTGCTAACAAAGTACTGGAACAGCTCAATAGTTGCACGTTTGTAAGATATTCAACGAGAGTCTGAAACATGGGGCCTGAAAGCGCGCCATACTGCACGTATCGGTGTTGACAATAGGTTGCAATAGTCAGAAGCCCGTAGCTATGGCAATGTACAGTACACTAACCTCTGACGTTAACAGTCACGTACACTCGGTCCTCGCTGTAGGTGTTGTTCACAAGGCACACGTAGCGACCCGCGTCTTGAACGTGTGCAGGCCCGAGTGACAGGGTGCCTCTAGACGACGACGCATGTCCCTGCTGGTGACTGCCACCTGTGGACGATGATTGAGATCCGCGCGTTGGCGCACCCAGCAGGGGCCTCATGTCTGCGCCAGACTGCCGAAGCCAGAGGTAAGCTGGCAGTGGCATCCTACGTGCCGCGCAGCTGAGCGTCACTAGCTGGCCTTCTTCCACCGTCACTTCCTTCGTCCAAGAAATCACGCGTGGAGCCTCGGACTTTCGGGGACCTAGGATGAAATATGTATAACGGCTTGAGGCTTGATTGCATGTGAGCATTTCGACAGAAATCTGTCTAGCTTAGTAAAAGGTTTCCTAAGCGGAGATGGCTCCAGCCACAATTTAAAGCGAGAATAATGTTTTGGGACCTATTCGATCTCTTTCACTAGGGTGACTGTGTGGGGTGATGCAAACATTGCCGTCTCTTGTCCGTTCCCTTGAGAAAGGCACCGTTTTTGTCCCGAAACGTCGCGTTTTCTCTAAACTATTACTAGAGCCATTACAACTTGGTAAGGCTTGATTGCAGTAATTATGCTCTGATAAAAGAACAAGAAAACAACAGACCTGCACGGAACGCGCCACACAACCACAGCGAAAGCTGGAACAGCGACCGTTCTAGATCCTCTTTTAGCACTTGGGCTTCTAATACAGGCGCTCTCAAATGGTACCCACTACATCATGCATCATGATATATTTTGCGTTGCGAGGAAGAATTCACTATCACATCAATTACACTTTTTCAAAAATTCGTGGTACCCGCTACGTTATGTACGCTTTGTTGATGCCGTGGCTGACGACGATGGTAAATTACGCCTGATGCTGTTGCAATGAGTTGGATCATTCAAAAACCAACTGGTGCCGCAATTCGCATTTTCTTACGCCTGGTTGTTAATTGACTGATCTAAAACACTTCATCACACATGTTAAAATGATTCCTCATCGCAAGGATCCCTGAATAGGTCATCACCGGCAAGGGTTAGTGGTAGAGTACTAGGCAGTCACACAGAAGGTCCAAGTTTCATTGCCATCCTGCTCTTGGTGTATAGTTTTTATTTATTTCAACCGATTATTTTTATGGAAACTGGTGGTGGCGGCAGGCAACTACGGGGCCTAAATCGGCCCTTCTTATGATCCTAAAATAGCTTTCGCCATTAAAAAAAACAAAGAAAAGCTATCTTTGTCAGCTTTTAAACGTGCTATAGAGAAATAAATCCTCTATATAATAAATAAGTAGGTAAACAACAAATTATGCATATCTAAGGCTCCATTTACATAAGGCCATAAGAAGACATGCTTCCCCAAAACAAATAAATACACCCTATGGTGCGATCAACATTCGGCAGTGGCCTTTTGTAGTGAATCCAAGAAATGTCATTTTCGGCGAATCAGTATTGCGCGCAAGTGATTTGTGCCAGAAAGAATGCTACATGGTCTTTGAATATTGCAAGTTTTCTGTCGTAGTTACCAGTGCAGCTCCAGCAGAAACTCCCAGGGTTACACTGGAGACGGAGATGACGCAGAAACTGTGCAGAAAAAGACTGCTGCCATCGTTCGGTCCATGAAATGGATATTGCGGGTGGGTACCCACTAGCTGTTTGTTGTACTTTATCTATACTAATTAGTTTTACTGTTATCATAAATACTAAACTTGCATCAAAACTACAAATGACACCTCTGTTTTGGCTTGACATTACTGCGTTTGACAAAAAAATAGAACGGGGTTGTGGTGGCTTTAGTAATGCAGCAGGCAGGGCCTACCAAACAAACAAATAAATAAAAAACGCGTGCGTAAACCAGAAACAAAACAAAAACAACAACCCTTCAGCCTATATATCATGTCTTTTTCGTGACATCAATAACACACATTTTGATATAGTGTTTGCAGAATTCAAAAAGTTTGCAACCAGTCGTACTCGTACCACTGCATGTCAACGGTATGTTCTGTTGACAAACACTTAGCAGCTGTGTGTGGCCCATCTTTCTCAGTCCGTGTTTTTTTCATAACCTATAAAACTTCAGTGTAGCCACGGAAGCGTTTTGTTCAGGAATGGTGAAGTTCTATGCCACGTGCCGTAAAACGCCATGCCCGAAGAATTCCCGAAGAACCCGAAGTTATTAAGTACCTACACAGACCCTGTCGTTGGAATCTCATCTATAGGCCCTATAATATACAGGTAGGCGTAGAATCACCTACATCTACGCCTCTCATACTTTACCTTTTTAGTGCCGCAAAAATGACAGCCCCGCACGACAAGCCACACAGAAGCGGGAAACGCAAGATTCTATAGCACGCCTCCCCGTTGCCTGCATGGGGAGGACCAGAAATACGGGCGTAATTTATTTACGGACAGCATAGCAGTGCGGCTATTCGCAACAGCGCGGAAAACTTCTCGCAAAACTAATTAACGAGCGCACTGCTGTGTGTCAATTTCGGTATAAACGCCCATTCTCGTAAACAAGAAGAACAAAAGAAATCAAGTGCCAGGGTGCCCCTATGCATCAAGAGCAGGAAAGCGTAGTTATTGTCGTCAAGCGAAAGGGCGTTAGGAAATTCGGCACAATACATGTATTGCAAGGATGTATGTTTATAAAGCAGTGCACGAGATGATTAAGGGGAGAACCTTTTGCGGCGTTGAACGCGGTTCCAGCTCGTTGGGAAGGACCCTTACAGGCGCATGCACTAATTACGAGAAAATTTCGTATCCTTCAATAATCCGATAAAACCCTAGTGCCCCCCCCCCCTCCTCGCTCGACGGCCACGTTTGCGCTTGACCCATCAGGCAGTGCCCCAGACGTATATTTGTCACCGAAATTACCCATCGTTATCTCCTCGTTACAAAGAGTGGGGCGCGGAAGCGTAATATAAAGTCAAGGAAGTTGTGCGTGCATGGACTAATCATGTATTAGTAGTCCCATTACTGTACAAAAAAAGTGCGGTTCGTAGGAGAAATTTGAAATAGGGAGACGCCTCGCGTTTGCTGTAATCACACACATGGACTCGTCCCGCAAACAGAAGCATTATGGGAAGGACTAAGCTGTATGGAAGACAGCAGAGATGAAAAGAAAATGGTAAAAAACTGAGAATGGAGGGAATCAAGAATTGGGAAGAATCCACTGTAGTTACCTTCAGGGCGAATCCGATGGGAAGAGGGATGGCGAGTGACTGCGCTTCGCTCGATTGCCTCGGGAAAACGCGACCTGCGATGCGAGCAACAGGAAAAGAGAAAGGAAATAATGAAGAAGGAAATGCTTACAGGAAGCGTCGCAGAAGCGAACCACCATCAAAGGGTCGTAACGCTCGCGCCCCTTTTTCCGCGACACCGGACAGTGAACCGTGAACCGCAGCGTGCCCGAGAAAAGTTTCAGGAAGCGCTGGCCGGAAAGGAGACGTGAGAAATGAGGAAAAAGAGGAAGAGAAAAAGGTTTGATAAAAAAGAAGAGGTGACGAAAGCTGGAGTGCGATGGAACGAGGGTGAATGTCGTCGTTGTCACCCGTGTCATTCGATTCTCTCTCGCATCTGACCACCCACGTTTCGAATCATCTTTTTTTTGTTTTTATAGCTTTGGCTTAACTCATCTTCAGCTATAGCAAGCTTCGCACAGGCAGCGGTGTTTTTGGCAGTGGCATCGAGAGAGAGAACAGCGCGATCCGCGTTGGATTCGATGCGATTTCACTGCGGCTGCGGCGTCGAGTTTCAGCGCCGAGAGCGGCGATGGCAGAACAAATGGGGAAGCGTAAAAAAATCAGGAAGAATAGGTCACGTGAGGCAGATGGGAAACGGGGAGAGCGAGCGGGATTTCGATCGTTCGCCAGAACCCACATATACTAGTACAAAGCCAGTGAACGCGGTGTATAACTGAAGGTGGATGCGCGACAGACAGTGATCAGCGTAGTCTTTTTCTCCCCCTTTCCCTTTCACTCGCCTCCACAGCCCGGAAACATTTGCGGCTGAAAGAGCACCGGCGCCCGGCGACTATACAGCCTCGATCGCTGTCCTCCGGCTCAGAAACGCCGTCTCTCTTGGCGCGGTCGAAGAGTCGTTGGCTGGTCGATCGGTGCTGCGACGCGCAACGCCTCCCTCTCCGCTTTCTAACGCCTCTTTTTTGTTACACGTATAAAAAAATACCTGGGATATACTTTCGGTGTCTTTTTTGCTCATCGGAACCACGAGGCAGGTCGTACATCAATCGTCGGACCGGGGTGCAATCATGTAGACCGCTCTTTCAATTTCTGCGCTCGCCCCCTATTGTGAAGAAATGCTCGACGATGACGCCATCATCTTCCATGTCGGCGAAAGTTTCCAAGTTTGGAGGTCCTCGGACAAGCACTTATTACTGCGGAGTAGAGCTGTGATCCGTTATTTCTTTGAAGAACTTTATCCGCACCGCGTTTCAAAAATAGTACCGGTTATGACTGTCCTCCTGGAATTAGGATGGGGTGCACTGGGACCAGTCTGAAATTAAATTGCGTTGACGGTGGGGTCAACTCAGTATCAAAATTTCATAGACCACTAGGCATGATAAAATATTGAATTTCCTAGGTGAGTGCATACGCTCGAACTGCACCGTACAAATTCTTAGGGCAGTTTGGAACCAGTTGGAGATCTAACTCAGGCTTGCCTGCCGAAGCAACACGAGCATTCAACTTTTTCCTAAGGTCCCATAGCAAAGTTCTTAGTTTAACTCTGCGCTTATCTGTGAAGTAAGCACCCAGGGTGAACCAATAAAAACGGGACATATATTCACACCAACCAAATAAAATTGCTTAGTCCCTGTCACAGAACGAGCGCTAAAAATGGGCGCGCCGCCAAATTCTTGCGATAACGCGCCGGAGTGACGCCGCGAGGTCAACGAAAAAAAAGAAAACAAACATCTAAAGGCTCCCCGGGCACGTGACGCTCTCCCCTCGGAAGCATGGCTTCGCCGACGAACCTCCTCACCCCACATCGGCGGCCGAGCAAGCACTGGAAATTTCTAGAACGAAAGAGGCGTGTTATGCCGGGTTGAGTCATCTGTCGGGGACGGCCCTCGTACCGTCTCGCGCCTCTCCCCAGCCTTCGCTGCGTATCGCGCCGACGAAATGACGAGAACTTTCTGGAATGTCGCGCGGAAGGTATTTAACCGAGCAGCGGAGATGAGAGATCAGGAGAAGACGGAAGTTAGCGCCAGAGCGCGTAGGGATTCCGCCGAGTAGTCGGCGAAGGTTTTGTCCATAGCGACAAAGCAGGAGAAGAAGAGGATTTCCACCTGAATGGTGAAGGCTCGAGCTACAGGCAAGAGCGTGAGTTTACCGCTATCGAGCGAAGACGCGTGGCAACAGCTGCGTGTGTGAAGCCGACGTGTTTCCGGCGAAGAAGTTTGAAGCTTGGAGAGTGACCATTTGAAGACGCGAGGCTTCCTGGAAGAGAAACTTCGCAGAGGTACCCTGGAAGAGAAACTTCAGGGGGCAGCGGAACGACAACAACGCTGGACTTTGAGTGAGTGATTCTCGGAAGAGTATCATCCAGGCTTTTGTTCCAAGAACTTTGGACTGAATAGGTTTTCTATCTCTTTAGTCTTTAAGTGTCTTGGTTGTTCAATGAATGAGACTGCATTGTAGTGTGTATTGTTGTCTGTGCCCGTTGTTTCGAGTGTGGCTGATTGTACTGTGTAGTACGTTGTTTGATTGGTGACATATTGTACTCAGCTATTGTGGAGTGAGCATATTTGTGTATTGTCTTTCTGATCTGCCATTATAGAGAATATAATTTTGTTGGTTTATCAACTCTCGGCTATGACTTGTTCTTTGGGCCACAGCCGGCGTCCGCTGGCGCGCCAAAAAGGACCACTTCTAAATTGTCCACGCTTTCGTGGTGCGGTTCGGAGAGCCGATACTTCGGCCCTTGGAATTAGCCCGGCGATCGCCTCCCTAATTTACGGGACCTGTGTGACAGTCCCTTCCAAGAAAAACGTGTGGGGTTACATTCTTGTTGTTAGGACCATATTATGTGCATTGAATATCAGTACTCTTGTTCTTACATAGCTGATAGCTTTTTGAAAAGAGAAATTGTCCCGGGGGAAGAATTTACAAAGCCTCTTATTCGAGAACGCTTTTTGCCATAACTAGCCCAACTTTGCTAATCATAGGCCCACAGTCAAGATTGGGTTGAATTTTCTCTTGGAAGAACTCAACAAAGCCCGCTTTTTTGTGTCAATACACGTGTTAATCGACAAAACGAATGTGGAGCAGTGCGTCGACTTTGTAATCAAAGAATTGTCTTTTCATCCTCCATACTTCATTTAATATTTCGCTTTCTATTGATTTTGGCTAGCATAATGGTTTTACTTATATTCAAAGCTTAGCGAAATTCTCGCCACACTAACCAGGAATTCTTAATGATGAGCTAGGTTTTATTATCGGCATTGCTTTAGTGAAGGTACTATTTCACTTAATGAGTTGAATGTCAAAGCAGTCGGCTTGGAGGCTGAGTTTTTTACCAGTATCATGACCCAAACGTATTCCTGACTGGTGCAATTTACCTTACGAAGGTAAATTGCACAACTGGCTGTAAAGATTAAACCCGCTGCACTCTTACCACGCAGTAAAGATCTCCACGTGCACTCACGACGGTCGGAACTTGATTTGTTGAATGAATAGGTTTCTTATGATTAAACCAGTTGACAAGTGCCATAGGCGCAAGGTAAAGGCCGGGTGTGCAAGAGCGAAGTGTCGCCACCTCTCATGTCGCTTGCGTCTGCTGAACTGCTTTCACCATGCGTCACAAGGCGTCGTACGTTTATTACCAGTATACACGCAACTTTCGCGCACTTTCGACTAAGTGAAAGATCACTCACCTTGAAGTATGATTCTGGCAGGCCTCGTGTTTGCTTTTGTAGCGTTCGTAGTGTGGTCCAGTACTTGGCACCGGTAGGAGCGCTCAGCGTCCCTTTCATCCACGTCATGGATGTAAAGTTCGCCGCTCGGGTATAGCGCATACTTCCCTGCAAAATGGTGACAATAAGAAGGTTGCTGTAACGATTCCCGTGCAAGCTAACCACTGAAGAAGATACTAAGCTGCGAGAAATCGGACAGCTTCAAGCTAGGACACGTTATTGCATGTTCAAGTTTGATTCCTCGCATTGCATGCAACAGCTCTAGGTGTGCGGGCGGTCACAAAATAAATAGAACAACGAAGAGGTGGCTGCTCCTCAGTGGCGAGCGCCAGGGGAAAAGTAGTTCCAGGTTGCGTGCACGCGTGGTATTCCTAGTCATCTCGCCTCGCCACCCACTGCGTCTAATATGTCTTGCCTCCCTCCAAAAGAACGAAGCTGGGATGCGCGTTAGCCTCGCAAAGTGGGGCTGTGTTGATGCTGCCTGTAAAACGATCTGTACATGTGTATCCACGCGGTACAGAAAACGGGCGTGTGTATGAGCGTCAGTGAGCATCGGCACCTTTGAAATCGAAATCATTAACTGGAGCATTAGGCGCTGAATGTTACCATCCGCCTTGCCGCTTCCGACCACATTTACAGTAGAAAGAATCATAAAGCGGCATACTATACCTGTCCATAGTTAAGTGAAATGTGTGAAAGTTCATTAAGCACAACGTAACTGCAAGTAATTCAAGAATCAAAAGACTACTTTTAAAAAGTCACAGCTGATTCACGAAGTGAATGATGACGAGTCGGCGAAGCTCTGACAGATTATTAATGTTGATTGCCTATAAATGATGCAAAGACGTAACACGTGTTTGCAGTATATACTAAGTAGTTAATAATCACAATTCTCACGTGGTGTTGAGATGTCCGTATAGATATTATTATGAATAACCACGTCCGTATAGATATCTATATTCATATCGATCTGGATAGTCGTATGTATATGGATATATATATCGTATCACGCTGTTAGACAGGGGACATGTCTCGACCCTAAGAAGCTTCACCCCTAAAAAGAAGCAGTGGCTAACAATACTAAAAAACCGACATCGCAGGACACTTCTTCTAAGGAGTGTTCAAGTTTAAAATGCACAATGTTACCTATAACTAAGTGTAATTAGGCATTGCGCAGTGGTACAGACCACTCAATATTAAGAATTCTGGATAACACTGGTCATGTCAGGTTCATACTGCTTAGAAAAAAGTGAAAATTTGTTAGTTATCCTGCTAATAAAAAGCTTTTAAATGAGCGTTAATTACTTTGGTGCTGAAAGGATTGGCAGGAGTTGAGAGATTCCGCTCAATAGAGCGTGAGCACGCCTTAGCCTACAGGCCCTGATCCCACGGACATGTTTGGGGCAGCATAAAGAGGCCAGTAAATTTTTTAACGCAAGCAAACCTTTGTTTAGACACATGAGGGAACGAGGCTTGCTTGCTTGCTTGCTGTGGCGATTCAACGCACGAGCAGATCATGGCTGTGTTTTTCCGCTGTTGTCCGTGGCATAGTCAGGGGTAACATATCGAGCCTGAGCGTCCTCCCTCCCCCCATTCACCTCTTCTTCCCCAAAATTGTCTTGGCACGCGGACTACAAATCACACTCGACGATATACACCTACCTGGAACCTATTTCGAATCAAATTGGTGCCCTCTACTCCACAACCCGAAAACATTTCTGCCTATGCCCCTTGCGGATGCACTCCGCCGACCAGCGGCGAACTGTCCGATGCTCCTAATCATCTTGAGGACACCTGTCCACTCATACCACTTTGTAACATCGGCTGGTAATACCATTTTGTGAGAGATTACAGCGAAAAACGTAAAGCCATATTGGTATCTCTCTATACGACTATTGCCTAAACCCACGCTTACTATTTCGATGTCCGCTATCCCGCGTTGTAGGAAAACTATACTTAGGTGTTGCGTAAACACTCCTCGTACATATCATTCACTCTTTGTAGCTCGTTGGCGCGGAGGGGTATACAGCTGAACGTGCAAAGCCGATTCAGTGTCACGATAACGTTCTCGGATGGTTAGAGCTTATAATTGTTGCTCCGACATTGAGACGGGGGACATTAAAACAGGCTTCCCCTTCCTTCGGTTGATTTGCCGCGTGAGAAAAATACAGACTACGCTGGCACCGTAAAGAGTTCAATGTTGTGGTTATCACGCCATCATCACATGTCAAGGCAGTGTGCTGCGCATGGCTTTTCATGATAGCACAGCGTAATTACACGTGAATATGAATGTAAGGACGGCAGCTTGAGCGCTTGGCTGCGAAAGCATAACAAAATAGTTACTTACTTAAGCTAAGCCTTAGTTGTACAAAATAGTATATGGTCGTGTTGTGCCAGCGACATTGTAGAAATAATGGGCAGGCTTTTTTCTGAAAGATCAGCCCTATATGAAGATTTTCGAGTGCTGTATTGCAATAAATGAGAGATTAAGGTTACTACCATAGAAAGAGGGCCCTGAGTACGTGACTTCTTCCATAAATTCAGAAATTTCTTAGAAGTTACATGCACTCTTCTGCACATGTTCACAAAAAGAAACACCTAAATTCAACCTAACTAAGAAGATTACGTACTATAAATATTCATAGAGCACGGTACCAGCTTCTGTAGTAAATGACTTTGAATTATCAGCAAGAGCATCGCTTTCTCTTGAGCTTCCTCTGCAGCTTGTTTCACATTGTTGCTCAACATTATCGACTTTATAGTTTAATTTAGCCATCATTGTACGGCTTACGGCAAAACGATCAAATGTGCACTCACAAATTCTCTATAAGTGTACATATAGCGCAACTTACGAAATGGGCTTTGAGTGGCAACACTTCAGTGTTACGTGTGCAACGTCACCGCTTTAAGTGTGTATACTTCAGCCACGTATCTGCGGTACACCCTACAGGCTCAGACATGTGGCGAAATGTCTTCAAAGCAGCATCTCCCAAGGCAATACATCATCTAATGGAGGGAGTTCACAAGAAGAGCAGCTGTGCAGCCTACTTCTCCTCAGCGCAAGCCAGTTTCCTAATAAATGAAAGAAGTGGTGACATCGTGTCATACCTCAACTCGACGGTCACATTTCTTGAAAGTATTCTCTGTCAAAAGCTTCATGCCCTTTGAGTGTGCTCCGACTAGTCGTTCTTCTAAGTCAGCACTTTTGAACACGCGTTAGTAGGGCAAGTTAACATCGTCGCTATGCTGAATATACTCAATCATCACGCATGCATAGTATATATAGCTGTGCACAATTGCAATTTTTCTTCCAGTGTGACAGAGTTCCACCGGTGGACGCTGGTAGACGTGCCGTAACGCGGCGCAAGCCGCACGTAGATTGAGGAGGACCTTCCCGAATACTTTAACGCAACACTGTAATCAGATGCCACGCGGAAAGCGAATAGTTGAGTGCATTCCGGGAACTACGCGAAAAGCACAGCTTGTATGTGCTGTAACTCAAGTCCAAACAACCATCTCATTATATACGCCAACAAGATTTTGATGACTGAGCTGTGTACTTGCCGCAATTGTTGTACTATGAGTACTCTCTCTTGCAGGGTTTAGTGGCAGTTCTCTCTGTGGGCCTACGCCTTATGGCAGGCACGCACCCACATTGTAACTTTTTGGAACTTCGTTTCATCATATGACACTTTCGGACACTAAAGTAGCCACTTCGCACGCTAGTTGAACACTTGGGTGGCTCTACAGGTTTACTCAATAATCAGGTAACTGGTTCGGCTGATGCATTTTTGAGAGTCAAAGTTACGTGGAGACATCAACTATAGTTATAGGCAGCAGGCTCTTTAACTGACTAAGATGCGACAGTTTCACCGAAATGGCGAAGCATTGCTTGGGTGCTGATAAGTTGTGATTTTATTCGGAGTAAGTCTAGCGACTGACTACTACAGCATCCGATTTGGCGTAAGTCAACAAAACGCTGATTTAAGGAAGTGTAGCTGGTGCAGCAAGCGCAACAACCCCCATGTTGTTTATGAATTCAACGTGCACTGAGAGGTGAGACCACAAGGCGGACGAATATGAGCAGTCCGAAAATTCCTGTCAAGTAGGCAGTGTGAGACCAAGCGCAGCTGTTCAAAGAACGCATTTAAGAAGCAGGAGGAGAAGTATTGTGTGCCATGGTGAGAGTACTATTGTAAGGGTGCTAAGGTATAAGTCGTATACATGCGTCGTATTGGTACCACATGAGCCGACCGCTATCGAACGCGCACCCTTATTACCTTAAGCTGTGCCCTATACAGAGTTTTCGGGGAAGAGATCAATAGCGGCAGTACGTAGGCACGATATTAAGCTGTGTAAGTGTTACCCTCCGCGGCCTGGTCGGCACGCTATTTCGCAATTTCGAATGTCGGTGACATTTTTTTTTTTCTTTGGCCGAAGATGGATGAACTGACAGACGAGGTTTCGAAACGATTCGCTAACTAATGCAACATAATAAAACAATACCTCCATTTGTGCTCTAACGTAAGGTCATTGATGCACGTTCACTTTGGTTACTGCTCCCCATTTGTAACTTGCGGGTTTTGTCGGTATACACTTGTTTGTATGTAGCAGCGCGTGAAATATTTTACTTATGTGCATCCCGTGACATCATTGCTACGGTGTTTCAATCATCACATTTCAACAAAAGCTGAACGGAAGATCGCTCGTTTACTGTGCGATTCCAGCGCACAATGAAAAAAAACAAACACACAAGCTGGTTAAAGTTACACACAGTACACCAGTGTTGTGGGCGTCATACACACACCTTAATTTTTTTCAGGTGAACCTCCGATATTATAAGATGTTTTGTGCATGTTCAATCTGCAGATTCTGGCCTGGTATTCAGTGGCACGTTAACCCAAATATATAAAACAAAGTTTTATGTTTATGCGTGCATCTGTGTTAGTGTATAGCAGTTTCCATGCGCAGTAGCTGCAATGCACGCGCGAAAAGGTAGTAAGAAAGAGCACTAGCATATGTTCTTGTTTGTAACCATGTTGGTATTGTGGAAGCCGTCGAATCAGAGTATAAGATTCTGAAACAACGTTGACTGCTTTATGAAGTTTTTATTCTAAGCAAGCAGTTTCTTTTTTTTTTCGAACCTCCCGGCGTTCTCCTGGCCATGACTGCTACTTCTCTCTAGCATTATTCTCTGATCAGTCCCTGTCTCATCCGAAAACTGAACATGAGCATATGACGTTTCTGAACGCAGGAAGCCAGCTTGTCTCTGCCAATCCTTGTAAGCTTTTTTTTTGCCTTCGAATTTGAGGTACGGTTTTCTAAAACATAGTATCTAAACAATACCGGAAGGAACAGAAGAAGCATTAGGGGAAAGGCGTCACACTGGGCAATACTATTTATTTATGCTTCAAAATAAAGCTTCATCATATGTAGGTTCCCGCAGGGCGCGTTCGTTTATGGCCTTTGCTATTTTTTTTGTTGAGCGTAAGGAAATGTTCTTCAATAAAGCTTATTGATAGTTCTAAATCTACATGTCCAAAGGCTGAAAATGATGAATTCTGAATCAAAGACCTCACTAGGACGCGTTTTTTGTCACGAACACAAAAAAAATGTTTTAATTGTGACAACTTTATGTGCACGTTCTCGTTCGCACCTTTCTGATAAAAAAAGACGGATGCAAATTTTCCCTATCATAACCCTCTCTGCACTTCGCGGTATTCTGCGAAGCTGGTAGATCCGATAATGAGCCTCTTCAACTTAGTATAAAATTTATTTCCGAGACACTGTTCCATTTCTATGTGTCTTGCTGTCTTTTGTATCCTTGCAGTTGTTTCCCTTCAGTGATCACAACATTTCATACTCAAAGAACTTCATGTAATATGACGAAAGATGGGTCGCGTGTGAAGTAGTTCAATTACCCGTCTTCAGTGGCGCACATTATGTTCAGTAAGTTGCATGACAGGTTGAAAAGTAATGTTAAACAACTTTCTTTGTACTTCTTTTCATGTAAATGCAACAGAGGAAAAAAATAAAGATAATTTGTTACCAGCTACTGAAAACTGGTTCCTTGATTTGTCATTACAAGGAACAGCTTTCCGTACAGGCGCAGTTGTACTACTTACCTTTTGTAAGCTTGGGAGCGATAAAATTGGTAAATATCTAAAGCCGCGCATACATCGAGTACAACGCGAAATGTATTCTTGAGAACGTTTTATATTTTTTGTCGATAAAAGGTGATTCGAAAGGAAAAATTCGCTGCACAAAACACAACGGTCGTGAAGTCCGTTGGAACGCAAATAAATCGCTCGCGCGAACACGCTTCGCACCTTTAATTTTTGTGAGCCGAACGAAAGATACACAAATCGCTGAACATTGCGCATTAGCTATCACACTTCTGAAATATTCTACTTTCTCGACTCGCTTTTACTCTTTCACCTGGTCTCACTCTCTTCCGCTGGCACATCCACGAATACACTCACGAACACGTAAATTTTTCTGCGTATCACTCATTCCTTTTTCTTTGCTACTTTCATTTTTAAACACGCGTCACGTACAAACCCCACCATGTTTCCGCTTAAGTGGCTTCAGCCTTTCGCCGCTTCGGCGAAGACCAAGTGAAGCACGATGAGAGAGCCAAGCGGTGCGGCACGGGGCTAATCTCTCTTTCTTTCGCGCTTGCCTCAATTTCCCGGCGTGCTACTTTTAACCCTTCATCAACGCTGTCATTCCCATTCCCTCTTTGTTTTCACCTGTTTACTTTGTTCTTTTCATTGTCTGTTAAAATTCACAAGCTTTCTTCGTGCCTGCATCTCATTGTTCCTCTTCTTTTCTTGATAGTTTTTTTCATTTTTTATTTCAATGAGTTTTGCTGACGACGTGTGCACTTGCGAGGCTCAACTGCGGTGCGAACATCTGCACCGGGCAGCACGTTTTCTCCTCTCGTTTTATTTTAGGTTTCTCGGTCCGCGCAAAACGTTTGTTCTTTATTCGTTGCTACTTTGCGCATGATTAATGCTATTGCAGTAACGTTTTCGAAGATGTCTCTTGTTCATTTCATTTTTTTTAAACACAGGAAACAGGGAGCGAAACTACAGGATGATTCTAACGTGTTAAGCTTAGTCTTTCGGGCTCTTCGTTACGGTGAGCTTATCAAGGCGCGCTTTGGCGCTAACTTATGTATGGTTGTGCATCAAATTTATTCTTAGAACAAGAGTGATGCGTATTTCGAGTCTAAAATAAGTACGCGGCTAATGCAAAGGTTTGTTCATTTTCTTCGTTCAGCGAAGTGGGAGCGCAGAGAAAAACACAAAGGACGAAGCGAGGAACCATCGTCCTTTGTGTTTTTCTCTGCGCTCCCAGTTCGCTGAACGAAGAAAATGAATTACCAACTGGCCCACATTTTGATCCTTCTGCAATGCAAAGGTTTGTCGCAGAATTTCGAGACAGCAAAGCCGGTGCTATATAGCAGATATTCTCAAGACACGTAGAGATTAAGAGTATGTATTTCCAATACCCAGTGGCGCCGAAAACCGCACTATTAGCAAATCACAAAGACGCACAAAGTGCACCGCAACCGAAGGTCATTACTTTATATAGGGTCAGCATAACCACGAGCATAACATATTGAATTGACCACCACGCGTAAAGGTTGGACTAAACTACAAGTTATGCCCGGCTTCACTTCTCCTGGACAAAGAGAGTGCTCGAGAAACCTAAATTTTATGGGGCTCAATTGCTTAATCGAAGGTTTCGTGGTTTAGGTGTGCGCCAAAGAACACCATATGGTTGAAAATATCCGAAGCCCTGCGTTTCGGCATTCATCATAATCATAAATTTTCTTGTGGAACATGAAGTTGTTCTTGACAAATTCTTCTTCACCTATGCGTGAACTTTAACATTCAACGTGGGTCTAGTGGCTAAGGTACAGAAAATGCTGACGCAATCAAATTTCTGCCGTCACCTTGCATTTCGATGAAGGTAAAATGCTTAGACTTGCGTGCGCGTTAAAAAAAAACTGGGTGGTGAGAATATCTGGAGCCCTCTAGTATACGGCGTCCCTAATATTCCTATGGTGTTTCTGAGACGTCGAACCCAAAAAATTATGGTTGTTAGCTAACTGCATAGTCCTGTGGATTGCATGTGTTGCACTGTTGGATAAAAAGTAATAGTGGTACTACACCTCGCTGTACACGACTATATGAGGATGTAGTGTTCAAAGGACGCCTCAAAATTATAGGGCTCTTGTTCATTCTACGTTTATGCGGTAAAACATGCAGCGGAAGTGCGACATCGAAAGGGCATCTGTTATTTTGTTCAGAAAAGGTATTGCTAGAAGGGATGTTAGCCATACTTAAGGTAAAGTTTTATCATACTTATATCGCCCTTTCGGTTGTGGACAACACTTTCATTAGTGTTTGAATTGTGATCGTATTTACTCAAGGTATACTCTAATGTAGTTTCGTTGCTATATCGGTACGGTGTTGTGCGTGTCGCGGCTGCTTCGATTGCGACAGCGGTGGCCTCATTATGGTGAGGAATCAATGCAGATCTCTCGTGAACTGTGTATTGGGCGCAAGCTAATGAAATCCCGGGGCCCATAGTTACCCCAGAGTACACCTTCCTACGCTGCGCTTCGTGATCAGATTGAGGGTAGCCTACCTAAACCCATTCATCTTCGTGCATATTTTCAATTAAGTTAATCATGTCGTGAAAAGTTCCGTCCATTGCCAATTGATAACATCTTGTGCTATTGGCAAGATATATTATTTTGGCTCATTAGGACCCAATCATTCTAACTTGTAACCGTTACCAAGAAAACATCTGACGTTCTTCTGTATATGAACATGTTAGTTAACTAACAGAAGTTAACTGCTGTGAGCCACACGAGTAAAGACGCAGGAGAGGAAAATTTTAACGTGTTCTAGCTCACATGTTCCTGTTAACTGTTGATTGCACAGCACGTTCTCACTTTACCGAAACAGTAATAATTTCTATAAAGAACTCATGGTAAGCAAGAACACACACATTACCAAAGCGCCAATGGCGACCTCTGAAGGATATCACGTGTAACAGCTGTGACATGATAAATTTTGACAGCCACTGCTGCGACCTGCATAATTATTTAAAAGTTATTAAGAAACTATATTGAGTTTCAGGTAAGAACATATCTAACATGGAAAGCTTCGTGAAAATTAGCCGAGTCGATGTAGCTAATATAGAAAAGCAGGCCTTCACATTTTGGACGTCACACTGTCGTCTGTGCATGGGTCGCAGTTTCTGCACAAAATTCACGCACGTAACCTTGGTCTCAACTTTTTTTTGTGCTAATGAGCGCATGATTGTGAAATTGCCACCAAGCAGTAAACAATTATTTATCAATCTACACGGATATGCTGCTTCATTTTATTGTGTTTCTCTAAGGACGCTTTCCTCAGAGTGATTTTAGTGCTGTGGGAGACTTTCGGATAGCATGAATATTAAAAGAAAGTTCTAGGTTTTTATTCGATTCTCACCTTGCGTCTGACTTTCGGAAGTGATGAGGTACTTGCCATCTCTGAGCCATGATAGCACACTCGTGTAGTCCTTGGCCGCCGCTGGCTGAGTCTGGCATGTCAGCACGGCCGTGCTCCCTCTTGTGGCAAAGCCGTCGTGCACGTTCACCTCATACTCTTGCTGGATTACTGCGAAGACAAACGAAATCTTTTTAGAAATATACTTGACACTTTAACTACGTTTTCTAAAATCTTGGACGCAATGTTATGGGAGCTAAGTGGTTCTTTAGAGGAATGCATACCGTGCCGGGACTACATATACAGTATAGAGATGGGTCAGCAACTCGCATGGCGTCTGTACGGTCGTCACAGCGGGTGTTTATGGCGCAAGCTACCAATTGTAGATCACATGCTACAATCTCTAATGGTTAGTCCCGTTTAATTTTGCACCACCTTGGATTCTTTCTTGTGCACTCAAAGGTGATTACATGGACATGTTAACTATGACTTGATTCACATCAGCACTTGCCAGACTGTCCCAAGTACATTTCACGTCAATTGCCACCACGTTAGACCTTCCGTTTGCTGAACTCAGAGATAACTTTTGCACTAGCGAATATAGTCGGACAAAAAAAAGGAAGTCGGGAAAGGCACCAACTACACGATCGAAGCATGCGGGCTGATCGACTTCACGACTAAAAAATAGCCTCGCGCATGCACGAGTTTTTTGAAGGTGGGTCACCCGCCATCCTGCTTATAACGACAGGCTATAGCGTGCAACTATTGGAGCAGACAATACGTACATGTGTCCGCGGGGCGAAAATGCCGCGGACTTATAAAATTGTATCCGACTATATAGACCATGACCATCAATGGAAATGCGCCTAGACATATAGTTTTTTAGGACACCAATATTTGTGACGTGCATTCAGTGAAATACATCGATAGTTTGCATCATGTCTGTATTTCAGCGACAACGAGAACTTTTCAAGTCACAAAATGCAGAGCTGTACATGTGTGTATATATATTCACTGTCTTCCATGTATTTTTGTCTCTATTATACCAGCCTCGTGGAAAAAGGCGGCCGTCACCAAAAAATGACTACACCTGGTTTGCATGCATTAGTTATCTCAATATTAGTAAAAAAAAAGAAAGTTCACTGCATGATGCTTTTTTCTCTCTAGCTGCTTTGCATGCGCAATGCAATGTTGGCATCCGTGTTCGGGAATTGAACCCGCGTCCTCGATCTTAGACGCTAATCTACGACGGCAGGTCTAAGTCAAAACTTGGTGAAATGTTTCTTTCACCCATTGCTGTAGTCAATTTTTTCTCTAATGGCTTCAGAGATTGACACTATCACACTGCCCTTGCCACGTTTTTTTTTATTTTACACGTGCGTGGCAGCTATGTGCATGAAAACGAGTACAGTTCTAAATGAAGATTTATGCTAATGTTTCAAAGAATGCTATTATTGCCTGCGAGCGCAACTAACTTACTCTAAAATGCACGCTGTGTCGGCCCATAATGACCACTGAGGTTTAATAAATGTTAAGCAGTGGTCAGTATGAATACCTAATTTTTATACCGTGGCTTTGGCAAAGCGTATACGCACGATTAGACCTACAAAAGCTGCAGTAATGAAAAGAAAGCAAAAAAAGGTGAGGCCATTTTTTTCAGCGAATGTTTCATAGTCAGCACTGCTTATTAGAATACTGACCCAAAAATTAGGCCCCGCGTTTTTTTTTCTGCATTGTGCTTCTCAGAACCTGTTATACATAACACTGCACATCGTTTTGTGCAGCCCGCTACAGATAATTATACACAGGCTCGTTATTTATTACCAAGCATTGCTAGTTTCCGTTTCAAAAATGACAATACACCGTGTGCAACTATCACTACCCAGTGGATGCAACCCTGGACCACGTCAGCACAAAGTACTGTCACCCATTTCTACGCTGTTCTCATCAAGAAGTTTTCTTTTTTCGAACAGAAAACGGGTCAGCAATGCAATCGAGCACAAAGCTTTGAACTCTTGTGCCACGGCCATGGACTCACGAGCAGCTGCCGCGTAATAGTCTGCTAGAGCAAACATGATCAAAGAAAAGTGGAGGCGATCAGTCCTCAAAACTTGCTGCAGCGTGGTCACGTGAGGGACGACACTGCAGCATAGGGAAGTATCGGTGGTCCCCAAGGGTCCCATTTAGGCTGTGAATAGCGCGATAAAGTCAATCACTCACACAAACTTCAAAATTAAATTAAAATACCTTCTAAGCTATATTTGCTGTTGATATCCTGTATGTGATTAGGCATGTCCCCGAAAATCAATCCTTCAGGCTATCTAGGCCACGAAATTTTGTGCCAGTACCCCTTTAAAGGCCAACTCCTTCGATTTTTGACCACGTCAGGGTAGTAGAGCTTCTATGTTTCGAGACACTCTTGTCCCCAACCCGACAGCTGAAATGCTCAGCGAATTCCGAGATAATTTTTAATAAGCAAAAAGGCACAATATCAAAACTGAAACCCAATTGACACAGTGCCTACGTACGACGTACTACTTGTTAAGAACAGGAAGTCGTTTAGTGGCCCCGCGGGTGCCGGTTAGAAAAACTGCGAAAGCCGGGACGAGCAGGCACTTGCACTGTAGGCGAGTGCGCCAAGCTGAGTCGGCCACATACCACAAAGAAAGAAAGGAATTTTCTGCGTGCCAAACACCGCCACCGTCACACCGTGGCCAGCATTAACGCTGGCGGCCAAAATTAGCGATGACATAAGCTATTTCACATCCGTTGACATGCCAAACCTGACGCTACACAGACAGTGTAGCCAATACTTTTGGCTAGTCAGGGCATTGGTCCGATGCAGGCTTTGAAATTATTTGCAAACAATCAACGCTTCACTCCAGCATGTCATTTGGCGTAAATGACGGAATTGTGCAAACGAACGTACCCAGCGAATTTCATTGAGATCTATTGACCTAAGAAAACCGCTGGAGTTGTTGGCTTAGAAGACACAAGAGCTCCGTTGGGAATAATATGAGGAATGCGCGAGCGTACAGTTGTATTAGGGTGAAAAACTAGGTACTTCATAAAATGCAATATTTGATCGTCACCGTCCCACTGCGGCGGGGACGAGAAATACTGTCTCATTATTCTCAGACGATGTCACGGAATGACGCCACGATGACGCACAAAAATCAGTGACAGCTATATGGCCCCCTAATCAGCTTACTCTTACGTCGCGTGTCGTGACGACGCATAATCCCATCATCACATTACATCCTAATTTGAGGAAAGGCGGCTCGATCACGAAGGCAGTGCAAAACCAGGTTAGGTGCCTCCAATCTTTGAGGCACTGCAAAACCATGTTAGCCTCAGAACGTTTGTATTGTCAATGTATTAACAATACATTGACTGATAAGAAAAAGATTGCTTTCGACTTCGGATCATCTTAACTGAACCCATCCGGGATATTTTGTGGCAGTATTGGCATTTAGATTTTGCATTGCTCGTCCGTGTCTTAGCGGGGGTATTCTCGCGTACACTATGTAATTCCACCATATAGTCGAATTTTCTGAAGCCGGTATTATAAACCATACGGAAAGGCCGTGAGAGCTCTATGGGCCAGTGACACTTCACCTATGGCGGAATTCGACAACATGGTGAAATTCGAAAATGTCCAGAGTTGCACCATCGTAACACATAGTGAAATATATGTTTGGTGCAAATCCGGAAGTTTTCCAATATGCGCAATTTATCGTGTTTCCTCTGCATGCTGTGCTGCAGAAGGATTTAGTTATGTTTGAAGCAAGTGAAGGATCGCCAGTCGACAGACAGCGCCTCACGAACATGGAAGATAACGAAAAGTGGCTGTGCAGACGGGGTACAAAGCCGTTCACCTCTACACGCGCCTTTGTTGTCAAACCCCGTGAGCTTTTAAAGACGAAGCCAAAAGTCTGGTTTGCCCCGCCGCGGTGGTCTAGTGGCTAAGGTACTCGGCTGCCGACCCGTAGGTCGCGGGCTCGATTTCCGGCTGCGGCGGCTGCATTTCCGATGGAGGCGGAAATGTTGTAGGCCCGTGTACTCAGATTTGGGTGCACGTTAAAGAACCCCAGGTGGTCAAAATTTCCGGAGCCCTCCACTACGGCGTCTCTCATAATCAAATGGTGGTTTTGGGACGTTAAACCCCACAAATCAATCAATCAAAAGTCTGGTCTATATTTCTGTCTGTACATTTGTATGTTTGACCAACCTTAACGGTTCTAGGTACTTGAAACAACACCACGGGATACCCCAAATGGCCGACCCCATCTGCAGCACCCACGAATGTTGCTCAAGATTGAGCGTTCATACTTAGTAGCGTTACGTTACTACAGCCCAGTGCTTACTGTGCGGTCAGTTAAGTGATAACTTTGGCCTCTAATTACTATTAGGTGTCATTGTGTAAATAAACTGAAGTTTGCTAGGAACTGAGCAACCACATTTGTACAGTCCTTCAACGTGTCATTGTGGCTATCTAAATCATCGGGATTACCTCAATCATTCCAATCTTAACTGCTTTTATTCTGCGAACATTCCACCCCCTCATGAAAACGGCCAGCACCCGCGACAGGAGCGCCGTCACAGATGCCACTAGCGAGAAAGCAGTCACTGTTGGGTTTAAGCCAAGCTCCATTCAAATAGGTTACGAAACTTCGGGCGAAAGGTGGTTCAGAAGTTACTGCCAGCCACATCATCACGGTGAGTTATGGGTGTGCTGCGATTGACACCCGACTATGCTTGGAAAGAACAAATACCAACAGTGAGAAACCTAGTTTTGTTCCAAGGCGAAGCACTCGCTAAGTTTAACAAATAAAGTTTCTTTACCCAGCAATAACATGTAGGCATAATGAGCAAAGAGTTTATGAGAGTGTTTTGCTACTACGAAAAATCTTTTTCCTAGCGCCCTCTATACCCTCGCCATTATTACCCAGTTGCGGCTCTTGCACTGCATGGAAAGACACACTCGCAAAATTCGTATGCGATGACACACCCCCTCAACTGCTTTAGTGTACCGCACTTGCTTGCGCTCTTTGCTGTGCGCGAAGTTGCGAGGTGCATTTTATCGTATATTGAAGGTCTTCTCTACAGTGTCAAACTGGCAGCGGAACGATGCGGATAACATTTAACGCTGAGTGCTGGCCTCGGTACGCGCGGAAATAATTTGCTGCGCAAAGATGCAGTAGCAAGAAGTTTTTGCCTGGCGACTCATGTCTTCTACATAAGAAACAAGGGCAACCATTCAGAATACTGTACTCGCTGCAGTTTCCTGCATCAGTGTGCCTGCAGCCCCGTTTTCTCCGTCACCCCGCAGTGCTTTATTCGCATTATCGGTAAGTAGATCTTCAAGTTAATCATCACGCTACAAGTCGCATGCCTACATTCGCATGCGCGAAAGCAATATGATTGAGAAGATTGCAAATGATAGCGCATGTTGCACCGCAAACTTTTTAGCATTGATGATTGAATGATATCTGGGGTTCAACGTCCCAAAACCACCATATATGATTATGAGATACACCGTAGTGGAGGGCTTTGGAAATTTCGACCACCTGGGGTTCTTTAATGTGCACTCAAGTCTGAGCACAAGGGCCTACAACATTTTCGCCTCCATTGAAAATGCAGCCGCCGCTGCCGGGATTTGATCCCGCGATCTGCGGGTCAGCAGCCGAGTACCTTAGTCACTACACCAGCACGGCAACTTTTTAGCCTATTACCGTTGTTTGTAGGATTATAAAATTGGAATATTGTTACCATTGAAAACAAAGTCCTAATTATAGGGTGACCAGGCGTCATTTCTTGCTGTTAAAGCAGAAGCACACAAGCATTGTGCACTCTGAAGGATCTTCGTATGTGCAAAGCCAATAAGGAGCGCTGCAGGTTGACGGTACGCTGTTGCTTGCTTTAATTCACCTACGAATGGTGCCACGAACGCTGAATAAAAGTTCTAAGAGTAAGTTTTTTCCGTGAAACCGAGGCAAACTGGACGGTAATGCACTTAAACAACGCTATCTAGTTATGAATTGATGATGATTTAGCTTGTGTTGACTTTAAGCGCACTCGTCTAGGACAGGATGGTGATCGCGTCAGCCCGAATCAATAACAATCAGGAGCCTACAAAAAGCATCTTGAAATCAAATTTCGCGCTCATGGCAACAAAATAACGTCACTTGTTTACCAACAATGCGTCACATTTACTTTATTTCTATTGTTCCAACGAAAGTGTTCCCTCATCACACAGATAACGCTGAGCCCCATGAGCAGTTAATGAACCACCATTTTCTCAACGTATGGGCTTTTATGGGAGCTTCACTACCACTGATATGACACGCAATCCGCTGGAAACTAGCGCATAGCAACTACACTGTAAAGAGGCAACGTTCAAACATGGTTTGACGGAAGGCGGTCGTTGTTGTCAGCTTTTTTTTCATTTTCGTAGAGACCCTAAAAAAGAAATGAGAGGAAAGGGATGATATGCCTCTTTCAAGCACGTCGCTGTGCAGTTTAAGAACGATCGCTTTGCGCTGGAACGCGGCAAAATGGCACAGCGTGCCTGAGCCAGCAACAGTCCGCAAAATAAACAAGCTCAAGCGGTCACTCTAAACACGGCTGTCAAAATTTGTTGCTTGACTTCTTTCGGTGTAGCGTTCACACTTCCTTGGAATAGCCTCCCCATACATTCTCGTTGTGGCCTTCACCTGCTGGAAGCAGCTGAATGCCGAAATTGCCGGGGGAGTAACACCTTCCCAAAAAATGGCGAAAAGCTAATGATACAGAAAAGAAAGTAAAATCAATGTGAACAGGACATTTCCCAGAATAGCCAAAAATCCTAAAACAACAAAGCACCAAAGGTGATCGCGGTACAAGCGTTCAGAGAACAAGGGTCGACGAATGCGAACATTGTGTTGCAGTAGCGTTTCTTTTTAAATACCATTTTTATATACAAGTCACGTGTAGAAAAATGACTTTTCAAAGCTAACGCGTTGTCATAACGCTACAATTCTGACGCACCAGAGACATTATTTTGCAGAGATGTGTTTGAGTTGGAGCGTCTCTTCAAACATATTGGTTTATTGTAATAATGGGCACGGCCGACCCTTTCGACAGATGCCGCTCTTTGCTATGTCTGTTTACATGTTTATCATAATTCCTTCTTGTTATTTAAGCAAATAATTACATAGTGCTGCACTCTTTCCCGTCTCAAACAGCTTTACAATCAGGGATATAATGTCAAGCTCATATTTAACAAGTTAGGAGCAAGCCAACGGTGCCAGTTCCACCTATAAAAAAGAGGAGTTGGGCCTCTCTTTCAATAATTCACTTATACAACTTTAGGTTTCTTGTTGCATTTTCTTGCGTGGAGGGGGGAGGCTATTTTGATTTCACAGTTAGTATCAATTTTAGTGGTGATTAAGATTACCATTTGGGCATCTTTAGCTCTTTATTAGAGAATTTAGCGCTCACATTAAGTAATTGAGTACTGAAGTAAGATATACACTGATGGAATAAACAAGTGACGCTAATCATACACTAAGAAATGTGCATTCAATGAAACAGGCTACCCAGAAAAATTGTGTAAAATTAAATATAAGTTCAGGTTCGTAGTCACGCATATGTTGAGTGGGCAAACTAATTAAAACAAATTTTTTAACTGACCTTCGCAAATGAGAGGCATTTCTTATAAAAAGCAAATTTTTTTTCTTGAATTGGAAAACTCAATATGTTTCCGGTTCTATCGTGCTTCTGCTGCGCAGATTGATTGCTTGTTATCTCAGTAGCGTTGGCTAAATCTGGTAAAAGCACACCTAAATTGTCTTCCTTTGGCTGCAGTCTATTCTATTGATAGCAAGCCATTCTTATTCTATGCAGCTTTGAAATTGTACGTTGCACCGTACAGACAAAAAAAGAAATAAAAAGAATCTGCTTGTGGAGGCGCTGGAAAGCATGTATTGCACGAAAGAGACTTGCACTGTGCACGAATCTACAGGCTGTTAACCCGCACCTCCACCAGATATCTCGTGGTCGTGACCTTGAAGACCGAGGCAGCCAGTAGCTTCAGGACGAAATTTCATTTCTATGAACTCGTTCCTGGTAGACGAAAGCTCATACAGGCAATGCTCGCTGTACACTGATGGCGGCGAACAGAGCATTGGTCATTGCTATTTTGCCAATTAAAGTGGGTTGGCTTTTAAACATGTGTTCTCGAAGATTTCAGAGTTATCACTGGTGGTTGTCTGAGCTCTCGAATGATCTAGACGATTCGCGTCAAACATGCAATCTTAAGACAATGATTTCCAACAACCTGGAAGCTTTATAAAGGAACCCACACCTACCACCCCACGTTCTAAGACGAAGAAAGGTTGCCTTCCGGCCTTCACTACCCATCCGACTGGCGATGTCTCCTCATGACCACCTATTTCTTAAAAGCACGTGTAAAATGTCAGCACTAATCATAGAGCCAATCAGGACGCTACGCTTCTCAGCTACACGCTGTTAGCTCCACTTGCGCAGTCAGAAACACACAAAATGTGGTGAAATCAGTTCATCGCCCACGATAGGCATGCGAGACAAAGAACAAGTGGGCCACAACATGTCAAATCAGGGTAGGGCACTATTCACAACTGATGTAACGATTGATTTGTGAGGTTTAACGTTCCAAAACCACCATATGAATATGAAAGACGCCGTAGTGGAGGGCTCCGGAAATTTCAGCCACCTGGGGGTTTTCCAACATGCACCCAAACTTAAGCACACTTGCCTGCAGCACTTTTCCTTCCATCAATAAATATTTATCCAATCCATCAAAATGCAGCCGTTGCAGCAGAGCTTCGATCACGCGGCCTGCGGGTCAGCAGCCGAGTACTTTAGCCACTAGACCACCACGGCGAGGCGCGAATGATATACATATGAACCAGTCGTGAGTCTCTACTGTAATTACATCACCTAAATCACTCTTATTCGTCACTAATTGCACCAGAAAAACGAGGAATGTCAGGAAAGAATACGGTTCTCATTTTGATGTTTTCAGAGCCTGCTTTTAGTATTTTCAGATTCCTTTTAACACTTGAGGCACGGTTCGTACCGATCGTTGCTAACAGTCTTCTAGACAGCTGCTAAGACCTAAAAAAAAGCACTCGTGACATTATAGATATGAGTGCAAACGGAAAAGACTCAAAAAGAGAAGCGGACTAGACGTGCTCTTGTGTCCTGTCCGTTTATGCTCAATCATAATCCAGAATGAACCAATGCGTCCAACAAAAGCATTTTATTTTGTGAAATTATCCAAGCAAAAACAAATTGGGCTAACGTGATGTGTCAAATGACCTACATAAAAGACCACATTGCCTTATCAATAACAACCAATCGTGGACAAGCGACTCGGCAAGATAGCACCAAATATTGGAGGTGGCGAATAGAGAAATGCAGGTCACCTGCGTACTTTCCGCGTATCTATCTATCTATCTATCTATCTATCTATCTATCTATCTATCTATCTATCTATCTATATATCTATCTATCTATCTATCTAGTCGCCTACGAACTTTATCTCTCCTGACCATTTCGTTTATGGTATCAATATCAAAATTCGTACGGCATAACAATACTGTATGACGAGCATATATGACAAGTAATAACATAAAAATCACGACATGTATGTCAGTAATGTCATGATTTAATTTTAATGGTTTTACTGCTCTTGCGGTGGTTTCGTTCACATGACTTGTTGCAAAACTGGTGTAGTATGACATGACTACGCGGCGAACACAAGAGATACACTGCAACATGAAAATCATGATATGCGTGCATGCGTGTTATGTAATAACATGACTACATGCCACACTCATGTTGCGCTCGCGGCCATTTCACTAGCTTCGCTTATACCAAATTTGGCATTACAGGACGTGAATGAACGACGAAGGTATGTGAATGACGCAAACATGATAATAATTCGATGCGTGTCATGTAACAACATGACTACATGCCACGTTTACGATGCGCTAGCAGCCGTTTCGCCAGCTTCACAGATACCAAATTTCTTATCATGGGAGGTGAATGGATTACGAAAGTATGGGACATGTCAAACATTATAATCACGAGATGCGTGTCATGCAAGAAAATGACTACAAGCCATGCTCAAGGCGTCAATACACTTCGACGTGAACGCACGCCGGCGTTCTTTTCGTCGCGTCACGCATGTGGTGCCGCACCAGGCCCTGATCTGCCTGCCATATGCTCGTAGACGCTGCGTTGCTTGGACGCATGCGCGTTTGAGCGCACCCGGCGTCCCTCCGTCGCGAAGAGAGGCAGACGCAGTGCTCTCAGGGTAGAGCTGGGTAACGTCATGGGTGCGAAACGCAGCATATTGCATTTCGCACCGGTTGCTGCCGGATCGCACCGATAGACTCTGGTCGCGCCTGCCGTCATACTATAAAGTGGTCGCATTTTGCAAGCGTAGCGTCGCTGCTCCCAGCATGAGCGCGTGTCAACATTACGTCGGAGTATGATGAGCCCTTCATGATGCACTCGGGGCCGTTTCGCCAGCTCCACATATACGAAATTGGTATCACGTGACTTGAATATATGACGAAAGTCAATGGCACGTCCGAACATGATAATCGTAACATGGAAGTCGTGCACGGCATTATTCACCTTCGCGTGGTTACCTTGTGTTGATTTTAATGTGAAATCAACTTTCCTCATTCGTGCTTCGCATATCATTGATTATCACTGTACGTAGGAACTGCCAATTTTTTTCTAAATACATAAATCAAAAGTGCCCGACTATAGATAAAGGATTTTGTAAAGGACAGCTTCCGTTGAAGTTACGCCATGCTGAGGCTGCAAGACGTTGGAGACATTGGCAGGGGAGTTAACTAAAGCATTCAAGAACAACGTAAGACCTTCTCTCAGCAGGAAACAGAGGATTGACCAAAGTAAAAATATACTCCTAAGAAGACGGTTCCGTCCCGACATAAGACCCTTGTTCACGAAGCATTGGGAACAAGGATGCCCTGTAGGAATGAAAATGACTTTTTATGAATATATTTTTTTATTGTTCAGTGCTGTGTGTTTTTAGTCCATGTCATTCTGCGGCTAGGCGGGATTCCGTTGAGCTCGCGACTTGAAAAAACTTCTCTCACATAACAATTTGTGTCATTAGGTTAGTAATAACAATAAAGTAATGAAAAATTCACTTCTGAAAGTGCGTATTCAAAGAAGCTTGTTTATTCGTCATAAACAGCATTCACAGATGGGAAAAGTTCGCTCTTTACAGAAGAGTTCATCTTACAGTTCTTTACAGACGGCCACTTTACACCACCCCGACTTGGCAAATGCCTACGCTTTAAACACGGGTGTCATAAAACAACAGATTTTGGGTATCTGGAGCCATACCTAGGCACAGTCTTCTTCCTAATCATAAATAATACTGTAAACAAAAACATAAAAATGACCGAATACAGGTATTTAGGCATTTTGAGTTTAGAGCATATATCTGAATCTCACGAGGTAATTTTTTTGCTTCATTCTTTGACATGCCCAAAATGGTCTAGCCAGTGTTAACCAGAAAAATCCGGAGAGACAACTTTTGCATTAGCCATGGCACTTTAAAGCTTTCTAAAGGCTTGATAAAAAAGAATCTTCTTCGCATGCAATCTATCATATTTCTAGAGTGCATATTTCTACGTATTTCTACAGTACTTTAGGTGAAGCTTCCAGCTGCATGCCATTCACGTTCCGCTGAACAGAATATTACAAAAAAGATTATGTCCACCAATGCTTTCCGTCATCCTTAAAGGATCTAAAGACCGAAAAAAAGCAGTTTATAACCAAAAATACCTAAACAACTCTGCCTTCACTTTGCTTATAAGATGCCAAGATTACGTTCTTCACGAGGCTTTTCCGAAAATTAAGTGAAAAACATTGTCAAACCTACACCGGTAAGGAACGTCAAACACGATTTTGCCATCAACGCAATTATGCAGAGTGCCACCCATCAATATCTGTGCAACTTCATCGAGGGGCTAAGCTGTCGTCTGCATTAGCCTATCGATCCCTCGAATGTGCACCAGTACACCAGATTTTTTCTTTTTTTATATTATCGTTTACTTCGAGCAGCGTTTCACTCTTGAAGGGACTCACGAAAGCAGCAAATAATGTGGATGGCATGCTATAGTGGTGAATCCGAATAATGAAGTGCTCGCGCTACGCCATGCGAAGTTTATTTTTGTTAATATATATTTTTTCTCTGTCAAGCGAGAGTGGGCGGAGCCAACAGAATTGAGGACAGCTTGGTTCAGCACACGGATCATCGTGACGTTGATTATAGGCGCGACGCACTCGCTTCACGGAAAAGGCGTCGACACGTTGAGGGTGGCCGTATAATTCTTCGCTAAAGTTTGCTCAGTGTCGTACTGCTCTCGAGCTATGACCGGCATAACAAGTTTAGTTAATATTTATGACTTTGCGGAGCGCGATCGTTTCCGTTTCGGTTGTTTCAACCGGGCGAGTGAAAGAGTGCTGCTCGAAACCGATTTCAAAAAAGAAAAACTTGTGTAGTTGAAGAGAGATTTTTTTTCTTTGTCGGCGTAAATTCGGAAGTTCAAAGAGCTGTTAAAAGATAGAGTGAGTGCTCACGGCGGAGTGACGTGCCATTCGAAGTAGAAGGATGACAGGGCATTAACTAAGAACGCTTTCGATTGAAAGCGAAGAATAAAATTGGGGCGCAACGAAGCACAGGCTTTATTGATCACGTGTAAGACTAGTTCAGCTTAGCACAGCTGCTGATACAAAAAAAGAACAATGCGCAATAAAAAATTTTGTGTGTAATGTATTGCACGGTTAAGACGAGCCATCATGCTGGAGGCAAAATTTGCCTAATTACTTAGCAAACACTCATTCTACTCTTCTTTATGACCTAATAGGGGCAGGACTTCGTTATTTTTTTTCAAACTTGCATATACGACTCATTAAAGGAAGGATAATTTTCATTGTGTCTTTTTATTGATACGCAACGTTATTCACTTTAAAAAACCCGGTACATTACCCTGTCGAATAAAGCGCAGCATATTACTGAAGTCGTTCATTTACTATCCACCGACCATGCTGCTCATACAAGGAACTCAGTGCACTTAACCACGAAGTATTATAAAAGGCACGGACCTACAAAAAATTAAAGCTTAATTGGAATAGGTTTGACGAAAAGGGAAATGTTTTTCTGATTTTCTCTGAGTCGGATCAGGGTAGAGATAGCTTGCACGAATCAAGCAAACCGGAATGAAGTCAATCGTCGTGACCAATCGCAAATTGTAAAACGGAATGCGTACAAAGCTGTGTACGTGGTTTGAGTTTCAATTGCAAGATAATTTACACTATTCTTTGATGAAAGAAACTCACTCAGAAGCCAAGATAGTCACAAGATGCGTGCACGTACTTTCGCTGTCAACTTTCACCTACTTACAAGAAACATTTACTAGAAAAAAAGAATAGAGAAAGGTAAGTATGTTAACTAGGGTTGAGTCCGAATGCCTATTCCGCACTTGGAAGAAAAATTAGAAGAGAGAAGCGTCCCTGTTGTTGCCACCGATGTGAAAACAGTTCTGCGCTTTAAATCGAAGGCTGTGAACAAATTTGCTAAAATTCGCGGCCTAAAAACTTCGGTGCCGCCGTTGTTGTATGCAACATAGATGTGCAGTCCCATGGATCCAAAATATAGTCGACTCAAGCAATATACTTTTGAAAGATTGCGAGAAGCACTCGGAATGACAGTTTTTGGAAGATATGGTTTGAGCATTTGCGAGACAGATGCATCTGGAAAGCTTCTGAATGCGGACCGAAGTGTCACACTGACATGTGTCAAAAAAGACAGTGAGTTTTATAAATTTTAAACACAAATCTCACATTTTTAATGAAGAGGTATAGACACAAAAGGCAGGATATAAATGTGCAGCGAAACTTACGCATGCGGGTACTGTGCAGGAAAAGCTTCAAAGGTAATGAAAGGAAAGTTACTGAAGAAGTACGCAGTGATACACCATAATACACCCGCAGTAGCTACACTAGAGAAGGCTTTCTTTTATGGAAGGCTTCAAGGGAGTTGAATTTCACAATGATGTGCATCTCTTAAATTGCTCGAAAAATGATGAATCCGAACATGCTTTATGAACTAAAAATCAGAAAGCTTGTCTTTATGACGGTTGAATGCACTTCCGATGCGCGCAAGCGGAAGTTTCTTGCGTCACTCCATTTACGTTTTTTTCCATGTAGACGAAGAAACGTAAATGTCAAGAATTAACAAAAAAATAAAAAGAATATGGGTTAGAGCGCGGTGCTTGCAATCTGCAGTCTGAACATAAACATGACCGCATAGTGGACATGAAGGATTACGGAGAACAATAGCTGCTTCAGACAGGCGGATGCCTTTGTCAGCAGTGCAAAGATAACTATGAGCCAATGAGGCGCGAGATGTTGTACGTGAATTCGGGAGGCTCAAGAATAAGAGAGGCAAAAGCAATAAAAGACGGAGAAGTGGTGTGAAGACGCCGATATAAAGAAAGGAAGCAAGTGAGCCGTATGCACTTCATATGTACACAGCGCCTGGCGCGTCCTAGATAGGGGAGCAGCTCGTCTGGCAGCCTTAAGCCGAACGGCAAGCGTGCCCTGAAAGTTTAAGGTGAGCTACGGCTGTTGTAGTATTCATTGTGAGCCGAGAATCAACAATCGTAGCAGCCAGGCAAAAAGCAGAATACGAAAGCAAACTCCTACCTTGTTAGGAGGGATATCTGGAAAAACAAAAACGATCGAAAACTTTTCGAGAAAGAGAGTGGGCGTAGGAAAATAAAAGAGCTCTTGGCGTATGTCGGAACGCAGGTCTACAAGCACTTGGTATGAACCTCGAGCAAACAGCAAGTTTCACGAAATACTAAACATACTTGTGGGGCAACAACAGAAAAGCAGGATTGTGAGTCAACATTTCCTCATAGTGTGTCAGAAGCATGCAGTGGGCTGCTTCGCGGATACAACTTAGAAACATAGAGGGCGGTTATGATGTGTGGCGCTTTCGTTCCTAAGCCTCTTAACCGGATCATGGACAAAGCGCCAACTCATCTCAAATATTGTGTAGCAGGGACGAAGCACTATAGCGCCGTGGTAGAGACAAGACATTATTGAAGGTTAGAAAGGGAGTGCATACTTCGAAACGAAGACATAACAAACGTTTCAAGTGTCCAGTTAAGGCTCCAACAACCATTACTTATATCGCATATTTTTTCTGACTATGGAGTGCGAAAATAAGTGCATGGAAGAAAAGCTTGCTGTAGCCACTTAGGCTTTAAGAAGCACCTATTTTGTAACGGGTTTCCGCCCAACAGAAAAGCAGATAATGACTGGGAACGCATGGGCGTTCAAGGTGCTGTTCCCTCAATCTCTCTCTTAGCCAGTTGTGCTGGTATTAACTTTGCAAATTTGTATTGAGATCGCATGCGTAATGTGATTTCATTTCAGTTACAAACACATTATTGCTCATGTTTGTTTCAAGGCTTTCTAAGGCATTCGCTTATTTGGGTCCGTGTCAGCTGACATGACAGCAGGTGCGTAGCCAGATATTTTGTCGTGGGGAAGGAGGGGGGGAACCACTTTGATTTTGGAAGGGGCACCCTCTTAAAATGGCCATATTATGCTGTCTATGCCACGGAGAAAACATTGGGGGGGGGGGGGGGCACGTGCTTGGGGTGCCACGTCCTGACTACACTTCTGATGACAGGTATCGCAGTGTCCTCGTCAAGAGTGTTCCGCTTCCCAGCGAAATGTATTCATAAGCTTGGAATAATACTTTGAAGCAAATTGTTATTATTCTAGGAGAAATCGCTCAAAGTATTGCGTAGTGATTCATTATCCAACGCTGAGACACAATGAGAAGGTTCATTTGTGTATGATATTAGTTCTCAGTTAGTCACTAACTGAAATAATATAAAAAAATAAGACTGGTAAAATGTTGTGGTTTATTCAAGGCTGTTTGCCAAAAAGTACATTCAGAAGTTCATTGCGAATACGGTTGACTACAAGCTATTGATTTTTTTTTCTTTTTGTAGCGAAAGCATTGCGTTACCGAAATGGTGTTAGTTTGTTGTACATGCGACAGAGAATCGATGTAAATTAGCAGTGACGTATGACGCGAAATCAATTCGTCAAAGAAGACATACCGCTCCTAAATAATCGGAACCCAAAATTAGGTAAAATAATGAAGGTCAAGCAGTGCACCTTTCACTTAAGTACACGCGGCGCGTAGCGCTTACTGTGAATTAAATCATTACCAAAATAAAAAACAGCAATCACCTAACAAATTTTGTGGTTTGATAACGAATTGTCTTGTCGCAGAGAGCCATGATGAAAAAACGAAAAGAATAAAAGGCGACCAGTTTGAAAGGTTTAAATCACTAAATACTTATGTTACGTATTGCTTGTGAGTTTCTTGTTGACGTTTGTGCCCACAGTTTTATTGAGACTTACACAGAAAACCAACCAAGCAAATACAACCAACCAAAGAAAAAAAATGATAAGCAACACGCATTCCAGTTTTCTTTTTGGGGGCGAAGCTTTTGATTCTGCGGGTCATGCGTCCACAATGTATGTAGTAGTAGTAGTCGCAGTAGTCCTCGTCGTAGCAATAGCAAGTAGCCACCTCCTCGGCCGGAGTAGAGGAGCGGCAAGTTTACACCCCTTTCAATGGAGTAAGAAACCAGCGCACTTAAATCATCAATAAAAAATAGGTGTTTCTGATTAAATAACTTAGAGACGAGTATTGGTGACCTAATCTCTAATAAAATTTGAATTTATTGCATACTCAAAAAGCTAGTATCACGAAGACGCACTTTGAGCACTGTCTAACCAGAGAGGGTTGCCACGTTACACTCGCTGAGCGTATAACCTCCTAAGCTTTAGCAAGGTTTAGCGAGGGTTGGGCCGCAGTGCGAAGAACATTGTGAACTAGTGGCGGTGAAAGGTGGGAAGCAGACACGAAGAGAAAGTTGTCAGAAGGTGCGTGAGTGCCAACTCTTGTATAGTGGTTGGAATTTTCGCTGGATGGCGGTACTTCTATATGCTGAATATATGATGAAAAGATGCAGGACGGCGGTACTCGAAGTGTTCACTAGATGGGCGTACGGATGCATAGACGGACAGAGAGACAGACAGATAGATGCATGAACGGAAGCACGAATGGATGGACGGCTGCACATACGAACGCACAGACTGATGGACGCGCTGAGGGATGCATGGACAGATGGACGGAGGGACGCATGGAGCGTCGCGCAGGTGGACGCACGGACGCTTCTTCCCGCTCATCAGTATGAACTCCGTGGATATAATGTGATATTTCTCTTTTGTTTTACATTGCCAAGAGGTGACAATGACACTCCCACATTGACACTCCCACCGAGATCCTGCTGCCTTGTGTCGGTGTCCAGTGGGTGTCCTTGCTATAAAGATGTGATAGCGGAGCACATAGTCACTCTTTTGTTCACGCAAGGCATTTCCATCGCGAGGGGCGTCCTGGCGCTTACTGGTGGACAGGCAGAAGTGCTCCTCACAAACTTCAGCAACGAGCGCCGTCAAATCCAGAAGGGTACCGCAATTGCCTACTACGACGATGTAGACTAAGCCGGGGATTGTTTTACCTTGCAACCAGATGACGCGGCTATCCCCGCCTCGACAACTTTGTCGGTGGACATCTGCTCTACGCTACCGCCCTCTGATAGGAAGCGCCTGCTTGAACTTATACACCAATTCGAAAACTGCTTTTCGCGTACGTCAAAGGAACAGCAAACACCATTGACCAAGCACCGCATCATTACTGAAGACAACACGCGACCGATTCGGCAAAACCCCTACCGTGTGTCTCCGAAAGAGCGCGAGGAGATTCAGAAGCAAGTACACAAGATGCTCGCGGATGACGTCATACAACCTTCGAAAAGTCCTTGGGCGTCCCCCGTGGTTTTGGTCAAAAAAAAAGACGGCAGCTTGCGCTTCTGTATTGATTATCGCAAGTTGAACCAAGTCACGAAGAAAGACGTCTATCCACTGCCCCGCATAGACGATTCACTCGATCGGCTGCGTCATGAGCGCTATTTCTCTTCAATGGACCTCCGAAGCGGCTACTGGCAGATAGAAGTCGACGAGAGAGATCGTGAAAAAACGGCCTTCGTGACGCCCGATGGTCTATACGAATTTAAGGTGCTTCCTTTTGGTTTGTGCTCGGCGCCAGCCACTTTTCAGCGTCTCATGGACACCGTACTATCAGGCCTGAAGTGGCATACATGCTTGGTCTATTTGGGCGATGTTATTGTATTCTCAGCAACATTCGAGGAACATCTCAGCCGTTTATTCACCGTCCTTCAAGCCATACGTTCGGCCGGCCTTACTTTAAAACCGGAAAAATGTCATTTTGGTTTTAACGAACTCAGCTTCCTAGGCCACGTCGTCAGTCACGAGGGTGTTCGACCTCACCCGGCCAAAATAGACGCCGTAGCGCGATTTCCTGCACCATGCGACAAAAAGGCCTTGAGACGCTTTTTAGGGTTGTGTGCCTATTACCGGCAATTTATTGAGGACTTTTCGTCTATTGCGGCGCCATTGACACGACTCACACGTGAGGACGTCCCCTTCTTTTGGGGTGAACAACAGCAAATGGCGTTCAATGAACTACGACAACACCTGCAAACACCTCCAGTCCTCGCGCACTTCGACCAGGAAGCCCCTACAGCACTTCACACTGACGCCAGCAATGTAGGTCTGGGTGCCGTTCGGGTGCAGTGGCAAGACGGCTGTGAAAGAGTAATAGCCTACGCCAGCAGAACTCTCTCTCGCACGGAGGAGAACTACTCGACTACCGAGAAGGAGTGTCTCGCCGTGGTGTGGGCGGTCATCAAATTTTGTCCATATTTGTACGGCCGCTCCTTCAAGGTTGTTAGCGACCATCACTCTTTGTGCTGGCTCACCAACCTTAAAGATCCATCTGGCCGTTTGGCGCGCTGGAGTCTAAGACTTCAAGAGTTCGACATGACCATCGTCTATAAATCTGGGAAGCGGCACACCGACGCCGACTGTCTCTCACGGTCGCCAGTGGAGACTGTCGCTCGTGATGACGAAAACATCGACGCGGCATTCTTGGGAGTCATCAACACGGCCACTATTGCACAGGAGCAGCGCAGTGACCCCGAGTTGTTACCACTCATTGAATATTTAGAAGGACGCCGTAAGGACGTGCCGCGGTTGTTTGCCAGAGGACTGCCATCTTTTTGCTTGCGAAACGATGTTCTCTATAAGAAAAACTTCTCACCAACCGGCAACCCGCACTTGCTCGTCGTGCCTGCCTCTTTTCGAAAAGAAATAATAGACGCGTGCCATGATGAAGCAACTTCTGGTCATCTAGGCTACACCCGAACATTGTGCCGACTGCGATGCAAGTACTACTGGCCAAAGTTACCCGCTGATGTTAACCATCACGTGTGAACTTGCACCGACTGCCAAAGACGCAAAGCACCTCCTAGCAAGCCAGTCGGTCTTTTACATCCAGTCCACTAGCGAAGCCGTTCACCCAGATTGGAATGGATTTCCTGGGCCCCTTTCCAACTTCCACAACAGGTAACAGATGGATAATCGTGGCCACCGATTACCTCTCCCGTTATGCGGAGACTAAAGCTATGCAGCGCGGCACAGCAGCAGAGGCCGCTCAGTTCTTCATCGAAAACATCGTCCTTCGGCATGGCACTCCGGCTGCAGTGATCACAGACAGAGGACCTGCCTTCACCGCAGAATTTTTGGAGTCTGTTCTCAGACTCAGCGGTACAGCTCACCGGAGAACAACTGCTTACCATCCACAGACAAACGGACTGACAGAGCGCCTCAATAGCACCCTCACAGACATGATCAGCATGTAGGTTGACACGGAACATAAAAACTGGGATCAGATATTGCCGTACGTGACCTTTGCCTATAATACCGCTCGACAAGAAACCACTGGAATGACGCCGTTCAGTCTGATCTATGGTCGCGAAGTCACGACAACGTTGGACGCCATGTTGCCGCATGAGTGTGACGACATTCATGTGGACGCCGAAGAGTTCACTCAGCGCGCCGAGGAAGCCAGACAGCTCGCGCGTGTGCGCATCTGTCATCAACAGCATCAAGATGCACAACGGTACGACCCCCGACACAAGTTTATTAGCTACACACCAGGCGACAAGGTCTGGGTCTGGATTCCGATACGTCGACGTGGACTGTCGGAAAAACTTCTAAGACGATACTTTGGCCCATACAGCGTCACGCGACGCTTGAACGACGTGAACTAGGAAGTTGTTCCCGACACTGACTGTAGTTCTAAGCGTCGAAATCATTTACCCGAAGTCGTACACGTTGTCCGTATGAAACCGTATTTATCCAGTTGACGCGACCACTTCATACGCCTGGTAGAGCGCCTAGGTTGCGCATCGGGACGATGCCTCTTTCGGAGGGAGGCAAATGTCACGTGCTTTTCGAAAAGAAAGACAATGACAGTTGTGCATGTGCCATGAAGTACAACGAAATGGATGAAAAAGAAGAACTCGTTTTGCGCGTTCTATTAAAAGAACCTACCTGCTTCTGGCGTCTCAGTTTCTGCCGCAAGACCTCTGTTTCGACGTCGTGACAATATGACGCGCATGTCGTGATTATCATGTTCGTATGTGTCATTTACCTATATCGTCCGTTCACGTCCCGTAATACCCAATTTGGTGTAAGGAAAGCTACCGAAACGGGTGCGAGCGCATCGTGAGCGTGGCATGTAGTCATGTTGTTACATGACACGCATCTCATGTTTATCATGTGTGCACCGGTATCATATCTTCGTCATCCATTGACGTCCCGTTATACGGAATTTGGTACAAGCAAAGCTAGCGAATTGGCCGCCAGCGCATCATGAGCGTGGCATGTAGTCACGTTGTTACATGACACGCATCTCATGATTATCATGTTTGCCCCAGTCACATACCTTCGTTATCCATTCACGTACCGTAATACCAAATTTCCTATATGTGACGCTACCAAAATGGCCGCGAGCGCATCATCAGCCCGGCATGTAGTCATGTCACATGACACGCTTGTCATGAATTTCATGTTAAGGTCGGTCGCTTGTGTTCGCCATGCAATCATATATTGCCATACCAGTTTTGCAACATGTCAAGTGAAGAAAACCACCGCAAAAGAAGCAAGACCTTAAAATGTGAATCATGGCATTCATGACATACATTTCAAGATTTTCATGTTATGACTAGTCAGATATGCTCGCCATACAGTCGTATTATGCCATACCAAGTTTGGTATTGGTACCATTATCCAAACAGCCAGGAGAGCTAAACGTCGTAGGCGGCTGGATGGCTGGATGGCTGGATGGCTGGATGGCTGGATGGATGGATGGATGGATGGTTGGATGGATGCATGGATGAATGGATGGATGAACAAACGGACGGACGGATGGATGGACGGACGGACGGATGGACGGGTGCATGGATGGATGGATGGATGGATGGATGGATGGATGGATGGATACTTTGTCAACGAAGTTCGCTAAGAAATGATTCGCATTTAAAATGATAAGAAATTACTAAGCGTACTCCCACAATACAAGAAACCGTGGATCCAACTTATTCACTGGTCGTCACAAGGAGATCCCTATTCTTTTGTGATTATTCCCTCATCTCTGACTGTCTGAATATTTTCTTTCCTGTCTTTGTTGCTGCTTTCTCAATGTTACATAACCAGATTTATACTGTCCGCGAATTTCGCATAATAACACCCCACAATAGAATAAACAGTTCAACACAAGATCAACTTCGAAGCAGGCCAGCAATTACAGTCTTTTACTTCTCTCTTGATTGAGCCGCGTTTTGCCTTGATCACAATTTACCTTGCTTAAAGTGTACAGTCGAGTGCATAGTTTTAGAGACCACGGGAGCGCGTGCCGAGGCGCGTCGCTGCGCCTTCTAGCGGCTGCACGGCTCTGTCCGGGAGCGCGTACTGCGCACGCTCGTCCCATATCACCCGGCAGCCTGCCCTTTCGCTCGTTTCAACAGCGCGCATCTCGAAACGATGCGGACGTCGCAAGGTGCCACTTCTGCAGTCGCTGTGAAGACATTGAAAAAAGGCGACCGCTAATGTGACGACAGCAAATCATTTGCGTGTTTCGGCGTGCTGCACATAGTGCACGTTACTCCTAGGCGATCCGCGACGTGATCACATTTTGAATGTCGAGTTAGGCAATCAATAAGCTCAGCCAGCAGTGTTGCCTTTTGCGCTCTCATTCGGCGAACTAACGCCCGTAGTAATACTCGGTCCAAATATCATGTGTCTATGAACATGCATAAAACCACCAAATGTCCAACAGCTGCAGAAAAGAGCTGAGGAAGAAAGGTGAAAACAAACTCGGTTTATTAAGGATAAATCCTTTATTAAGGCGGCTGCGGTGGTGCAGTGGTTTCGATGCTCGGCTGCTGACCCGAAAGACACATCTTCAAATCTAGTCGCACATGCCGTATTTCGATAGAGGAGAGATACTTGAAACTAGTGTGCCGTTCAAGGATGGTTGTTTCGTGTACCAGCATGACAGGAGCCCGATTCACACTGCTCGCAGTGTGAAATCTTTGCTTGAGGGCCTTGCTGTTCGCACATTGGAATGGCCAGCTGTAGGAGCGGACCTGAACCCCATTGAAAACGTGTGGCGTCTCGTGAAACGCCGACTTGCGGCGCGGAATCTTGGAAGATCAACGAAGGAGACCCTATTCACGGCCATACAGGAGGAGTGGGAAACAATTAGTTCACGCCCCGAGATCGTGGCTGCACTTTACAATTCGATGCCACCTCGTGTGGCGCAAGTGATTGGCACCGATGGGCGTTTTATTAAATACTGAAAGTCGTGATCTTTCGTGGATAGCAGTTATAGCTATCGTTTTCTTTTTTTTTTCTGGCTTATAAGAATAAAATGTTTATTTATTGGGTTTCCTGGCTATTCATTCTGGATGCGCGATATTCAGTGGTTTACTGCATACCACTGCACGCGCGATATTCGCACCAACTATTGGAGCTAGCATAACATCTCCGAGACAGAGCACAAAATTCATCACTGCAAGATGAGCATATCACGCAACTCCGTTTGAGAAAAGCTGAGAAACTGCATGTTTTCCGCGCTGCATCAAGGAAGAAAGCGTATTGCATGGCGCGCTCGAGCCATGATATTACATTAGAGGCATTTTCGCCGCTATATTATCGCTCGGGAGTACCGGTGCTTGCACAGTGACTGCAGAAGTGGCACTTTGCGCCGTCCGCATTGTTTCGAGATGCGCGCCGTTGAAACGAGCGAAAGGGCAGGCTGCCGGGTGATATGGGACGAGCATGCGCAGTACGCGCTCCCGGACAGAGTCGTGCAACCGCCAGAAGGCGCAGCGACGCGCCTCGGCACGTGCTCCCGTGGTCTCCAATATACGCACTCGACTGTACTTGTGGGCTAGTTGGTTGGTCATATTTGCGACCACTTGTGTCGTTTCTTTTGGGTGTGTTTCGTGTTTTTAACTCGGTGTCCACTGCCGTTTATTGTAAACGATATATTGGTCTTAGTACACAAAGCTGCATACAAATTACGTAAGACTTTTTATAGAATTTTGAGCCGAAGTACACATGTTGAAACGTGCCCAGGCGGTTACGTTTCGGAGGCGAATTGCGGGAGACCTGCGTATACAAACACTTAGGCGCACGTTTATGTGCCTCTAAGTGTTTGAAACTTCTCATAGCTTTACACTATATGACGTGACATATAATCACATCAAGCTTCTGGCATCTAAAACTTGAGCAAATATTGGCACCAGAGTGCTGAATGTGTTGTTTAGTGGAAATTCCGGTGTTGGCGTTGTTGGTTGTGAACAAAAGATCGGCCCTTTCCGTTGTCCAAGAATCAAGAAAGACGCAATATAAATTCTAAGAACATTTGGTTCGAGAAAAAAAAATTGCCCGCAGCTTCCCTCGGGGGAACACTGAGGAGGATGCGGAGCATATAATTGGTTAACGGGGTGTTAAAGTGCGACTTACTTGGGTCGATGGCTAAATTGGTTGACGTGGTTGTAGGAGGGGGTGTTAAATGAGTGAACACGTACACACGTATGCGAAAGGGCGGCGCTGGTCGAAGAGACGTCGATCATTGTGTTTGTGGATTCGTTGGAATTCATTTCACCGCGACCTTGGACGTCGACGCGCCGTACAAACCAACCGACGAGCGGCAACTGAGCGAGCGAGCGCCGACCTTGAGTATATATACAGCGTGACGGCGCATGCACTGTCAGCTGTTGAATGTTCTCGAAGGAGAAGCGCGCGCGCGGCACAGATGGCGACGGCGCATGCGCTGTCAGCTGTCGAATGTTCTCGAAGGAGAAGCGCGCGCGGCACAGATGGTGGGCGACGGCGCGACGGCGCATGCGCGCACGTCAGCTGTCGAATGTTCGAGAAGCGGTGCGGACGGCGCGGACGGCGCACTACAAGGCGCGATTATAAGATGCTTCCGCATCTAAAATGAGCTCGCGCCTTCTGCATGGCAATCTGGTGTTCTACCACTGATCCACGTTATTGCTTGAAACTGCCCCAGAAAAAACTGCATGATTGTGGCAGGAGCTTCCTGCTCGTATTTTTACGTATAATGCTGCGTGGTGGAAGCATGGCATCGCGACAGTGTCAAAACGAGTGAACTGCACAATGTGCGGGTATTTTCAATGCCCAAGCGTTACAACGTGCAAAGACATCTTTGAGCTCAGACGTATCATCATAAGCAAAATCATCGAGGCGAGCACCAGCGCAGGTTCGCGTGTTGTCATACAGACGCACAGTAGGCCTTTCGCTGGTTCGCGAAAGAAAAAATTATGGCGATTGTACTTGTGGCAAGAACTTTAGCAAAGTTGGCAATGGCTAATGTTACGTGAACAGCCCGTGGCTTCCTCGCGGCATGGTTGTCACAAAACGAGCGCTAAAAATGAGCGCGCCGCCAAATTCTTGCGACAACGGGCGGGAGAAACGCCGCGAGGTCAAAAGTTAAAAAAAGAGAAAACAAACATCCAAGGCTCCCGGGCGCGCGCTCTCCCCGCAGAAGCATGGCTTCGCAGACGAACCTCCTCACCCCCCATCGGCGGCCCAGCAAGCCCGCGATTTTTCTAGAACGAAGGGGGCGGGGCCACGCCGAGTTGAGTCATGCGACGCGGAGGGACTTCCAACCGTCTCGCCCTCTTCCCAGCCTTCGCTGCGTATCGCGCCGACGAAATGACGAGAAACATCTGGAATGTCGCGCGCAAGGTATTTAACCGAGCAGCCGAGATGAGAGATCAGGAGGAGACGAAAGTTAACGCCAGAGCGCGTAGGGATTCCGCCGTGTAGTCGGCGAAGGTTTTGGTCCGTAGGGACGAAGCCGGAGATGAAGAGGATTTCCACCTGAGGGGTGAAGCTCGAGCTACAGGCAAGAGCGTGTGTTTACCGCTATCGAGCGAAGACCCGTGGCAACAGCTGCGGGTGTGAAGCCGACGTGTTCCGACGAAGACGTTGAAGTTTGAAGAGTGGCCAATTGAAGACGGGAGGTTTCCTGGAAGAGAAACTTCGAGGGCTGCGGAACGACAACAACGCTGGACTTTGAGTGAGTGATTCTCGGAAGAGTATCATCTCGACTTTGGTTCCAAGAACTTTGGACTGAATAGGTTTTCTATCTCTTTAGTCTTTAAGTGTCTTGGTTGTTCAATGCATGCGACTGCATTGTAGCTCGTATTGTTGTCCGAGTCCGTTGTTTCAAGTGTGGCTGATTGTATTGTGTAGTACGTTGATTGATTGGTTTGATTGGTGACATATTGTATGCAACTATTGTGGAGTGTGCATTTTTGTGTATTGTTTTCGATCTGCCATTATTGAGAATATAATTTGTTTGTTTATCAACTCTCGGCTCTGACTTGTTCTTTGGGCCACAGCCGGCGTCCGCTGGCGCGCCAAAAAGCACCACTTCTAAATTGTCCACGCTTTCGTGGTGCGGTTCGGGGGGCCGATACTTCGGCTCTTGGAATTAGCCCGGCGATCGCCTCCCTAATTAACGGGACCGGTGTGACAATTAATCTGGCGTCCGCGATACAGGACTTTTTGGTGCACAGTGTGTCCAAAGTAGTGAGAAAGAGCCTCGAGTTGTTGATAGTGCTATCGAAACGATTTTGTGTGTTGTTCAGTGTTCTCGTTAACGAGTGCAGGGGAGTGTTCCGATAGACTGATTTAGGCAGATACTTTTTGCACGCGGCAAGGTTTTTGCGAGTTGCGAGACACAATGGATCTCGAAAAGTTAGTTGCGCTTGGTGAGAAGATGGGTCTTTCCGGCGCCGAACTACGGAAATGGGTAAGCCAGAAGGAGAAAGAGGCGGTGGAGAGAGAAAGGTTGGCAGCTGAGAGAGCCAAGGAAGAAAAAGCAGCTGAGTTGGAACGAGAGAGGTTGGCGGTCGAAAGAGCCAAAGCGGAAAAAGAAGCTGAGTTGGAGAGAGAGAGGTTGGTAGCTGAAAGGGCGAGAGAAGAAAGAGAAGCAAAAGAGCGACAGCTGAAGGAAGAAAGAGAGCAGCAATTGAAGTTGGAGCTGGAGAGAGAGAAGTTGGCAGCCGAAACGGCGAGAGAAGAAAGAGAAGCGAGGGAGCGACAGCTGAAGGAAGAAAGAGAAGCGGAGATGGCTGAAAGGGAGCGGCAGCGGCAGCACGAGATGGAACTCGAGCGGCTCCGTTTGCAACAGCGAAGTGAAACTCCTGTCCAAGCTAGAGTTGAAAGCAGCGAACGGGAAGATCACGGCTTTCGCTTGAACCCAAGCAAGGTGCTCGTAGCGTTTGATGAAAGGAAGGACGACCTAGAGGCGTACCTCCACAGATTTGAGACGATTGCGAGGAGCCAGAATTGGCCGGAACAGCAATGGGCAACTGCTTTAAGTACTTGCTTGAGTGGTGAAGCGCTCAGTGTGTACGGTAGGCTGACGCCGACCGATGCAGCCAACTACGCAAAGGTGAAAGCTGCTTTGCTGAAGCGATTTAGATTTACCGTGGAAGGATTCGTGACAGATTTCGGACAGGAAAACCAGCTGATGGTGCGACGGCTACGCAGTATGCCGCCCGACTTTGCCATTATTTCGACAGATGGATTGAACTTTCAGGGACAGCGCAGGAGTACGATGAGCTTACAGAGCTGCTAATTAGAGAACAATTTCTTACTAGTTGCCACCCAAGCCTGTCACTGTACTTAAAAGAGAGGAAGGCTGACTCACTTGAAGGAATGCTTGATTTGGCTGATCAATTCTTGGAAGCGCAAGGTGGAACTAATTTGGCCAAGGTCAAGAAGGAGTGTCCCGATGATTCGAAGAAATTGGCCCCCGAAGAAAAGAAGCGTGCACCAGAGAGCATTCAGCGATGTTTTCTGTGCAACCGAGTGGGTCATCGCGCGAAAAACTGTCGAACGATCTTTACGAGCCCTACGGTAGTAAAATGTTTTAAGTGTGGTCAGACTGGGCACAAAGCAGATTAATGTCGAAACGGAGCGAGTCAAACTCACCAGGTATCCTGTGTGCAAGCAGCACCGAAATCCGATAACAATGCCGTCACCGATGGATTCGTAGAATTGAAAAATGGGGGAAAAATTCCTATTGTTGGTGCTGTAATGTCAAAACAGTCGACGGGTGTTACGAAGCGAATGCCAACACTGCCTGGAAAGGTTGCGGGCGAGAAGATTACAGTTCTAAGAGACACCGGTAGCTCCACGGTTATCGTGCGGAGAAATTTGGTACGGGAAAGTGAGTTGACAGGCAGAACGAAACCGGTTTGCCTAATTGACCGTACGGTCCGGATGCTTCCCGAAGCAGAAATTGAGGTTGAAACCCCGTACTTCAGCGGGAAGGTTACTGCTTTATGCATGACGACCCCCCTGTATGACCTTGTCATCGGAAAGCTCGGCGGGGCGCGAGGGCCAAGTGATCCAGAATGTTTGGGAGAAGACCCGAAGATAGAGCCCTCGCCAACACAGCGGCCGCGAGATACAGTGGAGGAGCATCCCGTGACGGATCTCACTAGAGCCCAAGGTGAAGCTGCGGCGCAAGAGACAGCGAAGGACAAGACGATCGTGTCGAATCAGTTCACGGGCCGAGCAACCGGAGTTATGTCGGCACGACCTCAACCGACCGACAGTGTAAAGGAGACGGAGTTGGCCAGCCGGGCAAAATGTAGAGGCATGATCAAGCGGGTAAATAAACAGACAGGACCCGTCGAATGTAATGACGCGTTAACGGTGTCGGAAGTGACAACGATGGCTGAGACGCCGCCTCAGATACCGTCGTTGGAAAGGGCTCGCCGAAAAAGAACGTGGAAACACAAGAAGAGATCGAGCGAGCACCGCAAGAGAGGGCGCAAGCGCCGCGCAAAGTACACAGGATAAGTGCTGAAGTCAAATCAGAATGTGTTTGGCAGTGCTGAGTGACATATGATGTGTTAATGTGGTGTTATCTTGTGTCACAAGTGTCGAAGTGTTGTGCTGTGATGTGATGTATAGTATTGTACCATTGTTGTAATGAGAGAACTTTGTACATTTGTATTATTGGGAATGTGTGGCGGAGTGTTGTACTCATGTGCTTGTGGTTGTGTTTTCACGTGTCGTGTAATTGAATTACAATGTAAATTGTATTAAGTGATCTATTGTGAATGTGAAGTGTCATGAGCGACTGATGGAGTTACAGTCTGTGAGAGTGTGTGGTGACTGTTCGCGCTCGTCTGTGGGGTTTTGAATATTATGAGATAATATTCTTAAAGTGGGGGGCAGAGTCACAGAACGAGCGCTAAAAATGAGCGCGCCGCCAAATTCTTGCGACAACGGGCGGGAGAAACGCCGCGAGGTCAAAAGAAAAAAAAGAGAAAACAAACATCCAAGGCTCCCGGGCGCGCGCTCTCCCCGCAGAAGCATGGCTTCGCAGACGAACCTCCTCACCCCACATCGGCGGCCCAGCAAGCCCGCGATTTTTCTAGAACGAAGGGGGCGGGGCCACGCCGAGTTGAGTCATGCGACGCGGAGGGACTTCCAACCGTCTCGCCCTCTTCCCAGCCTTCGCTGCGTATCGCGCCGACGAAATGACGAGAAACATCTGGAATGTCGCGCGCAAGGTATTTAACCGAGCAGCCGAGATGAGAGATCAGGAGGAGACGAAAGTTAACGCCAGAGCGCGTAGGGATTCCGCCGTGTAGTCGGCGAAGGTTTTGGTCCGTAGGGACGAAGCCGGAGATGAAGAGGATTTCCACCTGAGGGGTGAAGCTCGAGCTACAGGCAAGAGCGTGTGTTTACCGCTATCGAGCGAAGACCTGTGGCAACAGCTGCGGGTGTGAAGCCGACGTGTTCCGGCGAAGACGTTGAAGTTTGAAGAGTGGCCAATTGAAGACGGGAGGTTTCCTGGAAGAGAAACTTCGAGGGCTGCGGAACGACAACAACGCTGGACTTTGAGTGAGTGATTCTCGGAAGAGTATCATCTCGACTTTGGTTCCAAGAACTTTGGACTGAATAGGTTTTCTATCTCTTTAGTCTTTAAGTGTCTTGGTTGTTCAATGCATGCGACTGCATTGTAGCTCGTATTGTTGTCCGAGTCCGTTGTTTCAAGTGTGGCTGATTGTATTGTGTAGTACGTTGATTGATTGGTTTGATTGGTGACATATTGTATGCAACTATTGTGGAGTGTGCATTTTTGTGTATTGTTTTCGATCTGCCATTATTGAGAATATAATTTGTTTGTTTATCAACTCTCGGCTCTGACTTGTTCTTTGGGCCACAGCCGGCGTCCGCTGGCGCGCCAAAAAGGACCACTTTTAAATTGTCCACGCTTTCGTGGTGCGGTTCGGGGGGCCGATACTTCGGCTCTTGGAATTAGCCCGGCGACCGCCTCCCTAATTAACGGGACCGGTGTGACAATGGTGGAGGCATGTACTGAGAACCAAAGCCTGGCTAACAATTCACAAAGCGATGCGCCAGGGGCCCAATCACGCTGTCACGTTGTTCTGTTGAACTTGAAAGCTGAAGCGTTCTTAATGTTCCTAATTTAATTCTACATGCATTTTTATATTTTTTGAAGATAGTCGATGACAGGCCTATAGTAATAGGCATAAAAAATTTTAAAAATGCGGTGCACGAGTATTTGAATGAAAAATAGAAGTGACATTAAGCAAGCACAAAAAAGCATCGCAAAAAGAGAACATGAACATTTATTGAACCGCTCTAAGAGAGAATACAGTAGAGTTATTCTTCATAATAACTGCCAGGCGTCTCAAAGACGTCCTCTTTGGTGTAGTACACGCCTGCAAGAGAAAAAACGCGCTCGATTCGTCACCGGAAGTATCGGACTCAAAGCCGGGGTTGTGACAGCCCAGGGAGACGTGCTTGGAGATTGGTGAAACTACGGAAAAAGTTAAATCAATTGTGACTGAGAAACACGCACGTTGCGCCTTCGGTGTCACGTCAAGTCCACCCTTCGTCTTTGTCGCCGTCTTCGCGTCAGTCTCGCAGCGTACAGCCCTGGTGAGGGCCGCTGCTGCTAGGACGAGTGCGAATTCGACCATTCTTCTTGCGTTTACCCTTCTCTTTTTCAACTGCGTTGAAGCAATGTGCGCAGTTCTTTCGTGCATCATTTTTTTGCTTGTTTGCAGTATAGGAGTGGCCATTTGGCAGTGACATCTCTTAAAAACAGTGGGCGGACAACCCATTCTCATTACGCTGGGGCGCTGCCTCGAATCGACCGACATTGTCTCGGCATCGTCCGCTGTAGTTCTTATGTGCATTGGTACGTGTGTCTCCTCTTACTTTGTCTTTCTTTCTTTCTTACGCTTGTAGCAATCTTTCTCCCTAAAGTCTCTATCGCTCTCTTCTTTCGAGAACAAGAGCTACAACATGTTCCACGGGCCCGGTAACAGTTATCCATCGTTTGGTTTCTGTACGACTTCTCGAAATGTTCGGCTTCCCCCGGTATTATAAAATGAGATGAGGCTCGACGAAACGTCAAACTGTTTTCCCCCCCAGCTGGCCTTAACTAACAGAAGATATTCTACAAAATGTGGCACTACAGAATTTACAGAGGGACAGGATTGCTGCAGAGTGTGAGAATGTATGTAAGAGGGCAAAATGGAAGACCGCTCGGCACCTCCAGATTTTAGGACCACAAAGTGTTATCTTTCCCTTCGCTCTGTGTTTTTCTACACTTTTAAAACTCTCGCACCTTTTTCCCCGGCGCAGGGCAGCACACCAATCCTTCCCGACTGATTGCCATCCCTAGTTCGTTTTTTTGTTACCTATACGCAACTGAAAAAAAAAAGATCCATGCCATAAAACACTAGGTAAAGAGACTTCCCGACAACTACTCGCTTCATGTTTAAGGCCTTGTTTTCTTTACTAGACACGTAAATGTCCCTTTTTTTACTCACAGATTTGACTCATTCAAACGAATACTTCGGTAGTAACTCATAGTCAGTGCATTCTGGACCGCGACTGAATCTGCTGAAAGACTACCAAGTGAAACTCACCTGCGCTAATCAGCGGGCTTTCTTTAACTACAATGGAAACATATTAGCTTTCACATCGCGCTGGTGTCGAGAATGAGTGTATGATCATGGTACCCAGTGGAATGAGTTAAAGTGCAAAGGTTTCCCTACTGAGTGAGTGCCGAAAATGATCAGGTCCCTCTCATTGTGGGCCTCAATTTGAGCATGCCCATTTACCGGAATATAGTTTCCCAGGTGAAGCTGAAGAAATTTCAGTCAATTTTATAGTTCATACGCAAGAAACCTACTTGCCGAATAAAAATAAAGAATGGTAATGAATAGCTTCAGCATACTGCTCGGCGTACTTTAACTGAGCGCATATTACGTGCGTTGGGCAGATGATCAAAAAAAAAACTCAAGGACAGTTTTGAAATTTCAAAGTGTTTTCGGTGAAAGTCTGTGGCAATTCAACTGGGTACGGCTTGTTTTTATTCACTTATTTTAGATTTATTTTTACGCTCGGCAGTCATTGAGAGCGTAAAAGGCGGAAAGGCCACAGCTAGGTCCATTCTAGGGCACGGACGGACGGATAGACGCAAGCATGAGCCAATAAAGGCTTTCACCTTTTTTTAAACTCGCATGGTGTCTTGCGGATTCTTCTGAGACGACTCAAAGGCACAACCAACTTTTGTTCTCTTTTTTTTTCTTGTCTGATTTTTGTACTGAGCTAAATTATAAATGCCCTTCCCACGTCCTACCACAGCCTCCCGCACCTCAATTTGAGTCGGATTGCGTCGGGAGTAGGGCCACTTTCCCCAAGTGAATACCTATGTGACGACGCCATCATTCGACGTTTTAATGTCGTCGCAAAATTCTGGGGAACTTCTGGATCGTTCGAGTCAGCAGCACCCACGGTCACATTTTGTGTTTTGAGGCATCAAGCGCGTTCGCCCTAAAATTGTTTAGTTCATTGTACGTTATGTGCAGTGTTCTGGCAGAGGCCTCCCACCATTTTGCTTGTTATGACATCGAAACATCATAATTAATATAGCATTTCCTAATACTGTGAACTCAAAGAAGTTTGCGCAAATATATACACTTAAATGCATAAATTTATATTGCCACACCACCTCTTCTGAATGGTCTGTGGAAATATGATGGATGTCATTTGATAGTACAAAAGTAAGCTCGATAGTAATTATAACACTTCTATTTAAGCAAAAACATAATTTCTGCTATATAAGGTTATTTCACCTACTCTTGATTTTTTTTCTTCTTTCTCACCAAGAGCAACTCGTCATACATACAACGCAGTGCACCTCGGAGAGTGCAATATTTCGCCCGATTTTACGCGAAAGGTTTCCATTCCCATACGATCGAGCGGGCCGTGTTTGACGAAACCAATCATTTCGATGAAATACCTGCGGCGCGATCTGAAATCGCCAGGCACGTTCGCTGAGGCGGAACGCAAAAGAAAAGTACGAAAAACAGCGACATTTCGACTGCACCGAACGAAAGCAATTTCGTTTCCAAACTGAAGGGGCAAGTACGGGTGACGTAGAAGCGCTCGATGTCGAAACGGCGTGAGAAGAAAGTTACTCGACGTGTTTGGTTAATGGGGTTGACGTGACTTTAGGTACGAGTTGAGTTCAGCGACTTGCGGTTTACCGCGTACAGCGCACAAAAATAAAAAAGAAAGCTTCACAAGCGAAATTGACCGCTGCCTTTCCACACACTGCGCACGTGCAGAAAGCGAAGGTGGATTCCTAAAGGTGACCAAGATACCACCCAGGGGAAAGGTAGCCCTAGCACTTCTCGTGCTTCAATTTCTCCATGGCACCCCAACCGTTTTCACCATCAATTTTCATTTCAGTTAAAAGAGAGGCTCTCGTGAAAGTTAGTTTATCTTCAAGCTAATAGCATTCAGTCACAAGTTTCGAACACTCTTCCAGTGTCTAGATTTTTTTCAGTTTTTCTTTCAAAGAACGCACTTCCAAACAAATTTATTCCTGTCACAAGTGCTTACACACCACAGTTCAAAACACGGAACCGCAGAAAAGCCCTATTGTAACGCGCTCATGGAACAGCACCGGATCGATGCGACGCGACGAAACGAACGTCCGGGGCGAATAACTTGTTTTTTTTTCTCTCATATATTTACCCTTCGTTAAGGGCTCTAGCCACTAAAACAGACTAAACTTCCTCTTTTCGAGTGTGTAATAATTTTCACACCCATTCAGGATTCATTACTGTGCAAGCAGTTTGTAAAGTTTGTTCATTGGAAATCCTGATGACCAAGCGCATATACAGATATACAAAATGTGTGCAAAACTGCTTTAAGTGCTATTTTATTGCTTGCTGCGTATTCACCATGGCGCATGAATCATGACACTCCATTTGTATGTCAGCGCATGCACATTTGCGCAGGCTTTTTTTTTCGCGTTAAACACGATTTTTTTTTTCGGAAAGCAAATGAGACAGGGGCGATAGAGCAAGTCGAGTTATTCAGATGGGCAGACTGCCGTAGAAGACGTGAATGTTTCTGATGAGAAATCAGGAAACCGTTTAACACGTAATGGCGCAACCAATATGTACGAGCTGTCTTGTAAATGCCCGAAGTAACTTTAATACAGCCAGTATATTCTGTATAGGTGGTTGTTAAACCTCCAGCTTAAATAGTCTTTAAGAGTGCTTGCGCAAGAAAACTTCAGCACATCACTATATGATTAATTTTCTTCTGTACTCTTTATAAATCAGCAGTTATTGCAGTACATATTCGAGCAGGCGACAGACGAAATTCAGTTATATGGCAATCTTTTTTTTTTCATCGCTAGCCAGTCAGCATTCGTTATGTACACTTTTTGTTCGTTTACCTGCCTTCGTTAGAACTGTGGCACGAAGCGAAATCGCAGGAAAATTGGTGGTCATTGTCAGTTATCGATCTGAAACCTTCTTAAAACATTTTAATTTGGTGATATGAACCTCGCAAATATGCAAACGGAAAAAGATGGCATTCATTCTCTGTTGAGCTAGAGTGATGGACTTTGTTAGGAAGCGTGATCCTGTCACTGCCAGGGATACATTACCCTGGGGGATACAGTACAGGGATAAATTACCCACCATAAACATTATATCAACTTGTGCATATCCAATTCCTCAAACATAACTTCTCACGTAGAGCACACCACATTGTCCGCATTGATAGGGTGATGTCCACGCGTGCGCATTCGTAGTACAGTTTTGGTGTCTGCTTTATTTTCTACCACGTGGTACCTTTCTATTGTTGATAGTTGGCGTTTCTGTTAACTCGGTCTCTCTTCTTGTCCCCGTTCGTGCGTGCCTACTTTCTTGTGACAGGAATCCTTGTCTACCTTCCTAACTTTATGGTGTTCTAGTTAGAGGCAGGTGGTGGTCAGTGAGTGGTGATAAGGGCATGCTTGATACCGATTCTCCTGTTGACGGCAGGAAGAAAAACACACTTGCGATTTCAGTGTGCACAATATCAGATTGATTTGATTGATTGAAATGTGGGGTTTAACATCCCAAAACCACCATGTGAACATGAGAGACGCCGTAGTGGAGGACTCCGTAAATTTCGACCACCTGGTGTTCTTTAGCGTGCACCCAAATCTGAGAACGGGTCGCAATATCGGATTACACGACTCAAAGTATCCAATTCCTTTCTTTTCGTTTCCCTCTCTCCAAGTATTCAGACAATGCGAGACATAATTTTTCAAACTGGTCAAATGTATGAATCTAATAGCATTTTTCGACAGTTGACTGTAATATTGCTTATCATTTTTCACCGTGTGCTCAGATTTGGGTGCACGTTAAAGAACCCCAGGTGGTCAAAATTTTTGGAGTCCTCCACTACGGCGTCTCTCATAATCATATGGTGGTTTTGGGACGTTAAACCCCACATGTCAATCAATGCTTATCATTTTTCAACATCTAACAAGGAGTTCCACTTTTGTGACTAAATTCTCTTCGTGGCCGTGGCAATCAGACAGTTATATACCTGCCTCACCTGCTCGATACCTGCTTTTCGTCCTTCACTATGATCAGCACGAAGCGAGGTCATTCAGATGTATACGTACACGCAGAAAGGCAAGTGAACACGTACACGCGCGGGGCGCACATTTTCGGACGAGTACACATAAAAGGTCTTTGTGATCGGCGCCACAGCCGTTCCCGCCGCGCCGCATTTTCCTATCTCTGGTGGCGACTCCCGCTCCGGTCATTCCGGCGACGTGATTCTGTTTAACGACGGCACCATGGACGGGGAAGGGGGCGGGGTTAGTCTCGGAGGGGCGCACACTATGCGGGATCTGGTCAGAGACTCCTCGGCACCAGTTCATTAGGCCTTATCGCGCAGGCAGGTGAAATCATTCCCTTTCCCGGACACGGGATGGCACCGCCACCACCGTTCCCTACAGGGAAGCAAGGAGTTCCCCCAATCCCCCCGAAGCCTTTATTTCGTGCGTGTCGCCCTTATAGAGCCGCCGTAAGGCGCGTTACTTTTTCCCGTGGACGTAGCGCGACGAGGGCTCCTCCTTACCCTTTTCCCTACTCCCTCACTCGCACTGATCGACCAAGAATCGTTAGCCGGTACACCTTCACGGAGCTGCTTCGGTGCTCGTTCCCGTGGTTGCCACTTGTTTATGTTGGGACGGCCTATTTTATTGCGTCCCTCAAACGAGGTGCCGTAACGGGGACACATGAACTGCCGGGTCATTATGTAGCGTGTTTTCATTTGCTGTTCGCGGGAAAAAACAAAACGAATCTCGGTGGTACCTATACCACCATACAAGAAATGCTTTCTCGATAGCGCTGGCTATACGTTGTCGCTCGATGAAGCAGCATTTGCATAGAACAACGTTCGGGGTATTATATATGACCGTAGCCTCGCTATGCCTATCTGTACAGGAGGGCGATAACTTTGTTTGCCCCCTGCTCTCAGTTCGCTCAGCACTTGGGCTACTTTTCCTGCAGTCTTTAATTCCCGCATTTTGTACATGGAAGGAGGTAAACACAAGAATGAAGCTTAAACAGACTATAGTAGGTTTTGTTCTGGTCACGTATGCGTTGTCACGAGAGTTACAAGAACCAGCGCGTGCATGCAGGTAAAACGTGGTCTCGATGAGGGTCTTACATGTATAGCTTGCAAATATGTCTTGCATCGACCTGTGGTCTATTAAAGGAGCCCTTATTATTTGTCACATTGTCAGCAGTAGTATAGTTGCGAACGACCAAGTGCTCTATTCACTGAAAGTGAATACAGATCTCAGCATTAAATTACATAGTATAACCTTAGATACCCACGGCTTAAAAACGTAGGCTTGATATCTTTCACTCAATTTTTGGGTGCGAGGACAAAGCTAAGCTGATTTCCAGCAATAAATACAAAAAAAACGTCAACAAGGAACGATAATTAAGAAATCACAGCAAACAAATATATATATATACATAGATGAATGAACGTATGAATGATTAGTAAATAACACAAAACCAAAGCGTTTTTAAAAATATATACGTATTTGTTTTTCTCTAGAAACGCTTCCTTTAAGATAGTTCGGTGCTTTTCACGCCACCACTTTGCAGATTCTCAGTGAAGTTTTGTTCATTAAAGTATGGCAAAGTTCGCTCATGACACAATCGCAAATGAAGCTCAGTGTTTTGAGCTATCCTCTGCGGTTGCACTGCCGTCGCATGTGCTCGGCTGCTGACGTGAAAGATGGGAATGCGATCTCTTTTGCAGCGGGCACATTTGGATAAGGTGATATGCTAGAGGCTCGAGTGCTGCGTGACTTCAGTGTCCATTAGGGAACCACAGGTGGTCGAAATTACCGGAGCCAATGTCTACGGCACTGTACGCACGTGTGTTCAGATTTCGGAGCACGTTAAAGAACCCCACGTGGTCGAAGTTTTCGGAGCACTCCATATACGGCGTCTCTCATAATCGAGTGGTAGTTTTCGGATGTGAAGCCCCACACATCAATCAATCATGGCTATGGTGTGCTTATTCATAGCCTCAGGGGGGGGGGGGAGAATTGGCAGGTCCTGCGTACCATGGGAGTCAAAGATATGCAGTCCATGCACCAGAAAGTATGCTGTGCTGCACTTCTTAAATCAGCGTAATGTTACGAGACGAAGATGGGTATAGTACACAGTAAAGGTATAAAGACATATTATACGCACTCATATATCTAGAAAACATGCAAAGATGAAAACTGGTTGTTCATGGCAGTGTAACGGCGCCACCACTATAGCGTGCACGCTACGAGCACCAGCACTAGAAGGCTGACGTACTTTTAGTATCATATGTAAGCCCGTGTGCTCAGATTTGGGTGCACGTTAAAGAACACCAGGTGGTCGAAATTTCCAGAGCCCTCCACTACGGCGTCTCTCATAATCGTGTGGTGGTTTGAGGACGTTAAACCCAACATATAAATCAAATAATTGTAGTATTATGTATTGAGCAATGTTGTTTACACGAAGCCTAGTGCTGAAGCGCAGGCTAAATTTTTTTAGGTTTTGAAACAATTGTTACGAGCGGATAGGCGTTAAATTCAGTTATGTGCACATCGTGAGCTTATCAGGAAAGAATACTACAAGGGCGTGTACTGGCGACTATGCTGGGCAGCTTATGAACTCGCATGACGTCCGCACTTGCGTTAGGCCCGGTTCACCCTAGCGGCAAACATGTTCTGACGGCGCGCTGCCGTACACCAGCGGCCGTCGCCGTTTGCAGGGGAGCTGTTCCAAGTGCACGGCAAGCTTCGCCGGCGAAGCACTTGAGCCTCCGACAAACATGGCTGCCCTTACGAATGCAGTTGTTGACCGCCTGAAATCTATCAAGCGGCCGCCGTGCGCTCTGTAGCTCGTAAGCTCCGAACTGATGCTTCCATTAGCTTTAGACTCGTGTCCTTTAGCTTCGACAACACGGTACTGGATTCGATTCAGCAGCGTTCTTTGAGAAACCTACTCAAATAATTGATGCTCTAGGCCTAAGCAAGCCTTCCCAAATCTCGGATGGCATAGATTACGCGTTTGTTTGTTTTTGGTCACGCTGGATAGCTGGCGCCACTTGTCCAATTGCCTGCTTTGGAGACGTCGTTTAGACTTGCCGTACACTTTTTAAAATACCGGACAGGCGAAAATGATCTATTCACTGCTGGAACTTACTCTGGCAACGACATGTATGACATGGCGTGAAAATTGCGGAGCAAAAAGCAAGCAGCTCGAAGTGCCCCGTGGCAGACGCAGACAATGGGGAGAGGCGAAAGCCGACGACGCGGCTCAGCCATGTCGCTGCTCCGTCGCTGATTGGCTAAACCACTCTCCGGCAAACGGGAAACGGCAGAAAATTGGGCCCCGGACCCTTTTTTGAACGCCAAAGAACGGCAGACGTGCGCAAAGCAAACAGCCGCGCACGGCTGCCTGAAAACGTCAAACGTCACGCGGCGAGGTACGCTTGCCGCTAGCGTGAAGCCGCCCTTACAGCGCAGACGTCAGTAGGTTCGAAACAAAAAGCGCTTTGTGCTGTGACTTTTCAAGTATGGCATGTAACTTTAACTACCACATTCCCTTGAGGTCGAGCAAGGTGTCAATATAGATTACTTAATTAGAGGAACAAAAGTGCATTGTTTATTAGACTGCCATAAAGTGAAGTCAGCATGGTAACAACAATTGGCGATAATTCGGCATGACACTAGTCCGATAAGTTTAAATGTGTAATGTTTATTGAATTCTTTGAAAATTATATAGTCCACAATGCACCCACAATAGAAAGTGCACTGTCCTTCAACCTACCAAGTGCCTTTATCCAAAGCAATTTGAAAACCAGGCTTATATAGTTCTGTGGTAAAATTCCAAGCTGCCACGCAAGACACTTGGGTTCAATTTTTGCTGAGTTCCTGATTGTTATACTTTTCAATCAAGTCAGTGGTACCGATGGTTTCACACCTGAATCACTAGTGCAAGTCTTCACCGTTCCGGAGTAGATATACAGTGTTAATCACCTGTGGCATATACCTGCGTATTGCGGCCTATGGTATAGGGGTATGTGCCACCCTTGTCGGTAGGAAAGGGCTCGACGGCACAGGCGACATGGTTTTCACGTAAATCATAGGATGACCAGCCAGACGTATTCGTCAAATCTTCTAAGACTCACCTACTATTTAAGGTGTACACCAAATTAAGGAGTCATTGACGATTTCACCCAGATTTGGGAGGATAGTTAGATAGCTAGATAGATAGATAGATAGATAGATTAATAGATAGATAGATAGATAGATAGATAGATAGATAGATAGATAGATAGATAGATAGATAGATAGATAGATAGATAGAAGCACTCAAATAGCCTATACACGCTCAAAATTCCTGCATTTTATTAAATGTTTCGCATTTAAACAAGCGCTTAAGCAACCAGCATAGATAATTGCAGCACCTTATAATCATAACGTGGCAGTAAGAAATTCATGTTGCCGTACATGTCCTAATTGTGTCTCCTTATCTAACAAATTGAAGGAGACGTTCAACTTCTTTGTTATTATCTCTGCGAAGATTTACATGAGCTAATGTAAGCCGCGTGCTATATCACGAATTCATGACACAGACATAGAAAAAATGAGGACGAGCGCCATATTTTCTGTGTCCTCGTCTTGAGTTCTCGCTATAGCATCTCGTCATGACCTACCAACAGGCCCAAGCCAGTACCCTTTTCATGTGAGTCCTCTGTCATAAGAAATGGCTGCTATAGAAAGCCTGAGCTCGAAATTGAAATAACACTCGAAACCCCGTCCTATACTACGCTTCTCGACCTAGTTTTACTTATTTGGAGCGCACGTCCTAACTTCGGGTGTGACTGGTCCACAAGTTCTTTACAAGCCGCCTTTGGCTAAGCTCCCCATTGAAGCGAGCTTTTTCGTCGGCCACAAAAGGGTATTACGAATTCGTACAAAGAGCAGACAAGCAACAAAGAATGTCCATCATCCCTGAATATTAAAGAATAGGAATGTTTATACTTTGCTACGTGTGCAAGTACCTCAGTATTTGCTGCATGGGCATGCGCTTTGCAACTTTGTTTCATTCATCTTGCAGCATAAATAGTAGAGGCGAACCTACTGGCAGAGTGTTGTCTTTATTTTATATAGATAGCAATCTTCGTTTACAAGTACCAGCTTTTTTGCAAGGATATAAAATTGACGCTCTAAAAGTAGGGACCGGACCGGCCTGTGATTCCGTGGTCATGCAAGTGCGTACGCCTGTGCGTACGCGTGTACTTTCAATTAAGGGCATCTGCACACTAAGCGCCTTTTAAAAGGAGGTAAACATTCATGCTGACCGCGTAAATGTCCCATTGGTTTGGCTGCCGTGTTACAGCTAGGTGTCGGATGACTGGAGATAAAATCACAGTAAAAGCGCACAGTATAAAATAATCGTGTGGTGTACCCTTAACATTACCCTCTGATCACGATAAATTGCCATTGAGTATCTATGAGTTGTCATTTTCAAGCGATGACCGGGTTAGGATGGCAAGGCAAGAGGGAAGAGTGATTTACCATGGAGTATACGACATGTCTTATTCAGTAGCATATCATCCTAGACAGATCGCACATTACTTTTCGAAGTGAGAGTGTCAGGTTTAAAAGCCTGGCCAATAAAATTGATTTTCGTACCATGATTGGTGTATTCCTCTTGATGAGCTACAGTGAAAATCACTTGGCTCTACTTCGTCTCGTACAAGCTGATGAACCCGCAATAAATGAAGCAAAAATTTTCGCTGAACATCTTTCATGTCTGTGCAGACAGACGTGAGTTACAATGCGTGCGGCTACCGAAATCCAAGCGCCCGAAATTTCAAGGTTATACAATAAGCACTTTTCAAACTGCGTGCCAGAAATGGCCGCATGACTTTAAGTGTTCTTTGAACCAGGAAGGTGCCCCTCACATTTCTACCATTTTTTTCGCGGCATGTCATATCTCGACTTATTAGTTTTTGTACAATAACTGGGGTAGTTTTATGATAACCACACACTTTTTTCTGTGGCAGACCAAGTGTCTTACATAATTGACCCACAACTGTTAAAGCCATTGCCTCAACGCTTGCGCTCCGGCATAATGCTCCATTATCAAATACAACAACTTTACCAAGAATGGGCGCACCTTTGGCGCATCGCCAATAGCAGCTGCTCCCACGGAAGAGAAGTTGAGCCATGCCTTGCTTCTAGGGGTGCAAGACGCCTATTTTCATTCTTTATAAGTGTTGCTTCTATGGGCAAGTTTGAGCTTGTACGTTTTACGTCTGTTTGTTATCCTGCACAACGATCAGACATAAGCTTTCCACTACATCTATGACACTAATCAACACGGTCATCGGTGTTTGTGCTCCTCTCGTTTCATAAAATTTGTATTGTGGCATTCCGAGTCGAACCAATTGATTTGCTAGCAATTGTATGAGTTACGTTAAAATTAAATATTCACAGCGAAGAAACCCGAGTGTCATATTAAACACTAATGCGCGCATTTAAGCTGACTGATATAGCGTACGGCTCATCTCCATTCCCGTTTTTCCCATTACTTCAAGAGTTGCCAAAAAAAATAACGCTAGGCCATGCTCCTAGAACTCCGCAAGGCCAACTATAACAAAAATACTAACCAACTAACCATTGTCATGTGCTGCCTATGGAATCCATTGAATCGCTGCCCTTCGGTTTACCTGGGCACCGCTGCAGAAACGTCTCGTGGGTCAGTGCAGCTTTCTGCTTCAGCCGTTTCGAAGCTCACAGCTTTGTTGTAACTCAGTAGCTCCTTTCAACTCGCGCCCCGCTGCGGTGGTCTAGTGGCTAAGGTACTCGGCTACTGACCCGCAGGTAGCGGGATCGAATCCCGGCTGCGGCGGCTGTATTTCCAATGGAAGCGTAAATGCTGTAGGCCCGTGTGCTCAGATTTGGGTGCACGTTAAAAAACCCCCGGCGGTCGAAATTTCCGGAGCCCTCCACTACGGCGTCTCTCATAATCATATGGTGGCTTTGGGACGTTAACCCCACATATCAATCAATCAATCCTTTCAACTCGCGAAGCATTGCTGTATTTTCACTGGACTGTGAAGAGCCCTATTACCCTGTGCACTGAGCGCATAGGCTGCATACACCGCCGCATATCCCCCACACACTGACACAGTGTGTGGAAAACATCGCATACGCTAGTCCGTGCTGGGTGAAAAAAAATGGCAGCCTCCTTGTGAAAATAGTCTATACTTGAGCGTACCTTGTTGCCGAATCCACGCTAACAGAGTATTGAATTCCAACAGTTGTTAATGGAGTATGAAACTTTGTGAGGCTGCCTTTAGAATATGTCTGCGCTTTGATGGTATGAAATCTCTTGTGAGTTGCGAACTTTTGAAGTTTGGCACCCTCAAATAATTTCTAGGATTTTTTAGTAGACAAGCATTCTCTCTTACTGAAAAAAGTGAACAAGTAAATAAATAAATTCAGACGAAATAAATGTAATGTTGCTGGTACTAGAGACGACAGCCAACGCTTAGACACAACCTAACAGCAAGACAAAATTAGTCAGCAATGGCGAACATTCTCCACTATTTCACCCACACCAAGTACTATTTAGCCAACATAACAGGCAGGAATAACCCTCATTAGGAGTCGACCAACATGAGCAATAGTAGCAGCCTTCAGGCACCCAACGTGCCCTACAGTTACCCAGTTCGCTCCATAGTTAGAGTTTACGTATCACCAAACAGTGGGAGCTCTAATTTATCTTACAATAGCCAACAAAAGTAATTGCTAGTTTAGGTGGTGTGCGAGCAAACTAAATAGCAAGGCTTATCCCAAACCATCATTACCGCTAAGGTTTACTTTCAGTGGAAATGGGTGTAGGCAAGGTCTCTCATTTCCCGTCAGCAGCCATTGGCATGCCCATTGAGCACTATCTGACAGGAAAATGTTGCTACTTACTCGCTGGCCGTAACCTCCTTGGTTTTAAAAAGGTTTAGCAAGCATTGGGCCACAGTTCCATGAATACAGTGAACTACAGGTTTTCCAGCTCACTTCAATCCAAGTGCCAGCCTAAATAATCTGCACGGCATTGAAATAATCTGAGCGCCAAGCTATTTAATCCACGTGTCAAACATTTAATCCAAGTGCTAATATATTTAATCCAAGCGCCAACTCACTCAGTCCACGTGCCATTGAGTTTAATCTAAGTGCCATCATAATTATTCCGATTGCCAATGACTTTAATTCAGGTGCCAGTCAGTTTCATCCATGCGCTAGAAACACACAGTTAGCCACTATATATAGTATTAATGTCAGAATAACGTAAACATGGCGTCACAGCAAGAACTTTTCCCTCGGCTATACTTGGTAGCGCTTTTGAAATGAAGCGCGCAGTGCGACTTCCCCTTAACATTTTGGTGTCATAGCTTCAATATAAAAAAACAGTCAGTAGTAATTGCGTGTATGGGTACTTAAATGTATTTGCTCATAGAGTCCATGTTAGTTTTTATTGCATTGCTACTGCTTCATTCTGGTTAACCATCTACACCATCGCATATGCATAGATTCGTGTCGTCTGCTGAGCAGACGGCGTTTGGCTACTTATGCGCTGAGGCTACCGCAGTCGTCTGCTCAGCCCAGGGAGAACAGTGACCGACAGATGATATCCATTCGTTCTTGAAATCAGAAACAACCACTTAAAAATACCAAACTTGCATTTATTCGGGTACATGTGGAAATAAGTTGTTATAAAAGTCTCAAAGCAAATACTCCGGTTTTCATGTAACAGACGATGCTTAGTGTAGCTGAAGCGTGTTTACTTGAAACGTGTGTTTTCATACGGGAACATTTGCAGACGAAGGGAGAGCTTTGCTTGAAGGCATGGCTGGACGCAAACGAGGATCGCACTTTAAGAACCCCGACGAACCTCGTCGAAAAAACAGCAGAGTATCAGTGGTCGACAGAGCTAGGATTGTGGACGTTTACAGGCGTGGCGGTGACTTAAAGCAACTGGCCGACGCTCTAGCCACCAACATTAAAACCGCAAGATCGATTGCCGCTACTGACAGAGGAACATCAAAGCATGGTGGGGGTTCAAAAAGGAACTTTGTAGATGACGGAGAGAATACTTTGAGACGAATTGTCGACGAAAACTGAACATTTACATTGAAGCAAATAAAGGAGGCCTTGGAGAAAGAAATGCCAGGAGTAACAATCAGTGCAAGCACAGTCGTATATGTATATGTATATGTATGTGTGTATGTATATGTATGTATGTGTACACACCCACACATACATATATATATATATATATATATATATATATATATATATATATATATGTGTGTGTGTGTGTGTGTGTGGGTGTGTGTATGGGTGTGGGCGTGCGTGCGTGTGTGTGTGTGTGTGTGTGTGTGTGTGTGTGTGTTTGTAGATATAGAGAGGGGGGAAAGAACAAATAATTTAGTGATTGCACTGAATCCGCAAGCTTCCAATGTGCGATGAGAGGCATAATGCCACGCAAAAAAAAACACGTACACAAAAAAAGAAAGCTAGGCCCAAGGTCAGTTGCGTGTTATTATCATTTTGTTTCCTCTGTGTTCGTTTCATCGCATTCGTCAAGTACGTCACAAAACTAACAAGCTAAACGAAAAATCAGTACTGGTCGTATCATTGGAGACATTTAACATTGTTTAAATAAAAAAATAAGAGCATACAATAATGTAAAATAAAACTTCTATTGCCACATCAGGATGATCAGTTTACGTTTATGTTCACTACAGAAAAAAAACATATTGAGATTATCTCTATTTCACAGTGCGTGCCACGCAACGGCTTCCTAATTTCTTGATTATGTAGCTGTCTTTGACCCATCCCTGCCCGCGACCATGCTTTTAATCTCTTAGTATGCGTTCCGGCACTCCAATAAACAAAGTGTGTCGTTCGCATTACATGACCTGTCCTGGTCATGTAATGTTGCAGTGTGTACCAAAGTCATTTACGAGCTTCAGTGACGGATAATGAATTTCATTTCAATGTAAAATATTCAGTAACACGTTCTTGCGTTTTTTTTTCGTTTTCATTAAATTTATTTTACCTGGGTCAAGCACTCATTATACAAACTTTCGCATAACAAAGCATAAGCACTCCAAACATGGCTTAAGCGAACCACGGCAGTAATCTTTTTCAGGATTACTATCGGCGAATACAAATAATAATGATTGATTCTACCTTTCGACCATTGTCTTTTATACTGTAGGAACTGCATTTCAATTGCACTGCCGTTTTTACGCCCCGTATTCTATTGTGCGTGGATTAAACTGGCTGGCACCTGAATTAAAGTCATTGGCAATTGGATTAAACACGGTGGCACTTGCATTAAACTCAATGGCACGCAGCCTGAGTGAATTGGCGCTTGGATTAAATATGTTGGCGCTTGGATTAAATGTTTGGCACATGGATTAAATATCTCGGCGTTCAGATTATTTCAATGGCGTGCAGATTATTTAGGCTGGCACTTGAATTAAAGTGAGCGGGAAAACCTATAGTATATACCATGAACTCGAGGTGATTAAAGGTTGGAAGTAGACCCGAAGCGCAAGCCGTGGGAAAGTGTGTGCGTGCCACTTCTCGTTTAATCCTTGAAATGGGTGCTGGATGGCGGTGCTTCTATATGAGGAATATATGATGAAAAGTTGCGAGATGGTGGTACTTGGAGTGTTGAATAGATGGACAAATGGACACACAGTCATATGCATGGATGGACGCATGAACGGATGCAGGGGCGGATGCATGGACGAACGCAGGGATGGACGCATGAACAGACGCACGCACGGAGGGGCGGATGGACGCATGGACGCTCAGATAGGCAGACGCATGGACGGACGGAAGCAAGAACGAATGAACGAACGAATGCTTTGCCCCACTGTCCATCATTCAATCCGTGAATATGCTGCCAATTTTTTTCGTAACATTTCCACATGCGGATATCTGCCCGAGGGCGGGTATGTGCCACTGGTATGCGGGTATGTGCCACAGGTTACGCACTACGACAACGGAGGACGCACAAGGCACGCCATAAGGAGCTTCGCCCCTAAATGGTTCTCCATAGAGTGGATCTCGCGATGTATCTGCTCCAGATCTGCCGATCTGCTCCAGATATGGTAATGGAACATGCAGAGAGCACTCACAATCCGCCAATGGAACAGACTTGCTCCGTATTGTGCAGAAGGAAGTATTACCGTAAGCGTTCCGAATTTGCCAATGGATGGCACCATTGGACGAGAAATCTCTCACCGGCACTTCCTTGAAGATCTAGATCCTGTGCCTATATATATACGTGGTGGCCGTTGAACAGTTGTTCAGCGCGAGCAGTCATTTTCTTTTAAATGCGAATCATTTCCAAGCAGGCTTCGGTGACTTTGAGTGTATCTATCGTCTATCTATCTATTTATCTATCTAGCCGCCTGCAACGTTTAGCTCTCCTGGCCGTTCCGATTATGGCATCGATACCAAACTTGGTATGTGATAACATGACTATATGAAGAACATATTTTACTAGTCATAACATGAAAATCATGACCTGTACGTCATGAATGTCATGACTTACATTTTATGATCCTGCAACTCTTGCGGTGGTTTCGTGCACATGGCATGTTGCAAAACGTCTATGGTATGACACGATTGCATGGCGAACACAAGTGACAGACAGTAACATGAAATTCGTGACACGCGTGTCATGTAACGATTTGACTACATGCCACGCTCATGATGCGCTCGCGGCCGTTTCGCTAGCGTCACATATACCAAATTTGGTATTACGGTACGTGAATTTTTGACGGAGGTGTGTGACTGGTGCAAACATGATAATCATTACATACGTGTCATGTAACAACATGACTACATGCCACGCTCATTATGCGATCGTGGCCTTTTCACTAGCTTCATATGTACCAAACTTCGTATTACGTGACACGAACGGGCGACATTGGTAAATGACACATCCAAACATGATAATCACGGCATGCGTGTCATGCAACAGCATGACTACATGCCACATTTATGATGCTGTTGTGACGTTTCGGTAGCTTCACAGACGCCGAATTCTCTATTAAGTGACGTCATTGGATGACGAAGGTATGCGACTGGTGGAACAATGATAATCATGCAACAATGATAATTATGAGATGCGTGTCATGTGAGAACATGACTACATGCCACAGTCAAGGCACCAATACATTTCGAAACGACGCGGTGCGCGTGCTCGCCGACGTTCATTTCGTCGCGTCACGCCGACATTGCCACGCCAGGCGCAGGTTCAGCCATATACTCACAAGTGCGCGCCGCGCTGCGTTGCTTTGACGGATGCGCGTTTCAGCGCGTACGGCGTCCTTCCGTCAGGAAAAGAGGGAGACGCAGTGTTGTCTGGGTAACACATCGGTGCGAACTTCACACCAGTTGCCGTCGAGCCGCGCCTACGGACGCTAGTCACGCCCGTCACGTCTGGCGTAAGACTACAGAGTGCTCCCGTCTTGCTAACGTAGCGTCACTATGCCCAGCGCACGCGCGCGTCAACGCTACATTGGAGTATAATTGGCCCTTCATGATGCGCTCGCGGCCGTTTTGCTAGCTCCACGTACACCAAATTGGGTGTCACGTGACATCAATGGATGACAAAATATATGACTGTGCAAAGATGATAATTCTGACACGCGTGTCATGTAAGAATATGACCACATACCACGCCAATAGCGTGCTCGCAGCTGTTTCAATAGCTCTACATATACTAATTTTGGGATCACGTGACATGAATAGATGACGAAATTAAACGACAGATTCAAACTTGATAATCATGACACAGAAGTCATCTGCGGCATCATTTACCTCTACCTCGCAACGTTGTGCTGATTTTAAAGTGATATATCATGCTTTCTTATTCGTGCTTCGCATATCACCCATTCTCACTGTTCGTGGGATCTGCCAATTTTTTTTTTCAAATAAGAAACTATCTAGCAGGCACTGCCTGCACCGGCGTAGCAAGGCAAAAAAGGGGGAGGTGGAGTATAGGCGAGGAAAGAGGGGACACGCATGCGCAAGAGGGGTGCAAACTTTGCAGGGAGGGATGCCTTGGAACGCGGGAAGTGAACGGATACCAGCAGACGCTACCTGCGTCGTGTTGCAAGACGAGAGAGGGTGAGAGGGAGGGGACGCTCATATCAACGCCGACTGAATTTCAAGGCCGAAAAGCTGCCGCAGTGACGTCAAAGGGTGGGGGCCCAGTTGCGCCGCGAACGCGGCGGAAAGCCTGTGTTTTGTTCACGTTTTAGGACAACCAACGCTCGCGCTCTCCCAGCTGCTGCGGCTTGATTGGGCCGAATAAAAGATGTGGGAAAAAAGCCTTACTGAACATGCTCAGTTGGGCAACTGGGCCCCCAACCTCTGACGTCACTGCGGCAGCCTTTCGGCCTTGAAACTTGGTCGGCGTTGCTCCTATGCTATAACGGTGGCCGCGCCTCACACCGGATTGAACTAGACCATAAAATCCATGTAAACTGTTCGCATAGAGTCGTAAGCTTACGCAAACACGCACGAAAATTGCACTAACCAGTACTTTGCAAAAAAATACGAACCATCTTCCCGAAAAAAACCCTGATGGAATGGGTGCGCAGTGCTGCGCACGGCAGCGCCCATTTTCTTGGTTGACCCAGTTGAACTGGTTGTTGACGCAGGTGCTGAATGAATGGTTTGAGGTGAAATTCGGTGTAGCGTTTACTCAAGTAAACGTTTGTTTGAAACGCAAAGGCACGAGAGGCGGGACGCGTTGAAGACGCTTGCTCTCAGCTTCCTTGGCTCGCGTCTCGTCGGTGTTACCCACGTGCGATCTTTTTTTCTCGAACGCGATCGGCGTGCTTGATTCGCTCCTCAGCGGTGCCACTGGCCTTGCACAGTCGATGCTTGCGTTTGGCTTCCCTGGTTCACACCGCGTCAGTGTTGTCGTCGCCTTTCGCGAACGCGATCAGCCTTGCTAACCGTCACCCCCGGAAAATCTTTTCAGGCCTGCGCCCAGCAATCTGACGTCATTTCCGGCCGGCCGACTCTCGGGGAAGCCGCAGCGGCAGCGAGCGCAGCGCGGGCGGCGGTGGTGACGGTTCGGCGGCGTGGTGTTGACGGTGTTTCGCGTTTGTTGCTTTCCGTTGTTGTTTTGCGGCAATTTCGTTTCCGTGCGTGATGCTGGAGTGATGCGACAATGCCGAATAAGTGTTGTGTACCCGGATGCACCGGCAACTACAAAACAGGAAAGAAGATACAAGTGTTTTCCTTCCCTAAAGACGCCGATGCTCTCAAACAATGGCTACGCGCCATTCCTAGGAAGGACTTCATGCCGACTTCGTGCACTAAGGTAAGAATTTGAGATGCTCCTGTTCTTAGCTTGTCGTTGCTTGTTCGGGTAGAAATCACCTATGATGGGAAATACTTGAGCGTGTGGCCGCCGGGCCTCGCGAAGCGCTGACGCCAGCAGTTGATGAGAATCGCCCAGAAAGGCACGTTCGCAGCAAGGATGGTCAGCTGCGCTTTGTTCACTAACAGTGCCGTGGTGTCGTCCATTCTTGCAAGCTCTCGGTGGAAGCGCTTCGTGGAGTGCGGTGACATCACGCTCCCGTGTTTCCTTTCATGTTGCTTGTACCGCTTAGCGCAGCGCTTTTATTTAGATGCTTGCGAAACGTAGGTAGACTTTGTTTTAGCTACACGGACTGTAAACACGGTCATGCAAACGGGAGCGCATTTTTTTCTTTTAAGAAGTGGCGTCTCAGACGTTCTTGAAACGTTTGTGCAGGTGTGCGCGGATCATTTCGACGCTTCATGCATCGAGAAGACGACATCGTACACGGATCCAAGGACAGGGAGAGTTATTGAAGTTGCACTCCCAGTACCACGGTTGCGTCCTGGATCTGTCCCAACGGTATTTCCCGGCTGTCCGTCCTACCTATCAGTACGAGACCAGAGCACGAGAGAAACCCCTGACGCCAAGAGGAGCCGACAAGAAGCCTCCCAACTCGCCCGTGCTGTAGAAGAGTCGCTGGCGTCATATGAAGCGGAGCAAGAACGAGACCGGTTTTCGTCCCTCGAAGAACTAAGGGCTCGCCTGCAAGGGGTGTCAGTGTCTCCGAAGTGGACTGTGATACATAAAGAAGAGTGCTCCATGTTTTTGAACATTATCGACTATCGTGAACCTTGTTTGAATGCGTCATTGACCGTATTTGCAAACCTTGAAGTCTTTGCCTGCTATCAAGGTTCACCAATCAAGAACCTTGGTAGCGCTGTTGTACCAGACTCAGTTCAAAAAGTAAGTTCCTTGTTGGAAATTTTGAACAACCTGTCGATGCTGTCTGAGGAGCGCTGCACTTATCGCCACCTGGCTCAAGCAATACATTTCCTTCTGGACAAATTGGAAGCCAGCATTGATGAAGGCAAGAAAGAGACGGTGAACTTTATGAAGAAGCAGCTACTACTCCTTTCTGCAAAGCGCATTCAGTATAGCGCACAGGTGATGGTCTTTGCATGCATCTTGCGTACAATATCACCACATGCCTACAAGTTCCTGAGAAGCACAGGTGCACTAACTTTGCCCCACCCAAGCACTATTAGAAATTTGTGCTCGTCTATTCAAATGTGCCCACAAGTTGATTCTTCTGACGACACTTTCCTTCAGTATGTGTCTCAGAGTTTCAAACATCTGCAGGCACATGAACACACTGTGACGCTGATGCTTGACGAGATTTATATCAAACCTTGTTTAGATTACAAAGGTGGGAACATATGTGGTGCAGCAGTTAACTCCAACGAAGCGGCCACATCGGTGCACGTGTTTATGATACAAAGTTTGCTGAGCGCATTCAAGGAGGTGGCGCACATTCTTCCGGTAAAAGCCTTACAGGGTGAAGATCTTCATTGCATGCTGAAGAAGGTGATCTTGGGCTTAGAAGAAATTGGATACAGGGTCATAGCCGTTGTCTGTGACAATAACTCGCTGAACAGGAAGGCAATGAAGATGTTTCTGCCAGAACCAAAGCTTAGCCCTGTTTACCCGCATCCGGCAGATCCGGATCGGCCGTTATTTTACGTGGTGGATGCTGTGCATCTATTTAAATGCATAAGAAATAACTGGTTCAACCAGAAAAATGCTGGAACTTGCTTTTTCTACCCACGCTTCGAGCTTTCGAACAATGAAGTTTATCCCGAATGCAAGATGACTGCTTCAATTAAGCATTTGAGAGATTTGCATAAAGAGGAGTCACCCCTGCTTCTGAAGTCTGGGTATGGCTTGACGTCAAAAGCTCTAAATCCAAGCAGCTTTGAACGACAGGACGTCAAACTCGTACTGCAGGTTTTTAATCCGCACGTAGCCGAAGCCCTGGCCGCTCGCAAGGGTCATACTGATTTTCAACATGCTACAGCAACCGCCGAGTTCATCAAAATAATTCTTCGTTGGTGGAGCATTGTCAATGTAAAGACACCTAGTAAGGGCTTCCATCACCGTAATGTTTACGAAGAGCCCATGTCAAACCACACAGATGACCCAAAGGCAAGCTTTCTAAGCGCTTTTATCACATGGCTCGATGTGTGGGAATTTTATAGGCACGACACCGGAGTACTTACCCAGGAGACATTGAGTGCCTTGAGGCTCTCTGCTCAATCCCTTTTGGCATTGGTGAAGTACTGCGTTAGTGAGCTTCACTTTAAGTATATTCTGCTAGGGAAAGTCCTGACGGATACCCTCGAGAGTCGCTTTGGACAGTACAGGCAGATGGCTGGTGGGCGGTATCACATATCTGTTCGCCAGCTTTGCGAAACCGAGGGAAGGATTCGCCTTCAAAATGCCCTTCCAAGGATGAGCAACGATGATCTCAGAGGCATCGAAGAGACGGACAGTGTCAGGGATGCGGGCACTTCTTTTAGTGTTCATGTTAGCGATGCTGACCTTGATGAGCTCAGAGCACAAATGCCGGTGATTGGTTATGTTGGTGGGTATTGTGCACACGCTGCAATGAAAGTTCTCAAGTGTGAAAGCTGCCAGAGGCAGTTGGTCGTTACCCGAAATACGGCCGAAACAGGAGAGGACACCCATTCTTTAATCGCATAACTGGATCGGGGTGGCCTCAAATTTCCTTCTGCTCTTGTAATCACAGTAGTTATGTACACGGAGGTTGTAGTTAGAAAGCTCATGACGGAAAGTACCTCTACCCAGTTTCTCCATGGGCCGAACCAAAAGAATGTCGTTCGGCAACTTACACTGGACTCTCTGCCAAGGCTTGAGGACATAGATACGTGTGAAAACGGGCACACCTACGATCTCCTCATCACATTGGTTGCAAACTGTGCAGCAAATATAATGCTCAACAACTTGTGCAAGCAAAGGAACGATCTTTTACGCATTGAAAAAGATCAGAAGGCGAAAAATAGAAAGGCCCGAATTTTTCTTGGAAAGTAATTTTCCAAGCGTCGCGTCTTTCTCTTCACATTTATTCTTGTGAAACTGCACAGAGTGTACTTGATTGCATGTCATGACTTGATTTCCTTGGTATACTTCTGCCTTATGTAAAATGAGCCTTGTTTCCAGTTTTGTATCTCTTTACAAGTTGTTAGCTTTTAAAAGTGCTGTACTTTTTTCTTTTTTTTAACTCGGACTGCCTCGGTGCCTACTGTAGCAGTTGTACAGTCCGTTTTGGTACCTAAGCTGTGTACACTTTCCTTGTGCACTCTGTGTACAGACATGTTGTGCACTGTGATTTGTTTTTTCTTGAATTTTTGTTTGATTTTTTCCCTAGGACATGCACCTACCTGTGGCAGTACAATTACTTTTCTTTCTGTCATTTATCATGCTGTGGACCACAATTTAGTGACCAGTGTTCTTATGTATTGTATTTTTTGGCAAGTGTTTGAACCTGATACCTTGTGTTGCTACTGCTACTATGATAAACGAATAGTATGTTTTCCTCTAACCTACAATTTAAATGAAAGTGTGCTTTTTCTGTTCCAAAGCTCGGAGATGTTTTTGCTGTTACAATCTGTTTTGTTTTGAGTTTTATGTGGCAAGATATTGTGTTTTGTACTTTTGGCATATTTTCAGCATTAAGGGCAACATTTTGTGTTGCCTGTCGTCTGCCTGGACCGAGAACAATGCGCACTGTGATATTTGTACAGACGGCGTCTGGCTGTGATAAATAAATATGCATTATTCCATTCACGATATTCATTATTTCTTGATACCTTGATAAGTTCTCCAACCGCGGTGGCTCAGTGGCTAAGGCGTAGCGCTGCTGAGCACTAGGGCGCGGTTTCGATACCCGGCTGCGGCGGCCGCATTTCCGATGGAGGCGAAAAGCAAAAACGCCCGTGTGTACGAGATTTCGGCACACAATAAAGATTTCCAGGTAGTCAAACTTGATCCTGAGCCCTCCCCTACGGCGCGCTTCATCGCCTGCGTTGCGTCGGCGCGTTAAACCATACAATCAATCGATACCTTGATAAATCGTGCGGACATGGTGTCAAGGCACCTCGCCCGAGTCGGTAGGCGTGAAGGGCGCTCGCGGCAAGCGCTCGCGGCTGGCGCAGCCACCCAGCGAAGGGCGGCCGGCCAGCCGGCGCGATGTGACGTCGTCGACGTCACATCACGTGACGCGCAGGCCTGAAAAGCTTCCGGGGGTGACGTGCTAACCCTCACCATACTGGAGACAGCTGGGAAAGATACGTGTACACACCGGGAAGAACGCCGTGATGGCGTCCCGCCTGTCTCCGCGATTGCGCCGCAAGCAGCGGTGTGCTGTCCGCATTGGCGGCGCTATGAGATTCTCGAGGTGCACGCACGCTCCGTCTCGGGGCTACTTCTCACCCACAGATGGAGGGTTGGGGCGCGGTTGAGGTGATGCCCACGTGAGGAGTGTGTTTGAGCGTTGTGAGTGGTGGAGAGGGTGAAACGAGAGAGAGTTGAGACGCGGTGGGTGCGCGGTAGGCGAGAGAGAGAAACGTCACTGCGTGCTGCTAGGAGAGCGTGAGCTCCTTGGCATTGCTCCAACAGCTGCGCCGAGGGGAGCGGTGCGGATGGAGGGACAGCGTCACACAGGATAGTCAAAGAGCTGCTTCACATCTAATATGCGTCAGTCCACCTCGGTGTAAGAGCGGCTAGGGTGCTCGGCAGCTGACCTGAATGTCGCAGGACACGACCCAGGCCGTGGCGTTCGCATTCGATGAAGGTGAAGTGGGAGATGCTAGTGATGTGAGTGCACGGTAAAAACACCAGATGCCCAAAATTTACGGAATGTTCAGCAACGATGGCTATGGAAGAATTCTCGTAGTGCGAGACGAAATAAGGAAACAAGAAGGGATAGACGCACAGGAGGGAGTGCCACTTTCAACACATTTTATCGATTGTGAATGTGGGAAGGATTACTATAGTCAGTCACATCAATATAGAAAGATTTTAGCCCTGAATTTTCATGAGCTTCCTTGAAGCCTAGAATACTGTCGGAAATTTTGAATAAAAAGCCTTCTCAATTGATGTGACTGACCTACACTATTTCCTCCCCCATCGACCATTGCTAAAATATGTTAAATGTAGCGCTGTTTCCTGTCCGTATATCCCTTCCTGATTCTGTATTTCTCCTCGCCACAAACATTCTTGCAAGCGCAACCTTAACAAGCCCGCACGCAGTGCAACTCTCGTGGTCTTTGGGCGTAAAAACCCAGATAATATTCATATTATGATTCCACAGATAGGCTACATTTGCACTCACAACAAAATAACTCCTATCCTTTTTCTGCCAAACCAGATTTCCTCACTGTCGGCTTTTTTTGCATCTAAATATAGCGAACATTTTGTTTATTCCGCGGGATCCTAGGGCTCCACTCAGTGGCGGAATACGCGAAGAAAGGGACTCGTCTTCCCTTATCAGAACAAAAGATGGACAGCCGTCTTCCTTCTCCACTTCCATGGTGAAGCTGGGCTGGCCAGCCAAGCGCTGCCCTATTCAGATGCCATCGTTCTGGCTTGTTCGCTTCCCTACGCTGCCCGCTGCATATGTATGCGCACTACAACAATACATCAACATTGATCTATGCGGACGTTCCGCATCGAGATTCAGCGCCTATCGCCCGGTACGCTGTGTCAGGTCGAGCATCTTCGTTTTAACACGCACATACAAATGCACGCAAACCGAAAAAAAAGGCGCTTTGTTCGCCCATACGAGCTATAGACGGGTACAGCGTGCCGAAGAGAGCGGCACTGAATGGATTCATCGGCCGAATGCTGCCATGGAGGCGAGACCTATCGAATGCGCTGGATTTACGGCTGGCCTGGACAACAGTGAAACCTACGTGGCAGAGAGAAAAGGAAAACAATGATAAGCAGGGCAAGTAAACACATGAAGCGAGGACAGCGTGCTGACTCGATACATTTGCAACGCGTTGATTGAAAGGCGAGATTTCCGCCTTTCTTCGGCCATTCCGTTCCCGGCATGGCGCTGAAAGCGTGAACTTGCGCATTGGCTATGGGGGTGGAGGCCGGAAACGAATGTCGATGCGTTCGGTTTGTGTGTGACTTAGGGCTACGCGGAAAGAGAGGTGCGCAGCGGTTGTATTCGGCTATCTCCGATGCTTGAACGACGCTCGTTATTCGAACGCACGGTGCTTTTATGGCCAGAGACAATGAACGCGCCACGTAACGATCGCCATGAGAAACCAACGCGCAGTAGGTTTGGAGGAACGATCGCGCTGCAGTGGTAAAAAAACGCAGAAAGGGCACAGAAGAACAGATCTGAAAGGCAACGCCCACACCAGCAAGATGAACAAAACAAGTAAGAGAATGAAGAAAACAAGTTTGCTGAGTCGAGCAGCTGTATAAACTTTCCATATCGCTCCTCTGGGGAGCACATTTGTATATGGCGGGGCCTCTTTTAGACATACGTATTTCCGTTTCTGTTTGAATCATCACTCTTTCACTGTTGCCCTGTGTACTGTTTTTAATGATATACAGTTGAAGCTCAACAACTCTCCGTGCGCGTAAAATGATACCAAGAGAGAGAGATAGGAGCGGAGTAAGTGTGTACGCACCGAATACACAAACAACACCGGCGAATGACGCTGCCTCAGAAATTTCTGCCTTCTTAATTTTGTGCCTAGTTCTCTTCGTGCTGTTGGTGCAACTTTAGTGAGAGCGGGGCCTGATAAACGAGAACACGAGCTACGAATGACAGCGAGTTCTGATCGTGATGAAATGAAGAGATAGTTCTATGAATGACATTGTATATAAGCGAGGGAAGAAACAGCAGCGTATGGCAAATTTTTATGTTTAAAAAATATTTTCACGATTTAGAGTACTTTGTACTCGACTACAGGTGAGCATTAAGCCGTCCCATTATATGTGAAACAAAGAGGCAGTGTTTAAGGTTACTGATAAACTTTTTTTTTGAATTCTAAACAGCCGCTGTCTTGTCGCTGGTGTGAAACTCAAAGCAATCGACGAATTGACGAATTGATTTGCATAACGAGATGCGAAAAGTGAGCTCGATTTTAGATTTCCCTTCTTCTTTCATGTTGTTTACGTAACTTCTCGTTTTTTATTGTATTTTTTTTACATTTCATCTTTCTTACCTACAGGCCAAACATTTTCTATTCCCTTTATTGTATCTATGAAAATATGTTTTATGCAATGTCATTAGGTACGAGTGCTAACAACGTTTGTAAAGCCTCAAAGGAGTTTTTTTTATATCAACATGAAGATAGAAATTCGCGTTGTTGTTGAAAAATCATACAAAGAACGCGCGCAACGGGAGCTTTACACGCCATAGAAGCTAGAAAAGAAAGAAGACGAATCTAGTATGCGGAAACTAAAGCATCTTGTGTGCTTTGAAAAGTTGTAGCCAAGATGATGCGAGAACAGTGAGTGCTCTACGGTGGCAGTTGAAAATCGAGAAAAATGAACTACTAACGTGAAAAGTAGTAACGTGGAATATGCGGACAAACGAAAAGTCAGTTGGTTTATATCGGCGCTATAGAAAATTCAGAAGTAAACACAAAGTATACACATGTAATACACACCGTTGAGATTGGTTCTGAAATGCGAAAAAAAAGGAAGTTGGCGAGAGGTTCCGAGAAGCACGAGTAACGATCATGCGTGCTCATGACTTATCAAACTCACCACTTTCCCGGCTCGGCAGCAGCATGCATTAAACATGAACTTCGCGACGCATAGACGTTAGAGTGCTGATGGAGCAACTTCTTCCCCCCCCCTTTCCCCCAGGCTTTCTTGCGCTGCCTTCATTGTGAACTGCCTAGCAGGGATAACATTTTTGGCATCGTCTCTCCTACATCCATGCCCCGGAGTGTGCTGAGTATGAGTCGTGCTTCAGGAAAGGTAAGCATTTTTATTGTTCGACAAGAATCAATGGGAGATATATAAAAAGCTTTGAACACAAGAAAGGAAGGAGGCATGATAAAGAGCAAATGTAGGGTTGTTATGCAGTCTAGAATAAATTCTGTGTAGACGTACTCTGAAGAAAAGGATTGGGCAGCTTGGCAGAAAGAGACAGTGAAGGGGAGCATAAACACTAATTAGCAGTCATCATTGACAGGAGATCTCGATCAGTTTGTAACTCTTGCTGCAAGTCAGTTGTCTTCTAGGGTTTTAAAAGTGCCTTGGTCGTCATAAGCTTTGATGCATTCTCAGCACGAACTTTCAAAGTCGTGTCAGCAAACATCGCTCCATGACCAAGATAAGCTAGTGAATTTCTTTGCCCTCTGTATCCAGCAGCTGCATAGACAGACTGGCCGTGAGAGGTGCCGCTTCGTTGCGATCAAAGAAAGCCGAACTTTGCCTTAGCTCTCAGTGGCTCATCAAATATAAGTAATTTTATTGCGGTAGAAATTATATGGACACTCTCGGCGTCCCCAACCCCGTCATTTCTAGCAGTATGTCAAAATCGATAAAATCACCCACCAGATCACCAAGTTGAATGCATTTGTAACAAAACATGCAATCACCAATGACAAATATCACAGAAGCTGAGAGATGGTAAACCAGCTATCTCCGTCACACGAAGGATGCATGCGGTAAGATTGCGCAAGATCTGCTGTCGGTGACCCTTCAGATTGAGAGAAAGTTCTTCTGTTTTTCGCCTTCGGATACGGCGCGGAATACACAAATAGACGGATCAAAAACTTTCCGTGCTCTCAACGCGTCGCGTTTAGAGGACTGACAGCACAAAAACCACTCGAGTCCCAGAAATGGTCGTATTACCTAAAACAAGTGTCTTGTTTACTGACTTGAGATTGGTTCTAAAAGAGTTGGTTACCAACCATATTTTGTATACCTGTTCAAGTAGTTGTTATTCTATTCATCACTGTACCACTGTGAGGAAACTGTATGTTTTCTGATACTAACGAGAATGAACTACGGGCTCGAGGGAGATTGTCTAGAAAATGTAGCGACGAGGAGGAACGAAAGAGAAGGCATTGAGTTTAATCAAGCACACGGCCGGTTAGTTACGCCACGCTAAGGAACTGGGAAAGGGAAGTATAAAGATGAAAAAAATGTAGCAGTTCTAGTAACAGAAACGTTCATCGGTGCGCCAAATCTATGTGTCGGGAACAAAAAAGTTTACACGTGCCGTCTTGTTTAATGACGTTCTCTTTTTGGTAATCCCGATTATCCTGCATTGGTAAACTGTTGAACTGCAATAGGGGTCCTGCAATATCTAAGGGGTCATACAGCACTTCAACATGGTAACAAAGTATTGAGCAAATCCCAAGTACAACGGTAATCGATGTCATACAAAGCATGCGGAGCATGCTTGGCAAAACATCAGTTACCACATGCCAAGCATGCGGTGACCGATGTCCTTGCACCATAGTCACTACATGCCATGATGCCAAGGTGCCAAAATATTACACCATGGTCACCGCATGCAAAGCATGTGGGGACCATTGCATTATTTTCTTGAGGGGCACGTTAAAATGATGCTATACGTTTGTACTTATGTTATGCACGCCGACATGTATGTTGAACGTTTGCACAGGTTGCGTATAACCAGTTGTTTACAGTTGCGTAACACCGTGGGCTCAGACTTGGGTGGGCGTTAAAGAACCCCAGGTGGTCGAAATTTGCTAAGCCCTCCCCTGTGGCGTTTCTCATAATCTAAGGCGTGGGTTTGGGATGTTACACCCCACATATTATCATCATAAAGCTGTGTAACACTTGCAAGAGCAACATTGGCATTACCGACAGTGGAAGTGGTATATAAGCTGCAATCGGGCGCTTCCTCTTGCGAGGAAGGATGCCCTTTATGGTTCTACGTAGACCGACTTCAGTCAATGACGATTAACTACAACTGGCGTTAACCCGATGTTATGCCTGTATAATACGAGTATCTTTGTAATGTTTACGAAATTAGAATGCCAATACTACCACCAATATTTTCGTTTCAGAGATGATGCGGCTACATTGGGCCTTTTTCCGGAGAATTTACGAGACTTGCGGTGGCTCTCTGGCAGAATACTTCATTGCCACGCAGATTTATTAGATTCTATTCCTGCTGCGACGATAAAATTTATTCTTAGCATTCATCGGGTCAACGCTGCCTAAATCGGTTTTTAGGAATGCAGCTCTTTGGCCACATTTCTTTCGGTAACAGGCTGGGAAAGAGAAGCGAGGTTGAGGCCATGGCAAGTTTGCTCATGAACACGGGCATCGGATAAACAACGTAGGTCGACGAAGAAAAATAGCCCCGAGTCACGCAGCCCTCAGTAAATAGGTGCGGCTCTGAGCGAGTGCGTGAATTTCTTTGTTGGAATAAAACACATGCAATCTAAATAAAATTTTACCTTACATACAAAGCACTTCACACCTGATGTGGTTTTACACCTTCGTTCTTCTAAATTAAAACATTGAATGACCGTAGCAATCAACACGGTCTTGCGATAGCGGAAGTTAGGGCTTAGCTGCATCACTGCTTTACTACCAGCCGTCGTTTACATGGGCAGCAAAGTCGCTATGCACGTTCCGTATAGCTTACAGGCCTCATAATGTATGAGGTCCATGGGACGGCTTTATGCTCCCCAGTAGTAGAGTACCTCGTACTCCAAACTAATAACATCTTTTTCTAAAATCACTATGGGCTGCACGGCTTCCTGCTCTCTCTTAAAAGAGTACCAAGTACTCTAAATCGTTGAACAGTCTTTCTATACACATGTTGTGATTGGTACAATGTTGCTGGCCAACAGCAGAGTGCGTCGCACTCCAAACAGTCGGAGATTGACCGGCACACAGTCTCAAGCAGGCGTCCTGCTGCTAGGCACCCACTGTGTGCTCTTCCATGAGAAAGTATGCCGTACACATACCAGTTTCGTGAGCTGTTGGCACTACTCGCGAAGGTGCTGGCACCTTCAGCCAATCATGATGGAGCGCACTACATATTTCTATTCTTACGCGATGTAACTTCCGTCAATTTGACAGAAGAGAAAACATGTGCACTACACTGATTATTTTTTACTTTAACAACTGTATTCCCAGCTGCTATCGCAGCCTGCTGTTACGAGGAGCGTCTTACAAATTGTGAGCTCATAGACGTATCGTGGTCTTGGCGCATGGGATCTACGGTTTCAATTTTAGCTTTGCATATTGCGAAATATAAAATAAACATCGTGATCACAAATAAATAAGTTGATTGGTAGCGTTGGTGTGATGCAACAAATATTCATAAGAGCATGAGAATATATTTATATAGCTACTCGAGGGAATCATGTTTGTACATGTTCCTGTCACCGTCTCTTATGTTCGGAGCACCTTAGTCGTGTCGCCCATCCATACATCCCTTGTTGCGCGATCATGCTCACACAAAAGCCATCAACACACGCGATTACGAAGCTCGCACACAATGCTGAAAACTGGGTTAGAGGGAACGAACAAAGTCATAAGTAACGTAACTAACAGAATGACCAAGAAGCAATCACAACAAATATAAGAAAAAGCTAATAAGCTTTTAGAAAGCTGCGGCTTACTCCGAAGCCGTGCAAGAGCGGGTGCAACAGGCTCATCAATGAGCGAATGGCCTTCCCCTTTCGTTTCACCGGTGCTGCACCGCTACATCTGATGAGAGAAACTAGCTGAAAGAACTCGCTGCATGCGACAGGTATGTGAACTGGTGTGACGAGCAGGAAGACGATAAAGCGCAGCAAAAATAGCGAACGTGTCGCACACCGAGTGCGCAAATTTTCATGATCACATTCTACTGGTTAAGAGGAAACCCTCTACGCTTACTTCAACTGTTGGATTCGTAAGAGTTCAGTAAACAGAGATGTGGGAACTCTATAGACATACAGAAAACGCTGTGTGTCTGTGCTACGCGTGGACACTCGGAATTTTCAGGTGTAGAGCTTCCACGCGTCTTGTCTTACGTCTTTGGTGGCGAAGCTCCTTAAGCTTGATGCCTGTTTTTTGGCGCTGTGCGCCGTAGCCACACTGTAAGCAGAAACTATCCGAGTAAGGGGTTTTTGCGGCTCATGACCTCAGAAAACTCTCTTGCGTTTAAAATTACTACCTCGTGTAGGAGTAAAAGATGGTACATGACATAGTTTTACCACCACCTCTCAGGCAAGTAGTAAAAGGATGTCAAAATCCATTTTTACCATGTAGGGAGTTTTCTACCACGTGATTTTCAACCTGCGTTTCAGAGTTTATTACCACGTGACTGCAAGGTGCAGCTGCTTCGGTGGCTTTTGCCCCATACCCCCATCATGACGCTCTCAGTGAATCATAAAGGTACGCGAGGACCACAGATATATATATATATATATATATATATATATATATATATATATATATATATATATGTGTTGGCATCGACGTGCCTCAGGACTGACCTCGCGTCAACGCACTTTCACTGGAACTTGGGGCAGCATAAGCACAACAAGCGAGAAGAGCATTCTGTGAACGAAAAAGAAAAAAGAGACAGGGGATCTCAAAAGAAGAAAAAAAGAAAGAAAACCTGCTGTGGGAAGTTGTCCTGCATATTTTCGCAAATTGTTGGCCTTAGCTCGGCGGTGGTGCCTTGGAGACAGACGGTGCAAGAAGCTCGGTATCTGTGTGCCTGGTTGAGCTGATGGATCTCAAGTCTTTCCTACATCGTCAAACGACAGTGCGCTTCCGAGCGCCTCCCAACCTGCACGTCGCGGATATCTCCCTTCCGAGCCGAATCGCGAATATCTGTCAGTGGTAACAAAATTAATCTGGTGTCATCGTCCGTGCATGCCTACTGGAGAAGCAATAAGTGAAATGCTTCACTCTGTCACAGTAGGCGATGCCTGCGTGAGTAAAGTGCTGCCCGAATCGCCCACCTCATGCACCAACTGTTCTAAAACATGTAGCGCGAAGCCGATACGAGGCAGACGGAACCAGCAAGCGGCTGCCGGTGAGCACGAAGAAAACCTGGACGGTGGTCTTCCGTTGGAAGTATGCATACACCGCCCCGTTCCCGTAAGATAGCAGTCACGTGTTCACTTGTGTCTGAAATGACGACGAAATTCGCACAGGATATGTGTTCTGTGATCGCCAGCTGTGTTTCATCGGATAGCGGTGCTCCTCGAAAAGGCCTAGTACGCCGTCGGTAAGGAGCTTGCGTGCAGGCGTACACCGCTCCTCTACGCTCATTGTAATGAATACGTGCTGCTACTGTGTTTGTGCACCGTCGCTCATTGAAAATCATTGATCCACCATGGTTTGTGCGTACTTATGTATATTTTATGGACTTGTGGATCAGCAGTGCCAACACGCGTGGGGCCATGAGCCCGGTGTGCCAAGTAATGATTGGATATTCAAAAAGATGAGATTGGGTAGATTTATAATAAAAGGTCGGTGTGACATTTAGTTCCCTGCGGCCCACCTTAAGTTTACGCTTGCACCTTCGACCGTTGTTGGTAATCAATGCAAAAAAAGAGCTCTCCTACCGGTCCTACAGGGCCAGTCAAAAAGTCGTGCCTATATATACCAAAGTGTAGTTGAGCAACGCGTGCAGTCTGTTCGCGTGGTGTATTATTCTGCATTTGTTGTGTGTGCGTGTTTGTCTGTGTGTACATCTATGTGTCACCAATTCTGCCCTTTGAGACACAATAAATTCAATCAATTCTGCTATTTAATAAATTAGTCGATTCTGGGCGAATGCACCCGTCAATTTTTATTTTTTTACCACAAGAAATAACTCCCAGAAATCACCTCAAAAACCTTGTGAAGGCAGTAAAAATTTACTCCCTCTATACTCGCTCAAAACCTCACTGGGGTAAATAATTACGACTCTCCCTACGTTCAAAAACTCAGTTAGCACGAGAGCAAATTTTTACTTCAATAGTAGGTAGTAAAAAAAAACCCAGGAGAGGTAGTGCGCTAGAGGACAAATGGTTTACCCAGATTTTGAGCTTATTTCGAAAGACGAAGTGTGTTTTGAATAGGAGCTACTTCTGCTAACTCCGGCGTATTTCAGTTGTAATTTAAGTCTGTTGATCAGTTTTCGCTGCTCCCTTGGAGGGGATGGAGGTAGACCACACCGGGTGCCTGCCGGCACCAGCGGCGTCAGCGGCGGCCGCCTCCAGGAAACGGATGGGACAAGCGAGTGACAGCGACAGTGAAGTAACTCATGCTTACAATCTCAGCAGTGAGGACTTTTCGGATGACGGTTTTCAACCTGTGCTGATCCGCAAAGCGAAGAGGAGGAACATGAGGACATCCTCATTCTCAACTATTCAAACTGTAAGTGAAGCGCCAAAATCGAACATCTATACCATCCTGTTTCTGCCTGCACTTCCTACCGTCAGCATGAAACGCCTTAACAGACAGTCTGTGTGGAGGTCTCTGGAAACGTTCGTGCCAAATGAGATCATGGACATAAGAGTGAACGCCAGAAAGAATATACTGGCTGTGGACGTTTTGCACGCAAGTGCGTTGGGCGTTCTGCGCAGTGTAACTGACTTGGACGGCAACCAGGTGCGCTCTCATGTTCCCTTGGGATGTGATGTAGTAACCGGTGTGATCTACGACATAGATGTGGCTATTTCCAATAATGACTTACAATTTCTTGTCAAGTCAACAACTGATACTCCAATTGTTTATGTCACCCGGCTAGGCAAGTCCGCTGTGTGAAGATTGCGTTTAAGAGCACATCACTCCCCTCTCATGTGAAGGTGGGGTACTTCAGACATGCTGTGCGGCCTTCCATTCCAAAGCCTCTCCAGTGCCGTAAATGCATGAAACTTGGACATGTGAGCAGCGTCTGTGAGAATTCGGTGGTATGCCACCGCTGGGCCGAGCCCCATGAAGCGGATAAGTGCGTCGCAACTGTCAAGAAATGTTCTAATTGCAATGGCTCCCATGAAGCCACATCGAAGGACTGCCCGCGGATTCAGAAGGAAATTACCATTTTGAAAGAGATGGTGCGCGATCACTCATCTCATCGAGAAGCCGCAGCTAAAGTCAGAAGGCGTCGTTCACGTCAACGTCAGTCTTCAAGGACGCCCGCTACCTCCTCGACACGTTTGCGAGATCCCTCATCAGTACCACGTCCTTTGCCTCCCAGACCACATTCCGTGGGAAAGGCTGTAAAGGACAAAGCCAGTCAGCATACCCTAACTGCGACAGAGTGGCCTGCACTTCAAAGGGAAGCAGCATCAAGCGAACCGAAGGAGTTTCATGACGGCCAGTCCGCGATCCTGGTTCGAGATCTTTCCAACCAAGACAAGCAAGTGACTGCCATTGTGCAATCATTAATTGCAACGATTCGCACGCTACTGAGCAGCATACACTCTCCGTCTGCTAAGAGTGCACTGTAAATACTGGATGCACTGAATCCAGTTCTTGCTAACTTCGTACAAGCACAATGGCTCAACAAAATCTCATCTTCCGCACTGAAGTTAAAAGTGCGTCGATTTTTCAGTGGAATGCCAGAGGCATGAAGTCCCGTATCTTGGACTTTCGCCAATTTGTCCGGGCCAATCAATTCCCTATACTTGTCATATGTGAACCAAACTTATCAACGCCTTATAGATTGTCCGGTTATGAAGCTTTTTGTTGAGCCGCTTGCGAAGAACGAAGCAAAGTAATTGTTTACATTCGCACAAACTTGACTTATCTTTCGCACCCAATAAGTTTAAATTACGACAATCAGTACGTGTGTCTTCGTGTAAAGAAGAATGCAGTTTCTTTCACGCTTATTGGTGGATATATATCTCCGTCATCGCGATTTGACTGCAACAGATTAAAAGACATCCTAATGAGGACCGATGGGTCTTGGATCATCACCGGTGACTTCAACGCCCATCACATGCTTTGGGGGAGCACTAGGATGAATGCCAGGGGCCGAAACATTGTTACATTCGCTTCTCATTACAACCTTTCCATTATGAACGATGGTACCCCCACGTATCTGCGGGGTCTCACGTATGGCAGTTGCCTTGACCTGACATTGGTGCCAGGGTGCTTCTATCACAAAGTTAAATGGTTTTGTGATATTGAGACTCATGGGAGTGATCACATACCCACCTACGTGAAGATCGATGGTATCATAAAAAAATCCTCTTCCGGTGTTGTAATTGGCACTGACTGGTCAATGTTTACATCGCGTGTTGAGGACGCTTGCCAAGAAGGCCTCGCCTGCAGCCTGGAAAATACCATAGCGGGAGGTATGCAAGCGTCGAAATGTAAATTACCATTTTCGTCTAAAAAAACACAGTTTGACATCGAACTGGAAAGATTACGAGCTATACGAAGGCGCGCTGAACGACGATACAGACGCACAAGATCAATTTACGATCTGGGGGAAGCAAGGCGGCTCCAGAAAAAGATTCAACGACGCATTTACAAGCTGGAGAGTGAACGCTGGAAAGCATTCTGCGAATCTCTAGACCCTCATAAACCGCTGTCATATATCTGGAGAACAGTTCGTGTCTTCGCTCCTCTCCGCAACAATGGCACCCTTTTAAAGCTATGGCGCTCCATCATGGAAAAACAGAACTCGAGGTGGCTGAAGAATTTTGCACGAGAGTTTCTGGCAATATTATGAACGAGAGCATCGACGCCGTGATTGTTCCTGAGACGCGATTACCAGAAATGGACATTCCATTCACCATGGAAGAACTGGAAGGTGTTTTAGTCGCTTCTAAGCGCATGTCATCGCGAGGTCCTGATAGTATTACTTATTGTGCGTTAGAACACCTTGGACAAAAGGCCAGAAAAGAACTTTTAACATGCTTCAACAACTCCTGGCTCAGCGGCAGTGTTCCCCGAGAATGGAAAATAAGTTGATTAGTACCACTTTTGAAATCGGGAAAATCACCATTGGACTTGACAGCGTATCGCCCTACTGCCTTCGCAAGCTGCCTTGGAAAAGTGATGGAAAGAATGGTTCTATTTCGTCTCGAGTGGTACTTGGAACGATACACCAAATACCCTCCTTGCATGGCAGGTTTTCGTCGGGGCCGCTCCTCCATCGACTGTGTGCTTGACTTATCGACATTTGTTCAACAAGAAAAAAGTCGCAAGCGCATATCAGTGGCACTCTTTCTTGACGTGAAGGGTGCATATGATAATGTAGCTCACGATGCCATCCTCACTTCTCTCGCAGCAATGGTCATTGGTGGACAAATGTTTCATTGGATAAAAGATTATATAACTGGCAGGTGTTTCTTTGTGCAAACATATGAGGGTACAACTGCTGAACATTAAAACTACTGCGGAGTACCTCAGGGAGGTGTTTTAAGCCCCACATTGTTCAATGTTGCCCTCATTGGTCTGGTGAAGGTTCTGCCAAAGTCGGTGTGCCTATCCATATACGCCGATGATATTTGCCTCTGGAGTACTGCAGTTACTCGCCCTCAGGTGCCTGCACGAATACAGCGGGCAGCTACCCTCACAACAGCCTACCTTCAGAAACAAGGCCTAACTATATCAACTGTGAAGTGCGCGTTGATGGCGTTTACACGCAAACCAATGACGCCATACCCTGTTTACATCAATGGACAGAGTGTCAAATATGCACGGACGCATCGTTTCCTGGGCATAATAATCGACAGAAGTCTTTCGTGGACCTCATTGTGCGTACTTGAAGAAGAGACTGCTATCTATTGTGCATATAATGAAATTCATGTGCGGGAAAGCATGGGGAACATCTGTGGCCTCCATGCTACAGCTGTACAGGGCCCTATTTCTGGGTCTATTGCGCTACAGCTTGCCGGTACTGACTAACACTTGCAAATCGAATACTCATTCATTGGAGAGTTTGCAGGGTCAGGCACTGCGTATCTGCCTAGGACTGCCCCGATGCGCTTCTACTTATGCCACAATCATGCTTGCCAAAGACCATCCGGTCAGGACATATATAGCTGTGGATTGCCTCAGAGCGCACATTCGACATGCTAGCCGTGTCCCCGACCACCACTTGGCCCTTCTACCTTCCGGAAGACCACGTGCTACGTTTTCAGACGTCATAGCCAGGCACCTAAACAGCATTCCATCAGGATATACGCCAGCTGCGAGAACGGCATGCCCTTTGTGGTGCCTCGACCAGCCGCAAGTACGTCTAGGAATTCCGGGAATCAAAAAGAAAAGCAGTCACTCCAGAGTAGCATTGAAGCAAGCAACGCTGCTAATATTACATGAGTTGTACTCAGACCGAACGCAGATATACACTGATGGGTCCATGTCGTCCAGCAGCTCATCAGGTGCCACTGTAATTCCGGCTGCAGCAATGACAATCAAGTTTAAGTTGTCGCACATGACTACATCTGCGGCATCAGAGCTTGCTGCTATAAGGGCTGCTTAACAATATCTCGTTCAAGAACGTCCAGGAAAATGGGTCATATTCTGTGATTCGAAGGCAGCGCTTCAGAGTTTGCAGTGTGCCATTCGTAGGAAGAGTCATGACCAATTGGTACAAGAAATAAGACATTGCAATCATGAAGCTCTAGCACGAGGGCATGATATTATATATCAATCGCTCCCTGGACATATCGGTATTACCGGAAATCAATTAGCCGATGATGCAGCCCGCTCAGCCCATTAAGGAACCCGTGTAGTCCCGATTCCTCTATCAAGGAATGATGCAGCAAGACAACTTTACCTACTGGCTCGAGATCTCACACGCACGTTCTGGTCGTCTACCAGCTTCCAAAGGTGTCAATTTTATGAACTGGATCCTTCGCTCAAGCTAAAGCTAACATCACAACTTTCCCGCTCCGATGCGACACTGTTATGCCGCCTTTGATTTGGTGTTGCATTTACAAAGTTGTACTCCTTTCGCATTGGTATGGCAGACACTCCTACATTCGACTACTGCGGAGTTGAAGAGACCATCGAACACGTCCTGTGCAGCAGCGCTTGCTACAACACACAGCGATCCCAGCTCCGGATGGTTTTGAATCAAATTGACCCCGGACCATTTTGTGTGCAGAAGATACTAGGACCTTGGGCATCTGCCTCAGTTGCGGAGAAAGCAACTAAAGCACTGCTAATATACCTAAAGTCAACGAACCTGAGCGACCGCCTGTAGACTGTGTGTGCTCCCCGAGTGTGCTCGTGATTCTGTGTACCTTCTCATCTCTCTGCAACCTCTTTTCTCCCCTTTATCCCTTCCCCAGTGCAGGGTAGCAAACCGGATGTGCGTCTGGTTAACCTCCCTGCCTTTCCTTGCATCTTTATCTCTCTCTCTCTCTCTCTGAGGTTATTTCAGGTCATTTTCGTTTAGTGTGCACCACTGACGATTAGGATGAGGACGACGATGATGCTGATGACGATGAATAAGCGTGTTCTAGACGACACATTCTCTCTCAGCCATCACGGCCTAGCGCATGCGAGGTACCCACTACATGTCATGACGATGACGCTGATGACGATCAAGAATATGACAATAATGATCACGGCCAACGACTGGCTTGTGCAGTATATGAAGTGTTGAGATTTTCTGCGACGCGTTTCGTAATACTAGAAACAGCCAGCAACAAATGAAAAGTGCACACACATCGTCTGTGCCAACGTAAGGCTGAATCAGATACCAGAAACCACTAATTATGAACGCCAAACGAAATTCACAACTCAACACAGCAAACCAGTTAGGACCAATAAGCATTGTATATAATTCTGCAAAGCTTGGCACTCATTTACGTGCGTGAGCGGGTCATGATCACCGGTGATATTTGGTAACACGAATCGGTCCTACTACTTAGCTCACAAATTATCATTCACTTAGTAGATATGCCGTGATTTTTAAGTGCGAAGCTTCTCTTAGTCTAACCGTGTCATGCGTCACGCGTAACTCAAAGAAGAGATGAAAAAGAAAAGAAGGCACTACCTTCCGAACAGTATAATAGACAGTGGTGTCTTATAGAAGTACATACTAACTGCACTTCAGTGAGTATATTGTAGATGGCGCAGTACTACTACTCTCTGATTGGCTGCTGCGCGGGTTGCATCTAGGTTCGCGGAGCACGAATGCCTCTATGTCTCTCGAATAGTTGCCGTACGTGGCAGATCATTGGTGGGGCATGGACAAAGCAGAACCGCGGACACGTTGAGGACGCTTGCACTTGACTTCTTTGGTTCACGTCTCGTCGGAGATACCCGCGCGTCTTCTGCATCCTCGAACTCGATCGAATGCATGGATGCATGCGCGGACGGCACTTCGACCCACTCATCATCATTCACTCCGCGGATATGCTGTGATTTTAGGGGCGAAGCTCCTTATGGCGTGGCTTGCGCGTCCCTCGAAGTACGTAACAATCAGTGGCAAATACCCGAAATAGCGGTCCTTAAGATTTAGACCTCCAAGGTGGTTCCGGTGAGAGATTTCTTCTGTGCGTTGTTGAACAATAAAAAATAGTGCTCAATGCACATGTTAATGGCTGCTAAGGGGGAATGAGAGACAGGAGCATTCGGCCTTTAGGTAACGCGCACGATGCGATCCCCATTAGCAGCTATTGGCATGTACATTGAGCATGATCTGACAAGAAAGGGTTGCTACATTATACTCGCTGGGTGTAACCTCATTAGTTTTAGAAAGGTTTAGCGAGCGTTCAGCCGCAGGGCCATGAATACAATGAACTAGTATATACCATGAACTCGAGGTGGTTAAAGGTGGGAAGTAGGCCCGAAGCGCAAGCTGTAAGAAAGTGTGCGTGTGCCACCTCTCGTTTAGTCCTTAGAATGTTCGCTGGATGGCGGTGCTTCTATATGGAGAATATATGATGAAAAGATGCGAGATGGTGGTACTTGGAGTGTTGAATAGATGGACGAACGGACACATAGACAGATGCATGGATGGACGCATGAACGGACGCAGGGGCGGCTGCATGGACGAACGCAGGGATGGACGCACGAACAGACGCGCGCACGGACGGGCTAATGGACGCATGGACGGTTACACAGACGTATGCAGGAACGGACGGAAGCAAGAACGAATGGACGGACGAATGCTTCGCCCCACTCTTCATCATTCACTCCGTGGATATGCTGCCATTTTTTTCTTATTATTCCAGCACAAAGTCAGCAAATGTCACATATATTGTGTATGAGATACAACCATTTTTTCATTTAAACTAAATAGCAAAAGAGAGCGACAATTTATTAGAAGACGAAAAGGTCAGCCTGACCTAGTTCTCTCTAGTCTCCTACTCTACAGAGAGAGAGAGAGGGGCGAGGTGTGAAAAAAAAGTGATGAAGGCGCACGATGGCGACTGAAACAAGTTATGCATATACAGGGTGTCCCACGTAACTTTGGCTAAAGTTTAAAAATATGCCGGAGCACGTACTCACGACGCGACCAAATGGATGTATCTCACCGTTGCCTGGAGTATGTCAGACTGTTTTTTGTGTTCTTAAATATTGTTTGATTGAGTAACTTTTCAAGAAACGAAGATAGATAAAAAATTCCAGTGAGGAAGTTGTATATAATTCACAAAACGTCCGATTAGACAGTTTTGAACTTTATATCTGTTAGGTATTAGTGTTTTTCTGGTAATTACGAATGCCCACGAAATGCAAAAAAGACAACATGACAAACCCGCTCGTGCACCAGTGCGTGCAATGATTCTGGTGATCCCTAACGTTCCGCGTACGAACGACCGTAGCATTTGCCTCATTGTGCTGTCTTGGCAGGGCCGCAACGATGGTGGTGGCTTTATAATAAACACGTTTTGCTATCGGCCACAAAATCAATAACCACTGTGACTGCTTACTGCTGTCATGAACCGATGCGCGGGAAGCGTGTAGTTCGTCCGCGGAACGTTAGGGAGCACTAGAATCATCTTGCGAACTGACGCGTGAGCGGGTTTGTCACGTGGTATTTTTTGTATTTCACAGGCATTTGCGGAAAAACACTAATACCTAACGAATTTAAAGTTCTAAGCTGTCTAATCGGACGTTTTGCAAACCGATCTACAACTTTGTCATAAATTTTTTCTATCTTCGTTTTTTGAAAAGTTATGTAATTAAACATATCTAATTAAACAATATTGGAAAACACAAAAAATAGTCTAACCCCAGGCAACGGTGAGTAACATGCATTTGGTCGCATCATATTTACGTGTTCCGGCATATTTTCAAACTCTGGCTAAAGTTACTTGGGACACCCTCTATACAATAACCACGCAGCACTGTGGCTCCGATAGAATGAGGGGTCCAGTCCTGTTTTTTTTTAAAGATATCATAGCTTTTATAGCCATTTTTGACCTTGTCGCATTGTACACTGGTGATAAAGTACCACTTTCATAAATGGCACATTCGAGTGGTCGTTTGCGAGTGCTCCGACTGTTTGAAAGGAGGGGAACTCAGAAACTGTAATGTTCTATAACGAGAACAATGAGGTATGCAGGTGATGTTTCTGCTTCCTTTTGATTTATTTTCCCTGTTATATTATTGGTACGTAGTTGCTATTTACGTACGTTTTGGTGCCTTCGGAGTGCTCGAAAACGACCAATCGATTGTGCGTATCTTAGGCGTCTTCACAGCGATCTGTGTCAGCGTTGCGTCGAGAATTTTTTCTTGCTACACCCAAAGCAGGCAATCACAAGATATATGGGACCTAGTTTGATCTTCTTGCGTATATGCCTGAATGCGCCGTATTGTTTACACCTGCTTACAAACACTTTCTTCAGGTAAACTATCTCTACCACGATCATGGGCATGCACACTAAGTTTTTTTAAAACACAATCACCAAGTGTTGCCTATTGCCTCGCTGTCAAGCGTATATTAGTGATGACTTAATTCCGGTTATGAGAATATTCATAAAATGTCCTTTCTCCACGCTTTCTTTTGATACCAAGTGTTTTCATCATCATCTATGCATTAGAAATATATAGGTACAGTTAAAGTTGACAGCTATGGTGAATGCATATAATGCCACAGTGTAGGTGCCAAGAAAATATTCTTGTAAATAATGTTAATTTATTACGTTCGTTGAGAGCTTAATAGATAATTATGATGATGGAAAGTGATGGTTCTCTTTGAAGCGGTAGGACGCAGTTACTGTGGCTTAGCCGGGCGAAAGGCCCCCTGGCGGTGGTCTAGTGGCTAAGGTACTCAGTTGCTGACCCGCAGGTTGCGAGATCGAATCCCGACTGCGGCGGCTGCATTTCCGATGAAGGCGGAAATGTTGTAGGCGCGTGTGCTCAAGTTTGGGTGCACCTATAGAACCCCAGGTGGTCGGAATCTCCGGAGGCCTTCACTACGGCGTCTCTCATAATCCTATGGTAGTTTTAGATTGTTAAACGCCAGATACCAATCAGCCGGGTGAAAGAAAAAAAGAAACTGGGATTTTTGCGGCACCTGTAGGAGAAGATCTGAACAACAAGCTTCTTCCTACGTGGCCTTCGAGATCCTTTGATACCAAGTGAACCCAAGGAATACGCCTGGAAGCACGAATATTGATGTGCGGTGCGCACGCCAGGCATTTTAGTCAAGGATCAGGTTCGCCTCCACATTTTTTTATATTGCCTTCTTGTTTGGCGTAACTTCGAAGTGTGGTGGTTTGTGCTTGTTGGTATGAGATGACTATAGTTATAGCGCGAGAACAGAATGACGGCAAACGTTGTCTTCTTCTTTTTCCTTTGTAGTCATTTCGTTCTCGCGCTATAGTTATAATCTTATTTGGCGGCTAAGCATAAAAACTGCGCTGCATATTTTGACATGTTGTTTTTTTGTAGCTAGTTGACCGAGAAAAATATAGTGATCTCAGTGAAAGTGTTTGGGGAAATTGTCACATTTCGTTTTTCGTTGTTTGTCCTTTTTCAAGCATTTCGTGTGAGCCCTCTGGATAGCCAGCAAATATTTGAGAGGAAGCAAAAGCAAGGCTCAACACAACACATTACTTAGACAAAAAAGAAAAAAAAAACCTCGAGGCATAGCTGCCAGTTTCCACTCTTTTTTGAATGAATGTTATCTCTCCGGGCTTGTTGTGAAGAACACGTCCGCCGCTCGCGAGAAAATTGAATTTTCAGCGCCCTCGTTTGCTGCCTCATCTGGAATTCGTGGACATGTAAGAACAAAATGGTAACAGCACGTAGGCAACACGTCTCTATGACTGAGAATTCTTTGAGCTTCGCGAAAGTTTGGGAGGGCCGTCAATCAAAAATATTCTAGAAAAGAAGTGCCATAGCGCCTGTTTTTGATTTGCTATCGTGACCTCTTGTGCCATGGATGTGGCCCTCTAAAGATTCTAATGCTATTGTGATCGATCATAGTTTGAGTGCTTCGTGAAATGATGTTGGAATGAAAATACGAGTCTTATAAGCGTTGTTTTATTTCATGTCAACAACATGAGCAAATACTTAGTATTTTTTTTTCATTCGAGGATAATTATGTAGGTTTACGTCTTAATACTTAGGTTAACAATATATGTTTACTTGCCAAAGCAGGTTTTGCTCCATAAGTGGTGAGTTTTTTCACGATCATTTATCTGTTTTGTGGCACGATATTTCTCCTCGATTGATCGCGTTTAGTATTTCTTTGATGGTGTCATCTATTGGCAGATTTAGAGCACTTTCGGTAATACTTTCTTCTGCTTCACGCGGAGCAAGTCCATTCTATTGGTGGATTGAGAGTGCTGCCTGCATGTTGCCTTGACAGATCTTCAGCAGCTGCATCGCGAGATACACCCCACGGAGCAACTTTTTCTATACTCTAAAATCTGCTGGGGTATCGTATCGCAAGAGTAAAGAGGTCAGGTTTCTCTTCAGAGTGTTTTTCCACTCTCACAAACCATCATATAGAGTGAAATTCCTTTTTACTCTGTATGAAACGAGAGAGTGAAACAGCTTTCTACTCTACCTCACTTTGAGACAGTAAAATGCGCATATACTCTTCAGGTAAGAGACAGTATAACGTGATTCTACTGCTGCTCTTAACTATTTTAGATACGTCGGCACACCGCGAGGGATTAGCAATGCTTAATAACCACAAATATGTGCGTAAAACCTACTGAGTTTGTTTGTTAACGCATTCGAGAAGATTCACAAACAAGACAGCGTTTACAGTGCGCGCCAGTGAATTTCGGCGCACTGAAAGGCACTTGGAACTCTTAGTATCTACGTTTTTAGCTTCGTATCTCTGTAGTAAAAAAGAACGTACTATCTCATTCAATCGTTCACAATCAAAAGTCAACGCAAACACATATGATATTCTCCTTACAGTATTTTTCATAATTTTGCTACTACTATCGCACACGGATGATGGTGCTGTAAGCCTAACGTTCGGTACGGCTACAGTGAAGTATTGTGGTTTAGGTCGTAGAAAGTGACCAACCAATACCGAAAATATGTCCAAGGAGGGGGAAAAACTGTTTAGTCTACACTTCAGAAGCATGGTGTTTCCTCCGAAAAATTTACTAACAACTTAGTGAGTCAGTGCAAACGACGTTCATAATAGTTTTATGTGCTAATCTTATTTTTCTTGCTGTAAAATACACGTCTCGGTTACGCGTCCTGATCTCACGAAGCACAAAACAAACACAGTAAACAAATTAGCTGCAGTATGGTATGTTTTGATAAGCACGGAGACACTGAAATCTACGCTTCTGAACAAGAAAATGCAGACATGTCCTAAACATACCTTCTGACATAAAAAAATAAAATCGCTATTGCCGTCGTGCAGTGCGGTGTAGTGGTGACCATGTCAGACTCTAAATCTGCGCTGCGTGTGGAGGTCGAAAGTTCGAGTCCCACACACTCATGCTTTTTCAGTTTTTTTTGTCCTGGTGCTCGTATTTAGCCATCCTTATGATTGTCGCGCTAAGAGATCTATGAAAAACAATTAGAAAGCCTAATTTTGGCTCAAGTTCTGCTTTTTTTCGTAGGCGTTCTACTCTTTCCGGGGGGTTTATGCTACTCTGCTTCGGACAATGTTATGATACTCTGTTGAGGGGCAGTGCTTTGACCCATTCTGGGAGAATCAGTGAGCTCTGCCCCACAAAGAGGTGATTTACTCTGAAAAAGAGAGTGAAATTTGGGAAAAGGAAGTACCCTCCCACAGAGAGTGCCCGGAACTCTCTTATGGTGTCATCGATTGGCATATTTGGAGTGGCCGACGAACTCTGCACCAGAGCACTCCCCTCTGGCGAAGGGCAACAGAAAAGAATCTACCAATGGAACACACGCGCTATTTCTGGAGCAAATGTCAGGGTCAGAATGTAGCGCCATGCGGGCGTTTCTCTTCTTGCATGAGTGGGCACGCTGGGCACAGCGACGCTACGCTAGCAAAACGTTAGCTCCGATGCGAGGTGCAACTCACGCGACCGGCGTCCGTTGACAGGCCCGAAGTTGGAACCGTTTCAAGGCATGGGGCCCTTGCAGTTTCCGGTCAAATCCGCCGATTTTTGTGGTGTAGGAAAAGTCGCTCCGTGGAGTGGAGCTCGCGACGAAGTTGCTCCAGATTTACCAATGAAACATAGAGGAAGCACTCTCAATCCGCTAATAGAATAGACTTGCTCCAAATGGAGCAGAAGAAATATTACCAGAAGTGCTCCTAATCTGCCAATAGATGACAATTAGTTTTCAGAGTGTACTCTGCGAAAATCTACGGATTCGACCCGAAGTCACAAGCGCTTCGTGCCTTGAAACGATGCCAACTTTGGGCGCACCACCGTACGCCGGTCGCGACAGTTGCACCTCGTGCCGGAGCTGACGTTTTGCTAGCATAACATAGCTGCGCCCAGCGTGCCACTCAAGCAAGAAAAGAGACGTGCGCATCGCGTTCTATTCTGAGCCTGCCATTTGCTCCAGAATGAGCGCGTGTGTTCTATTGGTAGGTTCCTTTCTGTTGCCCTTCCCCAAAGTGGAGTGCTGTGGCGCAGAGTTTATGGGTCACTCCGCATCCGCCAATGAATTCCGCTATTATTTATTGTTGTCGCTCATCTCTGCGCCAAATGAGGGCTGCACAAGATGGGTCTTTACCTTTCCTCAACCTCTTTCTTTCTCTCTTTCTGTATTTTATAATTTATTTTATTTATTTACACACCATTCACAGCGCCATCAAAAGCATTACAATGAGGGGGTAAACACAATTGAGTTTATACATCGTGCAAATATAACCAATGTTTTATTGATATCTGCGGTTTCGCGTGCCGAAACCATCATACGATTATGAAGGATGATGTAGTGGAGGACTCCAGAAATTTCGACCACCCTGGGGTTCTTTAACGTGAACGTAAATCTCAAACATAACCAGTAAAAAAAATGGCAGCATATCCACGGAGTGAATGATGGAGAGTGGGGCGAAGCATTCGTCCGTCCATGCGTCCGTCTGTGTGACCGTCCATGCGTCTGTTTGTGCGCCCGTCCCTGCGTTCTTTCGTGCATCCGCCCCTGCGTCCGTTCTTGCGTCCATCCATGCATCTGTTTGTGTGTCCGTTCGTTCATCTATTCAACACTCCAAGTCCCACCATCTCGCATCTTTTTATCATATATTCCCCATATAGAAGCACCGTCATCCAGCGGACATTCCAAGGACTAAACGAGAGGAGGCACACGCACACTTTCTTACGGCCTGCGCTTTGGGTCCACTTCCCACCTTTAACCACCTCGAGTTCATGGTACATTCTAGTTCACTGTATTCATGGCACTGCGACCAAACGCTCGCTAAACCTTTCGAAAACCAAGGAGGTTACGCCCAGCGAGTATAACGTAGCAACCTTTCCCTGTCAGATAGGGCTCAATTTACAAGCCAATGGCTGCTAATGAGAAATGAGAGACAGGAGAATTCGGCTTTTACTTTCTTACGGCTTGCGCTTCGTATCTACTTCTCATTTTTAACCACCTTGAGTTCATTGATGGTATATACAAGTTCATTGTATTCATGGCACTGCGGCTCAACGCTCGCTAAACCTTTCTAAAGCTAAGGAGGTTACACCCAGCGAGTATAATGTAGCATCCTTTTCTTGTCCGATAGTGCTCAATGTACATGCCAATGGCTGCTAATGGGGATTGCAGCGTGCGCGTTGACTAAAAGCCGAATGCTCATGTCTCTCATTCGCCATTAGCAGCCATTGGCATGTACATTGAGCACTATTTTTTATTGGTAAACAACGCACAGAAGAAATCTCTCACTGGCACCACCTTGGAGGTCAAAAGTTATACCTATTTCGGGTATGTGCCACTGGTGGTTACATACGAGGGACGCCCAAGCAACGCCATAAGGAGCTTCGCCCCTAAAAATAGCCATAAAGATAAATACCTTGCATATAGACTAATATGCAAAAAGAGGCATTAAAAAGCCAAGTCGACGAGACGTAACATGTATGATTAGACATTTCATTACCTATGGCAGCAGGTAGCCTATTCTTCCTTCGACACTTACGAAAACGGTAATCATCACTCTGTAAAACAATTACTTGCATTGTTTCATCCTGTCAGTATTGTAACAGATCTTTCTAGAACTACTCGACGCAACTAATGAGATTTGTGGCTCACTGATGTCAACGCTGCTGCAGACATCTAAAGAGTTATTGGCTGTGCTCTAGTTTCCTGAATTTCTTTTCAACAGAATAACAAACGTACTGTAGACATTTGTTATGATCTTAATCTATTTGCACTGAAAAGCATTTCTACTTTACACTGTTTAAATAAGAGTCAAATTACGCATTTTTACAAGCAAGAATCGCTTGGTACACCTTTTTTTCCCTTTTTACGAATTAATTAAATACCGCAGCGGTATTTCGCTTTTGCCTCAATAGGTGAGTGGTGTCGGCATTTAAATGTGACACTACTAAAGTTTTCAATGAATAACTTAAAAAGAATACATATTAGGAACACATTAGCGCAAAAGGAATGCTGGATATTGTCTGCATTCGAGGCCACGAGCCTGCTCTGAATACCAATGCCATTATAAAACTCACGCTAAAACTTCACATGTGTTCATCACGCATAAAGTGTAGTTGGAAGCTTGCATAGTTTTGCGTGGTTACGTTTAGCGTCGCAATAAAAACAAACGAATACTGCGTGCCTGATCTATCCCGGATTCCATAAAAGCGCCCCACCGCGGTGGTCTAGTGACTAGGGTACTCGGCTGCTGACCCGCAGGCCGCGGGTTCGAATCCCGGCTGCGGCGGCTGCATTCCCGACGGAGGCGGAAATGTTGTAGGCCCGTGTGCTCAGATTTGGGTGTACGTTAAAGAACCCCAGGTGGTTGAAATTTCCGGAGCCCTCCACTACGGCGTCTCTCATAATCGTATAGTGGTTTTGGGACGTTAAACCCCACATATCAATCATCAATCAACTCCATAAAAGCTGTCGCAGAGAAGTACGTCTGAAAGAAGGTGTCGCCGAGCCCACTTCTTTCTATTTTCATGTTACTGTTCCCTTTCCAAGGAACTGTGACCTTGTGCAAAGCCAACCAAAATGAATCGAAACAATCAAGATAATGTGAGAACCTTCCTATCAGATCACGTGCGCCACGCGAACACAACTATAAGTTTTGTAACTTGCGTGGCCGCTGGTGATAAGACTAGAATCTTTGATGACACATGTAGAAAAGACGACGCATTTGATCACTTGTCGGTTTAGTAACGGACGAGCTCTGTGTTCTTATATCAGAGTACATTGCTTGCTGTTTTTGTTTTTCAGCTTACTGGCCCAAGGTTTGGCCGAAAGAGCTTAATATTTGATACACCGACTGCTGTCTTCGTCGATACCAGGACCACGTGACACGTGGAGAGGCTGCTCACTCGTATTCTGATAACCCCCGTCAGGCCATGAACCCAGCCCACGTTATGAAGAAGACACCGATGTCTACCAGGACCATCGTATCAGCCATACATAAAAAGCCTACCACTAGAGTGCGTGCCTCTACTCAACAAGAATCGGAATGCCAAGGCTATGACCTAGACTATGGCAACTATCACAGCCGCTGGGACACAGCCCGCGATGGTGAAAGAGCAGCCAAGGAAGCCGCTGGTCTTTCGGGGATCACCTTTTGAGGACCCCAAAAAATTTGACTCGAGTCGTACAACAGGACTGCAGCCTTGAACAGATGGGATATCAACGACAAGTTTCAAGCTGTGTACTTCGCTTTGGAAGACAGGGCCATGGCCTAGTTCGAAAACAGGGAGCACAACCAGACAACCTGGGACATCTTGCAGACCAGCTTCCTCGCGACGTTTGCAAGCGCCGTGCGAATCGTGCTAATGGAAAGTGCCACCGCTTTACTGGGAACACGGGTGCAGCTCCCGAACGAAATCGTGACAATATTCACGGAGGAGATAACACGACTTTTCCGCCACACCAACTTCAACAAAGTGGGCTTCCTCATGTGAGGAGTAAAGCACGAGCTCTTTGCGGAGCGGATGAGAAACCCGCTGAAGGCAGTTCAGGAATTTCTCTCAGGTATGCCCCACCCCTTCTATATTTTTTAAATGCGAAGCATTTCTTAGCGAACTTCGGCGACTTTGCGCGTATCTATCTATCTATCTATCTATCTATCTATCTATCTATCTATCTATCTATCTATCTATCTATCTATATATCTATCTATCTATCTATCTATCTACCCGCCTATGATTTTTAGCTCTCCTGGCCGTTCCGATAATCGTATCGATATCAAACTTGGTATGGCATAACATGACTGTATGAGGAACTTATTTGACTAGTCATAACATTAAAATCAAGTCGTGTAAATTTACATTTCCTGGTCCTGCAGCTTTTGCCATGGTTTCGTTCACATGGCATGTTGCGAAACTTCATGGTATGGTATGACATGATTGCGTGGCGAACACAAGCGACGTACCCTAACATGAAAGTCATGACATGCGTGTCATGTTACAACATGACTACACGCTACGCTCATGATGCACTCGCGGCCGCTTCGCTAGTGTCACATATACCAAATTTGATACTACGGTACGTGAATGAATGATGAAAGTATGTGACTGCTGAAAACTTGATAATCATGAGATGCGTCTCATTTATCAGCATGACTACATGCCACGCTCATGATGTGCTGGTGGCCTTCCGCTAACGTATACCCAATTTGGTATTACGCGACGTAAATGGATGAGGAAGATCTGATACTGGTGCAAGCATGATAAACATGAGGTGCGTGTCATGTAACGCCATAACTACATGCTACGCTCGTGATGCGTTCGCAGCCGTCTCGCTAGCTTCACGTCTACCAAACTCGGTATTACGCGATGCGAACGTACGACATAGGTAAATAACACATTCAAACATGATAATCACGATATGTGTTTCATGTAACAACATGAATACATGCCACACTCATGATGTGCTCGCGGCCGTTTCGCTAGCTTCACATATGCAAAATTTGCTATTGCGTGACACTAATGAATGACGAAATACATGACTAGTGCAAACATGATAATCATGAGGTGCGTGTCATGTAAGAACATGACATCATGCCCTGCTCATAGCATCTCACGGCCGTTTCGCTAGCTCCAGACGTACTAAATTTGGTATCACGTGACGTGAATAGATGACGAAAGCAAACGACACGTTCAAACGTGGTAATCATGACATGGAATTCATGTACGGCAGCCATTTACCTCCACGTCGTAACGTTCTGCTGATTTTACAGAGACATATCAACATTTCTCATTTGCGCTTCGCATATCACCGATTCCCACTGTAAGTGGGATCAGCCAATTTTTTATTTCGATAACAATTATATGGACACTCTCGGCTGGATTTTTCCGCCAGCGTTTACGTCGACGTGGGCGTTCGCGTCGCCGTCATTCACCATACATGTATACGTATGCCATATATGCCCTCTACCATCTTTCCATCCTTCATGGTTCACACGCTCAGCGCCTGACCGTATAGCACATGCGCAGTGCCGCAACCACTGACTGGCTGAGTGAAGCGGGAGGCAAAATACGGTCATAAAAAACCCTACTGATCCACCGAGGAGCCCGTTCTTCATCGTTCAAGCGGCAATCTATTTATAACTACCACTTAGCTCTGCTGACGGGACTCGTGGGGAGAAGGGAAGGAGAATTATTGTGTTTTCGGCATTACCAGCAAGTTGGCGCAATGAGCGTGCGTCGCCACGTCGTGTGGCGGCGCGCGCTCTAATCTTCCACGCGTACTTTGCCCCACTTAGAGCAAGGAGGTGAAGCTCCCTCGAGCGCCCTTATCTTGCGGGGAGTATCGTACGTTTCGGCTGGCCTCGGACTTTACCTGGAACAATTCTGTTGTAGTTACGGGGCGCACAAAAGTAACTGCTATCATTGGAGTCTTCATTTGCGAAAAGCACACACTTTTCAGACACAGTAAATGACAACTGAGACGCTTATTCGCGCGCATCTGTACCTGTGAGTACGTTTCGTGCGTTATATGTGCTTGAGAAATGCGGGGTACGTTTCAATCTGCTGTCTGTTGTGCGCGTTACTTTCCTATTTGTTGCTCTCGCGTTCATTGCTTCCCTTTGCGGCGAAGCTAGCTTTTTTATTTCATGCTACCATTTCATTTCAATATAACTGCTGTTTTGCGCAAAGCGCGCCTGCAAGACTGGGAAGAATCTATTGATGTTATAACTTGCCGATAATATTACGTGCCTAATGTAATCTGATCACGTGCTCATGTAGTTACTCCTAGTTCTGGATCTTACGTGGCCGCTAGTGATAACGCTTGAATCTCCAATGGCGAATACACAAAAGCCGACGCGCTTGATCACTTGTCAGTTTATACAAGGTCGGTGCCCTATTCGCCAATATCATGCGTTATTTGCTCTAAATTAACTTTAATTTGCCCGTCCACCAGTTCAGCGAAAGAACTTTATCTTCGACACACCAACCGCTGCATCGCTTAACGTCCCGCAACCTAGGGAGTATTATTTGTGGCTTTAATTTTGCACTCGCATTATGTTTGTCGTATTTTCACTGCTGTGGCATGGAAATTATATCTGCGACTTCACTTGAACTAATCAATCATTGGTTATGTATTGGTTTCATCAGCAAGTATATATATATAGGCATGCACAGGCCGGAAGCTTAAAATTGAAAATCCTCAGTTTGAAGTGAACTATGGGGCGTACACCTGCACCAAAAGCTAACATATTTGTGGTAGAGGTCACTCATGCGAAATTTCGGATGTGGTGTGAGTAAAACTTTTACCTAAGTGTTCGTACATAATGTGTAGAATACCCTCTCACAACTGAACAACAGTGCAGTAAAGTTTCGTAAATTTGTACTGTAAAAACTCAGCTGATTGCTGATCATACTACGTTGAGAAGATAATAATTTAATGCTAGGAGATCATTTTTGGAGTTCACAAAATCATTTCGGCATCACAGTATACATTTATGTCCTTGTAATCATCCTATATGATGTACTTTGTATTTTGTTAACATTTTTTTTCTCGAATTAAGTTGTAGTAGCTTCTTTTAAGCAATCTGCACACATTTCCAACTTTACTCATCACGACTTGAGATGCGGTTTCTTGATTTGTTCACAATACAAAGCTTATGAAACTGTGACTGAATTGCGAAAAAACAACACACACGTTCACTGTAACAACTCAACAATTTCCGTTAATTCAACTCACATCTTTTGCCGCATTCATAATCAAACTCACTGCAGCCAAAGGGCGAAGATTTCACGCTGTCGCTTCCAGAGACTGCAAGTCAGCAACCTCAATCAGTGGAAAAGATGAGTGGCAGAAAGAAATTGCGTTTTGTTCGAAGGAAGCTCGGAGGACACACGCATCCACAGTCAAGCTGGGTCTAATAAGCGGGGGAAAATTACAACAGCTGAAAATGTGATCAAACCGAGACTAAAAAGAAGAAAGCGCCAGTAATCTTTCGAATCCTGCTACACCAGGAAAGGACTCACGCTCCGGACGGAGCAAGGACTGCGTGCCAGGAGTGTTGGGAAAACGTTTGCAAACGTGACTTGCATACCGCGGCGCACTTCTGAGGTTTGCGGTTTGAGCTGCCGTTCCGTTTTTCTTTCATTTTGCCTTCAGAACGTTGCGTACAATAGCAGCAAAGTAAAAAAAGCAAACAAAAAAGTCATGCACCTCATTCTAACACTCGATGATCTCGTCGTGTACGTCGAGATTCCTACGTTTGCATTCTCCTGTCAATGTCTAGCTTTGTTGATCGAAGGAATGAAGAAACGTGGCTTAGAAGTTGAGTAGTTCGCAGGGATTCATCACGCAAGATGCTGAGTCACGAACACAGGACAGGAGAAGCAAAGAGCACAAACGGGTGCCATTCGTGTTTTCGGTTTTTTTTTTTTCGCGTAGGCTGGCCTTATTTTTTTTTTATGGTAAAGCTACCTGCTTGCTTGCAACTTGACACTTCTCCCGACTTACAAGCTGGGTTCTTCCACAATTTGTTCATTTAGCTGAGTCTGTTCGCCATCATGTTTTATTTTCTTGAAGTTCCTGTACACGTCGGTTCTTTCAGTGGCACTAGCAAATCTATTTCACAGGAAAAAAAACAAAACAACGGCCATAGAAAAGGGGAAAGCATATAAATTTTTAGGAAATGCTCATTTTAATACATTTGGCTTATTTTCGCAAACGAATTTCAGAAAAAGGAGGCAGACCCCGATGAAGTCGCGCATCTTTAGAGGCAGGTGGATGTGCACAAAAATGCAAAAGGAAACACATAAATTCCATTCATAAACACAAAAAACGCAGGAACACAGTATATCCAAGCGAGAGCAGCATTCACCGACAAGTCAAGTTGATAAGCTGCCTCAGTTAGGAGTAAAATTCACCCAAATTGAGATAGTTTGGTACGTGCCCGGTATGTTCATACTCACTTGAAAATCAACTGTCACAACCAAACTGTGTCATGAAGCATGGACCTAGTTTTACCTGCAACGCTGCAACGCAAGTTTCTGATCATCTAGGTCGTTTTGTCGTTTTCCCAACGTAGCGTTATTCAATCAAAATAATTCTGCTTTTTTATGCGATGGGAAGTGTGTGTGTGTATGTGTGTTGTGTGTGTGTGTGTGTGTGTGTGTGTATGTGTGATGGGGAGAAAGGAGAAATAAGAAGTAGAAGATGAGTTTGCTTTCAACTTTTTTTACATCTCCTCAGGCATACTTTCAGAAGGCAGCACTTTTTTGCCTTGAAGGGCAGGTGGACACGAGCTGGATCCAGTGGGTACGCATTGTAGGCGGACGTCATGACCTTCCATCAGAGAGCGTAGACAAGAACGCGATCGGCAACAACTGTTGAGGCAATGGGCTACCTCTAGCGCGTTGTTTTCTCCAGGCATTGCTTGTCGTTCCTGCAAACTTCGTGATGCCAGAAGCGTAATTCACGACGCACACATTTAAGGTATGAAGTGTCGATTGGTTAATACATTATTAGTTGCGAATGGTCTTGTACCCTGTTTTGCACCGCCCCCCACCCCTCTTCGTTCTTTTTTCTTTGTGATTCATGACTACCATGCGTGTCCAACTGATTTCACTTGGTGTCGTCTGTTGCCGACTGTGGAAACGCGTGTAGCCAACTAGTGCATAATCCTGATGTGCGAAATCCTGAAGTGCTCAACGTCTAGTTCTGATTTTGCACGCAGACTGTATGGAGAAATATGTCGCGAAGAAGTCATATCGCGTGCAGAAATGGTAGCAAAGGCGAGAAAAAAAATACGCCAGCCCTGGAAGAGCGGCCTTCCAAAGCAGGAAGAGCGGCCTTTCAGAGCATTTATCACACTCTAAGTGATGCACAAGCACACCGACAGAGTACCCAATACACCGCAAATCATCATATTTTTTGGTAGTGTGGAGGGATCAGCTATGCCATCCTTCTTCATTCTTCGGAGAAGCATGATACCTGCTACATACTTGCAAAAAGTTTGGTGCATTTTTGTTATGCTGTGGCTGACGAACATGCATGTGCACTTATGCCTAAATATTTTAAAATGGGTTGGAGCGTTCGATTGCCTACTCGTTACGTAGTTCGTGTCGGGTGACGCGTGGTTGTTCCTTGGCTGTTCAGAAAAGCTTTATTACTCGTATTGACGCGATTCCTTTCTCTACTATCAGCCGGCGTATAAGGCCAGTTTGCAACGCATTTTCAAGCACCGGTATGGCTTTGTGTGTCCATTTATTTTTTTTTCGGTGCTTCGATTTTCTGCAGTACAAATTTACCAGGATTCGCAGAATACTGCGCTGGCCCGCAATAGACCCGGGTTCAAATCCTATTGTTTCCTTGGCGTTTCTCACTCACTTAGTAGTTTTTTTATTTATTTTACGCGATAGTGGCTGTGGACACCAGCGGCGGCGGAAAACTACGGTGCACGTGATTCTTTTTGTGATCTGGCACCTTTCGCTGTAAAACTACTCTCATCTTTGAACTCTTAGGACTTTAGGGACCCTTGGACAGCGTAGTGAAATGTAGTTAGATATTATTCGGATAGCAATTTACGGACACTCTCGGCTAGATTCATGCCGCCGGCGTCAGCATCGCCTTCATCCCCGTTTATGTATACGTATCTATATACAGGAAAACGCAAAAACGGAAAATATTCTAGAAAAAGACTCCGGCGCACGGAATCGAAATTCCGACCTCTGAATTGGGTGCGCGAAGCGTTAGCCACTCCGCCACGAAGGAGCACCTAGCTCCTTCAACGTTCAAACGGCAACATATTTATATCTACCACACACCACTGGTGATGGGCATCTCGAGAGAGGGGAAACTATCGTGTTTTCAGTGTTTCCTGCAAGATGGCGCAACGAGTGCACGTCGCCAAATCGTCATGACACGGCGGCGCGCTCTCTTATCTCCCAGCGTGCTTTGCGCCGCGGAAAAGAGACAGGATGGACTATCACGCGTGCGCTCGTTTATTTCGTGGGGCGGACAGTCGTACGCCTTGATTTGATTGACATGTGGGGTTTACCGTCCCAAAACCACCATATTATTGTGAGAGACGCTGTAGCGGAGAGCTCCAAAAATTTCGACCACTTGGGGTTCTTTAACGTGCACCCAAATCTGAGCTCACGGGCCTGCAACATTTCGGCCTCCACCGGAAATGCAGCCGCCACAGCCGGATATTGATCCCATGACCTGCGGGTCAGCAGCCGAGTACCTTAGCCACTAGACCACCGCGGCGGGGCCGTACGCCTTGGGCTTTCAGTGGAACAATTCTGTTCCGTCACTGCACTCGTTGCACTATCTCCCTTTGAAAAAAGGGCATGCTTTTCAGACACAGCGAAGTAACAACTCAGACGCTTATTCGTGTTATTTTTATGTGTCAGTACGTTTCGCTCATCATTTGTGCGTGAGAAACATGGGGCACGTTTTGATATGCTTGCCAATTTTCGCGTGGTCTTCCAATTTGTTGCTATCACTTTCATTGCTTTGCCCTCGTGGCTAAGCTGTGACTTTTTTTGTTACGCATAGCTAAGTATTTCATTCAGTGAGCTCAACCAAAAGTTATATTCCTGAACGTAGTTATCTTGCAAGACAGCTTTATTTGGCATTGATCGGCTGCTTGGGCGAGAACACAACGTACACACACGGAATTCATGCTAGCCTTTTCTATAAATAAACTTGAGCAACGCAGGCTGCAGGCTGCTTTGTTTTTCGTTGTTGAAAACACTACCTTCACGCAACTGCATACATTATGGTTACATACTCGAGTCATGTGGCTTAATCTGCTTGACTCGCAGCAGTTGAATGTGCAAAGACAAAAAAGACCTGCTGCGTCCAAATGGATGGATGATGGATGAAAAACTTTCATTGGGATCCTGAAGGATTCCACCGTGTTCAAAAAAAAAAAACTCTTCTTTCCGACCATCCCAAGTTAAGTGTTGTTTTTCTTGCGAATAATTTTCTTTTCGTTGATGCACCCAAACTGAATTCGACATAACTTCGCCGATAAGTGCGTCTTCCTGCTCAATTCGGCAGTAAACTTTCAAAGTCATCCCTGTTAGGTTTCCAGATTTGACTGGACATTTCAGCTTGTATTTCAAGTCTGTGCCGGGAACCTCGACTTGAATTTACCAGGTATTTTAAAAAAACGTTCCTGCCTCACTCAGTTTTGTTGTCTTTTTTTCTTTACGTTCGCTGTGTGGGACTGAGACCGAGATATTGACCCCGAAACCCGTCTACTGTTTACATTCGGACGCTGCGGAATCCTGCAGAACACAGAAGACAAGCTTTCGCTTTCAACAAAATTGCACGTGCCTCTTTGCTCAAGCGTGTAATGCAATTTTCAACGCGAAACATCGTTCAGTTTAACTGTGCGAAACGATTTCGAATGACCACTGACCACTCTAGCAAAAAATATGCAAATGCAGTATATTTTGGTTGACCGAAAAAGTAAATAAAAGGTACTACTCTTTCGGGGGAACTCAAACCAGAAAAGGTCGAAGGGTTTCAGCAATACGAATGTATCAAGAAACAAATATAAATGTGCACTGCATAAAGAGACGGAAAGTTGGCGAAATTTGAAGGTGGCTTCTTGCTTTTCTACGGATTTGCTTTGCAGAGCCCGTCTGGTCTTATCAAGGGATGCATACTTCCGAGTGCACGATCTGAAAAGTTCGTGAGAGCTTTCTTTCTCGAAGCGAATTTGGAGGACCATCTGCGACTACCAGTTCGGGCGTTCGAGAGGGAACTGTAGAAAATCTCAAAAGCTAAAGTTCTCTGTTCATTGATCGAGTGAGAAGTCTTCCGAACGTACAAACACGAACTGAACCATATCCACTGAGTATTGCGCGTTAAGAGCCCCCCCCCCTTTCTCCCCACAAATACAACGCACTTTCGAGCTCAAATGTTCCCTAACAAAGTGTGCGTGATAAGAAAACAGTTTGTCGCACAAAACAAAAGGGGGCCCAAAATAAACAGGGTAGATTCAGGCAATAAATTGACGCGCAATCGCTGAGCGGGAAACATTTTGGCCGCATCGATTTTTCTCGCGACGTTTTACTGGCTTGAAATATTTAGCCTTCTCTGACATCTTAGAACTTCACCTGACAAAAAGAGAAGCACAGAAATGCATAGTAGATGACGAAAATCGCGCTGTTGCCTTCAGCCTGGTACTACTTCATATTTGCTGCCCACTGTGTGGAAAGCGAATTGGAAAAATCAAGTTTGGTTTTGAGATTGAGGTTAAAAACAACTTAAAGTAACGAAGCTTCTACAGATATCTTCTCCTTTCTATGATCTAATTTCAAGCGCGCAGGGGGAAGCGATTTAGTTTTGTAAGTTCTCCTTTTTATAAAGGCTAACATTAACGTTTCCAGCGAGCATTTAGCGCAGAAGCAAAGCATGACGCAAGGTTTTCTTCTGTTTTTAATAGAGATGAACTCTACGTGTAGCATGCCAGTCTAATGGTCATTTATACAGATATAATTAGCCTTTATATTGAGCACTCAGCATGGGCGTGCGTGACACGAATTCTTGTTCTGCCTAAATGATAACATTCGGGCTCAACGATGTAGCACTCCATATATGTATACATGCTATTTTCTTTCTTAAATATTATTTCTTAAACATCATCTGGAAAGGGGGTGGCAGTCGCCAAGTCATGGTGAAAACACCTTCGTTAATTTTTATATAAATAAAAAACGCATGTCTTAGTCAACTTGCTGCGCTTATTACTGTATTTGGTTTTCCTTAAGCTTCAGTGATGTTGTCTCTGTCTTATGTGTGTGTGTTCTGTACACAGAAAAAAAAGAGTGAGAAAATGACCATAATAATGGTAAGGTGATTAACTATACTCAGTCCACTTTGCTACCCTACACATTGGGAGAGGACAATAAGAGTAGAAAAGGGAAAGAGGAGATGCACATAAAACAAAAACGCATATATCTTAATTAAGACAGTACACTGGGTTTCTATAACAGTTTGCCAACAACTACTATGAAGGGAATCTAGCTATAGAGGAGACCGAGAAAACATTTGTTGACGATTTTGGTTTTCTTTTTTCTTGGGTGCAGCTTTTTCTTTGGGGGCCCACTGCCTGCAGTGGCTCGTAGGTTCTCTTTTTTCATGATACTATTTTATATACACAGCATGCTGTACTAATCGATAAACAAAAAATAGCGGATATACTACATGATTTAAAGAACCTTGCAACACTGTTTGATGTGTGAAGGCTATTGAGAGGCTTTTATTGCGACAGAAATTTCTCGGGCACTTCCGGAGCATTCTTGATGTTTACGTCGGGTACACCCTGAAGCTCCGTATCATGCCCATGTCTATAACATCCCTCGACTTGACGTATGTTTTATGTAAATAATGAACGTGTGAGCACTGCTCAAGATATCGCTGATCAAGCTGAGAGGAAGCGTGTGGAATCAACGCTAAGAACAGCACCGTCTGAACCCTAAGCTCAACTGCTTTTTTTTTCATTGCTAATTTTTGTCTGATCACTTTAAATTACTTTGGCATTTCATTCACTTTGAATTCACATTAAGTTCTTTTCAACTCACTTTACTTTCCATTTGATGCGTCGTAAGATCCTCGGGGACACCTGTGTTTATTTAGAGCGCAATTGGTACTATAACTACCTTACTTTTTATTGAATTTCTACCTAACTGTGATTTTTACCCGTGGCATGCGGGCATGCGTCACACTTGACTTTAGTTCCATCCTTGTTGTTAACCATTTCAGAAGCCAACTATCAACAACTGTGGTCAAGAGTGTAAAATTCCTCCAACGTTGCTTCAAGGCGCTCAATATTCTATTGAAACAAAAATAACGAGGTAATTGTTGACTCGGTGTGTCATAGTAATTCCTTCTACATAAAATGCAATTAATTATTTCCTAATGCTAAAGTCGCTGGTGCTTAATTTTGGCATAAATATAATATAATATGAAGGTATGAATATAGTGCAAATTTATTTTTGGTTATGCGAATTGTGAGCAAGTAAAATTTTTGCTTTTCGCATTGCTTGCAGGAAGCGGCATGTCGCTCGACTTGTCAAACGTGATATTGGATACAGAAAAATTATCATACGTATCAGCACACTGTAAAATGAGGTTAAATTAAGGCAAATTAATCACGCAGGAGGTCCAATGCATTGAATGTACAATATATTTTGCTCTTCTTTAGCCTCTATGGGATGCAATTAACGAAAACGATTGGTGTATACATGTGTGTATATGGCGTCTGAAAGGGCTAATGCCGGTAATACTCGTCATGAGTCGTACGAGATTTGCGCCTTTGTTGTATTCGCGGCATTAACTGCTCATTTATTTCCTAGCAGTTAAGTAACACGAAAAAAAATGCCACTATTATCACCAGAGCCTTCTACTTTTCTGATCGCTAGATACGCAGTTTTGCCTTTAAACCTCGTGATGATGACGCAGCCGTTGCAGGAGAAAGAAGAGGAGATGTTAGGACATCAGTGATCGAGCAAGGCGCTGAGTGTCGCTTCTTGCAGCGCCGCGACCGTTCTTCTTGCGAGTCTATGCGGTGCAGCATCACGGTGGTCGTGCCTAGCCATGCGCAGCATTAACAAATCACCAGCTTGCCCCTGGATTTTCTCACCACCAGGTACGCTTCTACGTTGGCAATACCGTCGTTCGCATTTATGCGTCTATTCTTTCGAAGAAAGATGCAGCAGTTCAGAACATACATGCAATTGAGAGGCCCGCAAGCAAGCTGAATCTTCCTTAGATGACACTGCACCTTTTTTTTCTTGAAAAAAAGAAGCCAATATATTCTACGCTGCATTGAATGGCTCAAGCAACAATAGCCAGATGTTTCGTACAGAAATAGCTGGGTGAAAGCAGAGAGCAATTGCTTAACGCCGTATATCTATAGCTTAGGTAGCACTGCGTGGTTCTAGCGAGAAAAAGAAGAATGTATAGATGTGAGCGAACAAACGGAGAATGTAAAGTCGATCGATGTGATGCCCTAGGGAAAACCGCTAAGAGCATTTTCAGTAACGTGTTCCAACAAGCGAAAACGGCCTGCGCCTTTCGGCATTGCATCGAATGTAATTGTATGGAATATCGGGCTTTTTTGAATTTTCGGAGGCAATGACGGTGCGCGTGTACTTTTTTTCTGCTTCTACATATTTGTTCGATAGCAGCGCTATTTACCCACAAGATAAGTGCTTGAAAAATAAGAAACCTGCATTTTGTCGTAGTGTGTGGGGGAGGGAGGGGGGTAAGAGAGATATACTAAGTACTATGTATAAAAGAACAATATAGACATGTGCACTCATTTGTATTACGTGCTTTCTTTTGCACCGTGTTTGGAGAACAAAAATTTAGAAAATATTTCACACACTCACAGAAAATTGGCACAACTGTCTCTTGTTGCCTTGTTTGACGAAACAAAATAGTTAGAATGATTCTTATGGAACAACGCGGCACGTCAGAGCGCCTACAAGAGGATGTGAAGGCTATAATGAACCAAGAATGTGCGTACCCTTCAAACTTTTCTGTTTCTGAAAATGTTTTGCCGTTTTGCTTGTTCTTTTTTGTGCACAAGTCTAGTCTCCGCTGTCTAGGCCTCGTCCTGGTATTTTGAGGAAAAAAGCCCGGATAGAAGGCGCGCACAGGTTTTGGGCAACCGGAAAGAGTGAAGCTTCTGCCAAGCACGGCCCGCCGAGAACAATGGAGCAATCAGCGCCGGCTGTCTCCACGTGCGCTCCACCGCGCTCTTCATTTCGTCGCAGCCAACGTCGCCTCGTGCCGCGAAAGAAAGCGACAACGCGAAAGTAACAAATTTCTGAAAAGGAAAATAGAGCGAGATCGTGCTGTAACCCATAGGCAATGGCGGCTTTGAAGGTTCCGAAAAAGCAATGTTATAAAAATTAGAGGCACTAGCAGTCGGAGTTGGTGATTTGTGCGGAATATTCAATGAGCGGATGCGGGGCGAAGTGGTGTGGTAGAGGAGAATCACTCAGTAAAAAAGCAAGAAAAGGAAGAAAAGGTGAACACGAAATGAAACACGTAGTGAGAGTTCTCAAAGGGAACCACAGTATATATATAGGAGAAACACGCTCTACCCTAAGTTGAGTGAAGCTCATTATGGATACGCGTGCATAAAGTATAAGAAAAGGCAGAAAGAAAAGTAAGTTTGAAACATTGCGTAATTAGCAGCTTGGAAACTTCGTAACACCTTTGTTGTGTTGAATAAACCATACAAAGTATAATATACAAAATGGCCATTTGTGTCTTGCGTGACATGTATAGCGGATAGATGTAAAAAACTACATCTGGTTGGCAACAAACAATAGAGAATGCGAGAAAATTATACGTAAAAGTTTGGCGTTGCGACGTTGAAGTGAGAGCCTACAGCGATATATGTGCTCGCTAGCAAGTGAAAACAGCAAAGTTACGTGGAACCCATGGTGCACGACTATTCTACGTGACCCTTTTTATAAAGACCACCATTCGAAAATGGGGAAACAAAACTGAGGGTTGCTGTAATAAATCGAAAAAAAGGAATGGTAGGAGGAAGCATTGAAATGGTTTGAGAGCATGCCTTGCTTTAACGACTGCAACAGTTGTCTGCACGTTTGCGTGTAACTTACCGGAATGGAGCACGTCGGATTTTCAATATTTGTGTCAAAATTTTGAGCACGACAGAAAAAGAAACATATATCTGAGCGTTGGGGCGTATGGTTCCTGCTTCGTAGATACCATAACGTAGCTTCAAAAGAAGAAACATAGAGGGGTGAAGGATGGCATGACAGTAAAACAGAGACCTTGACTCGACCACCACGCACGTACATTGGAAGGGAAAACAGGTTGTGACAAAATGAAAAATATGACGGAAGACACTTCAGAAACATCACGAAGTCATTACGCCTACGGTAATGACCGACTATTCAGCAGAACACTATTATCACACACAGCTATAATGTGGCATGTAGTACGGTGCTTCCGTATCAGAATGCAGCAACGCCCTTCCGTTGAAGTATGTGTAGGATGGGGCCGTATAATTTCGCTTTTGGTGAGCGGGAGGTCATAAGGCGACTGCCTAACTGGAAAACTTCTGCAGCATATTGGTTGAGGAGAAGCAACGCTGTTCTACCAATTGCAATGTCACCGGTTTTTAATTCGTATCAGGTAAGTTACGTTTGAAAGACGAAGAATTTTTTAACAAATGTTGCAGTATGGTGAGCTTTGAGCTCAGAATAATGAAAACTAGGGGAACGGTATTCCGGAAACACATACCATGGCATCTTTCATATAGCACTGGATGTTTTCCGATTTAGAACATCGTTTAATTCAATCGGTGAAGAAGATGCCCCCCCCCCTCTGCCCCTCCTTGGTGATTGGAGTGACCAGCACTGCGCTCGACTATACCAGGAATTCCCAGGAAGGCTGAGGTCTCGCCACCGTTGAAGCACCTGACATTGCATGCTTCACGAAGAACACAAAGACCACGTTAAATTTTGCACAGATGGCTCAACAAATGGGGTATCTCCTATAGCTCTGATGTTTCCCACCAAAAGCCAGAAAGATTCAGTTTGGAACGTGACACAAGACGACATCCACAGCCGCAGAGCTCACGGCACAATGCAGCACACTCTGCTCGCTCGATCGAGAAGTACCAATAAAATGTAACATATGCGCTGATTCGAAACAAGCTCTACACTGTTTTCAAACTTATCTATGTTTTGTGCCTCATGACCAATTGACGCTGGATATATCGCAACTGTACCATCAACCAATGAACATAAACCGTGACGTAACTTCTCAGTGGTTAGCAGGTCACTGCGGCATCAGTGGTAATGAGCATGCCGAAGACGCACAGATAAGTGCCCATAAAGATGACGTGAACTTCTTAGTAGAACCCGTTCTACTAAGAAGGGGTGACTCGGCAGCAAACATTAATGCCCTCGTAAGTTTTTTTGGCTTCCGTTTTACTGCATATGCCTGTTGTTCGTCATCGCCTTTCTTTTTTTGTTTAGTTTAGTGGTGTTTGACTGCAATCCGGACTGCAAGCCGTTAGTTATGTATGTTAGCACCCAATAGAAACACATGTTTCTGAAAAGCCTGAAATTAGCACACGTCAGATGACTTCAGGAAAAAAAACACCGCAACGTTATTACGAGACCTAATTCAATACGGTTGCCTTATCTTATTTGTACTGTAGGGTTGGAGGCAGAATAGGGGTGCAAGCAAAGTTAATGCGCGTTTTTCTGTTGACAAATGAAGGGGAGGGGAGAAGTGTTACTCAACTTCACAAGCCTGAAATACGTTTGCTTTTCGTGCCACAAAGATCGAGACGTTACACACACATATAATGCACATCTTCACAGGCAGTTCTTTACAGCCGACAAAGCTCGAGAAACAAATGTGCAGAACACCGCTTCTACGACAAGAACGGTCGTAATGAGGTGGGTGCTAGTTACTAACAGCCCAGTTGTTCCTCCGCGTGTTCCCCACGGCAAGTCATGGCCTCTGATTGAAATGACTGGCCAAACGTAAGTCAGGCCAATCGCATCTATGTAAGTAGGCCCAGCATATTGGCCGAACTAGCAGGCCAATTGCAATCAGCTCTTGGTGCACATGGCATACCAAACAACGGTGATCTGTGGGCAGTTATACCTTTGTTTGCTCACATCTAACAAGTTCCTACTACACAGCCACTCAAACAGTTCTTCCTGGTGGCACCGCTCTTAAACATGTCTTTCTGGTGACGCAATGTGAACACTCCAAAAAGCTTTTGCTGGCCTGCTCCTTATGCCAACGACAAAGCCATCACGTACACTTTTTTGGAGAAGCGACTGCTTCAAATCCTTTCTCGCAAGTCCGGACCTAACACTGTGCGCCTTATTTTGTGTTATAGTTTTCGTCTCGGCCATAAGCTTTTGAGCTAAAGATCCCTTTAGGCCCCCTAGATTGCTATGCATAAAAATAAAGTTCATTTGTTGAGTAACGTGATGCGGCTTTTCCAAAGAAATGGCAAACAGAAGGTAATTTCTGTTTCTGAAGCAAGAAATGCCAGATTTTGAAAACGAAATGTGCGGAAGAGACCTGTTTTACGTAGAAGGCATCAAGAATTGAGAACAGGAATCCAAGCCGCAGCACCACTCACTGAGCGACACATTACGGAGCATAAGCGTTCCTGTATCTACTCGTTATGACCGAATAGAACCAAAGAGAAAGAAAAGCAGACTGATTCATTTTTACCAGGCAGGCACCAATGCGAACCGTTTATGCTACAAAGTGTGCTACTGGATCATCGTTTATAGTAAAAATGAAAAAAAAGCTTTGTGTTTATTATAGGTTCACTTATATATAGCTTGCTTTCCATTGATACAAAAAAAATATACATCGAATCAACAAGAGTGTTCTTACGTAGTTCATTATTTGCTCACTTATCTGAGGAGACGAAAAGAAAAAGATACTCTAAGCACCCGTTAAGCTCTGCGTTGGATGGTCGTGACGTTACAGCTTAACACGTGGAGTGAAATCGAAATGCCCTAAGCTTCTCGCTGAAGAAACTGAAGTGCACAAAATAAGCTGCCTCTGGTGTAAGTCTGCTAATTAGACCTACGAGGAACCAGTTAAGAACACGACGTTTTCCAGGCATGGGATAATCTAGATTATCGGATCGTGGGTCAACCCCAGCAAACAGTGTCCAACGCCATCCGCTTGCCGCGTAATCTTGAGCATTTGTGTCGGAACCCGTACTCCGCTTTCGCGACGTGAAATTTTCACAGGATAGCAACTGCTTGATTTAGCCGTGATTACCATTGTGTCTTTGTCTATATCTATCTATCTATCTATCAATCGATGCATATATCTATCTATGTATATATCTATCTATCTGTCTATCTTTATATCCTTATATATATATATATATATATATATATATATATATATATATATATATATATATATATGTCGAAGGGTGTATGTGCACTTCTGTATGTCTCCAGTATCAGAATTGTGCAGCTGGTCTAGTAACCATGAGACCAACATTAGATACGAAAGACTGGATGACAGTGCAAAGTCATCATTCACTCCGTGAATATGCTGTGATTCTTTTTTATAGTGGATACAACACTTGCAACCTTCAAACCGTGAAAACGACAAGGGAACGTACAAAGGCCCAGAGAGCAGCAATCTTCCTTCACGTTGCAGTTCAATAAGCAATGGATGTTTTTAGCATCTTTCAACTGACGAACGAGCAACGCGAAGACTATAGTTTTATTGTGCCGAAATTCGAGGAATACTGAAGCTGAAGCCAAAATGCACAAGTGAACGCTATGTCTTTAAAACACACCTGCAACTTGAGGATGACCCATGCGAACAAATTTTGGGGATGTTCAGCTGAATTAAGTCACAGTACTACAACTTTGGAGAGCTGAAGAATTTCAATGGTTCAACAACAACTAGTTTGTGTGGCACGTAAGATTTTTTTAACTCACCTGCTCGTACCCTGACGGTGCGGCTAGCCATCTTTCCGAGTGCGTTGCTGAGTACGCAGCGGCACGATGTCGAATGGACGTGAGCGCGAAACTCCGAGGCCCCGAAAGCTGGGAAGAGGAGCGGCGATCCATCGGCGCTCGTGTGCCGCAGGCCGGGCACTTCGGACAGCGCCGCCTGAGTGGACATTATGATGCCGACACTGCCCGCCCACGACGCCGATGAAGAAGAGTCGTTCAGGTCGTCCGCGTGGATCCACTAGAGTGAGGGCGAAGGCGAACCGTGTCCCCGGCACCGCAAGGATCCGCCCAGTGTGTTGAGGAAGTGGTACCACTCAGGGGGCCCCTCATCAAAACCCAGGGATGGCAAAACGGAACCTGCGGGGGGGAGGCATAAAACGTATGTCTCCGGAAGTGTAGGGAGTGACGGAAGTGCAGAAAATGACCCGTTCTCTCGTATGCAAAAAAATTGCGTATTATTAACGGAGGCTTATGTGTCACCATGTTGTGGCATGATGCTGTCTACTCAGCCGAATATGGCGGTTTCGAATACCGTGTGTTGCTGTTGCACTTCGATCAAAGCGTAGTGGTAGAGAGCGGTGTAGATAATTACGTGAAGGTTAAAGAACACCATATGGTGCAAATAACCGCAGCTTGACACAAAATCCTAACATTTATTATTGCCATATTTTCATCTAGTGCAAGTCATCGATAGCCGCGATTGCAAAATCGAAAGTTTTCATTACTGCCAGTTTGTTTTTATTTCTTCTATCCTTGTGGGTAGGGGGTAAATGTGATGCGTAATTAGAGCAAAAGCAACCTGCACATTTCGACACAGGTAGTTGGTAGGCAAGCTGGTTCAAAATGCATGAGCATAAAACAGCGCCGCAACTGCAGTATAAAACAACCAGAAGAGCACATACAATGCGCTTCTTATTGTAACGTGTACTGCGATTACCTTGAAAATTCGAGCCTTTATTGCCTTCATCACGCGAACGAACCCGACGTGTTACGAGCGCACATAAACAAAACCACAGCACTTTTCTTTAAGGACCAACGCTTACCAAGCTCCTTAATTAAGCGTTGCAAGAAGGCTTTTTACTTGAAGAAAATTAGGGCACGCAAGCCACCGAGGTTAATAGGCTCTTTCTTTTCGCCTATTCTTCCTCGATAGTTTGCGTCGTGCAATTTTGGTAACATGCACCAACTAGCCCATCAAAGGGTTTTACGAAACTCTTTTTTTTGGCTGCTTCATTTATAGCTTGTCAAATTTATTCTTTCTGCAAACGGTACGAGTTGCAAATCACTCTGGGCTGGGATGGCCGTCTGCAAAACAATAGTAACATTGGACATTAGGCCATATCGCCAAACTTAAGTGGCCTCGCCATTTTTTTGAGAGAGACATATATAGACGTTACAGCACAACCAGAAAAAAACAAAACACGAAAAAAGAAGCTATCTTTTTAGGCTTCTTGTTCCTTCTTAGGCGTGTAGGTGTTTATTGAATATATGCGCTAGTTGACCCGGGAACACGTTCTTCTAAGCTTCGCCATTGTTAGAGTGGAAAGCGAAATAATTCTACGCAACGGCTGCCCTGCAGTTTGAACCAATAGCAAGGGATGCCATCTAAGCTGGCTGAGAAGAAAATAAACAGAATATTCATTTGAAGCCTCATATATCAGTGCAGTCTCAGACAATAATTTTATCGAAGCCGCTGCAGTGCGTGAAACCTTTTACAACATCAAAGTGCCGTCAGAATTCTTTTCAGCTGAGGTATTCGGTTTAAAAGCCAGGCCACTTTTAGTACTTGAACACTAACCAAAGAACATAAACCAAAGAACGCGAATGAAAGAGAAAAATAAAGAGCAAATTAGCAAGTTTGGACAGTCGGCCCCTCACAATAAAGAAACTACTTGGACCATCGCCTCAAATGCATCTCCAGAAAAAGGCAATAATCTTCCTGACAGACTCTTTAGTGGAGACTGGACAGGACAAGCGCCTATGAAAGACAGAGAGGGGTATATATAAAATGTGATTATACTGTTAAGCGGTTTATTGGCGGACACTCAGCGATGATTCACGACAGTGACAGTCAATGCGGGGATCGACTCTCTGCACGAGCTGCTCTTCTTCTTAAGAAAAAGGGCGACCCACTAGAAGGCGCTGAAGAGGACGACCCACTGTTCAAAGGCTTTACCACAACTACCCAGGGTACGAAAAGGGAGCCGCCTGGCGACCTAACAGCTGGTTACAATGAGCGGGTCATGGTAGGTCTTGAGGCGCTCCACGTTAACAATGTCACGTCCTCGACGACGCATGTCCGAAGATTGTTCGATGGGTTCAATCAAGTAGTTGACTGGGGAAGTGCATTTGACGACACGGTAGGGGCCTTCGTATTTGGGCAATAGTTTTGAAGACAGGCCAGTTGCAGTAGTAGGGATCGAGAGCCAGACGAGCGCTCCAGGGAGGAATGTGGGCGCAGTAGTACTGGCATCAGCGCGAATGCTTTTTTTGCCGCTCTTGATCATGCGCAGTGAAGGTCTTTGCAAGCTCTCGACACTCTTCAGCAAGCTTTGCTGTAGCAGAAATAGGTGCCCACTCAGACGGATCTGGCCTGTACGGAAGTATCGTGTCGATGGTGTGTGACGGGTGCCTTCTATATAGTAAAAAGAAAGGTGAAAAGGCAGTAGTGCTCTGAGGGGCGGTATTGTATGCGTAGGTGACGAAGGGTAGAATGGAATCCCAATTTGTGTGATCGGCGGCGACGTACTTGGAGAGCATGTCGCCCAGCGTACGGTTGAAGCGTTCTGTGAGGCCATTCGTCTGCGGGTGGTAAGCAGCAGTTTTGCGGTGAACAACGTTGCACTCTTTGAGAATGGCTTGAACGACTTCAGACAGGAAGACACGGCCTCGGTCACTGAGCAGTTCCTGGGGTGGGCCGTGTCGCAGAATGAATTGTTGGAGCAGAGAGGAGGCCACATCGCTCGCTGTAGCCGCGGGAAGAGCGGCCGTTTCGGCGTATCGCGTGAGGTGGTCCCCAGCAACAATGGCCCAGCGGTTACCAGCCGACGTTAGTGGAAGTGGCCCATACAAATCGATGCCAACACGCCCAAACGGCCTGGCAGGGCAAGGTAGAGGTTGCAGACCTACCGGCGACAGGTGCGCTGGAGTTTTGCGGCGCTGACATTCTGTGCAGGAGCGAACGAATTTCTGCACGTAGCGGTACATGCCGCGCCAAAAGTACCGTTGGCGAATGCGGTGGTAAGTCTTCCATACCCTGGAGTGCGCACACTGCGGATCAGAATGAAAGAATTCACATATGTCAGAGCGCAGACTGCGAGGTATGACTAGTAGCCACTGGCGGCCGTCACCGTTGTAATTGCGTCGATGGAGGAGGTCGTCGCGAACGGCGAAATGGTGGGCTTGACGACGCAACGCGCGAGTAGATGGAGTGGATGGATCAGTCAGCAAGTCTATCAGTGAGGCAATCCATTGATCCTTGCGCTGTTCAGTAGCAATGGCATGAATGCTAATCGAAGAAATGGCAAGGTGAGACACTGAGTTGTTGGCATTGTCGTCAGGCAAGGGAGAGCGCGACAGGGCGTCGGCGTCAGCATGTTGCCTTCCATTGCGGTACAGCACGCGGATGTCATAGTCTTGCAGGCGAAGTGCCCACCGGGCGAGATGGCCTGAGGGATCTTTCAATGACGACAACCAGCATAGTGCGTGGTGGTCGGTGACGACATCAAATGGGCGACCATACAAATAAGGTCGGAACTTTGCAAGGGCCCAGACGATTGCCAAACATTCTTTCTCGGTGACTGTGTAATTAGTCTCGGCTTTAGTAAGCGTACGGCTCGCGTACGCCACGACATATTCCGGAAACCCTGGTTTGCGCTGCGCAAGGACAGCGCCGAGGCCGACACCACTGGCATCCGTGTGTACCTCTGTAGGGGCCGTAGGGTCGTAGTGGCGGAGTATGGGAGGCGACGTCAACAAACGACGAAGTGTTCTGAAAGCGTCGTCGCACTGTGATGACCACGAATGGAGAGGCCCGTTACTTCCGAGAAGCTTCGTCAGCGGCGATATGATAGTCGCGAAGTTTCGAATGAAGCGCCGAAAGTAGGAACACAGTCCTACGAAACTGCGCAGTTCCTTCACGGATGTCGGCTTGGGGAACTCGGTCATGGCCCAAAGCTTGGCTGGATCAGGGAGAATTCCGTCCTTGAACACGACGTAGCCGAGTATTGTCAGCTGCCGAGCTGCAAATTGGCACTTCTTTAGGTTCAGTTGCAGTCTGGCGTTTCGCAGACGCGTTAAAACATGCCGAAGGCGTTGAAGGTGCGTCGAGAAGTCAGGAGCGAAAACGACGACGTCATCGAGGTAGCACAGGCACGTGTGCCATTTCAGGTCACGCAGAACTGTATCCATCATGTGCTCAAAGGTGGCGGGCGCATTGCACAGCCCAAACTGCATAACGTTGAACTCGTACAAGCCGTCGTGGGTGACAAAAGCGGTCTTTGGTTGAGCGTCCTCAGCCATAGGTACTTGCCAGTACCCTGAGCGCAAATCGAGGGATGAAAAGAATTCAGCTCCTTGCAGCCTGTCAATCGCGTCATCTACCCGCGGTAGTGGATACACGTCCTTACGAGTGATCTTGTTGAGGCGTCGGTAGTCCACACAGAACCACACAGAACCGTCCTTCTTCGTGACGAGAACGACAGGAGATGCCCAGGGGCTGCTAGAGGGGCGAATAACATCGCGGCGAAGCATGTCGTCGACTTGCTCGTTGATTACACGCGTTCTGTGATAGATACGCGATATGGACGTTGCCGCAGGGGTGACTGTGCGCCTGTGTCGATGCAATGCTTAACGGTGGATGTGCGGCCGAGAGAAGGTTGAGCGACATCGAAAGAAGAGCGGAATTCTTCCAACAGGCCCGAAAGCTGGAAACGCTGGCCCTTCGTAAGGTCGTCGGGTATGCAGGGACCGAATATATCATTGGATGATAAAGCAAATGTCGAAACAGCACCAAGCGTACAGAAACTTGAGCAGTGCATGTCATCGGGTTGATCCATAACTTGCGCGTCTTCGATGAGTTCCACGCTGCCGAGACATTCTCCTCGCACCAACGTAACGCTGTACGGAGATGAGTTCACAACAAAAATAGTGGTGCTGCCGTGAGTGAGTTGCACGGTCGCGAAAGGAACCAGCAAGCTTTTTCTTATGAAAACACGATGAGATGGCGAGAGGAGTGCAGCGGTGTCAGAAAGGCTTGCGCAGTATAGCGACACCGCAACAGACGAGTTTGCAGGCACTTGAGTGTCGTCTCTGACGAGTAACTTGCTTGCAGTGGATGGACTGTCGGCCGGCTTAAAAGAAGAGAATGGCGCGAGTTCTATTTCTGCTGATGCGCAATGAATGACAGCGTTGTGGCGGGAGAGAAAATCCTATCCTAGGATGACGTCGTGAGAGCATGAAGAAATTAGGATGAATTCCACCGCATACATCACGTCCTGAATCATAAAGCGGGCTGTGCACATCGCTGTAGGGTGAATGCTTTGGGCGGTGGCTGTACGGAGAGAGAGCCCGCAAAGCGGCGTGGTCACTTTGCGCAGTAATCGGCTAAGTTTTTCGTCCATCACGGATACGGCGGCTCCAGTATCTACAAGGGCAGATGCACGAACGCCATCCACAAGCACGTCTATCACGTTCGAAGGGCTTTCCTGAGGGCTTCCGCAGTTCGACAGCGTCGCAGCCCTTGCCTCGTGGACTGCGACGACTAGTTTTCCTGGTCGCTCTCGAGTGGACGTGGCCGCATCGGCGACAGTGAGCGACGTCGTGGAGATGGTGAACGGCGGGTAGACAGAACGGGGCGGGACGACGGTGACATAGGTGGCGGTTGGTCATAAGAGCGGCTTGACTGGCTGGGAAAGTTGGAGGCGACCTGCGGTTGCTGCACACGATTGCAATATCGTGCTACATGACCGACGCAACCGCAAGCAAAGCAGATGGGGCGATTGTCAGCAGTGCGCCATTGGTTTGCTGGCCGCATCCATGTCGCAGAACGCGATTGGCGAGCCGGCTGCTGATATGAGTGCATGGTAGGCGGCACTCGGGGCACGTGGGTGACGCCGGCGTATGTAGGCGAGACAGGTTCTCCAAAGGCCTGGGGCCTCGCGACGGTTTCGGTGTAATTTAGGGGAACAGTGACAGAAATCGGTGGGGGCAGCCTGGCAACAACTTGGGCGTAGCTGAGTGGCACAGATGCAGGAGGTGGCTGGTGGTATTCAGGGACGACCTCCGCGATTTCCTGCTGAATGGCTCGGCCGAGCGGAGGTAGAAGTGTACTTGATGGCTGTTGAGCTTGTTGTGGGGAAGCAAAAGCCAGTAAAGAGACCTGGCGGGCAACTTCCTCACGCACGAACGACTTGATTTTGGCGAGCAAGGTTGCGTGGTCAGGAACTGCTGACAAGGCCGAGAGATCAGCATCACGTGGTGGCGGGCGACGGGTCATCAAGCGCTGCCGCCGCAGCTCGTCGTAACTTTGGCATAACATGATGACTTCTGCCACAGTGCGGGGGTTCTTTGCCAGGAGCATGGTGAAGGCATCGTCGGCGATGCCTTTTAGAACATGCGTGATTTTGTCAGCCTCTGACATGTTCAGGTCGACTCTCTTGCACAAGTCAAGGATGTCCTCGATATAACTTGTGAAGGACTCACCGGCCTGCTGGGCTTGTTCACGTAAACGCTGTTCAGCTTGCAGCTTACGAACGGCCGGGCGGCCGAACACGTCGACGACAGCGGTTCTAAAAGCGGACCATGTCGGGAAATCAGATGCGTGGTTGTTGTACCACATGCCGGCCACACCCGCGAGATAGAAAAACAGGTTGCCGAGTTTACCTGCCTCGTCCCAATGGTTGGGGACGCTCACGCGTTCGTACATGGCCAGCCAGTCCTCGACGTTGGTGCCATCCGCTGCGGTGAATACCGGAGGGTCGCGGATGCGGGGGACACCGGGACATGGCATCGGCGTAGGAGGGAGCGTTTGCTGGGCAGCGTCTTGGTACATGGTTGGAGGCACGGTACGGGATCGAAGCTCCAAGGGCATGGAATGCTGACCGAAGGTGCTTGAAGGGCACAGCACTCTCAGCACCTCCACCAAATTGTTAAGCGGTTTATTGGCGGACACTCAGCGATGATTCACGACAGTGACAGTCAATGCGGGGATCGACTCTCTGCGCGAGCTGCTCTTCTTCTTAAGAAAAAGGGCGACCCACTAGAAGGCGCTGAAGAGGACGACCCACTGTTCAAAGGCTTTACCACAATACGTATATTGACAATAGAAAAGGAAGGTGTGCGTGTAAACAGTTTATGACTGTGTGAACAGCTCTAAGAAAACTGTGTATTGGCATGATATTTGAACTGGTTTCAGTGTGCTATCATGTTTTTTTCTTTGCCGTATTGTTAATTTTTGGGTACCATTCTGTATTATTTTTTTTCGCTGCAGAACTTCGTGATATGGAGTAGCCGAGGCAATATGCGCTTCAACCTCTCCACAGCAAAACAGTTAAAACAGAAACAGAACAGAAACAGACAGATAAACAAAGACGTTCGTATTTTTCTTGATTATACTAGTTATCCAGTTTTGCAGTTCATACTTTTCCTTGGTTAACGAAAGTTTTTTTGTCCTTTCTGCCTTTCCTCTTTATTTTAATTTCTCCCTGTCCTTCTAATTTGTAGGTAGACAAAAGTACTGCTTAATATACAAAGAAGAATAAAATGCAGGCCGATGAAAAATTATATATTGCAATATTTTTTATTTCGTGTATGGGAGTATAATGGTAATTCCCCGAACAAAGAGACAGAGGTGGTACGAAACGAATATTCAGGGTGTAAGCACGTCGTAGGCAACGACAGACAGATGACTGGAGTCGCTGCGTAAGGGCGTCATTCCGATACCACCACCACAGGTTGCGTGCCCCACACAAGCGACCACCCAATACGTAAAAGCTGGAGGAGACAAAGAAGGAAATCACGAAGAAGGTCCGTCCGTGGTGGGAAACGCTGCAAGGACCGAAATGCGCACGCGGTTCGCAAGCAAGCTAGCTATAGGCCAACGAACCGACCTGGCCGAGCTTGATGAGGCTCGATAATAGGAGAGCTTTCCTGTTTGCGCAGGGAGCGATACATTGTGATTTCTGCGGCTCGCGAGGAGTCGGAGGGAAGTACGTCGTGGGAGCCAATTCATCCCGAACCCGTACCCTGCGTAGCCTGGCCCACCGCTTTCCTGTCACTGACTGCGGTAGTGGTGGTGCGGGAGATTGGGACCATGCAACGGACAACAGTCGGGAAAGGGCTCGCTGCAGGCACGGATCCGTGGGACCCCGCGGGAGTGGGGCGAACGCTACATCTACTCACTCGAGCCGCGGCTGGTGGAGTAACACGCAGAGTCAATACGCCCCGGGCAGTAGGCGGAGCTCGCCGTTCTGGAGAAGTGGCATTGCACATTGTATACATTCCTCCGCGCACGCCTTCATCGTCTCGTTGACGATCGGTGGCTCATGTCCGTTTGTATGACGGATTTTGTGGTTTTTTCTGTCTTCCTCCGTGAAGTCGAGAATACTATCTGTATGACCCTGACTTCGTTACGCTCTAGTTACACTAAACAGGGCGCTGACGCGAACAGTAAGGTGTACTGCAGGACCTTCCTTACAGAGCGCTGATTGAAATATTATGGTGACCAAAATAAGTCAAATGAGTTCATACAGTCTCGGTAATAACATAACAAACTCTGAGGCGAAGAGTGAGAAATTTTCTATAGGTAATTAGCGAAAATGCTTACTACTCTTGGTGAATGCATTATCAAGACGTGTTTTGTACCTCCTGCCTACAAGAACAGTTCCTCGCACGTGCATATTGACTACATTGCTCACACGGGTTCCCAGGACTACGAGGATGTTCATTCTTCTATTGGTTGTTGAGAAACTCTAGTGTAGGCTCATAGCAAAGAATAATTTAAATACCGAATTCAAAACTATTTTCTCTGTGTCTGTAATACACAACTTCATGTTTGTTACGATGCATGTTTGTACGCTACGAAAAAGCGATGTTGCACACACTCACGAATACTCAAACTAAGGAGGCTGTGAGCGAGGCGTCAAGATAGTGAGAAGAAGGAAGAAGCACTTAGGTTTGTTTCTGCATATGCTGCATAAATTCCCCTGACAGGCTGCAGCATACTTCCTGATAAACGTTGAGGTGCGTGGCTATGTTCTATTATAGGCTTCAATGCTAACGCTATATAAATGATGTTCTCGATACCCTGATTACTTTCTAGGAGCAATGGGTACAGAATTTTATAATTATCTGTAGGCGCAGACAATCGGATGTCCTCGTTTGCTTTCCTAGGGTCTACAGTGTTTAGCATTAGTTTAGGCAGTGGTCTTGTGAGCACCCAAACAAGGTGCGTTGCGAGACACCAGCCTGCACAAAAGAGCTATTCGCAGAGTTTCTTTAACGCCCGCGAGCCACAGACTCATCAACCTAATAGAGATCACTCTAAGCGCGAGAACATTATTAGCCTTTTTGCAGTAAACGCGCTCGCAGCTTCATTTCTTGATGCTATCACTTCAACCGCACTGACACAAAAGGTAACGAAAATGCAAGCAAATCAGCGAAGCCTCGACGCTCCATTCATCATAACGTTTCGTGCTCGCCTCGGGACAGCGATTAAAAGCACGTCGCTGCGGCTCTTCTGCACGTTCACTCACGCAATGTCGCTGCTCGATCATAGGGCTTCGCGTCCCGCCGGGAGTTCCTTTATTACTTGATGAGCTTCGGCCACGTCGCCATCTGACTAAAACCGTGCAGGCTGGCCCCTGCTTCAGAAGACGCAAGCAGCATCTCGGATTATGGATGGCTGACTGGACAAACTTTATAAATTGAGCGGCAGAATATCCACAAATACATCCGCCCACAATGAAAAAGCGCGCGAATTAGTGTCTCTCCAGTCAGTATTATTTGGGCACTGCGAAGCAGTTTGGATCGTTGCGCTAAACATCTCATTACTACCCAAGGGCTCTTAGGCTCAATTTTTTTTATGCTCTGAAGGTGCATCTTCAGGGACATGCCATTACAATACAAGCGATAGCAGCTTAATTATTCTCACGGTGTCATATAATTTATGCCGCGATGCTTAGCGATTTTATTCGCTACCGGTGCTGAAGTTGTGACGCCGCGTCGTCGTTTATTTTTCACCAATTCACCGTCTCTGATAAAGAGACGGTGAATTGAAGGCACGCTGTACGAATCTTTGGAACAATTACTGTAATGGCTTCTCGACAGACTACACCACGAACGTGAGGTGCGTTGCTACAGGGCGCGGCTGGTGGATCGAGAACCATGGCTGCGCAACCATTGCCCCAGGGTCTTGCGCAAGACAAATGAGAGAAACTGGTAAAATATAAAGAAATAATGCGTCCCTAACAATCGTTACTTCCAAATGTCTCACCGTACCTTTGTTTAATCGGTTCATCCGTCGCTTCCGAGCTGATGCGAGTCGCTTCGAGTAGCTTTCAACACTTTTTGTATCATATTTAAGTTGTCTCTTCGAAGTATTTCGAAGAGACGAACTGCACTGGAGTGCTGGACTGTACTGGAATGCCTCGAGCGTGCAGTGGAGGCGAACGAGCGCATCAAGTTACGTTACACGTAAGACATGAGCGCTATCTGGCAGTTTTCCTCGAAACGAAGCGCACGGCTCTCAGAGTGACGTGCGCCTCAGAGGTGAAATGGTGTAGAACGCAAGGCGACGGGTAGGTGCCAACACCGTGGCGTCTTAACAAAGCGTTTGAAACACTCGCCTTTTCGTACAAGCGTTGCATGGTCAGCGCAGCGTGATTAACGCTACGGTCCTTAGAATCATGTATGTCTTTTCTAGTAAAAGACGCATATACAGAATATATACGTGTTGTTCTGGTTCCTCAGATATGGGCAATAATTGCTTTTTAATTGAAAATCGCACAAGTATGAACGCTGAAGCTTGAGCGACATTGGGGGGCGATGCGGATGGGGTCGCCTGTTCGGGGTATCGGTTGGTGCCATTTAGAGTACCCAGAACAGACAAATGTACAGGCAGAGAGACAGACCAAAATTTTTGCGTCGAAGGATTCAAGAAAGACTATCGCCTTTAAAAACATTAAAAAAATCACAGCATATTCACGGAGTGAATGATGATGAGTGGGGTGAAACGTCCATCAGCCCGTCCATTTATCCGTCCATACGTTCGCTCTTGCTTCCGTCCGTCCGTCTGTTCATGCGTCCTCCATGAGTCTGTCCATCCATCTGTCTGTCTGTCCATGCGTCCATCCGTCCGTACGTCCGCGAGTCTATCGATCCGTCCATCCGCCTGCTAGTCTGTCTGTCTATCCGCCCGTCCGTGCGTCCATTTAGTGAACACTCCAAGTACCGCCATCTCCCATCTCGCATCCCCTGTGGCACATAACCGCTCCAGAGCGGTTATGTGCCACCGGTGGCTACGTACTACATACATACATACATACATACATACAAGGGATGGACAGACCCACGCCTTAAGGAGCTTGGCCCCTAAAACAAGTAATCTACAAAAGGTAAAACATAGATTGAAACACACCGCCCCGCCATGGTTGTCTAGTGGATAAGGTACTTGGCTGCTGACCCGCAGGTCGCGGTATCGAATCCCGGCTGTGGCGGCTGCATTTCCGATGGAGGCGGAAATGTAGGCCCGTGTGCTCAGATTTTGGTGCGTGTTAAAGAACTCCAGGTGGTCAGAATTTCCGGAGCCCTCCACTACGGCGTCTCTCATAATCATGTAGTGGTTTTGGGACGTTAAACCCCACGAATCAATCAAATCAGTTAGAATAAAACACAGAAGCGAAGTACGATAACTGAGAAAAAAAAAACTCACAAAACTATCACAACAAAAGTCATGCATTGTGATGATTAGAAAGAACAAACTTTAAGTGTATGGTTCACTGAATTTAATACATTTATATATGCAAATAAGAAATTTTATATGCGTATCTCAATCGACTAAAAGATGGAGTTTTGATTACGAGGAGTAAATCTTTCCACAGTTTCATGGTGGTGAATACCATGTGCCGATGAAAAGAACTAAGTCTACCTATTTTGAAGTACAACTGTTATTAGCGCCGTTTTAAGTGAGGCCACTGAATCTGCAGTGGCTCACACGACCTAGTACTCGATAGCAACGTAACGCATCCCCTGAATCGCTTTGCCAGATTACATCGTCCGTTTAGTTTCTGCACACTCTTGATACGCGTTTGAAAAATCACCCCTTCTGGCTGAATAATAAAGCTAGTGCAATGAAAAAGTTAGTAATTGGACATAACGTGTTTTTTATTTGATGTAACTGCCATTAACAGGCGAGAAACTGCGCCTCTGCGCTTGGTAAAGTTAACGTCGTGAAAACGTATGACCACGTAGCAGCAACAAAGGCACATTTCTTTTCTGCCGCATATATCTATGCAGGCAAGCATTACTAGGATCTCAGTCGAGTTGATGTAATGGTTTTCTGCTCATTTAAAAAGTACGAATAGCCATTCCTCTGAGAAATTTTGAACTTAATGCGGGTGACTTACATTACAGTCGCTGCACGAAGTGGCGGGAGTGATTTGTTGAAGTTTACGAAACGACGTTATTTTCACGACCGCAGCAAACTTATATCGTCTGCTTCGGTAGCTTTCAACACCAACCTAAAAAAACAAGAACTTTTGACTTAAGCATGCAGCCCGCCCCTGAGGCTTTCCGCGAGTACGTGTTGAGCGAAGGTTGTTGCTATACGTGACTTAACCTCGTTAGTGGCGCGGCCATTTTTGAGCCGAATCGCGCGGGGCTCATGCCACTGCCAGGCCACGCTCTCGTCGTCGCCTCGCATGCCACCGCGTACGTGTCGGGACGCTTTAGCGAGCAGCCGCTCGGTGCACTGACTGGAGAAGGGGGAGTGACACGACTGGAAAACTACAACGACGCTGTGGGGCTGCATTTAAAGTGAGCAACTCTTTGCGGTTACCGTGGTTTCCTTAACCAGCCCCAGGAATAGCGTGTTCTCTCTTTGGATTTCCGCGATTTCTATTGATCCTTACTTTTTTTTATTTGCTTGTTCAGTTAACCACATCTGAGTTCTCAGTCTTCTCTTAAAAAAATTTTATTGATGCCCGCTTCGGGAGCCGAATGGGAGCTGAAGAGGAGACGCTTCGTTATTTCTGGTATAGTCCCAAACACTACGTTACAATCAATAGTGTCTCTTTTATTAACTTTTTTCTTTACTTTTCCAATTATTGCAATGCCAAATTCAATGTTACTACGAAAGTTTCCTCTATATAAATATATTATTTGATATTTAATAATTATTTGAACCTATTTTTGTTAGCATTCGGCGTCGGTACCTCTAAGAGAATATGCAAGTCCCAGCACTTGCAATCACACATTTCTTTTTCCATGATCGGGGGCAATATTGTGAAACAGAAAGCTTGTCCCGTGTTTATTACATGATATCTAGAAAATATATTATTTATATGTGGGGTTTAACGTCCCAAAACCACCAAATATTATGAGAGACGCCGTATTGGAGGGCTACGGAAATTTCGACGATCTGGGGTTCTTTAACGTGCACCCAAATCTGAGCACACGGGCCTATAACATTTCCGCCTCCATCAAAAATACAGCCGCCACGGCCGGGATGCGAACCCGCGACCTGCGGGTAAGTAGCCGAGTACCTTAGCCACTAGACCACCGTGGCGGGGCGATATCTAGAAAAGGTAAGAACATATAAAATGACTTACATTTTCATTAGTCACTCACACAGGCACGGATAGCTTCATCAAACAAATGAAATATCGAGAGGACACATGCATGAAAATAACATATCTTGATATCTATGCATTTTACGGTGAAAAATACAGTGTGTCATGTTATTATTATGCCATGACAAAGAATGAGATGTCATGAGTTGTATGTCATATTATTTTTTCCATGTTAACGCATGGAAATTGCCAACAGTATGCCACAATGAAAACTTAACCTTAATGTCTTGTCGTGCATGTAATGCTGTTACTGTCATGTCCCTTTCTTTATATTCGTCACACCCAATCGTCATGCGGTGATTGTTATGGTATACCATTATATTGAAACTTGCGGCATATTTTCAACTTTATTCGATTCCAAATTTGAAATTTATTTTTTGAGAAATCCTGCTTTTATTGCTATAGCACTGTAAAGACCGAAATTGGGCTACAGTCGTATTAGCCGGGTGTGTAGCAACGGTCGTTTTCAAATAACTTCAATGAAAATTTGTTAAATCCTATGTATCTCGAAATCGACGTTATGCGAAGCTTGCGGAGGGAAGGTGACCATGTTGCACTTTTTTTATTGATCGACATGCCATGAAATCACGCTAAATATATGTAAAAATGTTGCACGCACACACACATGTTGAATAGTGTGATAATTGCGGTGCTGACGAAACCATCGAACATATTTTGTGACTGTGCCCTCAGCACAATTGTCAGAGACAGTCTCTGCCAGCATTGTTTGCAACCAGAAGTGTTTGTAACCAGTCGCTTTCCGAAAAATTAATTTTGGTATACCGGAAAGATTGAGCTTAACGCCAAAAAGCGACGTAGGCCTTCCTGAAGTTTCTTCGATCGACACGCCTCGTCGAACGTTTGTGACGTTTTAGTGTGTGTGTGTGTTTTCGCTTCCATCCCGCTCTCTTTCCCTCATTTCCTTTTCCTTACTTTTCTGTCTCCCATTTTTCCTTCTCCAGTGCAGGGTAGCATCCCAGACACTTACTTTCAGGTTGACCTCCCTGCCCTACTTCATACCATATCTCTCTCTCTCTTGTCACGTCAGTACAACAGCGGTACTGTTCACGTCTGTATCTCTAAGGTTGTAGTTTTTTGTTTCGCACGACGCGCAGGTTCAATTTGGGAGGTCCGAGGAGCCACCTCAGGACATTTCACGAAAGATCAGTCCACTTGACGCGACCATTTGTTAACAATAGCTTGAGAACACTTAACCCAAATAACTTGACCTACTCCTCAGATACAGTAAGAAAGAAATATTCATGCTATAAGTTAGTCACTCATGATCAAGTCCTACCACTCAGTCCCTGCGGAGAGTTGGTCGTGGAGAGTTGCGAAGGAGCGGGGTCTCACCCGCGTCGTTGAGTGGAAACCTGGCACGAAGCACGATGGTTGATGCTGTTGTCGCCGTAGTTACTTCGACAGTAGGATTGCCTGTACCTACAGCTATGGAACATCAGGTGCTCAACCACCCAATTGCTAGCGTCGATGCTGGATTGTCTGCCATGCTGTTGCACGTGTTGTCTCCACGCACGCCAGTACCACAGCGCCTGAAAGACGGCATGAATGTCTTGGTTGTACTCGTTATCCACTAATGGTTCAAATGTCATAGAAAAAGTGACCTGCTCAGTGTAAGACCGCAAAGAGCACAAGTTTCTTTCCTCACTGCTCCAATAGCCCTGAACTGGAGAAGTAAGAATCTCTTCAGATTTCCTTTTTGTCACTTCAGCTGTATGTCCACTTTGCTCTTCAGCATGACTAACACTTTCATATGTGTCATCTCGGCTACTTTCGTCATAATAGAATGAGTACTGAAATTGAGACTCCACTTTTTGTTCGTCGATTAGTGCTTCCGCACTCTGTTTCAGTTTTCTCGGGTAGGAGGTTACTGCGCTACCCCGAGACATTAATCTCACTCCACCTTGAGGAGGCTTGTTTACGGGGTATTCTACTATACCCACGTCATTCACTACCACAGCCTGTGCTACATATCCTACTGCCACCGACTTGTTTTCTGTTGTACTGTCGGTATAACTGAAGACTCGGTCTCTTCACTAGTCCGTATAATAGAGCTGTCTCGCAGCATATGCAAACTCGGAGTCAATGTGTCTTTGATTGCATATTTGCATATAGCTACATCACTTGCAAATGCCATTGATACTTCTTCTTTGGCTGATTTGTCATAGCCTCTGTCTGATTCTAATCTGAGTTGATCATTGGTCTTTCTCCTACTGATTCCAGTAGCCTGGCTGCCAATCTCTCAACCATGCTTTAGGTGAAAGTCAATCTCTGCCGAAATGCTATGAAGAGGTTCCAGGTCATTCACTCCGAAAAGCATAAATCGCTTCGACCGAACATTTTTCTCTGCAGCTGAACAGTGACCTACCAGTTCTTTCAGTTCCTAACTGCATCTTTGATACATCTGCGAACTCGAGCTTTTACTGAAGTGCTTTCTGCTTCAGTTACTCTAGTGCGAACTGTTCTTTCAGCAATCTCTTTTGTTGTTCTCGTTCGGCAGCCCTCTTCTCACGATTACATGCTTCACGTTCCTCGGTCCATGTCTTCAACTCGGCGCTTTCTAAGACTATGGGTAATGCCAAGGCTGTACACTCTCCCGCACTCATCCTTCAAGCAAACTTGGACTCGGGAACCAGGTTTGCAAACGGCCTCGTCCTGTCGCGGACGCTATTGTAACGTTGAGGTTTTTGTGTTTCGCACAACGCGCAGGTTCAATTTGGAAAGTTCGAGGAGCCAGCCACCTCAGGACACTTCCCGTAGGACGAGTCTGTTTGACGCAAACATTTAATAACAATAGCTTGAGAACACTTAACCCAAAGAACTGGTCCTACTCCTCAGATACAGTTACAAAGAAATCTACATGCTATCAGTCAGTCACTCATCAACAAGTCCTACTACTCAGTCCCTGCAGAGATTAGGTCACGGAGAGTAGCGAAGGAGCGGGGTCTCACCCGCGTCGTTGAGTGGAAACCTGGCACGAAGCAGGATGGTTGATGCTGTATTACCGTGGATGGTTGATGCTGTATCGTGGGCGTTGGGCAGCTACACGAACCGCAGGAGAAGCAGCCTTCCTAGGCTGCCGGTGGACGCTGCACCAGCAGACGCTGCATTTTATTTACTGGCCTCGAGGTGGAGTCCCGACAGGACAGCTTCGCCTGAGCTTGAGCCCAAGGATCGACAGCTCAGACCTGTCCATGAGCACGGGAACGTCAGCGCAGCCTAGTAGTCCTGAAGTCCCTCAGGTCACCGGACGATGGAGGTAGGAGCCTTGGCTCAGGTTTGAAACCCGACCACCCTGATGCGTCGCTCTTCTTCCTCTGGTCACCACGACAACTCCCAATTTTCCTCTCTGTCTCGCGCGTGCTTCAAACGATCGCTACGCTGAACTGGTGCTTCAGTCATTTATCGTTTGTTAATTCACATCCGTGCCAGCTTCCGCGCACCGCAATGACTGTCGATTCCGCGCACTCCATCACAGCATATCAGCGGCATTGTTATTGGATGTTAAGGGTGCATATGGCAATGTATTGCATGAAGCCATTGTCGACACCTTGTGCAACATTGTATTCCGGGGCCCGGTCTACCAATTATTGCACAATTATTTGAAGGACATGACCGTTTTTGTTCAGTCAGAAATGGTGCAACAAGGCATCATTATACTTATCGTGGTGTACCTCAAGGTGGTGTCCTAAGCTCCATACTTTTCAACCTTACGCTCATCGGCCTCGTTAACTTCGTGCTGCCCTCCGTGCACATCTCGATCTACGCAGACGACATCTGCATCCGGTCATTATTGGTCACGCGTCTACACGAACAAGCCAGGATTCAGAGAGAAGCTACACTGACGTCAAACTACCTGCAAGGACGAGGACTAGAGCTGTCGTCTGAATAATGCTCACTTGTTGCGTTTACGCGCAAGACAATGACTCCATTCGTCATCAGAATGAATGGACACACGATAAAAAAACCTACCGTTTCCTAGGAGTAATATTAGATCGTGACTTGTCCTGGAGCGCTCACATCGCTCACATGAAAAGGAATGCGAGTGGTTCTTAAGATAGAGAAAGGAAGAGAAAAGTGAGCCCCGTTATTGTCTACTTCAGTTAGCGACACCGCCACAGGGCTCACAAGGGATGGGGGTGAGGAGGGATAAAAGGGGTAGAAGTAAAGGTGTAGAAAAGAGGAAGAAGAAGCAACAACAAACTGAGGGGATAGGAGAGACAGGAAAGATGGAAGCACGGTCGCTGGAGTCCGAGGCCGGGGTACACTTGCGAGAGATGTTGTCGGCGTCTGTAGATAGCGTAGAGCAGGTCCAGTAGGTCAGAGCTGCACTGTCGTCGAAGATCGTCGGCGACAGGAGGTGACGTAGGGCCAGCCCAATCGGCCAGAGCTACGATGACGCGGAACGTCGCGAGCGCGCGGAGCGCGCGGGCGCACAACCGGTCGGCACGGAATCCACTCCCCATGATCAACCACGTCCAAAGGTTTCTTGTGGGAAAATTATGGGTGCATTGATACGAGCCATGCTTCAACTGTATACTGCACTTCTTCTCGGCTTCATGTGCTACAGCCTACCTTTGCTCGGCAAAGCCCGAATAACAAACGTACGCGTCCTCCAGTCACTACAAGCTCAAGCACTGAGAATATGCCTCAGGCTTCCGAGATGCGCATCCTCAGCAGCGACTGTCGCAATCGCTCATGAACACCCTATCACAACCTACATTCATGCCGATGCTTTAACAACGAATAAGACATGTCACCCGGATCCAATCGCATCACGTCGCCTTCCTTCTAACTTCCAGGCCACGCTCTGCGATCTGCGCTATTATTGCTGCACATCGTACGGTGATTCCCGCAAACTTCACACACGTAGCAAGACCACCGTTACCATTGTGGTGTCTACATCCAGTGGAAGCCGTAACCATCACCGGGACGCAAAAGAAGGAAAATTTGTCAAGTTTAGGCCTACCACAAACAGTACTGTTTCTGCATATAAGCACAATAGACGCATTCACATTTACACGGATGGGTCGGTTACTTCAGCAAGCTCAAACGGCGCTGTGGTAATTCCAGAGAAATCTGTCACGATAAAGTTCGGGACATCGTATATGACATAATCCACGGCTGCAAAACTCGCCACCATTTGTGCCACCCTGGAGTTCCTAGTTGAAGAACCACAGCGGACATGGTCATTCTTCTCTGACTGCAAAGCAGCCCTCAAGGGCATTTCCTCGCTATATCGTCTTGGACCAAATGAACAGCTGGCCGCTGAAATAAAACTGCTTCATCCCTGGGTTAGGAAGAAACATGGCATAGCTTATCACTGGGTACCGGGCTGCTGCAGCATTGATGAAAAAGACCATGCAGATGAAGCAGCCCGATCTGCTTATCATGAAGCCCCTTGTGCAGCTATACTCTTATCAAGAACGGACGCCGCTACAAGGCTTCGATCACTTGCACGATAACTGACACTCGCTCAGTGGAGTTTACCGGCGTTCACCAACGTGCGCCATCGTAAATTGGACCCACACCTACAGCCTTGTCTTCCATTAGGAATACCCAGAGCTGAGGAGACACTTTTGTGCCATCTGTGAATTGAAGGGGCCTTTATGAATGCTTATTTGTTTCGAATGAGAATGGCCAGCAGCCCAACACGCAAGAACAGTGGCTGCGCGGAGACATTCTCCCATCTTTTCAGCGAGTGTCCTTGCTTCAGTGTGCCAAGAAAAAAACTGTCGAGAGTTTTAAATAGACTAGACAATCACCAATTGTCGGAAAAAAGGGTATTAGGACATTGGCCGAGACCGTCCTCAGCACTCAAGGCATTGAGAGCGTTATTGCGCGTCTTGATGGCAAGAGGTCTTAGAGACATGCTGTAAACAGCGTCGTGGGTCGTATTATCGTCCTTCCTTTTTTTGCTCTTTTTCAACGTCTCTTTTCTCTCATCATTTATTCGCCTTACCCCCTTTCTCAGCACCAGGTAGCCAGCTGGTCTGAGAACTGTCTAACTTCCCTGTACTTACTTCTTCGATCCTGCTCTTTCTCCTTCTCAGAGCAAATAAAGAGCAAAACAGGTAACTATACATACAGGTAACTAAAGCTTTGTGCCATTTTTGTTGCAAGAGAAATTTGTAGCTCGCGAACCCACTTCTTCAGTTGAGAGGCCAAACAAGGGAGCAATTCAGCCTACGCAAAAGCAACACTTCAAAAGCAATAGCTCATGCCTGCGGCTTCAAGAGCTCTTTCGTGCTGCTTCAACTGGCACCGATTGTTGCTTCAGTTCTTTAAATTCCTACACTACGACAGCAGCTGATGATGCTATCACGCTACAGAAATTTATGTGACACATATTTTATTTTCCATCTTCGATCTGTACTTACGTTGCAATATAACAGAATACGCAGCATGGTTTTCGAAGAGTATTCTGATTTGACCCCTAATATCATTTTTATTTTGAGCGCTCTTCTGAAGTACACACCATGCATTGCAGTGCTTTCTCGATAGTCTCATAATAACGTTACTTCACTTTTTAGATGCGGAGCATCTAATACTCGAGGCTAGTAGTGCGGCGCCGTCCGCAAGCTTCCTCCTCCTTCTTCCACCATCTGTGCATCCCTTCCTCCTCTACACACCGCGCGCGCTTCACTCCTCCACCATCTGTGCACCCTTCCTCCTCTACACACCGCGTGCGCTTCTCCTCTTCACGAACATTCGCTAGCTGTATAATGTAGCGCGCATGCGCCGTCACGCTTCGAGAACATCGGCAGCTGACGCGCGCGCATGCGCCGTCACGCTTCGAGAACATCGGCAGCTGACGCGCACGCATGCGCCGTTGCGCTTCTTCCCCTTCTCGAACATTCGACAGCTGACAGTGCATGCGCCGTCGCGCTGTATATATACTCAAGGTCGGCGCTCGCTCGCTCAGTTGCCGCTCGTCGGTTGGTTTGTACGGCGCGTCGACGTCCAAGGTCGCGGTGAAATGAATTCCAACGAATCCACAAACACAATGATTGACGTTCTTTCGACCAGCGCCGCCCTTTCGCATACGTGTGTACGTGTTCACTCATTTAACACCCCCTCCTACAACCACGTTAACCAATTTAGCCATCGACCCAAGTAAGTCGCAATTTAACACCCCATTTCACAACCACGTTAACCAATTTAGCCATCGACCCAAGTAAGTCGCACTTTAACACCCCGTTAACCAATTATATGCTCCGCCTCCTCCTCAGTGTTCCCCCGAGGGAAGCTGCGGGCAATTTTTTTAGGTCTTGCGTCACACAGAAAATGCTCAGGTGGTTATGCCCTGCGTCTTTTCGCACTAGAGAAAATTAGCCCGGACCCCATAATATTGATTCGGTTGCCACATGGTCCATCAAATCGCCATCAAGCGCTCATTATCTTGACGAAAAAACTAGCAGAGGAGAAAAAAATACGTGTCGCTATATCGTAAGCGATATGAAAAAAACACGTATGGTGCAACCTATTCGAGGTTAAGCTCATACGCCCATCATTAAGGGGCTTCCTTGAACTATTGCGTTTTTTTTTGTGTTTGTAAGGCAGGCATCTTCATACATATGCCAACATATTACCAAAACGACGTATTTATCTTCCAGCAAATCACACACGAAACCAAAGTGTGTTGGGGTATATTGCCATATATCATGACGGATACAATGTAAGGGCATGTGAATCATTGCGCAAGGCATTACAAAGCATCTGATAAAATATGATAAAATTATCACTAAATGACAGTATGCTAATTAAAAGACTAGCAGCAATTGTAATCTGTAGAGGACACGTACAACGTCAATGTAGTTACACCACATATTGCATTCATTACTTTGTGGCTGTGACGACACATTTTGTTGCCTTATGTGTTTTTCCTGCACATATTTTCTTCATTAGGATGAAGTCCTCATACACATTGGCACATTAACAAACGAGAACTAGTGTGTTTTATAAAAATGATATACAGTTTTGAACATCTCTTAAAAGTCATAGAATGCAATAAATAATTGGAAATTGGCCATTTAGTAGATCTCATTTCCTTTCGGGCTTTTACAGTGCGCGAGATGTTGATAAAAATAAAGCATCCAGGATAGAGCTCGCTTATGTAAAACGTAGTTTGCGTGTGCTGGCTCTCGTAAGTTCTTTTCTTTTCGTGTTTCACGCATTAAATGCGCGTTTCATGAATGACATAATAATACCGCGAAGCCCTCGCTTCAAGTCGGTTTAAATGTCGTTTACAAACATTTTATCTTCATAAGTATGTTTTCCACAAGAAAATCTTAGAACAACTTAAAACAGTAGGCAGAAGCAACGTCACAATAATGCTTAATTCCTGCAAATAATAGAAAAGCAGAAGACGAAACTATATAGAGACTCATATCACGCTCGTGCCTATTTGTTGTAATTTATTCATGATACTGTTGTGCTCCAAGTGACGAGATATTCACGTAACAATTTTAATTGGTAATTTCGGAGTCCAATTTTCTTCTGTCACTTGGCATATCACTTCATAAATTATTCCGATCGTCTGAAATTTTCTTTCACGTTTTTATTTGTTGGAAGCACAAACACCCAGCAACACATATCGAGAGTGGCTGTACACATCCACATATATAATCGTCCTGCATTCGCGGCGTCTTGCTCGCTCGATAGGCGCTAGTTATCCACAGTGACTTTTAATGTGATAACGTTAAAAAGCTCGTCTCACGAAAATTTCAGCGCCTTTGTTGTTGGTTGTTACCAAAAAATTTTCTTATACGTGGCCAAAAAATTGAGGATACGATGCGAATAAAACAAATAACAAGTCCTGGGTCAGAGTGGAGAGTGAACAAAGGTCGTTTAAGCCCGAGTGGGGATCAAACCCGGGTCGTTTGCGTTGCAAGCGGATGTTCTAGCACACGGCCACGCATCTGCTTGTATATGCAGTGAAAAGAACTTCTGCTTGGAAATGCAGTGAAAGTAGCGTTCATACATTACATGCACACGCGTCCTGTATACATGCTTTTGAATGCAGCATGAAATATTGCAGTGATAAGGTGTTGTACAAGCACCCACGGACAGTGGACGTCAGAACTTGTGATTATCATAATGGCTTCATGGTTTAAAGCTGGTCACTCAATACAAAACGCACAAACGCTTCTGCACCTATTCCCTTAAGGCTACGTAGGGGGCCCAGTTCGCAAAGGTTTCATGCATTACGTGATATTAAAAGACTGGTTCTTGGCAACTCATATAATTTACAAACAAGCAACACTCTTTAGGGTACCTACATATAATGGTTCTTCATGTTTTTACAAACAAGCAACACTCTTTAGGGTAGCTACATATAATGATTTAGCAAGTACTAGTCAGACAGTTTCGTTATTGATGAATGTATCTCACACAAAAAGGGTAAGCTGATACAAAAACAATGCTTCGATGCATGTTTTTCTCGAACTAAAAAATTCACTTTTGTTTATAGCCGCGCTACTCAAGAGTAAATAAATTTCTTTAAGGCTTTAGCTCTTTTTCTTAAGCTGCACATAGTACTGAGTTATGCGCACTCGTGTTATTGCGCTAAATTACCTACATCACCACACTTGAGGTGGTAACACTAGGAACGTGGATGATGGCCGATTGAATAAAGCGAGTGATCGTTTATTGACCTTGTACGCTCGCTGCTTCGCCACTCGAACTCTGCCTCTCCTCAGCTATAAGTGACTAAAATGCGATTGAATAGGAGGGGGGGGGGTCATTAACGTGTATTTTTTTCTTAATCGTACAGAACTTGTTCTAAAATGCTAGGTCATTAACTAAGCTCATAGTATACAGCTTGTCAATACCGGCAAATCTTCTGTGGTCTATTGCTCCAAACACAGACATTTTTTCGCCACACTAAGTATATATTTCCGTCATTGTTTCTGTTATTACCGTCTGCTATGTTTATTGTCTTTACAACTGTTGTTTTGCCTAACACAGAAACTTCAACGCAATGCGGTACTTTAGCTTAGGAAAAATAATAATAATAATAAAAATTATGGTAGTTACCGCCGAAGGTATTCATATTGTGTTTTTCATGGTGCAGTGTTGACGTTTTGTCAAGAGGACCAAATCGCAACAGAGTGAAATAAAAAAACAGGATATTATATCTATGTCTTGTGAAGGAACCTGAGATAGTCCAAATTAATTACCAAATCGTGTTTTAGTTGTGCAACTAACTTCACAGTACGCAATTTGTTTTTAAAGAAACCTGTACAAAATCACGCAAGGTTAAAATATGAGTGGTCGTTCCAAAAAGATGGTGCAATAACTTAGGGAAAAAAACTATTTTTTTTCAAAATTAGAACACGAATCCGAGCTTTGCCGAGGAGGTTGACCAAAGCATTTTTTCACGGCCACGGAAACGTTTCGCGTTTAATAATTCCACTAATTAGGCACTCTTCTGAGAGCAGGAACCTTCAAGTCACTTCCCTACCAATATGCATAACATGTAATATACTTGTACCCCAGAGTCGCCATTCGAGGCTCCATTTCGCTAAATTAGCGAATTTGAGAAGCCCATGGTAACCAAATGCTATGTGTGGTTAAATGAACTATTGGTGACTTTCCGCTTTGGTCTCTAGTGCAGGTATGCATTCCATGCTAAGTGTCTTTGCAACGAATGAGTGGCAACATATTTTCCACATTTTTCTTAGATTCAGACACACCCATGCACGAGTAGAAGTTGCCCCTTAAGGGCAATGCAGTACATTTATCCCGTGTGTCATGTGTATATCTTCAATTAATCTAGACGCCGAAGATGCTGGTGCGACCACCAGAAGCATCTCAACAAAATTCAAATCAGCGGACAGCTTCATTCACTATGGAGGGACGCTGTTATATCAAATATTTTAAGCTCTAAAACTTACCCTTCTGAAGTGCCTGGATGGCAGAAAGGGTGCGTACTCTGACCATAGCTCGCAGTACTTCAGCATCCTCTGATTCAGTATGTACATTGTAATTTTTTTATTACCACACTCTTCGGGCAGAAAAGATTAGCTTCTACAAGCAGCCTTCAGAGACTGCACTCAGGCGAATGTGCAGCGGAAGCTTTACCGCTCGGAAAGTGTATGCAGATGTGAAGAAGGTTCAATAAAACTAGTTGTAAGGGTAGTTAGTTATTCGTAATTTTGTAAAATAATTATCGCAACCTTGACTCCTACAAACACTCACACAAACACCAACTCATCCACCCGAGTAACACACACGACACTCTGCGCTCACTACTGACTCTTGCTTGCTCCGAATTGACCATCTTATAAACGTACAGAAAATGCGCGAATGCAATAAAGAATAAAGGTGTGCGCCGCAATGCGGTGGTCTAGTGGCGAAGGTACTCGACTACTGACCTGCATAACACGGGATCAAGTCCCGGCAACAGCGGCTGAATTTTCGATGAAGGCGAAAATGCTGTAGGCCCATGTGCTCAGATTTGGGTACACGTTAAAGAACCCCAGGTGATCGAAATTTCCGGAGCCCTTCACTACGGCATCTCTTATAGTCATATGGAGGTTTTGGGACGTTCCACCTCACATATTAATTATGATAAACAAAAGCGTGCATATAGAAAGCATTCAACAAACGATGTATGTAGCGCCACCACCTATGAAAGTAACAATTTTTAAAAAAAATACTAAAACAGTTAAAGCAGTTAGAAGCACTAAACCCTTGCCTTGAGAAAAGATATTTGCTGTAGATGTAACACAAAAAGGTGCACCACCAGTACTTTTGAAGAAGTTATTGCCGTTGCTTTTTAATTGCGTTGCTCGATGACAGGATGTTTGATTCGACTTTAATGAAATTCTTCAATTTATCTGCGGGAAGGCGACGCATGCCGTCCCTCTCTTTTCAGCGACTGCTCTGTTCCCTATTCGTGACAACTGCAACCGATATCATCATAAGCTTTTAGTATGTAAGAGTATAGCATTAAGAGACAGTGCCGGTGTATGACCTGTTTCCGCGCTTGCCCCTGGAGCCATCTATGACCGGAAGCTTCTGATCTCAAAAGCCCCAGCTAAGAGAATCCTTTGTTACGTAACCCTGACTGCACAAAATTTTGCGATAAATTGAACGCGCGCCTTTTGGATTTCATTTGAAAATAAAATGTTGCTTTGGTCTGCAGCAAAAAGCGTCTACATTTTAAGTCATTCAGCAGAATGTTCCTTGTCAAACGACTGCAAACTATTTTGGGGCTTCTAGCATTTACTAGTAGTGTCCATTCAGTAAAATGCGGGAAGTGCCTCAGGGTCACGTTTAGATATTTACTGCCGAGAGGCGGATATGTATCTTGTACGCAATAAATAATTTTAACGTATTTCTACTGCCATCGGCCAGTGTATACAATAAAATCATTTTAGTATAAAGGTTTACTTAGTCTGCCTGCTTATTTCTTTTATGCTTGAGACACATCGAGTCGACGCTGCAAATATAATAACTATAGAAAATGGATAGTGGCATCCGGTACATTAGTTCATACAGAAAGGGTATACGAATAGCTAATGCTTTGTTTCTTCAAAGCTTCTGTCGTGTTACCTTCATAAATATTTTCATTCATATTAGGGGACGTACAGCTGTCTACAAAGAACGCTTTGGTGCTTTTACCCAAGGTGTATCACACTGTCTCTTGTGAAACTAGAAAATCGCGATGGAAGGATATCATAAGCATTCGATTAAGAAATGGCGGTAGCCCTTGTGCCATAAAGCCATACGAATGGCTAGTTGTACAATCAGATGCACCAAACGCTTTGATGGTGAAGCGGGTGATGCAATTGGCTTTAAAACACGTCAGTATAATTTAGGGGTTATGTATACTTGAGGACTATTCATATTTTTGTCATTTTTATAATTAGGCATGCATCACATATCTAGAGTAGTGACTTATTTGATCAACTCTGAAGAATAATGGCAATTCTTGGAGACTTTTAGCTAGTCGTTTAGCGACATTTCCTCGAAAGTCACTGGCAACCTTATGTACCTCCTTATTTTCCTATTTTACGGACTAAAATTGCATAACTCTTGACCATTATTGAGCATTGATCAAATACTTCTACGAAAAAACTCACGCTGCTTGCCTCCAACAACCTAACTGGTCATTTTTTGTACCTGAAGCTCATGTACATTTCTGTATCGCGGGGCATCACACAAGACTCGGCTTAATTGGCACTGCGTAAGATCCAATGTGGTGTTTACTTTTCAAAAGTCAGTGCGGCTTCAGTCATAAGACACATAACATTATTACATCGTTAAAATATAAGGTCAATAAAAACACAATTTCGATTTCTATCTGTAAACATCAGCTTCTGAACGTACAAACAGTGCAAATAGCGTCTGCAGTATTTTAGCAGCAGAAAAACGTGAATAAACAGAGTTCCCAGGCTACATTTTGAAATAAATTTTGTGGATCCGTTTCTGAAACTTTCGAAATGCGTTTTACGAAGGTTTTGTAGCTGGTACTCGCAAATCTCTCAGGCTGTTGACACGTAGTCTCGACACTGTCTATTGCTTTCTTTGCGCAATAAGTGCGCTACAAAAGGCTATGACCAGCAAACTTATGGCGACACCGGGCCATGTCTGTGTAGACGGGGCCGTCGATAGGACATACAAATTGACGCTGTCGGCTAGTTTCAAAATTTGGAACTATCCCTACCCGGCGATTTGTGTACTGTTCTGCAATAGTACCGCGCTGTGAAAGAAGCTCTAGTGCTTTCCCGTAGCACACCTGTCGAGCATTTGCATCGCGCTGGGCAATAAACTGTATTGTGCGGAATAAAAAACAAACGAGGGAGCATTGTCAAGCACGTCGACACGAGTTCAACTAAATCTGAAAGAGCAGTTCGCAAACCATTGTTTTTGCAAGCGTCATAAATTGCGCACAAAAATTGCGAGTTAATCACATTAGCGACTGGAAACGCTTTACTGAATATATTGTTACGGGTAACTTATTTAATAAATTAAATACGATGCACCGTGCTCGGCGAACAAGATGGCGAGAGTTCATCAACCACCAGCCACCAACGTCGTCTTTCTCTTTCTTCCAGACAGGCTGTGCCGGCTGTTGCGTATCATAACCCCCCGGCGGTAGAAGCACCGTCTCGGTGCTTGAGCAATTCGGATGCGGTAGAAGGAGGGTGATAAGGCTTGAGTCAAGCTATGTGCACGATGTCACTCGAAGGTGACGATGATGACGTTGAATCGGCTGGAACGATCTCGTATGTAACGTCAGTCACCTGGCGAACGACGCGGTATGGTCCAGTGTAGCGTGACAGCAGTTTTTCAGAAAGCCCTACACGCCGAGTGGGGGACCAGAGGAGGACAAGGGAACCCGGTGAAAAGTGCACGTTTCGATGATGGGAATCGTAGAGCTGTCTTTGGTGCTCTTGTGAGGCCTGCAGGCGGCTGCGGGCGAGTTGGCGTGCGTGGTCGGCTCGCGCGATGGCTTCGCCGGCATACTCAGTGACCGAGGGCAGCAGGGTGTCAAATGGTAGGGCGGGTTCTCGGTCGTATAGAAGATATAATGGTGAATAGCCAGCAGTGTTGTGACGTGACGAATTATATGCGAACGTCACAAATGCAAATGAACGTCCCAGTCCTGGTAGTCGGCCGCTACGTATTTAGAAAGCATGTCGGTTTTGATGCGGTTGAGGCGCTCCGTGAGACCGTTTGTTTGCGGTTGGTACGAAATAGCAAACTTGTGCTTGGCAGAGCAAGAGCGCAGGATTTCATCACGACAGCTGATAGCAAGTTCCGGTCCCGGTGAGTGAAAAGTTGGCGTGGAGCTCTGTGTACTAAAATAACATCATATACCAGAAAGTCCGCCACATCGGTTGCGCAACTCGTCGGAAGTGCTCGTGTGATAGCGTACCGTGTCGCATAGTCAGTGGCGACAGCGATCCATTTGTTGCCTGAGCTGGAGATTGGGAATGGGTCAAGCAGGTCGAGGACAACTCGAAAAAAAGGTTCAATGGGAATGTCGATCGGCTGAAGGAATCCAGCTGGTAGGGAAGATGGCTTTTTGCGGCGCTGGCAGGGTTCACAAGCGGCGACGTAGCGTCGAACAGAGCGGGCAAGACCAGGCCAAAAGAAACGACGACGTACACGGTCGTATGTGCGAGAGACGCCCAAGTGGCCCGCTAAAGGAGCGTCATGAAGTTGGTTGAGAACAGTCGCACGAAGATGTGCTGGTATGACGGGGAGCAAGTCATGGCCATATAGATCGAGGTTACGGCGATACAGCATGCCGTCTTTTACCAGGAACATTTGCAGAGATGCGTCGCGAGGCCTTCACTCAAGCTTGCCAATGATGGTCCGCAGGGAAGCATCCAGGCGTTGTTCGTGGCCAAGGTTGAGTAGCTGCGTCACAGACAGAAGGCCTGGAAGGGTGTCAGTATGGGCAGCCTCTTCCACAGGGTAGCGTGATAAACAATCAGCATCTTGGTGTGACCGCCCTGTTTTGTACGTTAGTGTGAACGTGTATTCTTGTAATCGTAGGGACCAACGAGCGAGGCGTCCTGTGGGATCCTTGAGTGAGGCCTGCCAGCAGAGTGCGTGGTGGTCGGTGACTACCCGGAATGGACGCCCGTATAAGTATGGGCGAAACTTGGCGACTGCCCACACAAGAGCGAGACACTCACGTTCCGTGATTGAATAGTTGCGCTCGGCTGTATATAGCAGGTGGCTTGCATATGCTATAACACGGTCATGTCCGCGTTGATGTTGCATTAGCATTTCCCCGATGTCATGCCCACTAGCGTCAGTGCGAACCTTGGTTGGAGCTGATGGATCGAAATAGGCTAAAATCGGCGGTGTTGTAAGGAGCGTCGTGAGCTGGGAAAAAGATGAGGCTTGATCAGCGCCCCATAAAAACGGGGTGTCCTTCTTCAGGAGGTTTGTGAGTGGGCGTGCAATGATGGCGAAGTCCTTAACAAACCGTCGAAAGTAGGAGCACAAGCCCACAAAACTGCGAACGTCCTTTGTTGACTTCGGAACAGGAAAGTCAGTGACGGCGCGAATTTTCTCGGGATCCGGGTGGACTCCTGCGGCATCGACGATGTGGCCAAGTACGGTTATTTGACGACGAGCAAAGTGGCATTTCGACGAGTTCAGTTGAAGTCCGGCTCGACGAAAAACTTCAAGAATCGCTGATAAACGCTTGAGATGGGAGTCAAATGTGGGCGAGAAAACGATGACGTCGTCTAAATAACATAAGCAGGTTGACCATTTAAACCCTTGGACCAATGAGTCCATCATTCTTTCGAATGTGGCCGGCGCATTATGGAGACCAAAGGGCATAACTTTGAAGTGATAAAGCCCGTCAGGAGTGACGAATGCGGTCTTCTCACGGTCCATCTCATCCACAGCGATCTGCCAATAGCCAGATTGAAGGTCGATAGTGGAAAAATACGTAGCACCGTAAAGGCAGTCTAAGGCATCGTCGATTCTAGGCAACGGATAAATATCTTTCTTCGTAATTTTGCTGAGATGCCTATAATCTACACAAAAGCGCCATGTTCCATCCTTCTTTCTAATCAGGACGACAGGAGAAGCCCAGGGGCTACAAGAAGGTTCGATTATGTCCTTTGCAAGCATCTTTTCGACTTCTTGTTGTATGACTGGGTGCTCGGACGCGGAAACACGGTATGGACGTCGGTGAATGGGACTCGCGTCGCCAGTATTGATGCGATGAGTAACAACACTCGTTCGGCTTAAAGCCGTGCTGGCGAAGTCGAAAATGTCACTATAGGACGCCAGGACGTGACGAAGGGCTTCCGCTTGATTAGGAGCGAGGTCTGATGGTACCATGTGGTCAACGTCGACGCCCGATGAACGTGATAGAGTTGGTTCATGGTCTGAGGTGCAGCAATCATCCACTCTGAAGGGTTCAACCGTATGGTCTTGTAGAGCAGTAATTTCGGCCAGGGAGATACCTTGTGGAAGAATTTGGGCAGTGAGGGCAAAAGTGACAATAGGAAGGCATGTGCGGTTTTCAACGATTGTCAAAATGGTGTGCGGAACAGCGACGCCATGCGTAAGCATCACAGCATGAATTGGTGCCACCATGTAATCGCCGTCAGGTACAGGTGGTGTAGAGAAGAGGTCTATATGTGTGACACAGTTAGGCGGAAGGCGTGCGATATCAATGCAGCAAAGGCGACTTTGGGGTGGGTTGGTCAGATCAGAAATAGAGGCATTTCAAGGTCAAGACAGCCGGCTGAACAATCTATAAGGGCCGAGTGAGTGGTTAGAAAATCCATGCCTAGAATTACTTCATGAGGGCAATTTTCTATAACGGTGAAAAGAACAGCAGTGCTTCTATCGGCGATAGTCACACGTGCAGAGCACATGCCAATAATCGCGGCAGTTCCCCCGTCGGCGACTCGAACGGCTCGGTCCAAGGCGGGTGTGACAACTTTCTTTAGGCGGCGACGAAGAGCAGCACTCATTATGGACACATGCGCGCCGGTATCGACTCTCTGGGCCCCAGATTTCAACGCGCGCACAGGTACATTGTCTAAAGTAACGTTCAACAGATTCCCGGTGGTCGGTAACGTTACACGAGGATTTCTTGCAGAGGTCGTCGTCAATGCAGCTCCACCTCCAGAAGCTGCACTGCCTAGTTTTGCGGTCGGGGGCGCTGCGAATAGGTCGGAGAGGCAGGACGGCGTCATGGGTGCGAACGAGATTGACGGCGAGCAGAGGATGGTGAGCGGGCGTAGCGAGGTCTCGTCAGAGGTGCGGCAGAATCAGAGGATGTGGTCGGCATAGGGGAACCAACGTTAAATGTTGAGGACCACTGGTGGTCAGAAGTGGCCTGGGTAGGAGGCCAATAGCGTGCCGGTGGAGCCCAGTGATTGCGGCAGTGGCGAGCAATATGACCGACACGTCGGCAGTTGAAGCATATGGGCTTGTCGTCCAGTGTACGCCATTCGGACAAATTGCGCTGTCGAGAGTAGTTGGGACCAAATCGAGGAGCAGAGGGACGACGATAAAAAGGCTCGGCAGAGTAGACTGGTTGAATGGGGTGTAGGCCGACGTTCGATAATTCTTGACGAACGACGGCTTGTATCAATGAGATAGCGGTCGGTGAAGGTTCAGGCGTTGGAAATGGAGTAACTACTGGTTGGGCTGCCTCGACCTCACGACGAATGATGCCGGTGAGGTTGTCACATCGCGGAAATGGGCGGACGGAGTCATCACAAGAGGAAGTAGCAGCTGTGTTCGGTAGGCGCGTGATGCCGTGGGTGACGCGGCGGGCTTTAGCCTGTTCTAGACGGCGGAATTCTGTCGGGATCGTGTCGATGGTCGTGAAATTATTAAAAACCAGCAGGTTGAAGGCAACGTCAGAAATCCCTTTGAGGACATGGTTAACTTTTTCTTCATTTGACATGCGCTGGTCGACCTTGCTACAAAGCGCCAAGACGTCAAGAATGTATGAGACGTACGATTCAGTAGACGTCTGGGCGCGAGTGGCGAGAGTCTTCTTGGCAACGAGCTGACGACCAGATGAATCGCCGAAAAGATCACGGATCTTCGATTTGAAAAGATCCCAGCTTGTGATTTCGGTTTCGTTGGTTTCGAACCATGTCCGCGGCGTGCCGTCGAGGTAGAACACAACATTGGCGAGCATGAGCGTGGGATCCCAGCGGTGGGTAGCACTGACTCGCTCGTACCGGTGCAGCCAGGAGTCAACGTCGATGGTGCCGTCAGCGGAGAAAGTTCCAGTATCCCGCAGGGGTGACAGGGTGACGTAGGTTGTCAACTCGGATCGAGAGAGTGGTGGGGATGAGGCACTGGCATTGAAGTAGCCGAAGAGTCCCCGGTGTTGCGACCGCTGCGCATCTTCATCGAGGTACGGGAGTCGTCCACCTCCACCAATAATGTTACGGGTAACTTATTTAATAAATTAAATACGATGCACCGTGCTCGGCGAACAAGATGGCGACAGTTCATCAACCACCAGCCACCAACGTCGTCTTTCTCTTTCTTCCAGACAGGCTGTGCCGGCTGTTGCGTATCAATATACTAAAAGGATGTTAGTATAGTGGATGCCAGAATTTTCGTACATATCACTATGAATTAAGCCGCCTACTGCTACGCTTTATGCGAGTTTAAGGCTAATAACACAAGCTTAACGGTGCAATAGACGCCTTTAAGTATCGCAACGTTGGCTTTCCTGTTGTGCAGTTTTAACTACTAATGGCGGCTTGTCATTTAGTGCAAATAGCCCATTCAAGTGTGGTTTGCTTACGCAAAGATGGGAAAATGATGAGTCTTTCAACGCAGAGCAGTGGGAGACCGCGCTGCTTAGCTCAAACATCCAAGACCAGCTACAAGTTATCAACCATGCTGAAGGTGCCACTTGGGTCCAAGGACTCTTCTGCCATCTAGGACAAAGGATATAATTCCTCGGAAACTTGCTGTTTTGAATAAAGTTGTTTCTTTCTCTTTCCTTCCTCTATTGATGTAAACTCTGATAACAAACAAGCCTCTGCACGTTCAACTAGGACCTCGACTACGCATAAAGCACGACAGGTGCTGCCGATACTCGTGCAAATATGCAGTGCAGGAAAGCGCACTTGCAATTTTTTAAAAGGGTTTTTAGTGGTGGTGTCTCGACTTCTTCAGCAGTCATGTATGCACGTGCGTTTTGCCACCATAAAGTAGACATTCGCCGTTAAGCTACATGATTGATCACCATTTTTTTATTACCATCAACGACCGATCCTGACGCATTGAGTGTGCCAAAGAAAAACGTAGCGCACAGAAATTATTCAGCAGCAAATGGCGCTGAAGCCAACGTATCGACATGAGGACTAGTTTTCGTCGATTGATGCCTTGACGAAAACAAGTCCACTTGTCGAGACGTTGACTCAAACGACAATCCGTGTTCAGTTCTTTCTTTTATAACTGTCTTGCTGTGAAGAGGTTGCGGTTTTGCGGCGGCTGCATTTCCGACGAAGGCAGTAATGTTGTAGGCCCGTTTGGTCAGATTTGGGTGCATGTTAAAGAACCCCAGGTGGTCGAAATTTCTGGAGCCCTCCACTACGGCGTCTCTCATAATCATATAGTGGTTTTGGGACGTTCAATCCCACATATCTATCAATCAATCAATCAATCAATCGGGGGTTGAGGTTCATAGTACCTCGGCTACTCCATATCTTTAGGTTCTGTAGCGAAAAAAAACGAACAAATCTTACCCAAATTGAACAGTTCAATGATTGCTCATTGTTACAAGCTTCCCTGTCACGCCGAAAAAAAAACTGCTAGGAGCACAGGGCACGCAAAAAGAAAGAAGCAACAAACAAGCGCACCCTCAAACTAATTTATTAAAAAAAAACTTGAGCTGTTCATTGACCGTTACACGTCATTATTGCTGCGGCTATTTCAGTTTATTAGCTTCATTTTGATAAAGTAGTTGTGAGTGTGCACTTTTTGATTGTTTCTGTTTTTTTGTCTGTCCTGTCCTGCTGCGCATTTTTTTTGCTACAAAAGATGGCCCTGCACCAACTTGGCCGAATTCCACGTTAGTGAATTTACTTTGAACTTCACACTTTCACACAGGCGTAAAACAAACGTGTGCATACTTACGAAGAATTTGCCTATCTTAAAGTCTTGCAATTCGGTGTTGACAAAATATAAATAGTTGCTTACTCTTGCTTCTTAAAGGTGCCCTGCAGGAAAATTTCAAGCAGCTATCAGGCGACTTTCATAACAGAGTTTATTGCTTCCTGAATCGACCACCACAAGAAATTTTAGACTTTGTCAAGCAAGAGGGGAGATATAAATTTATGGCATGCTATGAATACTTTGTCTTTTCTCTCGTCCCGACAAGCGGACTGAAAGCTAAGAAAGTGGGGATGGCAGGGTGACAAGCTATGTCACGCGCGCCTAAGGATCTTGAGCACACTTTGTTTTGTTTTTTTTTCATTTCTCTTGAACGCGACTCTGTGTGCCAGTGGCCTTTTTTATAGCGGAGTCATTCGGGCATATGGCATCACTGAATCACTGATAGAAAGAAGAGAGAAATATTTCTAGCCGAGAGTGAAATATTTGTTAATTACGTGCCACGTCCAGCACTATAATGTTTGTCTCACGTGTTCTAATGAACGTCGACTACTGAATGGAAGCGCTTTCTGTGTATACTCAACAAGTACTGGAGAGCCCTCTAAGTATCCCCTTAAATAAAATCGAAGGCTCTCTTTCAACTGGGGCCGTCCAAAAATACTAAGATTGGTCGAGATTTTTTTCTTGTGGAAGCATGCGGCCACCGACAAGAACTTCTCTAGAAAATAGGCCTTCATTTAGGTGCACCCATAGGTCGATTCCGCCCTACGTGCACGGTCTTGCAGAAGCTAGAAAATTTGAACATACACCAAAAGTATATAGGGTGGAGAGCACTCTCTGGGCCCCAGATTTCTTATGCTCTCATTGCTTGGCACAACACGAATACAGGCACGTATAACAATAGAAGAACACAAAAAGCAAGCGCGAAATAGAAGAGAATTTAAAAAAAATAAAACAATAGATATCGCAAAGAAAAGCTGTTTTAAGTAACTCAATCGACTTGGTGTTTTCTTACTAAGTACACCTTTTACTTGCAGCGGAGACATTTGGGTACTGAAAGTTCGTACAATTACCGTCGTCTCAGTTTATACTCCACCAATCACTCACTTGATTTCATCTATGAAGCGCCCAAGTTTTAACTTGATTCGCTCGTTGTACAATTTCTCAAAAATGCTATCAACTTTCATTAATCTCGTCTTCCGTAAGCTATTATGGCCTCTGGGTGGTTTCGTTTGGTCTGGTTCTGAAACCAGCACCTGTATAAAGAAACTACATCTGTGAATAGATCACAAGAAACTGAAGCCATTTATTCCCTGGAGGAAAATGCGGCGCCTGTAACATTGCTTCACGCGGATGAACCAATGAACGCTTCATTCGGACCAAGCTTACGTTTATTTGTGAATGTTAATTTTAGGCACATCATGTATTACGCTTAAATATGGGCGCCCCTATTCTACCGTGAAGCATGTCCGAACGCAATAAGCAGTTATTACGAGAGACTGAAAAGGCCGCCTGCTAGCAAAGCACATTTCTCAAAGGCCAAGGCAGGCACTACTTCGCTCCGCTGAAATTTCTCGGCGATCGTTCGCGACATCGAGCAACATCTTGATGTGTGAAGCATTGAGTACATTCGAGAACGTACTTTTTTCCCAGTAAAGGGTCTAATAACGGAAAGCATGTCGGTGTAGACATGTAGAACTACAATTCGGGGACGACACTAATAACAGATCCATCGCATCGCTTTGGAAAGCCCTATACGTAGCAGTAATATTTCTTTGCTTTTTTTAAAATTTTCTACGGCTTGACTGTCTACCTCAGAGAATCGTATATACTCTATATGACTCTATACCTCACTGCAGGCGCAGCATGCGATCTATTGAGCACTGCTGGTCCGCTTACGCAAGAAACTTGTCATACCCTTTTTGAAAGTGAAAGCGTGTAATTTCGCGCAGCAATGTATGTAGGCTATTACCGTGTAGTACAAGGTTCAGCGACGCCACCAACCAGCAATGTATGTAGGCTATTACCGTGTAGTGCAAGGTTCAGTGACACCACCAACCTTACAAATTGGTAATGACTCAAGTCGTAAAAGATTCTGCGCTTCTATTGATTTCGACGAGTAAGCAAAAAAGAAACCAGAAAGCTGAACAATGGAATACGCATACATGTTTTGCAAGCTCTTCTTCTCGGAGTATGTACCAAAGCCCACATTTACAATGATATCAAAGCCAAGATGTAAAACGATGTGGAACGTTCTCCGAAAGTCAGTCTACCGTTGCGGACGTAGAATATGAGCTCTGACGTGTCAGGTCGTCCCGATGATTGATTATTAAAAGGGTAGAGTTGCGAAGGCATGCATCAACGCAAGATCTGACGCAAGTAGTCACTACGCAGCGTGGCATTGAAGAATGCGCTATTTGACGATCATTAGGATTTTGTTTGAAAAAATCTTGTGTCGTTTATATTTCAGCTTTATCAAGCGCGCGTGCGTTTATTGTGTAGACCACAAAAAAGAAAAAAAAGGTCTTGAAAACGGAATGGCGCTGACGTGGGTTGCAACACTTAAAATAAATGGCCGAGCGACAGAAAGTCCGAAACCACGGTGGTGACATTTCATTTGCGAAATGTTGCAGTCGTATCTTATATGTCCAATATCATCAATAGTAATAAATGAAAAAATAATATTAACATGTTGCTGGACGACACAATTTCGCTGTAGGCAAAAAAATAAAAATAACAACAAAAGAACGAAAGCACTAGTTTTGTGAAATAAGTATTATTAAAATATTGTTTTAGCCTTTGTGTACATGTCTTGCGTATCGTAAAAAAGTTTAGAGATCGTAATACTATGACAATGCTGCAAAGTGTAAAAGCCTCGATAAGCTAAATTTCCGCGAAGAGATTTGGGCTAACAACTCTGCAACATTGGTCATCATTACAACGTATGTGCTGTCGATTTCAGGTAAATGCCAAAGCTGGTGAAAACCATCATGCTCTCGATTCTAAAGAAACGCTACGAACGTCGCACTTTGGTAGATAAGAATAGTTTTAGGCAACACAAGAGTCTCATGTAACGTCAATCTTCTTAGCCAGTAGTAGTAGAACGGGCAAGTGCCAAAGTATCGGTAAGTAAACTGGTTCAACGTGATGCTGCTAAATCTCTCTGTTTTAAGAGCATAGTGTGATCGAAGCTGCCTTATGCTGTGTATTGAAAAACTATGGCATTGAAATAGTGTTGGCCAATTGTTTGCACGTGTACAATTTTGCAACTATTCACGAAAAAAAAGGAAAGCAGATGACTGGAAAAAATATTAAAGGGAAAATATAGAGGTTTAGGTTGGTAAGCTGTCTTTACAACTCATTTAGGTCGCATGTTTTCTTTTTACCGTCTCTAAATGTACATGTGCTATGTGAAAGTCAGCCATCTACCCATAGCAAACAAACAAATAAACAAAAAAAGAACAGCTGAGAAACCTCAGACATGTGCAGAATATACTGACAGATAGCTAATTTATGGTTAAATTTTCGTGTTCAAAAAAAAGAAAGAACTCATGAACCTATTTGATGAGCATTGAGTAGGCATCATCGACACACAACAAGATACCTAATGAGCGTAATACGTCTTATTAAATAAAAGCAGGGGGCACCAGGATAATGCTTACATGTTTTCACGATTTGCAATAGCCTCGGAATGAGTGCATAACAACACAACCTACAATATACATTTCAGCAATCGTGTAAGCCACCATTCTATCAATAGAAATAAACTAGGTATTTGTGACATGTTGTTCAGCTAGGAGTGTGTATTTTCAGGAACCAGATTCGTTCAAGCTTTCCCATAATACATTCTTGCTCGTGTGTGCAAAAGCGTGTCCTCGTACAACCTTAGTCGAAGACACTAGTCATAAATAATCAACAAGTACTCACATGTCTCTACACGAACATATACACAGGAGAGCCGGTTAGTTGCCATGGAGTAGCCCAGCTGTAGCTTGCAAACATACACAGCGTTTGACTAAGGGAACCGTGTTGACGCAGCCAGTGAAGAAGGTGTCGCATTGCACAAGCAACCTCCCTGAAACAGGATTTACGGCTACACGGGGGGACAAGATGTCTGACAAGAGCGCAGTGTCATGACAATTGAGATCAAGTGCGCAGATGCTGTGCACGAAAGTGGAGTGAGTGCCCTCTGAAAGTGGAGCGCACTTCGCGCTGTCTTGTTTGCTCGGCTTAGACAAACTGTTGAAGGATAAGTCAACGGTATGGTGTATCGCGCATATTGAATTCTGTAGCACGGAGCACCATCCTTCAGAAATTGCCAACTAGGCATCTTGGATCCATGGCATTGTGATAAAAAGGATTGACTACGTGACATCTGATTATTTCTCGAAAGATATTCAGGAAGTAAACACAGACGTACACGTGGTGCTTCACACCAAACAGACTTTTATTTCTTCGAATGCAGCAAGAAATGAAAGAACAAACCGGAAAAGCTTACTCAAACAATAGGGAAGAGCAAGAATTACGATGATAACGCAAATATTTGCTTGTGATTTTCGCTCGCTTTTTTGTGGGCGTGGAAACAGTACAGGGAATATACTATGAACATGGGCTTGATAGCACAAAGCAAGATTTAGGGTGATAGGGCAAGGTGTATCTCTCGCTCTCTCTCTCACACACACACACACACACAACAAATACATATATATATATATATATATATATATATATATATATATATATATATATATATATATAGGATATGGCACAACGGGAGCGTTGTCAACAAGGATAAATATATTTATTTCCCAACAGTTTCGGGAGGGGACCTCCCTTCATCAGGGGATGAGTTATACTGACATGAGCTTCCAAACTTCCTTGCTGCCGCGTCCCTCTCGCCTTGAAACACGTTTGCGAGAGTGAGAGGGAACTGGAAGAAGGAAAAAAAGGGGGGGGGGAGATTGGAAGCTCATGTCAGTATAACTCATCCCCTGATGAAGGGAGGTCCCCTCCCGAAACTGTTGGGAAATAAATATATTTATCCTTGTTGACAACGCTCCCGTTGTGCCATATCCCATACCTTCACGAACACTAACTGGCCCATTGAATTATTACTCCCACTATATATATATATATATATGTGTGTGTGTGTGTGTGTGTGTGTGTCAGCATATATATTTATTTATTTGATTATTGCATTAATTTACAAGTTTTATAACACAGGTCGGCATTAAACAAAGGTAGAGCTTACTCTTATTGCTCACAAGTACTCAGACTCCCTACCCAACCGTACTCGCTCAAATTCACGGCTTGATCTTAGTCAGAGTAAGTCTCAGTGAGTGAGCTCATAAGTGAGTTTACCAACCCATGCCTATAAATCTCACATCGCTATTCTCGAATGCATTCTTTGATATAACTACGGGGTCATCTCAGGATTCCTTCTCTGATCAATTTCTGGGCTTACGTTCTTCTTCACTCACAATTACTTTAAATTTTTACTGTAGTATTACCTTGCTTACCAGTGCATTCATAACTTGAAAAATTGACAGATCCCACGTACAGGGGGAATCGATGATATGTGAAGCACGAATGAGAAAAGTTGATGTCACTTTAAAATCAACACAACGTAACGAGGTAAAAGTAAAGGATGCCGTACATGACTTCCGTGCCTTGATTATCATGTTTGGATGTGTCGTGTATCTTCGCCATCTATTCACGCCAAGTGATACCAAACTTAGTATATGTGGAGCTAGCAAATCGGCTGCGAGCATGCTACGAGCGTGGTATGTTGTGATGTTCTTACACGACACGCGTGTCGAGATTATCATGTTTGCACCAGTCATATACTTTCGGCATCCATTTACGTCACGTAACACCAAATTTGGTATATGTGAAGCTAGCCAAACAGCCGCGAGCGCATCATGAAAGGCCCAATATACTTAAATGTAGCGTTGACGCACACGCACGCTGGACACACTGATGCTACTTTAGCCAAATGCGAGGTCTCTATAGTCTGACGCCAGGCGCCACCGGTGCAACCAGCGTCCGTCGGCGCAGCCCGACGGCAACCAGCGCGAAATGAGACATGCTGCATTTAGCACTTATGCTAGAGTGTACTAGTACACTCTACTTATGCGTTACCCAGACAACACTGCGTCTCCCTCTTTCCGTGATGTAGGGACGCCGGACGCGCTTAAACGCGCATGCGTCAAAGCTACGCAACGCGGCGCGCGCCTGCGCCAGGCAGGACCGGTGCCTGGCGTGGCAACGCCGGCGTGACCCGACGAAATGAACGCCGGTGAGCACGCGCACCGTGTTACGTCGAAATGTATTGGCACCTTGACTTGGCATTTAGTCATGTTCTAACATGACACGCATCTCATCATTATCATGGTTGCACCAGTCACATACCTTCGCCATTCATTGACGTCCCGTAATACAAAATTTGGCAAGCGTAAGGCTAGGGAAACGGCCGTGAGCGCATCATGAGTGTGGCATGTAGTCATGTTCTTACATGACACGAATATATCGTGATTATCATGTTTGTATAGGTCATTTACTTATGTCATCCGTTCGCGTCGCGTAATACCGAGTTTTGTACGTTTGAAGCTATCGAAACGGCCACGAGCGCATCGTGAGCTTAGCATGTAGTCATGTTATTACATGATACGCATGTCATGTTTATCCTGTTTGCACCAGTATCATACCTTAATCATCCATTCACGTCCCGTAATTACAAATTTTATATACGTGAAGCTAGCGAAATGGACCCCAGCGCATCATGAGCGTGGCATGTAGTCATGTTGTTACATGACACGCTATTATGTTTGCACCAGTCACGTATACCTTCGTCATTCACTCGCGTACCGTAATACCAAATTTGGTATATGTGACGCTAGTGAAACGGCCGCGAGCGCATCATCAGCTTGACAGGTAGTCATGTTGTTACATGACACGCATGTCATGGGTTTCATGTAAGCGTCAGTCGCTTGTGTTTACCATGCAATCATGTCATACCATAAGTTTTGCAGCATGTCATGTAAACGAAACCACCACAAGAGCTGCAAGACCATGAAATGTTGGTCATGACATTAATGATATCGATGTCATGATGTTCATGTTATTACTTCTCAAGTATGTTCTCAATACAGTCATGTTATCTCATACCAAGTTTGGTATCGATACCATTATCGAAACGGCCAGGAGAGCTAAAAGTCGTAGGCGGCTCGATAGATAGGTAGATAGATACACGCAAAGTCACCGAAGTTTGCTAAGAAATGATTCGCATTTAAAATGTTAGCTTACGAAGGTTCGATGTGATATCAGCTTTTGGCTGGCAACTATAGGTTGGCGTCTACTCAGCACCAAACTTACCTGTGAACAAAGTTAGATCTCCGGGAAGCAAAAATTTACGACAATCTGTCTAATTGGAACTGGCGTCAGTAAGGCATCATGTATCTCCATCTGTCGGCGAGAAGAAGCCGCGGTAGGTGCGCTGCGCGCGCTCGCGCGCCGTCGTCTCGCCGGGCCGTGGACCGACGGCGCCGGCAATGTGGACAGCACATCGCTGCTTGTCCCGCAATCACTTAGACAGGTGGGACGCCGCCAGGGCATGATTTCCGCTAGTGTGCGCATACCTTTCCCGGCTGTCGTTGACGTTGCGGATTAGCAAAGCCGATCAAGTTCGCGAATTGCGACGTCACGCCTGGAACAGCGACGAGGCATGAGCCGGGGTAGCCGAACACTAGCGTCGGAAACGATACCAACGAGGTGCTAGTCAGGAACACTGATCGCGTTCGAGAAATGAAAGGGCGTGCGGGTTAACACGGATGAGACGCAAGAGAAGGAAGCCAAGCGCAAGCGTCTTCGAAGCGTCCCTCCTTTCGTGTCCTTGCGTTTCAAACAAACGTTTGCTCCAGGGAACGCTACACCAAGTTTTGCTTCAAAACGTTCATTCAGCACCCGCGTCGACGCCCGTTTCAACCGGGTCAACGCCGTGCGCACCGCTGCGGCTTCCCATCTCAGCAGGGTTCCCTTCAAGGAGATGGCCCATAGTTTTGGGGGCGAAGCTCCCTATGCTGTGGGGAATGCATCCGCAATATATGTAGTAGTAATACTAGTAGTAGTCATCGTCATAGTAGAAGATAGCCACCTCCACAGCTGGACTAGAGGAGCGGCACACGCGCACTCTTTTGAATTGAAAAGGAAACCTGCGCAATTTAATCAGAAATAAAGAAAGATAGTTGTTTCTGATTAAATAACTTACAGAGACGAGTAGTGGTGACTTAATCTCTAATAAAATTCGCCTTGAATTTGATGCTCACTGAAAAAGCTAGTATAGGAAGGACGCACTTTGAGCACTATCTGACGAGAAAGGGTTGCCAGGTCAAACTTACTGGGCGTAACTTCCTTGGTTTTAGCAAGGTTCCATATTTATGCATATAATGTCTGTTTTTTCATCATTGTTATTATATGTCTAAGAAGAAAATGTTCTGTTGAGCTCTTATTGACGTCCGCGACAATGCATTTTTCTTAACTGGTTTAGCGACGATTAGGCCGCAGTGCCATCAATATAGTGAACTAGTGTATAGCCATAAAATAGAGGCGGTGAAAGGTGGCAAGTAGACGCAAAGCGCAGGCCGTAAGAGAGAGCGCAAGTGTCACTTCTCGTTTAGTCTTTGGAATGTCTACTGCATGGCGCTACTTCTATATGCTTAATATATAATGAAAAGATGCGATATGGCTGTGCTTGGAGAGTTCACTAGATGGACGGACGAACCTGCAGACAGATGCATGGACGGACACAGGGATGGATGAATGGACGGATGGACGCAGGGATGGACACATGAACGAACGCAGGTACGGACGCATGGATGGACGCACAGACGGACGGACGGATGGACGCATGGACGGTCGCACAGACGTCCGCAAGGGCGGACGGACGCTTTGCCCCACTCCATGGATATGTGGTGATTTTTTGTGAAGAAACAGCGGAAGTTCATGAGATCATCAAAACTACAAAGTCTTGTTGAACGCTTTAGAACATACATTAGTACAGTAAAATGAATCGTACAATTATCGCTCCTGCACTCGCACAATAGCAATTTATAAGGAGACTAATCTAGAAATGCAAGTGCGCACTTGTAGAGACAACCGCAAAATCACGCAGTGCCATGACATTCATCGCAGGTAAGCTTGCGTTTTCCTCTGTTTCTTGTGCAGTTCTATTAGTCCACGTTCTGCTTGCGCCGAAGTGCGAGAAAGGCGTACGTGCGGTGCTCAAGAAACGTTCGGAGAAGCGTCGAGAGCCTTATGGCGAATCTGTGCCAGCTGTGCACGCGTGACGTTTCCCTTATTTGGCCACGCAATGAGTATTTGCCTTGCAGAGCACGAGACAAAGAATGGACGAGATAAAAGTTCGGGTAGAGATGGCAAAAGCAATCAACTATCTCGGTAAAGGGAAAAACGAAAGGCGCGCGAAGTATAGTGTTAGAAGTGAGAACGCGGGCGTCGGAGATTTACACGGAATACACGATGAGCTAGCAACGTGGGTTGCTTTTAGAGAATGGATTTGCGCAGCTAGCAGAATAACGATGAGATGACATACGAAACGAAAAAAATGGCGGCAGCACAAGTAGTGAGAAGCGAAAAGTGTGCGAAAGAAGTCTAACTCAGACTCCCACTCTGTACTTTTTGTGTGGGAAGCTTAATCACGTACGTGCGAAAGAAAGTAAAGAGAAGATGGAGTGTAAAGAACTGCTAAATGTAATCAACATGCTCAGAATATATACACGCACTACCTTTCTGCAGCTCATCGTTAATAAAAAGAACTGTGAAATGACGCAAAAAGATAATACGCATACCAGCTATGCGAATTGTTGCCTAATCCAAGTGAAAAAAAATAAAAACGACTGCCTGAAAAAGTACGCTATCAAAAAAGTGTTAGTACGATGTGTTGACAAAATATATGGATTTCGTTTTGTGGTGCTCTGGGAACTAACGTGCATGCGAGTTATACGGAGACGTGGGCGCTCTCCGGACAGTGATGCATGAACTTCCCTTTGTTCTTTCTCCATATTTCTGTTCGTGGAAGGGGCCTGAATATAGTACTGCACTTCGGAAGTAAAATTAACACAAATTGAAGTAAAGTTCCGTGTATGCATACCTGTAGATGCTGACGAGTACCAATCTCCCGTACATTATTGCTTCAGAAAGTACGCTTCGAATCAATACTTTAATAAACGGTCATGTATTATTAAGCTTGCGAAGCGAAATCAATTACGTGAAAACTAAAGAGCGGGCTATTTTGCGAATATATTTCCTCCATGCGAACGAAACTTTTAATCAAGCTGATGCTGAACAGCGAATGAGAATTCCTACAGGCTGTATAAATGTTCTAAGCCAAAAACGCTCTGTGCTGACTGGCACGCATCTGAGAACATTCCCACTGTGGTTTGCAGAAAATTTATTTTACGATAAACAACTTACAAAATAGAGGCTCTAGCGAAATGGGCCCGGCTGATAAGAAATATATTAAAGAATTTACAAAGTGCCGACTGTGTTATACAATAGTAGTCACTCAATAAACCGTTAAGCTCCTTCACGGTAGCTTTCTTGGCAACGACATCAAATGTCAAGCTGCTCTCAATTTATATGTAATGCTCTTCAAGTATTTCAAATAGCTTCGCACACGCTTGGATGAAATTCTAACTACGTTAGATGCGTGAGCAGTTGTAAAGAACCATCTGCTTGAGTGAGTGTTTGTCGTTGGCGGCCATTGTAAACAAGACTTTCACAAGAGCGTTTTAACTGGCTTTTATATGACTGCCTTCTTCCTTGAATGGTCCTCTCAGCAATATTGAAAACGAGGACCTTTGTTGTGTTTGCAGTTCACACTTGACATATTCAAGGCTCAACCTTACGAAATAGTGCAAGTTGTTTGTAGTGCTGGTCCCAAGAAATTAAAAAAACGTGCGCAAGCTGCTAAAGAAACGCTAATGAGAACAACAATAATATTCTGTGACATTAATTACAGCTGGTAGTCACAGGTCCCGTTAAATCGGGAGGCGATCGCCGGGCTAATTCCAAGGGCCGAAGTATCGGCCCCCCGAACCACACCACGAAAGCGTGGACAATCTAGAAGTGGTCCTATTTGGTGCGCCAGCGAACGCCGGCTGTGGTCCAAAGAACAAGTCAGAGCCGAGAGTTGATAAACAAAACAAAATTATATTCTCGGTTATGGCAGATCAAAACAATACACTAGTATGCACACTCTACAATAGTTGAAAACAATGTGTCACCAATCAAACAATGTACTACACAGTACAATCAGCCACACTCGAAACAACGGACACTGTTGTCGCTGTTGTCGCGACAACAGTGTCCAACGGCGCTGTTGTCAACGGCGCTATTGTCGTTCCGCTGCCCCCGAAGTTTCTCTTCCAGGAAACCTCTGTCGTTCCGCTGTCCCCGAAGTTTCTCTCCCAGGAAACCTCACGTCTTTACTTGGCTGCTCTCCAAGCTTCAAACTTCTTCGCCGGAATCACGTCGGCTTCACACACGCCGCTGTTGCCACGCGTCTTCGCTCGTTAGCGGTAGACACACGCTCTTGCCTGTAGCTCGAGCCTTCACCCCTCAGGTTAAAATCCTCTTCTTCTCCTGCTTTGTCACCACGGACAAAACCTTCGCCGACTACATGGCGAAATACCTTGCGCGCTCTGGCGCTAACTTCCGTCTTCTCCTGATCTCCCATCTCGGCTGCTCGATTAAATACCTTCCGCGCGAGATTCCAGAAAGATCTCATGATTTAGTCGGCGCGATACGCAGCGAAGGCTGGGGTAAAGGGCGAGACGATACGGGGGCCGTCCGCGACGGATGACTCAACCCGGCATCACCACGCCCCTTTCCATCGAGAAAGTTCCAGGGCTTGCTCGGCCACCGATGTGGGGTTAGGAGGTTCGTCGGCGAACCTACGCTTCCGAGGGGAGGACGCGTGCCCGGGGAGTCTTTGGATGCTTGTTTTTTTTTTATCGTTGACCTCGCAGCGTCACTCCAGCGTTTCGTCGCGAGAATTTCGCGGCGCGCCCTTTTAGATGTGGAAGCATCTTATACTCGCGCCTTGTAGTGCGCCGTCCGCGCCGTCCGCACCGCTTCTCGAACATTCGACAGCTGACGCGCGTGCATGCGCCGTCGCGCCGTCGCCCACCATCTGTGCCGCGCGCGCTTCTCCTTCGAGAACATTCGACAGCTGACAGCGCATGCGCCGTCGCGCCGTCGCCATCTGTGCCGCGCGCGCGCTTCTCCTTCGAGAACATTCGACAGCTGACAGTGCATGCGCCGTCGCGCTGTATATATACTCAAGGTCGGCGCTCGCTCGCTCAGTTGCCGCTCGTCGGTTGGTTTGTACGGCGCGTCGACGTCCAAGGTTGCGGTGAAATGAATTCCAACGAATCCACAAACACAATGATCGACGTCCCTTCGACCAGCGCCGCCCTTTCGCATACGTGTGTACGTGTTCACTCATTTAACACCCCCTCCTACAACCACGTTAACCAATTTAGCCATCGACCCAAGTAAGTCGCAATTTAACACCCCATTTCACAACCACGTTAACCAATTTAGCCATCGACCCAAGTAAGTCGCACTTTAACACCCCGTTAACCAATTATATGCTCCGCATCCTCCTCAGTAGTCCCCCGAGGGAAGCTGCGGGCAATTTTTTTTGAGCGCTCGTTTTGTGACACTGGTTAGTCTGTTTCACACGCGAGCAGACACATCGCAACATTGAGTCACGTGTTGGAAAAATGAAACAACCATATTTAAGTTTTGGTATTGTAGTAAAAAAATTATGGCCTGTAGCACTTACAGTAAACCGATAAACTTATCAATTATAATGCTCAGCTTTAAAAAAATGGCAGATCCTACATAGAGTCAGAATCGATGATATGCGAAGCACAAATGAGAAAGGTTGATATGTCACCTTGAAATCAACACAACGTTACGAGGTGGAGGAAAATGATGCCGTACATGACTTCCGTGTAATGATTATTATAATTGTATGTGTCTTTTACGTTCGTCATAAATTCAAGTCACGTGATGCCAACTTTAGTATATGTAGAGCTAGCGAAACAACAGCGAGCACCCTATGAGGGTAGTATATTGTCATGTTCTTACATGGCACGCGTGTCAGGATTATCATGTTTGCACCAGTCATATACTTTTGTCGCCTATTGAAGTTACGTAACACCAAATTCGGTATATGTGGAGCTAGCTAAACAGCTGCGAGCGCATCTTGTAGGGCCCAATATACTCCAATGTAGCGTTGACGCGCCCGCACGCTGGGCACAGCGACGCTACACTAGCAAAACGTGAGAACTCTATCGTCTGACGCCAGGTGCTAACGGCACGACCAGCGTGCGTCGGCCCGGCCCGACGGCAATCGGCGCGAAACGCAACATGCTGCATATCGCGCCGCTGCGTTACCCAGAGAACACTGCGTCTCCCTCTTTTCATGACAGAGGAACGCCGGACGTGCTTAAACGCGCATGCGTCAAAGCAACGCAGCGCGGTGCGCCCCTGCGAGTATATGGCAGGATCGGTGCCTGGCGTGGCAACGCTAGCGTCACCCGACGAAATGAACGCCGGTGAGCACGTGCACGGCGTCACGTCCAAATGTATTCGCACCTTCACAGTGGCACGCACGTCATGGTTTCCATGTTTGGGTCTGTCGCTTCTGTTCACCATGCAATCATGTCATACAATACCAGTTTTGTAACGTGCCATGTGAACGAACCACCGCAAGAGCTGCAGGACGATGAAATGTAAATCATGACATTTATGACATACATTTAATGATTTTCAAGTTATGACTAGTCAAATATGTTCTTCATACAGTTATGTTATGCCATACCAAGTTTGGTATTGATACCATGAGCGAAACGGCTAGTAGAGCTAAACGTCGTCGGCGGCTAGCTAGCTAGCCAGCTAGCTAGATAGATAGATAGAAAGATAAATAGATAGATAGATAGATAGATAGATAGATAGATAGATAGATACGCACAAAGTCGCTGAAGTTCGCTACGAAGTGCTTCGCATTTAAAAAAAATGGCAGCATATCCACGGAGTGAATGATGGACAGTGGGGCGAAGCATCCGTCCGCCTATTTGTTCTTGCTTCCGCCCATCCATGCGTCCGTCTGTGTGACCGCCCGTGCCTCGATTCGCCCGACCACGTGTGCGTCTGTTCGTGCGTCCGCACGTACATCTGTGCCTCCGTCCCTGCGTTCGTCCATGCATCTGCCCCTCCCTCCGTCCATGCGTCCATCCGTCAGCGCAGCCTTCCGTGAGTTCGTCCATGCATCTGTCTGTGTGTCCGTTCGTCCATCAATTCAACACTGTAAGTACCACCATCTGCACCTTATCATCATATATTGCGCATATGCACCGCCATCCATTGGAAATTCCAAGGAGTAAACGAGAGGTGGCACATGCACACTTTTTTACGGCTTGCGCTTCGTGTCTACCTCCCACCTTTACCCAAATTGAGTTTATGGTATATACTAGTTCACTGAATTCGTGGCACTGCGGCCCAACGCTCGCTGAACCTTTCTAAAACCAAGGAGGTTATGCCCAGCAAGTATAACGTATCAACCCTTTGACAGATAGTGCTCCATGTACATGCCAATGGCTGCTAAGGGTTGCTACAATGGCTGCTACATGCCAATGACTACTACGACGACTACGAGGGACTAATGGGTACCACTATAAGAAGCTTCACTATAAGGAGGGTCTATTCCTTCGAGCCAACAGTGCAGAAGGGGCCTATTTGAACAACTCGTACGTCATAATGTTCGTCTTGTGGCGTCTGAGCACGATCGACAACAATCTGAGCACGATCGACAACTTGTTTAGGCGATCGCAGACGGCTTGCCCATCTCATTGAAATTATTTCTTTATCTGGCTCCACACCGGTGCGTCTTGCTCTCTTATACATCGTTCAGAGTTGATCGCAGCCTGCAATGATTCAGCATGACCAATGGCGCAGGTACTAAAGTTCAAACGTCAGCATTCGTAGAGAAGCGCATTTGTCAGCCCTTTCCAGCTCTCACCTCAGTAGCAGATGGCCCTGCTACTGAGGTGTTTGCTAATACACAATAGTACTTAGGGCTTCCGGCATGCAAGTTAACAATCATTGTTCCTTCGCGATCACACCGGTCAGCGTTGAATTTCGGCGTCCTTTCAACGGCGGGACACCAGTTTGCGAAAATGGCAGTATGTGACACACATGCAGAAGGAGCGGCAGCTTTCGAAATGAGTTCAAAAATTTCGTTCTACCGGCATTATAAAGGTAATACCTTGAAGATTTCGTGTAACCAATGCAGCCAAAAGACTATTCGGCTGGAACAAGAACACTCCCTATTTTAGGATGTTTTGATCCAGTGAAGTGTTCGTCAAAGTACTACGCGGTGTAGCACTGACAGAGGTAGTAGATCAACATAGGATAATAAAACTCACAGTGTTTCTTGGAGTCTGCAAAGTTCAAAAGGTAAAGAGAAGTGAGTGGTTTAGAAGTTTGAATATATGCAGTTGTTTGCCCGTCTGAACTGATATATTCAAGTACAAGGCACCGTGGGGCGAATGCGGCCACTAGTACAAGTTATGAAAGTCTAATATGGAAACCACTTTTCAATTTTTTGCACAATACCTACAAGCACACCGTATATCCAGTGTTCATATGTTTCCACTTGTCGATTGATTCGCCCATGCTCTGCCAGTTGGCAACATGTCGCTCAACACACATGGTAAAGTTACCGGCTTGGTAATGTGCTGCTACCTGCTCGATTCTCAAATTAGAATAGCTCTCTCACCGAACTTTCCGAGAAATTTGTATGCTTGTTTTTGTAGCTTATTAGTACAAAAGGACGGTGTTCTTATATGCCTTTCTGATCTCTACCACCTACTTGCGCAATCGAGCAGAACGATTTTGCGAATACCAGTTATCCGCAGAGCGTGTAAGGCCATTGTGGACATTCTTTGTGTTGATGTACTTTTTGCAGTTTGACATGTCGCAATCAATCTGGTTTCACTGCTCTGTGGACGGTTGACATATTTACGCATTCCCCTTCTTAATAAGAAATATAGAAAGGGAATGTCTACTAAGAACCGTCTTCTGAATGAAACAATAGAAATGAGAACTTTAGTTAAGCTGGATGTTTTCGTCACCGAAATATCCCGCACACACACAGCTGTCATCAAAGCTCAGCTTGCGCTGCGCTCGCGCCTCCTCCGATGGAGCCGGTCACCAAACATATACACGAAGCTAATCCTTGGCAAACGATCCGCTCAGACTGCAGATTAGCACTGCCTTGTTCTACGCTCCTTCGTTTGCGCCCGTCGTTCTGCCACTAAGCGACCCTTTCGTGTGCCCTGCCGACAAAGTGCGCAAATATTGCCTCGCTCTAACGATCGGACGCTTCCGAATGCGAACGGAGAAGCTGGGCGGAAGGAGAGGAAAGTCCTGCCTGACAACGATCCCCCAACTGCGCGGCAGGCGTCGTCATTTGCGCATTTGAAGGCGCCTTCGGTCGGTCATTCGTCCGCGGCCATTTGAGAGCCACGGATTTCGTGGCGCAAGTTGGCGACGTTGCAGAGAAGAAGCTTACATAGGCGCAGAGAGCAAAAAGTGCTCGGAGATGGAGGGTGTGTGTACACATGTGCGAAATTGCACGAGGGATTGTGGGACTGATGGCGTTTTTGTTCAGCTTCGTTTATATGTCTTGTCCGCGCTAATAGGCTACCGTTCCGCTTCGTTTATGCTGGGAAGACGGGCGTCGCGTCATTAGGGAACGCGTGTCCCAAGCACGGCCGCGCGTCGTGCGATGCCTGCGTACGACAGGTCTAAATGCGGAGGATGAGAGCACCACTGATAATTGTGCGCCGCAGCTCAGTGAAACGCCTGAGTGTAAGAGTGCGCGAGCGTTACAAGCTCATGACACGATCAAGTTCTGCTAATGACACTTTCGCCTTTACAAGCATAAAGTATGCTTACCCTGTATAATGAAGAAGGTGTGGCTGCACGCTACGACTTCTGCATTTGGTCCGTATAGTGTTGAAAATTTTTTACGTTGTGACGCCCTCTACTTTCAAGTGGTCTTCTTAGACCATTGAAATGTTGCATCACTTTCTGGTTTAAAATATATTTAGTGGTGACAGGCAACAAATGATTCGAAGATGCTTCACGGTGATCTTTATGTTTAATAATTCATTTCCATTACCTTGCTTGTCAGCACTAATAATGCTAGTTAGAAATGGTAAGTTAATTCATAGAAATAAACGTCTTGCATGGGAGTAGGCTAAGTTTGCACAAAAATAAGGACAACAAAAAAATGAATTGAAAAAAAGATTTACTTTTTGTGCAACCGTCCTCGATGAGCGAGTAACCTTTTGCAGTTTCCTGTATGTAATGTTTAAAAAAGAACTTTCCCAGAGTATTAAGCGTTATTATTTACATTTTTGTCACATATGTACGTTTTGCACTAATTAACATCTGCCTTGACAACACTAGCCGACAGATATTAGCAGCAGCTAGAACTGGCCAATGTTACTCGTACAATGCGATTAAATGCGGTAGATTTCACGTTGCCAACAGACCATGAAGGAAAGAGCGCTGAGTTGCCATCGATAAGTAAGTTTCTTTGTGTGATTATATCAAGGTCAAAGTATGTCTTTCCAAAATCTCACGCAGACAGAAGCAGCCAAAGACCCACACATACAATTCCACATGGCAGCAGCCTTAGCTAATGTAACATGATTGAATTCCGACACTTTCGTTCAATATTTGATTATCCTCTAAGTAAAAGTGTTCATTCGAGTTATTGAAGTTGTATGTAAAAATGAACTTGTATGACGTGTTTTTTTTTGTCTTCGGGTAGAGATGCAGCTGGGGGGAAAGGGTTTTTGCAAAAAAAAACGCGATGCCTGAAGTTTCTGGTCAAGGAGTAATGGCACACTAAGGGGCTACATTGTTTTCTTTCGTTTAATGGAAATGACGAATCAGTACCTCAATTTATAGGTGAGGTAAGGTAGTAACGCGTTCTCAGGGCTTTCTTTTTTTAAAGCAATATTTATTGTGTTGAAAATTTTTTCGTATAACGTCTACAGCACTTCCTGATACTGCACAAAAAAAATTGGCAGATCTCACGTACCTTAGGAATCGATGTTATGCGAATCATTTGAATGGACACTGACTGTCTTGCAATTTTATTGTTGTGTGGAACTTTACGAGGTTTCGCTGAAGGCACGCAATGCTGCACGCAGAGACACACAATAAACAGCCGTATGTGTTTTATATAACCAGTTGTTTACAGCTTCAAGACGATCCCAGCAGCGATGTCGGTATTATGAACACCAGAAGCTATAGGCTGATATTGGGCGCTTGTTCGGATGAGAATAGTAGCCTCTACAATGTGCTACATAAATCAACGTCAGTGTATGGCCCTTAAGTATACAATTGATGTTAACCGACGTGGTGGCAATATCACACGTGTAAATATGGAATGCTTATAATATTGGACAGCCATTGCTGCAACCACAACTGACATTTCGCAAACATTACGCCTGCATAGGCTTTGTTTCCAAAGCAGTTGCGAGAGCTGGCGTGACTCTGTGGTAGAATACTTGATTGCCACGCAGAAAGTCTGGGTTAGATTCCTAAATTCATGCTGAGACCATAACAGTTACTATGTGCATTCAACGGGTCCATGCTGCCAATGTAGGCTTTTCTTGACGTTTTCGCATTTAAATTGCCAATATATGTTCTCGCTGTTTCTCGGTAGACAAACTGTCAAACACCTGTGGCACATACCCGCCCGCGGGTATGTGCTACATGTTTGGAGGAAAGAGTCTGGCGTATTACGCGAATGGATTGTGACATTATTCTTGTCACGACGAGCAAATCATATTCGTCGACACATTTTACCCTAACGTAAATATTTTGGTTTACGCCAAGCGAGAGGGGGATCACGAGAGCACCCAGACGTAGGCGGCTAGATAGATAGATATATGCTTAATGTTCCGGCAGTGCGAAATAAATTACTTCGCATTTAAAATGGTAGCCGAAAGCAGGCTCATTTGTCACTGACAGACACAGCACCGAGAGAGTCATTATTTTTTGTGGAGCCTTTATTTACTCCGTGGAGATGTACAGCTGCGCGGTTCGGGAAGGAAGTACTCCTGCTTCGTTATGCAATAAAACACCGTTTGTCTAACATTTTATAAGTAGAAAAGCTAATTTAGAACTAATTTAGAGAGTAATTTTTTTAGCAAACCAAGTGTTAGCGCAGCCAATTTTTATCAGCAGAGCTGCTATAGTTGATCGTAAAGAGGCTTGAAGCACAGTGCAGAAAATAGCCAAGGAGCACACGATCACTAATCAATAATAACATCCTTCTGTGTCGACACATGCATATTATTTACTTTAATATTTTGTGAGAATATAGAGTATCTATGTAATTGATTATCTATTTCTATTAAGAAAAGACGTGAAAATGGGTGTTTTTTATTATGCGAGTCACTATAAGCAACTTCAAAAAATGTGGCCGCGTTGTTCAGGAATTCCAGCTTTTACCTCGTCTTCATCTTCAGAATACTATGAGTAAATAGCTATAGAAGAGCGTGTAATATTGGTTGCCCGATTTGTGTGTCCACGAGCGTTTTGTGCAGACATAATTGAGCTATGAGTTAATGCTCTCCAACTGAAGTTAGAGACGGCCTAATTGGCCATCATTTCTCCGCAGGCCCGATACATATCAATGGAGTAACGCACGCTGTCATCGATAGAGGAGATTGCCCTGCTGTGGCCCACCACATCATCGATTCATCTGGCCAATCACGCCGTAACAAGTGCCACCGAGAGTAGCGGAGTCCTGCGGTTGCCATAAAAAATGCAGGTATAGATCGGAACTAAAATGCCTCGCCCGAAAGAACACCAGTGGAGAAACGCGAGAATACGTTTTGTTGCTCTTTTTCTCAAGGGGCTACGTGTTAGTTCATTGATTTGTGCATGGATTCCACGTGTCCCACTAGTAAGTACACCGAGTAATTTATTTCTTCAATATAGGGTAGCATGCTAGTTTTACTTTAAGTGCGATGATATTTCTGGTCTTTTCTCTCCCACTCTCTGTCGTTCTTTTCTCCTAGAAACGTTAATTGTTTTTGTGTCGAACTTACTAAAACACTGCTATGAAACGGAAGCATAAAAACGCCGATGCCTCGCAGATGAATGCTTTAAGGAATAAAAACCTTCCAAGTATGCCAATGAAGTTGAAAATATAAGGCTTGTTTTTCTCTTCTAAACACACCGTTATTTTTTTTAATAAATGTATGTAAGGAGAGGTTGGTGCCAATGCGTGGCCCCGGCTGCTCCTCTTCTCTTGCACAAAGGTCAACATCGCACATTTTGTAGCAAACACAAGGCTATAAATATGTACATAGCACAACACTTACACAATGAGTTCACGTTTTTCCACACTAAGTGTCCACACCACACAGGAATGAGTCCACACTGCGTAGAACTGTGTCCGCACCACACTGGGTTTGTAAAAAAAACCACACAAGTAATCGCGCCAATTTAAGTGTTCACAAAAAACTTGAAAGTTCATTAAAATGTCTAAGGTGATCTTGTCTGAGTATCACAGAGGAGAAAGGCAGGGAAAGTAAGGGGATGGTATTTGTAGTTATTTCAATGTAAACGTGAACGACGTAGGGTAGGCTAAGAGATAACTTGCTGGAGCCCTCCACTATGGCTTCTCTCATAAATATATAATGGTATATAAGTATATGATGGACCTCATCAATTGTGAGGCCTACGGGATGGCTTCAAACTCCCCGTAGTAGAGTACCTAATATTCTACATCGTTACCCCCCTTTTTCTAAACATATATCAATCAAAGATAACGTTTTGTCAATCAAAGATAAACGTGCGGTGCTCTACCTCCTGAGCTACAGCAGTGGGCATTTCCTCGTCCAGTTTATGGGGTATATATGTGCATATAAATGTGCGAGTGTCACTCAACGCCACCACTATCCATTACGGCGGATATGGAACAGTTTTATGACTTTTGGTGTGACGAAGCACCTGACCTTATTACAGGCTTCCAAGGAACGAATTATCCCTCGCGTACTATACCTAAAGGCATCCAGCGTGCCGGAATAAGGCCCTTGCTAATAATAAAAGAAGGAAGATGGAACTTTAGGGGTCCGTTTTTCTTTGCCATGTGCGTCATCATTACTAAGTTACAGAAAAAGAATCAACAAAAATCAGTGGATCTTGTTTGTAGTAATTCAACAGAGGCTGCCATTTGAGCTTAAACAAAGCATTTGCTGGTTCGAAAAAAGCGAGACCACACTTCAAAATGGCAGCTCCAGTGGCTACCCTTGTGCAATTGTTTTTTTTCATTTTTTTTTCATAACAAGACTAACTTACTTTTTCAGCGTCTTCAGAACTAACAACGGCGTTAACATGTGGTTGATGGTGACCGTTATCACGCAGCAAGCGCGCAACTAGGCTTTTACCACGCACAAGGGCTGTATTTTGCGACCAGATATTAAGAAGTGACGACATCAGTGTTTTGAAAAGGCATTCAAAAGGAGTCGTGTGCAGCGCTGTTCGTGCTGCAAAGATATGGCCTGCTATGAGGGTATGCACTCACGTTGAGCTCCTATGCGCGGTGCACTACAACTCACGTTATCACATGTGTAAGATGAAAAAGCTGATCGAAAATGCCTAATCAGGATTTAGGGAAGCATTTGAAAGAATCGTGTATATACGAAAAACTAATAATAATATGTGGAGTTTAACGTCCCAAAACCACCATATGATTATGAGAGACGCCGTAGTGGAGGGCTCCAGAAATTTCGACCACCTGGGGTTCTTTAACGTGCACCCAAATCTGAGTACACGGGCCTACAACATTTCCGCCTCCATCGGAAATGCAGCCGCCGCAGCCGGGAATCGAACCCGCGACCTGCGGGTCAGCGGCCGAGTATATACGAAAAACTACAACTATTAAGATGAAGCGTTGGAGAAATCGTGCGTAGCGGTCAAATCGTTAGAAGCAAGGCGTTTGACATTTCAAACGGGAACTGCGCCACCCAGCTTACTGATCAGCGACGCGTGATTTACGCGTTTGAATGATCTTGCAAAATTGTTATCCGGTTGCATCACAAACGTCTTCAGTAATTAGTAAACCGTCAGTTGTTATTTTTCCGTGTTTGCGTTAACTTTCTGAGGCAAATGTTTTGCATTTTAGTGCGCCGACTGCTCAACAGAGCTCTCAAGTGTTCTACATTGTGGTTATACGGGGAACAGTTTGATTTAGGTAGCGCTGCTGTTCAAATTGAGGCAAACAAAAGTTAGAATATATTGACGTTCTTGTCTGTGTTTCAAATATGCGTAGCCCCGCCGCGGTGGTCTAGTGGCTAAGGTACTCGGCTGCTGACCCGCAGGTCGCGGGTTCGAATCCCGGCTGCGGCGGCTGCATTTTCGATGGAGGCGGAAATGTTGTAGGCCCGTGTGCTCAGATTTGGGTGCACGTTAAAGAACCCCAGGTGGTCGAAATTTCCGGAGACCTCCACTACGGCGTTTCTCATAATAATATAGTGGTTTTGGGACGTTAAACCCCACATATCAATCAATCAAATATGCGTAAAAGGTGCCGCCGTGAAAGGTGATTTTTACGCAATTTCCGCCTCACCCCTCTAGTTGCTCACGTTAATAAAAACTTGCCTGGACCTCGGTAGATGGATTACTCGAAGCAATTTTTAACGGGACGGTTTGTTACTAAACTACAAAAGTCATAACGAAGAAAAAAACGCATTGTTGAACCAAGTTTATTGCAAGTTTGCTTTAGTATTCGCGTCATTTTTGTCATTCCATGAACAAAATGGCACACGTATTAACAAGAATATTTTAAAAATTAATCTCTGTAAGTGTGCTGTGAGGTTCAGGAGGTAGCCCCAAATAAAAGCTTTTAAACGCATTACGTAATATAACAAATAGATGGTTTGCTACAATTTTCTGAGGCAAACGAGCTTCACAAGTAGTTATGGATTATTACATCAATTACCGAACGAATATTGTTGGGTAATGATATACAAATAAGCTTGACGACATTACCTTATATTTTTCTTCAAATCGTGAAAAAAAATTTACGGGTGACACAGAAGTGCGACTATATTTGTCTTCACCTAATGCGTTTCAGATTTCATTATTATGTTAATTTTTTGGAATCTACTTAGCTGTTTGTTGCTGCAGTCACATCAGTGTTGGATGCCCTAGTTTGTACAATGCAAGTGAATCACCAAGATAGCCGCAATTTGGGAGTGGTAACTGCGAGTATATGACAGCCCATGTGAAATAGGGAATATAGATGGAAAGTGCTCACAGAGCCTTACTGAAGGTGCACGAAGGATGAATTTAATTTGCCAGTAGAAGTATTAGATCAATTTACACACTCATTCACGTTTTGCACTGTGATAAGGACAAAGAATGTAGTTGGCGCCATAGCGCGCTCTTACAGGTTCATCACTGATCAGATTTTTTTTGCGTTAGTACCTTAATTTTCCAGACTATAAAAAGAAAGTTAGTTCGGGAACGTTCCTTCTCAGCTGAGCCTGAAACAAATAAAGTGTCGACAAATGCGATACTCCATAATTGCAAACTTGAGCACCTCACTGCGAGTGCTTTCATTCGGTGGTATATTTAGGAAAAGATATATATTGAAATCACATACTGTTGCTTCCCTGGTGTTGGCAGCGACAGTGTCTAACTAATGCTTCAGCAGTGCGCCTATTTGGATAGTGACGTAAGAGCCGATGAGCCCTGGCTTCGCATGGCGCGAAGCTGCAGTGGCCAAAACACTTCCACCTTTGGCATTCACAAATAAATGGCGTAAACTTTTGCAGTCCACTGCAGGTAAAGTGACGAAGTGCACACTGCGGCATAATCCATCACAGGTAGTGAAGTATTCGCAATATGCACACCGACCTTGCTGCGCACATTGCGGATGTTGTGCCTGATGACGATTACGATGAATGATAGTTTCAACTCGCTTAAATGAGTGGGCAGCATTAAAGCACCCGCGCTATATGTGATTTGCATTCTTTGAGGACCAGTGCGATTGTACACTCCTTACATGCAATAGTATTCATTGATACTGGCATCACCCTTCATCCGATATAACGCTCGCAACTGCACCAGTGGATCTGTGGTAGTTCATTGACTGATACGCAGTATGCCTGGATTCCATCCCCGTTGGAACTATTATTCTATTTGCCGACGATTTCACTTTTTGGTTCGTTAAGTTAGGGCAAGGGACGAGAGAAGGCTCCACGCTCAGGATCTAGCACCAAGTAGCAGAGCTCTAAAAAGCTGTCAAAGCAATTTATCTTGATTTATTATTGTACGGTGTGAGCAACATTGCTAACTAGCTCTCTATTTTCCGGCGTTTGATCTTTATGGGCGTACTACAGCGTTATATTACGACGTTGTATATATAGAAGTTGATGAAGTCGTTGATTCTAATATACACCCTAATACAGTCGGTAATTGAGAACACTGACTGAGAGGAGCAGGATGTTGGATAAGCGGAGAAAGCGGCCGATAGAGAACATACATTGAGCAACAATCTAGTAGACGCTTTCGCCGCTTACACAGGGTCCGACTTGATGGGCTAAATTGTCGAAAAAAATATAGGCAGGGTTCTAATGGCAATTTCCTTCTGGAATTCTACGTATGAGGCGGAAACAAGACCTCAGAAAGGAAGAGAAATGAACGTCTTTTAGACGCCGGCATTCCTTTTGAAAAAAAAAAAACGTAGACAGTATATGTCTTGCTTCGAATTTCGCAGCCGGGGAACAGCGATTGTGGCGTCGTTCTATGTTCCGCTATGTCGCCCCTCGTTTCGGCGGCAACGGACGCCTCGGCCACGCTTATCTCGTTGGCCTTGGCTTCTCCTCCTTCGGCGGGATTAATTTCCGCTTCCTCAGAGCGTGGCACTTCCGGTTTTCTTCCGGGACGGACAGGAAACGGCCTGCCAAGCGCCTTATACCACTCAGTCCGGAGCAACGTGGCTGTACCACTGATAATTTGCACCCTCCTTCTCCTCCACAGCTTCCAGGGCCTATCTCACTCTCTCAACTGTCTACTTTCTTCTTGGCCCACTTCCTTCATGCATCTCAGTGAAAATCGGCCCAGACGCATACTCCACCTCCTCCCCGCTTGCCCTTTCACACTTTACCGGAACACTTGGCCGCGAATATGCGGTGACGGAGAAACGGTTGCACGCCGGAGGTAGCCATGGCATGCTAGTACTGAGCGGGGGAATGCTGACCGGCCTGTTTACAGCCTAGGCAGACTTAATAAAAGGAGGCTCGGCATTGAGGCAGCGCATATATTGGAAGTTGCTAACAGCTAGTAGCTAAGAACTGACGTGGAGGAAACGAGTTGAGGATTGGTTACCTTAAACATTATTCTTACATATATAAGAGGAAGAGGGGTAGGTATATTGCTCTCCTATTTCGCTGGAATTTACAGCGCGTACATTCCATATCACTGTCAAATACAAGGAAATTTTAGGCGTTGTTTGAACTGGTGAGATGGGTTCCCGAGTGTAAGTTCTCTTTTTTGGCAGTGATGCTAAATCATACTAAATCATACTAAAATACTAATTTCTAAGAAAAAAAGTATTTTCTCAGCACGATACTCTTCATTCTGGGAGGCAGGAACCAATATATTCCAGAACGCTTGGCGAGAAGGTGGGAGTCGGAATCCATATGTATTCTTGAGAACATGTAGAACTAGGAACCCTCGTTGGCGCTCTCACACGATTGATAGATGAAAAAACTTTAAACGTACTGAGTACCCTAGTCATGCCAAAATTTGATGTAGTTCATACTGGTTATGAACTGTTTATGAAAACACTGGCGTCGCATGGATGAAAGAAATATATTAGGCTTTTTGAAAGCAGCTCATGACCATATATATATATATGGTCATGAGCTCATGACCATATATATGAGCTCATGACATGAGCTCATGACCATATATATATATATATATATATATATATATATATATATATATAAGGGGAAACAAGTGTATAACTAAGGGCGCATTTTTCCGTGTTTTGACAGAATATTAATGAGATCTAACAGACAGTAATGCCAAGGAGTGTATAGGGGAAGTTATTAAAACAAATGGAATGTAAATAAGAAGAAAGAAAATTGGGTAAAAAATTACCAGCTCCTCACGGCTGGTTATTTTTTCAACCACTTTTCTTTCTTCTTATTTATATTTCATTTGTTCTAATAACTTTCCTTATACATTCTTTTGCATTACTGTCTGTGAAATCTCACACACACAAATGTATATATATATATATATATATATATATATATATATATATATATATATATAAGGGAAAGAAGTGTATACCTAAGGGCTCGTTTTTTCGTGTTTTAACACAATATTAATGAGATATAACAGACAGTAATGCCAAGGAATGTACAGAGGAAGTTATTAAAACCAATTGAATGTAAATAAGAAGAAAGAAAAGTGGATGAAAAAATTACCAACTGTGAGCTCACAGTTGGTAATTTTTTCATCCACTTTTCTTTCTTCTTATTTACATTCAATTGGTTTTAATAACTTCCCCTGTACATTCCTTGGCATTACTGTCTGTTATATCTATATATATATATATATATATATATATATATATATATATATATATATATATATATCAGCTCGCACTGCAAACATATCTGAGGAAAGCAACATAGCGACCAAAACCTACAAAGATATTTCCAAGTTGCAGAATACCATATTAAGGTTGACTTTCAATATTGTATATTACGTTAAAGTTTGTGGCTCATGATTAAAATTGCAGCACCCGACCACAGTTTCTCAGGTGGAACCAGACCTGATGCCCGCGCTGAAAGACGTCGAATGTATACATTTGTAATCAGTTTGGTTCGAAACAGATATGCGACGAAGCTGGACGTTAAATTGCACTACTAAGCCTTGTTGTACAAGCAGCCTAACAGCCTAAACCATGGTCAACGTGAACACGGCTCGCATGTGTTACACAGTACACAAGGCCGTGGGTATGCTGTGACCGCGGTTGTAGGAAACCGAGCTCGGCAACCTCGGTTTGTCTGTTGATCGAGGAAGTGGCAGCGTCCATGAAGTATGACTGCATTCCAGCGAGCATGCACAAGTTGATGTCAGCCGCTTTAAACAAGGACTTTTCTTGCACTGTGTAGCATCGTCGAGCCGGGGTTGGCGCTCACTTCGGTTCAATGTGGTTAATCATGCTTGGTCGTAGCCACTATTGAATTGCGTGTGTTTCACAGGTATCAGATGAGTGCAATTACGCCGTTTCAGGGTGCTATTCTGGACATTGTCGAATTCCGCGATGTCAGATTCCGCCAATGATCGATGCTAATTGGCCAAGTGATCTGCTATGACCTCTCTGATTCGCTTAAAATGCCGCCATTAAAAACTTTGACGATATGGCGAAATTCGACAGCATCCAGAATAGCACCCTCAGTGTGTGGGGCTCATTAGCCATTCCCAGTGAATCATTGGGGTCCCCGAAGGAGTATACGTGTCACAAACTCTCGCTTCCATGTCCGGAAAAACATTCTGGCCTAGCTTTCAGGGCAACCGAAGACAAGGAGAGTATGCAAGGCAATTTCAGGGCGACCGCTTGAAGCTTTCACGCGACTTGGAATGATTCAAGTTGAGAGTTGTTTGCGATACAGGTTGCATTGGAAGAAAATTTAGCTAAGATAGGAAATAATTAACCGCTCAGAGAAATAATAAAATTTATTGTAATGATTTCATTGAGAGAGCGCACACTTTTTCTTGTATGATTATGCCGTCATAAATTCACGCCTCTATTGCGGCTTTTTTTTCTTTTTGAAAGCAGAATAGAATGCTATTTCCAAGACAGACCCCGTCAACCAACGTAAAATCGTTGTCCGAGCCCGACAGTTGGACCAGGCAATAGGGTTCCTGGAAGGAGAGGCTCTCTGACCATCACTGAGAACTTTTGCATAAATGAACGTCGGATCTAAACAATAGGTTGGTCAGAGAGCCCATGATGTTGCGGTCGGACTGGGTCTGACTGTCGAACGTGGCAATGATCCACTGTGCCTTGAGTCATGCCACCGAGAACTGAAAATAAAGTTTCCCATTCATTCATTTCTCTCCGATTCAAGTTGATGATGATGATGATGAACAACACAGTTTTAGTCGGTTCCTTGTGTACGCTGAAGCAATAGAGGTCGATAAACAGAAGTTCACTTTAAATATTACCCAAGTGCATCACAATGTTATATTCTATGATCTAGAACCTTAGAAGACACTTAGGTGGATCACAAGGTTGGCCTTACGTAGTTTATTTTTAGATATATACCGAAACGCACGTTTTTCTTCAAGTTGAAAACGAACATCTTCCTTAATCTTGTCGCTCGTACAAAGTAGACTCTTTTATAAGCTATCATAATGCATTTTTCGTTTAAGGTTGAATCGCAATATGAGTATGAAATATGCGGCATGGGAGCATTGTACATTAGCATACTCACAGAGGGGATGTCATAAAGTGTCTCTAAATAGGTATCCAGATGAGGGTTTTTACGTTGTACTTTTTTGCAATCTAGTCATCGCCGTGAAAAAACATTCCCCCATACCTCCAGCTCCGCAGCGCTGAGCCATAATCCTTTGCCATGTTTTACACCATAGTGCTTTCTGTGAAATTTTGCAGTTTTCTTTAGTATATACGTCTGATGAGAAAGAGTGGCTTCTCTTCCACATTTTTGTTGCCGAAAAGGACGACCTATATATTCATGAACGCATTCACGATGAGGTGAAACCAGACGGGTATATGTTTTTAGGGCTGCATTGATCAAGTCAGACGGAATTCTCACGTTTGTTTCCAGTTTTCTTGATGACCTCGATATGCTTAAAGCCCGCGGAAATCAGATCCTAGTGTTTTTGGGCACAGTGATATTAGGAACATAAACTAATGAATTCTATTTTTCTAGCTTAGCAGAGTACGAGCATATGCGATATGGAAAATATAATCCAGAGCTCTGCGCTTATTGACGACTCCAGATGGGGCATCGGAGACTAAATAAATTAGATTTACCGGTCGATATCACATCTGGGAGGGGGATTGCTGCCGACAAAAACCAAAGTCTCTTATTGTAGTAGCAAGTACTTGAGCTAGTGCATTGTGCCACATACCTCGGTAAGTGAAAGAATATACATGAACAATTACCTAAAGCACTGTGTCTCTCTAGGAAGTGATTCCCTTCATATATATGTGTACGTAAATAGTTCGAAGAAAAGTACTTTTGAACTTTAGCAGGCTCAGATAAGCTTTCTTTTCAATATTGTATAAAGGAAAGGCAGGCTCACCCCTGTCTTCCAGCCCGAAATGATGCCTCTGTGTCTGGTTTCTATGACATATGTTAGTGTTGCAATATTTAAAGTCCCCAATGCGAAAAAAAACACATGAATGGACATTCACACGCTTTCTTTTGTTCTGGAATGCACTTCTTCACGCGAAAACAAAGCTTACGGAATATAAATCTTGACTCAACCTGAATGTATTTGGATAAGAGAGAAGTTCATCAAAGAGTTCATACAGAAGGTGCTGCACAATTTAAAGCTATTGTATAATTGTCACTTCCTAGATGTAACTGCAATATTTTTGTAGACACATGAAAACTAGACATGTAAATAAGAGCCCATTTTAATAATTACTATTATAAGCCTTCCTTTGTATTTTATTCCTTATTGTCAAGAGATTTTTTTTTCCTAAAAAGATGTACCAATGCGGGTGCAGATATGTATTTAATATGTTCTCTTGGCTATGGGCCTAATATTTCAGCTCATGAAAGCGGCCGCCTAATGACAAAAATAGTTTTTACAGACAGTTTTTATTAAGACGCATCATGTTTTCACATTGTAGTAGAAGGTGCTCATGTCCTTTACAGCCTCTTTTCATTGGTGCGTTTTTCCGTTAGTTTTGCTTATCCTATAGAAGAACATTTCAGTATAGTCAGTGTCTCGCCGAAGTCTTCGAATAAGTTAATTTTAGATATTGGTGAGGTACTTTCGAAGTGAAAATGTTATTGCAGCACTAGTATTAGCTAACTTGTAGATTTGTTATTTACGAACAAAGTGTTCTTGGACTATCGGTCGTATAGATTTTATTCTATCAATAAGCATCAACTATCACTGGCTGCTAGGGTTAGCGATGATAACTAATTCTTTTTATGTGCCGACGTGCCATGAAATCAATCAGCTGTGACACTTCCTAAGATTTCACTGTGACTTGCAATCCACTGAAAAACTATATTGTAATCTAGATTTTTTAGTTACGGCGCGTGTCTCCTATATTTTGTATGTCGACTTGTTAGTTCTTTATTGTAAGATGACACTTATGCAGAGAAGCTAGGCTTCCTGTTGTCTCACTTTTAGGTCGTTGTTGCTACTACTCTTTGCGACTTTTGAATTGTGCAGAAATGAGCCCAAACTTAAATAACCTGTATGTGCTTGCACTGCGATAGCTACATTCGTTGAAGTATGAATTTTACAACGTGGTCTAAATCAGTTAAAAAACTATTCTCGAACGCCGCAGTGCCCTCAGGAATATATAGGTTATGTTCAGCAAGCACACACGCATGTGTATCAATTTGAAAATGCATAAACTCTGCGGGTACTTGCCGAACATTACGTGTAATATGGGTACTTTCACAGGTATTGCTGAGCCTCAATTGACTCCATGCAAGTGCTGTAGTAGAAAGGCCAAATTACTCTCTCACGAGGAGTTTTGTATCGATGTCAATATATATCACGTACCTGACTTTTGTTCCGGTAAGGTAACACTATTGAAATTCAATTAACCATTCCAAACATCGCTAAGCGAAAATGACTGGGTAACGTCTATTATCAGTGCATCGGCAGTTCCTGTTATCCTAATATGCCGTGCTTCATAAATAGGTCATTAGCCCTTGCACTAAAGCTAACGGTGCGGAAGAATGGAAAGGAAGTGTTCGTGCGAACAGGAGGCTCCGGTGGGAATTCTTTTAGCAAGCTAAATCTGTTGGAGCAGTAAGCTACGAACACGTGCCGGGAAAAAATTAAAAAAAATATTGTAAATAAATTTTATATGTACCTTCGCTGCGCAACCAGCGAGGAATAATAAATACAGAGAAACTGCCCTGGTGGCTGCATTTCCGCCTCGCGTACTCGGAACCGCTCTCCGCTCAGCACGACTATTCGATGAATATTGCTAAGCGCGCCAGTTTTTTGCCCCACTGAGCAAGCATAATAGATGATTCTGCATTTGCGCTACCTCCAATTTGCTAAATTCAGATTCTGTGCATGCAGGTTTACTTGGTTCTACAAGTAGAATTCCTGGGTTTCGTTCTAGTAGGTGAGACCCAAAGTAGAAAAAAATGATATAACGAAGTCATTCGCTGGTGCGTGATGGCTTCGTTATTTCCGCATGAATATAGCAAATTCTATTTCACATCATGAGATATAGATGAAAAAAAAGAGGAGCGGGAATTCGGTTTGCTTTCGTGCACTGTGAGATGGCACAACGCGGTGAAAAGAGAAATTGAAGCGAAAAACGCCAGCCCGGCGCAGACAGCGCAGTACAGTGATAAACAAAATTGAAAGAACGTTATTGCTTGAGCCAGAATAAAGAAACAAGCAAGCAAGCAAGCTAGAGCCAGTTGTAAATGGTCTTGGGGCTATTGTTGCAAGTACTTTTGCAAGGTACACACTACACCATAAATTATACTTTCTAGTTAGTTCGGGAATCACCCAATACACAATTATTCGTAATTATGATGACAAGAGATTTACCCACCCTGCATATACAAGGCATTTTATTCACTTTTTGATGCTGTTGTTAATAACGATAAATTCATTGTAATGGATCCGAAGCATTCAAGGACCCATTGGTAAACCTATTAACCCTATGTGATGCCTGGTTGCTGTTTTGCTCTTCTACCACGCTATATCACACAAGTTAAGCGGCTTGTTCGTAACATAAGGCCAGTATGAGGTGTTTCTGAAATCAAGTTTCACGCCTGAATTGTCATTCGAAAGAGTTGAGTTTTTTTTGTTGTTGTTTCTTTCGAGAAACGTGATCTATTCGGAGCCAAAGCGTGGGGCGTTTGCGCCTTAGAAAACAACTTCAAGCAATTTCTGTGCACTATCCCCACAACCTACTTCATTAAAATCAGATTCCAATTTCATATGTTGGTGCTTGAACTTTTACTTGAATTGCAGTAACTTGGTTATCAGTCACAACCCATACATTACAGCTCATTTTATATATTTACTGCAAAATTTGAATAGTGCTCTTGAGGCGCTCCGATGCGTCCTTGTAAAGATGTTGGGTAAAGGACATCAGGTACTCACGTAAAATCTTACTTAGCAATGAATTGTTCATGACACATACCTTGTGTAATTCTTAGATGCTGTAGGCGTGATTCGCGCAATGTATAACTTAGTGCACCTCCTGATTACGCGTACGCATGTTGTCACCCTGATATTGACCCCTGTAGAGCGTGCTTTTTTGCAGCAAGACTATTTTCGTGGGGAAGAACAATTTACAGGCGTTGTTTGGTTTCGGCGTTATGTCCCAAATATCAAATCTATATTTGCCTTTTATAATAAAGCAAAACCTTTTTTAACAGATTTTCCAGATGTTTCCGACAGTGACAGCTGAAAGGCATACCACTGCTAGCAGCCTTAGAGAATTAGCATAATCGAACAACACACACCTATTTGATATTGTTGGGTGACTTTGTATGATTAAAATAACGAGCGGAATAAAAGAGACAAATTGAGGAGTGTCAGAACAACTAAGACATTATATGGCTTTAACGTAAGTATATGTGCTTCATGAAAAATTTCGCGCCATTATGTGCGGAATTGTTGCAATGACATGCGGAACATTTAACTACGTAGGGTTTTATTAAACCAAAGCATACTAGCCCGAATAAATGGCAGTTCCGACACGCAATATTGTTGTACCATCGTCGTAGTTTTATGGGATGATTTGATTGCTGATGGGTATACTTTACTATACCACGGTGTTGTACTTCTAGTGGCTAATGTACTCAGCTGCCGACCCGCAGGTCGCGGGATCGAATCCCCGCTCCAACAGCTGCATTTTCGATGAAGGCGGAAATGATGCAAGCCCGTATGCTCAGATTTGGATGTTAAAGAACCCCAGGTGGTCAAAATTTTCGGAGCCCTCCCCTACGGCGTCTCTCAAAATCATATGGTGGTTTTAGGACGCTGAGTTCCACATATCTATCTATCTATCTATCTATCTATCTATCTATCTATCTATCTATCTATCTATCTATCTATCTATCTATCTATCTATCTATCTATCTATCTGTCTGTCTGTCTATCTATCTATCTATCTATCTATCTATCTATCTATCTATCTATCTATCTATCTATCTATCTGTCTGTCTGTCTGTCTGTCTGTCTGTCTGTCTGTCTGTCTGTCCGTCCGTCCACTTAGGTATGGGTCACTACATTAACTTGGCGTGAACCAAAATTAGCATGGAGTGGTAAGATCAATTGCCCAATATTATACACGAGTCAAGACATTAATAATGTCACAATCCCGTCGCGTACGTCTAACACTTCCCGCGAGGCAGTGGCACATACGCACGGGCGGTTATGTACCGCTGGTATGCGGGTATGTGCCACAGGTGATTGACACTTAGTAGCTACCCAGGAACAACAAGAGCACACATCGGCGATTTTAACACGTCAGCGTTAAATACCCGACAGCGGTAGCGTCGGCCCAACGAAGGCATAAAATAAATGTCAGGGTTCCAGCTGGAATAGAACCATACTTTTCTGCATGGCAATGAAGCATTTTACCACAGAGCTACACCAGGTCTCGGAACTACATCTAAAATAGACGCTAGTCCTCGTAAAACGTCAATAGTGGTTGCAGTGCTGCCTACCCAACTTTATAAACATTACATTTATACACCTTTGACACAGCCGTCACGTCAGGTTAATGTCAATTGTGGTTAGGTGCCATGCGCTGAAATTGATTTATGTAGCAGTGTCCAGGGCAAGCCTCTTCGCGAGCATCAGCGCTTCATATCAGCATGTGGTGCTGATATGAATGATTGCTAATACGCATGTTCAAGTTGGCATTGTTGCCCACAAAAGCAAAGAACTGGTTATATATACATCTGCAATTCTTCAACATATGTCAATGTGTGCAACATTTGTACATGTGTTTAGAGTATTTTGATGACGTGTCGCTGAATAAAAAAATTGCAATACGGTCACCTTCACTCCGCCTGCTTCGCATAGCGTCAATTCCCAGGTACGTGGGATCCGCCGATTTGTTTCTTCAGCTAGCGATGTGTTAGTCACTTGACAATATACAAGGTGGTTTAGGTGTCGTCGCATTTCTCAGCCATCTACGTCATTAATTTTTACTCAACTTACCTTATGCAGTAAATGCCGTATTGCCCAACTGAACCGGCCAAAGAATCGGACATAATAGGAAATAGAATGATTAAAAACACACGTGTTTCAGATCGCAAGATCATAATCATCCTTGTAGACTACATCATGAAATGAATCACTCCAAGCTGCTCAGCCTGCTTTCTTGTGTTACAACAAAAACAAAATGTTTTCATCACAGCCTAAAAAACTTCACAAGTAAATTGCTCTTTTATTTCAAGATGATTAGTTTGGTAAACACCTCTTTGCTTTAATTTAGGAAAAACACTCACGTCATCTAGTTTATGGTCATGAAATTTGTTTCAGTGCTGTTTCAGTTGACCCACTTTACTGAATTCGTTTTGAATGCGCTAGCGTAATCATTGTATCAAATTGGCAAGATAATGAGAATACAAAAGAAAAATAGAAGCACAGCAGCACCGCGAATGTCGTGCGACTGTACTGTAACATGATCACGACGTAAGATAATTCTTTGCACAATTAATTTACTATTGCGCTGATTCTTCATTTCGACTGGAAGTTAAGAATATTGAGGGTCCACATGTGCATAAAAGCAAATCATAGGCCCCCATTATCTTTCATATTGCGCTGCATTCAGTGAGTAACAACCTTTCTTTTAAACGTACAGGTCCCATTTAGTTTGTGAAAGGTATTTCAATTGCTCAGTTATGTGGGTGAGAAACGCAACAATACCAACATCACAGAAAGTACGTAGACTCTGCTCTTCGAGTATCTGTAAGGGAAAACTCGTGAGACAACCAAACCCTGATTAACCCAAAGAGAGCAACTGTGAAAGCTTCAAGTGCTAGTGTGGCGTTCTGTAGTGCTCTGGAGCAACTTGGGAGATTGCCTGGCTGTGAAGCAGAGCGGCAGTTTCGTGCGTGCCAGGGTGACGTGTTCGTGCAGAGAACGGTGGCACCAGAGAGAGAAAAAAAGCACTTGGACAGTGTATTATAATTGTTTAGGAGGAAACGACAGAGCAGGAGTAGGCAGAGCTGGAGCAGCTTGCGGTGACACGCGGCTTCGACCACGTTAACCGAACTCGCAGTCCAAGCCCGCCCGAAGGGTTTCTAGCGATCAGCAATACTTTCTTATGTCCGCACGGTGTTCGAGCCAGGAATTGTGTGCTTTCCCAAGACTGCAACGGCTAGCCAGCCCTGCTTTAATTTCGGCGAGCCATATGCTTGACGTCACTGCTGGCAACGCCTCCTCTTTGATTCAGTCTGGTTGGGCGTGCTATGGACGCCACCCGTGGCTATATTACGTTACCGTTTGTTTCGTGTTTATAGGAAAGATATATTGAAAGAAAATTACAATTTACGGTAATTAACAAAGCTGTGCCTCTAGAAAATGTTCATTGGCAGCAATTTTATTTACAATGGGATTGCTGTAAATGGTTCGCAACGACAACAGTCAGGGTAGGCACATTTTTGGTGCTGGAATAAAGGTTCTCGAGGTCCGTGTACTTAGATCTGGTGTATGTTAAACAACCCCAGGAGGCCGATATTTCTGGAAACCTCCAATAGGGTATCCCTCTTGATCATATCTAGGGTATGAGATGTCAAGCTTAAGCAGCAATAATAACAATAATAATAATAATAATATTAATAATAACAATATAACCTTTTAACGTACCCTGGAACAACCACGAGGTCCTAGTGCAAGTGCACGCCGAAATGAAACAATGAAAATAAAATAAATCAGCCACTCTTCAGGAATATTTAATAAACAGTGAATATACACAAAATATATATCAGCGCTAAATGGGAAGAATAAAAAGACAAGGCTAAAATCTTAGAAAGGAAGTGATAAAAAAAGGGGTATATATACATCTATGCAGAAACCTTCCTGAAATACGGAAAGTGAAGAATCTGTAAATTGGGAAAAAACTATAATAAAAAGTGTGCAGAGCTGAGATAAGAACAATGACAGTGGACTGTGAAAAACATAAAGATCATGAAAGTTAACATTATACAGACTTTCTATTCCGTGAACAGTAGAAGTTGAAACAAGTTGGCAGGTACGTGAAATGATTGATTTTCTCTGGTTAACTTAGAGGAATCCAAAAATTTAGACAATTGAGAAGTAAAGGGTAGGATAGCATACCGTGAACTAGTTTGTCAATAAATAATAGGTCTGCACTATTTCGTTGGCAGTGAAGTGATGGCAATGATAATATTCTAGCAGTGTTGGAGCGAGATACAGAGTTATTGCTAGCGAAACGAGGAGTGTAAATGCTTATGATTTTTTTTCTGGACTCGCTCAATGACGTCACTGCCAGATTTAGCAATACCATTCCAGATCACAGATGCATATTCGAGTTGCGGAAGACATGACGATGTACAAGTTGCGAAAGGATGTAGGAGAACTAAATTCTCTAGAGATTCTACAAATGCAGCCGAGAGAACTAAGGTCACGCATGACAGCGCATTTAGTGCGAGCAGAAAAATTTAGCCTGCTATCAAAAAGAACACCGAGATCACTGAATTCATATATGTTATATAAGGGCAGGGTTTCGACAGAGTATGAAAATGAAACAATAGATGTTTTGCGAGATATGCTCATGAATTTGGTCTTTGAGGTATTCAGACTGAGGTTATTGTTATGACATCATTCAGAGAAAGAACACAAATCTGACTGCATCAAGCAACAGTCGTTGACTGAATGCCTATCCTTAAATATCTTAACATTATCAGCATGCAAGAGATAGGAAGAATAACAAATTGCAAACGAAGCATCGTTAACGTAAATTAAAATTTAAAGTGGGCCTAATACCGATTCTTGACGCACTCAACAAGTCACTTTGTAAAAAAAGATGTTTGGCAATTTACGACAACATAGCTTGTTATATCGAGCAAATAGCTGTGCAGGAGATTCAACACAGAAGAGCAATGTCAAAGTATTCAAGTTTAAACGAGAACAGTGAGTGGCTGACTAGGTCGAAAGTCCTTCTCAGGTCACAGTAGACTATATCAACCTGTCCTCTGAGAGAAATAGGAGAAAATATTTGGTGTGATGAAGCTAGCAAGATTTGTGGTAGTTGAGCGGCCAGAGAGAAACCCGTATTGATAAGTACTTATTGAATTACTTACGCTAACATAAAAAATGTTCTGAAGAGCCTGCTCAAAGATCTTCGATGCGACACACAATGGAGAAATCGGGTGATAATTAAAAATATCAGTTTTGCAGCCTGACCTAAACATTAGAAAAACACGCGCAGCTTTGCACATAATAGGAAGTTTGCAAGCGTTTAGACAGTTGTTAAATATTGTAGTTAATACTGGGGCAAATATACTACCATAAGCTTTTAGTATGACAGAAGGAATACCATCTGGGCCACACGACAAGATCGGTTCAAGCACTTAATGCATAAGCAGATGAGCTTTTCATCCAGCGATAGACCTCTTGATGTGCTAACTACCTTGGGTTGTTGTACTATTTGAGTCGAAGAGTCTGAAGCCTTGTAGACGGATGAAAAATGCGTGGCAAAACAGTCAGCAATAGCATGCACTACAATACCGTCCAATAGCCTGACGGACTCCCCACTTTTGCCAGACCATCTGCGTGCATATTTCAAAACTGAGCTGGCCCATCAAGAATATTTTTAATAATGCAATATATGTACTGTGGTCCCATTTATACAGGTGTTTAGATAGAGCTCGGAAAAAGCTATACTCTTCCTTCCACTTGCTAAATGGAGAGCATTTAGCCTTCTTCTGCACGCGATCTTTATGCTTCAGTGCACTTATAAGCTCAGGGGAGAACCAGTTGGTATATTTACAATGTTTAGGCGTATATTCTGGTATAAACTTGTCCACGCTTTTTAATACAAGATCCATAAACTGCTCAACTTGTTCATCAACATTTTGTTTTTTAGTCTCCTGAGACCAATCAACGGCTGACAAGTAATGATAAAAGCCCGTGTAGGGCCCTCTTTCAAAAAGAAGTCTTTGAGAATGCTTCAAATGACTGATGCTGTAAGTCGTATTTCCGGCACATGTTACAGATAATCTTACATTAGGTGGTGGGTGAAATTTATCACGGCGAACAAGAAAGATGTCAGAGCGTGCAACTTCAACGGGTTTGACAGGCAGAGAGAGGTCCAAGACGTTGTTTTTGCAATCGAGGACTGTGTTGTGTGGCAGAAGAGAATTGAACGCCATAAAATCCAAGAGCAGGCTGCACTTTATATTGATGAAGTTATTATAGTGAGGAAAATTAAGCTTGATACAGTCAATTTCAGGCACCTTGAGTTTCCCAAGAACAATAATCCTATGCCCACTTAGGAGACGAAGTCACATGTTCAATGAAAGACATGACATCATGAAATAAGGCAGGAGAAATGCTTGGTGGTAAATAGAAATATCCAATCTTTTAAAAAAGTTTCTTGCCGCTACAGGCTGATATCTAACCAGATAGAATCTGCGAAAGTTTCCAGGTCTTTCTGTCTAGCAGGTCTTAGTGAACTATCAATAGCAATCAGCACGCCACCGCCTTTCTGTTTGGTTGCACTGAAATCTCGGTCACTGAGGAAGGTGGTGACATGATAATAATAATAATAATAATAATAATAATAATAATAATAATAATAATAATAATAATAATAATAATAATAATAATAATAATAAAATTGTTTCATACAAATAACACTGGATATTATTCTAACGCTGCCACAACATTATCATTGTCATTCCCATAGGTCTGTTGACGAAATCTCAGAGACCTCTCATTTCTTCAGAAAATAGGTCACGGTTTGCTACCTTGCCCTTCCCTTCTAAGCTCTCAATTTTAGGATTCCCTGTAAGTTAGCCAGAGAGAATCACCCATTTCATGTACCTGCCAAGTTCTTTAGATAGTCTATTGTTCACAAAATACAAGGTCTATATAAGGTTACCTTTTATGATCTTTATATTTTTCACAGTCCACTTTCATTGTTCTTACCTCTCTTCTGCAGTTTTAACATAGTTTGGCCTTATGTACAGATTCTTCCCTTTCCTTCTTTCAGGAAGTTTTTTGCATAGTTGTATATATTCTCCTTACTTTATCACTTTTTTTCTATGATGGTCGTCTTCTATTTTTATTCGTTCCACTTTGGGCTGTTTTTTTCTGTGTATTTTCACTGTTTATTTGATTTTTCTGAAGGGTGCCTTTATTGTAATAAGTGTGTTGTTTTATTGTTACTCATTGTGTTTGTTTGTAATGGTTTATTTTTGCACGCGTCTGCACTAAGACCTCAAGCCTTTTTGAAGGCACGCTAAACGCATGCTTGATTGATTGATTGATTGATCAATTAGGGCAAAAGTTTGTTTCCTCGCCTCCCTCCCGTACTCCACGAAAATCGGCGGATTTGGCCGGAGGTCGCAAACGCCCTATGCCCTGGAACGGTGCCAGTAATGGGTGCGTCAACCTACGCTGGTCGCGTTCATTGCATCTCGCTTCGGAGCTCGCGCTTTGCTAGCGTAGTGTCGGTCGCTCATGCAAGAAGAGAGACGCGCGCGTTGTGTTCCATTCTGACCCGGTCATTTGCTACAGAGAGAGAATGGCTTCTATGGTGGGCTGGATGAACAAGGGTCGATTACGAGGAGCGAGCTCTTACAATAAAGATGGCGCTTGGCTGTTGCACGTGAAAGCAAGGTTTGTGTTCTCTGCTGGTGCCTAATGGAATTCAGTCTTCTCTTTTCTTTGCTCCTGTGGCGTAAGCCTACACAAGCATCGCTTCTATGCTTAACGGAACCGCCCCGCCAAGGATGCTTTGCAAGGCACCATTGCAGGATGTACACCATTTACTCTTGCGACCATGCGTAGAAACACGCTTAACTCCTCCCCCAATGAACGAGCCTCTATGTCGACAATCTCGTGGAGGCCCCGCCCGTTTCTTTTCCTATCGAGTCTTGCTTTCTCCACACCGTAAGTGACATCAGCCAACCAGGAACCTGCGGGAGGTAACTGCTGTGCGTTAAGCGTGACGCCCACAGACACTTCGCTGACATGGCTAACTCCTATAATCCGCTGTTAAACTAGTGACACAATAATTCTGCATTAAATTTCCAGAAAACATTTTAGGGCTTAAGCTCCTTTTGGCGTGGGTCTGTTCATTGTCCATCCCTTGTATGTATGTATGTATGTATGTATGTATGTATGTATGTATGTATGTATGTATGTATGTATGTATGTATGTATGTATGTATGTATGTATGTATGTATGTATGTATGTATGTATGTATGTATGTTGTACGTAGCCATCCGTGGCATATACCCGCTCTAGAGAGGGTATGTGCCACAGGAGATGCGAGGTGGGAGATGGTGGTACTTCGAGTGTTCACTACATGGACGCACGGACAGACGGACAGACAGACTAGCAGACGGACGGACGGATAGATAGACGCGCGAATGTACAGATGGATGAACGCACGAATAGACATACAGGCAGATGGATGGACAGACTGACGGACGCTTCGCCCCACGCATCATCATTCACTCTGTGAACAAGCTGTAATGTTTGCTTAAAACGTTATAATAATAATCAATGCACTAGAAAATAATTTATTGAACACTCTAGTATATATATATTTGCACATGTCCAAACAGTTTTATTCACCAATCACACGAGAAAGCAAATACGCGTAAAAAACGCGTACAAAGTACGGCGTCCAAATATTTAAGGTTAAACAGGTGCTATTTTAATTGTTTACGTCGATTGTCGTTTTTCAATTGTAATTTGCAAGTTTCCAATGGTAGTTCGCTAGTTTTCCAATAGTGGTTTGCAAGAGCTTCCTTTTAAGTTTCGCTCATATAGTATCGTGGTTGTGAGCCTGACGCAAAAGTGATGATAATTTTATGGCCTTGTGGTGTTGGCATTCCTTAGGATTGACAAAACAAAACTCCACATTGTAGATATTTGTCACTACTTTGTAGAACAAACAACAAAAGCTGTAGGGAGAAATTTGACGAACCCAAACAAAAATGAAAAGGGCCTGCTTAACCGAATAAGAAACATCTTTTCAAGCATGATCATAAAGATTTCCTTCACTGCTTCAAGTGCCTCGTGCACGCACCGAAAAGGCACATTTCTTTTTCTGCCATGAAACTTTCTTTTTACCACTTTAACTCCGGCCTACCACGCAGTTCTGTTGCAGTTTTGGCATGCAACTATTTTCAGAAGATTGTTGAACCACAAGAAAGCACTGAAAAAAACTTGAAGTTGACAGAAGTTTTGAACCAGTCAGACATCGCTCATGTTCGTGCCTGCTCGCCACATGTTTCCTCATGTTATTGCATTAATTTTGCTAGCACGACCCCAGCACTTTCTTTTTTCCTTTTGACTTGTACATGCTCACGCGCAGACTTATTGTTCGAACACTAAGACGTGCTAAAACTCATAGTAAAGGACATGCGAAGAAATTGGGACGTAATAAAGGAAGAAAAGGTAGAAGATATCCGTAGAAACATCACGTCAGCTTTTAATTTGGTACGTATGCCAATGCATCATGCGTTTGAAGGCATCTGATTAGCATGCAGGCACGCGCATAATCTGCTTCCGCGACGAGTCGTCGAGCCCGAGAACACATCAGAAGAACGTAAGAAGAAAAATGCCGTAATAATCGCCAGCAAGAGTAACAAGAATACAAGCTTTCCCAACATGAAGCAGCACTCACGTGTAATTAAAAACAAAGCATGCCCTTGCTGAATTTATGGTGAGAGTGAAGCGAGAAACGAGCCCGCGCAACAGTTTTCTTCGTGCAAACCGGAATTCTCGTTACACCGGACAGCCCGGAGGAATGTTTAATAAGCGCGTCTCAGGAGTTTGAAAGAAATAGGCGCAAGAAATGGGAGCACATAAAATCAAGATCGCTAGCTGTTCTGTGAGATCGCTGTTGGCTGAAAATGGCCAGGAAAACAATATTTAAGTGAAAGCTCTTGTAAGAGTTACCGGCGAAAAAAATAAACACTCAGGGGCTAAAGGGCTTTCAAATTGATGCTTATGGGCTGTGAGTTTCAGAAAAAAGGCACTCTCTCTTGAGAGAGATGGCACATGGGGGATAGGTACACAGTGTTTACTGAAAAGTAAGAAAAAATTTAAGACACATCTCAAGAAAAACTTATTCTATATTGCATGGAAAATTATCGACATTTACGAGCCTGAAGAAAGATTGAGGTTATTGAGAAAAGGGTTTAATAAGCGCTTTCTATCTTACCGTTCAAAATGTCCTCCCAGTCACGCAACAGCATGCTTTTTGTAAAGATATAAATGGTTCTATACGCGAAACGGTTAAATATGGTGCAGTTGCTCTATTGAAAACTTCAGGAAGCAATTTAACTCAGCGAACAAATTAAAAAAAATGGATCTGTTGTTATTAGACAAACTTGTCTGCTGTATGTGCCAAAGCACGACACATACATGTTACTTCACGTTCAGTGCTTTTACCACGCACGTTCTGGAAGGATAAATGATGCTTATACTGGCAAGGACCATAAAACAAAACGGCCATGTACACCTCCACACTGAAGTTACGTTAACTATTCTGAGAATAGCATGGGTAATGTTACTAATTTAACACAATAATGGAAACAATTTAGTTCAAAGCTTACTAAGAGCTCATGAGCATAATAATTGTACCGCAGTCTGAAATTGTTATTTCGTTTCACGCTTTACAATTATTTATTTAGAGGATGTGATTTTAAGTGTCGGTAGTGAAAATTTCAGTCGAAGGTTAAGGCCCGAAGAGAATCTGAGGACAAATTTTCGTGGCGAACAATACACATGAAAGAAAGAGCAAGCACGTCATTGTGAACATCGCATATTGTAGAAACGATTCCCTCGTAAGAACGTCCAGATGTTAGCCTGTATATATAAATGGGTGTTCTTCAACCTGACGAGTGCAGCGCTTGAAGTGAAGCAAATTCCGAAGCTTTGAAAATAATATATTTGATAGGAAATCGTGAAAAATAAAAGACAAAACGTGAAAGCTTATATTTATTTGTCGCTTATAGTGCTGTCAGAGCAAAAGTACGTTACAGATGCGAGTGACAGACATGAGAAAGCAAAAACAAAGTACAGTACTGAATATTCTACGCTCCTTCAAATAAGTTTACTATACATAAATTCAACAATTATGTGAGTGAAGTTGTGAGCTGAATCAGAATGAAATCAGAGAGGAACAATCAGCTGCACTAGGGACGTGTCGGGATGAAGACTGCTTACCTCTTTCAGTTTTCGGAAGAGCGGTCTAGTTCAGATTGCTGTGGAACCTGTGACACAACCTAGGTGGCTGACCGACTGACCACGGAGCATCACTAGTCCGCACTCTATCTAATATTTCGAGCCGTGAGAGTTGTACTGTATTTTCATACTAGCAGAAAGCAGAACAGCTAAGTCTCACGTGAATGAGCATACCGTCAGCTGATCTTTTTTTATTTCGCCATGCTGAAAAATGTTTCACGATCTCCACTCACGCTCGTACGCTCAGAAAAGACTGCAAGACTTGAGTTACATTGATTGCTTAGTTTGTGTATACCTGTTGAGGTTTCTCAGTGGTTGGGGCATCTAGCTGCCACGCGTTGGCATGTGTACAGTATTTTTCGTTACGACCTTTTTATTTCAGCCGAGCTGGAAATGGCGAAAGGGGCATTTGTTTCTACATTGATTTGCATGCACGAGGAAAACCGACGATAGCGTAGCTTCCACCGACTGGTTCGCCTTCCGCGGCCTCCTGACGCCGTGAAGCTCTCGCATTGTGGTGCCCCGTCCTTGGACTGCTTTAACCGTATCCTGGCTGCCGTCTTCACTATTTTCTTCAAATTTTGTTCGTACAATTTTAGCCAAGCTCTTATCCTATCTATGTTAGTTAGCGTTTTGTCAAACTATTGTCCCACCTTAAATTGAGCACTGAAATAAAGATTTAATTTGAAGTTTCATGGTGAGTTCGAGAGCGTCGGTTGTAATCTTAGCCGTAGCAGCCGAATTTCAATTTGGGCTAGATACGAACAATCACAATGAACACACATTTAGGTTTGCGTTAAAAATTCTTGGAGACTGCAATTGACGTGAAGACTCCCCAAACACGGCCTTTCTCAACACGCAAGTCCCCAGAAATTATTATTATTATTACTATTATTATTAATAATAATAATATTATTATTATTATGAATAATATTACTAATATTATTATTATTAATATTATTATTTATTAATTTCATGATTATGCACGCTGTAATCCGAGACTGTTACCTACTTTGGTTAGTTATCTATTTTTCTTACCTCAAAAAGTACTATTTGAGGGGTGAACTCTGTGTAAAAAACGAATTGATTGCTGTTTGAATGTCACTTAACTAAATGTGTTTTTGCTTCAAACAACCCCGGCGACTAAAAGCTGAGGGTTCCCTTCCCTACCTACTACCTCCCTTAAACAGCCTACTTAATTTGAAGAACTGATTAGTACGCAAAAGTACAAGTCTTGAAGCAACGTACTTGTTGCTATTAGAAACCAACTGCAACTCCAAGCACGCTAATGACGCACGGTACCTCAAAGGGCCACGAACGACCTGAGAACGAGAATAAACCATAAATCCTGAAGGTTGGGGTTGCCGGGTAGGGACGGCCGCTGAAGAGGCAGTGCTCATCCGGGTTCTCTCTTCTCGCCAACAGCGTCAGCGGCAGCAGCCATTCCTGTTGCCATAGTTGCTTGCGGTTGCCGGTGCGGGGAAAAGAAACGGACGCAGAAAGATACAGGCTGCTCACGTTGCCGCCTGGCTTCCCTGCATTCGCTGATATAGAGGCTTTGGGAAGCGGTAAAAGCCAGTCTTTTCATCGTCCCGTTCCCGTTTGAAAAACGTCGCCTTGCCAATACTGTCGTCAGTTCCGGCACCCGCTTAGATGTGCGTTCTTGCGAGGCGGAAAACCCTGGTTGCTGCAGTAGACTGCGCAAAACAAATCGCAAAGCGAATACGCATTCGGAGAAAGAAGTAAGAATGAGAAGAGATACAGAAAATCAGTGTCTACACGAAGCCTTCAGCGTCACAGCAACTTCTACTACGTGGAAAGCACAAATGTAGCAAATGAGCTGTAGTTTAGGTGAAAGAAGAGAAAGAGAAGGGGGGGGGGAGGGCACAGAGTCACCCGAGTTGAAGATGCATAAAAGAATTGCCATGTAGAGGTGCCGTGAGGCGGGACTGGGACAAAAATGAAAAGCAAGAGTTTATATTCTGCGCCACGAGAAAGATTCTGCCTGGGCTGGCAGAGCGATGGATCTCCGGCACACTATAGGCGGGGCCTGGGGCGCTTTTCTGAAATATAATCTCGGAGAATGAAAGCTCGTCGTTCTCTGTCATGCGTTGGTCCGATTTACAAAGGCGAAAAAAGAGAGGCTAGTGGGTAAACTAGTGCAGAAAATAAATAAAGGAATAGCAAATGTGGCTGAGACTTGCCCACACTCACCAAACAAGCTGGGTTTCAATAGACTCGGCAGAAGCAAGTCGTGTGGACACCTGCTGCATTTGACTTACGTCTATCGGTTTAATTTTTTTTCTCGTAGTACGACGAAGCTAAAAGGCAACTATGAAGAAGCTGCCTGCTTTTTTTTGAAGGGAACAGTGCAACAGAGTTTGGCACCAAAGCAAAGTCTAATCTTTATTAGGTCGTATACCATGCGGTTATTGATAGGAAGAGATCGATGATGACCATTATTCATAGCGGGGAACATTATCGATAACTTTCTTGAGCGTCAAGAAGATGCTTTGAGGGGACATATGGCGGAACAGTTGCCAGGTCTTGTGTAACATCCAGAAGCGTAAACAGAAAAACTAATATATATATATATATATATATATATATATATATATATATATATATATATATATATACATACCTGAAATACTGAGTGCATTTATTAGAGCCTACCGTGCAGATGTGAACAGTAGTCTAGTTGTATCTCACGTGTTCGCTCCAGCAGTGAAATACGCTGTTGCTGCGGTCACCAATTTTATCTGCATGTTCATATACTGTCGAAGCAAAAAGAAATATTATAATCGCTTATCGCATTCCAATCGGTCACCGTAGGAGCTATACTGGACACAAATTCGTGAAGACCTGGAGTGAGCGCGCATGTAGACGTGAAGGCCAAGCTGTCGCGGCAAAGGCGATTTCATCGAGGTGATTCGCGGTGTTGCGTGACGCTGTTGGCACTCCCTGGAAGGCATAAGCGATCGCTGATACCCTCGTTACAGACGCAGCCTAAACCTCGGTTAACGTGACCACGGGTAAGTGGACCACGGTTCACTTTTGTTTCACGGTACGCGAAACCATGGTTATTCCGCTAATTTCGTGTTCGCAGGAAACCTAGCTTTGTAATATCGGTCAGGAAGTTAACCGAAAAAATGACGGCGCCCATGAGCGATGAGTGCATGCCTGTGGGCGTGCGTAAAGAAACTGAAAACCTGGACGACCGGAACACCGGAAAGCGTTCTAAAGCTCTGGGAAAATTATTTGCGTGATTAAAACAGCAAGCGTCTCCCAATACAGAGGTGCACGTGGCGACAAGGGCCAAGTTGAACGCATGTATTCGCATATAATCGCATAAATGTACGTTTGAACAACATCATGCTAGAAGGAAGTGGCACATCTGTGTACAGAACGGCGATCTGCTGATTATTGCATCAGTTAGCTTATTGTCACCAGGTGGTGGTAGCCGCATTAACCGAGGACGCTTTCATGATGTGTAACATCGGCGCCCCGTCGTTGATCCAAACCATGGTTAACCTGTCTGTGTAAGATGGGTATAAGAACGCTAACAGCACGGACAACAAAGTCTGTCTTTTTGACCACTTCAATTTTGCCTGGATTTTCCCGATTTACAACCTCGATTATCTTGAAGTGACCGCTGGCGCAAGCTTGATTTAGTCACATGCCACTAACGTAAAATGATAACCAACATAAATGCATTCAGATTATGCAATAACTGGATACACTTTTTAGTGTGACAGTGCACTGTAGCTTATAATGCCACAGCGGTTAGGTGGCTACGACGATAAACTGCTCGGCGCAAGGATGTGAGCTCAATTATGGCAGCCATACTTCATTGGGGGTCTAGCGTAAGAAAACGCCCATATACTTAAATTCAAGTGCACATTAGTGAACGTCACTTAGGCAAAGCGTTGAAAGAATATATGTAGACACTGTGTCGTGTACTCATATAAAAGCTTGATGCATGAAATATCGCAATTTAAATATGAATATTTGTTCATAATATCGATTAGTTTTTTTCCTTTTAGGATTCTGAGATTTGACCTTCTTCATTTGGAAAGTTAAAACACACAATTTTGCCCTTTGCCAAGAAGTTGGAGGGGTGACATAACGGCCGCAAGCATTATTGGTGCGCTACCCACATGTTATGCTGCAGTAGAATTTGTGCCACTGCAATATATATATATATATATATATATATATATATATATATATATATATATATATATATATATGTGTGTGTGTGTGTGTGTGTGGTGTGTGTAGGTTGCCTTGCGGAATACACATACACGTTTATGTACTTTTCACATATTTGACATACGTCCGAGCTAATGTTACGGCCACGTATGGAGTTATTGTAAAAGCATTAAAATCATTCCAGTTTGAGTGTTTCCCATCGCCCTTTCATTGGAAGTGAACAGAAACTCAGTAAAATTCCAGGGAGATCTCACCAGCATATAGGGCAGTAGCATCATCTCAGCATAAACAATATAGGCCATAAACCGGTGCTATAGAGCGAGCACAGCCGCGCACACCACTGGCTCACCGGTACCGTTGCAGACTCATTTCATTTCCCTTTGTCGGAGCCTTTCCACTGCGCCTATCTCCTCGCGGCTTCTTTTGATATATTGTGCGAGATAGAAAGCGCACTGTGTCTCCCTGGGCTGAAGAGCAGTGGTGCGGTGATCGCGACCGCCTTTCCCATCGTGCAAGAGCTTTGGGGAGAAAAAGAAGAAAAAAAAGGTCGTGCTTCCCGAACGACGCTAGCACCCAAGAGTCTCGTTACTACTACAATCAGCGAGACGATCACAGTGTCTTCTTTGTGTGTTGAAGCCACCGTGTTTTATTGCTTATTCTTTCTTTTCTTGTTTCGATTTCCATCGCTGCTTCTGTCCAAAGCTACGACTCGAGCCTATTTGCCGGCTCTATAGACCTGCTGAAATGAAGCGAAAAGCTCGTCCCGTCTCATAACTTAGGTAGACTGCAGTGCTTCTGAGGCACTGGCAGTGCTTGGCCGAGCAATGAACGGGCGCGTACTATTTTGATAGTTCCGTTTTTTCGCGTGAATGTTTTTTCCCACCACTTCACCTCCCCTCTCGCCCCGGGACACACCAATGTAGGTAAAGAGAGGTTATTTAACTCATAAGAGTTAACTGATTCGGTTCGCAATGCTACATGACGGAACAATTGGCAACAGCTCATTTGACCTCCTCCGCAAAAAAACATCACATGTATGACTATTCTAGTTCCGGGCCTTCGTACAAAAACATACAACGCGAAAATTCGAGGTCTTTGCTAGGCCTGCTTTGTTACCCAAATGTCAAAGCCTTACTGTGCCTTCGATTTGGCCGCACAGACATCGCAATTTCAGAGGAAAATGACCAAGGGGGGGGAGGGGAAGTTGCGCTTCTTGTAACTGTAATAGTGACGTGTGAGCTGTAGTTTCTGCTCCTCAGAGCATGCCGTGAAGCATTCCTAATGTGACCTCCCCATAATACTACACCCACCCCCTCCCCAGATCAGTGTCTGTGGTGCTTGGCTGCCGACCCGAAGGTTCTGAGTTCGACCCCCACTGCGGGGGTTGGAGTTTGGTGTTTGCAAAAGGGTACATAGCTGTGTACTGAGCAATGTAAGTGCACGTCAAAGAACACCAGTTAATCAAAGTCTCTGGAGTTCCCCACTACGGCATCTCTCATAATGATACTATGGTTTTCGGACGTCATACTTCATACGTTATTATTAGACTTTATCGGTAATTTACTCGATTTTCTTTATGTGCTTGGCATGCTTATTTAATGATGGTGTGCTTGCGTCTTACTCGTGTTTCCGCACTGCTTCAGAATTGACAGTCATCAAAGAGGAAACTGACTACTAACCGTTGAAAGAAAAAAAAATCATGCAAGTGTTGCAAAAGTACGAGTGCTTAGTTCAACAAACCACCTACGTGTCAGTGGGTCGAACCTGCGACGAGATCTTTTCCGGTGTAGTCGCTCCACTAATTGAGCTAAACAGGATGATAGCTATTGCCAGCTGGCATGTTTAGCGTCATGTGCTCTGATTCATCAGTAAATTTGCCCTTTTGCTGCAATTTCTCTCCTTCCAGCTAAGTAATTTGGTAGAGCGACCGCCATGAAAGGACTCTGGTATTGCGTTTAGTCCCGGAACCAAGATGAAGTTTACGCCGTTTAAGATTCAAGCCTGAATTATTCGCTAAAATTTCTTTGTACAAAATCCGCAGATCGAAATGCGAGACGAAAACTTCAAGCGTAACGCCTTACACGTTGAACTACTCGAAATAATGGTATCCGGTCACCACCATGCCAAAAACACGAATACAGTTTCCACCAGCGTTGCCCGGCGCACTGTCGACAAAACAGTCTGGCAGAATTTGTGGCTGCCGACACGTCTCGTTAACTGCAATGAGTAGCAGGAAGTCCATATTGCATAGCAAAATGTAGCGTGCGTGTTGCACAGATAATATTCAAACTACCCTAACTCATTTCTAGTCGTGCCGGGTAAACCACTCTAAACAGTAACGTCGTCGTTAATATGATAAATGAACAGTGGGAACTTCCCGAACAGGAGTCACAGCTTGAACTTGCTACGCACTTCACAGTACTGGAACTGCCACGCGTTTTTTTTTTTGTTTTAAGCTCGAACCGATTTTCTCGACTAAATAACACGTCTATCTTGTGATGTTCATAAAGGGCACTGCAATCTGTGCGATGCGCTCACTGCATAAGCAAATAACCGAACTTGTCTTCAGTGTTCTCGAGGCAAAAAAAAAAAAAAAACTTCTCTGATAGGGGTTTGAATGTTAGACCACAACTCGCATTTTATTGATATGCTTTTCCAAAGCTTTGTTTTACGTAATGCTTCCTACCTAACCGCCCCCCCCCCTCTCTTGTGCCCCTCAATTATGAGTGGTTGAAGTTGAGCAAATGCCACATTTATTCGCGTAAGTCTAACGAAGTATATTTCAGAGAAACCTAATTACAAGAACAAAAAGCTTTTCGCCTGCTGCTCGTAGACAGGACTCGTCATGCTGTCAAGACTAATTCATATTATCATAGTCCTGTCCTAATCTCCGCACAGTGACACCTCACGAGGGCTAGTAATATTTTCTTTCTTCGAATTAGTTATTTGCCTGTTTCGAAAATTGCTTACATCAAATGAAAAGTAGTGCTCATTGGTATGACGTGATCGTTTGTAATAACAGATCCTTCAGGAAATTGCTCGTATAGGCAAGAAAGAAAAACAATATATAAAAATTACAATGAAATTGTTGTTTTCGGAGTACCAGAATGACCTATATATGATCACTTCATGTACACGCAAAAAAAAAAGGAACAGAAGAGCAAATAAGTGAGATTTCAGTGGTCCTTTCTGGCGGGAAACTTCGGTGAACGGGAGCGGTCGATTTTCAATTTTGTCTCAGTGACGCCAATCCGCTGCCGATTACGGGAGATTATGTGTGGTCGCCGAGCTGGTGGCTGGTGGCGATTCTTTTTAGCGAAAAAAGAACAATGAGTTCAGCGCTCGCTTCTAAGAAGACTAGAATGATGAGCCGCAAAAACCAATTACGTAGACAAGGTGTAGGCACTGTGTTCGAAGTACGTCATAAATCTGTGTTTTCTGTGGCCAGTGCCTGTGGTGATCTTGCGCGTATTTGCCTTTGCACAATTCTCATTGTTTCCACGTCCAGGATGCAGTGAAGAGGAATTAGAAGCCGGAAATAAAATGATCAGGACGAGAACTATATTCAGTTATGCCGCAAGATAAATAAATATACGCTTGTGAGAGCACAGTGGAGCGCGCAAAACATTTGTGCTTCCCTGCTTGAAGTAATCTAAAGAATGTGTTTGCATAAAGATTGAAAGGGCCTCATAAGTCTAAAAAATTGTTATCACTCACTACATGTATTCAACCTAAATGTTTGCCATAGCTCATCATTCGATATACGTGAAGTTGTTTTTGTAAAGTTGTGGTATGAATTAGGTATTAAGATTGTTTTCTGAAACAAATTTCATTGGCACTGGATTGTTCAAAAATTCCAAAATTGTAAGTAACACTGGACCACACTGTCAATAATGCGCCTCAATAATGTATGGAAAAGAAAAATCACATCAACAAAGCCACTATAGAACGGTGGTGAGTGCTGCATAGTAAAATAATTGTCGTAAGGTTATGTAGACGAGAAATTTCAAACAGGCAAAGACCTGTCACTAGGTGTGATGAACGTGGTACTTGACTGCTGATTTCAAGTTCACGGGATCCCAATTCTACCTAGGTGGTGGGATTACCCGCGGTGGTGGAAATCTCTGAGCACGTGTAATTTGATTTAGGTGCTCGTAAGAGAGCCCTAGGAAGTCGAAATTTTCAGATACTTCCACTGCTGCATTCAATCCTGGTTTCGCTACGAAAACCCAAACTCTTATATCTATTGTGAGGTTCTCCTCTCCTTAAATCAAATCACTAATAGGAAGTTTTGAACGAACAATTTCTTCAACATTTTTGTAGCAGGGTCTGAACTTGCACAGAAGAAATATGAAAAACTAAAAATTTGGATTCAATCATTACGCTGTTTTGGGCTGTCTATAAAGCCGGTGTTATTGTGAAAATTTATTTTATATTATCAGTTTGTTCTGAAGCTCACATCAAATTTATTGGATAAAAACTTTTCATTTTAGAACTACTGACTTCGATAGTTTCAACGTGAACCTATAGGTACGAAGCAGCGAGAGTTTCTGTTAGAAACCATCCCGCTAATACGGTTGCTCAAAAAATGTTTTTAAATTATGCGCCTGTAGGAATTCCTGATTACATCGATTCTTTGTAAGATTTAGATTCAGGGACAGGAACTGTAAGTTCTGTTTTACGTAAGTATTAACTCACCGCAAAAAAAGGACGTACGTTTGTAAATGTATATAATTTTTTTCAAACACGGAAGCACAAAATCTAAACATATGATCAAAAATTTTCATCTGCTGTATGAATCAAAGAATCTCCTGAATAATTGAAGCATAAAATGAGGAGACAAAATTAGCAAGCAACTACACATTAGCGTTTTACACCGAGGCTGTTCATCATCGCAATGAGCAAAAAAAAGAAGAGAAATAAGAATAAATACCAAACAAGTTTGGAAAATTTTTGCACAAAAACAATTGACGAAAATTAATGATAAAACCACGCATATGGCGAATAAGCTATCACTGCCTGCCTTTTTTTGCAAAAAAAAATGGTGCATATGTATTTGGTTGAAAAAAAACCTTAGTGCATATATATTAGGAGCCGCACAGTATGCGTAAATACAAAGATAACAAGCGTTGTTCTTCGCAATAATGCAAACTAGGTTATTAAATATGTGTGCTGTGCATGTTCGTAATCTTGATAGCCCTTTCTTGCCATCAGGAACGTCAGCGGGGCGAAGTAATTAACATCAATTCGCGCTCTCTGTGACGGCCTGGGGAATCCGCAAATCATGTGAAATATGAAAGCCTCTGAATAAATTGATTATTTTCTTGTGGGAATCTTACGTGTGCCTTTCTTTAGAACTACAAGAAGATAATGACAGCGAAAACATGCTGTTTTTGTGCAGTATGCGTAAGCTGGGCACTTTCTTGAGAACTTTCTTCATCCCCGATGGTGGAATCGTGGGTGAAGTACTGGACTGCTGGCCCCAAAATCACGGGCTTTTTTTCGGCCATGGCAGTAGCAGTTAGATGCAGGCCAAATGGCAGGCGTCCGTGCACTTTGTGGTTCCATTGCACAATAAAGAACACAAGATGAATAAAATCCCCTGAGCCTTCCATTATGGCATCCCTCATAACCATGGCTTTTGTTTCGTAAACTCCGCGATGTTATTATTGTTATTATTATTATTATTATTATTATTATTATTATTAATATTATTGAGTTCCTCAGCAGGCTAACCTTGTGTTACTTCAAGCGTGTATTTTGTTGTTGATCCTCAGACACATTGTGCAACCCACACGGGAGTTTGGTCATAAATTGAAGGAAAGAAGGAAGGAAGGAAGCAAACAAAGGGAGAAGGCGTAGAGGTTAACCAGAAAGACATGCGGCTGAACACAAGGCCTACACAAGAGGATCAGGGCAGGGCAATAGTAAGATGAGAAAGAGGGAGGAGGGAAGCAAAAAAAAAAAGGAGTTACAGAAGAATCACCGCAGCGTGTCAAACTCCACCGCAAGTCAGAGGCGCTCACACAAACCGGTCGTCCTTATAAACACAAGAAGGCTTTCAATGCCTTGTGGGCTGTCGAGAGATGTGGACAGGGCTGCAATAGTACATGCACAGAAAGTGGCCGTTCGACCGGTCATCGCAATGCGTTGCTCTCTGAGGCATATTGAGAACAGTGATACAGATTGTGTTCAATACTTTCGCCGGTACCGCAAACATCGCGTTCCACACTGTCAGTCATTCCGATTAGCGAGGTATATGCTTTCGTTAAAGCAAACTACCAGCCGAAGGCGGTAGAGAAGCGAAGCTTCACGTCGGTGTAGGCCGGATGGAGGCCGAAGTTGAAGTGAAGGGTGGAGAAATTTAGTACGGTATGTCGTAAGTCTGGTGTGTTCCACTCAGACAGTGTGAGACTGCGGGCCAGTTGACAAATCGGCCTCACAGCGTCTGCTCTTGAGAGCGGTATTGGGACGCTGCCTTCTTCCTGATGTGACGCGCGACTAGCTTGATCTGCAAAATCATTTCCGCTGATACTAATATGCGCAAGGAACTACTGAACGATAATGCCGTGGCTTCTTTGTATTAGGAGGTGGTGAAGTGTGATGGTTTCATATGTCAACTGGCCGTGGCATCTGCGTCAAAGAACTGACCGCATGCACTGTTACGCCGGTTTTGAGCCAGAAAACACGGCCCATTTACTCTCATTTTTCTCAAAACTGATGAGTTACAGTGCACTACGCAGAGCCGCGAGTTTTGTCGCCGTGGACTTCATCACATGTGAAGTTTTAATACGCAAAGTCACCCCTTGTGATGGTATAAGCACTGCTCCACCAGAATTGGACGTCGTAGTCGAGTCGTTAGTGTAGATGGGCACGTGGTTACTGTAGTTCTGGTCTAGTAGGAATAGACTCAGATGTTTTAGAGCATGTGTAGGTAAGTTTGATTTTCCCCGACATCCTGGGAGTATTAAGTAAACTCACAGCCAGATCAAGCCCCAAGGAGAAATCAGTATATTTGGCGCAGGTGCGAACACCTCAGTAAGTGATGAGCGGTGCTTGCAGACATTGGGAGCGCATGTCGTGCGGGGTCTTCCAGCAGCGAAGCTGGCCAGGTGGTGGGAAGGGGTCCTGGCAAAATTCTTGAGGCGCATGCACGTTGTCTGAGTATTATGATGTGTGTGAATTGACTAACCTTGTGCGATGGCAATGGTTTCAGCCGTTGGTGAACTGCGGGGTGACCCAAGGCATATGTTAAATGCTTGAATTCTCTGAGTGATGCGCTGGTTAGTCTTGCCGGTTTTAAGCTGTACCACTGAAATCAGATGGACAACACCCTGTAAAGTTGTAACATAGATGTTATGGCGTGCGCCCCATTTCTTTCCTGCGAAAATTAGAACATGTGGTATGTGGCGATCCGCCACTGGGTAAAAAGCTCATCAACTGGCTGAATAAAAGGGTAAGAATATATTAGTTTCATCATAACACATTATTTTACAATTCCTGAAACGTATATCACGAGCGATGAAGTTTTTATTTACAACCCGAAGTGTGGTTCACTTCTGGGCTGCGATCGAGGTAGAATACTACGCGCGACCACCATTCATCTCAATTCCCGCGGTTGTTATTTGCAGAAAGCGCCGCAGGACTGGCAGTGCCACTGATACCGATGAAGTGGTTCAATAATATGTGAGCGAGCAGTGAAAAATTTGGGGCTGTGTTCCAACACGATCACAAAAGGCGACAGTCACAAGAATGTCGCTTCCGGTGCGTGCTGGTTGGCTATTGATCTGAACAGCAAAAGTAGGGGCGTTGACTAGTGTTTCCGCCAACGTGACTTGCTCAACGGTGCTCCTCAAATGCCTGGAAGAAGCCAGCACACCTTTACAGTCGATTGGCGGTGGAGTCTTTCATTTCAAAGGCTAGACGATAGCTTCTGAAATTCAGCTGTTGGTAGATTAGTGATCTATTTTTAGTTGAAGAAACGAGCGAACAATATGTTCATGTGTTTTCAGTACCCGTTTTTGTGTGAGTGTACGTCTTTGTGTGTGGGTTGAAAGCTCCAGGACATTGAACCATGGGTTGCTGACAAAATTCATTGCACGCCGGCAACATGTAGACACGTTGACGCGACGTAGACATGTTAACAGGTTTACGTTCAGATATGTTGACATACCACAGCTTAACTTTTTGTGCACGCCGTGTTAAACTATGAATAAGCATACATTTCCGAGAAAGCGACATTTTTTTGTATTTACACTGTGCCCCACATAACTGTACAAACATGTTGACAGCACGTTCAACACCCTTCATATTTTGAGTGGTGACGGTCAAGCCTGACCACAGTGAAGAAGCCAGCATACGCTCTAAAACACCCCGCTCGGAGTGCTCTGCGCTTGTACAATACGCTCACTCCTGAGCTGTCAGTTATTTGTAATCTAATCGGGAGTGCAACCAATGACATTGCACTGGCTGGTTATTGCACACACTAAATTTTATGTCACCGAAGGCAATACTGTCACATTTCTTGATAGTTTGATAATACCAGTCCTATTCGCAGCAACTCCGAGCTCAAGAGGAGCCGCAATGCCAAGACACGTTTCTGAGCCCGTCGTGTAACTCGAGTGAGACCCCCATGCAATCATAGTAGAATACCGATGTACTAACAGTCCTCTTTATGTCACATCTCACCGGTAACAACAGAGGACCTCGCAATCGGCCAGCCGTGTCTGTAGAGCTGGAGGCATAGGTGCCAAACAAAATATAAAAAAGTGTTAGTACCCGCTAGAACATCCTAGCGACTGACGTTAATGACGTGAGCACTGGATACATTGCACGATGTTACGATGTGCGATACGCCATGTTAATGAGATGGAAATCCGCTCTCTTATATCGTTCGTGCAAGAAAGTGAGCACTGGTATGATGTATGGGGTTCAGAAAGCTTTAACGACCTACCAGCCCTGATCAATCCTGCGTTAGTAGGTATCGTCATAACAAGCGCATGTACTCTCGGGATGTAACGATGAGTGTAGAAATTGTATTTAAGGATACCGGCACATGTAAAGTTTACCGACTTTTACATTGCCATTTTATACCGAAATTGCATCATTTGTGGAAGAACTTTTTGGGTCACGTGATCACTGTGTGCGTTAACTCTACAGTTTGCTCCATATAAACGGGGCCCCTCCCCGATAAAACTTGCCAGGGAACGGCACTGAATTGCTCATATTGTATATGGTTCCCCAATTCTTCGAGGAAGCGTTCTGTCGAAGACCGATAGAAATGTTAAAGAAAAAGGTTACAGATCACTCATCAAGCCGAGAAACGGTTGCATCCAATAGACAACGCAGTCCCTTCACCATCGGTCAATCAGAGCCTCTAAAGCGTCATTGCCCCACAAACCCCGTCAAAGTTTGCCACCATCTCTGCCACCCAGGAGAAACCCAGTCATGTCTATGGCCGAAAGTGTTTCTACCGGCAATTGAGTTGACGTTTCGCCTGTAATCATAAACTAGCTTCAACAAATGAGCGACAATAGTTTTGGACAGTAATGAACATTTCTTCTGTACATCCTAAATTGACGGAGAAAGATAGGTCTTCCGCATGGTTAGTACTCAAGAGAGTAATCTTCCAGTGCTTCTAAGCAAGATGTCGACACACGCATACAGGTGCAGCTTGTAGCACCTCAGGAATTTTGGATGCCATTCTGAGTATTTTTGTAAACTTTCAGCAGTGCGCTCTTTGAGAATACAGAAAGCACCACCATGATTCGCAATGAACAAGATTTTGGGTGTATGAAAGCATGCACGAAGGTTTTATAAATTTGCGAAAAGGCTACTCTTATTTCGCCGCCGGGGCCAGTTCACCACAAGTAATGCCAAGTGTGTTACTGTTGCTACGTGAGTGGCAGCACTCACTTTTTTTCTCTTTTTAAAAACTTTTCTTCTCCCTTCCCCCTTCTGTCTCTTTCTATTGAAACGTATATAATTTTCTTTTCCACAAGTAGTCCACTAACTCTCCCGAACAAGACACATGTGACAGCCGGACAAGTTTTAAAAGAACCAATCTTTACGAATGGGCCATTATGTCTGTTAATCTCGCAAAAATACTCGAGAGCTTCATCAGCTGTGCTTCATCTCAGAAAAAGTAGGGGGTGCTGCCCTATCGCAGACTTTGAGTGGTTAGGAGTGTTTGTGACTGCTGTTCCCAGCGCATACACATTTGAAGAGGACAAGGAAAAGCAGGAAAAAACGATAAGCAGGGAAGTCTCCCAGAAACGCGTCCTAATTGCTACCCTACTGTAGGAAAATAGTTTAAAGCAAGCGAAAAAAAAAGAGAAGAAAGGGGACTGTGCAATCATGCTGGAACGTTTGTGCATGCCCATTGCATGCCTTCGTTAGGAAACTATACCTATTAGACAAGGGGACCAAGAATAAATGGACGTGGCCGAGGCATATAGCACTTAGGCAGGAAAGCCACTGGTCATTAAGGGTAACTCATTGGATCCCGAGAGAACGCAAACGCATGAAAGGGAGAAGGAAAGACAGGAGTGCACGTGAGATTTAGACATTGGTGGGTATAACATGGGCGCTGGGAGCACTTGACCAGGTTGATTGGCACAGCAGAGGAGAGGTCTTTCAGTGGGCGTAGTCAAGTGTATAATAATGATTGTATGCCTACAATCGATTACCTAGCCTGTTAAACATTAACGAACAATAGCAACGCCCACGTCCTTTAGCTGTAGCAGGGATGCGCAGGGCTATGATTCAGGGATCTTTTCCTTTTAACATAATCTAGTTGCTTTAAAGCAGCCCGAAGGGCATAACGTTTGGTAGAAAAAGTGATCACAACAACACAGTATGTGCTGTATTGCCTCACTGCAGTGGAAGGAGCAATGATTTGAGTTATCTTACAATCTTTACGAGAAATAAGCCCGTACAAAGCAGGCTACGCCTAACCACCATACTATGTATTGAACTGATCGCTCCGTTATTTTATAACAGACAAACATGAATACAAATATAATAGCTTAAACATGTTTATATGATTGCGCTCCTTTTAGAAATATTGCAATACCGTATATTTACGCGAGCATATCATGCATACATGGACTCCGTAAAACAAGTACTTGGTGCTCTCATGTCAACTGCTTGCTAACCATCACTAGGGACCTTAATGGTACGGTCTACAGTCAAATAGGATACGCCTGAAATACTGCGCTAATGAATGTCGAACGCAGCAAAGTGTTTAGAGTTATGTGTGCGGGTTTTATGTTTCTTTCGTTCTATTCATTTCTTTTCGTCCCTCAATACCCTTCTCCCAGCGTAGGACAGCAAACCAGACGTTCGTTTGGTTGACCTACCTGCTTTTTTTTCTTCTTCATTCCTTCATTCCTTCTTACGCTTGCTTCTGCTTTTGTTAACATTTTTCCTGTATTAAACTTCGTTTCATGTTGTTCGGAGAAAAAAAATCCTGTCTCCGAGATGCTTTTTTCCTAGGATCCATAGTCTTCAATGTTCACTCTGATCTACTGGTTTCTCGCCTAAGTTTTTTTGTTTGAATGTAGTAGCGCTAAAAACTCATTTCGCAGAAATTTTAGTGTCAGGTGTTGGCCTAATTGGTTTTCGAAAAATTGATGATCTTGTCCATAACAGAAAAATGAAGAAACATACAATTAAAACAAACGCAAAAATTTTAAATTTGAGTGAGAATGGAATTCAGGTGAACTGCTGTGGCAAGTTGGCGTTCAATCACAAAACCACGTCGTCACACAACACCACTTCTAAAAAAATATGAATATAGGTCAAGTAGTGAAAGGAGTCTGCTGAACTCTTATTGCGTGAAGGAGACTATATTGGTGTGCTACGGAGAGGCGCGATATTGAATGGCAGAAACTTAGAATCGGGCCGGGCGCCAAATGTGAGACTTGCACAAAGAGCGGTTCTTTCGAAGGACCAACAATTACTAAGAGTTCGGATACGTTTTTTTAACCATCATTAGCTGGAAAAGCATGAACAAAGTTACCAGCTGCGTAGGTTTGCCCGTGGGCTTATGGACGCGCAGTGGAAGCGTTACTGATTCATGAAGAAAAATTATAGCGCAGTAGAAATTAACAACTGTACTTGCACTAGAAAATTCTAGGATAGTTTTAAACGGCCATTGTTGTGTGCACAGATGTTAGTTTTTTACGATACTGTTGAGGCACGTACAAAGAAATCAATAAGACTGGCAAGAGAGAAGGCAAAGCGCTGAGGTCCCCATTAGAATATCTTGTTACATTTCACTAAGCTCAGACATGCCCCAAGTTTTTATCCTGCTTCAAGCTTCGAAGTCAACCGACGTGGATCTTGTATCCAGGAAATACGCTTTTTTGAAACAGAAGAAAACGCCGGGCTACGAGATAGATGGTTCTCAGCGGGGAACAGTGCAAAAAATGTGGCCTTTTGTCTGTTTTTTATATTGCACAGGTTCCAGACATAGGTGCATCAGTAGCAATACAGCTTAGAGAAAGTCACACACACCCGATTTGATTAATCGGCATAGATCAAACGGTGATTATTTCAGTCACATTTCAGCTTCATATTTTATATGGTTTGTAGTGGGGAAGGGGGCTATGGTATTCTACCGGCAACCAATAAAGTTTCTTCTTCAAGCCATACAGCACGCAAATATAGGTACGATAATAGTTTTGTACATAAACCAGCTAAGCACAAGTTCAAGTGTATTTGTTGATTTCTGTCCTGTGACAAATATCTATGTAAAAATTGAATTTTCAACGGATGACTTAGTACTTATCTTTAATATTAGTGAGAAAAAACGAGCTCTGCAAGAAGACTCCTGCGCTTAGGTCTTTTGAGAAAGATTAAGAACGTGCTCAACTTCTTTTTTTTTCTTTTTGTCCTCGTATAAATTTGTTGGCGTGAGCAAAGTGCGTTGTTAAACGAAAGAGAAAAAAAAGAGCTTGATAAGGTCAATAGCAATTTATTATTGCGCACACAAAGTGCAGCCCGAATTCAAGCAGGCTTTGCTGCCCTGAAAGAACATATACAAATGGCTACAAAAAAGCAGTGCGGCTCGAGTTGTTGCGGCGCGACAACCAATTTTCGAAGCCTTATAACGCCATTCACGCGAGGAGAAAACAAAAGACCGCCGGCCAGGAAAGACTAGAAGAAGTTAGTAGAGAACGAAGCTCAAGTTTTGTATGCAAAAGAAGCGAAAGTGTTTCTGGTTCACGGGCTCAAGGAATGGGTGTAACCCTTGCCCTCAGGCCCAAATCTCTGGCTGGAGTGACCTCTCTTCTTTTTTCCCGAACACCTCCTCCCCCTCTCTCTCCATAAACTTATAGCCGCGTGCTCCAAAACGAGGCCGAATAAAAGCGAAAAGACGCAATGAACGGTCGCGCTAGAATAGTGCGTCTCCCGTGGTGGAGCAATACCGCTTATGAGCAGCGAGAAGAGAAAGACGAGAGATGAGGAGGGCGAGCGGGAGGGTCACAGAATGACGTAGCAGAGAACATCGGAGAGTGTGGTTCTAGAAGTAGGGTACAATGAGAGGCACTAAGCGGGAGAAGGGACGAAGGGGAAGCAACGATCAGGGCCACGGCTGCGGCAATTTGTCTTGGTAAGGAGCCGCGCCACGAGCCGCCTAGCGGCTGCAACGGCAGCAGCAGAAGCAGTGGCGTGGTACGGGAAAACGCCAGTCCCAGGCGAAACGCCGGACGGCCCATCTTCGGTGACGCCTTATGATGGCTATAGGCAGAGACGACGTCTTCAACGGGAAGAGGAGGGGGTTCCAGATTATCGGCCTTAGGCGCCGGGCGCCCGTGTTATTATCGTCGTTTAACGCTATGCATTAACGAGCGCGACACGCAGCGGCGATAATAGCAGGCGGTCCAGGGCATGCCGGGAAGGGGAGGCCAAGTTTTGCCGTGATGGACTGGCGTTTGAAGCTCGATGACCGTATGCAAAAAATTAAAAGAAAGTACCCTTTTCTTAATCATAAACGTCCTTACTTGCCTGTGTCTTGAGTTCTCAGCTTGCTATTCATTTTTACTTGTCCCTGCCACCATTTCATAGACAGTATAAATATGTTCAAAGAAAAAAAAACGATGACTGGTGGTGTTTAGAGTTCCATTAACTTTTTTTGTGATACAAAATTAACGCCTCCTAATATGCAAGGATGTGAGCATACATACCCCTGGCTGAAGCCAAAGGAACCCATTCCTCATGACGTCTCTTCCGGCAAGGGCTCAAAGTGGTTGCCTCTGTGCGGTAATTCGCCGTGAAAAATGACTCGAACTCAGAAGAGACGCAGTCTATGCTGCCACAGTGTCGTTTCCTTCAGCGTCAGTCGTCGTGCGATTTACCTCTTGAAGGTCGCTCTCAAAAATACCGTTGCAGGGAAGAAGCTCACTACCAATTTACAGCTCCAGGGCAAGCGCGATGATTTAAGTGTGCCGTGTATTCAGTGGTGACCCTATAAGGAGAAGACAGCGGAGGATACTTTAAAGTCGTTTGTCTTCATCATCATCATCATCATCATCATCATCATCATCAGCCTGACTACGTCCACTGCAGGACAAAGGCCTCTCCCATGTTCCGCCAGTTAACCCGGTCCTGTGCTTGCTGCTGCCAATTTATACCCGCAAACTTCTTAATCTCATCTGCCCACCTAACTTTCTGTCTCCCCCTAACCCACTTCCCTTCTCTGGGAATCCAGTCAGTTACCCTTAATGACCAGCGGTTATCCTGTCTACGCGCTACATGCCCTGCCCGTGTCCATTTCTTCTTCTTGATTTCAGCTATGATATCCTTAACCCCCGTTTGTTCCCTAATCCACTCTGCTCTCTTCTTGTCTCTTAAAGTTACACCTACCATTTTCTTTCTATTGCTCGCTGCGTCGTCCTCAATTTAAGCTGAACCCTCTTTGTAAGTCTCCAGGTTTCTGCTCCGTAGCTAAGTACCGGCAAGATACAGCTGTTATATACCTTCCTCTTGAGGGATAGTGGCAATCTACCTGTCATAATTTGAGAGTGCTTGCCGAATGTGCTCCACCCCCTTCTTATTCTTCTAGTTACTTCAGTCTCGTGGTTCGGCTCTGCGGTTATTACCTGCCCTAAGTATACATAGTCTTTTACAACTTCAAGTGCACTATTACCTATCTCGAAGCGCTGCTCCTTGCCGAGGTCGTTGTATAATACTTTCGTTTTCTGCAGATTAATTTTAAGACCCACCTTTCCGCTCTCCTTGTCTAACTCCGTAATCATGAGTTGCAATTCGTCCCCCGAGTTACTCAGCAATGCAATGTCATCGGCGAAGCGCAGGTTACTAAGGTATTCTCCATTGACTCTTATCCCTAACTGTTCCCATTCTAGGCTTCTGAAAACCTCCTGTAAGCACGCGGTAAATAGCATTGGGAAAATTGTGTCCCCCTGCTTTACACCCTTCTTGATTGGTATTCTGTTGCTTTCTTTATGAAGCACTATGGTAGCAGTTGATCCCCTGTAGATTTCTTCCAGAATGTTTATATATACTTCATCTACGCCCTGATTCCACAGTGTTTGCATGACGGCTGATATTTCTACTGAATCAAACGCCTTCTCGTAATCTATGAAGGCTATGTATAGTGGTTGGTTATACTCTGAGCATTTCTCTATTACCTGATTGATAGTATGAATGTGGTCAATTGTTGAGTAGCCTGTTCGAAATCCTGCTTGTTCCTTTGGTTGATTGAATTCTGATGTTTTCTTTACTCTGTTAGCAATTACCTTTGTAAATAGCTTGTATACTACAGAGAGCAAGCAGATCGGCCTGTAATTCTTCAAGTCCTTGTCATTTCCTTTCTTATGTATTAAGAAGATGTTAGCGTTCTTCCAAGATTCTGGTACTCTTCCCGTCAGGAGACACCTCGTAAACAGGGTGGCTAGTTTTTCTAACACAATCTGTCCTCCATCTTTCAGCAGATCTGATGTTACCTGATCCTCACCACCAGCGTTTGTCTTAGTAAACATCAAATGGCCTGTACTCGCTTCTGGGAGCTGCACTCTTCCACCAACGTGTTGAATCACCTACTAATTTGAATACAGCGATGTGCGCCTTCATTATTTGTGCCGATTGGCCAATTCCTTTCAAATCTACGAGGGGCCTCGATCAATATTTAAATTTAGAAAAAAATAATCAGTATTGAGAGCCTGTGCTCAACGAAAGCTTTTGTCGAAGGGACTGATAAATATTGTGCTCATTCCAATCGCAAGGCAATATGTCTGTTGTCTAATCCTAACACTTCAATTGTGCATCTGTAAAATTTGAGCATCCTAAAAATTCACGGACGCCTCTGTTTGTATAAATTCACCTATCACTTCCAAGACTCATTACCAGTCACAGTAGGATAGCTAGCTAGCTTTAAATCATTTCTAATAATCTTGCTGGAATCGTTAGAAGTTGCATGAAGTCAATTTTCTGGCTATGAAAATACCAAACAAAATGTCCACTTTCACTTGTTATTTGTTTATTATAAAAACGCAGGATCGAATATATTGGAAATATCCTCCGGGGCTAAAAGTTTCTATCTGAAACAGTCGAAATTGTTTTGAGTTTTCAGCAAGCAAAGTAACGAAAGTGTTTTGCAGCCGCTTTCTACTGCTCGGTGAATTGTGAAGACACCGTGATTGTTGGTCAACTCCACAACTCGGACAGCAAGACAAAACGATGATGCCACTACGCCTTTCGCAATTTGTGTGTGGCCATTCATTCCAGTGATGAAAGCCTGTTGTTGACAGTGACGACACAATTTATGGCGAGAGATCACTCGGACGGGTATTTCGTTACCACCCGGGTATTGTGTTTGTATAATGGCCTTGACGACATTTATTTCTGAGTATATCCCGTAGTATTTGGGTTGCTGTTCGCGCTATCTGCACTGGCATGTTGCGCAATGCAACGCATCAAAAAAGGCTCAATTGTATGTACGAAATATCAATAATAACGATTGGCTGCCAGCTGGTCTTAGATTTTTCTAAAGTATAGTTTGAGTGACTTGTTGTTGCAGCTGTTCTATACGAGGGGATCGCAGTTTCCGAGGTATCGAGAAAAATCAGTTTTATCGCGCAGGCGAAGCTATCAATGTGACAACAACGGACTTGAATGTTAAACAAAGCGCAGCTTGCAGTGGAAATTTCTGGATCTGGTCTCGCGTTGTTCCAAAGAAGTCACAACTTTGGGGCAAAGGCGAAGCAACAAATTGGAAGGTCACGCGTGGAAGGGTCAGCAGATCAATACGTGCCCCGCGTTTCTTAAGCACAAATGACGCACGAAATGTACTCTCAGGTACAGATGAACGCGAATAATTGTCTCAGTTGTTACTTCACCTTGTCTGAAAAGCACGCTCTTTTCGCAAACGTTGACTGTGCAACGATTGCAGAGACCTTTGTGTGCCCAGTATCTTAAAAGGGCGGTTTCAGAAAAAGCCGAACGCCAGCCAATAAGTACGATCCTCCCCGCCGCGAGATAAGGACGCGCGAGTTAGTGTTGACACTCTGCTCATTGCGGGGCAAATTTCTCGTAAGGGATCAGAGTGCCACCGCCCTGTCATAACGTTTCGGCGCGCGCTCATTGCGCCATTCTGCTAGTAATGCTGAAGACATTATAGTTCCCTCCGAGACGCCCGTCCGCAGCGGTAACTGGTAGATATAGATAGCTTGCCATTTGAACGTTGAGAAACGTACTCCTTGGTGTCTCAGTGGTTAACGCCTCGCACTCATGATTCAAAGGACCCAAGTTTCCTTCCGCGCGCCGGAGTCTTTTTTTAGGGGCGAAGCTCCTTATGGCGTGGCTTGGGCGTCCCTCGTATGTAACCACCAGTGGCACATACCCGAAATAGGTATAACACTTGACCTCCAAGGTGGTGCCAGTGAGAGATTTCTTCTGTGCGTTGTTTAACAATAAAAAATAGTGCTCAATGTACATGCCAATGGCTGCTAATGGGGAATGAGAGACATGAGCATTCGGCTTTTAGTCAACGCGCACGCTGCAATCCCCATTAGCAGCCATTGGCATGTACATTGAGCACTATCGGACAAGAAAGGGATGCTACATTATACTCGCTGGGTGTAACCTCCTTAGCTTTAGAAAGGTTTAGCGAGCGTTGAGCCGCGGTGCCATGAATACAATTAACTTGTATATACCATGAATGAACTCAAGGTGGTTAAAAATGAAAAGTAGATACGAAGCGCAAGCCGTAAGAAAGTAAAAGCCGAATTCTCCTGTCTCTCATTTCTCATTAGCAGCCATTGGCATGTAAATTGAGCCCTATCTGACAGGGAAAGGTTGCTACGTTATACTCGCTGGGCGTAACCTCCTTGGTTTTCGAAAGGTTTAGCGAGCGTTTGGTCGCAGTTCCATGAATACAGTGAACTAGAATATACCATGAACTCGAGGTGGTTAAAGGTGGGAAGTGGACCCAAAGCGCAGGCCGTAAGAAAGTGTGCGTGTGCCACCTCTCGTTTAGTCCTTGGAATGTCCGCTGGATGGCGGTGCTTTTATATGGGGAATATATGATAAAAAGATGCGAGATGGTGGGACTTGGAGTGGTGAGTAGATGAACGAACGGACACACAAACAGATGCATGGATGGACGCATGAACGGACGCAGGGGCGGATGCACGAAAGAACGCAGGGACGGGCGCACAAACAGACGCATGGACGGTCACACAGACGGACGCATGGACGGACGAATGCTTCGCCCCACTCTCCATCATTCACTCCGTGGATATGCTGCCATTTTTTTAATTTTAATCTTTCTTGCATTTTTATATATATAGATACATAAAATATACGGTAAGTGATGGCGACGCCCACGTCGACGCCGACGTCGTCGGACAAATACAGCCGAGAGTGTCCATATAATTCCCATCGCAATGAAAGTGCTGGTGAGAAAAGATTTTGCCACTACCGCAATTTACGCGATTTTCTTGCGGAGTCGTCTCAACGCGAAGTGAGTGGTGAAAGCCCAGCGCGTGCAAGATTACGGGCCGTCCACTGATGTCTGTCGAGTCTGTGCCAGCACGCGTGACCATGTCCTCTTGATCAGTTGTCGAGTTTCTTCTCGAGTGACGAGTTTTATAATAATAATAATAATAATAATAATAATAATAATAATAATAATAATAATAATAATAATAATAATAATAAATGTGGGGGTTAACGTTTCATAACCACGGTATGATTATGAGAAACGCCGTAGTGGAGGGCTCCGGGAAGTTCAACTTTCAGAGGTTCATTATCGTACAACGAAATTCATGTACGCAGTCCTCAAGCATTTTGTTTCCATTGAGAATGGAGCGGCCGCAGACGGGATTCAATCCCGTGACCGTCGGGTTAGTGGTCCAGTAGCCCAGTGCTATACCACTACTCCACCGTGGCAGGAGATATTTACTTTAGGTCATGTTGCTTCACCCAATAGCACACGGACGGTTTCCTTTCAGTTTGAGGAGCCATCGAAGGCACGCTTGTGACGTGAGCCTATGTTATTCTATGGTCTCTTTGTGTGACGAGGATGGCTCGCTCGCTATAACGCTTCCTCATTCACTTTTGTGCCCCACTCTCACAAACATCTACTTGATGGCGATTAACCGATGCGCGAGTATGAATTTCTCGATTCTAATTTTACACAAAAAATAATGGAGTCTACAACAGCAACAACTGACTCAGAGTCTCAGCGTACAGTCCAAGAAGTAAAGGTAAAAGAGGGGTGATGAGGTTGCGCTTTTAGAGAAGCAACTAACCTGCCACACCCTTAGCACCATTTTGGGAGTAACTTCGAAGGTCTAACAGTGCTATCGCGTTTACTCCTCAAAGCGCAGAAATTATTTTTTGCCAAAAAAAAACGTTTTTGTTTGTTCTGAGCCAACCTGGGTGAAGCCGCTGACTGGTTTAAGGGGTCTTAGTACTTCGTTCAAGTACTTCCTCTGGTGTTTATTAAAAGTTCTTTGTATGAATGTGGTCGCATTAATTATCATTTTGAAGTGCGTGTCGTCATGTGAGTAGGTGTACATTCGGTGTGCAAGCATCACGTTCAGAATAAATTTCAGAAAGTTTACAACAAACACGCGGCATTCGAACTTAGAAACACTCATTGAGCATTCGCGTACACTAATCACTACCATAGCCGCTGGATGTCCATGGCCGCTGGAGCCAGAAAAGCCGGTAACATTAAACCTGCGCAGCTTAGAAAACATAGCATTGAAAATGCTGCTAAAGGTATGCGTTATATCGCGGTTGAAGAATACGGTAGTTTCCCGTACGGGACAACTAAACTCCTAACTGGGTACCATGAAAGCCACAGTAAAAATAAATAGAAAGTTAAAGGTGTTCGATGGCGTTGTTCTCAAAGGCATGTTTAAACAGAAAAAGAAGCATCTCCTAATTTTTTGCCGTGTACCAAGCTTAGCCCAGCAGTCACATTTTTGGGCTTTATGTATTCCTAACCCTTTGTGCTCTGTTCGTGGCTGACAAACGAATCCCTACTTATCAGATTACCCTTTGAGAGAACGTTTTCTGAGTGTGGGTGTGTGTGCATATATATCTATGATTTTTTGGGAAGGCTTACAGGTGCCAGAGTGAGCGCTGACACAATCTCGAAAAGCTCAAGCAAAACATTCACATCTTACAATCGTGTTTGCCTCGACCGCCTAGGTTTATATCTCGTCTGGAGTTCTGCTTTCTCTTGTCGTGAAATATGATTCATTTCCTTACACAAAGAAGCACTTACCAGAACTCCTTTTTGTATTGTAGTTTAAAGCTAAAATTCGAAACGTTTTCGGTGCAAGGTACCTACAGTTTAGTGCGACACATGCAATGAAGGTAATACAAAACATACTTGACATACAGTTTTGAAGGACTGGATAGCTTACAATTACCAAAAAAAGCCAGCGCTTACCAATTGTCAGCCAATCTTTAGCTGAAAGTGAACCATTGATGCTCAAAATGAACAAAGTAGTTGTTATTATCTTCGAAAATACGTCTCTCTTCATTGAAGCCATTTCAATTTTCTACAAAATGAGATAATAATATAATGCATATTTTGAGCCTGCATGAAGGTTCATAAACTTTGAATGTACTTTTGTTAACTTCACTAAAAAACTATTTTTTTTCATCCAAATTATAGCACGGTAAATGGTATTTTGACCAGAAACAACTTCCGAAACGCAAGTGTATTTTGTGCAAAACAATTTTTCACGTAAAATAAACAAGCAAGGTGTAAGACAGAATGAATTCGAATGCTATCTGTCTCATACTTCCGAGCTCACGAACAAAAGAACGCCCCGATGAAAGCAAAAACAAAAAACGAGCAAGTAAACAAACATATTCTAGCTCTGTAATCATCTCATTCAACCACGCACACTAAGCTCACCTCTACTTCACGCTGTGTGTTGTTTTACGTTTTCTCATGGTGGGCAATTTTTACCCACTCCAAGCCCATGGCTGGTGATGATAGTCGTTTACAAAGCGTTTTATCTCGGACCCATTTCACAAAGGCTTCACTTTTTTCATTCTAAGTACGTCTTTTCTTAATGTACGCCTGAACAAGGACACTGCGCGCGCACAATCTTGCGCGAAGCCCATTTCGTCCTGCCCGGCTTGGTGTCCTCCTCGAGGGTTTAGCCCGAGTCTTCGTTGAGTCGTTTTGTATGAGAAGGCAAAAGAGTTCCCAATCTTTCTGGAATCCCGCTGGATGATCTTCAATGTCGTCTCTCATAAGCGTGGTGACGTCTTACATAGATACGTCACAAATACGCATTTTAGAAGATAAGAAAAGTAAACATCAGCGTTTACCAAAGAAACTCAATCTAAGTGTAAAGTATTAAAGAAGAGAGCAAAAGTTTGCTATAGCACCTAATAAAATACAAATGCGTTTCTTTTCGGGTTCTTCTATAAGACCTCAAGACAATCTTAGAGGATAGCGTATGACTGAGAAACAAAGAAAAACACACGAATTCAGAATAATAAAAGACATAACATGATCACAAGAAATTCTACTGCAAACCACATGAATAAAGAAACCAGCGAATACCGCGAGTCGCAGAAGTCGTTTTCATGCAAAGCAGTTAGTGAGATGCTGCCAATGCCAATATTTTCACTTTGAGCGAGGCGTTGCCAAGTGGATCGACGAATCTGTATGAATTTAGTAGTCGTACACGTATCGTGTGCTCACCTGAGAAGTGAAATACACTGGAGGTCAACGCTAGCCCTTAGGTCTGACGTAACATCAGTACACACGTTAGAGCACATATGCAACATTTATCGGAACGAATACGACGCATTCGCCCTAATCTCCCTTCCCGCATTGTAGGAGGGCAAACCGCACACGCATCTGGTTGACTGCTCCGCCTTCCCTTCGTTTTCTTCTCTCATAGCCATTATCGCATTCCCCACCGTATTCGAGCAGAGCTAGAGTAGTGAATGTGCATTACGTTGTCACAAAAGCGTATAGCCAACAGTTTAAGGACAAATGGGTTTGCAACGATATGATTCTTGTGTAAAGCATCTTTTGCATACGTTTCAAGCATTACCGTGGCTGAATGGTGGAATACTTGACTACCACGTAGCCTGGGTGTGGTCGATCCCAGGTGGTGCTGAGTTAGATATTCTTTTCTTCAACCAGCAATTTTCGCTCATCCGCAACGTCATCAAAATCGGTACATCTTTTCCCACGTGGGCTTTTTAAATGTGTTGCTTTACGACCTCCAAAGTCTATTAGCATTGTCCCCGCATGGGTCATATATAGTGCAAATCAATCGAGCCACATACTCATATGCCAAGGTCTGTTTGTAGCAGTAGATAGATAGATAGATAGATAGATAGATAGATAGATAGATAGATAGATAGATAGATAGATAGATAGATAGATAGATAGATATTTTGTTCTGTTAATTGTGGTGAGCGATATTTTACTTCGTCATTAAAAAGACAAGCCCTATGGATTCTTATCGAATGTCCTTTAAAACAGCGGTTTCCCAACTTTTTAGCTACTGTCAAAAGCACTAAGGAAAGCTTTCTGTGAAAATACCCGTTGCACTGTTTGTGAAATAGACAGTGCTTCGAGACAGGGAGTCGGTGGAGTTTTATTGCGGGCTGACCAAAATATCTACATAAGATAGCGCAACGGAAGCATCAATAAACGCAAACAAAACTATCTTGAGGTTTTATAAATTTATTTTAATTTCTGTGGCACGCAATGAAACAATCTTCGATTTTAGATACACTGACCCTTCTAAAAACGTATTTAAAAGCGGAAGATATATATTTAGGTCACGTTTTTTACACTTCAGTGAAACCCCGAAAGACAAGAGAAGCGAAGTATATCTCAATTCAGCCTTAGCCAGGGGAATAAGAATGGGCAAAGACCCAACAAGCAGAACTTTTCGAAGCACTCAGGCAGTGGCCGGCTTTCAGCCCTTTCTGCAATCCAGCTTCAGATAGTACAAGTGTCCGGAGGAGCTTTCCTTAAGTTTAATGAAATGCTCCGTTCTTAGCCGCCTTACTTGAAAAAAGATTTAAATAGTTGTACATTTCGTGCCTCGGGTCTTCATGCACAAAGCCTCGTTCTCGAGAGAGACGTGTTCATTCGCTCGTTTTTTTTCCGCTGCATATTACTACCACCGGAAGTGAATAAAAGAAACTTGAAAAGAACAGTATCAGACCTTCTCCCCCTTCCGCCCTTCCTCTGGTTTATGCCGTAGTATAAGTCCGCTTCTGTTTCCCCTGAGGGCGAAAACGGACGCGTTGGAGACACTCTTCTATATACACCAAAGACAGCACGCGCGCTTCCATTTCGACAGATAGCGCCAACAATGCATCGCTCCGGCGTATTCGGCCGCCGCGGCGGGGCGGCGGTTTCAATCGAGCAATTTCTCCCTCCCTATTGTGGGACTGTCGCCGAGTTCATTACGTCTGTCTCGGCGCATATCCCTCGTTCATTCTTGCTCCTTCTTTCACCGGCATCGACAGCTGGCTCGTCCTTTCCTTCGGGGTGCGTACGCTGGCTTGCATTTGCTCAATAAGGAGCATGGGCTGCTGCCGCCACCACACGTGCACGCTTGACGTCTCTTCCCCGTCTCCCTCGTACAGTCGCTCTCCTTTAAGCAAAGCCGTTGCCTTTTCCCTTTGTCCCTTCGAGCGCGTGTGTGCGGGAGAGCTCTCAAAGGCTCCTTGTCCTCTCTGGCTCGAGTAGTTGTGTCATCAAGAGAATAGGAGTACGCTATCATCGTGAACAACGCGACGACGACGGCGGCGCTCAGCGCGCATCTGTAATTGGACGGCCGACGCATCGTTAATTCCCTGCTCCTCATTGTAAAGTGAGAGCTGGCCAAAGGCCAGCGGCGTCCATTCTGCGACGCCTCGTCTGAGTGAGCCGCTTGTCCGTCCTGTGCACACTTTATCGCGCCTCGAGAACAGCGTGAGAGGATGTGTGTTGTTCCAGGGCCTAGTGTTTCCTTCTTTAGTTGTTGTTTTTTTGTGCGGGAATCTCTCTGTAGGCGTGACTTTGCTGGCCCTCTTGGGAGTCAATCTTTTAATCTTCTTTTAAGTTTCTTCTTTGCTTTTTTTTCGGCTGATGTTAACGACAACATAGGCTGTTTTTACAAAGAAGGAGAGAGCGGTACTACACTTTCGTCTAGCCTGTAATTAAATCCTGCCTATATAGTATACAACCCTAGGCGTGCGTGTTACAGCTGCTACTGTAAATATTTTAGCGGTTCTCTGAAACTTTCCCTGCTTATTACAGTAATGATCATGTACATATACGCTGCTTGCCGGTCCCAAACAGTGCTTTATATAAATTTTATTTATAGTTGTTAGACTTTTTTAACAATCGGCACATCGGCAGTGAGAGAGCACATGCCTCTTTCATTCCGACTGCTTGTGTGTGGAAAAAAATGTTTGCTCTGTGAATAATTTCTTTAACGACGGCGCCGCATGTTCGGTCTTCGTTTACTGTATGAAACATAAACTGCCATTTGTGGTGCATGTAAAAAACCCTGATATTCGATACACACGACCTCCCGGCTTTGCAACTCTCTAATAGCTTTCGGGCTTCTTCCGATTTCTGTGTTGCCTTTGCGACAGCCCATTTTGACCAAACCCCGCAAGATGTTGAGGTGCACCAGAAATATCTATATTTCACTTTTCGTTTCACTTATTGCCGAGGATTCTATTGGACTATTCCATGTACCACTTTGAATTTTCGGGCACTGCTGACACCACCCAGAACATGCACGGCCAATAAATAGGTAGTTATTTTATGGGAATTATTCATAATCATTTCACTCAATAACAGTATCAATATTCGGGGCTCTCGCAAGCTATACAGTTAGTCGAATCCCAACTATCTACCTTGAGACGAACTATCACGTTCTACCTTCCTCACTTCTGTAGCGACATAACCATTGCCTTATAAGTCTCAACTGCAGAAGGCAGCATCATCATCGGTTTACAATTGCTGTACGGGCCTTTGTAACCACAGAAAAAAACTGTGTGATCAAGAGCAGCCTGTATTTTTTTTCTTAATGTGTTGGTCCTTTTTTGAGCGTTACATCCCTACCTGTACTTTGTCGGTAATATTTTCTCAAAGCATCGTTATTACAATTTTTTCGCCTTCATACACTGATGGCTGCGTGCGTGGCACAACCATTCAATGACACCCCAATCTTTTGCCTTTTCATGTTGCAGAAACGGCTACTTTAACTTTCGCTTTTTTGCAAGGCTTTCGTTTTCTTATCTCTTGACGTTCCAGGGCAGCACGTCGTTCTTGCTTTCTCCCGCCCGATTCTTCGGCTTTTTTTACGAACTGACTGGTGACTGCTGATGCGGGCAACGAAAAGTATTCAGCTTTTATAAATGCCGCCGAGACCATTGAGGTTTCTGCGGATATCGAAAGCTGGACGCGCGATAACACTTCGCAAGCGAACTTCGACGACAAAATGAAAATCAGGGGGAAAATGTAAGATAAAGTGCTCATGTTGGGTAAAAATCTCCGTAGTAAAAAAAAAACTTTCGGCGGAAAAGGAAGCCGAGTGAATGCGAACTGACCGAGAAACAGAGAGGGATAGAAATAAAGGAACACAAGTACTGATTTTGTAATTATACGTCGCATTAAGTTAAGCCACGCAGTCTGTTGAAAGGAATCAACGAACATTTTGAACAGGTCAACTTTAGGTCGTCACACAGGGTCGGCAAAGGAAAAGAAGTCAAACAAGGGCAGCGAATGGTGGGAAGAACAGAAACGAACAAGTGGTGAAAAGAATGGTCAAGGCAGACGCCAATTTTCCGGTGAGCTGGTACACTACGGCGAGTAACCGTAGCTCGCGAGAAGCGTGGAGGCGTTCTTGCACAACGAGCCGTGACCGCGTGACCAGGGTTACTTCCGAAATACCTACCCTTTCCCATTTGAGATCACTTGTCCTTAGGTGTCAGAACAGCGCGAAAGCGATTGACAGCTGTGCGAGGTGGACGCGGCACGGGAGACCGGAAATGAAACAAGGAGGAAATGAAGCGCAGCGCGTCGCAGTTCCGACTGGGGGCGGAAGAAATGCTGCAACGACGTCATTTCGCTGATATTTGGTATTGCTTTATTTTCTTAGGGCAAAGAAGAAGGATATATATAGCGCGAAGGAATAGGCTCAGGGACAAGTACCAAAATGCTTGAGTGCAGCCTCAAATGACACGTAACGGGCTGCTGTCTTGATGTAAAAAGAAAAGTGCGTCACACTCGTCTATAAGCCGTGTGATCTGGCTGAGGCGTTCCGAAGTTGCAGCCAGCTATCGGAAGATGGAGGTTCGCCGCGTGCGTATGACATGTGGCAGAGAGTGGCGCTTGCGGGTTCTGTTATATATATATATATATCTATATATATATATATATATATATATATATATATATATATATATATATATACATACTGTGACATTTGCCCTTACGCGACGTAGTGTGTGGTGGCTCTACTTGTATTGTTATAACACAAGTCTGTAGATATTCACTTGGTATCTTGTCTTGTTTCCACATAAAGGGCGATTGCAAAGGAAGTATGTTCAAGTAAGGAAAAGGATCGTAAAGGACATTGTTCATTACATAATTGATAAGATATTGCTTGGCATTTCCGACGCAATTTCAGTTACAGTTAATGACAAAAAAATAAACTTTGTTGGGACTCTGGTTGTCTGCGTACTTGGTATATTCAGCCAAATTTAAGTTCGGCGCACTTGAACAGGCTGGGCTGTCATCGACGCTAAGCGTAACGCAGGGGAAACAACGTGTAGCGTAGCAACGTAGTGTATGCTCGCGCGAACGACGTGCTCTTGTTGTTGCTCTTTGAGTGCCTTGAAGCAAATAATAATGTAGATGAAACCACATATAACATAGGCTCTGTAGTATTTGAGCTTGCCCTCCCGCCAGTATCCTAGAAAGAACAAATCTATGAATTGAAAAAAAAATGAAGCAAGAGAAATAGAAACAATGATATTGGAAACGGAGGAATGAAAATTGAGATAAAAAAGCTAGAAGAATAAAAGCCAGTAAAAACAGAAAAATGCAAGGAGAAAGAGGGAGGGCAGAAAAGAAGAAGTAAACCGAAGAGAAAAAAGAAAGCTGCTCAGCTTCGTGCTTCCTTGATGATTGGCCCCCTTTTTGGGGAGGTACCCTTATTTTCTTACTCAATCGCTTGCTGGTGAGCAATGTCCATTTAGTTCCTAGCGTACTCGTTAGTTCAGAAGTCTAATTAGCATGAACAGAAAAAACATGTAGAGAATGATCACATTTTGATAACGTACTGCAAAAGAAAACCGTGACACATTAAGGTTTTTAGGCCGAGAAAAAATTTCGTCTCATACATATCTTCCATGCAACAAAGCGAACTTGAGCTGCGCAAATGTTAATTACGTAACAGTGTCCAAACAATTTTTCCTTTTTTTTATTACCATGCGTTATCTGCGTGGTTCCTATTTGAACTGACCGATGTGATGCAATGCTTGAACGAAGGATTTAAACACGGGGCGAGCGAGGACAATCGAACGATTCACTGAGTTCGGTCGATCTTGATGCGTATAGTCTTGCTGAGCTAGCGCGAAGACGCAAGGAATTGTAATCGCCATTCTGAGTAGGCTTAGGTTCGCAGAGTTGTTCCAGTGACTGCTTACGCTGCCAAACTGAGCTTAAGAATGAAGAGGGGGCAGCTCTCACGAATCGCTTAGTGCGTGCCCCGTGTAGGATGTTTTGCAACACTGTTCGCTCTGACATACCTTCTCGTTTAATTTTAGCGGCGTTAGGAGAAAGGAAGCGCATTGTAATGTGCAACACTGCGGTACCGTAATGCGGACTTTCGTAATTCAACACCACTATCTAAGAAAAATCAGCTGAATCTATACAAACTAAACTGCTGACGTCGCCGAAAGGTCAGACATTCGTTATTTCTTCCCAAGAAAGCTTTTTTTTGCGCAATTTCCTTAAATAATCGCTACAGTACACGACCAACCGTAAAGGTGCATAGTAACGCGAGACTCATGCGTCATTCAACTAACAAGCTCTTGTCTAAGTTGCAGTTGTGTATTCTGCACTCTTCAACACAGGGGGCCACGCTACCAACGACTGTATCAAAAGGCGGATGCTTTACACCCAGTATCTTCGTATGCTCTACAATTGTGTGTTTCATGATGAGTGTGCCAAACGGTGCTTCCATGGACACATGAGGTCGGTACGATAAAAAAAACCATCAGAATGCGGCTACAGCCAAAAAGAAGGCAAACTTTACCTGCAAAAAAGAACAAAATAAATCTGTTCAGCTGCCATGACGTTCCGGCACATAAAATGACGCGCTCCTCGGAAAGGGGGCGTGTGTTGAACTCGCCGCAATAGCGGCTCCATTTCTAATGGATCCAACTCATAAAGTGGCCCTGTTTTAGAATAACACGCTCTAAAACAATAACAATAATAGAAAAAAGACATGAAAACATTATTGCTGAGCCTCCTTCCGCATTGTGTTGAGGGTTTTGATTCCCACCGATGGCGAGGTGTTTTTAGCGCACATTATGACATACGAAGGTTAATTTAGCGACCCGCCAAGCTATATTACCAACGTTAACATGAGGGTGAGGGCTAGATACAGGTTTTCAAAATAGGATGATGGTGGCCTGACGGGCTTCCTTGGCAACCAATACAAGTCTACTTTCCAGGTACCCTCCACGCTATAAGGTATTAAAATTTCGGTGAAGTACGGTGGTATTCAATATGCAATTATTCGTAATTATGCGGAGAGGTGTGATACTAGCGATACAGCTTACGGGTGTATTGCAGGTATCACAGGTGCAATTTGTGCATTAGATCCACTTTGTCAATACGGTGGAAGATGGCGATGAAGAATTATGGCTTAGCATTGGCATATGGGTGGAAAGCATTCAACGACCCACTGGTTACGCTTTTCGCAATGTGTAATGTCTCGCTAAATGTTTCGCATTATATTGTTACGTGAAAAATAACACTTGTCAGTCCGCAGCCACAACGCAGCTCACCGACAACGTTCACTTCTTCACTCTCAGTCTGAGGCACCTTTCTTGTGTATGCCCCACTATGCCCTCTTTCAGTCAGCCGACATCACGTAACATGACCCCCGGCGGCAAAAACACCGACCCGGCGAGTTTACGGGGCCACAGCAGGAGCAGTGTGGTAACGCTTGAGCCTTAATACGTGGACGATGTCCCTTGACAGCAGAGTGGAAGAGGTTGATGGATTATCAGGGACAATTTCATATGTAGTGTCGGTCACTTGTCTAAGCACGCGGTATGGGCCCGTGAAACAAGTAAGAAGTTTTTTTGAAAGGCCTGCATGTCGCGTAGGGGATCAAAGAAGAACGAGGGAACCTGTTGGAAAGTGTTCGTCGCGATGCCGCTCGTCGTAACGATGCTTCTGCGAGTCGTGGGACGCCAATAATCTGCAGCGGGCAAGCTGACGAGCATGGTCAGCTCGGGTAATAACGTTGCATGCATATTCAGAAGTAGACTGCGCAGCGGCTGACAGGAAGGTATCCAACGGCAATGTTGGTTCGCGTCCGAACAGAAGGTAAAATGGCGAGTACCCGGCAGTGTCATGCCGGGAGGAATTGTATGCGAACGTCACGTAGGGTAGTGCAAGGTCCCAATCACGATGGTCGGCCGAGACGTATTTCGATAGCATGCCTGTCAGGGTGCGGTTTAAACGTTCTGTAAGCCTGTTTGTCTGGGGGTGGTACGATGTCGTGAGCTTATGTTGGGTAGAGCAGGAACGCAGGATATCGTCAACCACTTTCGAAAGGAACGTACGGCCTCGATCTGTCAGCAGTTGACGAGGGGCTCCATGCACTAAAATGTGATTGCGTAGTAGAAAATCAGCGACGTCTGTAGCGCAGCTTGTTGGCATGGCTCGCGTAAGTGCATAACGGGTCGCGTAATCCGTAGCCACCGCAACCCACTTGTTTCCGGAGGCGGATGTTGGGAAGGGACCGAGAAGGTCCAAACCAACACGGAAGAATGGCTCCGATGGGATGTCGATGGGCTGAAGATATCCGGAAGGTAGTCCCGACGGCTTTTTGCGACGCTGGCGAATTTCACAAGCGTTGACATAGCGACGTACAGAGCGTGAAAGGCCAGGCCAGTAGAAGCGGCGGCGCACACGGTCATATGTTCGAGAGACAGCAAGGTGACCCGCAGTTGGTGCGTCATGGGGCTCGCGTAGGACTGTGGAACTCAGGTGCTTTGGTATGACCAGAAGAAGGTCGTGACCATTAGGCGATAAATTACGCCGATATAAGGTGCGGTCCTTTAAGGTGAACATGCGAACAGAAGCGTCTTGCGGTGAAGATTCGAGCTGTTGTATTAGGCGGCTGATATCCGGATCGCGACGCTGCTTGCCCCCTAGATGAAGCAGCTGGGAGATGAAAAGGACGCAGCCCACAGAATCAGTGCTCGTAGGATTGCAGTCGCCCACAGGGTAGCGTGACAGACAATCCACATCTTTGTGCAGTTTTCCTGATTTGTACACAACGGTGTAAGAATACTCCTGGAGGCGGAGTGCCCAGTGGGCGAGACGACCTGTGGGATCTTTGAGGGAGGCGAGCCAGCAGAGAGCGTGGTGGTCGCTAAGAACTATAAATGGTCGGCCGTATAAGTAAGGGCGAAATTTCGCGACTGCCCACACCAGCGCTAGGCATCCGCGTTCTGTGATGGAATAATTACGCACTGAGGTGGACAGCAGCCTGCTGGCATAAGCTATCACGCGATGCTGCCCACGTTGTCGCTGAGCCAACACAGCGCCTATTCCGTAACTTCTGGCATCGGTGCGCACTTCGGTCGGTGCTGTAGGGTCGAAGTGAGCCAGCATAGGAGAAGTGAACAAAGTGGTCAGGTCGGAAAATGCTGCTGCTTGCGAGGGACCCCAAGTAAACGTCTCATCTGATTTGAGTAAATCTGTTAGGGGCCGAGCGATTTCCGTGAAGTTGTTGATGAACCGCCAAAAATAGCAGCAAAGCCCCACAAAGCTGCGGACATCTTTGGCGGTTTTTGGCACAGGAAAGTCCTTCACAGCTCGAACTTTTTCTGGGTCAGGCTGTACGCCGTAAGCGTCAACAATATGTCCAAGTATTGTAATGCGACGGCGACCAAACCGCCACTTGGATGAATTCAACTGAAAGCCGGCGAGACAGACTACATCAAGAATTTTCGACAGTCTCTCAAGGTGCGCTTCAAAAGTGGGAGCAAACACAATTACGTCATCCAGATAACAAAGACACGTAGACCACTTCAATCCATGGAGCAGGGAGTCCATCATTCGTTCAAAGGTGGCGGGGCATTACATAGGCCGAAAGGCATGACTTTGAATTGGTAGAGGCCATCGGGTGTTACAAAAGCCGTCTTCTCTCGGTCCATGCAGTCTACGGCAATCTGCCAATAACCAGAACGAAGATCGATGAAAGAAAAGTAGGCGGCACCATGGAGGCAATAGAGGGCGTCGTCAATGCGGGGCAGAGGGTATGCGTCTTTCTTGGTGATGTTGTTAAGGTGGCGATAGTCCACACAAAATCGCCACGATTCGTCCTTCTTTTTAACTAATACCACCGGGGATGCCCAGAGACTGGAGAATGGTTCAATAATGTCCTTCGCTAGCATCTTGTTCACCTCCTTCTGAATTATGCTCCGCTCAAAAGCAAACACTCTGTAGGGACGCCCCGCCGCGGTGGTCTAGTGGCTAAGGTACTCGGCTGCTGACACGCAGGTCGCGGGTTCAATTCCCGGCGGCGGCGGCTGCATTTCCGATGGAGGCGGAAATGTTGTAGGCTCGTGTGCTCAGATTTGGGCGCACGTTAAAGAACCCCAGGTGGTCAAAATTTCCGGAGCCCTCCACTACAGCGTCTCTCATAATCATATAGTGGTTTTGGGACGTTAAACCCCACAAATCAATCAACTCTGTAGGGACGGCGGTGAACAGGGTTGGCATCACCTGTATGTATGCGCTGCTGGACAAAGGACGTCTGCCCAAGAGGTCGGTCACCAAAATCGAAAATATCCTGGTAGGCCTAGAGAAGATGTTGTAGGGCTTCAACTTGCGGAGGCGGAAGATCAGTGGCGATCATGTCTACAATTTGACTGCTGCCCGAATGTGTTACGAGTGATGTGCGCTGCGGTGAAACAAGTGTGTCTAAGGCAAGCACTTCAATTTGTGAATCGAGCAACGGACACAGGTGGGCCACAGAAATGCCTTGTGGAAGCACATGATTCATGTAGCCGAAATTGACAAGAAGTAGACAAGTTCTGTTATCTGTGATGCTGAGCACCGTATAGGGCACTGCAACATTGTGCTCAAGGAGTACGTCGGTGAGAGGCGTAGCGTAATAGTCACCGTCGGGCACAGCTGGTGAGCACAGAAAATTGACGTACGTCACAGTTTTGGAGGGCAGGCGAACAAAATCGCTGCATTGTAATCGTCATGTAGGTTGGTACGGGGCGGTACTGATTTGTGGCAGTTCAAGGCGGAGCACACCAGCGGAGCAATCAATCAGAGCAGAATTGGCGGCAAGAAAATCGGGGCCTAGTATTAGGTCGTGGGGACATGTTGCAAGCACGGTAAAAAGGACGACCACTTGATGACCGGCTACGGTAAGTTGAGCTGTGCACATACCGACGACAGGGACTTTTGCACCATCTGCAACTTGAACGACACTGGTCAAGGGGGGCGTGAGGACCTTCTTCATGCGACGACGAAAACGGGAACTCATAATACAGACGCGAGCGCCCGTATCTATCAAAGCTTCAACAGGTGTACCATCAACATATACTTCTAGGGAGTTCCGGTTCAAACGTAAGGGCAACAGAGGGTTTTTGGGTAAGGTCGACAGGGCAGCTTCACCTCCAGAAGCTGCGCAGCCTAGTTTTCCGGGGACATGCGGCGGTTGAACGATGGCGAGGGGGAGCGGTGACGCGTGTTTGAACGACAAGGGCGGCTTTGAGGCGGTGGCGACGACGGGGCAAGGTGGCCGTAGTCCTCAGGGGCAGTAAATGCTGTAGACTCAGTGCGGGTCGGATAACGGTGGTTTGGTGGACGGAATGAGTTACTGTAAGCGGGGTACGAGCCAGAGGACACAGATGGCCATTGGCTGCGGCAGTAACGAGCAATGTGTCCTGCGTGACCACAGCGGAAGCAGATTAGCTTATCATCAGCTGTTCGCCATTCAGACGGGTTCCTGGTTCGAATAGAGTACGGACGGTGACGTCTCATGTCCACAGAAGCTATCGAGGGACCAGTATTATCCAGTGTGGATGCAGTGGACAGGATACCAAGGTTAGCGAATTCCAGGAGGACAACAGCCTGGATCAAGGCGACAGCTGGCATTGAGGCGCCGGGCAACGTCGGTTTGTTGGCAGCTGGGTAAGCGGTCTCGATTTCACGTCGGACGATGCGCGTCACGTCTTGGGTTGTAGACGAATGACAAGGAGTTGCTTCGCAAGACGACGTTGCCGCGGTGTTGGATAGGCGCTGAAACTCCTGCAAAATGCGTCGACTCTTCGCCTGCTCGAGACGGCGCCACTCTTTGATCACGGCGTCGATGGTCGTTACGTTGGTAAATACAAGCAGGCTGAACGCATCGTCGGCGATCCCTTTTAAAACGTGCGAAATCTTGTCGGCCTCAGTCATGATGGGATCGGCCCTTTGACACAACGCTAAGACGTCTTTAATATAAGTCAAGTAGGGCTCAGTGGACGCCTGTTTACGTACAGCCAATTGCTTTTGGGCATCAAGCTGTTGACCAAACGGGTTGCCAAAAAGGTCGCGGTGCTGTTGTTTAAACATTTCCCAGCTTGTGATTTCGTGCTCGTGGGTCTCAAACCAGATGCGAGGGGTCTTGTCAAGATAGAAAATGACATTCGCAAGCATAACGGTTGGGTCCCAGCCATATTGCTTGCTGATACGCTCGTACATGCTAAGCCACTTGTCCACATTCGCGTTGTCCTCTCCAGTAAAGGTACCGGGATCACGGGGTTACGTTAGGGTGACGTACCGGGTTGCTGTCGTTGCTGAGGTAGGTGGCGAAGCCGTATCCTCACCCGGAGCCATGGTAGCAGACCTAAGGAGGCGTCCACTGCGTAGCTCCGTTGTCAGAAGAGTACCCAGCACTTCCACCAAAATGTTACGTGGAAAATAACAGTTGTCAGTCCACAGCCACGACGCAGATCACCAACAACGTCCACTTCTTCACTCTTAGTCTAAGGCACCTATATATATATATATATATATATATATATATATATATATATATATATATATATATATATATATATATATATATATGCCAAACAAAGTTAATGAAAGGCTAGAGGACCATGAGTAAAAAATTGGTTACTCCAATTCATTTTAGCCTTGAAACGTTTCTCCATAAGGTGCTCTTGTAATGAAAAACAACCCTCTCTAGAGAGCATTTAAAAGTGTTACGGCAAATGTTGAGCCTTGTGTGAATGGCTATGATTCACAAGAAAGAACCTTCCTCGCAAGCGTTATGTCTTGCGACATGGATCTGTTTTACGATACGTGTAAATAAACAACAAGCGTCGTAATGCGTGTGTCGAGATATTGTGGAAGTATCAGTTCTGCTCTACTAAGAGAGCTACAGGCTGACAAATGCTTGGTACAATAGAGCCCGCGTATTCATCCTTCTCAAGCAACTAATGTTCTGGAAGCGCACGTTGATTAGCTACAATGATTTCCTAATAACATTTATTTACATTTATTCTGCAGTGGAAACATTCTCTCTTCCAATATCTTCATATTTGAGAACCGAAGCCATTGATGTGGTCGACTACAGACGCATTGCGATCAATCTCCTCTGAATCTAATTTCGAATATGTCTCGTGAATGCGACCGCCGAAGCTCTATAAACTGTCGTAGGGAACTTACATCGCTCAGAAGACGCAGACTGAACAAAACGAACATTGTGGTTCAGTATACGTCTTATACGCAGTGCGCCAACACACAGCAATAAATAGGCACCAATTAGTCCAAGCAAGCACCTTTCGAAGATGTAGCTTCATTGCTTTTACTGTACACGAAATATATATTTTTGTTTTCACTACAGCGTAAACACACTTCCTTGCATTTTATGTTGCGAAATATTGCATAGAGTAACCGCTGCACCTTCTAAATGGAAGTTGTGTGTGCAACTACATAGTATAGTAAAGCAAAAAGAAAGAGAAATAGAGAGGAAATAACGCAAACGCAGCAAATACGAAACGCCAGTGCCACAATGAAAACGTTGTGAGTCGTGTCACGTTTTGTTTTATGTTGTCTCAATTCCACACTCGTTACCCACATTTGGTACCTTCATTTGCATGGGTTAAAGTTTCGGCAGTCTGTTACACCGCGTGTTGCACTTCTCGCGTTCCAGCGTCGTCTGATGAAACTAGAGAGAGCAGCAACAGTGCGCGTAGGAAGGCGCGCAGGAACAACACGAGAGCATCCAGGTTTAGTACTCTTTGTGTGATGCTGCATGCTGATGTACGGCTGTGCAGTCATAGAAGCCACCGATAAGCGCTGCATGCTCTGGCGGCCGAGACGCCTAACGAGCAAATGAATACAACAGCGCTCAGCGAATTACCCAAGCGGGCTCTCGTACCACCACAGCGTGGTGTGGAAATGAACTTCAGCAGCGTATTTTTACTATCTCATTGCGCCCTAGTGGTTCTCTCTCCCTCGCAGTCTGCTATCCTGCCGTACATCGTGTGATAGTGCCTCCCGATCGTGGTCACACACACATAACGCAGGGCTTGATCGAGAGTTTCGTTTTTCTTTCCTTTTTGTTTCTGATTTACACTCTCTGTAGTGCGCGCAATAGATAGCGTTAAATCAGGCCTTATGGGCCTGGCCTCTATCTAAATTTCGTCTTCGCTTATAGTTCTTTTCGTTTGTTTATTGTTTATTTACTCTCTCCCCACTACCCCAGTTCTCTGTCGGCCCCACCGCGGTGGTCTAGTGGCTGAGGTAATCGACTGCTGCCCCGCAGATCGCGGGATCGAATCCCGGCTGCGGCGGCTGCATTTCCAATGGAGGCGAAATGTTATAGGCCCGTGTGCTCAGATTTCGATGCACGGAAAAGAGCCCTAGGTGGTAGAAATTTTTAAGCTCTCCACTACGACGTCTCTCATAATCATATCGTGGTTCGTGGACGTTAAACCCCACAAATAAATCAAAATATTCAACCAATCCCCCCCCCCCTTTCCCGCGGTACTTGCCCTCTTGTAAGAAGATTGAAGCGGACGTAGTATGCCAAGTGGAAGGCAGCATTTCGTATCTGTGCAGTGACTTCAATATGGAAAAAATTTTTGTCAGCTTAGCCAAAAGATGTAACCTTAAGAATGATAGTGATGCTTTCCAGCATTTACATGTCGGTGCAGATTGCGGATCTATTCTGCGACCATCCCGATATCGCCTCATGTATCGTGTTGTTACGACGCTGGTTACATGTTACATACACTGAAGCCAAGCATGCCTCACGTTTATTGAGAGTAGCTATTGCTTGCCCGTGAGCGTCAGCATCTCCGAAGAATTAATTCCTTTCGGAAGAAATAACGACGGGCCCCGCCGCGGTGGTCTAGTGGCTAAGGTTCTCGGCTGCTGATCCGCAGTGTGCGGGTTCGAATCCCGGCTGCGGTGGCTGCATTTTCGATGGAGTCGGAAATGTTGTAGGCCCGTCTGCTCAGATTTGTGAGCACGTTGAAGAACTCCAGGTAGTCTAAATTTCCGGAGCCCACCACTACGGCGTCTCTCAAATTCGTATAGTGGTTTTGGGACGTTAAACCCCACATATCAATAAAGAAATAACGACGATCTGCGCTAATTGGTACGTATATATACCATACTACGTACAGACCGTGCATGCACGGACACAAGGTTGACGGACCCCAAGAACATCAACTGAAGAAGCGCTCAACGGTGGAAATGAAAGAAGGCACGGAAACTTATCTGTGCATGCCCATGCCGTGTGCGAACCTCTTAATCAGACACACATGGTGTTCTACGTGAAAGGCGTTCGATTTACTAGTTATCCAACTTAAACCTTGGTTGATTGACGCATGCGCTATCGCTATGTTATTGTTATGCCATGGCTCGATCATCTGGTGCGTTTCTATATTTTTTGCAGCTACAAAGCTGCTCATTTATTGAGTTTTCGCGTCTGCTTACAACCTCGACATTGTGAACAAGGACTAGAAGGTGAACCTCCGGTCAGCGATCTGTTATGTTCCAATATTCGTTGGCGCTACGTAGAAACAACCACAGCTCAAACGGAGCTTATACAACACTACGCTTGTACCGCAGTCAGCGGCTTTTCTGGTAGGTCTTGCGAAAAAAGTAATGGCTTGTTCGTCTTTTACGCACTCAGTGTTTCTCTGCAGACGAAAACGCTTTCAAGCGGTTGGTTCCTTTTCCAATGAGTCTGCTAGTTTCCATTTCGCCTTTGTTACAGTGCAATGTGAACCGATACAAACTCGCCCAAGTTGCCGTTATACTGTCATCATGTGACGCTCACATGGTTACAAAAGCGCTGCTGCTTATGCCATCGCTTCGCTTTGATAAATACGCAAGCCAAAGAATGTGAAACTGACAGGAAGTCGTCTAAGATTTCACGTACTCTCACAAAAGTACGTAAAAGGTGGCATTTAAAAGGTGAAATACAGAAGATCAACCGAAAACAAAAAATATCAACCACCAAGTAAATGGCGATGTCAACTTTATAGCGTGGCTACATGACTGACTGGTATGTTACGCAGTTGGAAGCTTAGGCAGTCGCCAGCTAACTTTTATATCCTCTGTTGTTAAAAGCATGCATTACCATGGATGCCACTGAAAGGGGCCAGGTTTTCTGACTTGCTTGTAGTAAAGGTGTCACCAGACGATGAACATGAGCTAACGTCAGAGATGGGCTTGCCTGTTTCGGCAGAATTTAGAGACGGCCCTTGCGTCGCCTCCAGTTGGCGGCCTCTGCTACGGCTCCTTCTCGCAGACAAGTTGCTGCACATGCATGACCCTTATCCCGGCGCCCTCATTCGCACGTCAACGCACAAATTCGCTGCTTCACATTATGCAATCTTTCTTGTTTCTCACTCGCATCACTTTTGTGCTGTATCCCGATTCTTGCATGGGTTCATCTTTTTCTTTTTGTTTGTTTCTTCGACTGCCGACAAACGACAAAAGCTTCTGGGATGTCGGCGTGTTCTTTATTCTGGCTACCGATAATTTTGTGTATTCGATGCAGCAAGCTTGCTACGAGAGAGAGAGGGAGAGAGAAACAGAAAGAAAATGCAGGGAAATTAAGCAGATGCTGCTACGAGTAGCACCCTTTGTTTATAAGGAACGCTAAGAGCGCATATACACTGAAAGTTTAGTAAAGAAAAAGGATATTGGGTATGATAATACTCCGTGACGAAGCGCTTTATATCCCTTTTTTTTCTCCTTTTCTTTAATGATGACGCTGGTTTTTGATGAAATGGCATGCTTTCTATTTTTTTGAACGATATATTGGATTACACTATTTAAATTATTGTGCGCAAACAGACTACCCAAGATGGATTCAAAGAAAGCAATGAGCTGGTTTATGCCATAAAGTGTTTTAAACTGCCTAAGTAAAGCAATAATTAGCGACTCTTTGTGCATTATTCACCACAGTGTAATTCTAGCTGCTGCGAATTGTCTCCGCCTTGACGTAACAGTGTTGTGTGAAAACGGCACGAGCCTGTCATATGAGTTTTATAAAAGCCTGTATTGTTTATATTAACACTGTAATAAAGAACAAAAATGAAAGATGACTGAGGATGTTCCATCTGTAGACAAGCTATCCATCATTCATCAGTATGCACGCTTTTTTGCATCCCGTTGTTTTTGCGTTAGAGAAGAGAGAAAACCTATTCTGTTCTAACGGTTAAAGCGAAATAGGATAAATGAATTCCCGCTTCTAAGAGAAATCCCTTGCCTTCCGGAACAAGCGAATGAAGCTTATGGTGGCGTGTCCAAAGGTGAGTAGGATCGGAACCATTTCCCTTCTACATAGCAAGAGCAAAAAAAAAAACAAAAAAGAACGTACCCCACCTCGATAAGAATTGGGTCTGGTTTAAAGGGATATAAGGAAAGCCTTTTTTGAAAGTTTCCGTGATTAATGAAGCTTTCCAAGGAATATGCTCTACTTCCAGCTTCCAGTAAAGCTTTCCGGAGTATGTTTTTTTTTTAGAATGCACTAAAGAGAGCTGTCTTATAGCGTACGATTGTAGGGAAGGCTGGAACTGCTTTTGGAGCACATTAGTTCATGTTTACGACAGATTTACCACCGCAAAACGACGAAAGACTTTGTTGTTTATTTTACTTGCTAATTCTTTTGTATTTTTGAGCGAATGAAAGCATCCTAAATGTATAAAAAGGCCAGAAACGGCCAGAAAGGTTTTCCTGATTTGATCTTAAGAATACAGATCACTATATAAAATACTACATTAAATGTGTCGTGCGTTCATAGAGTGCACACGTACCACATGTGCGCCTAATTCTCTTAATTTAGCAACAGTGGCTCAATTTCAAGAGCTCAATATAGTGAGGATTTGTGGGAGACTCCCCTGCACAGTTCTGATTCCTGAAGTTGGCTGATGAGGTAGAAAGGCCTACCACGAGTGGTCGAGTGAAGTCACGCCACAAGAAAGGATGACGGACAACTTGTGGGACATGGTCACCGACCCTCCGCTCCACCATCCCGCCCTTGTCCTTTCTGAAAACCGGAAGTAAACTAATTCACGTACTCAGCTATAGGGCAAGTCTCACCAACTGGAAAGAACACTTTGCACGACGTTAGAGGGGAAGGAGACGCAAAAGAGGTCAACCAATATAGCCCAAGTGTTGATAGCTGAAACTGCTAGCAAGGCCTTCTCAGAATTCATACGTACCTTATCATGAATGCCAGAAAATTATATATCGATCCAGTTATACGGAGACTTATTGCGGAAAGCGAAGATTTGTTTCTGGTACCATCCCTAAGAACGTAGAGGGTAAGAATGCACTTGCAAAGCTGTATATTCAGGAAGCTCGAACTTTCAAAGAAACCTTTAGATAGCATTAGGTTAGTTACGTGCGTGTGAAATTTTTTACTATATACGCAAGAGTTCTTATGCTGCAACAAAAATTGTATAGGTTCTACTTCTCACTGGAGAATATAGTGAGCAAGAGAACATGCGTGTTGTAACAGTAAGGTTTCTAATCTGACTAAATCAATAATTGAGAAAGACTTTTTATTATTAAGCAAGGAGGACAAGAACAACAAGAGAAAATGCAGGGAGGTTAACCAGGCACATGCCTGGTTTGCTATCCTGCGCTCCGGAAAAGGAAAGGGAGAGTATAAAGATTAAAGAGAGAGATGAAAGAGGAGAGAAAGAGAAAAAAAGGATTGTGAGTGATTGGGCTGACGCCTATGCAGCGGTGGCACTGCACAAAAGGTAAAGGTGTTCACATAGGCCTGTAGTCCTCAAAAAGCGCAAGACGGCTTCAACTGTGGTTTGAGCCGACGACAGATGAAGACGGTGCTCCAGTAGCATCTGCGTAGAGACTGGCCGATCGTCCAATTGTTGCAATGCGTCAGAAAGCTTCTGTCTTTCAGAGACAAATCGAGCGCAATGGCATAGCAAATGGTCGATGTCATCTGCGTCGCAGACGTCGCATCCCGCACTGTCGGTCATTTCAATGAGGGTTGTATATGCTTTAGTGAAGGCAACTCTCAACCAAAGGCAACAAATAAACGAAGCTTCACGCCAACAAAGTTCAGATGGAGGTCGATTTTCCAGTCGAGGGTTTATTTGGTAAAGTCTCGTATGTCATATGCTTGGGGTGTTCCACTCCAGCAGACACAGACCACGTGCCTGGTGACGAAGTTACTTTGCAGCGTCTGTCCTCGGCAAAGGAATCGGAAGGGTGTGATTTTGGTAGGATGTGCGAACCACGTTGTCTGCGGAATCATTGCCACTGATCCCACAATGACCACGTAGCCACTGAAAATTGACCTCGTGGCCTGTTTCTGTGACGAGGTGAAGAAGCTTCACAACCTCGTGCGCTAAGTGTTCATGGTAACCTCGTTGAAGGACTGACTGCATGCTCTGTATGGCTAGTTTTTAATAAGAAAAGCCTATTTACTCGGTCTCTGGGATGTGACGTACTCTACGGCGTCAGGCGAAGCCGCTAGGTCTTCGGCTGTGGACGTGAACGCGTGTGACAGCTTGATTGGCAGGTTCATTCCTCTAGCTGGAATAACCACCGCAATGTCATAATCACACGCTGTAGTTGAACTAGCGGTGTATATGGGCACGTGGTTATTGTACATTTCGTATAAGAAAAGCAAGCTCAGTTATTTCAAAGCTGACGAAGGCAAATTTGATCTTTTATGTTACTGGAGTTAGATGACGTACTTGCAGAAGGGTCAGGCACCATGGAGGAGACACAAATTTTTCCGCAGGCGTAAAAATTCACGTGTGCAATGCATGACGCAATAGCACTAAATTTCGTTCGGGACGGCTCAGTAGTGAGATTCGGCAAGTGGTGGGAAGGATTCCTATGGTGTAGGCTGGGGTACGTGCACATCGTTTCAAAGGTGATGTGCGCCATGATCTGGTAGTCTTGTGCGATGGCAATGGTATCAGCCGTCGATGCACAGCGGGGTAAACCAAGGCATATCCCAAGAGCCTGGGTTGGAATATTTTGTTGTGTGCCCAGGGTACTTTTGCACGTGTTAGATAATAAATGATTGTTTTGAATTGAGAGCTTGCTACTTAGGCGCAGACCAACTCGCCTAATGAACCATATTGATAGATATTACAGGTTGGCTGTACTGGAAGAATTCAATAAGTAATACTTTGTACAACTGGAACATACACTCAACACACACTACCCAACATTTTCCGGCAAGAAACCTCAACAAGTGACAAATGGCCGTCACCAGATATTTTACGTAGTTTACGTGTGGGGTCCGAGACATGTTTCGGTCGATTATGACTCCCAAGAATCTTTGATTCCAGCTGCATGACAGCAATGGCCCGTTAATTGATATGCCATAAGCGGGCATTGACTTTGCTGTGAACGCCACGACTGCCCATTTCCCACTTGCGATTACGAGGCATTGTTTACGTAGGTAGTGCGATGTAGATGATGCTGCCTTCTAAAGTCAAGCGCAAAGGTAAGTCGAGTCAACCCTGACGTCCACACACAGATGTAATCAGCATAAATAGAAAGTCGTACGCTGCTTGGCAGCTTCCTAACTACTCCAATGAGTGTTAGGATGAACAACGTTAGGTTGAGCACTCCACCTTGCGGGACTCCTCAGATACCGTAATACTCGGGTGTCGGGTCATTCTCTTTCTGCACGTGAAATGACCTTTCTGTAGGTAGCTCTCAACCTACATATATATCTTGCCACCTCGTGATACTCCTTTTAATGCGCTGATATCGGCTTCATGGATGACATTGTCATAAGCCCTTTTAACATCAATAAACAGAACAGCAGATAATTGTTTACATGCCTCTGGTGCTCTACATGTGTCACCAAGTCAACTGAATTGTCAATTGATTTGCGGCCTCGTCTGAACACGGACCTGACATATGGATTTATTTTGTAGAATTCCAAGTACCATTCCAGACGTGTTAAAATCATTATTTTCATACCTTTTCCAACACAGCTCATGAGGGTGATCGGGTGGTAAGAGAAAATCTCCAAAGGTGACTTCCTGGCTTTGAGAAGTGGAATCAGGTGACTCGACCTATATTCCTATAGAACCATGCCAGTTTACCAGGAGTCGTTGTATAGCAGCAAGAGTGCCTACCGAGTCAGTTCTCCTAGGTGACACAGAGCACGGTAGATGATGCCGCCAGGTCCTGGCGCTAAAGAACGTCTACACAAAGCAAGCGCAGCCTTTAGTTCTTCCATTGAAAACGATCACTCTATTGGGGGATCACGTGAGAAAACAGTAGAGTTGGACGTCTTCGCCCCAGTTGAATTTGCCCCGCAGACAATCTTTCGACAGAAAGATTTTGCGACGTCGATCTCTTCGCAGCGTAAGTGAAACGCCAGAGATTTAAATGAGTGGAGCTGAGTAATGATTGTACGAAGACCGTGGACAGTTCTTCCGATTAGTGACAGGGACTTTCTAGGATCCAAGAACTCACAAAAAGATACCCACATTCGCTTATCCAACTTGTCCATGTGACGCTGTATTTTCTTTCGTGTGCGCCTGGACAGTCTCAGATCACCAAAAGACTTGGTGCGTCTATAACGTCGTTCTGCATGACGACGAATCGCTCGGAGTTAATTGAGTTTAATGTTCATATTACTGCGACGAGATGATCTCACCGGAAGCGAACGCGTCGTAAACTTAGGGCACCCTTCATTGCGTCCTCTAGGTTGAAGGATGAGCCGCCAACACTGACTTCCATGATTAACTTTTGTATTTGCCGATCGGTGCACTGGACGGCTCTGGAGGACTTGAGACTGGAAAGCCGTCATTCTTCAGACATGCTTACATGCGGTTTGAGCTGACCAAGGTGGCTTTTGATTCTATTCTCTTAGTAGAAAAGAAATATAGTTGTTCCACATAATGAAACTACCGAGTCTCACGACACTGGTGGAAAAGTAGTAGCAGGATAACTTTTACAATGGTAAAGTATTAGTTTTTTTCTTGTTTTAACTGTATTGTGTGAATGTTCTGGGAAACCCGCAGCGTACTGGAAACTGTGTTCTTCACTGTTCCTTCTACATATTTTCCTATTTTCAGTTGCCTAATCTGGATATCTACTGGAAATATAGCACAGATATATGCCGAAAAACTGGGAAAATATAGGCAGACACCCAGTTGTACGTTCCGAGTGTCTCAGCCTTCTGCCTTTTGTTCTTCTACTTTCCGTTCTTCTGATGGTTGGAAACACTTTTGCAAACGTTTATGCCACGAATTTCCTTCCACCACCATTAACAATATTTCATGGCGAATGCATTGGTCACCTTGAGAAAATTGATTGTGTTTGCTCCAGTCAACTGCACGATCATGCAACAAGCCTTCACATCACCAGTGTTACTTCTACTCTCACGTCCACTATACCTATTGCCTAGACGCCTTCCTTAGAGCGATTGATTTGTACCTTCCTGTTGTCAGCCGAACTCAGCTCTTGACACTTTTATACCGCTCCCGGACGTCTTTAGACTTCAAACAAACCAATTGCAGTCGAAAATCTGCAATAGTTGATCGTATGGGCACCGGCACCCTCGCACCATTGCGTCATCGTCGATACCGGGTCTCTCGCGCTAAACGCCAAGTTATTGACAATATAGTGTCTGACATGCTGAATCGTGGCGTCATACAGCCGTCCAATAGTCCGTGCGCCACCCCGGTAGTACTCGTTAAAAAAAGGACGAGACCATCGAATTCTGTGTTGACTACAGGCGCCTTAACAAGATCACTCGCAAAGATGTTTATCCGCTCTCGAGAATTGACGACGCTCTCGACTTTGCTGGATCATCGATCAGAATACTGCAGGTACCGATTGATGAAGCTGGCCACACCAAGACTGCCTTTGAATCTCCGCACGGCTTGCACAATTTTGACGTCATGCCGTTCGGCCTTTGCAAAGCCCCTGCCACCTTCGAGCATCTGACAGACTACATACTTCGAGGCCTCAAATGGCAGACGTGTCTTTTCTATCTGGATGACGTCGTAGTTTTTTCAAAATACTTTGATACCCATCTTCTGCCCCTCGCAAGTGTCCTGCAACGCCTCACAAGGCTGGGCTCCAACTAAATTTAAAAAAGTGCCATTTTGCCAGCCGGAAGCTTACCATCTAGGGTATGTTGTCAGCAAAGACCGTGTTCTACCTGACACTGCAAAACTCCGTGCCATCGCCCAGCCTCCGAAGTCATCGACCCTGTAAGAACTGCGAAGCTGTATCGGCCTATGCACTTACTTTTGTATATTCGTCTGTAATTTCGCATCCTTTAACTTGACTTTCTTTAACTTGACTACTTTCTGAGAGCGAGGGCATTTCAGCCTTGTCTTCTGATTGCGATGACTCATCAGTCATGAAAGTGCGTCCTTTGCTGACACCTCCATCGATTCTCGTCACTTTGATCCAGATGCCCCTAACGAAATTCACACCGACGCTAGTGGAGTCTACCTTTGTGCTATTATTGCTTAACGCAAGTCTGGCTTCGACGAGTACATTCTATTCATATGCCAGTCGCACACTTACTAGGGTTGAAGAGAAATATTTACTCACAAAAAAGTAATGTTTGGCAATCGTTCGGTCAATCACAAAGCTCTGACCGTACGTCTAAAACCATCCATTTGGCGTCGTGACGGATCACCACGCCCTCTGCTGGTTATCGTCACTAAAACACCCATCTGGCCGTCTCGCTCGTTGGGCATAACGTCTCCAAGACTATGATATCCGTGTCGTCTACAGCTCAGGCTACAGACATTCAGATGCGAACGCTCTTTCCCGCACTTCTTTTCTCCATGAAAATAGAAGTGCTTCTGTTTCCAGGTTCGATGCTGCGGCACTTTCGTACACTGACATGCCTTTGGAGCAGCGCCAAGACGTTTCTATAGCCTCTATGGTGTAGTTACTGCCTCAGCCGTCCCAAGGTACCACCAATCGTTCACTGTGATGCACAGCTCGACATTTCACCATCCGCGATGGACTCCTGTACCGTCGCAGCTACCCTTCCGATGGCCGCAAGTGGTTGGTTGTGCTTGCCTTGCCACCTACGTGCCAATATTTGTGAATCCTTACACGGGGATCCTCAATTCGGCCATACCGGTGTGACGAAAAAGTATGCACGCCTCCGGCTGCGGTACTGCTGGCGCTGAATGTACCGCTTTGACCTACAGTACGTACGTTCGTCTTCCAAATATCAACGCACAAAATCCCACCATACATAGCCGATGAACAACTGCAGCCATTGCCTTGTCCCTCCCGAACTTTCAACCATATCAGAATTGACTTGTACGGTCCCCTTTCCTACACGCCTCACGTGAACCGCCGGGTGATTGATTGTCGCTAATGACCACTTGACACGCTATGCTGAAACTGCTTCGCTGTTTGAGGCCACATCACGTGAATTTGGCTCATTTATCCTTCACATTCTTGTTCTTCGCCATGGCGTGCCTCCTGAGGTACTGAGCGACCATGGACGTACGTTTCTTGCCGAAGCCGTGGAAGCCCTTCTTCATGATTTTAACGTTATGCATCCGACAACCAGCTCGTACCATTCGCAAACGAATGGAATGACCGAACGGTTTAACCGCACACTTTGCGACATGTTATCCATGTACGTGTCCGCTCACCACACTAACTGTGACCGCACACTCCCCTTTATAACTTACGTTAACAATGGCGGCACTCACTCTACGACAGGATTCGATCCCTTCTTACTCCTCTACGGGCGCGGGCCTTCCTTATTCTTGGAAACCATTCTTTTGTATCGTCCGGACCTTTCACAATCCAGAACTCTATCTGAAGTCGCCACCTATGCGGAAGAATGCAGGAAGCTCGCGTGCTCTTAACAGCACAAGATCATGCGTATCAGAAGGACCGTCATGACGAAAACCTGCCTCCGCAGTAACATTTGCCTGGCACGTTGGAATGGCTTCGGGTTACCTCATCTGCTTCTGGTCTTTCCACCAAGCTACTTCTGAAGTACGAATACCCCTACCGAATCCTACATCACGCCTCAACGGTTAACTATATTGTTGAGCCGGTTCAGCCAACGACAGACCGACGCCATCGCGGCCGCGAGACTGTACATGTCGATCGATTGAAGCTGCACTACGACCCACCCGTCGCACCCGTTCCTTAGCTCACCAAGATGACCCCTTTCTGAGAAGGGGAGGGGGGATGATTTGTAGCATTGATATATGGCACAGGCAGAAGCGCCAGTGGAAGAAGAAAACGAAGAGTGTCGTTGCTGCTCGCGCTTGCTCTGCTTGACAGTTGATCGGTTTTATCTTTGCGTTTTCCCGAATAAACGTGTCTTTGACTCACCGCTAAAGGCGTACTAACAGAAGGAAGTCTTTGAAATCACAGGTGACACTTTAGAAATATGTGTGAGCTGGAATTTGTGCTACCGGTTTTCTTCAAACATACCTCCAGTCTTTTGTTTTATTTTGCGAGACAGCGCATCAAGGGTCGCACATTTTTTGGTACAAAGATCAGGTAGGACCATGCGGGAAAACAATCAGAAAATAACCCACGCCTACTACGCTATAAGACAGCATTTATGCATTATAAAAGAGATCTCTTCTTTGGACTATTATATAGCACGCCCTTAAGTACATACATATCTCGAAGAAAGGCAAGCTTTCAGATATCTTCATCATATCTAGCGTTTTTTGAACAACCCAGCATACAGAAGTGCTATCAACTTCGACCCTCCTGGGGCAAGGTTCTCCTCATAGAATCCTGGCAATAACAAGAATGACTATATCTCCTTTTTTCATTCTTCTTCTTTTTCTACTTATTTTTATTATATTATTAATATTATTATTATTATTATATATAATTATTTTTATTACTACTACTACTACTACTACTATTGCATCTGTTATCTGTAATGGCATCACTAAATTTGGCGGTGTCGTCATTGAGCGAGTACAGAAAAAAGGCATGAGCAGTTAAGCCCATTCTTTTGCTACAAACAACTCTGGATGTCGTTCTAACACTGCCTGATTATTGCCCTTGCCATCAGTTCACTCTCTCATTTCCTTACAACCTCTTATTTGTTTACAGACTTGTTCACGGTGTGATACCCTTTCCTTTTCTTCTCAGATGTGTAAATGTTCAATTTACGCGTAAGTTAACTAGAGAGAATCGACTATTTTAGGTACCTGCCAACTACTTTCAACACTCTACTGCTCACATACAACGTCTATTTATTGTTAGTTGTGATGATCTCGACATTTTTCAGTGCTGTGTCACATTGTCACGACGTCAAAACAGAGGTCTTGCCACAGAGATTGAGACACCAGAAGCAGGTCGGTCTTTTCAATAGAACGCGCAAGCGAGTTCTTGTTTTTCATCCATTTCGTAGTCCTTCATGGCACATGCACAACTTCCATCGTCTTTCTTGAGCAAGCACGTGACATTTGGCTCTTTCCGAAAGAGGCATCGTCCTGATGCGGAACTGAGGCGCTCTACCAGGTGTATGAAGTGGTCGTGCCAACACGGTAACCGGGAGCTAATTAACTCGATAAATACGTTTTCTTGCACACGACGTGGACGACTTCGGGTAAATGCTTTTGGCGCTTAAAACTACAGTCAATGTCGGCAACTATTTCGTAGTTCACGTCGTTCAAGCGTCACGTGACGCTGTATGGGACAAAGTACCGTCTTAGCAGTTTTTATGACAGTCCACGTCGACGTATCGGAATCCAGACCCAGACCTTGTCGCCTGGTGTATAGCTAATAAATTTGTGTCGGGTGTCGTACCATTATGCATCTTGATGCTGTTGATGACAGCTGTGTACACTCGCGAGCTGTCTGGCTTCCTCGGCGTACTGAGTGAATTCATCGGCGTCTACATGGATGTCGTCACACTCATGGGGCAACATGGCGCCCAATGTTGTCATGACTTCGCGATCATTGATCAGACTGAACTGTGTCATTCCAGTGGTTTCTTGTCGAGCATTATTATAGGCAAAGGCCACGTACGGGAATATCTGATCTCAGTTTTTATGTTCCGTGTTAACGTACATGCTGATGATGTCTATGAGGGTCCTATTGAGGCGCTTCGTCAGTCCGTTTGTCTGCGAATGGAATGCAATTGTTCTCCGGTGAGCTGTACCACTGAGTCTCAGAATCGACTCCAAAAGCTCTGCGGTGAAGGCAGGTCCTCTGTCTGTGATCACTGCTGCCGGAGCACCTTGCCAAAGGACGATGTTTTTGACAAAGAACTGAGCGGCTTCTTCTGCTGTGCTGCGCTGCATAGCCTTAGTCTCCGCCTAACGGGAGAGGTAATCGGTGGTCACAATAATTCATCTGTTCCCTGTTGCGGAAGTCTGCAGGGGAAGCAGTAAATCCAATCTAATCTAGGTGAACGGCTTCGCTGGTGCATCGACTGGTTGTAAAAGACCGGCTGGCTTGCTGGGAGGCACTTTGCGTCTTTGGCAGTCGGTTCAAGTTCGCACGTGATGGTTAACAGCAGTAGGTAACTTTGGCTAGTAGTACTTGCATCGTAGTCGGCACGATGTTCGGGTGTAGTCTAGATGACCAGAAATTGCTTCATCATGGCACGCTTCCACAATTTTTTTTTTGAAGAGAGGCAGGCACGACGAGCAAGTGCGAGTTGCCGGTTGGAGAGAAGTTTTTCTTATAGAGAACATCGTTTCGCAAGCGAAAAGATGGCTGTTCTCTGGCAAATAGCCGCGGCACGTCTTCACGTCGTCCTTCTAAATATTCAATGAGTGGTAACAGCTCGGGGTCACTGTGCTGCTATCGTGCAATGATGGCCGTGTTGACAACTCCCAAGAACGCCGCATCGATGTTTTTGTCATCAAGCGCGACAGTCTCCACAGGCGACCGTGAGAGTGTCGGCGTCGGTGTGCCTCTTCCCAGATTTATAGATGATGGTCATGTCGAACTCTTGCAGCTTTAGGCTCCCGCGCGCCAAACGGCCAGATTTATCTTTAAGGGCTGTGAGCTAGCACAAAGAGTGATGGTCGCTAACAATTTCGAAGGAGCAGCCGTACAAATATGGGCGAAATTTGATGACCGCCCACACCATGGCGAGACACTCCTTCTCGGTAGTTGAGTAGCTCTCCTCCGTGCGAGAGAGAGTTCTGCTGGCATAGGCTATTACTCTTTCAAAGCCGTCTTGTCACTGCACCCGAACGGCACCCTGACCTACATTGCTGGCGTTAGTGTGAATTGCTGTACGGCCTTCCTGGTTGAAGTGCACAAGGTCTGGAGGTGTTCGCAGGCATTGTCGTAGTTCATTGAACGCCATTTGCTCTTGTTCTCCCCAAAAGAAGGGGACGTCCTCACGTGTGAGTCGTGCCAATGGCGCCGCATTAGACAAAAAGTCCTCGATAAATCGCCGGTAATAGGCACACAACCCTAAGAAGCGTCTCACGGCCTTTTTGTCGCGTGGTGGAGGAAACTGCGCTACGGCGTCTATTTTGACCGGGTCAAGTCGAACACCCCCGTGACTGACGACGTGGCCTAGGAAGCTGAGTTCTTGAGAACAAAATGACATTTTTCTGGTTTTGAAGTAAGGCCCGCCGAACATATGGCTTGGAGGATAGTGAATAAACGGCTAAGATGTTCCTTTAACGCTGCTGAGAATACAATAACATCATCCAGATAGACCAAGCATGTTTGCCACTTCAGGCCTGATAGTACGGTGTCCATGAGACGCTGAAAATTGGCTGGCACCGAGCACAACCCAGAAGAAAGCACTTTAAATTCGTTAAGGCGATCGGGCGTCAGAAAGGCCATTTTTAGATGCGGAGCATCTAATACTCGAGGCTTGTAGTGCGACGCCGTCCGCAAGCTTCCTCCTCCTTCTTCCACCATCTGTGCATCCCTTCCTCCTCTACACACCGCGCGCGCTTCACTCCTCCACAATCTGTGCACCCTTCCTCCTTTACACACCGCGTGCGCTTCTCCTCTTCACGAACATTCGCTAGCTGTATAATGTAGCGCGCATGCGCCGTCACGCTTCGAGAACATCGGCAGCTGACGCGCGCGCATGCGCCGTCGCGCTTCGAGAACAACGGCAGCTGACGCGCGCGCATGCGCCGTTGCGCTTCTCCCCCTTCTCGAACATTCGACAGCTGACAGTGCATGCGCCGTCGCGCTGTATATATACTCAAGGTCGGCGCTCGCTCGCTCAGTTGCCGCTCGTCGGTTGGTTTGTACGGTGCGTCGACGTCCAAGGTCGCGGTGAAATGAATTCCAACGAATCCACAAACACAATGATCGACGTCCCTTCGACCAGCGCCACCCTTTCGCATACGTGTGTACGTGTTAACTCATTTAACACCCCCTCCTACAACCACGTTAACCAATTTAGCCATCGACCCAAGTAAGTCGCAATTTAACACCCCATTTCACAACCACGTTAACCAATTTAGCCATCGACCCAAGTAAGTCGCACTTTAACACCCCGTTAACCAATTATATGCTCCGCATCCTCCTCAGTGTTCCCCCGAGGGAAGCTGCGGGCAATTTTTTTTCACAATCCCTTTCATCGACTTCTATCTGCCAGTAGCCGCTTCGGAGGTTCATTGAAGAGAAATAGCGTTCGTGACGCAGCCGATTGAGTGAAGCATTTACGCGGGGCAGTGGATAGACGTCTTTCTTCGTGACTTGTTTTAACTTGTTATGTTCTATACAGAAGCACAAGCCGCCGGCTATTTTCGCAACCAAAACCACGGGGGACGCCCCAGGACTTTTCTAAGGTTGTATGACGTCATCCGCGAGAATCTTCTGTACTGGCTCCTCAAGCTCTTCGCACTCTTTCGGAGCCACATGGTAGGGGTTCTGCTGAATCAGTCGCGTGTTATCTACAGCAATGATGCGGTGCTTGGTCAATGGTGTTTGCTGGACTTTTGACGTATGGGAAAAGCAGTCTTCGAATTGGTGTATAATTTCAAGCAGGCGCTTCCCATCAGAGGGCGGTAGCGTGGAGCAGATGTCCACCGACAAAGTTGTCGAGGCGGGGACAGTCGCGTAATCTAGTTGCAAATCAAAACATTCTCAGGCTTGGTCTGCATCGTCGTAGTTGGCAATTGCGGTACCATTCTGGATTTGACGGCGCTCGTTGCTGAAGTTTGTGAGGAGTACTTCTGCCTGTCCACCAGTAAGCGCCAGGATGCCCCTCGCGATGGAAATGCCTTGCGTGAACAAAAAACGACTACGTGCTCCCCTATTACCTCTTTATACCAAGGCCACCCACTGGACACCGACACAAGGCAGCAGGATACCGGTGGGAGCGTCACATGGTCGGCTATTCGAAAACGGCCGCGTGGTTCTTCACTGCTGTCGTCGACATACGGATGTGCGCAAAACGTCACCATACGTTGAGGGATGTTGATAACAGCGCCATGATCTCGAAGAAAATCCATGCGCAAAATTAGCTCTTTACAGCAGTCTGGCAACAGGACGAAAGTGTTCACGAAGCTAGAATTCCCGATACGAAGTCGAGTGGTCGAGTCTTCCACATAGTTGTGTATATTGTCCTATATTTTTCAGTGCCTTTCCTTGATTCTCATCTAGTCTTTCATTTTTTTATATTTTGCGCTGTTTTATTTTTGTATGTGCGCTTTCGCTCTTTGGTTTTAATTTATTTCTAACGACTGTATTACATTGTTTATTTTTTTATTTTTGCGTGCGCCTTCACAAAGGCTTGATGGTTGTTTCTGGGCACGTTAAATAAATAAGTTATAATTATTAGAAGCTATATTATTGATGGTATTGTTGGTAGTATTCTTCCCAATATTTAATTTATATATACAGAAGACACGAAGACACACAAGAAGTAGGTACAGAAATACGCTCTGTCAACTAGCGAGGCAACACACCGGCTTCCTTATTTGGCAAAGTAGGAAACCGTAAGAAACCGAGGAACGTTAGGAGGAAAAAAAATGCAGACAAAGCATCTAAAAACACAGCAACACTGCTCTGGAATTTTGAAGAAACCACACATTGCCCTAAGCACTTTAAAAGTGACACCACTTGGCAATCTCCTTTGCTCTCTGGCTTCATATTTTATTCGCGTCACCTGCCTGCGAGTGTGTGTGAGATTCTAGCTGTCACGACGTGAATGCGAGAGAACTGCCGCTGCTGTATTCCACGAGCTAATTGCCACCTCACTAACAAGCTTCTGTCACGTATCGTGCCAGCGCTTGACGTGTTCCCATGGGTGTTGTTCGCAATGCCTGCCCACAGCACTTGCATAAGTGGCGCACAGTATGCTTCTCTCTCTAGGACCTAAGCTCAGGAAGCTACCTGCGGAAGTTGCCAAGAATGACTCTTGCTTTTTAAAACTAGTTTTCTTTCCTTTGCCTATTTTGTGAGCAAACGGGATATGAAGGAGCTGTACGAAAACACCTCTATTCGTTCGAATATTTGCACGCCTTTAAATAATTATTTGTAGGTTTCTGAGGAATAGAGAGAAACAGGAGGAAACGTAGATTTAAATCAACTTTGTAGGATTTCTGTAGTTTTGCATGGTCAAGGTATTTGCCAACTTAACATCGGGGCAAGGCTTCAAGTCAAAGTGCTAGTGATAAGGTGATGTTATTTTAAACAAACCTTGCTTTAAGAGCTGCCATCGCCTTACCTGACAGATTGACACCATTCTCTCGCAAACGCACCTTATGATGGCTACGCATAAAAAATCACTCATTGTTATTATTTTTTATTATTATTATTATTATACTATTACTGTTGATACTACTATTTGTTGTGTAGTAACAAACACGGCAACAAGGTTTGACTGAGGGCACTGGCCAGGCTCACTCCTATCACCCAGAAGGGCACAACGCCTGCCTATTTTTCCCCGAAAAGGTAATGACAAACTGGATTAATTGATTGATTGACATACTGTTATTTTAATGAATAGATGGGGAATAGATAAGAGAGGAGGAAGAGTAATTAAGACACGAAAGGGAATACAAAGTGAGAGACATGTTTTTTGCATCTAACTAGCGTACGTAAAAACATCCCCTCACGTTTAAAATAGTCAAATTCTGCAACAACAAACATGAAGCCCGCTTCGCCCAATTGGCTCCTAGTCTGAAAGGAGTGCTGAGCTGGTCAGAAGTCTCTGTTTTTCTTGAGTATTTTCTTTCATTCCTCTAATCTTTTTTCTTGTTCTTCTTTTGTTTTGCATTTCTTCTGCTTCTTTCTTACTTTATATTTGTGTATTTCTATTTCCTGGCCATTTTGAATTTTTTTCTACCTTACTATTTCTATGTGCTTAAATCGCACACAAATACAACATCGACAAAAGTGTTGTTGCGATGACTGCAATGCAGGCGTTGCATGTGCGCAATTCATATTTGAACAAAAAAAACTACAAACAGAAATCTTAGGTTTTATATTACCAGAGACGAAGCGCCTCAACGACACAGGAGATTATAAACTCGGGGCTGCCAGTGTTTCAGCGACATGGCAGATAGTTCGTAAAGCCGCCTAATTTTTGAGAGACACGACTGCGAATGCTTTACCTCCCCAGCACAGAGGCGTTGTCATCGGCTAATGGCTGTCAGTGCTATATACCATGAAATCCAGTCGTCGCAGTGTAGTCTGATAAAAACAACTGACATCGTTACAAAGCACTATCACAAGAATGCAACTTTATTACTCTCATTACACCACATAAGGAATAACAGACAAAAACACACTTAGTGTGTCGATACAAAGTACACAAGTCGCGTAGCTAAGATTACGTCAAATACTGCGTAGAGACATATGCAAAATGCTGCAGCAGTGAACAATACATATGGAGGAACAAAAATAAAAAAAATATATTTTTGTAGATACTGACATATATATGATAGAACGAAATTATACTAGAAACGAAATAATGTTCTCCTCATGTTGTAATCACTCAGGGTAGTGAATTGCTACGTTCAAGGTTCGTGTAATATGGTTACCCGTGAGAAGAAGAGAAACAGCGATGATTTTTAAACGTACACAAAAAAACAGATGGCAACATGCACTCACTTACGACTAGCCTCTATTTTGTTATTTGAGCACATTTAATTAAACCGTGTCAGTCGAAACGCCTATGAATAACGTCACTATGCTTTTATCGAAATGGCAGCAACATCCTCGCATCAACATTCTGTATCACAAACATGCCCGAATCTCCTCAATAATAAAAAAAGCCCGTTTCTATTTGAGACTGGTATCTTTAAGGCACGCTAATTCAGCTACTTCCGTTTACTCTCTTGTTTGTTTCTTTATGTGTCTGGCAATCACTTTTGTCGCGTGGAACCTTAGTGCGCAGCCACAATCTTAGCACTTTATTCCAAGGTGGCTACTGATAGCCTTTTGTGGGTTATATACTTGTTCCTTCAACCCTACACTTAAGCATTTACTTGTTTGAACAAGGCACCTTTCTCCGAGGGATAACGAGACGAAATGCACAACCTTTACCGCAAAATCACCAACGTTGGGGTCATATTTTTTCGGCAAGTACCACAGATAAAGGCTGATAGCACCAGATCATAAGCGGCTGATCACCGGCAGGCGATAAGTTCTTCAAGGGAGCACCAGTTATAAAAAAATGTACATACGAACAATGATATGACCAAAGAAGCTTTATTGGCCCGCGATTCCACACTCTCGCTGACAATGGGTTTTTGCCCCAACAATGACACTACTGTGAATTGTAGCTAATTGAAGCTTCGCACAACTTAGTGGTGTGTAAGCGGCACTTTAATTTAGACACATGGGCGTTTCCGCGTTATATTTCGGCTATTGAATTCAGCCTCCAATAGACGAAAATCCAAGTTTATGGCCCTGTATACCAGGGGTCAGCCATTTTTTTCTGGCGGGTCGCATGCTGCCCACGGGGCTGTATATGCGGCCTTCAACAAGACGTCGGCCTCCTCGCTGCTTCCCTCATCACTTCTTAACTGAAATACGACATGGCTGTTTTGACCTAAGTAGGCATTTTAACTTGTCATCTACGTTTGTTGGCAACTTTGTAACATGCGTGCTGATAATAAACACCTTTGCTTATTCAATTTTGCAATTTACTGTTATCTAATCACAGAATTTTGCTTTTTTTGGCAAGTACACCTACGCCCTTAGCCCCGGCCCTCGATTTTCTAACCAGGCAATAGCTGTGTCGGCTACATGCAGCTTGGCTCTCCATTTGATTATGCTGCCGACCCTTGCTCTACAGCTAGGCAGGGCTATCAAAAACAAAATATATTCAAGATGACATTCGCAAACAAGACTTAAAACTGGAATGCATTGTATTGGAAACACGTTATGAGCATGGTACAATCTCGTGCTTTCAAACACGTACACTTCATCAAGCAGTGGAATAACACATGCAAAGCATTTGCAGTAGTGCCATTTCAAAAAATATCGCTCCACACGGCATCTTAAACAAGACAATGTGCCTTCGTAATATTGTTGATGGCCCTATGCACTTCATTCTGTTTATTTGGTCTTTTTCAAGTGGTCGCTTGGCGTTACAAAGGTCAAGTTGTACTGACTAGATCTGGTTTTTGCCTTATTGCTTTCTTAGAACATCTTGGAGAAATTTTTTCCAATTGACAACTCACACAGAAACACCACAGCCGCAATGCCTAGGAGTAAGCAAAAAAGTACGAAGAAGCGCTTCGATTCAGAAAACTGGTTTAGAGGAACGTCACTATTTGGTTCAGCACTTGAATCACGTTGACATAGGTGACAAAGAGGAAGTCCTGGCCAGTGAAAGAGTGAACCTTCGACGATTCTGCGAATATGGTCGCGGTACTGTTTCAACAAAGGAAAACTATTTCGAACGGCTGTTGTTAGCCATACCGCAACAATTTCCTCCTTTGACTCTTCGAAGGCGCGCAAAAGCCAAGCCTTACTTAAGCAAGGAACTAACTGTCGTGTGATGCATACGTGATCTCTCTCGCTCGCACATTCCCTGCAAAGCTCGGGGTTATTCGCCCACTTGTAATGGTTTCTGAGATACGCATTTCAAAGCTTCGAGTAGATACCAACGGTTTCCTTACCGTCTAATCCCAAGATGGTACTAACCATTGTTCCCTTTACGACACATATATTTAGTTTCTGATTGTCTAAGGCTTCTTCAAGTTCACTGATCGTGTTAGTGATATCCGGTCTCTGTTTCAAGCCAAGCCTGAAGACCAGCTTACTTCTGAAGTAACTCGAAAGAGGAAGGATAGCCACAAGCCACACACCGTACAAGAAATATCGTACTGTGGCATTGAAATGTAGGCGCTTGAGTGGCGAGGAAACGGAGAGGAATGCTGCAAGAAGAAACATAAATGAGTCGGTATCTTCGTTTGGTACTTGAGGTCTTGAACGAAGTTTCAGCGACTGAGAAAAGGCCAATGTCAGTAAGACGCAAAACACTGCAAATGCGAGTAGACATAAACCAAGTGTAGACTCGAGAAGAATATCAAAGAAGGACACAGGAACCAGCTGGACGCCTTTAACGTAAGGTCTTTCTTGGGCCTGAGTGTATGCAGCTGGAACGGATAGCAGCTGAAACATCCACGTGCTTAGAGGTAGTACAGCACCTGCTATATCAATATCGCTGCGTTTGAGATCGTTTAACAGTGCTCGTGGTTCAATGTAGTGTTCTCCACTTGAGTGTGTCGTTGTACATCTTTAGTGTTTTCACAATAAATCGCGATCGAAAGCTGTATCCCCTATCTTTGAAAGTTATCCCAACGCGTCTGACACTGTGCCACAGGTTACTGTGTCTGAAGTGCTTCTTTGTTTTTGTTTCTGTACTGAAAAGGAAGCCCCTCGAATATATCAGTAGAGACATGTTGTGGGGAGTTTCTTGTTCTGCTTTGTGACCACAAGTGAAATTTCGCAAGAGCGTTCTGCAAACAAAATGATATAAAATGTCTTTTGACTCAGCGCTGTCTTCAGTCAGCATCCAATCGACAAAGTATGTAGATGCTTCAAATCTAAAAACATTGGAAATACACTTGCACTGCTGAAAACCTAACCTCCTGATGAGTACATTGGTCTTGACGCTATTTCTAATGTTTCTGTTCAAAGACTGAATAAAGCCGGCAGTAGGCAGTTTCTATGTACTTATCAGCCAAGGCAGGTGGTGAAGTAAGAAGGCGTCATCTTCGTGCCAGTGTTCCCTGCAGGTAGCAAGTACTGTGTGGTCCTTTTTCGAAATGTAGTCATAACGACCTTTGTGAACCAGCTGGTACGGCTGCAAGAAATGTGAGATATCCATACCTGCGTAAGCGCATTCTCTACTAATCATAACAATAATCAATATGGTTGGGACTGAATGCACAGTCATTCGAGTCGTCCAGTGATGCCTTCATGGGAGCAGACAAACAATATCAGAAATATGCCTGAGCAGTGAGAACTCTTCCCCCAGAATGGCTCACTTGCCTCGGCATGTGACGGTGAACTCAGCCATTGGCACTGAATGTCACCGAATGATGTTCTTTAGAGGAACTATAGAACATAAATTATTCAATTTTGTCCCACTAGAAAAATGGTGTGCACATGCATATATTCTCGTTCAAAATGCCTGCGAAACCCAACCAGTCCGAAGCCTTAATATACTCTCACTTGGGCTTCAGTGTGTTTCCAACAATTTTAACTTTATATGCCTCCGTAGCTTAGCAAGACTTGTTGATTAGGCAGCAACCGGTAGCTGTCGCAGGAAAGAACACGAACGGCATTGACCATCACATTGCAACCATCTTACATACCAAAGATGACATAATGATACGAAATACACGACCTCTTCACAAGGCTATTATTGATTGCCAGACCTGAAATGGGCGCAACGTGGCTACTCTCCAAAACTTTCCCAGATTGCAATATTGAATGCACATTATGTTTCAATTTCAACGACTCTTCCATGCGGATAAATATAGAGTGAAAGTGCTCTGTTTAGCGTACAACCAATAGACCGATGATATTTTTGCAAAATAAACTGCTGCAGAAGCGCCGGACAACCAGCTCTGCGAACATGCAACATTCACGGTGCATATGTCTTACGACTCGAGAAAAGAGCTGAAATAAGTTACCCTCATTTTAGCGATCGCGTCCTACCATTCCTTAGTTGTCATTGTCGCCTTTTTGTCCTCTCTAATATGCTCATGGTTTGGCGCCGCAAAGAAAACATCAATTTCCCCAACATCTACTGCGCTCTCGACTGCATCTAACGCGGCTCATATGCAACAGAACAACATTCCTCTGAAGGAAAAGAAAAATTGACTATACAATCAGGAATAGAACAAAAAATAGAAAAAGCGCAAATCGGGACTGCTTTGTAACACCCAGAGTTCAACATCGGCTTCACGAAATTGGACAGCGTGCGGTATTCCTTCAGCCATGACTAAAGATTTTGATGTTCAGTTCTACCACGGCCAACGTATTTACCAAGCACCGAAAAACTCACAAGACATATTCGAGGCCATAAATAAATAAAACGCCCATGTAACCTGTCCGCAGCTGTCAAAGCACTAGGAGCATTTATTTAAACGTATGGTGTTACCCTCCCACCTGTCTGTTCCCTCGCTCAGCAAGAATACTTTATGCTATACTATGCGTCACACCTTGAAGTTCATACATGTTTCGTCTTGTTTTATAAACAAGACAGTAAAGTATAGCATTTGGATATTTCGAATACCATGGTCAAACAGAATGTTATACGTTAATTTCAGTGTTATTAGTAAATATGGGATAGCACAGGGTTCCTAACAGCTCCTAACACATGACCACGTCAACGTGCACCTGCAAACTAGTATGACCCTGCGTTATTTTATACTGCTCTAAACAAAAAGTCGCTGCTGTTACTCGAACTTCAACACTCGAGTTCAAGAACAGAACCTAAACTTCGTAGTGAGCAAATGCCATTGGGGTCGCTGCCTTTTTTCTTCTCTTTAGGTCAATACGCACAGCATAAGAAACGGAATAAAATTTGTTATGAAATACCAGACGGAGTCACACAGCCGTTTTGTTGCTAAAATTCAGCTTCTTTTATCGCTAAAAAAATTGCGATCCCGACCTTCGCAGGCCAATGCCCAAGCTGTTTACCTACCTCAGCGGATGTACAAAAAAATAATAGCATTGGTACAGAGGCCCAAAATATGCAGTAAGGAGCGTACACATGGTGCTTTTGGGGCACTTCAACGTTAACTTTCTTAAAGTAAGAAAGTCATTGACGTATTGACACCTTTGTTTTTCACTTCCTATTTAAAATAGTCACTAATACTGCCTCAATAATAAATCTGTAGGTGCCTTAGCATCGGGCTTTTTATCGATTATTCACCCTCCATAAATGTCGAACTTGGTGTACGCATGACGCATCACCATCAACGTGTTGCACACAATGATGCTAATGATCTGTAAACACCTGCGTCGTTTGGTTACCGGGTCGTTCCAATTTGTGCTCCTTGCGACATGCAACGCATGCGTCGTGGAGATAATTGCAGGAATCACATGTCGCTGTGAGCCGCTAACTCCACGCCCATACTTTTTGTTCATGTCTGTAAACCAAGCTGAGCTTCTTGGTATGCTCTTATAACGGTGTAAATGTATGCCGAAACACTGGGTCGTACAAACAAAATATACGAAGTTGACTGAGGAAAGCAGCCATCTAACATTCCGTTTCTCAGTGCTTATAAGTACCCACCAGCTGATGCGGCTTCATTTGGTCAGGCTTTCCGAAACTCTGGTCCGATACCGTTGTGTAGTGCACACCGAAGGTGGTCACAGGACAATATTTGCACAATTTAGACAGGATCGGACCAGCGACATTTAACCTCGAAGCTCGCAGGCTCGTTCCCTGCACATGGCAAGCTATTTTTTCGTTCACTTGTATTTCTTCACAATTGTAATACATTTACTAGTAATGAAATCTGCTATACTTTTTTGCAGTATTGTATGTTAGTTTTCATTACTATCGCGGAACACACTATCGCGGAACATGCTGTGACAGCTAGGGGCACGTAAGCGTTCACGCCAAGATAATCACGTGGTCTACATTGTTCCACAACTATAATCCACCTCCGACCACGCCACTTTGAGCGGCAGTCTACACGAGAGCGTGTTGCCAACTGCTTTGAACCACTAGTCACTGGCAGCAAAGCACGACAATGTCACGCATTTTGTGACAGTATCGCTTCGACCTTGTTACAGCCAAGTTTTCGCCTGGACAAAACCATGTTCTGCACTGTTACAGCCAAGTTCCACCAAACCAATGCCAAACTAAACTTTGTCGCAGCCTGTATTTGAGCCTCGTTATAGCCATTTTCAACCCATATAAACCATGTTATAGCATTAAATAACCATTTCACTGAATGTGTGTATAAATTTACATGGCAACGTCGATGAAACGTCACACCCTGCATTTCTCTTCAAGTGGCTTAAAGTTAAGTGTGTACATTCATTCAGGCGCCATGAGTGCACCACTCGCGATCATTCACCTTTATTATGCTGCGTATTCTTGCAGAGGATCACTTTGCTGGATACACTACCTTGTTTGACGATCGTTTGACTGAAAGCGTTCCAGGGCCAACGTGAAAAGTATTTTTTTCTGCTCGAAACAAGTACAACAAAAAAACTCTGCATCCATTTTGCGCATAATAGTGGATTTTTGTTATGCAAGTACCGAAGCTTACTGATGGGAAAATATTTCGAAAACTATTTACACGCTCATCCTTTACTAAAACTCACACAAAACAACGCTTTTCTTCATTCTTCTACTTAGAATGTAATTTTGAGTGCCATGGATTACTGCAACGCAATTTGATGAGTTTCCGACATTGTATCACAATTCGGGACAGAAATGGATAATCATGACATCAATAAGCTTCGAGTCTCTCAGGTTTTTAATTAAAACTCGTTTATTCATCCAACAATAAGCTTTGCCGTTTATGAGCATTGCGTGGCTTCGTGCAAGCTTAGCACGTATGCTCATGTTAAATGGCGAAGTAAGGGTGTGTCAATACCCCTGAAGACATTGTGAGCCCACCCTACACAATACATATGTGCCGCAAAACTTTATAGTGATAACAATTAAAGAAACCCAGAAATTTCATTGCACATCTTGATATCAGGAATGCATCGTTGATAACGAAGGTACAAGTCATAATAAATTAGTTACAGCATTTCCAACACAATGCTACGTTTATTAAAACTTGGTAATTTATTGGCAATATTTAGTAAAAATAGCCTCAATAATGTAAAAAAAAACAAGCCGCTAAAACGCGGAAAATATTCATCACTTTTCAGTATCTTTCATTTTTTTTCAGCGCTTTGGCCAGAAAACCAAAGCTGTGAACAGAATAATACCAGCAGCTATATCAGCATATATTGTCGGGGCTCCTCTGCTTTTGCCTTTTCATAATTCACAAGGCTGCCGCTAGACTGCTACTACGTAAATACTTCCCTAATTACACGGTAGCAATTTTCTCCTGGGCCCTTATTCGAGCAATATTATCTGTCCCACTGTCACTTCCAATCATAACTGTATAGCGCATGCTTGACCTAGATTTAAGCTGAGTGAATACTAATTTGTAATCGGAATCACAGGTAGAATGAAGTTTTAACATGCAAACTTTCTTAATTCTTGGCAGTTTTTTTCCTAAGAACCATCCTCCGCCTCCCTCGGCTCTTCTTCATACCTCCCCTCTCTTACACTTCCCTTTAGTTGAAACACTGAAGCTGATTGTCCAGTCATCGTGGTATTGTTCACTACAGGCGACACTGAAGGCTGACCTCTTTCTCGAGATTCGATCCTCCCCAACCAGTTGAAAGTAATAGCAGCCTGGACTGTTCAAGTACCAACCCAATCGCATCACACCTTTAGAACAGCTTTTAATAATGCGTTCTGGTTATCTCACTCTCACCCGGTGCTCTCATCGCTCCTTAATTCTGTGCCTCCACAAATTCTGACCAGTGACAGTGAGTTTGCTACTTTGTTACGGACCTTCTCTCACGCCGAACGTGACGTATTGTTTCCAGCCGCTCGCACTTTCCTCTTGCTTGTCCATTCCGCCTTCCTGAAACGCTTGATTGCTGCCATGGAGAAAACACCCGCCCAACGTTTTTGCTTGAGAGGGCGAATGCGATACTGGTCGATAAGTTCTCTTACACAGCCCGGAATCTCCAGGAGTCTCTAATTAAACGATATTAATCAGCAGCGCCAGCTTTGTTCTGTGACTCGTTTTCTAAGGCGAGGCTCATCGATGCTCTTAGTTCGCTTGTAGTTTCGTGCATTTGTGGGCACCACGAACACTATTCCAGCTTTCATCATATAATGCGTGTTCGTAGCTTTATAGCGAACACCATAATTAGGTGTTCGACTTATTTTGCGTGGTCACAATGATGCTCTTCTTAAAGAAAGACTAGCTGCAAAATTTTTCTGCGGTGGTTTTCATATTGTTTTGTGAACGAATTAAAAGCTATTTGTAAATATAAGCTTAAATTCTTAATCCTTACATAAAACTTAGCAACGGAAAACAGCTTTCTCGGTATAATTTGCCACTGTCACCTCAACTGAAAAAGAAACTATAGTTATATGTTGCTCACTTAAATGTGGACCCTATACTAGGCTGTGGGATTTATGGTCTCTTCTTTTCTGAAGAATGTGTTTTATATGTTGATGACTATATTTGTAAATTCTGCGGGTAAAAACGCCACCACCATGGTATGAATATCACGCAGGCCGCAGGAGAAAGCTCCAAAAGTTTGGACCACCCGGGGCTTCTTTGTGCATCACTTGGACCTTTTAATCTAAATACACGGGCAGCAGCACTTTAGAGTACATAGAAAATGCGGCGGCCGCAGCAGTGGTTTCATATCATGACATTCGCAATAGTAATCAAACACTATAACCACCAGAACTCTGCAACGGGTCTTTGATTACAAATATGTTTGACTGAATATATTTTCTGAACATTATTGGCTACTCAGAAGCTTTGTAAACAGCCAGCCCGGATTCTTGTAAACTACAGCTATAGCTACACTCATTCGCGTCTTGCTGTTAGTGAAATTGACTCTACGTAGTTTCGTTTCAAGAGTTTGCTGACATTTCTGCTAACTTTATTCATTGCACAAGCATTTTTTCCTGGGTGTATATTTCATTTCAATGCTTTGCAAGCGTCCTGTTGTCGCTTTTTATTACAAGAACATTCAAACTGGCCGCTTCAGATGGAAGTGATGCATCTTATCCCCCCGATATTATTCACAGTAGAGTTCAATGATCTTACTCATGTCTTTATTTTTTGTGTCCGAATTGTAGCCCATGTGATCCAATATTCTGCTCTGCGTCGCCAGACCGACTGCATGGTGCGCTCTCAAATAACATAGTTTCTTTCCGTGGAACTTAAGAACTACGTGACTCTCTCTCCCCCGAAATTTGAAATTGCGTTTATTACCGAAAGGGAATGCGTAATGGGCACATGGAGCACGTGCGATCATTTTCCTATTTTCAGTGTCAACTTCAACCGCCATTTCTTATTCGCAGATGTTCTAAGCAGCTCACAGTAGTCGTCGAAACTTCTAATATGAGTGTTAAAAGAGCAGCCACGAATACCATAATACAAAAAAGTGGCTTGGTTAATTACTTAAAAACATCTATTTGCAATATAAGAGTGTCTCATGGTGTATAGTATAACAGCTCTAGGATCGACTGCACTGTAAAACTCGTATGCTTTGTGTCATTTTCTTTTCGTTTTATGGATGAATTTCAGAGAAGGAAAGTCGACCTTATCTCACATCTCAGAAATTATTAAAATGAACTTCTTCACTTTCAGGATCACATAAAAATAGAGTACACAGCGTGTTTACAACCCAACAAGCAGGTGTTCTTTGCATATGGCCAGACGATAATCCTTTTGTATCTTCCCAGTTTACTAGCATCAATGGGTTAGAACGGTACTTCAAAATAACTATAATGGCCTGTGATAATTGTTTTTTCTCATCACGCTATTTTTTAGACATCTGTGCCTTCACTGTGACGTGAGAATGTGGCACAAATATTGTGCTTGCAGATTAGACGCTTTGCAAATAACACAGAATCATGACTGTCTGGCGTTTCCTAGTCGCACTTGGGCTACTGAAAAGTACGGGAAAAATGATAGATTAAAACTACTTAACGCTTCATTTTCGACATGTACCTGAAAGTAAACTATGCAGTCAGAGCCCACAGATGATGTTCTTGTTGCATTAGCCATACAAGATTCAACATCCGCATTCTTGTTAACTAAATTTTCCCCGCACATCTGCATCAATCTGCGGCTTGATAACAAACATTCCACTACTATTGAAGCGCAATTTGTTAAAGACACCATAGCACCGTTCCAATAGCCCTTTCTGAAAACAAAGCGTCCCTGAGAACAATTTTTTGTAAAAACTTTCCCATCGGCTCACGTGAACGCAGAAATAAAACGACCCATACTGATATGAAGCACAAATTACAGGCACTGCCCAAGTTTTCCACTTCCTCTCGATGCCAGGCGCACCATTTGGGGCTTAACGAGGCAATCAAAAAGCACCGCCATATAGCGCTGGAAAACGGTGCGCCCTCGTTTAAACTTATTCTGTTTCGCTTTCACTGCTACCACTCTTTTTTCTTTTTATCGCATATATTGCGCATTTTGCTGAGGTGCGCTCTTTCAAATTCTGCTTATCTGTTCACGCTTCGTTATATGACGCGTCAGTGGCCACTGTGATGGGCTCTCATTAGTGTGAAAAGTACGTTGAAGAAAAATTGTGGCTGAGATGACATTTATATTTAAGTGAACACGCTTTCTTTGTTTTCTCCAAAGTTCTTTTAACCTTTTTTGGTAGATAATTCTCGAATAACTGCCACGCAGTAAGTGTGGAGAATAGCCTGACTGCCCCCTATAAGCGTCATCACAGCAGTCGTAGTTGCTCTGCACTACGTGCGTTCTTCGCGGAATTTCCAGACGTTGTCCTGAAGCGTCGTCCAACGAGTTATTTGAAACGCTTTCTTTGTTCAGAGTCCTATTTTCTGTCACTCCCGGTAGGTTTTGAGATTACAATATAAGTAGTTTTAATGGCGCTTGTGTTGTGTTGTCGTCGTGAAAATAAATGAATGGAATAAAATGAATAGCAACGTGAATTATGCGATAGCATCTTTTCGATACAGCTTGTCATTTTGATTTAAAAATATTCATCCTCGCCTCATTGGTGACTAAGGTAGCCAGTGATATAGCGCACTCAGTATTCATGACATTTAGGCATTTTTATTCACATATACAGGAGTTCCATACTGAGAACAGTATACATGGAACAAGCAGGAAGTGCTCTTGAAACAGCACGGTAGCTTTGATGAATAGAAAAAAAAGCATTACTCTTGCTTCTATTAAATGTGCAGGAGGATATACATAGCGAGAATGCAAGTATGCTGCCAAAGCTGACGTACGCCCCTAAGATGAATTTTTCTCTCGCGTCAACTTAGATATATTTATACTTTTTCGTATATTGCCACCTATTAATATTACACTCGACATAGAATAAATAGCTTTCATGTATATTTAGGTGATTCAGAGGTAGGGCTGCGTTACCAAAAATTTAAATTTTTAGGGTGACAAATTATACAAAAAATGGGTGTATATTGTAACACTACTGTTGTGGCAGGTGCGAAGTTAATTTTTTTTGTTTCCTATTGTAATAAGCCTAATGAAGATTACTGACTTTCAAAATAAAAGCTGGTTCGATGTCATAATACTTGTAGCCGAAACACTCTACAATATTTCAAAATGTTCATATTGCTCTCATCGAGATTTTATTTCTCCTACTCCTGGAAAGCATCCTGAGCACGTAGCACGTTTGGTTCCTCTGACAGAGGTTTGTACCACTCAACAGCTGTCTTTGTACCGGGCTAGTGCTTTTTAAAACACTTTTTCTTTATCTTCTACATTACGCAGACGCCACGCAAGAGGTTTTCCGCTGATATTACGCGTTTTAAATTTATAATTTGGCGTTTGCAATCTTCACTGCAACTTTCAGTCGCCCAGCCCTTGCTGCTTCACGTGACGCCCTATTATTTTACTTCATCAACCGGTTTTAACATTCTAGCAAATTTCTCGAAAAGTTTAGGTTTTGAGAAAAGCTATAATATTGCTGATGCAAATGTTTAGACGTCTTTTACAATAGGCGCCTGCCCAGATATTTTTGTGTATGCCCGTCTTCCCCTTATATAATCCAAAGTTGACCATTTTTGTAACATTACATTTTTTTGTTATTTTCTGCAAGGGTGGCATGCTTCACAGATCTTCAAAACACATTTTTCGTATTGATTCGCATCTGTTTTTATACTTTCGCAAAATGAATAACAGTTTCGGACATTCAACATTTTCCCTGAACAGTTCTTCAAAGGATCGACTTGCACAATGGCAGTGACAGTTTTTTCTGAAGGCAGATGGGAACGTGGTGGTGCATTGCTTCCGCTTGAGCTATCTACTTTTTTGGGTCATATAAGCCAGGCTTCTTAGTCCAGTAGCACCGTCAGGAGTTCCTGCTCTATTGTGAAGTCTTTCGGTTTTTCTGGTATTCTGATCTTCGCTCCTCATTCTTGGCCATTATAATTTGCATCACTCACGGTACATGGCCGTCTAGGCGTGGCGTGTCTTGTAGACAGCTTTCTACTCACTCAAAGAAGTCGAGCAAAGCGAATACAAAGTAGTCCATGCCTCCCTTTATGCTTCCCTAGCCATCAGACACTGCAATATAAGTGACAAGCCGCTGATGGCGCAGACAAGTAAGCAATAACCGCCCTGACTGCCAGTAGCGAGTGATAGACGTAGAGAGCCGCGCCTTACTTGCATTAGCACTCGGAAGAGACACTACGACTATCATAAAACAACTCACAAAGTGAAGGCCATTGAGTTTGCTTCATGCATCCCGATATAAGGAGGCTGCAGTGTCTCCTCTGGTGGCCGACAAGTTTTATGGTCCTTTCCGTTTTCAATATTCTTCTCCACGACCAATCTTGTTCTGCAGGATTTGTGTGGTTGCGGGTCGGTGGGGCAAAGCAACGTAAATTCGCTCTTTAAAAAAAAATCTCCCAAGCACAGTGTTTGCGACTGGTGGTTTCGCCAAATGGAACGCGGTCGCACTACGAGTCTGTCAAGCTCACTAAGATGACGCCTCTCATGCCCACTGTCCATGACAATATTGCCGTGTACCATCGTTCAGCTGCTTCTCCTGTGCTGCCGACAATGATGTTGACCTCTTCTACAGCGCCAAGCTTCGACATGGCATTCATTAAAAAGAAACAAGAAATTTTACTTTCTCTCTATATCTATATTCATCAACAGCCGACATAGTTTTCTTAGTTTTGCGTCGTTGTTGTTATGTATGCAATAATGAACCAGGAGATATGATTTGCGTCTCAGGCACCAATTACGTGTCGATCCGAGTACCGCCTGGAGCCCACCATCTGGATGCACCCCTTATTTTCCTATACTCTACTTGCGTCCTTGTTAGAGGGCGGGTCTCCATCCATCTCCTCAGCCCATAAACATAGTCTGCCACGGGCTCATGCATGCGTTAAAATCTGCCTCCCCCTACAAAAGAAAAAAAAAACAAAAAAACGGTGCACCATGTCTCTGGGACGCGCTCGCCAGATGAGTGGCAATGTAGCGCCTTTACAACCAGGGACTGTGACCGCCCGTGCTGTTTTCTTACGTGCCACTGGCTCGTTCGGTGAAGCAGGAACGATAGCCTGCATGCTTAAGGAGGCTGTTCAAGTATTGCGCCTCCACGCGACGAGTTGTCACGTAATCTCCACAGCACTCCCTTCACGTCAGTATCTTTTACGTCAGTCTTGCCATTAGCACATATATTAGCATGTAGTCTATTTTCCTGTCTTCATCTTTACCTTGCGGTCGGCTCACTCGTTACTTAATACATGCACTTCCATTCATCTAACGTGTCCATCCCTCTTTTTTGGCTTTACTCAAAATGATTTTGCAGAACAAGTTATCGAGCACGTCACTGAACGCGCGTTCAACAAAAAATAACTCTTAAGATAGCTTATAAGATATCAGTAATAAAAATCACCGTTACTTATTATGAATGCTGCTTGTAGTGGAGCTTGTTCGTCAGAGAGAATCTGCGTGCTCTGAGTTGGGAACAGAAACCCCGTGAACAACAATATCGAGAAATAGTTACTCGATAGATGGGTGAGCGAAAAAAAGGTGATCGATATTTGTGAAGCTATTTCAACTTGGCAGAATTTGTATTTGTCCCATTGGCCCTTCGTACAATTCTTTTACTTCATTGCATATTTGCTTGTATGATCTGCAGTGCGAGTCTTGTTCACGTCAGTTGAAAATATGCGTAAATATTGAGAAAAATTTGCACAAGTATCAACTGAAATGAAGGCTAATAAACAACTTCTTATTCCTAATCATTCAAATAAATCTAAGCGCCATAGTGTACTGCACTGCGCCATGAGAGCGTAAAGTTACAACTGTATACTATAAAATGAAACCATTAACTTTGCGTCATATAACTGAAAGTCGTATAGCCTAATTGGCGATGCAACAAGTGTACACAAGAACAAATCAGTGTTAATGAAGACGAAAGAAACTGTCACCATACATATAAATCATCGGCAAAAGTACATTATGCATGATGTAACGCACTCGTCAGTGGATTCAGATTTTGTGCCTGGTTCGTTTTGTAATTAGAGCTACAATATTTATTGACTTTCATCAAGCGAAAAAAGATGAAATGCATCAACCCTACTTTTATTGCCGGAATTTTTGTCCCTGATTGCAATCAAACATGGTCGTACTTCCCAGCCTTACTGGACCTTCTTGTTGGCTGCTTGTAAATTAAAGTTAGAAGGTGAGATTAAAAGCCGCCCAACCGTTAATGTGTTCATATAGTGTGTATAAATAAAAAAACTATCTTCACTAATAGGCAGCCAAGTATCTTTAGAGCAACCAAACACTTATTGCACAGGCCGGAAAAGGAAAGTGCGCTTTCTAATAATGAGGGAACAGAGCTGATACCCTACAGAAGCGGTTAAGTAGCAAAACCTAAGCCCTATAAGAGGTTCGGACAGGAAGGTCGCTGATGGCATCCCACCGCTGCCACCAGTTGTAAGATGTTGCAAGGAAGGAAGTAGGTCGCTGGAGGATACGAAAACAGAACAAGGTTTATGTCACTATTTACACATATTTACAGAAAAGAAGGGATAGTGGTTTCACAAACCACGAGCGTGGTGGTTGAACGTTACATAGTTCAGAGCAACGTCCAGCACTCTGCGGCGTCGTTTTAAGCCCTGTCGGGCTCCTCCTCTCCGAGTGGAGCACCAATCACACACACACAACAGGTGAGGGGGACAAGCATGCACGGTCCACATGAACACTGCACTGTGGTGGCGCCAGCAGGGCTCTTCCTCGTCGTGTGTGTGCCGCCGAGAGTTCCCACGATCCTGGCAGCATACTTCAAAGGGTCCACCGATTTGTTCGCTTCATTAGCGGGGTGATTTGCGGTGGCCTCCGCGGTCTCTTCCAGGAAGTTGCTGTCTTTGTTGGCCTCTCTCGAACGGCTAACGGCGTCTTGGCGACACGACGTCTCGTCCTCCGGCTAGCACGTACAATGCCTGACGAGCATAGGCAGTCGGCCGGTCGGCTTGGTGATTAGGCACGTTGCTGCTTGAAGGGACGACAAAAGGGTCCGCATTTGAAGGACGGGAACTCGCCTTTGCTTGCTGCTTGGTCTGGATAATGGCTCAAATCTTCGGCATCATCGGTCAGACTGGGTGCCGAAGGGATTTAGAACCTCTCTAGTGGATCGGCTTACGCACAAAGCCGTCTGCCCAGACGAATTTCCAGGCCAAACTTAACAGCTCCTCCGCCGCCGGAAAATCTCGGCTGGCCAGTGCTCCCAACCGCTGGGCACGAAGAGAATGGTTGGTGACGAGGACGATGGCCTGGCTTTCTCCCTCCAGCTACGAACTCGAAACCAACTCCCAAACCAGCTCACAATGGTCGACAACAGCAAGGCCAACCACACAACACAATGCCATGCCGAAGTCAAGCACATTGGACCCGCTTAAAACCCTCCAGGCCTCTCAACACAAAAAGGAAAACCTGTACGCTAAAATTTCGAGAGAGAATTTCGTGCCGCCAAAGTTACAACAATCATGAATGTGGAGATGCTTACTAAAGATGGAACAAATTGCCGTGTGGGAAAAGCACACAAAGGAAAATAAAATTTGGCCCCATATAACGAGAATCACACTCTTTCACAACTAGCTTTCTCCAACCATCTGCACTACTGAGTTGTAACTAACATCTGCTAATCTATCATAAACTTAATGAAACATCACTATCTACAATGTTTTTCGCACTAATGCAGCCTGAACCCAACTCAAGGTAACTGTGAGCATTCTCTAATCTCAACGTTCGATATAACATAACGCTCAGCTAAATAATTCACCTAATCCCTGAGCACCTACTAATATAACAAAGGGAAATGCAACTCGTGTACTAACACGCTCATTTGTTGAATGTAGTTTCATGTCAGCCCATGTTTTTAAAGGACGCACAAGACTGCTGTGCGCCCTAGCACGACATCATACTCTCATCCAAGAGCGTTAGCACACCAATCGCACACCTAATCGTAGGCTATTTCCCAGTAACTAACTAAAACACTTACAATACTTCTTAAAAAATCTAGAAAAACCTGCTGCTACACGAACTAGCTGGGGAGATGACAAAGGAATACTACTTTAAATCCAAAAATAAGCAAACAAACATGCTTCTAAGAAAGTTCCTTTGTCACTCTCTCCAGCTTACAGCTGTCCCTCATCTCAATCGCACACGCGGTGGTCGCGGTCTTGCCAGATTGCGAGGACGCCCGAGGCAACGTTGCGTAAGTGCTACAAGCTGAACTGCAGCGCTACGCCTAATTTGCGATTTCGGCCGACTTCTGTCAATCTGGCGGAGGGAACCCGAGCAATGCAAGGGAAAGAGTGACGGTGTCCTCTTTGGTCTAGCCGAGCGGTGTTTAGCTATTGGGGCCTTTTTTCTAGGACCACGTCGACACTATTTTCCATGAAAAGCTCTAAATATCCACCGCGCATACCGTCGCGTGGACTTGCGCCATGGCCTACCATTTCGCTGTCTGTGCCTTACTGCCCGCCACAAAGGCCTCTTCGCTGAACTGGCCAGTAGCCTACCCTTTTCTCGTTTGCCCGGTGATGGCCATCTTTAACATTCCTTGGTCGCTTCGCTTTCTTATGGCAACGTTTGCGAACGACTTTTCCTGCACGGTAAGGAAACTGGCCTCGGGTCGCGTCATCGATGGTTTTGGCGCTCAAGGGTGCTTCTGCACTACCTAAACTACTACTTTGGCACTTCGATTTCCTAGCACTGTTGCCACGTCGGGGCGATTCACTTGTCTTAACCTTGTGCTCACGCACCCAACTGACCTGGCACCTCCCATTTGATTTCATTTGCGAAGGACCCGCTGTTCATTTACCTGTTGTCCGGTAGTTCAGACGCATAAAAATGAACTTTGACACCGACGCAAAATGCCCAGTTCTGCTTGCTGCGCTAATAGGCTTCGAACCTTTCTCAACATGCGTAGAGCTGCTTGTCTCACTCGCGGCTTTGCGACGTCTCTTTCGTCTGCGCCGCTTTTTGCGGCTCGTTGCCATGCCTTCCGCTTTCATCGCAAGCTCGTCGAATTTCGCACATTTTTCGTCCGCTGTCAAACCCGCGCCGTCTAAATGATTTTCGAGAAAATCACCTATTCCACACTCTATATCGGCGGACAGCTAGACGCTCTCAGAAACAGTGCAGCTGCTTTCCCGCAAAAAATCTCGCTCGTCTTGCTGGGAGCTGCCTACAACCACACTGTTCTCATCCTCTACCTTCGCTGCTTCTCCTGAGCTTTATTCGGTGTCGTTGCGTACTTCCACACTGTTTGCAAGTTCCACCGTTGCGACAAACACAGTTGAGCTCTGATTGTCTACCGCTATCCTAGCTGTTTCGCTAGCATTTACCTGGCACAGCACCTCGTCGCACTCGCTCTGGCCGTTGTCGGCCTCTCTACTAAACGCAGCATCATTCGCAGCGCTCAAACTCGATTCGCCTTCGAAACTGCTGCTATTTTCACACGTGCTAGCCTTCTCTTTGGCTCTAAACTGCACCTCACTCATTTGATTATCGCACTTCTCGTGCGGCACAGTTTCGAGTGGCTGAATCTTTCGCCTCATTGCTTCAATTTTCTGTTCCAATTGTTCGAGCACCAAGGCGCGTGCGCGATCACGCTCTTTTCTATCCCTTTTTCCATTTTCTTCCCTTTCTTTTCTATCCCGTATTTCCTTTTTTCTCTTTCTTTTTTCTGTTTTCGTTCCTCCAACCTTTTTAAAGCATTTAACGCGTATCCAATATCCACCTCACTGGCGCTTTCCAAAATTAGCTCTAAAATTTTTGACCTGCCCATTCCCTTCCTAATCTTAATGCCAAGGTCTTCACAAATGTACAAAACACCATCTTTTAGCAGTGTCTTCACCTCCATGATTGCCGTTGTACTTTGGTCCTACATTCCACACATAATTAGGGGATCCCTACAACTCAAAACTTCCAAACGGTAATCTCCCTAGTTCACACACAATCCAGCTTCTAATAAACTCACACAATTGAAGCCTGGAAAGTCAAAGCAAAGACCAAGCACTCACCACAGCACAGCACCACGTCATGAAGCTCATCTCATTGCTGCCAACTAGTTGTAAAGGTTGGGTCGAAAAGGAAGGTCGCTGATGGCATCCCACCGCTGCCACCAGTTGTAAGATGTTGCAAGGAAGGAAGTAGGTCGCTGGAGGATACGACAACAGAACAAGGTTTATGTCACTAGTTACACATATTTACAGAAAAGAAGGGATAGTGGTTTCACAAACCACGAGCGTGGTGGTTGAATGTTACATAGTTCAGAGCGACGTCCAGCACTCTGCGGCGTCGTTTTTAGGCCCTGTCGGGCTCCTCCTCTCCGAGTGGAGCACCAATCACACACACACAACAGGTGAGGGGGACAAGCATGCACGGTCCACATGAACACTGCACTGTGGTGGCGCCAGCAGGGCTCTTCCTCGTCGTGTGTGTGCCGCCAGTCGAGAGTTCCCACGATCCTGGCAGCATACTTCAAAGGGTCCGCCGATTTGTTCGCTTCATTAGCGGGGTGATTTGCGGTGGCCTCCGCGGTCTCTTCCAGGAAGTTGCTGTCTTTGTTGGCCTCTCTCGAACGGCTAACGGCGTCTTGGCGACACGACGTCTCGTCCTCCGGCAAGCACGTAGAATGCCTGATGAGCATAGACAGTCGGCCGGTCGGCTTGGTGATTAGGCACGCTGCTGCTTGAAGGGACGACAAAAGGGTCCGCATTTGAAGGACGGGAACTCGCCTTTGCTTGCTGTTTGGTCTGGATAATAGCTCAAATCTTCGGCATCGTCGGTCAGACTTGGCGCCGAAGGGATTTAAAACCTCTCCAGTGGATCGGCTTACGCACAAAGGCGTCTGCCCAGACGAATTTCTAGGCCAAACTTAACAGCCCATGCAGTGTGAGACGCCACTATCGGGAACACTGAAAGCACAGCTTTTACAATAAAGGTGTAAAAAAATCACAATTTACTGAACGCCTATATGCGCAAAGAAAAAAGAATGCACTGAACAATGAAGAATATGGAGGAAGGGCAACCTAAAAAGGAAACCACCGCTTCGACCATTCGGCTACTTGAATACAGCGAACAGTGACTGTGGCTTCTTGCCATTATCACCTTTCTCGTAGTAGCGGCAAGCTGCCTTATTGCACCTACCCATAAGTTCTATCATCTCTTTTGTCTTTATTCGGCCAAATTACTTTCTTCAGCACTTTTTAGTTTATTACTGTAGCTCCTTACCTGCGATCTTGCGAACAATAGAGCTTCAGACTTGGATCTTTTAGCGCGATAGCGATAAGGAGCTCGTTTCGCGGAAACTCCGGCGTTGGCAGAGGTATTGATGTCGGTGTTGTTAATCGAGAGCGAAAACTCATCATCTTGTGCGTGACGGAGAAGTCGAGAAAGATGCAAATAAAATGAAATATAAACAATTGTGGGTCCGAGTGTGGATCAAAACCAGGTCGTTTGTATGGCAAGAGGGTGTTGTAACACACCAACACGTCTGCCTGTCAATGCAGCGACAATAACTTCCTCTGCTTCTAAATGGAATGAAAAAAATTCGGCATTACGAATCCACGCGTCTATATACAGGCTTCAAAATACAAGATGAAATATTGCATTAATGCGTGGTACAAGGGTACATTGCCATCGGGTGTCAGAACATGTGATTCTCGTAAAGTTTTGATGATATAAAGATGAACCCCGACCACAAAAAGGCACATATACGTTACCGGGCTTATTCCCTTAAGGCTATGTAGTGGGTGCATAGCAAGTTCAAGAAAATGTTATGCACTACGCATTTGAAGTACGAACTAGGGACAGGATATCGCTACCGGGTTGAACTCGTGAAGGCGAAGCTTAAGGATCCTCAACTTTGTCGTTATGATATATTGTTTAGTGCGATGCAGAACTGCCATTGCGGTCCATGTACGCGAAGTACTTATTGCAGAGTAATGTGGCTTGTTGCAGAGCCAAGTGAAAAAAATACTGTCGGGTAATATTCAGTGCGCGTACATAATGTTGTTTATATAAAACATTCTGAGTGCTAGTGGTTCGACTCAGGGCTCTTGACGTCGTCCAGTTCTTTCCAACCTATGTCACTTGTGGCGTGTAATACGTCTTACATTTACCCTAAACTTTTTCTTAATTAGTTTAGCAGTCCTGTTCATTATATTGAAAATTTGGATGTTCTGAAACACTGTTCTTTTAGTCTGACAAAAATCGTTATTGTCTTTACTGGTTCCTTTGGCCTATCTTCAGTCCGAAGATGTGCCTAAACTTCACAAGAAAGAAGTATCCCTACTGAAAAAAATAATAGCACATCTACGGACTGAATAATGACTAATAAGTCTCGAACATGTCTTGTGCCATTGTCCAGAGTTTGAAGAAGATCGCCGGACTCTCCAGTGTGCCTTAAGGAGACTGGGTGATCGACCCTTTACCTAGGGAAGATCTTGGGAGCGTGGCCTTCAAGTACTTCCGCCCAGAAAGCCACACGAGCCCTTCTACAACTCTCCAGGGCAACGTCATTGTGCGACCGCATGCGAAACCTGAATTGTGTGCGTGGTGTGCGTGTTATGTGCATAGTGTATCTCCTCCCCTGTATCTCCTTTTTTCTTCCTCATTCTCCTCTCCCCCTTTCAGGGTAGAAAACTGGACTTCGTCTAGTTAACCTCCATACCTTTCTGATATTTTGTCTTCTCTGTCTCTTCAGCACCTCAAATAAGGAGATTATGACTGAGGTCGTGAGCCCGTAATATGTAAAGGTTAGATTAAACCCTATGGTGTTAATAGAAGTACACCGCGGCCGCTGGATTATCCAGCGGCCGTGAGAAAGCGATGATGTGTAGTGTGACCCCTGTAGGCCGGCTACTATTTTTCTCTCCGCCAATATGAGCGATGAGTGTGGTAACAGCCAGCTGAGGCAGGTACGAGTCGCAGAGCAATTTTTAGTGAAATCATGAGAAAGTGGGCGGTTGGGCCCAAGCCGGCACCTCACGCTGTGTGAAGCTGTTGAAAAAATGGGACTGGTGCACCGAAAAATGTGATGCGGGTACTGATAACGGTGGTCACAGTAATGATGAAATAATTTACATTACCGCTCCGAGGGGAGACATTCTTCTCCTGATGAAGAACACTGCGAGAGGAAAGTAGACTATATGAAATATAAAACGCCCGTTTGTAAAGCCATTAGTGTTTGTCGCCAAAGTGCAGTGGGTTGCATCCTCGAACTCAGTTGCTGCGGAGCGAGAGAACGTTTGTTCGATATGAGTGACGTATTTCCGAGACGGAAACACGTCGCTGAAGTTTTAATGGACGCCAGTATAAAACAATCTTGCATTAGGATTAGATTTAGGAATGTGCAGAGACCCTAAGAAGCTTCGCCCTTAAAACTGGGGACTCTAATTAGAAAGGAATACCTATTGCAGAACTTTATTGTTCAACTACGCACAAGGGTATTCTACAATCACACTACATGCACATCCAGTCGCGATCCAGTAATTTCATAGGGAATAGCTGGTGAACGCCTCTGCAAAGCGACAATTCAGTTATTTCAAATACGAAACTCGCTAGAAAAAAAACTGCTTGCGTCGGCGTAGTTTCTGGCTGGAAAGGGCGTGTTTTCGTTGTTTGATAATGGTTCTATTTTAGCACCCTTCACAGAAAGAACTTCTCTACAGTTGAAGCACGCCGTTCGCTTTCTCTCACCACACGATGAGTGCTGAGGCAGTGGTGGCCCTCTCTTGCCCTCATGCAAAGAGACCTTCATGACAGCAGATACAAATGCCAGCCGACACTGATACCCATAGGATGCTTTACCCCTAAAATCGAGAGAAGCAAAGGCCACAAAACTCTGCAATACCTTCACGCTTGGAACAGCTAGTGCGAAGCTGCTTTAATATTTTGGGAAGTGTTCTCTTCCGGCGTCAAACAAGAAAGATTCCGTGGAGCTTACAACAAGCTGGTCAAATGAGAGTACGTCATACACAAAAAAAGCAACTAGTCAAAACTGAACTTTTAGAAGGAAAGTTCATTTAACACACCATCTTTCCGGTCATCAATATGTCATATAAGCAAACCGGACATGCGTCTGCTAAACCTCCCTGTCTTTGCTTGTGTCTTTCTCTCTCACCTTGCAACGCCGTAGTGGCCTAGTGGCTAAGGTACTCCGCTGCTGACCAGCAGGTCGCGGGATCGAATCCTGGCTGCAGCGGCTGCATTTTTATTGGAGGCGCAAATGCTCAAATTTGGGTGCACGTTAAAGAACCCCAGATGGCCGAAATTTCCGGAGCCCTCCACTATGGTGTCTCTCATAATCCTATGGTGATTATGGGACAGAAACACTACATATCAATCAATCAATAAATCAATCAATCAATGAATCATTGAACTATTCAATCTCTCTCTCCTTAGATTTTTGTCGTAAACAAGATAATAATGCCACAAAGAATATGAAAATGAAAGAAACACCCTGCCATTTCGCTGAAAAAAGGTCTTGCACGCATTTATTGGGGTTTTACTCTATATAAATATACACCATAGGTACCACGTGGCCATCGTACGGCGCCAGCTGCGTTCAACCCGAAAAGTATCGCGAGCCGCGGCAGGAGTTGGTGTGGTGTGTGAAGCAGACGAAGCAGAGAAGGATCTGGGGCCGAATTCACAAAGATTTCTCTTTGGCTACACATTTTCTTAGCCAAACATTCTCTTATCTAGAGGGATTACTATAGCGCAGGTATGAATTCAACTTATTCGGCACTTAAAAGGGCAAGGAGGACACACGATAGCCGAGGAAAGGACAAGGAAAGAAAGAAGTGTGTGCCGATAATATCAAGGTAGCACGCAAAGCGTCTAGCATCGAGAGTATACGATGATAGCCAATGATTTGCTGCATCTAAGTTTCAGTTCCGCGAGCGTCTGCTAAAGCGCTTACGGGATGCCGCGTACGTTGTAATAGACGTTTTGGTGGGCTGTGCAAAGTCAAGCACTCGCCTTTAATCAACGACTGTAGGTAAAAAAAATAATTGCTCGATGGCCTTAAGCCACCGAGCAATCCATGCACTATCTCGCCAAGTACAAGTAAACAACACTCCAGGTGCACCACATAAATGAAACCACACATAAATCGATGCATGCAATGTTTGAAAATGTGCCTTGAAAGTCTTCCCCTATTTAACGCGACCAGTTACCTTACATTTCATTGAAGCTGCGCTGCTACTTAACTAATTCGGTGCAATCTAGCACAGTATAGTGGTGAACGTAAGGGTGTTTTGTACCTATAGTCAAAGGTAGCCTTTGTTACAACATTCTTATTACAAGACACATGAGCGACTTTGGTGCCTGCAGACGAATTGTGCGGAAATAGATAACAGCAGTAATCAAATGAAATTGTGAGCGAAACTTCGCTGGTTTCATGCACCGCAGCAATTTTATAAAGCCGGAATGCGAGAACGTGCATAGCTTACGCTTAGGTATATGTCTAAGTAAAATGAGGGAGACTCGTCGGGAGGTGTTTCAGTGCTAATGCTTTTCACAAAACACGGTGCAAATATTTCGTCCAGCGTTGCTTGAGTGCGCAAACAAAGCAAGGGACGTGTATACGAGTCTTGAGGTCGAGAGACGTTATCACACGTGCGAAAAGAATGAAGAGAGAGAGAGAGACTCTCGTTTCGGCTTCGCGAAAGCTTGAAACTGATAGATAACAAAGACCATTTTATGGCCCACCAGACGTCAGGAAAAGTCTCCGCAAAGCAGCGTCAGATGCTCGGAGAGCATAAAAAAGTGGAGTACGCGTTATATGGGAGTGACAGCCACTCAGAAAGCGAGATGAAGTGTGACTGTCCTTAGATGTGAGAATCAATGCTAATTAGGAGAGTTGAGTTAATGAGCCAAAACTTTCCTAAATAACGATAATGGAAGCAAACTGAGCATTCATCTAGTGAAAGTGACACTAGTGACAGTGAACTCATAATAGTTGATTAGCGTTGTCACAAGCCGATATATATTTTTATTTTCTTATTTATATTTGGCAAACTACGAGAAGGTAGCCTACGTTAGAGCCGGCTATCCCAACGTCATGACAGTAATGTGCAAGAATAAATAGCGCACGGTTATACAGTCACACGTGGCAGTTTCTGTCTTCTAGTAAGCTTGGGCAAACGCATTCTAACTATTTTTTCTATTTTTGACAAAGTTTCACCGGACGTTTTTGCATTTAGCTTCATTCGAAGGAATGACGATATATCAGCAATAGGGCGAATGCAAGCACTGCTGCAGTGGACGAGCGGTTACAGCGCTCAACTACAATCTAAGAGGTACTTGGTGCGATTCGCAGAATCATTGAGCACTTTTTTTTTTTCAAGAGGTTGCCCGGCCTGACATTATGCGTGGTGGCGGGTACTAATTTTTGGAGAAGTAAGCTTTCGCACTTGCTTCTTTCACTGCCCTTTTGACCCAAAAGCGCTGTACTGTGCTCCTTCAAAAAATAAACAATTCAGGGTTCATAATTTTCTCCTCCATCCTCTCTTATCGCAAAAGTGTGCAGTGCTGAAATACCAATATCATACCTGGTATATTACTTTTTCCCGTGTTTGGATATTCGACCAGCAATCAGTCTTCACGGTGTTTTGAAGAAAATCTACACATGCAGTGAGCTAACTGCTTGCAGCCAATTTGACTGCCTTTGTAGGGACACGCTTTCGTGCTAATTTGGTGGGCATCATCACATGCAGCAAGACCAAAGAGCCCGGACAGTTAGAGCTGACGCAAACAGAGTGATTAGTTTGTGTCTTCTCTCCCGCTATTTGTCATGCTGCACGCTTCAGTGTAATGTCGCTGTCAATGGTTAAAATGAACTATAGCATTTAATCGAGTTCTGCTGAGAGGGTCCCCTATTGTCCAGAATGGAACAGAACAATGGCAATTTGATTTGTGTGATAAAGAGATACCCTGCTTTTGGTTACTAGAATGAATTTCTAAACTGAAGTTTATTTTTTATTACCAACAGTTCCAGTGCAGACGAAAGGTGCATGGACAAAATTCGTGTATTCAGCTTGACTAGGTTTGTGACCTTAATTGTAATTGCGAACCGGTATCACAGTATGCTTAAATATCACACACATATACAACCACGGGCGATAGCTTGCTTATTCTGATTAAAATTGAAAGGTTGAAATCGACATATTCAACCAACGCAATGTGTATGAGATATGCCATGTAGAGTAGCTATGCTCTAAACTAATATTCGCAGGTTCGTACCATTTTGCCCAATTTCTCGCCCATGACTGTAGGTTGGTAAATGAAACAACTTCTTCGAACACACATATTCTGTGTAAGGTTACATTTATTTTTATGCAGTACAAAACAAATGGAAATGTATAATGGCTCAAAAGAGAAATAACGAGAAACTAATTCAGCCAAATCATTACCAAACTTACTCACCAATGATAAACGGATTCTCAATTAAAAGATACATACATACATACATACATACATACATACATACATACATACATACATACATACATATACGCACACACACATATACATATGTACACCCAACATACATACATACACTCAGGTGTAAATATTAAATGAATGGCTATAAAACAACAATTCTAATACACTCATTTTGAATATGCTACAGAAAGTAACTTACGAGAGAAATCCACCGGCACTGTTATGTCTGAACACGGTGTTTATCGAACCATCTCGCAAAAGCTTGATGCATAGTTATCCGCTGCTGCCCAGTGACAAGCAGTTTTTATAAAAAAACACAAGACTAAAGCCCTTGACAATGTCATGCTAAAGAAAGGGCTGTGCATCAATATTTTGTACATGTCTGCAATATCACTCTGTTAATTTATCTAGCTTGGCTCATTCACAACCCACTAACAAAGCATGTTAGGACACTTGGACTGAAAGTTCACACAGCGCGAGTAAATTCTAGACAATACATGAATAATACAATTATAAGCTACTAAGCTCCTTGGTGCAAACAGTGTTTATATTGACAGCTATAGGTGCCATTTCGTTTCCCCAAAACACTTCTCAAAAGTAGAATCGACTTTATTTAGCTAAAAGTTTCTATTCTGACGCATCGTGGTGGCTAAACGGTGCAAGCGACTCTTTCGGCCAAGAAAACAAAGACCAAATATTTTTCCAGTTCGTGAATTCACCCCATGCTAACATTGTGGCAGCTGGTAAGAGTGCTTTTGGAGAGAGGAAACCAACATATTGCCACCAGTTGTGGCCTTAGGTAGCTACTTCACTTGGACAAAAATGATGGAAAACACTCCTCAAGAAGACTTCAAAGTTTGCACATCTACACAGTTCCCATACAGCTGTCTATTAGTCTGCTTGAAAAATATTGAGTTTACTGGTGGGCAAAGACTGTACACTGTGTTAGGTGATGCTCCAGTGCACTGCATGTATGTCTTGCTGCGGGCCTCAACTGCGATGTTGCTCAGCACATATGTGTAAAATAGCAACTAATACTATGCCACTGCGAAGTAATTATGTGTCATTTGCATGAAACAGGGACCACAATAAAAGAACATAACAACATTTGCTTTCACAAAGTTCAAAAAATGTAAATAAATTTTCACAGAGTTTTCACAGTTCATCTGAGGATAGTAATATTGGTTGTAAACACATTCTTACTTCCACTAACAAACTATTTTAAGATTCCAGATTGAATATTAGAGTATACCAGCACTTTTGTATGGCTAAACAATTGTACAGGCACCTAGAAAAACACAAGTGAATGCATGCTATAGCTACATAAAAAATAAATACTTTTATTTCTAGTCTGGGTAGAGCTGCATAGATGATAAGTCACTTGCATTGCATTATGAACAAACCTATCCGAGCAAAGTACACATTTAAAAAGTTACACTTACACAGTAGATAAGTAGACTGTTGAAGGACGGACAGGCAGTGGGATAATACCCAAGCACTAAAATCTACTGTTAAGATATACTGGGAGTAGTGATGATCCTCTTCCTTCCAAATAAAATAATCCACATAGATTCACTTCCCAGAGCTTATGCACTCATGGCATCATTTGTGCTATACAAATGAGTGTACATTGAAGGATTACATCGACTAAGTACATGATTACTGCATCCATGGCTTTACTTCTTGTACTACAAAGAATGCAAACACAGTTACCATTGGCGAACATGGATGCTGTGATTTCTGGCATTAAATGTAGAGGCACGCAGGCACTTAACACACATGTTAAAAACTTCAGCTCAAAAATATTTGCCCAGTAACACTACAGCAGCCTTTAAATTAGTGTCATAGTTTGGTATCTTCTATGCAAAATTTAAATAATTTCGAATGCAAGCAAATGAACTGCTGAATAATGCACTGCTAACAAGTTAAGCAGCTGCTGCTCTTGACATCACAATATGCTCTTTCTGCTGTAGTAAATTTTGAGCAGGAGAACAGTCACTGGCAGTCCCTTTATACTTGTTGGTCTTCTGTGCTCTGTTCTTGATACACTGTACATGACCGTGGAGCACCGAACCCCTTGTTACTGCTGGAACTTAGAAAAATACATTTCATTGTTACAACCATGCTACATGCAAGAGTGTATAACTGTCAAATATGTGCTCATATTTACAGATATTATATTTTCAGAAGCCAATGACAAGCCTCAACACACACACACAAACAGTGAAGACTGAAAATATATTTAATATGATACAAGAGCAAAGCTACAATGTTATAGATGAAGGCATGAAACTTCTGCCAGACATAAAAAGCCAATAAAGTTCCTTCTATTTTGATTTTACACTAGGTGCGAGAAGCAGACCACAAATAAGTTCACTAAGAAACACAAGTTAGACTGCATTACAACACAACAGCCAATGTTCATAACTTTAAGGCTGTCTATCATAGCCAGCTCACCGTACTGCGTATAGGAGCAAATGGGCAGTCTAGAAGACACAAAGAACTTGTGGATTATGAGTGTGCTTGTTGCAGACATCTATTATTCTAAATGAAGAAAACCTTTCAAAAATGCACTTCATCAGGAGAAATAATCATACGCAACAAACACGACGGGCTCCTACAGGCGCCACCAACACTTATCATTATTGTTGATAGCAGTGTCTTGACGGATGGATATGCTGCGTCCTGCACAGAACACCAAAGGAGCACTCCATGCTTGGATTGAATGTGTGCTAGCTGCATCACTCTGCTGCGGAAATAGGTTAGCCACAGACAGAGAAATGAGAAGCCATGGCTTTGAAGCACACTGAACGTCACCTTTAGAGATCAACAATGCATACTTAGGTCATGTACAATTTGTAGAAAAATATATATTACTATGCAATTGTGATGAACATGTTTGGCTGAAACACAAGCAACAGCACTGAGAGAGAAAAAGCTACATTATGTAGAAGGCGCAGTTACTGGCCCTTTGTCATCTGAGGCTTTTTCAATAGGTCTTTCTCCTTGCTAGTTGTGAACAGCCAGGCAATTTTCACCCACTTGCTATTTCCTTCCAGAGCACTTGATCCACAGAGGGAGTCACAAGCTCGAGAGCTCAATAAGGAATCAACGTATTTGTGCTCGTTTCAAAGCACAAGCTTTTGAGTCTCAGATTATTGGAGTTTCATTCATAAGCTGCAGGCTTTTACCTCCCAACATTCTCAATTATCTTGTAATTTAGTTCTATAAATGTTGAATAAGAATTATGTGTAAGAATATTACAGGTATCCACTGAAAGCAACCATGCTTGGGTTTTCAATTTGTGCACAGTAAGTGGTGTTCACGTAATCGTATGTATTAAAGAAAAACTAACCTTGCGGCCAGCCGTTAGGCAGTTTTGTGCCCTCGAAGCTCCCAAGCAGATCGCAGTCCTTCCAGATGAGGCTGCCATGCATGCTTCCACGTCACATCCGCTGAATGATAACAGTCCCAGCAGTGACATAGGCTTGCATAGTTAGGGAGAACGTGTCCTTCCTATTTTTGTACAGGTGCTCCAAGTAATGATGAGAATCGATGTGCCAGAATGTGCAACCGATGCATCACAGGAGCTTAACAAACCAATCTCTGTGATCTGTGAAGAGCCGAAAACGAGATATTTAAAAACAATCATTAAAAGCACTCACTTCTAATACTTATTTGAGGAAGCTATCACTTCGTTTGAGGAAGCTATCACTTCGTTAAAGTGACCAAAATCTGCTATAATCACTTTGAAATAAACTGAAGCCTCATGTAACTTCACGTACCGCAATATATATGTCCTACTGAAGTATAGTACTACCGCACTGGTAATCGTCTATAGAACTAATTTTCCAAAATAACATAAATTTCTTAAGTGCAACCTGGCTCCTGAAAAATAAATTTACATTAACTTTCCAACTATCAAACGTGGTCAATCGACAGGCCCAACCTCATAATCAAACAAGAGCTCACTTGTATCCAATCACAAAAAACTTTTTGTGTATTTGCTCCAAATATATGTATGTAAATAACAGTAGTAGTAAATTTTTCATGCTTCAACTTACCATAGCGAAACATTACATCTGATGGGCTTAAAAACTTGCACACGTTATAGAACTGCGTGAATTATAGTACCGGTGAAATTTAGTTCTGCAAGGTGAACTCACCGATGGCAGCATTTAGTAGCCGTCGGTGTCATGAGGAACCAAGTACGACCAACAGGCAAAGGGCATCTGCAGACTGGAAGCTGCCAATGACAGCAATGAAGGGCTGGCCAGGCGTGCACGTCCATTGATAAAGTGTAAGAACTGGCCATGACCGGCTGTTGTCAAGGCTCTAGTGCCGTGCAAAACGATGGCCAGACGAACTCGGAAACCTGTAGTTAGGTGATATTGGCCGACAACTTCATTCAAAGCAAGGCACCGGTGAAATCTTTGCTTTTTCTGGGGGCCGGAGGGAAGCTTGACGTTCACGGGCTCTCTCTGCCACATAGAACTCTCAAGTTGTTACCGAAGAACAGTCTAGGCGCGCTTCCAAAGTAACACGATCCACAACAGAATGTAGCATCTCGCAGTTTTGGTTGATCACATCCCAGCGCTAGAAATATGGTTATCACAAAAAGGAGAAGTGAAGACTTAACAAACAAAAGCGCCAAGCTGCCCCACCACAACTTCGCAGGGCAAAACAGTTATCAACGCTGTCTTTCAATTTTCGGTCACACGAGCACAGCTTGTTCACAAGTCTTGGAACGTCAACACAGCACCACTGTTCACAACGAACATCGTTTCACTCCCGAACAGTACATTGCTCTCAAGTAAATAGAAGCGTACGGGCTAACTAGTGGCGAAGCAAGAACAGGGCGCGTAGTTCATACGTTTTCGTACGTACTTGGGGTCACTCAAGTAACGTGTCAAAACGCTGTCAATCCGAAATGTCGCACAGCACCCAACTGAGAGACTGGAAAGTCAAGCGAACCAACTCCAGCCGGCACACAAACACACATTGCAGGCTTCTCGAGTGCTAGTTGCCGTCGATACATCGACGCCGATCCCCGCTTGATAACCACACCGACGCACAGGCTTCGCTGCGCTTCACCGTACACCATTGCACTGCCACAGCTTTCCGCACTGCTTCTTACACGCACCGAAAGAGATGCTATAATCATAACACATCCGGTCAAACGCTGAAGTAACTCGTGCGAGAAGCGTTTGCTGAAAGTCGCACCGACCGATATGCTGTTTACGACGCCATGTTATTTTCGACAACTGCGCAGCACATAAGAGAGCCCTTAGAAAGTACTTGCACTATTTTCACGGCGTGAAAAAAATTTTCTCTTATGTGCGAGGGGGGTGATATGACGAACGGGACAGACGTGCCAGATGAAAGAAGTGTTTTGGCAACGTCACGGAGTGAGCTGATGTAGAGGGTATTGCTTCACAACCACTCACAAGCTGTGCCTGTCGGCCAAGCCGTCGTCTGCTCGCGTTTGTCGTCTGCTTCGATCAGAGCATGCGACAGGGGATTCGCCTTCGCAACGCTATTATTCTCAGGTCAAGTGGTCGCTGCGTCACGCAAAATACATGTCAGTGGCTCGTTCTACCTTTGAATGATGTTCGTGCGCCAAGTTAAATGGCTGGTAATTGACGCAGGGATGAATTCAGCCAAGGTTTGCTCCAGAATCGTGAGGGTTTGCATATTTTCGGTGTCACACAAAGTTACTAGGGTCATTTCATTCCGATTGCTTGCCATATTTTCACGGTCCATATCGGTGTCTGAACAGTGAAGGTGAAGATGCATGATTTGTTTGTAGTTCCATGCGTAATCACGCGCACCCCTAATACGCTTTGGTTTACAAAGTACGCTTTGTTCCAGATCGTCCCAAAGTGAATCGACAGCTGTATTTCAGAGATTGCAACCATTGGACAGTTAGAGCAAATAAAAGTACACTAGAGCACAAACTTTATGAACCACTCACTGAAAACTTTCTCTCATTTTTATTTCCAATAGCGTGCAAAGAATGTGCTCCCATTAACCTCTTTGGTGGTAATTTCCACCAATGAGGCAAGGATCTTGAGTCGCACTTTTAATTGGATGAGATGGGGCGCAACACAACAACATAACAAATAAGGTTGATCCTATGCCATGGCGCGTTCGAATGCACCGACCATTCACGTATCACATTGGTTTTCATCCAACCACAAATCTTTACATGCGTAGTCCATTGACGCCCAATAGAATTCTTCAATTACTGCGACTTCGAACTTATTGGACGATGGTGGTTGTCAACATCATCTACTGTGTACAAGGGAAACAACACGCGAAGCTCAAAGCGCCGAAAGAAATAAAAACGCACCAGCAGTCATCAGGCAGCCCTTAATGGGCGTGAATTAACTCAAAACCAGCCAGGGCACCAAAGTATACCGCCGCGGCCGCAGGTTCTAAGTAGCCACATTGTTCCTAAGAGTGGTCCGGACCACTCTTAAGATTTTCTTTCAGCCATGCTGTTTTTACGCACAATTTCGCTTCGTGAATCCATTTACGAGCACTTTTCGGTGACGTAAGCAAATATAGCAACTGCATCACCATCGCTGACATGTTCCCGGGAAGTCACAGCGCGCTTTATTTGCAGCGGCCGATGTGACAACGATGGCCTCTTACGACGTTTTTTCGTTTCGTGAATCGACTTACGCAACAAAATTTCTCTTGCGCAAAAATGTTTTCGTAAGTGAGTTTTGTGAATCCGGCCCCTGTTGTTTTCAGCATAGCATACGTACCGTAGTAGCGGTCTGTCCTTTTGAATAATCTAACGCTGTGCGTCACTGAGTTCGTCGCCCAGGGAAAAGAGAAGGGGCAGCAACATTGATCTTTGAACAATGCATGAAGCATTCGACTGTTGGTCATTCGTTTCGATAACCGGGATCATCATGGGGCTTTTGGAAGACTTCCGCACAGTCGTTTGCAGTCATGGCTGCGTTTGATGGTCGCCACGTCATCTAGAACGAATGACACGTGTCGCTTTTATGTCTGCGCACCGAGAAGCGCCATGGCAACACCAAACGAGTCAGCTTCGTTGCGTGTTGCTCTGCTTTCAGTCCTTTGTTTACGTTTGGAGGTAAAGTTGAAGGGGCACGATGTCTTATCCTTTTTGGGGCAGCGAATGTGACAGAATCTACTGATGAAATATTCGGAAATGAAACATATCTGCTCTATAAATGTCAATCTTGCTTTTCTACACTGTTGGGGACTCATGACAGCGCAAATGCGCCCATGGCGGTGCCACTTATATTGCGCTGCTGCTCCAACATAGCGTTTCCTATGTTGTCTAGTTCACATAACAAACGCACATAACTCCCAGTTTATACAAAAGAATATATATATATATATATATATATATATATATATATATATATATATATATATATATATATGAGCACATACCTTTTGATCGTGTGCATCAATTTCGTTGTAGCTTTACCAGGACACAGGATAACAAGGTGGTGAACAGGTGGCAACAGCACAAGACGACAAACACATTAACTTAAACCTCACGCCGCGGATTAGCACCATGTAAGCCAAAAAATAAGTTTTACCCGATCATACTCAACATTGACAAAAGGGAATAACCCATGGCGCATAAATTCGCGCTATCCTGAGAAGAAGAGCTCTTCACATAAGAACGCGAGCATCTCACGCCTCGTGCGCACAAATATTAGCCATGAGGCACGTCGACGCCTATTTCCAGCAAGAGCTTTGCAGTGGCTACGCCAAAGGCTGAACAGGCCGGCATATAATAATGGTACCGCAAAAAGCCCTCGTGGAAAGCGGCCCCCGGACACGATCTCTCGAAGCCGTTGCCCACTAAAACCAGCATGAACCACACTCCAAAAAGGCGGGCGAACACGCATTCGATCGCCGCATGCCGGTTGGTCTCAATCATGACGAGGTTGGGGCAAGTGAACACCAAAGAGTTTTAAACCTCCTTGGTTGACACGCGTACCACCTGTCGTTGTTTTAGACGATTGCGAGTGGGAAGAATGTCTTAGTCACATCGCCAAAGTACTCTACTATAGGAAAGTGTTAGGCAGTGCCTGTTGGGCGGTGAAAATGGTGCTGTGTTGAGAAAAACAAATATGTGACGATATAGAGTACTATGTATTATACTACAAGTGAGCACTAAGAAGTGCTTAGAAAAAGTCGATAAGGATGTAGAACCTACTCTATTTTGAAAAAGTTGCCAACTATTTAGAGTACTAGGTACCCCTGTGCAGGGTATCACACCGGATTTTAGCATCCAGCTAGCCTCCTTGCCTTCCTCTTTCCTCTGCCAGACTCAACTATAGTCCCTATTTTTGCTCTCCTGGCTAACAGGTCACTCCTTTCGCATACGCGTCTGTGCAGCGAGCAAAGTGCGATGGGCTTTGTGTGATGTAGCTTGAACGCGGACATTGCTTCGAAAGTACCTAATGGCTCCTGAACTTTGAACCATAGTGTACATTTGATGCGCGCTTAGTTAGCCTGTGATGTATATAATGCTACGCGAAATAAGTGCCTTAAGATCGAAAGCATGGATCTCGCTCGCGGTACGCTTTCCGAAAAACCATGGATGCAGCGTGTCGCATCGCAACATACCAAGAAGAAGAAGGAAATGATGACGGTGATGTGAAGAAAAGAAAGGAAGAAAGAAAGGAAAGGTGAAGAAAAGAAAAAGGAAAGATTGGCTTGGAAAAGAAGGGTCTAGTCTTCTGCTTCCCACGGGGGTAACAGAAAAAAAGAAAGAGAAAGGGGAAGGCATGATAAGGCGTGATTGTGGTATAGCATAACCAAGCCAAAAAAATTTGGGCTAGGTCGAGACGTAGCTGCCTATTCAGGCTAGTGACCTCACTTAGTGTCATCAAACCATCGAACCACGCGAAATTTCACTCTATTGAGCGTAGACGAGACCATACATACCGCTTTCTTTTTCGTTTATTATACATCTTCCGCAGTTTCCGAGCTACCATCTGTCCTGTTTTTTTACGTTTCCCAGGGCTATTTTGTGTTACGATCATGTCTGTTTATGTTCGCTTCTTGCGTGCTACGCCACGGCTGTTGAGCCGGCTGTTCTACCACTGGTAATGGCATAAGACAGATTCACTTCTTCTGCGTCTTTTTTTTTCTTCATGCAACACATCTTTCCACATCTTCCCCGTATACTGACAGCAGTCTTCTAGTGCGAATACGCTCGCTAATTTATTCTGTTGTGGTTCACTGGAAAGGTCACATCGCACTAATGTGCTAACCATTTCGTGTAATTAAATTACAGCTGCGCTGGCCATCGCTCCCTCTCAGTGCTTCGGGGTGACGAGAAGTACCTATAGAAAAGAGAGTTCTCTCTAGAAAGCCAACCTCTGCTTTACAGTGTTATTTCATTTATCGAGTTCAAGGCTCAAATATGATAGCGCTTTCGGAATGTAGAGTAGTACCAAAAAGAGGCGTGTGAACTTCTCGTGTTCACTAATGGGGCTATTAGGAAAGCTTCAATGAATATGAATGAACAAATTGGAGCAGAATTAACTGGTAAAAGGACCTATTTTTGACTATTTTTAATTTTTTGCACGTGGCTTAAATATTGTCCTTTTAAGTATTGTCAGTGTTCCATGCCGTTCACTTATTGCGCACATTCTCAATCACTTCTAAGGAGCCATAGGAGAATTAGAAACTCAGGTATAGGTAATTCAGGCTGTGTTCTGCGAATTTGGAAAGCGATATTTTACTGAGACGAAAGACAATCTTTTTGTGCTTTATGTACATAAGTGAGACGGTCATGCCAATGCGGGAACATCATACTTTTCTGCTGCCACACAAGAAATGTTGCAACGTAGAGAACACAGACGAAACTATACATGAAAATAAAATACAACGCTCGCGCACTCTGTAGCAACCCGTCAATACAGAAACTGCATAATTTACGCTAACGTCTTCACACAGTGAATATGTTACCGTTTAGAAAACACAAGTCGGCTCCTACTAACACAAATCAAATAAGCATACATGACATATGGGTTTGCTAAGATGGCACATCTGATAATACCTTCCCTTGCCTCCTAAGTGAGACGCTCCAACTGCAGCAGTGACGTCCACTAGAAATTCTTGGCTAGAATGAAATTACAAGAATTGTGTAGCCAATCATACTAGCTGATAATTAAACGGAACTTTTTTTGTTATTTTTCCCACCTTTGCAATATTTCTGATTCCTCCAAAAGTTGGACTAGAGAGTGAGAAGCAATATTTCAAAATTTTCGCTTTAGCCACGAACACAGATTTTTTCCTGTTGCTGTTTAAGGAATTTAGATGATATGCACAGTTTCTTGTATGACAGCGGTAACTCCTTATCAGCCAGTATTTCCTGGTATATGCCAACATGCACGATCGCTTGCCTAACACTTGTCCTTTAGAGCCAACTTCTCTGATATTTACTCAGCACAAGCAAAAAATCACTAATTTTTAGCCCGCATTAGGTAATGGTAATATTAGTTGATCAAAAATTAGTCAAAAAAGGTAAACTGTGAAGTCATGAAAAGCCCTGACTGGACAATACCAACTAGCGCTTACAGAATGCGAGCAATTGTGTTGAACTGAATGGTGCCATTGAGCGTCCACTGTACGCTGTTCTGATATCGGGAAAATAAAAAAAGCAGGTGGGAGGGTGCCGGTGTACGTAGTAATGTGCCCTGCCACATATAGAAGGCATCCAATCCATAAGTCTTTCTCCATTTTGACATTTGGGTTTGAAACACTGCAACCTGCACAACACAATCAACGTAGAATGCTTGTGAGTTATTGGTACATACGTTATTTCTATTCTTTTTAAACCGAAACTGAAAGCGCTAGTTTTGGGTGCACCATAAGATTGCCTTGATAGGTAGCATTTTGTCGGCTATTTAGCCATCATATGAAGTGCGAACATGTAGTAATGCTCTAAAAGCATTGTCAACATATATTCATTCAGAAAAGTATCCAGCTTTTCGCTTAGTAAACGCGTAGATTGGTACATGTGTTGTTCACACTAAAGGACGTGTAAGTGAGCCTGTAAACCTATAAATTTGCTTTGTTTGACAATGCGTGTCACTTTATTCTTGCCAACAAAATCACCTTTGATATTTCTAAGCAAATTTTAATCAAAGCCTAGCCTCTACACTGAAAAAGCGTGCCTGACAAACGATCAGCACCACAGCGCAAAAGCACTTCGTCATGTCTGTGATGCCGCAAATTAAGCTCAAAAAACGTTTACAGCTGCCGGTAGAACATAAGCACACATCAGATAGGTCCACGATGGAACTGGCTGAAAATATTGAGAATTCCAGCCCTCCTTATTACCTTCTGTAAGCACTAAATCTGCATCAGATATTTAAGTTGATTTTCGCGATAGTTTCCGTTGCGGTGATTTTTCATTACGCGAACAGTTGTAGCTCTCTCACTAATTGAAACTTTTCATTCAATCTTAGCACACTTTCTTATCACATATATAGGTGCACAATAAACTTCAGTGAGCGAAGTTCTGACAAAAGATATAATATGGCTGCCTCCTTTACGGAGAGAAGGAGGACAAGAACATTAAAAGAAAAGGCAGGAAGCTTAACCAGGCACATGCCCGGTTTGCACCCTACACAGGAGGAATGGGAAGCAAGAGTATAAGGATGAGAGAGAGAGAGAGAGACAGCGTAAAGAGAAGAGAAAGAAACAGAAAAAAAAGGATTGTCAGTCAATGGGCTGACGCGTATGCAGCGGTTGCACTACACAAAAAAGAAAGGTGTTCACATTGGCCTGCAGTCCTCAAAAGCACAAGACCGCTTTTAGGCCTGTAGTCCTCAAAAAGCACAAGACAGTTTTTAATGCCTTTTGAGCCACCGAAAGGCGAAGAGGGTACTTCAGTAGCACCTTCTTAGAAAGTGGCCGATCGTCCAATCCTCGTAATGGTCAGAAAGCTTCGGTCTTTCAGAGGGAAATCGAGGGCAACTGTATAGCAGATGGTAGAGTCTTCGGTGCCACAGACATCGCGTTCGGCATTGTCGGTCAGTCCAATTAGGGTTGTATATGCTTTTGTGACGGCCACCCTCAACCAAGGGTGACAAAGGAGTCCGGATGAAGGTCGAAGTTCGAGTCGAGGGTTTATTTGGTAGAGTCTCGTATGTCTTATGCTTGGGGTGTTCCTCTCCAGCAGACACAGACTACCTGCGAGGGGACGCAGTTGCTTTGCAGCGTCCGTCTTTGATGAAGAAATCGGAAGGGTGTGCTCTTATTGGTTGGATGTGCGAGCCACGTTGTCTGCGCTATCATTGCCACAAGCCTGTTTCTGTGACGTAGTGAAGAAGCTTGACAACATCGTATGTTAACTGCCCGTGGCAACCTCATCGAAGGACATACTGCATGCTCTGTAAGGCTGGTTTTGAATCGCTAAAACAGAGCGCATTTTCTCGGTTTTTGGGCGTTTATGTACTCTAAGGCGCCACACAAAGTTACAAGTTCTGCCACCGTAGACATAGTGACGTGTGACAGCTTGATTCGCAGAGTGATTCCTCTAGCTGGAATCACCACAGAACCACCACAACCCTACGCTGTGGTTGAACCATCAGTGTATATGTGCGCGTGGTTATTGTAATTTTTGTGCAAGAGGTGCAAGATCAGCTGTTTAGGGCTGATGAAGGCAAATTTGATTTTTTTTCTGTATTCTTGGAATTGAAAGACATACTTGCGGAAGGGTGAGGCACCACGGATGATACACAAATTTATCCGCAGGCGTAAATTCTGACGCAAACAATGCACAAGGCTTAGAGATAATTGTACTAAATTTCGTGTGGGGCCTCCTAGTAGGGAGGGTTGCCAAGCTGTGGGAAGAATTTTCGGCATGTTGCCTGAGGTACGCAGGCGTCATTTCAATGGTGACGTGCGTCATGATCGAGTAGTCCTGTGCAATGGCAATGATTTCAGCCATTTATGCACAGCGGGGTAAACCAAGACAAGCCCTAAGAGCCAAAGCTTGAATATTTTTGAGTGTGTGCCGGTTAGTTTTTCACGTGTTAGATATTACAGGTAAGTTGTACCACAGGAGTCAATTAAACAATACATCGTTCAGCTGTAACATGTACTCGACAGACCACCCCCAACTTTTTCCGGCAAGGAACCTGAACAAGTAACAAATGGCGATCACCTGCTTTGTCACGTATTGTACATGAGGGGGTACAAGACAAGTTTCGGTCGATTATGACTCCTACGAACCTGTGACTCCAGCTTCACGACACCAGTTGCCCGTTAAGTGATATGCCGTAAGTGGACATTGGCTTTTTGATGAAAGCCACGACTGCATCCTTTGCACTTGCGATTTCGAGCTCTTGGTTACGTAGGTGGTGCGATCTCACTGATGCTGCCTCCTGAAGTCAAGCGCAAAATTAAAGTTGAGTCACACCTGATGTTCACACACAGATGTCATCAGCATAAATGGAAAGTCGCACGCTGCTTGGTTGCTTGCCAACTAGTCTAATAAGTGTTCGATTGAACAACGTCGGACTCAGCATTACGCCTTGCGGGACTCCTCGGCTAAAGTAGTACACGGGTGTCGGGCCATTCTCTACCTGCATGTGAAATGATCTAATCTGTACTTAGCTCTGAACCCACAATAATATCTTGCCACCAAGTGCTAATCCTTCTAATGCGCTGAGAATGGATTTGTGGGTGACATTGTCGTAAGCCCCTTCAACGTCGAGAAACAGAGCAGCCGATAACCGTTTGCAGGTCTTCTGGTGCTCTACATATGTCACCAAGTCCACTACATTGTCAACTGAAGAGCGGCCTCATCTGAAACCGGACATGGCATCTGGATATATTTTCTAGAACTCTCAGTACCATTTCAGACGCGTTAAGATTATTGTTTTCATACCTTCTCCCACACAGCTTGTGAGGGCGTTCTGGTGGTAAGTGGAAATGTCGAAAGGTGTCTTGCCGGCTTTGAGAAGTGGAATCAGGTGACTTGACCTCCATTCCTCTTGAACCATGCCAGTTTGCCAGGAGTCGTTGTATAGCAGCGAGGGTGCCTTTCGAGCTTGAGCTCCTAGTTGACACACAGCGCGGTAAATGATGCCAGCAGATTCTGGCGCTGAACTTGTACCCCGAGCAAGCGCAGTCTTTAGTTCTTCCATTGAAAACGAAGTTAATGAATACTCTTTTCGGGAATCACTCGAGAACGTGGAACAGTCGGGTGTCTTCGTCCTAGTTGAATTTGCCCCGCAGGCACTCCTTCGACAGAAAGATTCTGCGACGTCAACCTCTTCGTAGCGTGAGTGAAGTGCCAGAGATTAAAATGGGTAGCGCTGAGTAATAGTTGCACAAAGACCCCGGACCATTTTCCAGATTAGTCACAGCGGCTTTCTGGGAACATACCCATCCTCGCATATTCAACTTGTCCATGTGACGCTGTATTTTTTGTGTGCGTCTGGCCACTCTCAGATCATCAAATAACTTCGTGCGTATATAACGTCGTTCTGCACGACGAAGAATGGCTTGGAGTTTCCCGAGTTCAGTTGCCATGTCACTGCTTTATGAACTCAGCGGAAGCGAACGCGTAGTGGACAGTAGAACACCCTTCAATACGTCTTGTAGGTTAAACGTTGAGGCACCAGCATAGTCTTTCATGATGAACGTGTAGTTTTGCCAATCGGTGCACTGGATGGCTCTGGAGGGCTTAAGACTTGGAAAGCCGTCAATTTTCAGGTATGTTGGAATGTGGTTACTACCCCTTGTTTCTAAATTCGGAAACCAGTGTTCTCTTCTGACGAATGAGCATGAGACGAGAGTGAGGTGCAGGCAACTACTATAAGCCGATCCATGCAGATATGTAGGGCTACCGTCATTCATGAGTATAAGTTCACCTTCAGATGCAAAAGGCATTCTGTATAACTCTAGTGTTGGCCCTGGAGCTTCCCCATAAGTAGTGGTGGACATTGAAGTCGCCAGAGTTGAATTCAAAAATCCGCGCAAACGCTCGCGGTCTACATGACCAGATGGAGGCTAGTAGGCTCCGATGATTGTGAATGTGCTCTTGTTTTTTATTGTTAGGCAAACCTACTGGTTTTATTCGTCAGGGGGTACAGGGTGATGAACATTAGTCAAGTCGTGCCGTGTGAACACAATAACCTTGCTGCGCTTTCCGGGGGTAGAGGACATAAAGCACTCATATCCAGACAGTCAGATGTGAACAGACAGGTTCTGTTCAGAAATCACAATTATGGAAAAATTGTTCGTAAATACACTGCCGGAAGTCCAACATACGGACCCTAAGCCCTCTGGCATTCCACTGAAGGACAGATGCGTTCTTAAACTCGGCTCAAAAGGATAACATGTCGCGGGTCATAGTTTTACCTTAGAGCTGCATGCACCGTACTAAAATTGTCCAGCACCTTCAGTGCGCTCTGCGCTGACGGGGTGTTAATATTGCTTAAAAGCATGCTCATTGCGCACATAACGGTCTGCAACATGGTAATGACCTGTTGATCCTCAGTTGTCTATGCATCAGTGGTCCGTGAGCGCATCGAGGTTGACGGGATTCAAATACACCTCTGAATCAGGCTGTGTTTGTAGAAGGGAAGACCACTCTTCACGAGGTGGGAGTGCTGACCCTGCTTTTGTTTTCGGTGTATCCGTCTTCGCAGAGTTTGATGACCGGTGGCCAGTTGTTTTTGCGGAAGATGGCGTGCCTCCATCGTAAGATGTCACGTTTCGTAATGATCTTCTGTGGTGATGGTGACATCACCTGACACTAGCAGCAGCTTTTCTGCGCGTTGAATTGTCGCGCACCATGCGTTTGAGAACCGCGCGCTCATTCCGCACTCGCGGGCAATTTTTAGACGACGATTTAGGAGCACCGTGGCAGTTGGAGCATTGGAACGCAGTTTCCCGACAGGTGTCTTCTGAATGAGATTGCGCACTCCGCGGCCACCCATCGTTGCTGGTACATACTCATTTTACAAGCCCCATCTTGAAACATCTGTAGCATTGTAGGGGCTTCGGTATGTATGGACGGGCCTGCTGGTGAACGTAGTCAACTTTGACGTGCGGTGGAAGAATGTTTCCCTCAAAAACAAACTTCAGGCAACGTAACTGACGGAGCCTTGCGATGTGCTTGTTGAGGATGTCGTCTGTAGCTGATTTTATCAAGATAGGAATACCATCAGTGGAAATGAAAATGTTCACGTGATAAATGACACCAACACTGCCCGTACGGTCAATTGGTATCACTGATTTACTTGTGACTATGTCGATTTCCGTGATGTACTGTAGGCTTCGCAGCGCTCTACAGTGTAGAACATCAACTGCTAGAACATTCTTCCGTGAGTTGACCTTCACGTTTTCAATCTAATTTTGAGCGAGCCCTTCGAGATACGCAGAAAGGAATTGCCTGTTAAGCAACCGTTGGCTGGCTGAAGGGTCCAAAGCCATGAAGAGTAGAGCATGCGGCCAACGCTGCGGGGTAGCCTGCACGAAGAATAAACTCACCATCGACAATATTCGTAGCAGTCTCCTTTTTCAATTGCATCTCATGACGACTGTGTAGTCGTCATTCGGTGACTCGAAGCCGCCCGAGTAGAACTCCGTTGCCTCGTTGTCTGTGTCGCTTGAGTTGGTCTCACGTTTCCTAGCCGCTGTCGGACGTAGCGGTTCTCCACCACGAAGATCCTGAGAAGCTTCTTCATCTATTCTCGCAAGGAGAGAGCGGTAGCTTCCAGAATTACCGGAAAAACTAATAGAAAACTTGAGACACGGGTACAAGCGCTTTATGAAAGAGACACTTCGTCGTCGTCCTCGGAGGTGCACGTTGTGCTAGTGCATACTTTGTTGTTTATTTAGGTACTGTTTTTACTATTCATAAGATCTCATATGATTAGGTCAGTTACACGAGCTGATACTTTTTACATGTGTCTGCAAAGAAAAAGATTATTTTTAATGAGCAGAACTTGAGTTAGGAGAGTTTACGTGAGGCTTACTTTCAATGAATCCTCTAATTATGAAAAAGTGAACAAAAGTACGATTTCCTTTGACATGTGTCAAAAAGATGTGCTCAATTTTGAATGACAATATTTTGTAGTGATAATTTATGTTTCTATTTACATCAATTTACTTGCTTAAGAAATGTAGATAAAATAAATTATTAACGGCGTGATTTTTTATTTTTTTGCAGATATCAAACGAAATAAGTTTGAAACGGTAAACATAAGAAAAACCAGACTTAGCTCACTATTACTAAATCTACGCTATAGCCATGCTTGACATAGAAGGCACTGAGTGGGCTTATTTTTCGCATCCTCTAATCCTTCATACCTTCAGCAACCAAAACAGCAGAATAACACAACAAGTAATGTAGTTCCATAGCGATATTTTCTTGCGTGCTCATTTACACTGTTCCTTCAGAGTTTCCTGACTTCGTGCTGATTGTTATGTGGTACGCCTGTTTCCGCAGTACATCGAACACCCTTCATTTAAACTGTACCTTTTATGCTGTTATGTCAAAGGGGAGACCGCATGAGGTAAGGGACTCCGGCCAATAAAAACGAATTACGCTTCCTCTTTCCATGATATCTACTCAAACTTTACTTTGCGATTTGCGAATGAAACATCTAAGCACAAATTATTCAGTGAGCGCCTCGCTCTAATCGCCACGTACTCTGTCGAGCAACGTTGAAGCAAAGGGAACTCTCTGAAGACGGGCTCCGAGTGGATACGCTTTCAGATTGTGCGTGAAAGCGAGGAGACAAATATAATGTCGCGGGTCTAAATAGGTTCTTTCCGGAATTGCGTCAGGGATACGTTATCTTAAGACACCAAGGGGTATACACTCTCGGTGGCATTTTACCTCTAAAAGACATTGCAATTAAATTTGTCCCCTTTGACGACACTAATATTCCCACCATCCGAGCTTGTAATTTTGTTTATGTGAAATCATTTTAACCTGCCTGGGACGGACTTATGTGGCCAGCGAATGATTCATGGTTTGCTGATGAATACCTTCGACTCTTCAACTTAACGATCATCATCATTCCCTCCGTGGATATTCTCTGTTTCTATAACGTGATTTTCACAATTTTTTCATGATGGTATGTCTCAGTGTGAAAAAAATATCTCAGTAACCTGTTTTTATAAGGGAACAGTAAATCTATGAGGCAGCAGAAGCAGAGAGTGGATGCGCTAAGGCGCTGTAGTATTTTCTCTAATCGTTTGCAGCACTGTTTTGTAATTTTTTCTTCATTATTTTTGCCAAAAGAGCTTCCTGACAAAAATTATATGCACAGGTTTATTCTTTTCATTTCTACGGGCGGCTATTGCAGTATCTTTCTGAAAACGTCACGCCTTTGCATTGCTCTAAGGATTTTGTGTTGATTATTATAGTAATATTTGCCCCAAGTGAGGAAATGCGAACTTGACAGGAGCTGAAACAGCTCATCATTCCTTCTTCACGATAGTCGTATTAAATGTTTTGAAGTTATAAGTCACTCGCCCTATACTATGTAATAATTTAGACTTAAATCTCGACAAGCAGCCTTGCACGTCATTAAAAACTTAGCAGAATGAGCGTGTAGCCTGGTTACACGCATACATTTCTCAGAAATCCCAGAAGCAGTCTAACTCCAGCAAAAGGAAACTGAAAAAAGTGGTACGAATGGGCAAATTGATAACGTTTTCTTTGAAAAGCAGTGTCATAATAGCGATGTCCCAAATACCTCAGTGTTTAGTGGCACGATACTTTCTCTCCTATATAATGTAGTTTGAAAATTTGGTTCATCTGAACAAGTAAATTGCCACCACAAAACATCTCGCGGCAGTATTTTCGCCAAAATGACGACTAGCGTGGTAGTGAACATCCTAGACAGCTTATATAGGTAGTTCTTCTTTAATTATTATTTAACGTTATCATGCATTAGCATTACAACACAATAAAAAATTGCCGATACCAGCCACTTTTAAAAACGTGGTTGCGTATTCGGCTAATAAAGCACTTTTCAGGCTCATATTGTGGTACCTTTCTTTTTTTTGGCGCGATTATTTGTATTGTTTATCTTCGTAACATGGTGCATTCTTATTACTTCGTATTGTCAAGTTTATCGAGCAATTTCATGTTGTTTTGGGTACACCATTCAAATTTTTGTTGCACGTGTGATACGTGTGTCATAAAAATGGCCACTCAAAAAGTGTTATCCTTGCTTCATCAAAAGGCAACCTTACAAAACATCGGGCTGAAATATGTTGTCCGAAAGTTGCATGTGAATGAGCTTCTTTTTTTTTCTCGTATATACTTACAGAAAAATGTTGACAACTGCTTGCTGCGACGCAATGTTTATGTGAAGCTTAGCCTAGAAGCCTTAACAGAAATGTTTTAACTTGAAGCTGTTCACAAGAAAATGTTTAACTTCAGGCAAAGTCTCATGAAGACCCATGCTTTCAGCCACCGCAGGCATCCCACTCACTTGTAACGAGAAATAATAAGTCTGGACTTCGGGTTGGTGGGATTGTATAAATTAGTAGGCACAACTGCACAGTTGGAAGCGAACACCACTTGGACTAGGTAATTAGGCTATTCGTTTCAATTAGCGCATGAGCACTCTCCTAGTTTGATATTGACTGTTTATTTAGGATGGGAACACTTCCGAATTTTCGTGCTCGGAAAACGAAGCCCGAGCTTTTTCATTGTGACAATACAATACGTTTAAGAAGCTAATAATATTTTATATGTAAATTTCTATTTGAGACTTTAGTTCTGGTGGTGATGTCTCAAGAGGTCACAGAATCTTCGAAGATGCACAATGTATTTTGAGACCTTCTGTACTATAAGACTACCAAAATCTAATGTTAGAGGTGCTTCCGAATGGCATCTCAACATACGTATACGTCCGCTACCAGTGAGAATCAACCCAAAGCTCTCGAGCTTAGTAATTGAGATACCGTGGTTAGTCCACGTTAAGGCAGATCACTTCTTCATGGCAGTACAACATATTTCAATTTATCGGAAAGCATTTTTGTATCTCAAAGCTAATCACATTTTAGGGCTGTTGATGTGTGGTTTGCCTGATAATACAGTAAGCGTAATTGTTGCTGATCTGCCTTAATCATTGCATTTACTTCGTTTTGCTGATTGCTTTTTACATCATTGTTCACTGCTACAGCTTTTTTAGAATTTATGTATGTGTGCAATGCTTAAGAGCTGCCTGTTTTGGGAATTCGTTTGCAGCAACGTCCCTCGCTTCTGATTCATGACTTGTTACCATGAGTAACTTCACCATCCAGCAAAACAAAATGTGTTGGTGTGCGCTTTCATTATTGGGCCACGAGAAATATTTTGGTACGTCGTAGGTAAATGTAGATCGTAACTTCGCACTTCACTTAACTGTTCATCTATTTTTCAGATATTGGTGACTTCAAGCATACGCTAATTGCATTTATCAATCACATTGCAGTATATATAGTTATTTATTTTCAATACTGCTTCTCTCATATGAGAGTGTAGCAGGAGAGCAATACAAAAAGTAATTGCCATAAATAAAGCATTTCAGGAACAATCAAGTATTTAACGAATGGAGCACAGGGTTACAACAAATATCATGCAAGAATAAATAGCTTTTAGCGAAATATGTGCAATTATTACATTTATCACACTATTCGGACGGGACTTGGTAATACAGAACAGCATTGTCACATCCCATAAAAAATATGCAAGTAATAGTAAGAAATAGAAAAACAAGGAATCAGCCAGTAGTTATGCCCATCCTGTTTCGGGGATTACTTGTTTGTGTCTGCTATTTTATTGGCAAATTCCGCTATTCTTGCTAAGCTGCAGTATTCAAGAAATATTAGAATACTTGCTTTAGCAATACACAAGTGCTATATTGCTTACGACGAAAATATAAAACAATTTCGACAGAAGTAAAAAATGCAATTTATTCTAAACATGAAGCTGCACATGAAATAAGCTCTATGTTACTTTCAACGACCATGTATGCTTTGCTCTAGTGCTCTTTCCTGTTCTTAGAGTTGCAAAATTTATTACTTATATTCATGAAATAATGCATACGAGCCTCTCCTATTATATGCTCTTGCCTTACAAGTGCATTGTATTCACTGAACCTTGCTGTCACGCAAAACACGAAATTTATTATTTTAACCACTCACGGAAAAATATAGGTAAAACAAAAGTAGAGACCTGTATTGAGAATGTTTGCATGGCTGCATTATGCAAGTTCGTGTTGTTTGAACTGCCGTACCAACATTTCTGGGTCCTCATTCTCGAGGCAGATTGTCGTGACTGCAATACGCGCTAGTGGTAATTGAATTTCAGTGCTTTCGTTTGCCGACTCATCTGAAATGCGCGGTTCAGCGAGAACAAAGAAATACGATGTTCCTTATCTCACATAGGACGCCACAGCTCCCGACTGTTTCTGGAATTCAGCCCAATGAATGAAAACACGAGTGTGCATAGCATACAGCTGCTTATAGTGTTCGTAATGTTGTGCTGAGTTCACTGAGAAAAGCTTCAGCAAGTAAATAAAAGTTACATACGTTGTTGTGAACGACAATAAGGTCATAATAAGACGGAAGTTGAGTTGTCTCCTTTGACGTGGTTGTGTGGTTGTTACTGTCACCTACCGGGTGCTAAACAGTGTGATTGAAGACAGAACGACGAAAAAGGTACCAGGTTGACTAGGTTAACATTCGTATCGCAGATACTAGCGCCGTCCACCTCATCATATTTGTCCTTATATACATGCTTGAGAACTCATTCTGATTGATACACTCACCCGTACACATTGAATAAATCAAGATAAACAACCAACTAGCTCAGATGTTTTCAATTATTACGCATTAAGAAAACATTCATATTCGAAATACGACAAAAAGAAAGGTGCAAGATCTCTGAACCACGGCAAAGCCGCAGTTGTTGTTTAAAGTGGTCGCACGAATCATCCGCCTTCATGATGAATGGCAAAGTGAGATTGTTAGTTAACACAATTTGTAAAAAGCGCTCACCTGCCTTCTTGTCGTGCTTTTCTTACTTCGCATGCCGCCTGCCCTGCAAATTTTTTAAAAATAATTTTGTCCTACAATAGTTCATTTGATTGCTCAAAAAACCGTACAGTAGCCTAAACACAATAATTGGCCCGTTCCTCAGACGGTCGAATGACAGATGAATAACTATAATGTTTCTTAGCCAGTAAAAGATTCGTTGTACCTAATTAAACTAAACAATCTCAATTATTTGGATACTGTAGTGCTTTTGTGTTTTGAGAGTATAGGATTTTCGTTAAATCACTTGTTTGCTAGGTCGAGAGTAACCTCGGTGTGCTGAGATAGCTTAGCTGCGATAAAACGATGTAGACGCAGTATTGCCACAGCAAAAATATCAAAGGTACTTTCAGATTGCTTTGTAAAACCTCTTGAAGCAAGCGCTACAAGAACCTTTGCAAGGTATCCACTACGTCATAAGTAGTCCTTTTTTTTACTTAAATATATGTAAGGAGAGGTTGGTGTCAAAGTAGTCCTGATTCATTGATATACGGGGTTTTGTGTGAAGTTGGGAGATTAATGTGTGAAGTTTTGGGGAGCCACCACAATATTATTCGTCATTCCGTGTAAATTCGACGTAGCTGGTACTCAGTCGTCCAGCATTTCGTGCATAACTGCAATAAATGGCAGTGAAGTCATCGTGCCACCCAACTAGGAGGCTCCTGATTCCAGCTTCCGACTCCACCAACAATTATGGGCACTCAAACGGGCCAGCAATGCAACAAGGAGACGACGTTTTTATGTTTTGGAATGATAATAACTCGCAACGTGCTGCATCACCCTGGGAAAGACAGCAATTTATTCAGCTAAAAATAATTGTTTCTGGCTGATTCTTTTGTTTGGATAAAGAACATATGAAGGGCTCAATAGTGTGGTGAGTGCTGAGTGTCGTTTGTGTTACTCGGGTGGATTTGTGAGTATTTGTTCGAGTGTTTGCGAGAGTCAAGTTTGCTATAAATATCTTAGAATGTGACAAATAACCAACAAACTGAACAACAAGTTTATAGAACTATATTTCTAAAACAAAGGGCCTCTTTTTTTGCACCTAATGTTTCTTCAGGGATAGAACATCTTTTTTGCCGCATCACTGAAACCACCTGCAGAGCGAGGATTTACGCCTTCTGCAAAGCCACCATACTAGAAAAAGTAAGTGCCTATTTGGATGTGTGAAACCTTCTTGGGGACACGTCAAAGGAGTGCTGAAAATTCTTCAAGCGGAATTACGATGGCAAGTAAGGCTGCTCCGTGACTGGCTACGTTTGATACATAAGAGTGAATACCTAGAACAACTTGCCACTCAATAACTAAGGAAAATCAAGCATCTTGTATCTCAGCTGATTGAATCAAAATAGAGGGGTGAACTGACCCCCTATAAAGACTTCAAGGAAAACGAAGAGCATCAAAAAGCCTGGACCGTGTCGTTCTGGCTGGTGCAGTGCTACCTGAAGACAGTGAAAAGTTACTGCGAAATACACCAAAGTACGCGTGCACACCACCCATGACCTGGTCGGCCTTTACAAGGATCTCTCTGCCAAAGCCAACCAGGATTGAGAAAGATGCCTGCTATACGGTATGGACTGCAACACCAAATATACAACCTAAGTTCCGGACAATAGCTGTAGCAGAATAGGGAATAGTGTGGTGAGCGATGAGTGTCGTGTGTGTTACTCGGTTGAATGTGCGAGTGTTTGTGTGAGTGTTTGCAACAGTCAAGGTTGCGCTAAATATCTTGCAATATGAGGAATAAGCAATCGCCCAACAAGTTTTATTGAGTACAAAGAAGTACGCCACAAGAAACCTGCTAGTGTAGTTGTGTTGCGGATGGGTACCACAGACTTGATACTGATGCCAGCACAATCATGCAAAGCGATTGTCTACCTATCCTTCAATTAGGAGATTGTTGAGGCGAGCTTGTTAGTATTGATTTATTAGAAGACACAGCGATTAAGGAGTACAAAACACATGAGACAAGAGCGAGGACGTGTACGGACTCGTGATACACGTTTCTTAAGCGCTGTTTTCTATAGAACCAATACTTATCGCGTTTAGGTGCACGCTGTCATTCGTTTTTGTTAGGTAAAAGGGGGGGGGGGGCAAACATACAGCAACTGGCAAAGACGAAGCTTTGCGTTTCAGTCATACGTTTGGCGTCGAAAAACCGGAGACACACATGCGACATATAGCAGCCACAAATCAGTTTGCCTACATCATCATTTTTTTATTACACGTCCCATCATGAAGAATCATATCTGCAGTGAAATGCCGCACATCTCTTTCCGGGAAAATTTCAATCTTGAAACGTGTCCTGCTGATTACGTAAGCTTAAGTTACGCAAAGCAATACGGTTCATTTATCCGCATTTGAGAGCGTGCTCAGTGAAAGGCCTTTTACAAAAAACTTTCTTCTCTTCAGTATTTTAACGCACTATTTATCTTCACAGAACTCCTTTTCACTTGGGAGTTTCAGCCAAACAACTACAGGTCGCTGAATGATTCTGTGCTATATACATACATAGTAGAATAAAACCACTGAGCGATTAAGATGAGGTGCTATATTGCGCATTTTTCATTATATATTTTGAGCACACTTCAAAACGGAAACTTTCAAGAACACAAAGTCATGATCACAAATATTGTATTTGAGACGCACAGAAGTAGACAAGGGAAATGTCTACAAACTGCATTGAAAAAAAAAACATAAATTTGGAGGTAGCTCGTGACAGCTTTTTGCATGGCGCAGCAACTTGCGAAGACAGAGGCAAGAGTGAGAACAAAGCGCAGAAACCAACTTGTGCAGGATAATATTCCTGTAGGCGGTGTATTTAAACTGTGCGATAGAAATTATGAAATAATTAAGCAACAAAAACTATCATGAAAATTTGTGCTTTGACGCCACATGTTTTATAAGATGAAATGCAGAAAAAAGTCCCCAAAGAGAGCAATATTCTGGGCTCTCCAAGAATAAGTATGCAATGGTAAATATTTTTGCGTACGGCGCACCCTATATATGTGCTGAATGAGTGGGTTAGAAAACTGGTCTGAATACCATAAAATTTCCTACATGCTCCTCACATCCCAACCGAAGAAACTGAACCACCAGAAGAAAAAGCAGGTCGACTCGAAAGATCTGTGGTTTATTGTAATTTATTTGCCTGCGTCTAAATAGCAGGAAATCTCACGATAAAGAACGAGGAACTTTTGTATCCTTTGCGAAAAAACCCTAGGAACCTGCCTCGATTAGTACGAGCTTCTTTCCTTGTCTGATGCGCTTTCTTTAAAATGACGTTCTCATATATGGGTTCTCTCTTTTTGCGGAAGTATCGCTTGTCAGCTTCTACACGAAGCTTTCTACAGGTGTCTTTCAAAAGATGTTTTATTTTATGGGCTTGAGTGCTCTCTTTGCTCGAAGGATATCAGTATTTGTTTTCTTTTATTGAGGTTTTTGCATAGGTGATTGGCGTCACTTAAACCTACTAACATATTCTTTTTGTCGTCCTAGATTTCATTAGGCCAGGTTTCACTTTGTTTTCCGACCACTATACGCTAAGCACCATCATAATTTACAGAAAGGAATAAGTACTGCCAGAAAGTCTAGGCGACAAGCTGTGCTACGAGTGGATGTTATTTCTGCATCCAGTTTTGGTCACTGAGTCCGGAAGTATAATCATGAACTTTTTTCCTCTTTTATCTTGCTATTTATCGTAATGTGCTATGCACAACATGTACCCACCACTTCTTGATCACAAGCTTATATATGCCAAGGAAAGTTGTGTAAAACGTTTCGAGAAACGAAGTTCAAAAGCTATCAGAAATACTCAAAATAAATGCGTAACGCTCAGTGCGGCTGTGCACTCAGTGCATATGCTAGTGTTACTCGCCTAAGGTACTCACTAAGTTTCATATTTCTATGATAACTTTAGAAGCATAGTTTGGCTCTATTGGCTTCAAGGCAGAATTAAGAGAACTTATCACGTGACTGGTTTTGAGAAGCCGTTATTATGAACTTCACATTCTGTTCTGCTTTTGTCTGTAGCTAGAACGCGAGATTGTGTACTACTATCCAGTGTTAGCTATTAGGAGGTAGAACTCGAAAAGAATAGCATTGCACAATCAATGGCACTCCTACTCTTTTGTCACTCCTTCTTCTACATCACATGAAATGCAAATGTTTATGGACATTCATAATGATACACTGCTCTCTACGAGGCACCAGTATACGAATGTATTACAATAGCTACACCCAAGTACAATATTTCTCTAGCCATTCTCGCTGGTTGCGAAAGTCAACACTCACTCTTATTTCTGACTGTACTGAGCACTTCTCACCTGAATATCATGCTGGCTGTGAATGCTTAGCAATCTTTATTACATAAACTAAAGAGTGAAATGATATACGAACATGGTTCTCCTGTTTCACTCTAGCGTCCCATTTATTTGTTCCGCTAATCAAATGCTCAGAACGCATTATTCAGCATTCGTAATATCGTTAAAACTGGTTGAGAGGGATTAAACTGTTATATGCCTTTCTCTACCAACTATCTGATTCCATTTCCATGTATCGTTCTGGCATGCAGTTCTAAATTATACCTGCAAGAATCGACATCTCGAGTGCATTCGCCTTGGTGTAAGCGTCTATTTATGGCACTCGATATTTATGGCTGTCCGCTTACGGTCCTTTCCTTCTCTCGGTAATGAATTTACTCACAGACTAATATCACTTATCAAGATCAACGATATTAAACTTGTTGCCACCTTCTCCACAGTGGAAGCTGACGCTTGTTTTTTCGGTCGTGTTCACCGCTTAGTTCCTCCATTTGCTGGAATATTTCCTAGCTCTAGAGAGAAGGCTACTGGCGACATATGTGTTCGAGAGGTTCATCGGAGTAACCGATCAATAAGTTAGTTCACATCGGCAGAAACGACCAGTAATTTTTATTTGAAAGTATTCTTAACGGGCCCGTGTTTTTCAATTTCTTTTCTCTTGGATGGGCAGTCCCTAGATCATCTCTTTCAGGCTTGAGTTGCTTGCATCCGTGAGCAACCTAACGAATCGGATCCAGCAAGATTTTTTGTTTTTTGTTTTGAAAGCTTAAAGAAGTACCACTTCTTTCAAGCTAATTATTTCTACACACCTCCCTGAGACTTTCTCAGTCTCTCTCTGAGCAGGTGGTTTTATGTGTGGCAGTACTGCAATACAATAAGAATATATACATAATAGACGAACGAAATGCCTGTAAAATGAACTTCGCCATTAAATTTTGTTTTGTTAGAAGTAACACCTTCTCCTATAGTCTTACGCAGTGCAACACTGCTGCACGCATTTCTTTTGAGGTTGATGCGTTCCTTTCTTCTTTTTTTTTGCAGCCTCTGCTGAAAGTGATACGTCTATCTATCTACAACGTACCTCATTTTTTCCGTATTTTCCTTGTTTTCATTTGCAACTTTTCCTTACGCAGATTCATAGTAACCAGCAGTTTTTCTTTAGATACGAGTAATTGAATTTAGGTGGCTGGTGGCACATCACACGATAAGAATCTTGCCAAAGTTACTTCATGATGATGCAGCACCAAGCGTTGATGTAGTATCTCCGTTTCACTCTACGCATGCTGAGCTATCTCTTTTTCTGACATTCTGTGCCTCGAATGCACTTGAAATATTCAGCTGCTAACTTTATTCAACGCTTGTTCTAGCTACGAAAACAGAGCCCTTGAAGTTGTTGTGTTTACTTGCAGTCTAAGGTATTTTTCAATATTTTTCTTTATTTCCAGGTTATTCGACTTCAGCCGTTTTACGTTCTTCCGAACTTGAGGTAAGCAAGTAGCTAGTATAACCTGGTCATAAACTGTCTTTCAGCGTTGCTCTTATGAAATGCTTACTAAACGTTTTTTGTCAACGTATGATGGTAATAAACCAAACGCATGGGCACTATGCTTCTTGTTATAGACCACTGGAGTTACTCTGAAGCCTAAAAATCAATAAAACAAGGTTGGCGTGAAAAGCACATACGTGAGCCGAATGAAGTACACAGGACAAGTGCTACTTTCAAATGTGATTTTAATTAGATGTAACAAGCAATGAACTTCACTTTTTGGAGTGCGTGCATGGTGAGTCACGAAATGCGAGCCTTGTCACTTTGTAGGGGCGAAGCTCCTTAAAGCGGCACTTGTTCGTCTCTCGTAGCCATTGTAGAGTGTAACGAGCATAACATTTTGACCTCCAAGGTGGTGCCGGTGAGAGATTTCATTTGTGTGTTGTTGAACAATAAAAAATAGTGCTCAATGTGCATGCCAATGGCTGCTAATGGGGAATGAGAGACAGGAACATTCGTCTTTTAGTTAACACGCACACTGCGAGCCCAATTATCAGCCATTGGCATGTACATATAGCACTATCTGACAAGAAAGGGTTGCTACGTTATGCTCACTGGGTGTAACCTTCTTAGTTTTAGAAAGGTTTAGCGAGCGTTGAGCCGCAGTGCCATGAATACAATGAACAAGTATAAACCATGAACTCGAGGCGGTTAAAAGTGGGAAGTAGATACGAAGCGCAAGCCTAAAGAAAGTAAAAGCCGAATTCTCCTGTCTCTCATTTCCCATTGGCAGCCGTTGACATGTACATTGAGCACTATCTGACAGGAAAAGGTTGCTACGTTATACTCGCTGGGCGTAACCTCCTTGCTTTTAGAAAAGCTTAGCAAGCGTTGGGCCGCAGTGCCATGAATGCAGTGAACTAGTATATACTATGAACTCGAGGTGGTTAAAGGTGGGAAGTAGACCCAAAGCGCAAGCCGTAAGAAAGGGTGCGCGTGCCACCTCTCGTTTAGTCCTTGGAATGTCCGCTGGATGGCGGTGCTTCAATATGGGCAATATATGATGAAAAGATGCTAGATGGTGGTACTTGGAGTGTTGAATAGATGGACGAACGGACACACAGACAGATGCATGGATGGACGCATGAACGGGCGCAGGGACGGAAGCACGAACAGACGCGCGCACGGATGGGCGGATGGACGCATGGACGGTCACACAGACGGACGCCTGGACGAACGGAAGCAAGAACGAATGGACAGACGAATGCCTCGCCCCACTCTCGATCATTCACTCCGTGGACATGCTGCCATTTTTTTTGCTTAGGCACGGCAGGGTTAGAGGAGCGGCACGTGCGCACTCTCCTACGACCTGCAGCGTTTCTTGTCTGGTTCCCATCTTTCACCGGCGCTGGTTGATAGCGCTGTGGCTCAACCCACCCTAAGCTTTGCTATAACCAAGGAGGTTTTAAAAAAAAAAGCCAAGCGAGTTCAACGTGGCAATCTTTCCGGTTTAGATAGTGCTCAAAGTGTGCCCTTCTGTTACTTATTTTCTTCGGTAAGCCTCAAATTCCAGGCAAATTTTATTCGAGACTAAGTTACCAGAACTCGTCGATACACGTTATTTCATATGAAAAAACTATCAGTTCATTTATAATTAGCATGCACAGTTTTTCTTCTTGATTGAAATTTAAACACGTGCAACTAGTGAGACGCCAGGAGTAGACTGAGGCCTGTACTTCGGGGCTAGTTCGCAGTTTTACCACCGCTAGTTTATGGCACTATGGCTCAACCTCTGCCTGCAACGAGATGTGAGGAATCTGCCCTATTGTTTTCTCTTTGGGTGCGCAGGCTGTAAGAGAGTGCGTGCGGGCCGCTCCTCTAGCCCGGCCCGGGCTGAGGCTATCGGCGTGATGTCTAATCAGGTTTCCATTTAGACCTTTGCCTGCGCACACGCTCTTGGCTTGTGTTCTATAGAATGATAGAAGATCTTTGTGTTCGATAGTTCTTTGTATCTCGTCCTGTTTTCCTGCTTTTCTTTTCTCGTGGCTACACCGATATACTTGGTATTACCACCAATTAAATCCTCTTTAGAGCTTGTCCTGGGTGCTTCGTTCGTTCTACCGATATGCGTGTCTTTCATGTTTAGAAAATTATGGATCAGTACTAACGAGCTCAATCTTAGTGCCCAGAACGTTAGGTTTTCAAGATTGAGAGAGAGAGTGAATTATTTCAATGGGGAGCTGAAGGGTTCTGGCAGGTTTTTCACCTGACACTCTTTTCCAGGTGCCGGGTGATGACTATGATGTATACAATCATAAACACAAACATTATATCCAACGGAATTTATTCACTTTCGGCCTTGCACCTTGATACGTGACACGTGTGTAACATGCAGGGTGAAAGCAAGATACCAAATAAATATCAAAATGTTTTCACCGGTTGGCTGCCAGAGAAAGCCGAATAAACAGCGGAGGAAACAGATGTTGCATAAGGTGCGACCACTTCGTGATCTACGAATGATCATTCGTAATCTCGATTAAGACTTGACGAATGCGCTTCCCTATTTTGTTAAGAGTATGTGGCGAGTTCTTTTTTTTGACAGGTACTGTTGTGTGTTTTAGTCCCCAATAAGAACAAAACCGCCGGACTCGATGAGCAGCCCTTTACCCAAGCAAACTATCTGGGGAACATAGTCTCCCAGTAAATCAGCACAGAAAGCCGAAAAAACCCTCCTGCAGCGTTTGAAGGCAGCATCATTGAGTGACGCCATGTAAAACCATGAATTATGTGAGTGGTGTGCAATGAGTCTCTCAGTTTCTCGTTCTCTTACTGCTTTTTTCTAATCTCTGCGAGTTGAGTAGTGTGTTGGGCGCTGTCCATTTACCCTCCCTGAGCTTCCTGCAGTCCGCGGCGGAGGATCAGTGGCTAGGGTGCTTGGCTGCTGACACGAAGATCGCGGTTTCTATCCTGGCCGCAGCGGACGCATATCGATAGAATTAAGATGGTAAAAGAACATGAACCAGGCGATGTCAGTGCACACGTGACTTGGGTGTTGTTAGTGCGATCGGAAATTAAAACTGACAGTTGCCGGAAGTTATACTCGTCCTCCCCTCTGGCATATTCGGGCTGTGTAACTCCACAAATTGCAAAGACAGTACACGTATATGATCTCATTTGTGTTACCCACACCTCCTTTCACCACCGCAGCCTTCGCAGGCTACCCACATTTTACCTCCCCTTATTTTAATCTCTCTGCCACCCTCAGCCGCTATTTGCTTCTTGTTTACGTTGACCATTTATGAAAACTTTTCTGTGGTACTTTAATTCATGGTGTTAGCCCAGGTCTCGTTGCTGAATGGTTACATTTTCTGCACAGCGCTTACGTCACGGTGGTTAGGTCGCCACACCTTGAGTTTTTGATGCACCCCTGAGAAGAATTCTTTTTAAAGATCTCTCTAAGCTCATATGTACCAATGTTTCCTTTTTGTAATGTATGGGTGGCTTCAAACCATGAAGCATCTATGAGAATCGCATTTTCTGATGCCCAACGGTACTGTACGCTTGTACCAAGCAATATTACTGTTTAATATCACTTGTATTATAAGCTAACATACAGGACTCGTGTGCTTGTAAAGCATGTTAGGAGAGGAAGAGGAAAGAAAGTTTTTTTCAGAATGTTTTCAAGCAAACGCATGGCTGTGTCGTCGACACCAACGCCGACATAGACACCGACGCCGGAATTTTTGCAAAAAGAGCTTTTGCTAAACGATCTCTTTAGCGCTATTGCGTTAAAAGGCAGCTACCTAATGGTGAGCTACTGACACGGAAGATGTAGTCTTGAAAAAAGCATTTCAAAAATGCTGGGTATGCCAGCAGGATGCGCAAGCACTCAAGTATTTATCACATGCATAGAGAGAGAAGTTCGTTAAAACTGCCACGTCGCCGCATGGTATGCATGAGGTGACAGCGAGTCGGCCAGCTGTGCCATCACCCTTTCACGCCATCCGACCAATTCTTTGTGAGACGTGGCACCCCTGTCACTTTTGACTAGGGCGCTGAGACTGACATCTTCCGGTGCCTGCAACTGACATGTTTCTCTCGCTCCCTTCTTCTCCCGGTGTTTCTCGGCCAAGTTTCGGAAAGGCATGTCAGCGAGCGAAAAACTCGCCTATGAAGGTTGCACACATAAAAAGAAAGAAGGAAGGACACTTTAGCTGCAGTCACACGTAACGTATCTGCGTAACACAGCGTGGCGTGTCAGTTATGAACAACAAAACTTCTGCGACACGCGTCACTTTCTCACATCTCCACTTCCCACTTTCGTACCCTTTGACCTACCGGCTTTCTCTCAATACTCAATCGAGCAGCCCTTGAATATTTTTCTATAATAGCAAGTGTTTATACTTTTGACTAATCAGAGACATACGGGTGTGTCCTGTCTACCCCATCACGTGGTGCTACTGTACATATATGTTCGCTTTACGATGCTGACCTTATGTTTTTTTTCTTTACTTATGGCTCATGCTGTATTTTTATTGCAGGCATGTTGCATTCCATGAAGAGCCATCAAGGCAAACGCAAGTGAAGCTGTACCGAACGCATAACAAATAACCTACTACTTGAAATCGATTACATTTTCTCAAACGGTAACGTTCTGCATAAATAATTTACCTTTCAATGTAATTATTAACTAGTAAGTAATCGGTTTGCTTCTTCCAAAATCAAATTGTTGGCGTTCTTCAGGGGCAGTTTTCGTCCCACAAAATATGCGACCTTTCTATAGTTGAAACCCCTTTTTCATTTCATTTTACCCCTTATTTCATTTCAGGGAGCCCTGCAGAGCTTAGGTTTCCATCTTTGCTCTAGCCATAACATCAATGCCTCACCCGAGCGCCAGAAACAGCGAAGCACAACGCTTCATATAGGTTGTGGAGAGTAGCTTCTAAGCACTGTTCAGCAGCTAGCAATGGGTGCTTCTATGGTAAAATATAACCCTTCCCTCAAGCGCATGCTTTGATAGAATGTTCATCGTAGCAGCTGTAGTGTTCAGGAGGAAACCGGGAAGATTCAGCGACAAAAAGAAATGCTGTTTTTAGCAATGAACAGTATATCACAGAAGCCGCAATAGGCCTTCCCGCTTTCATGCAAGCCTCCTGCTTTCATTTTAAAATAAAAGCCTCAGTAGCTGGTAATTTTTTAAAATAAATCTCAGTTCCTGTGTTACCATAGTAAGGTTTTGCAGGAAAGTGAGATAAAGGTAATCATTTGTATTACTGCTACTAGTTAGTCATATTCCTGTGGTGATAATAACCTCTGTCATCAAGTTGATTCTCAAGGTATAAATTGTAATTTTAATCAATGACTTATTTTCTCTAGCGTGAACAAATCTGTAAGCAAGCCACCGGCGAGTGGTCAATCGCTAACAGAGTTCTTATTTGACCGAACGTTCTCAGAAACGCAAACTTGCTCTGTAAAGCGTGCACCACTGTTAAAATTTATTGTATTGTGACAAAAACGTTTAAGGCACGATCAATGAAGATGTGCATTTTAACGCTGCATCATTAGACAGAATTAGTACGGCGTCCGCAGTAGCTCTTTGGATGCAGCCTGCCAGCCATCTACTAAGGAAAGCTGCATATACAAAGCTTTTTCAGACGGTCAACGGAATCTGTCTATTCTTTAGAAGGAATACACGAAATGCAGTACATATCATGTGCACGTTTGTTTTCAGAACTTCTTTGTGCTCTTTGCGCCACCAAGAGAATATATTTTGCTTTGAACCAAGTGAAGGTATGAAAACAGTGGAAGGGAAGCGACATGCTGATGTTGCTGGGTGATTTTTCAGTTAACGGTGCCAAGCAAGTGACTCGCAAGAAAGACATTCCCCAGTAATGCCAGCTCAGATATACACACCTTTCTGCATTAATTCACATTTGAACGAGGCCCGAAACAATTACACTATAGCAATAGTGATGACGAGGACTACAAAAAATAAATACTAAAAACATGGCACAACTCACAATAATAAACTTCACTTTTACGTCGTATCAAACAAAAGTGCCTTCCGGTACAAATCACAAGATATGGTACTTTCATAACAGCCAAGAACCCGGCAAATCTTTTCAAATAAGCACAAAAGAAACACTCTAGCGGGATCAGACAAAATCAAAATGCATTTTAGGGCTTCCGCAAGAAATTGATTTCATTGCAAAATAGCGTTACAGAAGTTTTTTGCTGATAGAAGATTCACTTTAATATTCGACTGGTTGAGTTTTCATTACCAACCAGGCGACTTCGCAGTTGCTCTTTCTAACCACGAAGGTATTGTCAAAGTGTAAGAAGAAGCTATAATGGTATTGAATTACAAGAAAATTAGGCGCAGGAGTCTTTTTGTATTTTTGATAGTGCTCCCGCATATGATTGTTCACGTACCATGTCCAACACAGAAACGCTTGTAAGAAAGCAAATATGAATGAGCATCTGGTTGGCATTCAACAAAGATTCTTTTGGTAATATCATTGAACTTATTATCAATATGCGCAAGGTTCAATTTTTTCACACAAACTTGGTTTCTTTTATCACTGAGAACAATAACCCCACAATGTCCGGAGCAGTTTTTCGTTATGTTCGACAAACCTTCTTGGTGAATGCGTGTATATACGGTTACTCTAACCTATATATATATATATATATATATATATATATATATATATATACCGAGGAAACCTCTAAAAACTTGTCATGATGAGCTTGAAGGCGAAACGAAAAACGAATAAGTCCTTTTCTAGAGCTGATCACAGCAATCGCTTGAATAACAAATATTTGTTTAACACGGGTGCATGAACCAAAGTGAAAACGCACAAACTTCCTAATCAGCCAAAGGAAATATGGCACGCATCACTCGTCCGCATAAATATTGAAGACGGTTGATCAAAGGGTTGCAAGAAAAGAGAACTTATGAATATTTGATGTTGCAATTACACCTAAGAGAATGGTGGAAAGTGCTGGATCGCAAGGGAGTCGCTATACAAGCGAGAATATCTTATATTCAGGCTTGCTGTGTGTTACAAGACAGCTTCCTCTGCGCTAGACATGAAACACTAAGTAGCAAATTTCGCTAGGCGGAGCTGAGTGCAAGGAAAGTTTCGCGAGCGTGTCCACTTGTACGCACTGCTCGTGCGAGCGTTACAGACAGCTGCTACATTAAGTAACAGTATTGATGATTGATTGATATGTGGGGTTTAACGTCCCAAAACCACTCTATGATTATGAGAGACGCCGTAGTGGAGGGCTCCGGAAATTTAGACCACCTGGGGTTCTTTAACGTGCACCGAAATCTGAGCACACGGGCCTACAACATTTCCGCCTCCATCGGAAATGCAGCCGCCGCAGCCGGGATTCGAACCCGCGCCCTGCGGGTCAGCAGCCGAGTGCCTTAGCCACTAGACCACCGCGGCGGGGCAAGTAACAGTATCAGATCCTGAAATTTTAAATATTGACTCATCAATATATAGAGAGACAATGAAACGAAATTACGCTAGAAAACAAGCTAAACATAACTCTTGTGCGTTGCTGTCGGTTACTAAGTGCGCCCGAGTTCATAACGACCCCCTGCATGCGTAGACCCAACTGTTACACTGCCAGGCCCGGAGCTTGGAGGTTGATATACGGCGGGGATATAAACGACGTGATTGTGACATCGTCTCTGTTACAAGAAGTAACTGTTTTGGGAATGAATAATTTTCAGGGTAGATGATTTGATTTGATTTGTGGGGTTTAACGTCCCAAAACCACCATTCGATTATGAGAGACGCCGTAGTGGAGGGCTCCAGAAATTTTGACCACCTGGGGTTCTTTAACGTGCACCCAAATCTGAGTACACGGGCCTACAACATTTCCGCCTCCATCGAAAATGCAGCCGCCGCAGCCGGGAATCGAACCCGCGACCTGCAGGTCAGCAGCCGAGTACCTTCGCCACTAGACCACCGTGGCAGGGCAATTTTCAGGGTAGTGACGGGCATTGAGTAAAAGACATTAGTTAACACAGGACGCAATATTGGTTTAGAGGATGCAAGAAATATTGTTGACTCCATAAGAGGAAGTACTACAGTTACGCTTATTCAACCACAGAGACCCTGAGGAGCACTTTCCCTAGTGCGCAAATGGGTACAAGCAATGATTTGCGTGATTGTGCCTCACACAGCAGTTTTTTTCGTTCTTTCTACTTTCTTGATGTATTTATTTGGTTATTTTTTGAATCACGCAATATATTTTCTGAACATTTTGTTGTTCATTGCAAGTTAATATAAATACATTTATGTTCATATTAGACTTAGTGGCTTACTGAACAAGGCAGTTCAGTGAACATGAACAATCTAGCAAAGCACATCTTACTCAGACAGTAGTATCATACGTCAGTAAAGCTACATGCAAGCGTCCACTGTCTGCTGAGCTGCGGTTCTTTTCTTTCACTTTGTTTAGTGCTGGGATATGGGCGTTTTCTTAGCAGAATTCTTTCAAATATTAATTATTCCGCAAACAACCACCACAGAAATATGAGAAGACTTTGCGTAATAACATAGACTGATCGGTGATCCGAAACAAAGTTTCACCCCTTCATTTCACGCACAGTATGCAATCTTGCGGGGCTATCGAAATGTCGAAACTAGGTTTAACGAGAGCAGAGTTCAGGAAACTTGCTTACCTGGAGGACACTGAGCACGCCACACTACGTTCCCGCTACCCGGGAACATTATTGTTGCACAGAGTGACCACAACCGTCACGTCAGTGCGACTATCTACAGTAGAAAAAAAAGAAATTGAGATAATGCTGAAACATCACTTATGCATGGAACACAAGTGCGACAACAATATTTTTTTGCAAATCGCATGCATCTATTTTATCGGTTTATTCATCTTTAGTGCTCATTACTCATAGAAAGGCCTCTTCATTTGCATGCGACACATTCGCTGCATTCTATCACGTTGCCCGTAGCATCCTTTATGCTGCAGCATCAGCTGGTGAAACTGGAAGGGAGGCTGGCATGGTCGATAGAATGACAGTAAAGCAGGACACGCACGTCTACAAAGTTATTGCATATGTTGTGTCTTTCAACAGCTTTTGTCTCTGCCTCGTGTACCCATATTAGCAGATAATAAGCCTTTTTCGCTCTAGCAGAGCAGACAACCAATCAGCAAAACACTATAACGGCATAGGGCTCCACAAATTGCCCAAGCGCGATCTCATGCCTCCGCAGTAAGGTGTGTAAATTAACTTTTGCAGTCTTCTTTCACTTTCTCTGATTTTTGTGCTGCGCTGCTAATCTCTCTCACACTTCGCTATCTTGGAATACAATGTGAGACTATGCCTCACCATCATTTGCCATATATGCATAACGCAGCGACGCGCTATGACGTTTTCAAAATTCTTTTCATAGTTACCCTACTTTTTGGCGTGGGCTATCTCTACTGCTTGCGGTGAACTGCTTTAAAGTAAGCCTCTTAGCTGTAACCAGTGGCAACGTATCATTGTCTCTCAGCATTTAAATAACTATAGCGGAGGTGTTAACTTGGCTTTTGTCAGCGTAAAGTAAGATTTGTACACATTTAATATTAAGACCATGGACGTTCGTGGCAGGAATAAGTTTGTTTCAATGTTATATTGAAGAACGTACGAGGAGCAGGTCGTAGCTATTTATTTGAGTATGCATTACTTGTATTTAGAGTTATCCTTCCAGAGAGATCTCATTTTCTAGCGCTCAAGACGTAATGTTTGAACATTTAGGCCTTGAGGAATACTTACGTTTGTAGCGTCATCATCATCGTCATTTTTCTAGCCACCGCGCTGCGCCTATCGTGCAGCTCATGCGACAGCTCGTGGCGCGAGCGGTGTAGAACGAGCACGAGGCCTGGCGGTTCGGACGTGGCAGCCGCTGCGCTCCGCTTCGGCAATCGCCTTTGATAATAAAGTTGCGAGAGAACGACACGACCACGTTGGCCACCGTCCCATCTTCCTCTCTTGCTACATTGGTGACCCGGACGCGGCATAAGCGGACCAGCCGCTTATGAACGCCATCTTGCTCGACGCGCTGCTGGTCGAGTTTCGCCTTCTTGCTACCACATCGATTACGAGCCCGCAGCCATATGATGCCCTCTGCACTGCGCTGCTCACCTGCTACGACTTCACGTACCGACCGCTTCCAGGGTCCCGCGACTCTGGGGCTGTCACTGCGTCACAACGTGTGCTACCAACCGGCACGCAACCCTCTAATGACCACGACCTCACCACTCTGGCTACGACTCCCTCTACCTCAGTCCGGTCACATGAACATTGAATCCTGCACCCAACCGCGACGACGAGGTAGAAGACGCTCGCACTTCCACTGACTACACCTCCAAGAGCTGCGTTCCATTGGCGCCCACGTACAAAGGTTCACCGCAGGTGCCTGCCCCATGCACAATTTCCGTGACATCAATGGCACTCGACACCTCAGCGACCCCAGACACCACGACGGCTACCTTGCCGCGTGCCTCGGCGTCTGAGTACGAGATATTTTCACCCATTATTCGGCCCCCGATTCCGGAGCTTCCACAGCCGACATTATCCAATGAACGTGATCTTTCATCAACCTTGGCAATCTGCGCATCCTGCAAGCAGCCACTACCATCTCCCTTGACGTCTCCCGCAGCTGAAGTTGTTGCCCGCGACATGCTACAGCAGAACTTCCGAGATGCTGCTACAATGACCAAAGACCAGATGACAGATTTGCTAATGGCAGAGCAGTCAGCACAATCCATAACCACCACACAGGCGGACATCCACCAGGCTTCCCCGACGAGCATGGGTGCGCCTGCCAAGTCTCTGGTAGAGCCCAGCCTTCCGGATTTCTTGGCCAATCTCCGGAGCCTTTGAATCCCGCCAAGTTATCGTGGGACGCTCGTGCTTATGGCCACAGCGACCCGGCGCTGCCATCTTTGCCCGCTGCGTTTCTCCCAGTGTCGCCCGCCAGAGACCCACTGGTTGCCGATTGTCCCTTCCCGTTGACGACCTGGACTGCTCATGGACCCCGTTTCGTTTTGCGAACCTAACTCGCTTGTATACACGCTCCCTTTATTTTCATTCCGGCGTCATATCTGGGGGGGGAGTAATCTGTAGCGTCATCATCATCGTCATTCTTTTAGCCACCGCTCTGCGCCTCTCGTGCAGCTCATGCGACAGCTCGTGGTGCGAGCGGTGGAGAACGAGCACCAGGCCTGGCGGTTCTGACGTGGCAGCCGCTGCCGCTCCGCTTCGGCAATCGCCTTTGATAATAAAGTGGCGAGAGAACGACACGACCACGTTGGCCGCCGTCCCGTCTTCCTCTCTTGCTACACATTGTACCAATTATCCTGGCTCATGTAGCATAGTGCTCAAAGTTAAATTACTCAAAGAGCCATCAAGCGCTCGTTTCATAATAGCATGCGTTGTTGCCATCGCTACGGAAGAGCCACCATGCATGATAGCAGAAGCAGCCGGCTTCACCTAGAGGCACCACCTTGTGTTATACTTAAAACAAATGTACTAAATTGTGTCCGCTTGACAATAATGCACACCCGAATCCAAAAATCCAATCCAAAAAGCAAAGCAAGTGTTTTTGTGCATTTTCCTAAACTTCACCTCCACAGGAGTCTTTGTGTGCTCTTCGCGGGGTCTACTAATATATGAGCAGATTTGTGCTCGACAGAGAAGCAAAACGAACAAAAAAATTTATTTGCTTACGCTTGCCTACATGCAAATACCGCTAATTTTCAGGCCGGTTCTCAAACCAGTTGGTAATTTTCTGTTGGGTATAGGCGGTCCTCCTGGTGCCAGGCTTACGATACTTTCGATGAAAGCTTAATTTATAATAAACAGAGGTATGCAAAAATACGCCACAAAAACAAAAGAAGGACACAGACCTCGTACTTTTCTTAGTGTGACGGAATTTCGCGCCCCTATCACAAACCAACACCAGCTCGCCCAACTTTTTACTGTAATTAATTTATAAGGAAGGCGTAGGCAGTATGCAAATCACACCTGAACAAGATATTGTCGTGTTATGTTGCAGATAGAAATATATCTTTCAGTTTTGACGAAACGCAAATTTATGTCGACGTTCTGAAAACATTGGTATTTTCCTGCTTGATTTTCGACGCAATGCTCTTCATTTTCTTCTACACAAGTGATTTTTTGATGACGAGAAATATTTGTTGTTTGCGCACTAGAACTAAAATATTCAACTTATTATTTGCAGGCTGGGCAATCTAAATATAGTCACGTGCAAGAGTTAACCATTGCTTGTTACAGGACGTTGAAGAAGTGTCTTTGGCCACTCTGAATGCGGACTTCATAACACAGATGTTATCTCACGAACTTTTTAAAACAATTTAGTACAAGTTACAGAGCAGCTGCGAGCGCTTACTACAAGCCATGAACGCAGATATATTGCTCTTTTTTTGTAGGAAGCTCTGTCCAAATATAGATATCAATGAGCGCCCAGGTATCCTACGAGTCATTAATACATAGATATCGTTCGAAGGCAGGATGGTTGCATAACTGCTTTATTCTGTGCCTTTGTTTCTACTTTATGCATCCGCGAAGCATCTAAAACCGAAGCTAATCAATCCGTCCACTGTTTCACATTTGCTGATAAAACGCGTAGAAAATAAACTTTCATCAATTCACATTCAGACGAGGTGACATAAGCCGCCACGTTGGTGTAATAGATATGTTTCTCGATTGCTTACCACAAGGCCGTAGAATCGCATCCCGGTTGCGGCGCACGCAAAAAGGCTTGAGGCTCCTGTACTAAAAAAATGAAGTGCATGTTACAAACCGCAGGTGGTAATATCCAGAGCCCTCAACTATACGGCGTTCCTCATTTAAAATTGTGCTTCTGAAACGTGAAACCCCAAAAATCATACTACGAGCTAGCGAAGACTGCAAGTTCTATACTTTTATGGAAAGAGTGATATCAATTTTTCAAGGAAGTACTTACGTGATAAAACGACTGTGTATGTGCATGCGTGTTTAGCCACCCACCCACTAACCCTAATGCCGTGTTCATAAACAAGCATGTAGTAATGTAGAGGCCACGGATAGCCAAGGCTTTGAGGCTACCTGCTCGTAAAGATGTCACCCGCTGATGAGCATAGGGTGACGCCGAGAAGGGCTTGTATATTCCGGCCTAATTTAGAGGCGTACCCTGCTTCTCCTCCTTTTTGTGAAGTGTGCTGCGGCTCTTTCTCGCCGGCAAAGTCCTGCACAGGATCGACCTTTCTGAGTGCGGCCTCATTCGCACGTCAGGGCACTCTCTTGCACCGGTATTATTCTTCTATTTTTTTGTGTCCGCACACAATACTTTTTGCACTGTGTCCCGATACTTCCCCGTGTGTTTATTTTCCTCTCTTTTGTGCCTACGAACAACAAACCCCGCTAAACGCAAGTATTTCATCTTTTCTAGCCATCGGTAGTTTTCTGCACCTTACTTTGCAGGCGCTACACGCGTGTACAGTTCTGTATTTATGAAGAAGCTAAGAGAGGATATACACTGAAACTTTACTGAAGGCAATATAGAGAGGGCTTATGATAAACATTCATTCTCGAAGCACTTTTCTGCTCCTTCTTTACCCTACTTTTTTTCGTTGATGACGCTGGATCCATCTAAATATATTACTTGCTTTGAGTGCTGCCAGTCAGTTCTTCTTTGTCTTTTTATGCATTATTTATGAAATAGGAATGCATTAACAAAGCTTGTCTACGGCTTCCTGTTTTATGTTTTTTTATGATGTCTTGTGAATATGAAAAACAAAGTAGTTTGTTGCTTGTTCTGAGCTATACAAACAAGCGTCATCTGCCCCAATTAGGAAACTGAAAACTACCGCATTATCGCTGCTACTTACGGTTTTATAAACGAGAAACCATAGCCACTACGCATATAAATTTATCAGCGAACGTGCTCGTTTATTGTGACGGTCGGAAACAATACTTGCATGGTTTTCAAACATTCCAAAAGGAAGTAACCTAATGTAACGTAAATATTGTGTTGCAGGTGTACGGTAAACCGTTCAGTGGCTGCGTATGCAATTAAGCGGGAATTGTGCTGATTCTTATGCAACAGAGATGCCGAACGTAATAAATTCAAAGATTTAGATACCTCATCAAACCCAGAAACTACCCGGTGTCTTGCTTTGACGTAGCTGGCCGGGACCGACACGAGTCATCCAAAAAAATATTGTCACTGTTTCACGTTTCACATCAAAATATCGCGCTTCACCACATTCTATCATCGTGACGACACAGACCGCCAAAGAAGGACTGTGATTTCACAGTTGCTTGACGTCACGTGTTGAGGTGAATACATGACATAGTTATCAGGCGAAACGTGGGTAGATTATGGAGACAGTGCAAACGGCTTGTCTTATCCCTGAGCTTGTGGAAAGCCCGCGACGTGCAGAAGGCTTTAGGCAGTAGTGAGGAACAATTATTAAGTTAACTGAGATGTAAAACTAGAGGGCTTTGCCCTTCCAGTATTCTTCCGGTATTGCCATTCCAGTGTAAGGGGTCGTGCTCGTTTGAAACTACGTATCCACAAAGCACATTTCACGCGTTATATAGTATTATGGTCTAACTAGTCAAGCTGATATACAAACCCAATAGAAGAACTATCATTCACTCTTTCTTTGGTGTGTAATACAGCATTATAGCATAGTGAGATGCCTGTTTCTTTAACAAAATTTCTGCAAGGTTGAAGTTCCATGAACTTGTCAACAACACAACGTTATTCTTCCATGAATATTCTCAAATATCTTTTCCCTTCACGAACCTAGACTACAGGTGGTATTGTTGGCATGTGCTATATTCTATGTATATTTATGGGTCTGCAGGGTCGGTGATCTTTCCTGCAACAGCGACAACGGTGAAGTTTCGTTTATCCCACCAGACATCATCGACAGCTGCGGAACTTGCTGCTCTACGTAGCGCAATTCAAGTCATTAAACACCAAGAAGCCAGGAAATGGAGCGTGTTCACGGACTCTAAGGCAGCACTACAGTGTCTGACATTCGCCTTACGCCGGGGACCTCATGAACAACTAGTGCTGGAAATTAGAGAGCTGCTTCACCACCTCTTCGACGAAGGACACAGAATCACGTTTCAGTGGATTCCAAGTCACTGCGGCATATTGGGCAACGAACATGCCGATGCAGCTGCCCGATCAGCACACGAAGATGGTGAAGAAAAATCTATACCATTTTCAAGGACTGATGCTGCAATGACCATCCGAAAAATCGCTGATGCAGAATTAAAATCTCTGTGGAACACTGAGTGCTTACGGCACACGCGACTGCGTAGACTGGACACGTCTCGTCGACTCCGGCCTCCGTCTGGACTCTCCCGACTCGAGACAACGGTGCTTTGCCGACTATGGCTTGGTGTCGCCTTCACCAAAGCTTTCGCCTTCCGAATCGGCATGGAAGACAGTGCTGCTTGCGGTCATTGCGGCAGCGATGAAACTATAGAGCACGTTCTCTGTCACTGCCCTCGTTACAGCGTGCAAAGACGGCAACTAGCTGCTGCGTTAGCTCGCCTTGACGACAGACCTTTGTCTGAACAATCAGTGCTGGAAAGACGACATGATTTGTGTGCTCACAGAAAATCAGTGAAGGCCCTACTGAACTTTTTGCGTGGCAGCGGCCTATTGTATAGACTGTAGCACCCCAGCTCCCCCCCCCCTTTTTTTTTCGCGCGCGTCTACTTCCCTCTTCGCTTTCTTTCCAATCTTTCTTCCCCATTTCCCCTTCCCCTAGTGCAGGGTAGCAAACCGGATGCTCCATTTTCTGGTTAACCTCCCTGCCTTTCCCTCATTTTATTCTCTCTTGGCCTACGATCAAATAAAACTATACTACTGGCGCCTTAACCAATAGAGCAGACCAGTTTCGTAAATATTAAATGTGAAGCATTTTTAGCCAACTTCGGCGACTTTGAGCGTATCTATCTATCTATCTATCTATCTATCTATCTATCTATCAATCTATCCATCTATCTATCTATCTAGCCGCTTACGACTTTTAGCTCTCCTCTCCGTTTCGATAATGGTACTGATACCAAACTTGGTATGGCATAACATGACTGTATAAGTAACGTATTTGACTAGTCATAACATGAGAATCATGATATGTGTCATAAAAATCATGATTTACATTTCATGGTACTGCAGCTCTCGTGGTGGTTTCGATCACATGGCATGTTGAAAAACTGGTGTGGTATGACATAATTGCTTGGCGAACACAAGCGACAGACCCTAGGATGAAAATCAAGACATGCGCTGTCATGTAACAACATGACTACATGCCATTCTCATAACGCGCTCACGGCCGTTTTGCTAGCGTCACATATACCAAATTTGGTATTACAGTACGTGACTGAATGAAGAAGGTACGTGACTGGTGCAAACATGATTATCATGAGTTGCGTGTCATGTAACAACATGACTACACGTCACGCTCATGATGCGCCGGCGGCCGTTTCGCTAGCATCACTTATACCAAATTCGGTATTACAAAAAGTGAATGGATTACGAAGGTGTGATACTGATGCAAACATGACAAACATGAGATGCGTGTCGTGTAACAAAATGATTACATACTACACTCATGATGCGCTCGCGGCCGTTTCGCTAGCTTCACATGTACCAAACTCGGTATTACGTGACGCCAACGGACGACTTAGGTAAATGACACATCCAAACATGATAATCACGACATGCGTGCCATGTAACATCATGACTACATGCCACACTCATGATGCGCTGGCCGCCGTTTCGCTCGCTTCACATATGCCAAATTCGGTATTACGTGACGCCAATGGCTGACGAAGGTATGTGACTGGGGTAAACATAATAATCATGGGATGCGTCTCATGTGAGAACATGACTACATGCCACTGCCAAGGCGCCAATACATTTCGACATGACTCGGTGCGCGTACCCGCCGGCGTTGATTTCGTCGCGTCACACCGGCGTTGCCACGCCAGGCGCCGCTCCTGCCATATACTCGAAGGCACGAGCCGCGCTGCATTGCTTTGACGCATGCGCGTTTTAACGCTACAGGTGTGACTCCGTCACAAATATAGGGAGACGCAGTGTTGTGTGGGTAACGCATCGGCATAGAGTAATGTGTGGGTAGCATTGGCACGAAATGCAGCATGTCGCATTTCGTGCCGGTTGCCGTCGGGGTGCGCCGACGGACGCTTGTCGCGCCTGGCGTCAGACTATAGAGTGCTCGCGTTTTGCTAACGTGGAGTCGCTGTGCCCAGCGTGCGCGTATGTCAACGCTAGATTGGAGTATATAAGTGGGCCCTTCATGATGCCCTCGCGGCTGTTTGGCTAACTCCACATATACCAAATTTTGTGTTACGGGACGTCAATGTATGAGGAAATATATGACTGGTGCGAACATGATATTTATGACATGCATGGCATGTAAGAACATGACAACATACCACGCTCATAGCGTGCTCACGACCGTTTCGCTAGCTCCACTTAAACTAAATTTGGTATCAGGTGACATGAATAGATGATGAAGGTAAACGACACATCGAATTATGATAATCATGACACGGAAGTCATCTACGGCATCATTTAACTCCACCTCGTAACGTTGTCCGGATTTTAAAGTGACATATCAACTTTCTCATTCATGCTTCGCATATCATCGATTTACACTGTGCCTGAGATCTGCCAATTTTTTTGAGTGGCATTCACGAATAAAATGCTCACCAATGTGAGAGTTTGCGCAGGCTGGTGATTCATTTGGGAAATAAACACATAGAAGACGCGAGAAAAGCCACACATATATGTGATTGATTTTGTGGGATTTTTATTCTTCGACCTTTCAGTTCTCTTCAAGTTTAATTTAGGGAAAATTCATTTGAACGGTCATTTTTGACAAATTTGTTATATTTCGGAAAATGGCACATGAGTATCGAATCAGACGTACGCTTGCGATGTATATTTATCATTGAACAGCCACGAGTCTGATGAACTCGCAGCAGGTCGGGGGCAAGCTTAATAAAACGAATCAAATATGCCAACCAAAATAAAACGCACAAAGGTTTGAACAAATGTTTCGGCGAACGATCCTCCTGTGTAAGGGGTCGAAACGCCATATCAGAATTTTGCGCAGTTTTCCTTGGTTGGCCTTTCGTTTTATTCTACTGCATTCAGCATTCCTACCCAACATTTATAAGTACGCTGTCTTAGCAGGCCTTGAGAAAGTATTATAAATATAATCACTTCTATAAGTGTCAAACACATATATCGTAGTTCTGGTAGCGCCGAAATGAATTTACGCATAGCGTTGAAGGCATAAAAACTGCGAAGCATGAGTCAATTGCACCATGTTATTTTCCAAAAAAAAATCTTCTTTTTCATCCCCGCGGTAGTGTTACACAAGAGTGACTGCGCATATCACAGTTTCAAACAACATGGAAACGTTGTTTGAACACTCAAAAGTTATATCATGCCTCCTCTGTAACGTTGCTGTTTAAGTTCAAACACTAAAGATGAAGAAATAGTATTAGTATACTGAGAAAAATTTCAAGTTACGATACGGCAATCGGCACAATTGACGCATATTTCATGCTCTTGTTCTGAACGCCTTCATGCCTCAAAGTATTATGTGTGGGATTTTCGTCTGCTGCCAACTCTTGAACTTATGGTGGGCTACGGGACACTAGATGTTCAAAACGAGTGCTCGTTCCTCATCATGAAGACAACGAGTCACCCAGGCAAACGCTAGCGAGTTGACATCGGCGGAAATGCTCTATAAAGCATGCAGGATGGCTTCTGTGACTTTAACTTGATCAGTATCTCATCACAAGCAATATACTAGGTTGCAGCTTTGGTTCCTGAAAGCGACAAGTTGTCTCTCAGTCAACTTTATTTTTTCGCATTATTACCTTAATCACTAAAGATAGAGCATCCTATAACTTTTTCCCCTTTATTCCAGGTTGCTTTTTTGTTAAGATTGTGCGTAACAAAAAGTAGTTCTTACCCCTCTCACTTCTTTCTTAACTATATATAGGGACAAAAAATATTTGAATAATTAATGACAGGTAATCTGCCTGAAAGCAAAATATTTAACTTTGCCAGGTACGTTGGCTTTCTTCATTCGAAATCTTTTCAGCTTCACGTAAAGCGAAAAGCTATATCAACGAGAAACGCCAGATGGGATTATAAATGATCACTTGTGCGAGAAATCCCATGCCTTTAGGATCGAGAAAACAGAGATTACGAAGGCGTGTCTAAACGTGAGTAGGATGGAAGCTATTTTAGTTCTATCAATATAGAGCGGAAAGAAAACACCATAGTGCCCTGTGAGATGGACCGGAAATAATTCAACAGGTTCTAGAAAAGTTTGTTCGTAGGGATTCCTGATTAATTACACGTCCAAATGCAGAATCTGCTTTTAGCTTTCAAGAACGCATTTGTCAGATGTGTTTGTCTTTTCTTTATTCTGTAGGCAGCACAGGGGCGTGCAACATGGAGGTGAAATAGAATGTGGTGTTCTTACTTGAGGTTCCATCTGCAGATGAAGGAGAAAACTTGTAACTACAATAGATGCGCTGTGTAATAAGAATCTTATCTTGACACTTGAGTGCTATTAGCTATAGGGCCATACATGTCAATGTTATATGTGTAATATGGTTGTTATGCGTTGCCAACAGAATACACTGCTTGTGAAATGGACAAGAATTATGAGACCGGCTGGGTGGACTCACACAATCATGCAGCGCGTTTCGCAGAAGAGAAAATGAAGGTAAAGAGTTATCGAGTACATATGTATATTCTTGAAGAGTTGCGACTAGAACACAAGAAAGTATAAGGTAGTACTTGACACACAAGAATAACGAAGAAATGACAGACACACCATGCATTCAGCGTTGTTATATACATACTGTCTTAATTTGCCGACTCACCTAATCTACCTGTATTCTTCAGAACACAACACTTTCCTAAAATAATTATGCTGTATAATATCAATAGACAAATAATTAGACACATGAGCGCGTATGACATTCAATTGAAATGCCGTAACATGGAACGGCAACGGCATACACTCGCTAAGTTGTGTATAGGTACGCTTTCATATTTGAAACTACACAGTTCTTGCTTGACTTGGAATTCTCTTAATGCGTAAGAAAGTCTGCTCGTAATGCTAACAGCGAAGCCGCTGTAGTTCTGCATAAAGTGTGCGATCCTGCCAGAAGAATACCTTCATCAGTAAGGGGTAAGCGTCGCCGACTTTGGGCTGATTGCACTGCTCTGCGCTACTAGGTGGCCTCTAATAACCTTGATGGGTGAGAGAACAAGTACAAAGAGGGGGACAGAGAAAAGAAAAACAAAGAGAGAGTCGGACAAGTTGACAAAGAAAGCGAAAGAGACACATTCATCCTCAAAGGAAATGTTTTCGCCAGGACGGACTCAACCTGTGCCTTCCTAAGCAAGTGCCGTAACCGATCAGCCGCTGAGGCATTCTAGTAGAGCAGAGCATAGCTGTGTATGGTAGAGTATACAAAATTGTTAAGAAGGATAAGGGGAGAAAGTGAATTGTTGCGTCGAAAAAATACGAAAGAGGAAGACATATAAATGTAAATGCAAAAATGAGAGATAGAAAGAATATCAACGAACAGGAGAGAGAGAAAAAAAACACTATAAAATGGAAGAAAGCATCACGTGTTCTCGCGACCATATGCCATACCACATGATGAAGCCACACGTGCGTAGTAGCTAAGCTACCCGACCAAATCGAACATCGCGCGCCCTCTTCTCTATACTGTACAGCGTGGCTGCTGTGGATTGTGTCAAGTGCGTCATGGGACGCTCTAATAACGTACGTGATACCAAGAAAAAAGTAACGAAGTTAGACAAGTCGTTTAACGAAATGTACAAGCAGCGACGGGCCTGTACTTCGCTGTGTCCATATTTGCGCCATTTAGTGGAAACTCTCCACATTTATTTTCTCGCTTTGAATCCCAAACTATCAAGCAGTAGCATGCCAGGAGCCAGCGAGATTACTCTTTACCGATTTCTCTAGCTATTCCAACAATATTCTTATGAACTACTCTCTTTAGGGGCCTACACTAAAAAATGTCACAAAGTGAAAGTTGGAGAATTTTTTGGTCTTATTCGTAGCAGTGACACGGAAAGACAATCTTTGCATTTTTTAGGCAGAACCGGTCAAATGCTGACTTCGGGTTTTGAGAATATTCACAAAGTCCTCAAAAAACATAAATCGATTGTATTTATGTTTTATGTACGTTGTACAGAAAAATATGTATACATATTTTATAACTTCACTTTATGTAGAGGTGAAGTTACTCACAGTATTTTCAAATATTTGAGTAAGTTCGCTGCTAGATGGTGACCAGCAGGGTCGTTGCGGCACTTCCTGCAGTATCTCTGCACCCCACGTTTATTTTTCTACATTGGTCAGATATCTCTTTCGTATGTGCAGAAAACGCATTGCCTCTCCGAAAACCACACGGAGGCACACGCCCAGGTGCGAATAGCACTACTAGACGAGTAAGTCCAGAATTATAGTCTTCATTTGAGGACTTCGCTATTTGAGGTGAAATCAGCAAAGCAAACAGTGTAAGGAGGCGTGATAACTTTAAAAAATATAGTAACGTTGAAGTATTGTACGGGAGCAAAACACCTTTGAAACCATTGGTGTTTATTGCCCACCTCAATTTGACTTGGTAAGGTTGATATTGAGTTCAGCGTCTTAGCGAGGGCGTGAGCTGGTGTGTATTGCGGGACAAATATGCATATTGTAGCGTAGCATTGATAGGAGCCCATTCTTTTTAAATGATCACTTACCTTTTGCAGTTTATATCAGCTAATGGGGGCGTCAATAAATTTAGTAGTATGCTGGGGCTTTGGGACTTTCCTCAATGACGCAATTTTTCTGTTTTTTTGTTTTTCGTATTTGAAAAAACGTCGTATGTTCAAACAATCAGCATGTCGATATCAGTCTGCTGTCCCATTCCATCTCTACCCTTTATGCGCCAAGCTAGGCAAGCTTTCTATATTTTACTCAACAAATACGAATCTATTCATAGTGTCCAATCAAGCACATTTCAGTTACTTGTCGTTTCACCTTTCCTTTTCTGTTAAAATTGGTGTTAGTCTTCGTGTATATCTCGCTGTAAATCTGGACTGCAATTGTCATTACAAGAAGATGGAGTGCTATTATTATCGTATACTGCTGGTTATGCGTTCTAAAACCATGCAGCAGATAATTACACGGATTTATATAAACATATGAGTAAATTTGCCAGGGTCTGTTTCAAGTTTGTTTCAAGTGACTGAAAGGTGAACGCCTTTTGCTTTTGTTGTCACATATTTCATGACCATATTCTCGTTTGGGAACGTCAAGCTGCAACAAATATGATACATATTTTGGTTCTTAGTCATTTGTATCGACTACGCCTGAAAGCTGTCGCGTGGAACGTGAATTTTGAATGCTTTATTATGGCAGAAAATGTAAGCTTTCCTGATTTTGGTGGTACCACACGCATCCTTGATAGGTGCTGCTTTCACCAAATGATAATGTCGTGAGGAGATGCCATCATGACCTCCGAAATCTTGGGTGATATGGGACGTCATCACATAGGGTGACGTCAACACATGCTTATTGTAGTGGAGGATACGCACCAACGCGTATGCGCCTTCAAAGGCGAACAGAAAGCCCCGCGCTCTCATTGCGCGAAAACCTGTACCGCCTTTGCAAGACTTGCCGTAAGGTAATTTTCCGTTGCAACCTCGTTGCGACTTCACCTGGTTGAATAAACGTCATCACATTTGGAGGAGATTGCTGAGATCTCCTACCAGACCTGCAGCCCCGCTCTTGCAAGTTGACCGACAGACCATCGCACAACATCACTGACGCAGTCGCCAACAAGCCCACCAGAGCAAACCCAGCACTATCGGCTGCCCCGTATACCTGCCCCGGAGATATCTGTTAATGGGACACGCCCATCTTCAGCGGCAGTGGTGAGAAAGACGTCGAAGGCTGGCTGTCCTTGTACGAACGCGTATGCTCCAGCAACTAGTGAAACGATGACTCTAAGCTCGCTTATGTTATCTTTTACTTGGCTGACGTCGCCAAGCTTTGGTTCACCACCCGCAATACTGCCATCGCCAACTGGTCTACCTTTGAAACCATCGTGACGGAAGCGTTCCGCCGACCAGAGGTCCACAAGCTCCGCCCTGACCAGCGTCTACGTTACCGAGCACAGCAGCCTGGCGAGAAGTTTCATAGTTATATTGAGGACGTACTCGACCTATGCGGGCGTGTTACTCCATCTATGCCTGAAACAGAAGAAATTCGACACATTCTCAATTGCATTGAGAATAGTGTATTCCAGATGTTGCTGGCGAAACGCTCGGCTGCTGTGGGAGTCCTCGTAAGTCTGTGCCAGAGCTTTGATGAATTGCGCCATCAGCGTTTCATCACCCGGACAAGTAAGTGTCCCACCACCAGATGCGATCTCCGCCGTCGCACTCGCAAATGGTAACGTTCGACCAAATGGAAACTCTGTCCAACCAGATCAAAGACCTATTCAAGAAAGAAGACACCACACAGCTCTCCCTGCTGCCGCATAGCGACACACCTACAGCAAGCCTGCCTTCTATGCAGCAGGCCATACGCACCGAAATTCGCGATGCCCTCTCTACAGTTCCGGCCCCTTACCCATGCACTTGAGTACCATCTGATCTCTCGACTGCTGGCTACGCACCACCTGTGCCGCCTTCACCTCTCCGTTACGCAGCTGTGGCCGCACGGGGCCCGCCGCATCCAAGCTCCTTTTCGGCATCACCTCTGCTGGCCTCGCCTACAGTTTACAGCCCCACCTCGCTTTTTCCGTCCATCTAATAAGTGGCGCACACATGACAAACGTCCTATCTGCTTCACGTGTGGCATCGCTAGCCATACTGCACGCTGCTGCCGCCGCCGTTCCGCACATGCGTACGCCTCCTTTGGAACTCCTACTTACGCGCCGCAACATGCCACCACGTCTGCATATCAACAGAGGCACTCCGACTCAGATCGCCGCCCATCAAATGCTCGTGTCTCATCCCCTGGTCACCGATCACCATCGCCCATGCGTTGTCAACCACCTCCTGAGAAGGGAAACTGATCAGTACAGTTCCGGAGGCAAGAACTACAAATTCAGTCAAATTCTCAAGGCCTGCATTTTCGCCGCAAAATGTTGTTGATGTAGATGTTGAGGGAGTTGCCACACTAGCGCTAATTGATACCGGGGCCATAATTTCTGTGATGAACGCGAAATTCTGTCGGCGACTCAAGAAAGTGACCGCATCTCTCTGTGGAAATGTGCTGTCTTCGGCTAGCGCGCAACGCATTCTTCCCTCGGCGGTGTGTACGGCGTGCGTCATTATCGAAGACGTTTTGTGCATTGTCCAATTTTTCGTTCTACCATTTTGCTCTCATGACCTCATCCTGGCTTAGGATTTTCTTTTACGTCGCGAAGCTATCATCGATTGTTCACGTGCCAAAGTGTCCCTTGTACCAACATATGAATTTTCATTCCCTGACCGTTCTCCTTTGCTCTTCAAAGTCGTCGCTGACGATGACATCACCTTGCCTCCGGAAGATTCACTTACTATCACCCCTTCATGTGTGGTGCAACCTGACGTCAAGGTGTTGTTTACGCCATCTCCAGTTTTTAGGGAACGCAAGGGCATCGTTCTCCCATTTGCCGTTTTTACAATTGTGTCTGGTTCAACCGTAATGCTGGTTGCCAATCAGTGCAACTACCCCATTGGCTTATTCCGTGGTGGAACTTTGGGATATGTACAACCTGCCTACCATATCATTGATATTATTCTTCCTGATGAAACCCTATGTCACAATGCCAATATCACTCATGCGTCTGAGCCATGAAGTTCGTCAACCTTCGAAAATTCCTTTGACGCAGAACGTCACCCCTCACATCGCCACCAACTTGTTCCTCCCCTAAACAAGTTTCTCACTTCTTTTGACTTTAGAGAACTTGCTTTGGGCCGCACGACAACTATCCCTCATACTATTTACACCAGCTTTCACTTGCCAGTGTAACAGCTGCCTTACTGCAATTCCGCCAAAAAGCGCCACGTCATTACGTAGCAAGTAGATGACATGCATATACGTGGAGTCATACAGCCTTCTCAAAACGCCTGGTCATCACATGTGGTACTGGTAAAGAAACAGATGGAACCGTTCCGTTTTGCATGCACTATCGCCGCCTAAACAAGATTACGAAAAAAAAGATATCTATCCGCTACTACGAAAAGATGATGCTCTTGACTGTTTACAAGGTGCCGAGAACTTTTAATCTTTTTGTCTGCGTTATGGGTATTGGAAGCTGTCAATGGCTGAATTTGATCGCCCTAAACAGCCTTTGTAACGCTGGATGGCTTATACGAGTTCAGAGTCATGCCATTTGGGCTCTGCAATTTGCCTGTGACTTTTGAGCCTATGATCGATACCATCTTGCGCGCCCACTAATGGAAGACTGGCTGTGTTACCTAGACAACATCTTAGTTTTTTCAGCTGATGCCTCGACACATTTTGCTCGTCTTTTTCGTTAGTTTTTCGTTCGAAGCCCTGTTTCTCAATTACACTATTTGGTACTTATATCTAGTAACAGTGAGTCTGAAATTCTATCTCGACATCGTGCAGTTAGGAATATTGGAATGCAAATTTTTAGCGAACATCAGTGAATTTGAGCGTTTCTATCTATCTAGCCGCCTAGGACTAGTAGCTCTCCTGGCCATTTCGATAACACTATTGGTACCAATATTAGTATGGTATGGTAATTGGTATGACGAGCATGAGTGACTAGTCATAACATGAATATTATGACATGTATGTCAATTAATGTCATCATTCACAATTCATGATCTTGTTGCTCGTGCGGTTGTTTCGTTCACATGATATGTTGCAAAACTAGTATGGTATGAGATGACTGCAAGGCGAACACAAGCGACAGACTCTAACATGTAAACCCCGACATGCGTGTCATGTAACAACATTGCTACACGCCACACAGCTGGTGCGCTCGCGGCCGTTTCGCTTGCTTCATACATAACAAATTTGGTAGTATAGGACGTGAATGGATGACGAAGGTATGCGTGACTGATTCAAACATGACAATCATGAGATGCGTTTCATGTAACAACATGAATACGTGCCAAGCTCATTATGCGCTCGCAGCCGTTTTCGCTAGCTTTACATATATCAAATTTTGTATTACACGACGCAAACAGACGACAAAGGTCAAAGACAAGTCCGAACATGATAATCTTGAGATGTGTATCATGTAAAACATGACTATATGATCACTCATGATGCGCTCGTGGCCGTTTTGCTAGCTTCACATATACAAATTTGGGATTACGGTACGTGAATGAATGACGAAGGTAGGAGACTGGTGCAGACATGATAATTATGACGTGCGTGTCATGTAACAACATCACTACATGCCACGCTCATGATGCACTCGCGGCCGTTTCGCTAGCTTCCCATCTACCGAATTTGGCTTTACGTGGCGCGAACGGACGACCACGGTCAATGACATGCGCAAAAAATATTGGAATGCGCGTCATGTAGAACATGGCTGCATGGTACTTCTTGTTCACTAGCGGTCGTTTCACTTGGCTCTCATATATAAATGTTGGTGTTACGTGATGTCAATGACTGACGAATATATGTGACTGCTGCACACGTGATAATCATGACATGCGTGTCATGTAGGAACATAACAACACGTCACGCTCATGATGCGCTCACGGTTGTTTGGCTAGCTCCACATGTACCAAATTTGGTATAACGTGACTTGCAGATTAGACGACGATACTAAATGACATGTTCAAACTTGATAATCATGATATGGAAGTCATGTATGGCATAATATACGTTCGCCTCGTAACGTTGTGTTTATTTATTAGATACGTAATAACCTTCCTTATTCTTGCTTCGCACATCATTGATTCCCATTGTCTTGGTATCGGCCAATCGCCTCCTTTGGAACTCCTACTTACGCGCCGCAACATGCCACCACGTCTGCATATCAACAGAGGCACTCCGACTCAGATCGCCGCCCATCAAATGCTCGTGTCTCATCCCCTGGTCACCGATCACCATCGCCCATGCGTTGTCAACCACCTCCTGAGAAGGGAAACTGATCAGTACAGTTCCGGAGGCAAGAACTACAAATTCAGTCAAATTCTCAAGGCCTGCATTTTCGCCGCAAAATGTTGTTGATGTAGATGTTGAGGGAGTTGCCACACTAGCGCTAATTGATACCGGGGCCATAATTTCTGTGATGAACGTGAAATTCTGTCGGCGACTCAAGAAAGTGACCGCATCTCTCTGTGGAAATGTGCTGCCATCGGCTAGCGCGCAACGCATTCTTCCCTCGGCGGTGTGTACGGCGTGCGTCATTATCGAAGACGTTTTGTGCATTGTCCAATTTTTCGTTCTACCATTTTGCTCTCATGACCTCATCCTGGCTTAGGATTTTGTTTTACGTCTCGAAGCTATCATCGATTGTTCACGTGCCAAAGTGTCCCTTGTACCAACATATGAATTTTCATTCCCTGACCGTTCTCCTTTGCTCTTCAAAGTCGTCGCTGACGATGACATCACCTTGCCTCCGGAAGATTCACTTACTATCACCCCTTCATGTGTGGTGCAACCTGACGTCAAGGTGTTGTTTACGCCATCTCCAGTTTTTAGGGAACGCAAGGGCATCGTTCTCCCATTTGCCGTTTTTACAATTGTGTCTGGTTCAACCGTAATGCTGGTTGCCAATCAGTGCAACTACCCCATTGGCTTATTCCGTGGTGGAACTTTGGGAAATGTACAACCTGCCTACCATATCATTGATATTATTCTTCCTGATGAAACCCTATGTCACAATGCCAATATCACTCATGCGTCTGAGCCATGAAGTTCGTCAACCTTCGAAAATTCCTTTGACGCAGAACGTCACCCCTCACATCGCCACCAACTTGTTCCTCCCCTAAACAAGTTTCTCACTTCTTTTGACTTTAGAGAACTTGCTTTGGGCCGCACGACAACTATCCCTCATACTATTTACACCAGCTTTCACTCGCCAGTGTAACAGCTGCCTTACTGCAATTCCGCCAAAAAGCGCCACGTCATTACGTAGCAAGTAGATGACATGCATATACGTGGAGTCATACAGCCTTCTCAAAACGCCTGGTCATCACATGTGGTACTGCTAAAGAAACAGATGGAACCGTTCCGTTTTGCATGCACTATCGCCGCCTAAACAAGATTACGAAAAAAAAGATATCTATCCGCTACTACGAAAAGATGATGCTCTTGACTGTTTACAAGGTGCCGAGAACTTTTAATCTTTTTGTCTGCGTTATGGGTATTGGAAGCTGCCAATGGCTGAATTTGATCGCCCTAAACAGCCTTTGTAACGCTGGATGGCTTATACGAGTTCAGAGTCATGCCATTTGGGCTCTGCAATTTGCCTGTGACTTTTGAGCCTATGATCGATACCATCTTGCGCGCCCACTAATGGAAGACTGGCTGTGTTACCTAGACAACATCTTAGTTTTTTCAGCTGATGCCTCGACACATTTTGCTCGTCTCCACAAGATTATGACGTGTCTAACTTCTGCAAGCCTACAACTTAACATCAATTGATCAATTGATATGTGTGGTTTAACGTCCCCAAACCACCATATGATTATGAGAGACGCCGTAGTGAATGGCTCCGGAAATTTCGGCCACCTGGGGTTCTTTAACGTGCACCCAAATCTAAGCACACGGGCCTACAACATTTTCGCCTCCATTGGAAATGCAGCCGCCGCAGCCGGGAATCTAACCTGCGACCTGCGGGTCAGCAGCCGAGTACCTTAGTCACTAGACCACCGCGGCGGGGCTACAGCTTAACACCAAGAAGTTCCACTTTGCAGCACGCAAAGTAACCATCTTGGGACATGTCATCACAATAGACTTTGTTCTTCTGGATTTCGATAAGCTTCGAGCTATCGCTGACTTCCCAATGCCCACATCGCTGAAAGCTTTCAGAAGTTTCGCTGGTCTATGCTCCTACTTTCATCGCTTGGTGCGCAACTTCGCGTCCATCATCGCACCTTTGACAAGTCTGCTTGCCAACAGCCAAGATATATTTGCATGGTCACCTGCATGTGACGGCGCAATGTGCCAGCTGCGCCGCCTGTTGATCTCACCCCCTATTCTTTGTCATTATGACCCCACTGCTGCCACAGAAATCCCCACTGATGCAAGTGGCATCAGTCAGTGTGCAGTTTTGGCACAACGGAAAAGAACTGAAGCCGGATACGTAGTCGCTTATTCTAGTCGCGCTCTCAAGAAAGCTGAAGTAAATTACTATGTGACATCGAAGGAGTGTTTGGCCATAATCTCGACGTTGCCGAAGTTTCGCCTGTACTTTATAGCCATCATTTCGGCGTGGTCACAGAGGAGCGCGCTCTATGTTGGCTGTCCACCTTGAAAGACCCGTCAGGACGCCTGGAGCGCTAGACACTTGAGTCGGACACACTGAGTCGACGTGTTGCTTGGGTGCTTTCTGTGCTACACTATTTTACCTGCTGTGGTAGTTTACCCGTATGGTAGTCCGTGTTTCTCAACGTGACGGCACTGCTTCTACTTGCGACTGCAATGGCATCACTTGGATGGGGACAAAATGCAAAGAACACCCATGTGCTTACTGTTAGGCACAAGTTAAAAAACGCCATGCAGTTGAATTAGTGTGGAGTCTCTTACTATGGAGGGCCTCATAATCTTATCTGTGTTTTGGCACGCATATCATATCCTTATTCTCCGAAGCATTATAATAATATTGTTAAAAATATTATCATAAGACTACTAATACCTATATATCATTATTATTATTATTTATTATTATTATTATTATTATTATTATTATTATTATTATTGCGTTTTAACCTAACTTGGTTTTATAGCCTTTCATTGTTATTACGAGTGTGGTCACCCCTACCAACCAAAATGTGTGCTTCATGGAGAGAATTTCGGGGTTTCCGCCTGATAAGTCATCATAGCTGAAGACAAGAAAAGCGCTGCTGAAAATATTAGAGTGAAGGCACCTGCACAGATGGTTATCGACAGCAGAACTAATTAGCATTATCATCCTGCATTAGTGTTGCACAAGCAGGGGCAACCTCTTTAGGATATCTTATTTCTGCATGTTTCGATGTGAGGAGAAAGATGACAAAGCAGAACAGCATGCGTTTAGTTGCATTCTTCAACAACTTGAAATTCACAGAAAAAAACATTCCCTAATGTTTAAGGCTCCAAAACATCCTAAAACAAAAGCACAGTGAACGGTAGCGTGAGATCGTGCTTTCTTGTATGACCCCATCAATCATTCATCTCTCCGGGAATTCCTTGATGATCATGAGTGCGTTCAAGCTACACTTTCTTGCTCTTCAGCTAACATAACGAGTGCTTATGTATTAATCATGATGACATATATTGCTTTAAATACTACGAGCACATACTGAATCGGGTGTGCTGTGGAGCATCCGTAACGCTCATAAAATAAAGTTACGCGTTACCAGAACGGCAATGTGCGTACTACATATATCGTCATTATACAGGGAATTAGATAATAAGGATCTACAGCATGTGGTCTCCCCTCTCTAGGGCTGTTTTTTGTCGACGCTTACGCTTCCCCATAAAGAAGCGTTTTCACTTTATGTTGTACAAGAGGAGAAGTGGATACCACGTCATACTTCGTTAGCCAACACATCCAACGGAATTCATTCAGCGGTGTCGATCCTGCAAGAAGGCTGGATGAATGATCCACTGCATCTGATTAGGGATTCATATTTAACGAACGAATACAGCAAGGCCCTTTCCTTAACGATCCTTCACAGTGTCCTAGCCGTATGATCGGTGTATTAATAATTCATGTCGCACGTTTGGATGCGGAGGGAATTTGTAGGCAGCACAGAGGTACTAAGCGTGAGCGTAGGTCAAACAGCGGAAGCGGCGAGTCTCTTGTATATTTATGGATAGACTGCGTCCTTCAGACACAACTTCGAAGGGGAAACTCAATCATGTACCGATGCGCTCATATTTACCTGTGGGCATCTTGATGGGTGTATTCAACGCGCGATTACTAACGATATCATAGCCACGCTCCCAATAATATTTGGCGCAATTTTGGTTTCTCAGCTCGCAATTGAATCAAAGCGCAATGGTGTACAAAGTACAGTCACCATAATCGCGATTCTCGCATGCTCTTGCTTTAAACTGTAGGACCTTGACTGCAAGTACCTCATTAGATATCGAACCACAGTGTTTTGAATAGATAGGCATCTATTAAAGGTTTCAATCTACGGAAATGCTTTCTTCTGCGGTTTCTTCGAAGGCGGTGTTTAAAGTGTTTAGTTCCCCTAGAATCGGCAAAGATTTAGGCTAAAATGCGGCAATAACCCGTCAAAAAAGGCTTGAACACAATTTAGTTTCTGTTCTCTTGCGTAAATAGGGGCTTCCTATTGTGACTTAAGGTGCCACATAGCCTACAGCGACAGAATATATCTGAAAAATAAGAAAATCTATCAAATCTATTTTAGAAAACAATCAGCACTTATAAGCATCTTCAATCGACTGCGCTTGTTGAAACGATGCCTCGTGAACTACGCGCAGCTGTTTAGTTAAATTAAGCACTCATCAATTTTGAACGTATATTAGAAGCATTTCCTAGGTGTTTCAGTTAGCTTGACAAATGAAGCTGCCTAAAAGAAGATGCAGTGGTGCTGAAATATTTCTAAACCTCGCCGAAGCAATTTGTAATATCCTTTAGTTTCTGTTTTATTACTCACTGTGGACACATCTTTAAAGCGCAATGAGGATATCATATATAAAGTCAAAGATTGAACACAAATTATGATGGAAACCAAACCCTTGAACTGAAAATTATACATGCTTACACAATAGTGAAATACGTCTTCAATTCTTTGCGAGATAAATTAGTAGCGTGAACATGAGTGTTTAGAATTAGCAGTGAATTGTGTCTGAAGGATTGTAGCTTATATTTAGTGCAAAAACGCGGTACAACTAAGGTCTTCAGCAGTTCTAGACTTTTAGCGGGAAGGCCCAGTGTTGAGTAGGAAGTACTCAAAATCGTTAACCTTTTTTTTTCTTAACACAACCAATGTTCATTGTTTCTTAGATGCACAAGTAGGTCGTGGTGCTTTAAGGTGTATTACTTCTGTGCTCAGTGTAATCAGTGTATTACTTTTTTGCTACATAAAATATCTACAAAGCACGGTGTTCGCAGTACCGATCTACCCGAGTGATTTCGTATTTTTGCGACAATGTTTCTTTTATGGCCTGGGTTTTGATATATGAAATGTGCCGGAGAAGAGCCTTTTGTCATGTAATTATTTCATCATGTTAGTTCGCGTTGTGGTTGCCTATACTAAACTGCATTATTTAAACTGTGAGGGAAATGATGCGTGATAAATTTGTAGTTTAGCTTTTGTCGGCATGAAAATTCTACAGTAGGTTAGCACACCGGGTACTGCAGAAAAAGGTTTCGAAAGTTAATAAAATAAATTCCTACTCAGATGAAATAACTTGATGATCTGCTCACTTTTTGCCCAGCGACCCCAATGACTTAGAAAAGCGCCAAGCAAAAATCAGTGACGGTGCTATCTGAAAATAGCTAAAGTCACCGCTCTGAGTGTTGTTTAAGAACGAAATTCGCGTTCTTTGAACAAGAGATACAAAGCGTTTGCGGTACTCAAGATGGCTCAAAAGCACGCACCATCATTTTTTTAGATGCGGAAGCATCTTATACTCGCGCCTTGTAGTGCGCCGTCCGCGCCGTCCGCGCCGTCCGCACCGCCTTAGTTGAGCTAATTCATTACGTCTGATACAATAATCACTCGTTCTCTGCTACTGCAATATTCACGCGTTCATCAAGTATAAGGTTATTTGTTGCACTTCAAAAGCATACATGTGTCCGAGTTAAAACGGTCAAAGTTTCACATTAAGTGCACCAGGAAGGTAAAGTATTGGTACGGAAACCAGTAACACAAACATGAGCTTGTACGGTAAAGTTATCTATTTAAAACCTACGCGAGCGTCGGTGCACACTGAACCATGCCTGTGTATTCAGGCATGTGTCTAACTCTGTTACCAGCCACTAAACTGTTTTAGCGGGACGGCTCAGTGCTCTCCCATAGTTGAGTACGAAGTACTCAAAATCGTTCAACATATTAGATGCGGAAGCATCTTATACTCGCGCCTTGTAGTGCGCCGTCCGCGCCGTCCGCACCGCTTCTCGAACATTCGACAGCTGACGCGCGCGCATGCGCCGTCGCGCCGTCGCCCACCATCTGTGCCGCGCGCGCTTCTCCTTCGAGAACATTCGACAGCTGACAGCGCATGCGCCGTCGCGCCGTCGCCATCTGTGCCGGGCGCGCGCGCTTCTCCTTCGAGAACATTCGACAGCTGACAGCGCATGCACCGTCGCGCTGTATATATACTCAAGGTCGGCGCTCGCTCGCTCAGTTGCCGCTCGTCCGTTGGTTCGTCGCAATAAATAAAACACCGCCCTTTCGCATACGTGCCGTACGTGTTCACTCATTTAACACCCCATTTCACAACCACGTTAACCAATTTAGCCATCGACCCAAGTAAGTCGCAATTTAACACCCGTTAACCAATTACATGCTTCCGCATCCTCCTCAGTGTTCCCCCGAGGGAAGCTGCGGGCAATTTTCTTTAGATGTAGAGCATCTAATACTCGAGGCTTGTAGTGCGGCGCCGTCCGCAAGCTTCCTCCTCCTTCTTCCACCATCTGTGCATCCCTTCCTCCTCTACACACCGCGCGCGCTTCACTCCTCCACCATCTGTGCACCCTTCCTCCTGTACACACCGCGTTCGACATCTACAATTCTCCTGATTCTCCAGTGGACGCGCATGTGCCGTCGCGCTTCGAGAACATTCAACAGCTGCCAGTGCATGCGCCGTCGCGCTGTATATATACTCAAGGTCGGCGCTCGGTCGCTCAGTTGCCGCTCGTCGGTTGGTTTGTACGGCGCGTCGACGTCCAAGGTCGCGGTGAAATGAATTCCAACGAATCCACAAACACAATGATCGACGTCCCTTCGACCAGCGCCGCCCTTTCGCATACGTGTGTACGTGTTCACTCATTTAACACCCCCTCCTACAACCACGTTAACCAATTTAGCTATCGACACAAGTAAGTCGCAATTTAACACCCCATTTCACAACCACGTTAACCAATTTAGCTTTAGACCCAAGTAAGTCGCACTTTAACACCCCGTTAACCAATTATATGCTCCGCATCCTCCTCAGTGTTCCCCCGAGGGATGCTGCGGGCAATTTTTTTGGCAGTAGATGCAACAAACATATAATGTATTCATCCTCTTCTGACAACCTCTGAGTAATTTCCCCACCCAACGTCATTTTGCATTGCCTCATAGGAAGCTTTTTATACCTCATGATGTCTTGGACTGCCTTTTGACCCAATGACGTTCTATTAGAACTAAGTCATTTTGTGAAGTAGTGTTATGTGAACCATAACGAGAGAACATATGTGGGTGATCGGTGAAGTCTTGATGGCATGATGGGGAGACGTCTTATGGTGATGATTTTATTCACACTCGAGTCAACACCACTAACGAGGATAGTGAATTGCCTTTTTTGATGAGGTATCTATGGGTTTCACAAACTATTTTACGCTTTACCGGGCTGCTCGGTCTTCCATCATAGAGATTATTTTTTACGAATCTTTTTTCTTCTTTTAGTTATCGCGTGAGCACGCAAAAGCAATGAGTGGAAAAAATTGCAAATAACAATAGCTGGTTCATTAGGAAAACTTTACTGATTCTCCAGTAGGTTATAGTGACTGCGGTACAGGTCACCATTGTCGGGACGTACATCTTTTCAATGATTTCTGCTGCGCGGGCCTGCTGAACCACAGAGAGCAGCTGCAGAAGTTTGGAACTGCGCCGAACGGCTTCATTTTTTTTTAATGCTTCACATTACCAGAAGACGTGACTGATTGTAGAAACATAATTTTTACAGACTATGTAAGTGCTGCTGCAGTACACCTCATGCAGTGATACAAGGGGAGGCTGATGTGCTGCAATGTTTTGTGCATCTGTACAAGACGGGTCAAATATTTTTTTGGGCTGCAGACCTTTTTTTATAAAACCAAAAAAAGAAAAAAAAGCTCAACATTGGCGAGAACGCCACCAACAAACGCTCTCAGGTAGCAGGTATATGTGTAATATATAAAGTCATTGAAGCTTTATGTAGCCTACGTGTACACAAAGCGTCCAAAAAACGTGCTGCTATAGCAGAACGTGACGCTGTCATATCAGCGTTATTGCTGGTGTGCTTTTCCAGTGACCATGTACTATAGAAGTGATAACACGCTTACGAAGACATTAAATCTGCACAGTATAGTGTCTATGAACGGCCACCTGCGAACTGGTCGGCATGCAGAACAGCGACGCCAATGACATAGAAAAGCGCCAAGCAAAAGCCAGTGACGGCGCTATCTAAAAATTACTGAAGCAACTGCTATGAGTATTCTCTCAGAACGAAATTCGCGTTTGTTGAGCAATAAATGCCAAGCGTTTGAGGTACTGACAGACATTTAAGTAAAATAAAAAAATGAGGGCAGATCCAAAATTTTCAAGTGAACGATTTCGGAAGTGTATGTGCTTTCTACTGCGTTATACATCCATAGCAATTAATTTGCGAATCTATCGAAAGATTTCAAGATGCAAATGAAACATACCGTACCGAATGTATTTAACGCTGCAGTATCTCATACATGTATCTCTTATACTTAATGGACAAGTTTATTACAATATCGTGATAGCATTTCAAAGTATATTTGACCGGCCCCGCTACCAGTGCTCTATGCATACGGCAACCTGTTCTTATTTCAAATGTTCAGTGTAGTGGTATAGTCATGTTGAACAGTGGAAGTGCCTCAGACTGGCTGGCCGACAATAGGTCTTCCTAACCTAACGTAAATTCTATCATTCAACGCCTAAGACACCATACTTTCTCCGCGTTTTGCCCATGGTGTCCCTTTTTTGGCGTGTATTCCTTATTTCATTTCACGATGTTTGTCGTAACTATTTTCCTGTATTGCCGATACCTGCATGCAAGGATACTTAGCACGATAATTGGGACACACAAACATGCATATCAATTGATTCGCTCGCAAATTGTGCCTATTTTTCCATTCTCGTGACCCAGACCCATTGTTAGTACGACAGACACCGACGGTACTGCGTAGGAAGTTACATGAAGGATTTCATGACGTCAGATCATACGATACTGCTACGCTATGTGTGCTGAATTCCTCCACGGCCCCAGGCAAGCCAACACCACATCGGCTGCGTACCTACGCCTATTTCAGATGCTAAGCATTTTATGCCGATGACTTTGTCTTTTGTATTTCAGTGTTATGGCGCCTGCCCCTACTATATATTCGCGTTCTCCCGCTCTCTCTCTTCTCCAATATTCCTCTCTCGCCCGGCTTGCAACACCAACGCAGGCAGCGTCTGATAGCCTATGCTCACTCCCCCCTCTCTCTTTTCTCTAGACATCTCTCCCCCCCACTTTCACGCACCCGTTGCGCACAGATGTTCCCTCCTCCTCTCTCTCCTCTCCTACGCTTCTCTTCGCTCGCCTCAATATGCCGACGCAGGCAGCGTCTGCTAGCAAGTTACTTGAAAAAATTGATTACGTATCTGCGTGTTTTAGTACAAATGTCGTCTGAATGCGATAGTCTTCAGCTTGCAGAGAGTGAATAAAACGTTTATTTGTGTTCTTGTCAGGGAAACACGATGAATTGGATTCTGCATGCGCTGCACAGACATGAGCGCCATCTGTCAGCACTCATGCAAAACGGAAGGATGTGTATGTACATGGCCTCCAATTAAGCAAACGCGCGATGGGGGCGCACCTTCTCGGAGAACTAGCACAGCATTGAAGCACAAAAACTAGCATGGAAAGCAGGAGCCCATTTGAGGTGCAGCTGCACCCCGTGGCCCTCTAGTGTAAACGTTTGTTAAGGTTTGTATATGTTGTTTGAAAGGTATACGTTGTGCGGTTGCATAGCGACACGCCTAAGAGCGTTTGTCGGGTAGCGGTGACGTCAGAAACGAATTTTGAGTCAGCGTGGAGACGCAAGGATATGTGTTGTGAGCTTTTTCGGGCTTCATGCGAAAAGTTTTTTGTTATTTTTGGTTTTGTTCGCATGCTTCCGGTGTGCACACGAGTACGGAAAGCTAGTTTTTGAGTGTACGTGTATGTTTTATGAGAGTGTTAACCACAAGACAGAGTAATTTAAAAGTTGATCCATGCAGGAGCACTATAACGTGCGATTGCACACGTGTAATGTGGATGGTCCTGATGCAGGTGCAGCACGACAGTTATTTTTTGTTTACTCAGGGGAAATTGACGACGACCTTTGGTGGCACAAAAATTTGGTAACAAAAGGATAACATGAAACGCAAGACATTTGTTCTTCAGTATGAGGTCTGAGTATCTTCGAGCGGATTACTCAGGCTATCACATAAGTATGCCACGGGGAGCGCATCACTTTGGAGTTTGTTTCCCCGAAAGCAATTTAATAGGAAGAATGTTCTCGAATCGGCATTGGGAGCTTCGGCGAAAGCTCATAGGAACGTTCCAATTTCGGCTTAGTGTTTGGTTGTACGATTTAAGGATGGTCAATTTCAGATGATTTTTTCGACCTGATGTGCTTCAGTGCAGGTAAGGCACTCTCCCGTGCCTGTGGTGGTGCGTATAAATGCTTATTTTCCGAAGCAAACAAGGAAGCACAAGGATTGCTCTATCACAAAAAAAAAACAGATTTTCTTCAGAACGTTGGCACACATGATGTTCGGGGCCCATTCTCACGATGATTACTCGGTTGTTTAGTGAATTCTGTATTCTTTTATTAGTCATTTCTATTATTTGTCAGATACTCCTCAAGTATATATTACACGGTTCCAGCAAATAACTCTTGTTGTAAGTCAGTTGTGCTGCCTCCTTTTTTGTCCCTCGTTATTGGCGCTGTTTTTTATGCGAATCATGACGTACCAACTCGCCCAAGCAACTACGTTAGCAACGAGGAACAATTCGGAGAGTCATTGGCTTGGCGTTATCGACAATGGCCTAGAGGACACCACGAAACAACGAGGCTTTGGGCAACCTGTACGGCTGGTTATCCTCAGGTCGAGTCTAAGGTGGCGGATAAGCTGTTGCAACCAGCACCTGGGCTGACAAAGAAGCTCCGTTCTTTCATCCTCAATTAAGTCACCGAACGGCTTCGGCTTATATCGGCCATGTACTGTCCTTCCAAGCCGGAAGGTGAGGAGTCGTGTCGCTTGACGTCGTAAGCCGTTTCACAAGATGACAACAAGTATTTACGTGGTAGCAACATCGTCTTTGGAAGGGACAGTGCGGCAGCCGCAAATCGCCGTTCTAATTCGGAAAGCAGGTCGGCGGGCCCTTTTGAGCTATTGCGGTCGGCCTTTTCATTAATGAGGTCGTAAGCTTGGGACCCCTCGCCCAGTGGAACACGTACGACAAGAAATGGCCACGTTGGTGCCACATTGCAGTGCAGTGACCACGCCTCAATGGTGAACGTGTACATGGCCGTATATGCGCGTCACCCTCGCATGTTGTGTGTGACACGTAATCTGACCATGCCATCTGCACGTGTTCCCCGATCTAGGGAGCTGGGGAGAATGTACCCTTTATGATAAGTCACTCGGTTTATTCGAGAGAGCTTGCCTTGTACGAGAGAAGATGTACATAGTTTCACTAAACCCTCAGTTAAGTCGCCTTTCACCTGCCTCGACATCTTCATCCCGGATCTGCGGTGCCTGCAAAGGCTGGTCGCAACAACGGTACGCTGCGCGCCTTGTTCTAGGTCATCGTTTATTCTCTCGTTATGCTCGCCTGAAAAGCACAAATAAAGCATGCTGAAGTGAAATCACTAATCAAAGCAATCGAATCATGCAGAGAAGGAACTGAACATTGAGGCGACCGACCACGCCTAGTGTTGTCGGAATATTGAGTCACACAGTATTGCGCAATGGTGAAGCATTGAAAAGAGCCTCGAATATGTGGCCCACACCCACGCTGGGGGATCGGGTGCATACAAGAGCCATATACACCACTTCATTTTTCAATTATTGCCCACATTCCCGCGTTTATGAAACGCCCTTTATTTGGTCCCTCCCCGTTCCATGTGCTGTTTCCTGTTACGTTGATGGCTGTTCAAGTTCTCTTCTTACCCGCTGTGCAGCTGCTTTTCTGTGTGCTTTTTTGACTTTCGCATAGCCAGTAACACGAATATGGTTGTTATACTTCAATTTTGTTTTCAAGCACCACGTCTTCTCACTCTCTTTCAACAGTTATAACACTGCCAATACGCTCACTAATTGGTTTTCTCGCGTTTCATAGAAAAGGTGGTGTCGCGATTCCGTCTTCTCGATTCCTTGTAATTAAATCACGCAAACGGACAGTCGTTTCCTCTCAGTGGCTTGGGCTGACGAGGAGAAATGTTGGCCAGGGAGGATGGTTCCTGGAAAGAGTGTCGTCTGGTTTACCGTATTATGTTATTTATTGAACTCTTGGGCAATAAAGGAGCCGGATAAACAAAGTGCTGTCCTACTTAGAATGGGTCTACGTAGCGTGTTCAATAAATTCACAATGTTACGACAAAGATCGATGAGCCTTTCCCAAAAGAATAGGCAGAGAAGGAGACATTCATGGTTTTCATGAAATTTCCGCGGGGTACATTGAGCCTCCAATTACGTATTTTCGTCACGGAAATGACATTAGAAGAGTGCACAACTTTATGTGTCAAGTGAGAAAAAGTTCCGTCAACGGGAGTCGAACCACCATTCTGATGGCCCGCAGCAACAGACACCAATCACATTACCACTGCGCCATGGCCACAGACACTGGCGGGTTCACCAACACAACTTTCACATATCGCACTTTCATTCCACAGGAGGAGCACGGTGGGAAAACTTGAAGTGGTAAAATAAACAGTGTTACTTGAGTCTTGTGGCCCGGTAAAAAGTTTGAGGACCGCGTGCTCAAATTTTAGTGCACGTCAAAAAGCCCGGTTGGTCAAAAATTATTTTGCTTTTTGCTACGATGTTTCTTATATTGATATTGTTACGGGGGTGAGAGAATGAATGAAATAGATATATTTACAAAATATACAGGGAGAGTCAGAGGCAGCTGCAGCCAAGATAGAAAAACAGCAGCAACAACAACACGAGCACGGTCGCTTTCATCGTCTTCGTCGTCTATGATCCTCTTTCGTTGCCGATGTCGTGTAACATATAACCCCCCGCTGCTGGCTGCGCCGTCTCGGCGCCTAAAGGAGAGTAGGATCATAGGCGGATATGTACGGTTTGAGGTGGGTCACATGGAGCATTCCCACTACTGTCTGATCGTACCGGCTTAAAGCCGGTACGCACCGATGATCTCACCAGAGAAGGATTGGCCACCCTGGTGCAGTATCTGGCCACCCCCTCCAGTAGGCATTCGTCAATTAACTCACGGCCCTCAGTCCCCACCAGCTGCGGAGCAACTGACCACGGCGGCGGTCAGATCTGCAAAGCAGCAGAGGGTGCTAGGAATCTCTGGATACGGACAGGTCACCATTGGAACTTGAACTTAGCAACGTTTAACGTTAGAACGTTATCTAGTGAGGGAAGTCTAGCTGTATTATTCGAGGAGCTAGAAGGCATTAAATGGGATATAATAGGGCTGAGTGAGGTTAGGAGGACAGATGAGGCCTATACTGTGCTACAGAATGGGCACGTCATTTGCTATCGGGGCTTGGCAGACAGAAGAGAACTGGGAGTAGGGTTCCTAATTCACAGAAACATAGCTGGCAACATAGAGGATTACTATAGCATTAATGAAAGGGTGGTAGGCATTGTAATTAAACTGAATAAAAGATACAAAATGAAGGTAGTACAGGCTTACGCACCTACATCCAGCCATGATGACGCTTCAGTTGAAAGCTTCTATGAAGACGCGGAATCGGCAATGAGTAAGGTGAAAACAAAGTATACTATAGTAATGGGCGACTTTAATGCAATGGTAGGGAAGAAGCAGGCTGGAGACCAGGCAGTAGGAGATTAAGGCATCGGCACTAGAAACGCCAGAGGAGAGCTACTAGTAGAATTCGCAGAACGCAATAATCTGCGTATTTTGAATACCTTCTACCGAAAACGAGAAAACCGCAAGTGGACATGGAGGAGCCCTAATGGCGTAAATAAGAACGAAATAGACTTTATAATGACTGCACACCCAGGAGTCGTGCAGGATGTGGAAGTGGTTGGCAAGGTAAGATGCAGTGACCATAGAATGGTACGGGCGCGAATCCGCCTAGACTTGAAGAAGGAACGACAGAAACTGATACGCAAGAAGCAAATCAATAAGCTAGCACTGAGAGGGAAAGTACAGGAATTCAGGGTGTCACTGCAGAACAGGTACTCTGCTCTTAGCAAGGAAACCAACCTTAGCGTAGATACAATGAATGATAATCTGACGAGTATCATCACGGAGTGTGCAGTGGAAGTTGGAGGCAGGGTAGCTGGACAGGACACCGGCAAGCTTTCCCAGGAAACGAAGAACCTAATTAAGAAGCGTCAAATCATGAAAGTGTCAAGTACAACAGATAAAATAGAACTGGCAGAGCTTTCGAAGCTGATTAATAGACGTAAAGTATGCGATGTAAGAAGGTATAACATTGAGAGAATTGAGCACGCTCTGAAAAACGGAGGAAGCGTCAAAGCAGTGAAGAGGAAACTTGGGATAGGCAAAAGGCGGATGTATACACTAAGGGACAAAGAAGGCAAATTAACTACCAATATGGATAGGATAGTTAAAAAAGCGGAGGAGTTTTACAGAGATCTGTACAGTAGCCGAGACAACCACGACCTTAATACTATAAGAACTAGCAGTAACCCAGACGACACCCCACCGCTAATGATAGAAGAAGTCAGAAAAGCTTTGGAGAGCATGCACAGAGGCAAAGCTGCTGGTGAGGATCAAGTAACAACAGATCTGCTGAAAGATGGAGGACAGATTGTGTTAGAAAAACTAACCACTCTATTTACGAGGTGTCTCCTGACGGGAAAAGTACCAGAGTCTTGGAAGAACGCTAACATCATCTTAATACATAAGAAAGGAGATGACAAGGACTTGAAGAATTACAGACCGATCAGCTTGCTCTCTGTAGTATACAAGCTATTTACAAAGGTAATTGCTAGCAGAGTAAAGAAAACATTAGAATTCAATCAACCAAAGGAACAAGCAGGATTTAGAGCAGGCTACTCAACAATTGACCGCATTCATACTATCAATCAGGTAATAGAGAAATGCTCAGAGTATAACCAACCACTATACATAGCCTTCATAGATTACGAGAAGGCGTTTCATTCAGTAGAAATATCAGCTGTCATGCAGACACTGCGGAATCAGGGCGTAGATGAAATATATATAAACATTCTGGAAGAAATCTACAGGGGATCAACTGCTACCATAGTGCTTCATAAAAAAAGCAACAGAATACCAATAAAGAAGGGTGTAAGGCAGGGGGACACAATCTCCCCAATGCTATTCACTGCGTGCTTACAGGACGTTTTCAGAAGCCTAGAATGGGAACAGTTAGGGATAAGAGTTAATGGAGAGTACCTCAGTAACCTGCGCTTCGCCGATGACACTGCATTGCTGAGTAACTCAGGGGACGAATTGCAACTCATGATTACGGAGTTAGACAAGGAGAGCAGAAAGGTGGGTCTTAAAATTAATCTGCAGAAAACGAAAGTAATGTACAACAACCTCGGAAAGGAGCAGCGCTTTGCGATAGGTAATAGTGCACTTGAAGTTGTAAAAGACTATGTCTACTTACGGCAGGTAATAACCGCAGAGCCTAACCACGAGATTGAAATAACTAGAAGAATAAGAATGGGGTGGAGCACATTCGGCAGGCACTCTCAAATTATGACAAGTAGATTGCCACTGTCCCTCAAGAGGAAGGTATATAACAGCTGTATCTTGCCGGTACTTAGCTACGGAGCAGAAAACTGGAGACTCACAAAGAGGATTCAACCTAAATTGAGGACGACGCAGCGAGCAATGGAAAGAAAAATGGTAGGTGTAACCTTAAGAGACAAGAAGAGAGCAGAGTGGATTAGGGGACAAACGGGAGTTAAGGATATCATAGCTGCAATAAAGAAGAGGAAGTGGACATGGGCCGGGCATGTAGCACGTAGACAGGATAACCGCTGGTCATTAAGGGTCACCAACTGGATTCCCAGAGAAGGGAAGCGGGGTAGGGGGAGACAGAAGGTTAGGTGGGCAGATGAGATTAAGAAGTTTGCGGGTATAAATTGGCAACAGCAAGCACAGGACCGGGTTAACTGGCGGAACATGGGAGAGGCCTTTGTCCTGCAGTGGACGTAGACAGGCTGATGATGATGATGATGACATGGACGACGTCAGTAGCGGGTGCGGACGACGATGACTGACTGTCCAATGGAGCAATCTCATATGTGACATCGGTAAGCCGGCGTAAAACCTTGTAAGGCCCCGAGTAGCGAGACAGGAGCTTCGAAGAGAGGCCAACGTGCCGGCATGGTGTCCAGAGGAGAACCAATGAACCTGGAGAGTAGGAAACTACTCTGTGATGGCTATCGTAGCGGGCCTTCTGAGAGAGCTCCGAGCCAAGAAGACGTTCCCGTGCGATTTGGTGGGCCACTTGAGCCCGAGCAGTGACATCCCGGGCGTACTCTGTAACGGTTTGCGTAGTTGATGGGAGAAGAGTCTCGAAGGGTAACGCTGGATGGCGGCGAACAATAAATAGAAGGGGGAGAAGCCAGCAGTGCCGTGGCGTGACGAGTTGTACGCGAATGTCACATAAGGCAAAGTACTATCCCAATCAAGGTGATCTTTGGAAACGTACAAGGAGAGCGTCATTGACAATGTTCGATTTAGGCGCTCGGTAAGACCGTTTGTTCGCGGGTGATAGGCCGTAGTGAGCTTGTGACGCGTCGAACACGAGCGAAGGATGTCACTTACTACTTTTGAAAGGAATGAGCGACCACGATCAGTCAGTAGCTGTCGAGGAGCGCCATGGTGAAGGATTACGTCATGAAGCAAGAAGTCCGCGACGTCAGTGGCACAGCTTGTCGGTAGCGCTCCTGTGATAGCGAATCTTGTGGGGTAATCAGTGGCTACGGCTATCCACTTGTTTCCAGTGAGAGAAGTAGGAAATGGTCCAACGAGATCAAGACCGACGCGGTAGAACGGAACGGTGGGTATGTATATTGGTTGGAACGGACCAGCTGGTGGCAAGGGGGAACGTTTGGAGCGCTGGCAGGACTCACATGCAGCAACGTATCGGTGCACAGAACGGTAAAGGCCTGGTCAAAAGAATCTACGCTGCACGCGATCTTATGTGCGTGTGACCCCGAGACGTCCCGCGGTTGGGGCGTCGTGAAGCTGTTCAAGTACAGCGGAACGGAATGTCGCAGTAACTACGAGTAGTAGCTCTGATCCTTCAGCACTCGTGTTCCGTCGGTAACGAATGCCATCGCGTAGAACGAACAAGTGTAGCGACGGGTCTACGTGGAGCAAGCGTAGACTCTTCATGATAGACCGCAAGTGTACATCGCTGAGCTGCTCCTTGCGTATGTCAATGAAAGCCGACATGGCGAAGACACAAGGGTCAGAATCATGTGCTGAAAGGTGAATTGGGTCCACGGGGTGACGAAATAGACAGTCGGCATCCTGGTGCAATCGGCCAAATTTGTATGTCACGTCGAAGCTGTATTTTTGTTGTTTCAATGCCCAACAACCAAGTCGTCCTGTTGGATCTTTAATTGATGACAGCCAGCACAAGGCATAGTGATCTGTAATTACCGAAAAGTTGCGGCCATACAAGTATGGTAAAAATTTTTTAACTGCCCAGACTAGTGCGAGGCACTCACGCTCTGTTATGGAAAACTTGCTCTCCGAAGGAAAAAGGACGCGACTGGCATAAACAATGACGTGATCCTGTCCTCGTTGCCGCTGGGCGAGAACAGCACCAATTACATGTCCACCGGCATCGGTATGGGCTTACGGGTCGAAATGGGCCAAGATGGGTGGGGAAATAAGAAATGTTGTAAGGGTGCTGAAGGCAGTTGCTTGGTCAGTACCCCGATAAAAAGACATGTCTTTCTTCAGTAGCTCCGTAAGTGGTCGGGCAATGTCAGCAAAGTTCTTCACGAAACGTCGAAAGTAAAAACAAAGGCCGATAAAACTCCGTAATTCTTTTGTGGAACGTGGTATGGGAAAATCTTTGACAACTCGAATTTTATCAGGATCAGGTTGCACGCCTCAGGCACTGACAAGGTGGCCCAGTAGAGTGATTTCCCGATGGCGAAAGCGACATTTGGAAGAGTTGAGCTGAAGTCCTGCTTTCCGGAAAACGTCAAGAACAGCCGTTAGGCAGCTAAGGTGGCTTTCGAATGTAGGTGAAAATACGATTACGTCATCGAGATAACACTGCACCTGGTCTATTTGTATCCACGCAGGAGAGAGTTCATAATCCTTTCAAATGTAGCTGGCGCATTACACAATCCGAATGGCATAACCTTGAACTGGAAAATTCCATCCGGTGTGAAGAATGCGGTTTTTTCACGGTCTCGATGATCGACTGAAATCTGCCAGTATCCTGATCGCAAGTCGATAGATGAAAAGTAGGCAGAACCATGTAGGCAGTCGAGAGCATCGTCAATCCGCGGTAGTGGATACACGTCTTTACGTGTTACTTTGTTTAAGTAACGGTAGTCTACGCAGAAGCGCCAGCTTCCATCCTTCTTCTTGACTAGCACGACCAACGATGCCCATTGACTGCAGGAAGGTTCGATGACGTCTTTCGTGAGCATTTCTTCAACTTCGTGCTGGATAACTTGTCGCTCAACATTAGACACGCGATCAGGACGTCGTTAGATAGGGCTGGCGTCTCCAGTGTTAATGCTATGAGTTACAAAGGATGTCTGACCCAAAGGGCGGTCATCAAAATCAAAGATGTCGCGCTAGCATTTCAGCAGGTGCCGGATGTCAGCTGTCTGTGCTGGAAGAAGGTCCGGAGCTATCATCTTGTCAATGTGGCATCCGCTGCGTTCTTCGAAGATTAAATCGGAGCAGAGGACGAAGAAGATTCGGCAACGTACGCCGAAATGGCAGCATCTATAGAAAAAACTTTTGCCAAAGTCATACCATCTGGGATAACTTGAGCGCACCAGCTGAAGTTTAAGGTCGGAAGAGATGCTGTATTTCCCGTGACTGTCAAAAGTGTGTGAGGCACGGCAACATTTTTGGCCAGCAGAACGTGAGAAATGGGTGTCAACTTGTAGTCACCATCGGCAACAGGAGGGACAGATCCCAGGTTCACGTAAGTAACGGCTTGAGGTGCTAGGCGAAAGTGATCTGCAGAACACAGACGGGGTTGAGCTGGTGTTTGGTCGTCATGGTAACACGGTAAATCAAGTTGAAGCATGCCGGTTCCACAATCACTAAGGGCAGAGTGGGCGGATAAAAAGTCCATGCCGAGGATAAGTTCATGGGATTATTTCTCGAGCACAGCAAATAGCACTGTCGTGGAGCGATCAGCCACACTTATACGCGCGGAGCACATTCCAAGCACAAAAAACGTGCCGCCGTCAGCGACCTGGACGAGTGTCACTGTGGGTGGCGTTAAAACTTTCTTAAGGCGGCAACGAAGTTTTGAATCCATCACTGATATGTGAGCCACTGTGTCCACAAGTGCAACAACAGGTGTGTCATCTACTTCAACGTCAATAAGGTTGCGTCGAGTCGGCAGCGTGGTCAGAGAATTTGGTGGGCAAGTGGTTGATGCAGCATCAGCTCCGGGAGCTGCATCATCTAGTTTTTCCGCGGCAGGTGGTCAGTTGGCGACGTTGGTCGGCGAAATCGGGGCGAGCGAGACGTTGTGCGACGGGAGAGCGGTGAACGGGACTGGTGAGCATGCGGAGATGGAGAGCGACGACGATATGGCGGCATAGAAGGAATGTCTTCACTGGTGGCCTGATGTGACTGCCGGTAAGCTTGAAAGCGTGCATGATTTCTCTCTGGCCGATGGGGGTACCAATAGGATGCCTGATGCCAATACCACTGAGTGTTACAATGGCGGGCCACGTGTCCGTTACGGTGGCAGTTGAAACAAATTGGGCGATCGTCAGCAGTTCTCCACTCGGCTGGATTGCAAATGCGCGCCAGAAGGTTTTGGCTTTGGGCATAAGAAACAGGGGGTCGACGACGGTTGATCGGCTGAGAGGGAGCTGTAGTGCAGTCGGAGGCCAGTCCAGCATTGGAAAGCTCTTGTCGCACAATGGCATGTACCAGTGGTACAATCTGAGGGCTAGAGTCACAGGCGTGGGAGCAGGTGGACGCAGGAGACAGAGCTTCAAGTTCACGTCTGAAGATCTTGGTCACGTGCTCTGCAGTTAACGGCGTCTGTAGCGCAGGCCTGTCTTCGCACGACCGGGTCGCTGCTGTGTTTGGTAGTCGGGTGAAATTATGGGCGATATGTCGACTTTTTGTGGCCTCAAAACGCTGGTAACCCTTGATGATGGCATCGACCATGTTGCAGCCCTTGCATATGAGAACATTGAATGCATCATCTGCAATGCCTTTCAATATGTGAGCTACTTTTTCGGTTTCTTCCATACTGTTGTCCGCTTTTTGGCAAAGGGCAAGCACGTCCTGTATGTAAGTCACGTAGGACTCTGATGACGTTTGCGCACGAGATGCCAACTCCTTTATTGCCACTGCCTTTCTACCCACAGACTTGCCGAAAAGGGCGCGCATCTTTTCTTTGCACGCATCCCAGCTTCCAATTTCATCTTCGCAGTTCTCTAACAACGCTTTTGCTGTTTCTTTCAAGTAGAACAGGATATTGGCTAACATAAGAGTTTCATCCCAGCGGTAATTCTTACTTGTACGTTCGTACAACGGTAACCATTCTTCGATGGCGACATCATTCGTGCCACAGAACGTGCCAGAATGTTTTAGCTGCGGAAAGACAACAGTTGTTGTAGTCGCCTCAGCGGGAGCCGGTCCTTGGTTTGCCACGGTGGAAAAATCCAAGCGTCGGCCACTGCGGAGCTCCGTTATATCGTGTTGTACCCAGCACCACCACCAAAGGTCACGGGGGTGAGAGAATGAATGAAATAAATATATTTACAAAATATGCAGGGAGAGTCAGAGGCAGCTGCAGCCAAGATGGAAGAACAGCAGCAACAACAACACGAGCACAGTTGCTTTCATTGTCTTCGTCGTCTATGATGCTCTTTCGTTGCCGATGTCGTGTAACAATATGATGGTTTTGGCACGTTGAACCGCAACAATTATTACTGAAATAAATGAAACTGTTGTCCAACTTAAGTTCGGTGACACGTCTGTGGTGAGGGTGTCGATGAACGTTCTTAACCTGGAGATCGGCTATGCAGCCTTCATTATTTCGCCCTAATGGTGAACCTTGAATGATTTAACAAATAGCAACAGTAATCATCTTCGCGTGAACAATCGCCATTCCTAATAAACTTTACTCAATTCAGACAACACAAGCGAATTGTAGCAGCCACTGAAAGCGAGAATTGAGCAATGTCCACAATTAATTCTTAGACAGAAATATTAGCTTTTTTATCTTCAACTCTATCCAGCACTGGGTACCTTCTTTCTACATTTTAGAGTAACGCATGAGGACTACAACGTGCGCAGAGCATCAGTTCACCTCGCTTTACGGCAATGCCGACACGTTTATTCTAATTTTGAATTAGCCGACTGGCAACACTGATAGGCGGGTTCCAAGAGTGCTCGTAATTTCTGAAGCCAAAACTACAATTTCGAACGCCTTAGCCAATAGCGATGCTCTGAAACTATCTGAATGATTGATAGGACTTTTCCTATTAGCTATTGAAATGAATGACACGGACGTGAACAGGCCATCGTGGGGCCATAAAAATAGGCTCCTAATGACATATTCAACGTCATCAGTCAAAAAGAATTTACTTGTGACGTGTACATGAAGATGGTTATATAAAATGAAATATATGGAAACATTCGCGAGATTGTGGCTGCTAGGACAACGGGTAATCTTTAATGTGTGTAGCTGAGAACATGGTACTAAGAGCACAGGCGTCACACTGTAAACTTCACTTGAGGACGTAGAAAGCGATGTGAGACAAGGGAGCGTCATTAGTGCCAAACTAGTTATCGATAACTTCGTTTTTGTGGTTTCGTTAGGGATCAGTGGTCTGCACAGAGACCTTAAGTAAGGGACGATGGAGGCTCGCGTGAAGCGTGAACCAAGTACCGTGCTTGCGTGTCTTACAGGACACGGAAATCAATTACTGTGCTTCGACTTCAATTCCGATGTACGCTATCAATTTCGCCAGAAAACAGCGGTAAGTGTTATTTATGATTCGGACTTGATGGTCGCATTTTTGTTCCTTTACGTCAGAATTCAACGGCGCTAGAGTTGTACAGATCTCTCCAAAGCTGAAAAAAACTATGGGAAGGCAAATTGAAAGCACAAGAATTGCAAAGTGAACAGGACAGCCTACTACAGGTTCCTTCAGTGGCTTTGTAAGGAAGTGACAGGAAAAGCAATACTGAAATAACCGTGCGGTATTCCTCTTCTTTACAGTGTTTTCAATTTCCCTTGACTTCGATACCACCCAGCAGACAAGTCCCAACTTCGGAGCATCACTTGTAGCAAATTGTGAAACATTTTGCCCATGAGACGCCAACGAATGTAATTTCAAGCAGCTCTTTTACTCTTCTGAACGCTATATTACGTTGGTTGACGTCACTCCTTCACTGACATGACCTTTCTTAGGAGTTCGTTACTAGAGGTAGTCAGAGAGATTGATAAAGAAAAATAATTTTAAGAGCTATTGAGGCTCTGTGGCATAATACAACACTGTCATGCGGATCACCTGGATTGAAGTCCCGCTGGGTCCAGGATACATTTTTCACCTATTTAGCGACAATGGCTACGAATACTGGTGCCTGTTGTAGTAGTAGACGATTAGGCCACCAAAACTGGTTGTTCGAAAGTCATAAGATTTTGCTGTAAATTGTAGTGGAAGAAACAAACCAAAGCCAGGGTCTAACGTTGTTCGTTATCGTAGAAGCAGGGAGTATAATTTCAGCTGAATGTATTGAAATATTTATTCATTTTACTTAATTCGTATTGCGTTTACTTTCATTTATATTCAGCTTTTACAACGATCGTAGCATATATATATATATATATATATATATATATATATATATATATATATTAGAGAGAGAGATACATAGATAGACAGATAGAAGATAGATAGATAGATAGATAAATAGATAGATAGATAGATGGAATCTTCTATAGAGAAAAAGTATCTTACCGTACCTTTAGAATCCATGCATTTACAGCAACGTAGTTTTTCGTTCGAAGCCCTGTTTCTCAATTACACTATTTGGTACTTATATCTGGTAACAGTGAGCCTGAAATTCTATCTCGACATCGTGCAGTTAGGAATATTGGAATGCAAATTTTTAGCGAACATCAGTGAATTTGAGCGTTTCTATCTATCTAGCCGCCTAGGACTAGTAGCTCTCCTGGCCATTTCGATAACACTATTGGTACCAATATTAGTATGGTATGGTAATAGGTATGACGAGCATGAGTGACTAGTCATAACATGAATATTATGACATGTATGTCAATTAATGTCATCATTCACAATTCATGATCTTGTTGCTCGTGCGGTTGTTTCGTTCACATGATATGTTGCAAAACTAGTATGGTATGAGATGACTGCAAGGCGAACACAAGTGACAGACTCTAACATGTAAACCCCGACATGCGTGTCATGTAACAACATTGCTACACGCCACACAGCCGGTGCGCTCGCGGCCGTTTCGCTTGCTTCATACATAACAAATTTGGTAGTATAGGACGTGAATGGATGACGAAGGTATGCGTGACTGATTCAAACATGACAATCATGAGATGCGTTTCATGTAACAACATGAATACGTGCCAAGCTCATTATGCGCTCGCAGCCGTTTTCGCTAGCTTTACATATATCAAATTTTGTATTACACGACGCAAACAGACGACAAAGGTCAAAGACAAGTCCGAACATGATAATCTTGAGATGTGTATCATGTAAAACATGACTATATGATCACTCATGATGCGCTCGTGGCCGTTTTGCTAGCTTCACATATACAAATTTGGGATTACGGTACGTGAATGAATGACGAAGGTAGGAGACTGGTGCAGACATGATAATTATGACGTGCGTGTCATGTAACAACATCACTACATGCCACGCTCATGATGCACTCGCGGCCGTTTCGCTAGCTTCCCATCTACCGAATTTGGCTTTACGTGGCGCGAACGGACGACCACGGTCAATGACATGCGCAAAAAATATTGGAATGCGCGTCATGTAGAACATGGCTGCATGGTACTTCTTGTTCACTAGCGGTCGTTTCACTTGGCTCTCATATATAAATGTTGGTGTTACGTGATGTCAATGACTGACGAATATATGTGACTGCTGCACACGTGATAATCATGACATGCGTGTCATGTAGGAACATAACAACACGTCACGCTCATGATGCGCTCACGGTTGTTTGGCTAGCTCCACATGTACCAAATTTGGTATAACGTGACTTGCAGATTAGACGACGATACTAAATGACATGTTCAAACTCGATAATCATGATATGGAAGTCATGTATGGCATAATTTACGTTCGCCTCGTAACGTTGTGTTTATTTATTAGATACGTAATAACCTTCCTTATTCTTGCTTCGCACATCATTGATTCCCATTGTCTTGGTATCGGCCAATTTTTAAATTCAAAGCATTTCTTGGTGAGTTTCGGTGACTTATCGCGCATCTATGTATCTATCTACCTATGACCTCTAGCTCACCAGGCCTTTTCCATAATGGTATCAATACCAAACATAGTATGGCACAACATGACTGTATGAACAACACATTTGACTAGTCATAACATGAAAATCATGACATCGATGTCATGAATGTCATGATTTACTTTTCATGGTCCTGCAGCTCTTGAGGTGCTTTAGCTCACATGGCATGTTGCAAAACGGGTATGGTATGACATGATTGCTTGGCGAACACAAGTGACATACCCTAACATGAAAATCATGACATGCGTGTTATGTAACAACATGACTACATGCCAAGCTCATGATGCGATCCTGGCGTTTCGCTAGCGTCACATATACCAAAATTGTTATTATTGTACGTGAATTTGTGACGGAGGTATGTGACTGATGCAAACATAAAATTCATGAGATGCGTGTCGTGTAACAACATGACCACATGGAACGCTCATGATGCGCTGGTGGCCGTTTCGCTAGATTAACCTATACCGAATTCGGTATCACGGGACGTGAATGAATGGCGAAGATATTATACTGGTGCAAACCGAATACACATAAGATGCTTCTCATGTAAAAACATGACTACATGGTACGCTCACGATGCGCTCGCCGACATTTCGATAGCTTCATCTATACCGAACTCGGTATTACGTGATGTGAATGGACGACATAGGTAAATGACACATACGAACATGATAATCATGACATGCCGGTCATGTAACATCATGACTACATGCCACACTCTTGATGCGTTGCGGCCGTTTCGCTAGCTTTAGATATGCAAAATTTGGTATTACGTGACATCAATGGGTGACGAATGTATGTTACTGATGCAAACGTGATAATCATGAGATGCGTGTCATGTGAGAACATGACTGCATGCCACAGTCAAGGTGAGAATACATTTCGACGTGAGGCGTTGCGCAAGCTCACCGGCGTTTGTTTCGTCGGGATCATGCCAGTGTTGACACTCCAGGCGCTGATACTGCCATATACTCGAAGGCGCGCGCAGCGCTTCGTTGCTTTGACGCATGCACGTTTCAGCGTGTCTGGCGTCCCTCCGACACGAAAAGAGGGAGACGCAGTGTTGTCTGGTTGCCCCGCCGCGGTGGTCAAGGGGAGAATTTACTCGGCTGCGGACCCGCAGGTCGCTGGATCGAATTCCGGCTGCGGCAGCTTCATTTCCAATGGAGGCGGAAATGTTGTACGGCCGTGTGCTCAGATTGTGTGCACGTTAAAAACCCTAGGCGGTCGAAATTTCCAGAGCCCTCCACTATGGCGTCTCTCATAATTATATGGTGGTTTTGGAACGGTAAACCCCACAAATGAATCATCGATCAGCTTTGTTGCCTGGGTAAAGAAACGGCGCGAAATGCAGCATGACGCATTTCGCGCCGGTTGCCGCTGGGCTGCGTCAGACTATAGAGTGCTCGCGTGTTGTTGACGTAACGTCGCTGCTCCCAGCGTGCGCGCGTCACAACGCTACATTAAAGTATATTGGACCCTTCACGATGCACTCGCGGCCATTTTGGTAGCTCCACATATACCAAATTTGGTGTTAAGTGACGTCAATAGATAATGGAAGTATATGACCGGTGCAAATGTGATACTACTGACACGCGTGTCGTATAAGAACATGACAACATACTAAGCTCATAGCGTGCTCGCGGTCGTTTCGCTTGCTCCACATATAGTATATTTGGTATCACGTGACATGAATAGATAACGAAGGTAAACGAGACATCCAAGCATGGTAATCAGATTAGATTTGTGGGGTTGTGTAGTGGAGGGCTCCAGAAATTTCGACCACCTGGGGTTCTTTAACGTGCACCCAAATCTGAGTACACGGGCCTACAACATTTCTGCCTCCATCGGAAATGCAGCCGCCGCAGCCGGGATTTGAACCCGCGACCTGCGGGTCAGCAGCCGAGTACCTTAGCCACTAGACCACCGCGGCAGGACAAGCATGGTAATCACGATACGGAATTCGTGTACGGCCACATTTACCTCCACCTCGCAACGTTGTGCTGATTTTAAAGTGACATATCAACCTTTCTCAATCGTGCATCGCATATAATCAATTCTCACTATACGTGAAATCTGCCAATATTTATGGGCGAAGCTCCTTACAGCGGCACCCGTTCGTTCCTTGTAGTAGTGCGTAACATGTCTCAAGCTTTGACCTGCAAGGTGGTGCCTGTGGGAGATTTCTCCTGTGCGTTGTTGAACAACAAAAAATTCGCAGCGTGCGCGTTAACTAAAAGCCGAATTTCCCCATCTCTCGTTCCCCATTAGCAGCCTTTGGCATGTACGTTGAGCACTATCTGTGAAGCAAAATTCGGCAGATCCCACGTACGTGGGAATCGAGGTTATGCGAAGCATGCGGAGGGAAGGTGACCATGTTGCATTCTTTTTATTGAGAGACACGTCATGAAATGGCACTAAATATATGTACAGATTTCGCACGCAGAGATATATGCTGAAGAGCTGCAGATATTTATAGAACCAGTTGTTTGCAGTTGTGCTATGATGCCAACTGGAACATGCGTATTGGTAACACCAGAATCTGATATGAAGCGCTGATGCTTGCGATGTTGCTGGCGCTGGACACTGCTAGATAAATTAACCTCAGCACATGGCAAATAACCACAATTGACGTCAACTTGACGTGACGGCTGTATCAAAGGAGTACATATGTAATGTTCATAAAATTGGGTAAGCAACACTGCAACTACTATTGACGTTTCACGAAGATTATCGTCTATTTAAAAAGTAGTTCTGAGACCTGGCGTATATAGCTTTGTGATAAAATGCTTCATTGCCACGCAGAATGCTTGGGTTCGATTCTAGATGGAACCCTTAGATTTACTCTTTGCATTCGTCAGGTCAACGCGACTGATGTCGGTTATTCCTTAACGCTCGCACGTTGAATTGTCCATGTGCGTTCTCGTCCTTCCTTGGTAGATACTAATGTGAAGCACTTGCGGCACATACCCGCACACCAGCGGAACATACTCGCCCGTGGGTGTGTTCGAACTTCTTAGCGAACTTTAGCGACTACCCTTGGTAGTCGCCGAAGTTCCCTAATAAATGCTTCGCATTTAAATGGGTTGCTACGTTATACTCGCTGGGCGTAACCTCCTTGGTTTTAAAAAGGTTTTGCGAGCGTTGGGCCCCAGTGCCAAGAATACAGTGAACTAGTGTATACCATGAACTCGAGGTGGTTGAAGGGGGGAAGTAGACACGAAGCGCAAGCCGTTAAGAAAGTGTGCATGTGCCACCTCTCGTGTACTCCTTGGAATGACCATTGGATGGCGTTGCTTGTATATGCGGAATATATCATTAAAATATGCGAGATGGTGGTACTTGGAGTGCTGACTAGACTGACGAACGGACACACAGACAGATGCATGGACGGACGCACGGATGACTGCATGGACGGACGCTGGGGCGGATGCATGGACGAACGCAAGGATAGACACCCGGATTGACGTGCGGACGCATGAACAGATGGACGCATGGACGGACGGAAGCAAGAACGAATGGACGCACGGATTGTTTGCCCCACTCTATATCATTCACCCCGTGGAAATGCTGCCATTCTTTTGTTGTCCCGAATGAGATAGGTAGAAAAAAGAACAGAAAGAAAAGAACATCTCAGTAAAAAGCTACAGCCACTGAAACGTTGAGTCATATATCAGTCGATACTAAACCTTACTGATTTTCTCAGGTTCTCTGCAGGTGCTTCACTTCCGAGAATGTGAAACTTCCAGTCTGGCTGCACTGGCTAAAGAGAACAAAGAAACTTAATAGCGAGATGGGTGGTAGTATTAGGGCTCTTGTTTGGTGTACGATAGCGGTGTATATTGAACGAGGATCTTCTTTACATAGAGGACTCCAAATTATAATAGTACAACTTTACGCGACGTTTCAATTTCATTTTTTGTCTATTTATTTCCGTGTACCTTATTGCCAGTGTACACCATGCTGGCTTTGCCTTTGTTGTGCTGCCTCGCGAACCATATAGGGGCACTTATCATTACCAGCCTAAGTGGACATATTTGAATAAAGGGACATGCAGTAACTCTCATGCTTTATGTAGTCATTTGAGGAGACATCATGCGTGATTCTGTAGAGCAAAAACACGTATTTTATCCTTCAAGATACATTTAGGATATATTTATATTTTCATATATCTAAGGAAAAAAACGATGATGATATTATGAAGTGCGCATGAGGGTAACTGACATGTACTCATAGACTGGACTTCAGGAACGTGGACGTAAATTTATATTCCGGAGCATTTATGGATCCTAGGGTCCACCGTATGCGGCGGCCGAAATCCGATTATATATAACCTTAAACTTCGATGAGAAGATGTATCGTCAAAAAGAGCTCAATCATATCTGACAGAAATCCTGCAGCAGCCGAAGTACCGCTACCAAAACGCATTGTGTAGCCCGGATAGCGTTCGTACAGCATCCTTATTTTACACGAAGTGAGCTGAATATATCTAGCTTGAAGTGAGCGGCTGGTAAAGGAACGCGAATGTAAAGGAGGAGGAAGAAAGAACTTTATTCAGAGTCCAGCGAGTAGATGGGGTGGGCGATTGGCCCCGCCTAGATTACGGCCAGGAGTCCTTGAATCCTGGCGGCTTCCTCGGCCCGCTGGACGGCCCACATTTGGTCTTCGAGGACGTAACTGAGCATTGCGGCTTCCCAGCGAGCGCGAAGGCTGTCAGAAGAGGCCACATACTTGTTATGAGTACTAATCCCTCTACATTCCCATAGCATATGCTCCAGAGTGGCTCTGGAGTCACAACGCTTGCACCTGTCCATTTTGTATATATGAGTATACATAATGTGCGATAGTGCAGGATTCGGATATGTCCTAGTTTGTAACTGCCGCCATTCGACAGACTGTCTATTTGTTAATTTTGGGTAAGGGGGCGGGAATAAGCCCCTCTGTAATCCATAATGCTTTGTAATTTTATTGTATCTGGTCATTTTGTCTTCCCACTCCCACTCGTCTGCACGCCGTAATCACCGGAGGAGGTTGGGGCGGCACTTGAGAGTGCAGCTCGGTCGGTGAGCCCTAGAGCTGCGTCATGTACACCCCCGCTGTTGCAGTCCCCCGCGATGGCATGAGCAGGTGTCCATATAATATATGTATTTCTGGGGCTTGTTCGACACCCTCCTTTGAGAATACGTAGTGCCTCCGGGGAGATGCGGCCGTTGGCAAAGTTTCTCACTGCCGTTTGAGAGTCACTGACTATCACGGTTGCGTTTGTCTGAGCTACAGCGAGCGCTATGGCTACCTCTTCCGCTGTCTAGGTACTTGTGGTGCGTATCGTTGCGCATATCGTACAGCGTTTGTTGCTATCGATTACGGCTGCGGTAAAACCCCGTTTGCGCTTGTATCGAGAAGCGTCTACAAAAACTGCGTCCTTGTCATTACCGAACTTTTTTGTATTTCTTTTGCTCTTGTCTCTCGTCTAGCTTTATTGTGTTGCGTGTGATACGTTATGTTGCGTGTGATGCGTTATGTTATGCCTAGTCGCTCTTGAATATGTCTTCCTGCTCGTGTCTTAGATAGAAGTTCATATTGCGCCGTACGCTGCGCCTCAATAAGGTCATCTATTGCATTGTACAGGCTTGGCTGTAACAGTTTGTCGGTGCTTGTGGTAATCGGTAGCCCTAAAGCTAGTTTAAATATTTTTCGAATGAGGCAGTCTAGCTTGATCTTTTCCGCGACTTGCCATTTTAAATATGGTGCTACGTATACTATTCTGCATATCACGAATGTCTGTATCAACCTTATCGTGTTTTCCTCCCTCATGCCACTGTGCTTAGTTGCTATCCTTTTTATGAGTCTCATTATTTGGGCTACAGTTGCATCCAGCCGCCTGAGGATTTTTCCATTGTTGCCCTTGGCTTCGATGAGGAGACCCAGTACCCTGATCCTGTTGACTATGGGTATGGTTTTTCCATCGGCTGTTCTTAACTGTATTTCTTCTCTATGAGCGAGATCTTGCAGGCAGTTGCCTGGTTCGCGACCTCTACGAGTAGGTCTGTACAGCAACAGCTCCGATTTTTCCGCAAAGCAGGCTAGCCCAGTACCTTCCAGATACCGCTCGACTGTTTCGACTGCTGCTTGCGGCGTACCTGCACTGCCCATCTAAATTTCCTCCGAAACTAGGTCCCCTATTATGATCTTTGCCTTCCTTCCCGTCAGGAAATTAGGCACGTAATTGTACGTCCGTTGTCCCAGATCTAGATTGTTTACATTCTGTAGCACCGTTGCATGGGTTACATTATCAAAGGCCTTCGTGAAGTCTAACCCTAGAATGGCCTTTGTCGCTGTTCCCGGTTTATTTATAATCTGATGTTTTAACTGTAGCATTGCGTCTTGCGTTGAGAGGTTCCTCCTGAACCCTATCATTGTGGGTGGAAGCGCATCCCGGTCCTCGAGATAGGTAGTTATCCTCTCCAGAATCACGTGCTCCATGAGTTTCCCCACGCAAGATGTGAGAGATATGAGTCTCAAGTCCACAATCTGCAGTCGCTTGCCTGGCTTCGGTATTAACACGATTTTTGCCGTCTTCTATTGTTGCGGAATCTGTCCTGCCTTTCATGACTTGTTAATGAATTCAGTTAAGTTAGTTATGAACTCGTCATCCAGATTACGTAGCGTTTTGTTAGTTATGCCATCTGGTCCAGGTGCTGATCTAGTATTGAGTTTTTTCAAGATGGCCCTCACTTCTGCCTCCCCGATCTCGTTGTCTAAATCATCATTTGCCAGCCCTGTGTAATTAGGGTGTGTAACGGGAAGCGCTTGGGAGATGTAGGTTTTCTTGATTTCATTCAGTAAATCCTGCTCTGTACCTTGATATATTTGTATTAACCGATTAATATTGTGCCTTTCTGCCAACTTGTTTCCGTCCGGGTTTAACAAATGTCTAAGGATGGTCCACGTTTTCGCCATTCCTATCTGGTTGTCCATGTCATTGCACTTTTCCTCCCACTGTTGTCTGCACAGCAGCTGGGCGTATTGCTCTATATCCCTGTTCAATTTAGCTATCTTTCTACGAAGTGTCCGGTTATGCCTTTGGTTTTTCCACCTCCGTTGTAAACCTTCCTTAGCTTCCCACATCTGGAGAAGCCTAATGTCTACATACTCTAGCTGCGCCTCCGGTGGCACTGTTTGCGTAGCGGCCTCCACGTCTCGTTTTAACTTTTTGGTCCATTCCTCAATACTCTGTATCATTTCGCCGGGCTCCTTTCTGATGTTTCGGAACTTGTTCCAATCGACAAGTTTAAGTTGTCTGCCTCTTGCCTTCCGTGGCCCTGCCCTCACCGTTATTTCAAGTATAAAATGATCGCTTCCCAAGTCATGTTGCGTATTGGTCCATTGCGTGTCCAGTATATTTTTGGTGAACGTGAAATCTGGCATGGTACCCGCGCAAACGCTAGTACCTGTTTTTGTAGGAATGGATGGATTGGTCACGAGCGTCAGGCCCTCCTCTTGTGTGTCCAACCACAACTTCCTGCCTTTCTTGGTTTCGATCCTGTATCCCCATGCACCGTGTGGGGCGTTGAAATCTTCTCCAATCACTAGCGCCCGGTTGCCCGTTATAGCGAGGGTTTTTCGAAACAGCGTGCGGAATTTGTGCTTTCTGCATTTAGGACTGCTGTAAATATTCAATACAAAAAGACTGTCCTCTGTTTTTCGCGTGGGTATGAGTTCGAGGAGAATGTGATTTATTGCCTTGATTTCCGTGTTATGTTGCACCACTGCGTGATTTCGCTTCACCAACGTTGCTAATACCTTTGTCTCCCCATCAGCACTGCCGAATGACTTATATCCCGACAACTTGGCCAGCCCGTGCGTTTCTTGCACCATTATAACATCCGGGGTGCTGGTGTCTTTAAGATGTTGGTGCAAAATGTATCGTTTTCGATTATATCCTCGACAATTCCATTGCCAAATCGTGTAGATATTTTGTCTCTCCATGGCGGCGTTACAGGCTTTCTAATCCCTCGGTGGGCATCGAGGTCCTAGCGTACGGTTTGAAAGACGTCTTAACCGGGCCCCCACCACTTGACTGCGATCCCCATATTGCTAGCTTGACGTCGAAATCAGCGCCACCATTTGCAGCTGTTTCTGCAATATTGTCTTGCCTAGCTCCTCGATTTTGGCCTCTATGTTTGCCTCAAATCTAACTTCTTGTTGTTCGAGCTTAGTTTGCAATTTCTTTCAATTTGTTCCCTTTTGGCTTCCATGGTGTTTGCGAATTCTTCCTGTCTTTCTTGTGGCGTTGCCGCTGCTTTTGGCTTCTTTACCACGCTTTTAATCAGAGCATTCTCTGGTTTACGTTTAACAGGGGTGAGGGCTGCTACCTCTTCGTCCATTGCTGCGCCTTTTTCCTCCATCATAACTTGTGAGGTTTCCTCGTTGCGTGTAACCCCTCCGTTTTTCAGAATATGATTTTCTTCCCTGAGTTTTCTAATCTCATTCATAAATGCAACATTGTTCTGCATGATCTGCGCCAATTCATTCTCTAGCGCCTTAATCCTACATGAAAAAGCAGCCTCTGTCTCCACGCGCGCCCCGGAGGCTACATCAGCCCAGCTCACCTGGAAGGGTCTCGTGGTGCCACGGACGCCGCTCGGTCCTTTTGAGCTTTGGGATCCTCCTCCCTCCTGTGATCGGGGAGACCCGGTATTGCCGGTCTTGGATCTAGACCTCGATCTGGACCTCGATCTGGACCTCGATCTGGATCTCGAAATAGATGTGGTTGTAGTAAACGTAGAGTGGTTTTTGTTTTGTGCTTGAAGCTTGGTGAAGGCTTCTGGTACGGATACGTCCCACGTCCGATGTTCCGATCACTGACCTGAGTCGCCTCATCTTTGCCTGTGAAGTGTTTTCGCTTCCGTCTCGTAGTAAAGTGCTTCTTCTTCCTCCCGTCGGGCTCGTTCCCAGTGGCGTCGTTTCACCAGGTACGGTACCTTAAATCTGGCCTTGCAATGGCAATCTGCCTTCGGGTGGTCTTTGCCACACAGCTGGCACTTCACTTCGCACTCATGCTCCTGCGGTGGGTTCTCAGTGCTACACCCTCTGCATATTTTGCTATTCGGGCTCGGGCAGACGTCAGCTCTGTGACGAAGGCGTCCATACTGGTAGCACACGTCTATTTTCTTGCAGTATAGTGAGCACTTGACCAGTGCTCTTCCGTAGCTCACATAACTTGGAACGCGAGGCCCATCGAAGAGGACGATGACGTTCGTGGTGTTTCTCATCCTCTTGGCCATGAGGACTGTCGGATTTCTGGGGGTTACCAGCATTTCCAAGATCTCTGTTGGAGACACGTCCTGCGTTACTCCTCGGATCACCCCTTCAGATATATCTTCCGGAGCTGACTCGTACGCATTGGCTTCGCATTCGTTGTCCACAATCTTCAGTTGAGCGATGGTTCTGTATTTTTCGGCGCGCTCCTCTGATGGTGTGCTGACCACTAGAATGTTCTGTTTATAGTTGGCATATGCCGTGTCTTCTTCTGATTCAATCCTGGGTATTTTAGCGGCGTTGGCGACGCAGCATTCTAGACGATTGATCCCGTAGTCAGTGACCTTCAAGCCGTCACGTGGGCGCACAATTATCTTGTATTCTTTCTTCGGCAGACGGGGCATCCTGCTCGCAGCCACAATTTGTCTTGCTCTCTGTCCTTTTCTCCACCTATTACTGACCGCGTTCTCTCTTGCGAAATGCGTTTCTTGGTCCTTGGCTTCGTGCGTTGTGGTTTCTTTGTTGGCTCGTCCTCTTCTGTTTACAAGGCGCCAACCTGCTTCGTTCTCATACTCTTCTTGCGTGATATCTTCGCCATCCACGCTCATCGTATCCATCTTGTGACAATAACCCGAGAAGACGCCGCCTTGAGGGGGCTCAAGAAGCCAGCGTCCGTGGGCTAGGCCAAGCGCATTATGCACAGCAGCAGGAGGCAACGGCGTCATGCGTTCGTCGGCGTTACAGAAATGTGGTCGATGTGCCGAAAATTAACCGTCCACCTACTTGAGAGCGGTATCTCGGGGTTCCGTGAAACTTCCACTTTGTTCACTGTAAGAAGGCGTCCGTCAATTCTTCGATTTCAAGCTGAGAATCACTGAAAATCTGCGGAGCCGACGCGACAAGCGTGTCTGCGCTCCGTGGCCCCCTGGCGGCCCCCCGCGAATGTAAATATAATTTAAATTTTGGGACACAGCAGCTGTATGAAGATTTTAGGAACAGTATTTCTGAATCGATAAGTGCCGCTGGTATTGTAATTATTCCGCTAGACGTCGCGTGCATTAGAGAACTGATATTTGAAGCTCTATGGGCGTTGCAACTTCGTACGCCAGTTTCTTTTTGATACGTTTAGTGGTACATGAAATCCAGGCTGACTGTAAAGCTTTCGTGTTTTAGTTGGCACATGACAACCCTACATTTGAAGTTCATGTGATAATCTCCACTGAGTTCACTACCGTAGTTCTCTGCTTTGCAAGTGTTCAAAATTTAACGTGTGCTCCCTTTCAATTCAAGTTAAACAATTGTAAAAGGCAGGTATATACCATCATGGTAGTCAAAAAGGGCAAAAAAATCTATGGCATCAGGTGGCGAGACACTGGAAGTTGTAAAGAAATGCGTTTATTTAGGACAGGCAGTAACCGTAGAACGGGGCCATGAGATCGATATAACTGAAGCATACGGATGGGTTGCAGCGCATTCGGTAAGCATTCTCCCGTCATAAATGGTAGTTTACCGCGAAGTTTGAAAAGAAAATTATATACCAGCTGCATTTTCCCGATCAAATTAAGTATACGATGGAGTACAATGCATTCTGTAAGCGTTATGCTGTCATTATTGAGAGTTTACCACTAAAACCAGCTCCATTTTCCCGATACACACCTACAGAACAGAGGCTTAAAGACAAGCGGGTTGAACTAGAATTGAGGAAGACGCAGTGATCAATGACAAAAAAAACATGATAGGTCTAACCTTCGAAAACAAAACGAGAGCATAGTAGGTCAAGGAACCAACGGGTGCTAATGACATCATGGTTGAAATCAAAAAGAAGAAATGTGCATGGACAGGGAAGGTAGCGCGTATCCAGAATAACCTTTCGTCATCAAGGTTAACGTATGGATTCCATCACAAGGCAAGTCCACAATAAGAAGACACAAAGCTGGGCGGGCAGATTAGATGAAGAAGTTATTTTTCCTGTTTTCTACACGCTAAGTTTTGCCCTGAATCTATGTCAACTCACTCAGCGCACCACCTTAAATAGATGAACAAGTTTGCAGGTATAATGTGACAGCAGCAGGCGCAGGACTACGTTCATTGGCGTAACATGTCAGGGGCCTTTTCCTTGCATAGAATTTGGCCAGGCTGCTGCTGCTACTTGCGAAGATAATTACGAATATGACGAAAATGATATATAGTTTGTTTAGAAAAAAGGTTCAGTGTTGGGGCTGTCGTTTGCCAGTGAAAAGCCATCACCTTGTTCCTAACTTGGCCATGGAGAGAGATGGAAATGAAATAAATAATAACAAATCAGTTCGCATGTGAATTGAACAAACCCTGTCATCACAGCAAGCTGGTGTTCTGCCATAGAGCTACGCTTTTGTTCCAAATTATATTGGGAAAACATCATAACGAAACCATCCACAAAATATCACCTCCTTAACAAATGTACTAATCCGTGGCAGAAGCATATTATCTCGCAAGGCGTTAAAACCATTCGAGTATTCAAGAAAAGCATAATAATATATCACTAATAATAAATTATATATATTTTTAAAACAATCTTATAATATTATATTACAATAGTAACAAATTATATAAAAGCACACGCAATATAAAGTGCTCAGACTGATGATCACTTGGCTCACTGACGTCAAGACATTCAATAATTCATTAAAGGAAGAATTACAGCGTACGCGGCCCTTAACAATTCTACTTGCAGAATACAGTGTATGATAGTTCAAAACGGTCATAGTTACGAGTGTAGTCATTCATTTTTTCATGAGACGGTTGAGTCAGTTACCGAAATCAAAGCTACAAGAGTCCAAAACTACGAAGGCCATACACACGAGGCCCAATTATGGCATAACTTTCTACTTTTCAAGGTATAGCTCAAGCGATCCTTCTTTTTTTTGAATTATTTGAACGAGAGCAGGCTACACTGTAACCTCATAGCAGCTTCTCCACGAAACATAGTAGGTATTCCTGCGTTCGATTTAATAGGCTGGTTGACACAGTTTTATCAACGTAAACCACCGATTCATGCGATATTTCGTACTTGAATGGTTGGAGCACAGTCGTTATTCCAGAATGAAAACTATCACCATCATGAACTGCCAGCACTCTCTTCGTTCCTTTCCTCATGTAACGCTGGGTTAACAGATCAATTGTGCCGGTTTCTGTTGTGCTAAAAGGATGGGTCAGCGAACGAGTGCGGAGAGTAAAGAGCGAGAAAGAAAAGAAACCGGGGAATAGAAAAATTGAAGGAAAAAATACGAAAAAAATTCACCAATGACGGACAAAGGAATATATCGAGCACAGAGAGCAAGTGAGCATAACAATTGCACGTATATAGTTGATGAATGATATGGTAATTGCAGGCTAGGTGGAGGCGTATATGGAAGAGTGTGAAGCATAGAAAAGTACGTAATATTCTTGTACGCATTACTTTTTGTGTACAGTGCCATGTCAAAGGGGGAATATAAGAGAAGGGCTGAGAGCAGAGAAAAGAGGGGAACAGGAATGGTGAAGCACAGCATAAGCTTCTGATGTGTAGAAGAGCAAGGTGCAGAGGAATCTACCCCACTCCCCTGTGCACACGCATATGCAAGAGCACTTTCTCATTGGTTGGCCCTGAAACCACCCACCTTTTGCGAAATACAGATTATCTCCAAATTATTCTCTTCCTATGATTCTGCCACGTAAGATCAAGGGTGTTGACACGTCTCATCGCACTGTACGAAACTCATTTCAATTTTTTCGAGAAAGTTTTATGCACTGCTTCTGTGGTAAAATGCGCCAGACTGTCTTGCGGAATGTCCGTGCTCTACTCAGCTCAGATAAAACATTAAAAAATATATGGTGGTAAACACATTCGCCAAATATTTTCAATATATTAGCGTAAGTCAAGTTTAAAGACCAGAGCCATGTACTTGAACATTATGCTCTCTACACAGCTTTATGAGGTCAAAATAATACTAGTTCAACAATACGACCTGTCTTCTACATATTTTGTACTTCTGGCGGACAAAATCAGATAAATCAGTTATATATTTAAACATTTTACACGTGTGCTCCTAATCTGTATTGCATTGTTTGGTACTTTTTTTTACATTGCTAACGATTCTTTCTTCGAGAATTCAAAGACATGAAACACACTGGTGACTCTTACACACCCGTGAATATAAAATCATACCATCTCGTAATAATTTCAATATATATGTATAAACCTGAGTATTCCGGTATCGCATCAAGGTAATACCTGAGCTTCCTGAAACAAATTTATCGCGTATTCCCGTGCAAGATGGCCGGTATATCATGAGTATGGCTTCAGAGAACAGTTGCTATGAGTTTGCACAAAACGATGATGTTGTAAAGAAGAAACGTGGGCTACAAATGGAGGTGTGGAGAATTTGGGGGGAAATATTCTGATAGTCTTGATATACGGGTTCCTCCTTCGTGGGGATGCGTTGGCTGACGTGAACCACCGCGTCATGCGCTATTCGTAAACCCCAAGATTGTTTTAACTCGATAGCGTTTCAGAGCTCCTGTTGCAGAAATTCTGCCGTCAGCGTCGGCACCGTCGGTTGTGAGCGAAAAATTGTCCGTGAGCTAAAAATCAAGAAAGAAGCAAATAAACTAAAGAATAAAATTTTTGGCTCCCATTAAAATTTAACCCGGGCCGTTTGCTTGGCAAGCAGGTGTTCTACACCACAAAGCCACGATGTTTCTTTCTCTATTGTAACAAAGCCACGATGTTACTTGCAGCTGCGTAGGGAAAAAAACAAAACATAAATGCCGTGTAGCTATTAGAAGGAGTCTTCTTAACGCATTTTGTTCAGCAGGTGTCACGACGAAAATGAGCCCATTCGGCGCTCTGTCGGCGCATTTGGGAGGTCGTCAAACTACGTCGAAAAAGGTCGAGATAGCGCAGCCATCGCCGGTAATAACACACAGGAACTTTTAAACAGCTCTAAATATGGACAACTTTGTCCATCTAGCGGAAAACATATTATGCCTTTCCAGAGGTGTTGATCAAGCAAACAGGAAACGCTAGATAATGTGCTGCCATCTGTGAGGCATTGTGAGACTCTTCGTGCATCCGAGATGACGAGCGCGTGGCGTGTATCTTGGAGACCATGCAATTCTTGCTTTAGATAATAAACCTGTGTGCGCCATTCGCGCACGTGCGCGTGTGCATGTCTGTGTGTTATCTACGAGACATTGTGAAAAACGTGTCTCGACTACAGCAGAGCGCCGTTCTAGCAGGGCCCAGTTACTCCATTTCTATAGATACGTCATGCTTGCGCGCGCGTGGGTTTGTGTAACAAAACATAATATTAATTATGCACTTAGCGGTTGAAGGGCGCACTAGGGGCCGGATTGCGCTATCACGCTCAACTCTTACAGGCGAAGCTTGAAGGTCCCCCCAATTTTTTTTTTATTTTAGCCTCTGCGTGGCTGAGTCTCACTCTTCCTGGGTGAAGGAAACAGTCTTTTGTAACAAGGGGTACCTCAAGAGCCTGTTTGCTTACAGTACGATAGCATACAAGCATTAAAGAGACCCAGACTGAGAAAAGGTGATTCCGGAGCACTCATATTATGAACGCCTGTGAATTAAACAATTATCTGTGTGAGAGGGGATAAATTATCCTGCAAGTAATATCGTACAGGTATTTCACCATAATAAAAATAGTGACCCGAAACCCTCCCTACCTCTTCCTAAATTAAGCATTCCTAAATTGTGCCGGTAGGTATGCAATCTTGTGTGCGGTGATTATCCTGCTTTTCAGGATTTTGCACGCTTCCCCGTATATAGAAGTGTACGTAAAGACCCTAAATGGCCATGAAGATCAAAGGACAGCATTATTTCACCTTCCCGTTTTGTAGACCTGTACACGCACGCACAAGAAGCAATAGGCACAAAACAAAGCCATCGGAGCTATGACACTTCGAATCAAAGCTAAGTACTAAAGACCAAAAAAGGACTTCTTCAGATGGCCTTAACGGTTTTTTTTTTTCAGAAATACTGATTGTGCTGTCCAAGTAAGATGCATACCAACCCACAACGTTGGCATATATAAAGCATAAACAATTGGCTCGATCAAACTGTCGGAAATGCAGGAGACCTCGAGAGTAATCAAAGTGATATGTGGTTGTTGATCCTGCCCAGAGGAAATGGTGAAGAGAAAGCGAAAAATTGAGCTGCATTTTCGAAGCGAAATATTACAATGGACTAAAAACAAGTTCACTGGAAATGCACAGTAGACAACTGAATAGCTGTCAGCTACGTGGGAAACACTGAAAACGTGTTTTTATGTTTTTGTATACACGCCCTATCTATATAGAGGAACTTTTCGACCTAGCAAGACTGCCCGAAACTCACCGTGTTTTTCATCTAATGAAGCCATTTTTTCAGCACTCTATCTGTTCATTCTTATTTTTTTTAAACAGCAATTTTATTTACAGACAGGTAACAAGAAAATGGAAGCGTTTACGTGTAAGTTTTGCTCGAAAAACAAAATGGCTTAAAAGAGAAAGAGTAGGTAAAATAAAAACACTCAAAAATGAACATACATCGTGTTATCTAAATTTGTTGTGGTTTTCTGTGTTCTCAACATTTTCAGCCATGTTATAAGTCCTTAAACAAAATATTGCAGAACCGCAGCCACTGCGTTTCTCCCCGTCTTGTTTATTCTGAATACCTAGACAGCCGAAAATTCAAAGATAAAAAAGCCAGGCTATTTTCGCTAAATTACAGCCTCCAGCAAGCGGAAAATTTTCGAGTGCAAGCCGCAAGAAATATAGTTGCGGCTGTCAACAGAAAGCCTCACTGTCTATCTTCACTCTTGTTGCACATATTTCACGATACGTATTTTTACTTATGTATGAAATCCTAAACAGGCCGATAATGAGCAAACGTACACTCCATAAAACTGTGATTCTCCTACCTCATAGGCAGTGAAGTATAGAGCAAAATCAAAGGGTAGGTTAAATAATGCGTGCTCACACGTATAAATTAAATATTTCTCATCCGAATGCCTCCGCTGTGTTTGCACACTCTTTGAAGAGCTTCGACAAGTACTTCTTTGTGTTTTCTATGGAAAGATGCTGCATAAGATGTTGAACAAAAACCATGCAATTAATTCACTTTACAAACAATGAGCTAACAGTCCTTGCATTGCCAGCATTTCCTACTGAAGAATTTGCAGTATCTGTGGAATACATGAAAAAAGTTTTGCATTTGTTTGGTATGATAAAATGTATTTTGTACTTCTGTTTTTTCTGCTTCCGTTGCAAAACCAGAACAAACCATTCTCGAATAGGCTGGCGCGACACAACGGCATTCCATTTCAATATCAGCTACTTCATTACGACTAATCACGTGTGTGTTACGTGTAATTCACGTCGGACACTGCCTGCTAAAGAAGTTGTGTCTGTTGGCAAGCTATATCTCCTCAGTCACCGGTTAAAGGAATACGTGACTAAATACTCGCAGTCGAAGTTAGAAACGGACTGGCTAATGGTAGAAACTATCAGCGAGCGGCAGGTTTGAACGAATATGAGTGAAAGTACTTCGTAAGGCTCATCATTGCCATTACCCGAAGCCTCTTCTTAGGCGAAAGAGGGAACCGCATGTCGACACGTCTGGAGGGGGGAACTAGAGAAATTGTTCTTTTTAAAGTGAAAACTGCGAAATGATCCTCCTGCGGTTGAAATAACGCATACAGAGTACCAGTGCGACCAAAGTTGGAGTATGGCGACGTTATTTGGAGCCCTTCGCAGCAGTACTTGATTAAAAAAATTGAACGAGTTCAGAATTTTGCTTTGCGTTTCATAGACTCCGTGTACTCCAGGCATTCTAGTGTAACTTATTTACGTATAAGCCAGGCCTACGAAAACTTGACCAGTGCAGGTTAATATCAAGATTACATTCAGTTACCAGCTTTATCACGGGGACTGTCAATTATCATGAGAGTGTTACCTTCAAAATCCTTCAAAACTTTCGGCCAGAATGAATCACAGCAAAACTTAGGCAACCAGTTGTCCACATTAGGGACCACAAGTTTGCTTTATTCCCTGACGCGATTATTTATTGAGATAACTTGTCCGAAGATCTCGTAAATTCTGGGTCATTGGCTTAATTTCTAGAATATATTGTAAATAATACTTTTTCCTAGTATATGTGCCCTGTATGTATGTTTATATATATGGGTGTATATATGAATATGTATAAATGTGTATGTGTGTATATACTGCTGAGTACTACGTCTTTCGCCTATTAATTTACTGTGTCATATTTTTACGCTGTGCCAAGATATATTATGCATTTGTGAATATTGTCGGTTATATTATTTGTATTCACTCTTGCATGGCCCCGAGAAGTGCTTGCAGTATCTGTAAATAAATAAAAAACACTCGGAGTACTCGGTGGATCGCCGTAGGGGTTCGCATTATCCGCACCCGTTCTTCAAAAGATTATACCAAAGTGGCTGCACGTGCCTCGTCCTGTTTGATATCATAATCTGAATCACTAATTAAGAAAGCAAGATCATTCATACGGACTGTTTGAAAGGCCTACAACAAGCTGGAGCCTTTTGTCACGTTGGCTTTACTTGTCCACTGGTTGTGCAGCGCCTTAACATCCGAAATTGATGAATACTAAAGTGAAATGAATGCCGAGACGTCGCAGGCGTGAAAGCTAAGTTTCCGCTATTCACTATAAGTTTTTGTCTTGACGTGTCACTCTTGAAAGTGAACAATGGCACGTTCGCTCATTAAAACGTTGACATTAATTGCGATAAACACTAAGTGTGGCCTAGAATATGCGATATCCTGAACAATTACTTTTTATTCATATGTTTTCCGCGCACACAAACGAGAGGTTTGTAAATATTTGTCATTTAAAACGTGCTTTTCAGTTGGATACAAAACCAGTAAAAACTATCTTTGGGCCTCTTCATCTCAGTGTGGTGGTGTACTCAGCAAAATGCGTGTACTGGAGCCGTGAGTATGGTCATGTTTAAAGAAAATATTTGCCAGCAGCGGTGCTACGATGATTTCATAGCACTTTTGTGAATGCGAATGCATTTCTTAGTCCGGTGATGCCAGGCGCCCGTCGGGATCCGTCCACCACCCTCTACCATAGCAACAGCTGCGGTCACACACGCCCCTAGCAACTGAAGCCTCCCCCCCCCCCCTATGTCACGCTTCTAAGTCGGCAGCTGTCAGTAACAGCTCCAGACGCGCGCTCTTATTTTCGCCCCTAGCAACCGGAGTTCAAAACTTCTCGACTTGATTGTCACTTGCCACCGCCTCGATACAGTACGTTTGAAACACGTTTGTAGGGCATGTGCTGCCAGCGTTTGTGTAGCATTTGCGTTGATAAGACGCTTACACTATGGCTGGTGGTGGTAGTGGTTCGGTGAAGAAAGGCCAAGGACGGGGCACCACAATGCGAGAGCTTCATGGCGTAAGGAGATCGCGGAGGGCGAACCAGTCGGCAGGAGCTACGCTGTCGTGGGAGATAGCGAGGCACAACCGTCCAGCTTGAAATTCTCCGAGCCGCTATGGCTGTAAGGTACAACGACAGGTGCAGTGCTTCGCCACTCTTTCTCTCGCCGTTCACTCTCTCTCCCCTCTCTGCACCCACCTGCTTATCAGCTTGCGCCTCATTCTCGGCCATTCACTTGCAGGGCACCTCTCAAGAACACCCATAAATGTGTGCTCGAGACACCGCTGTGAAACGCCACCACCGAGCCGAAAATACTGTTTGTTTTGTTCACTTCACAGTATTTTTAACCGTGCACTCTAGCCTATAGAGATGGAGACGCATACCATGTTTCTCGCGACAGAACGCCATGTGCAGCGATGGCACTCTCAGCTGCACATTCTAAAAAAAATGGTAGCATATCCACGCAGTGAATGATGGAGAGTGAAGTGAAGCATTCGTCCGTCGATTCGTTCTTGCTTCCGTCCATCCATGCGTCCGTCTGTGTGACCATCCATGCGTCCATCCTACCGTCCATGCGTGCGTCTGTTCGTGCGTCCGTCCCTGCGTTCGTCCATGCATGCGCCCCTGCGTCCATTCATGCGTCCATCCATGCATCTGTCTGTGTGTCGTCCGTTCGTCCATCTATTCAACACTCCAAGTACCGCCATCTCGCATCTTTTCATCATATATTCCCCATATAGAAGCACCCCCATCCAGCGGACATTCCAAGGACTAAACGAGAGGTGGCACACGCACACTTTCTTACGGCTTGCGCTTGGGGTCTACCTCCCACCTTTAACCACCTCGAATTCATGGTATATACTCGTTCACTGTATTCATGGGACTGCTACCCAGCGCTCGCTAAACCTTTTTAAAACCAACGGGGTTACGCCCAGCGAGTATAACGTGGCAACCTTTTCCTGTCAGATATTGCTCAATGTACATGCGAACAGCTGAGAATGGGGAATGAGAGACAGGAAAATTTGGCTTTTACTTTCTTACAGCTAGCGCTTCGAATCTACTTCCCACATTTAACCACCTCGTGTTCTTGGTATATACTAGTTCATTGTATTCATAGCACTGCGGCTCAACGCTCGCTAAACCTTTTTAAAACTAAGGATGTTACACCCAGCGAGTATAATGTAGCAATCCTTTTAGGGGCGAAGCTCCATATAGCGGCACCCGTTCGTCCCTCGTAGCCGTTGTAATATATGTAGTGAAGAGGAATGCCCACTACCAAAGCGTCATTGACACGTTCGCGCGAGGCGCGAGCTGGGACTGCCTGGTTGCTGCTTCGTAAGTCAATTCAAGAGAAGAACTCCGCACCTTGGGGGCTGTCAAGGGCATAGCCGATTCTCGGTAAGGAGTAAACATCCTTTCGAGTTATTTTGTTAAGACGACGGTAGTGAACACAGAAGCGAATTGACCCGTCCTTCTTCTTAACGAGAACGACTGGAGATGCCCAAGGGCTATTCGAAGGATGGATGACGCCACGCTTGAGCATGTCAGCTACTTGGTCACCAATAATCTGGCGCTCTGTCGTGCACACGCGATAGGGTCTTTGACGCAATGGCGCATTGGTGCCCGTTTCGATGCGGTGACACACAGCTGGTGTGCGGCTGAGGGGACTATGCTGGCAGTCAAAGGAAGAACGGAACTTGTTCAGGAGTCGTAGAAGCTGAGCACATTGCGAAATGGTTAACGTGTCCGCAATGGAGCTTCTCAGTATATCAGGTCTAGTATTCTGCGGCGAAGAGGCACACGTCAATCCAGTGACTTTGTGTTCGGTAAAAGAACCAGTTGGCATGTCAATGATTGCAGAAGGGTCGAGACTGTAAACACGCCCGACGCACTCGCCCCGATGTAGTGTTACAGGAGATGACAGCAGATTCGAGATGAGCATTCTGCTGACAGCGTCATGAAGTTCCAAAAGCGCATGAGGTAGCGGCGAACACTTGCGACGAACGAAAACGGCAGATAGCGTGAAAATGGCACTTGACTCGGCGAGCGCGTTGCAAGACACCATGGCAAGAGCAAAAAAGTGCAGCGGTATCGTAACGTCTTCAGCAACAAATAATTTGTCCCCGGTTTCAACAGCGTCGTGTAAAGTAGCGTCACTAAACACTTCAAATGCCACCTCAGCGCGAGAGCAGTCGATGACGGCCTTAATAACGGAGAGAAAGTCCCAACCCAAAATGAGGTCATGGGAGCAGGAATCCAACACTAGTAATTCGACGACATAGATGAGGCCATCAATCGCAATGCGAGCAGTACAGGGAGCGGCCGGCGTGACGTGCTGTGCGCTTGCTGTACGAAGCAATATACTTGGTTGTGGCGTCATGAGATTTTTGAGCAAGCGGCAGAGTCTGGCACTGATCACTGAATCTGCGGCACCAAAGTCGATGAGAGCGAGTGCAGCGACGCCGTCCACATATACGTCCAGTACATTCGTCGGTGAAGAGAGAGGCCTTGGGCTTTTCGCGGGTGTCGCAGTCCCTGCCTCTGGAACTGCGGCAATCAGTTTTCCCGCTCCGGCGATGAAGGACGATGACGCATCGGCGATGGCGAGTGGCGGCGAGGTAGCGGGCATTCCTCTTCACTACATATGTAACAAGTATAACATTTTCACCTCCAAGGTGGTGCTTTGTTGTGCGTTGTTGAACAATAAAAAATAGTGCTCAATCTACATGCCAATGGCTGCTAATGGGGAATGAGAGACAGTAGCATACGGCTTTTAGATAACGCGCACGCTGCGATCCCCATTAGCAGCCATTGGCATGTACATTGAGCACTATCTTACGAGAATGTGTTGCTATGTTATACTCGCTGCGTGTGACCTCCTTAGCTTTAGAAAGGTTTAGCGAGCGTTGAGCCGCAGTGCCATGAATACAATGAACTAGTATATACCATGAACTCGAGGTGGTTAAAGGTGGGAAGTAGATACGAAACGTAAGCCGTAAGAAAGTAAAAGCCGAATTCTCCTGCCTCTTATTTCCCATTAGCAGCCATTGGCATGTACATTGAGCACTATCTGACAGGAAAAGATTGCTACGTTATACTCGCTGGGCGTAACCTCCTTGGTTTTAGAAAGGTTTAGCGAGCGTTGGACCGCAGTGCCATAAATACAGTGAACTAGTATATACCGTGAACTCGAGGTGGTCAAAGGTGGGAAGTAGACCCGAAGCGCAAGCCGTAAGAAAGTGTGCGTGCGCCACCTCTCCTTTAGTCCTTGGAATGTCCGCTGGATGGCGGTGCTTCTATATGAGGAATATGTGATGAAAAGATGTGAGATGGTCGTACTTGTAGTGTTCAATAGATGAATGAACGGACACACAGACAAATGCATGGATGGACGCATGAACGGACGCTGGGACGGATGCATGGACGAACTCAGGGACGGACACACGAACAGACGCACGCACGGACGAGCGGATGGACGCATGCACAGTCACACAGATGGACGCATGGACGGACGGAAGCAAGAACAAATGGATTGACGAATGCTTCGCCTCACTCTCCATCATTCACTCCGTGAATATGCTGCCAATTTTTTGTTCCTTGTTTTTCGGCAGTAGAAAGATTAAGCGCACACACCAGCTTCAAACAGGAAGCTCTAGTAAACAGACGGAAAAAGGGCCTCTTACAAGTCGCACAAGTAGCGAATAGAGCTATAAGAGTTTTAGTGTGATGACGGAGACAACATAGTAACAAAATCTTTGCATAACTGCGTCATCTAAGACGTTCTGACAAATATGCTGCTGTACAAGTGGGAAACTGCAAACTGTATTGTGTATCCAAGAAATGATGCCCTTCTGCTTTGGTCTTGTATGAGACTGTCAGTTTCAAAAAATAAATAATTAATAAATAAATAAATGCTCCCGCAGACGTGTATTTTTATATGACAACACTGATGGGCAGTAAACTACAAAACTAAAGCATAGTGAAAGAAAGTGATGGGAAGTCAATGAATAGAAGAGAAATAGACAGAGAGCGTAGTATATCTGTCTTTTTGTTTTCTTATAGTAAAAGGCAACATCAAATTTGGCGCTGTCAAAAAGCGTCAGCCTTGTCACCGGCAGCACCGGGCAACCCTCTGAATGATCGGGCAGAAGAATAGCGTCGTGGACAGCGGGCATCGAGCATGACATCATACAGTGCTTGACAGTGTCCTTAGACGACTGCACTTCTCTTTCAAAGAATCGCTAGTAGAAAGGTCTTTGTACTCCGCACTCCTTGAAGTGGACCGTAATCAAGCAACATTTTATAATGTCTTCCCTCCGGGTGTACGCGCATCAAAAAACACGCTTATGCGTTATTGGATAACGGGAGCCTTTCACCAAATGTCGAAGTAGTAGGTCATACCTTGTGTCGGTCATCATTGTAGGCGTTGCGTCGTATTCATAATATGACACACGATGCGAAGCGCACTGACCCCCGTTTGTCTTTTCGTATTTTCGGCATCGTCTCCTTGTAGCACTAATGCGAGTGATGCGCAGCTGTTTTCATGAAACGTTGTTTATTGGCTTCGGTCAGTGCGTTCAGCAGATTCTTGTCAGTCTTCGACGGAGTGCCTTTCTGATCTCACACTGCAGTGTCTGATGGCTAGAGAAAAAGACACAGATCCTTCCGTATAAGTTGTACCCGATTTTCTTCCTGCGAGTGACAAGCTGTCAAGCGCATGCCTCGATTCCACGTATCACAATTGATTGAAACAAAAATGGTGAAGTAGAAGAAACCAAAATGAGAAAACCAGAATCAGCGAAGGACATCTCGAGAGAAAAAAACTTGTGACGTTGCCACTCGACCAAACTGCCTGGCGTGTTACGAAGACAGTTATAATAGAATCAATGTGCCCTACGAAGACATTTAAGGCAATTGAATGCAACGACAAGCAGGTTCCCGTTTTTAGCCTTAGCGGATTTGTACAGCAACTACATAGTACTTATAGCCAAACGCGAGAAGGAAAGGTATAGCCAAACGTGAGGAGGAAAACATGAGCAATCCGTTTCTGCAAATATAAAAATAGATTCCATCTGTGGCCTCACAAAATTCATGGAACTGGCAGTTCTGTTAGGATGAAACCGTACTGTGAGGCTAATCATAGGTTACGAAACATTGCGATGTCAGGATGAAGGAAAAGAAATATGTGGACTTGCAACAATACCAAAGAGCTCTTTCGAGGTTGGCCAGAACTATAAACATTGAATCTTCAAATCGTATCTTCAAATATAGCTTACGAATTATTAAAGTTATAGTTCCGTATTATGTGCCCACTACATAAAGTGTAGAAGACAACTGAAAAAAATGTAAGGTGGTGAAAGATGTACGAATGTACAAGATGACGTTGAATCCCCTAGATGAAGCGAAGAAAGGTTACTATGCCCGTCGTCAAAGATTTGTGCTGAGTTTCGACTGCGTAATTTCGGCAAGAGCCCTCAAGAGCAGCCTCTATAAAATCGACAACTCATATTGCAGAAAATGGAGGGTTACAGAGGACTAATCTCATGAAAAAATTGTACCAAAGTAACAGACTCTAAAATAGCAGTGGGAGGAATGGTGTAAAGACGTCCATATAAAGACGTCCATATAAAGACGCCCATATAAAGACGTCTGGAATGAATATATTCGCCATATATTCATACTTGAAAGTAGTTGATGCAATCAATTTGGAAGCTGTTCTTGTTTCCGAACCTTTTCCAGCAAGGAAGCTCAGAAAATAAATTAGAAAAGTCCGCATTGCTGCAGAAATGCGCGGATCTTACAGTAATACGAAGAACATTGGTTTACTTGGTGTTTAATGATGTAAGGAACACCCCTCAAAAAGGCTACATTGAAAAGATGCCTTCATTACTTGAAGCATTGAGAAGGAATGGCGGAAGGAATCGTGCACGCCATCAGGCAATGCTTGGCTACGCGAAGCACGAGCTTGTCACCACTCGCTGGGCGAGATTCTTCTCAATTCCTTATGTTTATCTGTAAAGCTCTTTAATTCCGTATAATTAACTCTTTATTTTTGTCTTTTCTGCCTACTTTCTGCCTTTTCTTGCCTCTGTTTATGTTTATTTACTTCTTCATCTCTTTGTGTTTTTTCTCTTGTTTTCTTATCTTCTTCTCACTCCCAATTTCTCACTTGCTTACTCTTTTATTTCTTATGAAGTGTTCCCTCCTTGCAATTCTTTTTTATTCTCTTTCATTGAGCTTTTTCGTCTCTCGTGAATTCTTTTCTTTCTCATTCTCATAGGTTCTGCTAATCTTTCTCATCCTCTTTTTCTGCCTTCTCGCCCTCACTTTGCTTTTCTAACCCCTTGCTACAAATGCACCATACAAAACGTACGCTCATCTTATGTACCTATAAGGCTTATTGTGGCGTTAAGTATTACAGAGTTGGTGGTAAGTATTTTGCAAGCTGTGGATACATTGGGCCTTTTCGTAATAAATACAATGGTATCAAAAATACAGGAGAGCCAATTGATTGACAAGATCATGTTTTGAATAGTTGGATACGCGAGTCCAAATTTCGGCACCTTACGAAGAGCTTTTTCAGCAAGAGTTTTTCTATCTTTGTACTGTTCTATTATATGTCTCTGTGTTTTTCTATTTCTTTTGTCATCTTCCTCCCCACCTTCAAACCTTTCCCTCGCTTTGTACTCCCTCCTAGCTATATATGCCAAACTAACTGACATGCGTGCTATGAGAACACAGCAAAAAGTCACGAAGAGAAAGTGGATGAAGAGAGCGTCAATCAGCCACTCATGGCTGGTTTTAGTCTTTTATTAGGCTGCCCTTCTTCGCACTACATAGTATTAAGAGTGGTCCTTTCCTTGTCATCTATCGCTTCGTCATATTATGGAGAGAAGGAATCTTCATGGCTGTATCTGTCCTGTTTGACGTAGATTGGTCGTCAGAATGTGTGTGTGCGAAGTCCATGCGTGATATAGATTATGAGCACAATATTGTCACGTATTTTAAAATACGTTCTTGTTAGGTGAGTTTGTTCATAACTGGGATTGGAATCATTGCGCAATTGATTGGACTAACTCAGGAAAAGGACAGATTAAACGGAAAGAGCGATAACTCTCATTTGGTTTTTTTATTTGGTCTTTGAATATACACGCACCTTTTTTACGCACGTCCCAAATAATTTGTAAGATGAAAGGAGGGCAAGCCCACATTTGAGAACGTGAAAATTCCAGGAAAGACCAAGAAGAGAGTAGGACGTGATCTGTTAGAAGCTTTTTATATAAGAAAATCAGTGACAAATGCTTAAGTGACACCTGATGCGCTGTAGAACGCAAAAAGTAATTTTTTGAGCAGTTTCAGTTGACATGAGCTGATCTTGACACGTGTTTTCTCCTCACCCTTCCCCTTTCTTCTTTTGATTTATTTTTGACGTGTGAAAAAAACGCATATTTATTCAGCGACCAAAATAATCAAACCAGTTAATGGCTTGCGCTCTTTCCATTTAGTCTGTCCTTTTTGTGTGTTCGTTCAATCGATTGCGAAGCGATTCCTGACACAATATTGTGCCACAGTCATGACGCTGATGAAGGCTGACGAAGTCCAACGTTATCACTAGCGGTCACCTAAGTTCCAGAATTATCTTTTACGCCTTGCGCTCGTAATCTCACTGAAAGATTACAAGATTATCTAAATGGCTTCCAGTCATTCAGGCGTTGTTTGCGAAACGCCGCAGTTGAACGTATGTTGCGCGAATAACATAAACACAAAGAGAATGAAGTGCGTCTAGCAGTATGTCACCAGCTACAGCATCACTAGTAAGAAAGTGTAATTCTTTGATTGCCAAGTATTTTGTAAATGAGCTTAAGGCTCGTATTTTTAGATCCGGTTAATTCATTTTTTCTCATAGATCTTACTGGTATGGTCTACTATAATCGTCTTTAATTTTGAACCCCCCATGTTAACTAAGATACCCATGCGGGCATATATTAACGCAGTAAGACGACGTTTGGCAAAATACAAAAGTGTGCACTGTGCATAGCTCAAACCACACCCGTATATAGTCCGCTGTGTTGGAGCAGTTGTTAGGGTGCTAGGTGCCGACCCGAAAGTTGCAGATTGGCTCGCCGTCGCATTTAGATGAAGGGGAAATGGTAGAAGTCATTGTACTGCGCAATGTCAGCGCATGCTAAAGAACAAAAAATAATCGCAAGTGCTGAAGCATAACCATATCTTAGATTTAGGACGAAAAAACCCCAGATAATACTGTTGTATTAAACGACATCCAGTTTATTAGTGTTCGTGCCAGCAGGCACAGCTTGTCCGTGCTAAGTGCTTGGTATATACTTGAGAACACTGAAGCAAACAAAGTAAATAAAGCTATTTGATATAGCAAAATGAAATCAAGCATGGTGTAATACGAACCAGACTTGTCATTACATGTACTTTTTCCAATAAATAGAGTTCATCGAAAGGGAAACGGACACGCTGCGTAAAGAACCACTAACAAAGGAGGGCCCTGAGAAGCCCAGGCCGAAGCAAACTGCGAAAAACAGAAGAAAAAGCTCGACTAATCAAATATAACTAGGAGGAATCTAAACTGAGGCACGTGGTTTCGCATGCAGTTTCGTCGCTTCTACTGTGATGCCTATGCTTTGTCTCTGCCTCGTGAAAAGCGTAAACGGATGTGCTAACGTCGAAGGAAATAGAAATGTGAGGCAATGGCTGTCATTTGCACTTGTAAATGTACGTTCTGTATACGAGAAGTCTACTTTTGTTATTACTTTTGCATGAATTCACGCCAAATAATTTCCGAGGAGCCACTGTCAGCACGTACCACCATGCATTTGTCGAACAGCGATAAAATGACACTGCAAGCAAACCTCACCTGTACGCAAGCGAATCCCGCCATTACGTCCTCTACGACCACCGTGAAGATTAGCAGTAAAGTAAAGCGGGACATCTGTGGAAAATTTATAAAAAAAGCAGAAGGAACGAGCAAAAAAGGCAAATTGACAACGTGCATGCAAACTAGAAATAACGAATTCTTTGTGTTTTTACTGAGTATACGTATTGCTATTACTGTTAAGTATAAATTTATTTAAATTCATCGGCTGCCTTACATTTCCTAATCATTGGGCATATGTGACATGTGGCCGAAAATCCATTTATGCATTTCCTATTTTACAATGCTGCTTTCACGGAGCAATATTTTTTCACTGGCAGCAGTAGGTTAGTTTCGTATCCCGCAAGGGCTAGGTCAAGACATTCACTGCTCGTTTTTTGCCTTTCAGCTTATACTTATTCTACGAAAGCTCAGGACATGAAAACTTTTTTACAACGGATTCCTTACGTCTTCGTTAAAAACAAACTAAGCTCACATACGAGACAATGCACATTAGTTCCCCACAAAGCTGTGCGTTGCTGTACCACCACACCAAGAGGAATCTAAAGCAGATGATTTCACAGCTGTGACCTATCGTGACATAAATATTTCTTCGAAATTAAAATAGATTAAAACCGTGTAACATTGATCACAGCATTTTCTGGTGGGTGACACAACAATCTTTTCCCTGTGGTAAGCTTTTCTACTAAAGAGAGCAACGTCAAGTCGTTTATATGCATAGAAGCTAACCTGCACATTTCTTCGCATGTTGACGAAGCGCGAAAATTCTTCCACTAAGACGCGTGCACACACAAAAGCACACACGCAGGCAAGAACACACATAAGTGAGAAGCCACAATTACACACACTTTCTGCGTGATAGTTTGCTGGTGGAAAACTTTGCCTAAGTAGAGACCTTTCAGATAAATGGAAGCTCGAAAAGTTCTGCGTATTGTCACAAAGTGATTACGCTGCAAAGGCAGCTATCGACGTGTCCAACGTGAAGCTGTTTATTTCGCTGAGCTGGTGACTGAAAACCAAAAAAAAACAAACAGGCCTGCTTCGAAGGCGCAGAACAGTCACAGCAAAATCTAGAAGAGCAGCCTTTGAGAGCTTTTCGAAACACTCATTGGGTAACTGTTGTAACCACACTTTCTGGGTACCCATTAAGGCCATAATATTAACAATTTCTTGGTATTAAGTTGGCATTTGCTGTGCTATCCTTCATCATTTTTGTGAGAGAGCTGGTAGAACACATGCAAGAAGTTTTGTGCCAGTTTTTCAAGAAGTGGCTGACGGCAATGAGGAAATATGCCTGAAGTTGGTATGCACCACAGTTATTAGATGATCAAGAACAAGCTTTAGTAATGAGTTGGAGCATGAGACCACCCACTCATTGTGTTCTTCGCATTATGTGACGCCTGCCCTATTGAAAATCCTGGGTTGGTGGATGCTGGAATCGTTGGTGGATATGGTGGAAAGAATAGTGGATATGGTGAAAATATTAGTGGATATGCTGATGACGGAGAGAGTAAAAAAATGATGGCAGATGGTGGTGGTGGTGGCGAGCCAATAGGGATGACAGTGGAAAATGCCGGCTGATGACGGCTAGAGTGGCAAAAATGGTGGCAGATGGTGGTGGTAGTGGCGAGCCAGTGGTGGTGACGGTGAAAAATGCCGGCTAATGGTGGCGAGCCAAAACGTGTTTGGTGGAAGGCTCGGTGAGCAAGGTGGATGACGGTGGCATGATGAAAAGGATATGACAGTATGTGAAATCACTTATTTGTAGTGTTTCATTCTTGAATGTGCAGAGATGTTTGTTTATGGTCAAAAGAAATCAACGCTGCTCATTAAGCTTTCTTGTGCGGTTGTTTTTTTTTCCTGCGGTGTCAACAACGCTTCAATTTTTGTGGAGCATAGAGTATGCGACCAGGAATATGTGTACATTTCGCGCACGTACTTACATCAGTTTGACATCCGCGATGTGTCTTTTTTGTTGTTGTGATGTTTAAAAAACTAGAGTTGCCACTGTGAACATGGCAATAACTGTTTTACATTGGCGCGCAGCTGTCGACAAATAAATGGGCTCCAGTTCGCAATTGCCCCTTTCAATGTTAGAGCAGAACACAGCGGTCTCTTGATGTCGCCACGCTAGAAACGCAACTCGGTAATTCTTGCACACTCTATTTTGTGAGCCGTACCTTTAAGTTAACAAAGTGCGTGCAAATATGCATCAACTTTCACTTTCGATATGCGTCGAGATGAGCCCCAGCGAATTTGAATTTCACCCTTCTGTTCTACCACCATGATTTCCACCAAAGGCTAGTCATACCGACCGAGCCCGTACAAGTATTATCGGCGCATCTGGGTTTCAGAATACACAATTTTGACGAGTAAATATGACACTACAGCACAGCTGCGACATCATTTAACTTAAATGAAGCCTTTCTTATTGTGCACGGTGTCCGCACAAGAAGCGACAAGCATCGATGCGACGCGCTTGCAGCACTTCCACCAAAGGTACGCCTCTCTTCACCGACAGCCGCCGGTCGCACTCGCCGGTGCTTCGCTGGCTCTTAAGCGATAACATAGACACGTCAATTCGTATGCTTACTGAAGCAATGTGATAGCATAATGTTTCTGGCACACTGGATTCGTTTTGGACAAGCCGTTATTTAGCTGCTCTTAACGACAGAGCAACAGTGGTGCGCTGGCACGACTGTGGTGTGCGTTGCGGGAGAAACATCACAATCAATTGTGTGTGCGTATCTGTCGAATGAGCCTAGAAGCGTCATAAAGCCTGAACAGATATCGCCCCTTGGAAGGAGCGAAAAACGGATATTAAACTTGGCAGTAACCGTCGATAAACTCTACCTGCTCCTCAGTTCTCTGAGTTGTTTATTTTCTTGCAGTTGTAAATTGTAACAAAAACATGGCGCTGTTGCCATTATGGCAGTGGAAATCGTTACAGTCTGCACTTGTTCGTGTTTATCAATTGTGCAAATGTTAGTAGCAGGTGCTGATTCCGTCAATCTCCATTAAGCGCAAACAAAACTGAAGTGCAAGAGTGAGTTTGTTATTTGACTACTTCTTTGACACCACATCTGACCATACGTCGGCGTGGCGCACAAATTGCCACTTGTGTAATAAACCGGAAACAATTGAACACGTGTTTATAGATTGCCGGAGCGGGGTCTTTTTCTGGGACATACTGCAAAGAACCTTGAAAAAAGAATTACCGTTAAGTGCACATGGCATCCATTTTCTTTCGGTTAAAAACAAGGCAGGTGTACCTTATGATCTTATCATGCTTCTGGGCCTGCACAGTATATGGAAAACCCGATGTGCCTTTGAAAGCGCGGATGTAGAAGTGCTAGCTGTGCGCCAATATTTTTGCAAATCTGTGTGCCATTTTCTTGAAATGCTGAAAAGCCAAGAGGATGTGCCAGACTGGATTGGGTGCATTGAGCGATTGTTACGAATGCCCAAGTATTAATAAATAGTCAGCCAAGAGCTGATGGTACCTGAATGAATTCTGTGGGTGTATTTTGTGACGCACTTGAATTTGGACCAATATGTAAATATGTAAAATGTGAACAGTCATGACATGCAAGGTGTGATGACGTTTATTGAACCGGAGAAGTCGCAACGATGTCGCAACGAAAAATGGCCGTGCGACAAGTCTGGCAAAAGGCGGCCCAGGTTCTCGTGCAATCAGAGCACGGGGTTTTTCCTTCTCATTGGAAGGCGCATACACGTTAGTGCGTATGCTCCACTACAATACCCCCCGGGTTGAAGAGTAGCCATCCTGGCGACTCAGGGAGTAGGCACAATGAGGGGGTCGTAGTAGGGCTTGAGACGGTCGACGTGTACGGTCTCGCGTCCTCGACGGCACAAATCTGGCGATTGTGTTAAGGGCTCCATGATGTAATTCACCGGTGAGGTTGCGTCAACGACACGGTATGGACCATGGTACCGGGCCAGAAGTTTAGAAGACAGGCCAGGAACGTGCGGGGGCACCCAAAGCCACACGAGGGAGCCAGTACGAAACGTAGGCGCTATGTGATGAGCGTCATCATGTCGAGTTTTTTGTAGACCTTGAGCCTCACTTGTCATAGACCGAGCCAACTGACGGCAGTCTTCAGCGTATCTGGCGACTTCCGAAAGCGGGGAGCACTCCGATGCATCAGGGCGGTACGGGAGTATGGTGTCGAGTGGGTGGGATGGTTCGCGGCCGTACAACAGAAAGAACGGGGAAAAGCCGGTAGTCGCTTGCGTCGCGGTGTTGTAAGCGAAGGTAACAAAAGGCAAGACAGCGTCCCAGTTAGTGTGGTCGGAGGAGTTGTACATCCTCAGCATGTCGCCAAGTGTGTGGTTGAACCGTTCAGTGAGACCATTCGTCTGTGGATGGTATGCGGTAGATTTCCGGTGGATGATGTTGCATTCAGCGAGAATAGCTTGGATGACCTCCGACAGGAACACTCGACCCCTATCACTGAGTAATTCCCGTGGAGCCCCATGGCGGAGAATGAAGAGTGCAACTTCGTGGGCGGTCGCTGCTGGTAGAGCTGCAGTCTCAGCGTAGCGTGTCAGGTGATCGACGCCGACAATAATCCACCGGTTTCCAGAGCGACTATATGGGAGGGGGCCATAGAGATCGATACCCACGTGGTCGAATGGGCGAGCCGGGCATGGAAGCGGCTGTAACATGCCAGTAAGGTGCCGCGTAGGTGTCTTGTTCTGTTGGCAAGTGGTGCAAGACTGAACGTATTTCTGCACAAAGCGATACATTCCTCGCCAGTAATAGCGTTGGCGCAGCCTTTCGTAGGTTTTCAGGACACCTGCGTGAGCACTTTGGGGATCTGCATGGAAATTCATGCAGATGTCAGAGCGCATATGAGTTGGGACAGCAAGGAGCCACTTCCGACCACCAGGCATGTAGTTGCAGCGGTACAGAATGCTGTCTCGCACGGAAAAGTGGGCTGCTTGTCGGCGTAGCGCTCTCGTGGAAGGGACAGCAGACGGATCGGTAAGGTAGTCGAGTAACTATGCAAGGTATGGATCTTTACGCTGCTCCGAAAGCATGTCAGTGGTGTCTATTGGTGACAAGGTGGTAAAAAGTGGTGACAGAGAAGCCACATCTGGGGTTAATGGCGATCGCGAAAGTGAATCGGCATCCGCATGCTTGCGACCGGAACGATATACTACACGGATGTCGTATTCTTGTAATCGAAGTGCCCAACGTCCCAGGCGTCTGGACGGGTCTTTCAATGTGGACAGCCAACATAGAGCGTGGTGGTCTGTGACCACGTCGAAAGGGCGGCCGTAAAGGTACGGGCGAAACTTCGTCAAGGCCCAGATTATGGCCAAACACTCCTTCTCTGTCAGGGAGTAATTCAATTCAGCCTTCTTGAGAGCGCGACTTGCATAGGCGACTACGTATTCGGCTTGGGTGCCTTTCCTTTGTGCCAAAACTGCACCAAGACCGATGCCACTTGCATCGGTGTGAATTTCTGTAGCAGCAGCGGGGTCGTAGTGACGAAGAATGGGTGGTGAGGTCAGCAGGCGGCGCAGCTGGCGAAATGCGTCGTCACATGCAGGTGACCATGCAGATATACCTTTGCTGTTGGAAAGCAGACTCGTGAGAGGTGCGATGATGGACGCAAAGTTGCGCACGAAGCGAAGGAAGTAGGAGCAGAGACCGACGAAACTTCTTAGGGCTTTCAGTGATGTGGGCAATGGGAAGTCAGCGACAGCCCGAAGCTTATCGGGATCCGGAAGAACACCGTTTCTTGTGATGACATGTCCCTAGATGGTTAGTTTTCGTGCTGTGAAGTGGCACTTCTTGGAGTTAAGTAGTAGGCCCGCAGAAGTTAGACACGTCAGAATCTCGTGGAGGCGAACAAGATGTGTAGGGAAATCAGACGAAAAGACTACGATGTCGTCCAGGTAACACAAGCAAGTTTTCCACTTATGGGCACGCAAGATGGTATCGATCATGCGCTCAAATGTGGCAGCTGCGTTTCAGAGCCCAAATGGCATCACTTTGAACTCATATAGGCCATCTGGCGTTACAAAGGCTGTTATAGGGCGATCACATTGAGCCATTAGCACCTGCCAATACCCAGAACGCAGATCCAAGGATGTAAAGTACTCGGCGCCTTGTAAACAGTCAAGAGCATCGTCTATTCGTGGTAGCGGGTAGACATCTTTCTTCGTAATCTTGTTTAAGCGGCGATGGTCCACGCAAAATCGAACGGTGCCATCTTTTTTCTTTACCAGAACGACAGGTGATGACCAAGCGCTTTGAGAAGGCTGTATCACTCCACGTTTAAGCATGTAGTCTACTTGCTCCGTAATGACGCGGCGCTCTTCGGCGGAAACGCGATAAGGACGCTGTCGCAGAGGCGAATGTGAGCCGGTGTCAATAGTATGAGTGATAGTCGTGGTGCGGCCCAAAGCAGGTTCTTGAAAGTCGAAAGAAGAGCGAAACTTGTTAAGGAAAGCAACAAGTTGGCTGCGATGCGAGAGGGGAAGGTCTGCGTCAATAGCATTGTCGAAGGCTGACAAACTCGATGGCTCAGACGCATGAGTTATTGCGGCAATGTGACATGGCGTTTTGTCGGGAAGAATAATATCATCGATATGGTCGACAGGTTGCACATATCCCAACGTTTCCCCACGAAGTAAGCCAATGGGGTAGTTGCAGTGGTTGGTAACCAGCATTACGGTTAAACCAGATGCAATTGTAAGAACGGCAAATGAGAGAACGATGCCCTTGCGTTCAGTAAAAACAGGAGCTGGCGCAAACACCACCGTGGCGTCAGGTTGCGCCACACATGAAAGGCTTACAGGGACCGAAGCTTCTGGGGGCAAGGTGATGTCGTCGTCAGCGATGAGTTTGCAGAGCCGAGGAGACCGGTCGGGTGGTGGAAATTCATATGTTGGCACAAGGAACACTTCGGCACGGGAACAATCGATGATAGCTTCATGACCTGATAAGAAATCCCAACCGACGATAAGGTCATCAGAGCAAGATGGCAGAACAAAAAACTGCACGACGTACAAAACGTCTTGGATGACGACGCGCGCCGTACACAGAGCCGAGGGATGAATGCGTTGCGCGCTAGCCGTGGACAGCACCATGCCACAGAGAGATGTGGTCACGTTCTTCAGTTTCCGACAAAATTTGGCGTCCATCACAGAAACGGCGGTCCCGGTATCAATTAACGCTAATGTGGCGACTCCCTCAACATCGACATCAACAACATTTTTCGGCGAAAACGGAGGCCTTGGGAATTGCGCACAAGTTGCAGTTCTTGCCTCCCGAACTGCACTGATTAGTTTCCCTCCTCAGGAGGTGGTCGACGACGCATAGGCGATGGCGACCGGCGCCGAGGGTATGGCCAACGAGCAGTCGATGGGCGGCGATCTGAGTCTGAGTGCCTCTGTTCATATGCAGATGCGGTGGCCTGCTGCGGCGCGTAGGTAGGAGTTCCGAAGTATGCATTTGCAGGTGTGGGGCGACGGCGGCAGAAGCGTGCAATGTGGCCAGCGATGCCACAGGCGAAGCAGATAGGACGATTGTCTTGGGTGCGCCACTCATTAGATCGACGGAAAAAGCGAGGTGAGGGCCTGTAAGCTGGAGGCGAGGCCGGAGGAGGTGGAGCTGATAAGGCGACTGGATGCGGTGGGGGCCGCGCGACCACAGCTGCGTAGCTGAGAGGTGAAGGTGGTGCAGGTGGTGCGTAGCCGACAGCTGAGAGATTAGGTGCTACTGAAGTGCATGGGTAAGGGGCCTGCACTGTAGGGAGGACATCACAAATTTCCGTGCGTATGGCCTGCTGCAGTGTCGTAGGCAGGCTTGCGGTGGGCGCGTCGCTATGCGCAGCAGGGAGAGCTGTCGGGCGACTTCCTCCCTGATGAAGTCTTTGATCTGGTTGGACAGACTTTCTTGGTAAACCTTGGCATTTGGGAGTGCGACGGCCGAGATCGAATCCGGAGGTGGGACACTCTGTCGGGCGATGGCACACTGACGGCGCAATTCATCAAAGCTCTGGCAGAGGCTTACGAGGATTGCCACCGTGTTCGGGCTTTTCGCTAGCAACATCTGGAATGCGCCATCCTCGATGCCCTTGAGAATCTGCCGAATTTTCTCTTCTTCGGGCATAGATGGATTCACACGCCTGCAGAGGTCGAGCACGTCCTCTATGTAACTAGTAAATGTCTCGCCAGGCTGCTGGGCTCGGTGGCGCAGGGGCCGGTCAGCGCGGAGCTTGCGGACCTCTGGTCGGCCGAACGCTTCAGTGACGAGTGTCTTAAAGGAGGACCAGTTGGCGATGGTGGTTTCGCGGTTCGTAAACCAAAGTTTAGCTACGTCTGCCAAGTAAAATATAACGTAGGTGAGCTTAGAGTCGTTGTCTCACTTGTTGCTGGCGCTTACGCGTTCGTACAAGGAGAGCCAGTCTTCGACGTCTTGCTCACCACTGCCGCTGAAGATTGGTGGGTCACGTTGGCGAGTAGCGCCGGGGCAGATAGACGGGACAGCCGGTGGTGCTGGCTGGGCTGGGATGGGCTGGTTGGCGACTGCGTCAGTCATGTTTTGCAGTGGTCTCTCGGGCAACTTGCGAGAGCGGAGCTCCAGGTCTGCTTGGGGATCTCAGCAGCCTCCACCAAATGTGACGACGTTTATTGAACCGGAGAAGTCGCAACGATGTCGCAACGAAAAATGGCCGTGCGACAAGTCTGGCAAAAGGCGGCCCAGGTTCTCGTGCAATCAGAGCACGGGGTTTTTCCTTCTCTTTGGAAGGCGCATACACGTTAGTGCGTATGCTCCACTACAAAAGCAATAAAGAGAAAAAATGTCGGCGTGGCGCAGTGGTTAGTGTGCTCAGTTCGAAATTCGGAGGTGGCAGGTTCGATGCCGCGCTGGCGCAGCTCTTTTTTGGGTGCTTGCTACATTCTTTTAGATGCGGAGCATCTTATACTCGCGCCTTGTAGTGCGCCGTCCGCGCCGTCCACACCGCTTCTCGAACATTCGACAGCTGACGCGCGCGCATGCGCCGTCGCGCCGTCGCCCACTCTTCCACCATCTGTACATCCCTTCCTCCTCTACACACCGCGCGCGCTTCACTCCTCCACCATCTGTGCACTCTTCCTCCTCTACACACCGCGTTCGATATCTACAATTCTCCTGATTCTCCAGTGGACGCGCATGTGGCGTCGCGCTTCGAGAACATTCAACAGCTGACAGTGCATGCGCCGTCGTGCTGTATATATACTGAAGGTCGGCGCTCGCTCGCTCAGTTGCCGCTCGTCGGTTGGTTTGTACGGCGCGTCGACGTCCAAGGTCGCGGTGAAATGAATTCCAACGAATCCACAAACACAATGATCGACGTCCCTTCGACCAGCGCCGCCCTTTCGCATACATGTGTACGTGTTCACTCATTTAACACCCCCTCCTACAACCACGTTAACCAATTTAGCCATCGACCCAAGTAAGTCGCAATTTCACACCCCATTTCACAACCACGTTAACCAATTTAGCCATCGACCCAAGTAAGTCGCACTTTAACACCCCGTTAACCAATTATATGCTCCGCATCCTCCTCAGTGTTCCCCCGAGGGAAGCTGCGGGCAATTTTTTATACAATTATTTTTATTATTTTTAGTGGCAGCTCGTCACGGTGGTTCTGACACTGGTTCGCGCTTCAACGTATCCTACTGGTGTGCGTCATCCACTATCCGCTCCACCATACGCCACCATACACCATGTGCCACCAACATTTCCGCCGCCATAATTCACCAAAATGGTGGTTGGTGGTATCCACCATTCCTATGGTGGACGTTTTTTCGATAGGATGGTAGTTGTTTCACTGTTTTAAAACACTCCATTACTCATATTAACGTGATTCTTTTCGCGGCACCAAGCCTGCCTAAGGGAAGTTTGCGAGCAAGTCCCTAGCAACGGCATGGCTAAGTGGTAGACTACTGGGCTGGCTAAACAGCGGACCCGATTTCTATCCCTGCCCTCCTATGTCCTTGGTACTGCATTTTTCTTTCTTATTTTGTGTGACCATGGTTACGTATATAAACACCAGTGGCGGGGGCGAACAACTACGGCACCGCACTTGATTCGAGTTTTGATCCTATAACAGCTTTTGCTGTAAAATAGCTAGCAATGTACGCTGCGCGCTGATATAGGCGGACAAAAAGTCAACCGTTGATAATCTTATTTATGACAACGCGTGTCGGCATTTATAAATGTGGCGTTAAACACTCGAACATTATCATTTGCGATCGCGTTTGTCCGAGTACGAACTCTGCTATTAGTGCGCTCAAGCCTAAGGTACGATCCCAAGGTACTCTGAAGTGCTATGAAACAGGGCATGGTTCACGCAAGCAGCATCTACAAGCGCAATGGCCCAGCAACATAAAAAATGTCCCCACCTTCCTGAAGGAAATCGTGACAAATTGCGAATGCATTTTTTTCGCGCCGAGGGAGGGTACTACTGCCGTTAGACGTTCGCCTTCACCATCTTCTCTCATCGTCTTGAGAGGCGCCCAGCCAGCGAACGGTCAAGAGCGAGGAGCGAACAGACGGGAGAGAGGGGCGCCTGAGTTCTCGGCTGGGTGTTGGTATTCATAGCGGCGTCTCGAGCACACATTTCCTGATATGTTTTAGAGGCGCCCAGCCAGCGAGTGGAAGGACAGTGGGGCGCAGAGAGGAGAGAGAGCGAATGGCGAGAGAGGGAGCGGCCAAGCACTGCACCTGTAGGAGTGTAGGAGGGGGCGGTACTGCCCTATTCCTCTCCTACACTCTCTTACACCACATGCTCCGGTTGCTAGGGGCGAGAATAAACGTGCTCACCCTCAGATGTTGCTATGGGAGAAGTGGTGAGAGCGGAGAGTTTACACTTGCCGGCGCGCGGACATCGTCGCTGACCATGACGGATGCCTGACATAGCCCGACTAAGCAATGCATTTGCATGCAATACAGTGAAAGAAAGGAGCATGTGAGGCAATAGAGGATTTTAGTTTGTCAGGCGCAACGCTATACGGAAAAAAAGTTTGCGGATACCGGTTTACCGGGTCTGAACTGCGCATGCGCGTGCCTTACGGGCGTTTACCGGACACCCTCAAACGCCCAAACACCCGACAAGCTTCCAAGGTTGCCATTACCGGCTTCCCTTCGAGCCGAGTCAAACCAAGCCAAACAAAAACGTAAAAAAACAAAATAGCTACTTCGAAGCCCCCTACCAGCATGGCGCCGCGGACACGCTACTCGCCTTCCGACGATAAAATTATACTCGAAGAAGTTCTTGCGCTGTACCCTTTCGAGAATGCTTCACGGTGGCACACAATCACTGAAAGAGTGTCAACGCTACTGCGGCGGACACTCGTGATGCCGATTCTGATGCCGATCACCGTGATGCTGATGTTTTCTTCATAGTTAGGTTTAAATCATAGCGCAATAAAAAAAACATCGTTCCTTTTGTAACAAAAAATAGATTGGCATTGTCCAATTTGTTTTTCTTTTCAGATTTTGTCAGTAGTCGCAAAGACTTTCTAATTTCCGCATACGCAGATGCGGCAGCCACGGCCGTGAAGGCGTTGCGGGCGTTTTTTGGGCGTATTTTTGGCGGTACGGGCTAAAAGCGCAAAAAGTTCGCATTAACGCTATCCAGCTTGACGTCCTCTGGCAACCCGGTATACGCAAAAACGTACCGGAGGGACGGACAGACCAAAATTCTCTAATATTCCTTTGCCGACAGTACCTGTGCGAAACTGTTTTTAAATGCATCTAAATGGCACTTTATCTCAAGGCAGTCTATACTTATTGCTACGATAATAACCTTACTGTCTGCATATAGGTATGTTTCATGGTAAGTGCTCATCAATAAATTGTAAATCAATAACTACTCACCCTGAGTTGATTGATGTTCTACTTTGCCCAAAATAGACTATTGTTCTGCCGGCTAGATAATTAGCGCATTTTTAATCCCACTTAGGTTCACTTTGAGCAAAGATTAAATTATACTGTCGACGTTGTTCACTGAAACTGGTGAAATAAATGGTCTGTGGTACATGATGGGGCCATTTACAAATTGATGGTCTCAAACGATCCACAGCAAAATATTGCTAAATAAATATATATATATTATTGAGCTGGGTTATTTTACCGAAATCTCAATATAACCTTCTCTATCTTACAAATTAAGTAAAAATGTTTGTAAAATAGTACATATCTTTAGAGCAATTTTCTGTTCCGGTACCGAGAATATTTGTTTTACGCCATTTCCAAGAACACGTTCACAAAAAAGTAGGTGATCTGTTTTATTTCAGCCGTGAGCACTCATATAATGAGTATGTCTTGACGTGGTCATTTTAGCTGAAAAATAAGTGACTCAAAACAATTGCCACCCCTCATTTAGTACTTCGCACACCTACCTTAACGGCCAAAATAGTGTTTGTGTGCCAACCTAGGCCTCATTTGGCAGTCTCCTTATTTGTGCGGTCCTGCGATTGTGCATTGGTGGCATACATGAAAACGATAAGGGCTTGCGTGAATGCATTCAGCTTCAAAAAAAAAGAAACCTCCGTGTTAACATAACTCGTAAATCCGCGTCTAGAGACAACGAGTGGAGATTTGGTGGGCTGTTTTCAAGTGCTCACAAGAAAACTGATTGATGATGAGACAAGCGCAAAAAATACACACACACAGAGAGGACACAGACAAGCGCTTGTCTGTGTCCTCTCTGAGTGTGTTTATTTTTTGCGCTTGTCTCATCATGAACCATTAGCAACACGCCCACTGGCAGTTAACCTTAAGATTGATTGATTGATTGATTGATATGTGGGGTTTAACGTCCCAAAACCACCATATGATTATGAGAGACGCCGTAGTGGAGGGCTCCGGATGTTTCGACCAACTGTGGTTTTTTAACATGCGCACAAATCTGAGCACACGGGCCTACAACATTTCCGCCTCCATCGGAAATGCAGCCGCCGCTGCCGGGATACGATCCCGCGACCTGTGGATCAGCAGCCGAGTGCCTTAGCCACTACACCACCGTGGCCGGGATCGCAAGAAGATACAATCACCGAACAAAGACGTTTCCGATGCTAATGGCTTTCGCGCTCGGCCATTGGTCAGAGTGACGGTCTGTCTACATTATCAACGTGGTCAGACGGCCGCGAGGGTTGGCCAATAAGAAAATGATAGCGTAAGGCATCGCTTCGCGAGTGCATCCCTGCTGCGGCCGTGAGATTGCAATCTGTGCTGTCTTCTTTTTCAAGCTGTGACTGAGTTTGCTACCGCGTTGTTCTGAAGGTGATATGCTTTTATCGTTTTATCGAGTGAAGCGGCCCGCGCAACACGCGTGCAGTGTCGCTCAACGGGCTTTTCCCATTCACTGCCGTTTTCATCAAGAATTTCATGTGGCCACGTTCGCCTATGGGGTGCGTGAAGTCCGGCGAAAAAAGCACACCTTATAACACTACGGTTCTCTACCAGCTGCTATTTACTGTCTTTTTGAAAGCAAATGGCAACGAAAGCGTCTCCAGTGAAGCACCAAGACTTGGCACAGTGAATTTCCGCCGCTTGCGTTGACTGCTCTCATCCCGTAAAATCTGCTGCCGTGGACGCTTTTGCGCTCGAGGTAGCGTGTGACTGTGACGGCTTTTGAGGTATGCACGGGTCCTATAGGTGTGCGGCGTTTGTGCTTCAACGTCCATTATATTCGCACACGAGGTGAGTGATGAGCATTCCTACTGGCTTGAGTAATACACTCAATGTTATCTTTTCAAAGTGTTGTTGCGGGCTTGCACTGCTGTTAAAAGGGGTGCGAAAATGATTTGTTGAATTACTTTACGAAGTCATGACTGATCGGTTGGTTTAATTTCCGCGAGTGACCATTAAACTACGAGTGGGTCCAACTCATTTGAATCGTTGTGATGTCCTTGTGAGAAAACCAGCAGCATGTCTGCGCTTGCTTTAAGAACGTATCGTATTCGTTTTAAGCAATCTGCCAACGACTGCCACTAGCCGGGTTTGTGAATTCTGCTCCACAGTGTCTGGTAAAAGTACACAATGTCTAGAATAGAGAAAACCACTGTGAGGAAAAGTGAGCAGTGGACTTGTTTGCGAATCTTTGTCCATGCCACAGAATTCAAGCGAATAGACGCAGCAGCGGTTTAGTCTGAGGGAGTACATCAATGAGCGTTCAGTTTTTACTCTTGTCCGAGTAAAGCCCACGTGAATATAATGCATGTCTTAGTTGCTATTGGTTCGTGCATATTCAATTGAAATCGCACATCGCGACATTTGGCATTGTGCGATTTACTTCCGGGCAGAAATTTTCTTGCACTGGTAAATACATTATGAAAAGACGGAGGCATTGCTGGTGTATTAGGTTAGTTTGAGACAAGAAACATGTCGTACCTTACTGGTGCTGAAGTTTCACTGTCATCGAATGCTGTTCCGTTCCTCTGCTAAATGTTTGCTGCGGCAACCCGTTCTTCGATAGCATCCATTGGGAATTCGAGATTTCGAAGCCGCTTCGTTAGACGAGCACAGTATGGTGGGGCATCCGGCAGGATCTTGTCTTGGCAAGTGCAAGCCAGTGTTGAATCGTGGTGGGGGAGTAAGGAGCACTGGTGAGGCCTCTTGAGGGAGGGAGAAAGGGCATATGCGGTTCTGCAAAGGTGGGAAAGGGAGAACTACCCCTTTCGCATAGTCTTGCAGGCACCAATGTAGTCCGCACCGAGCAAAGCGTTGGGTTTGTTCTACTCCGCTCAGTTGCGACGAGTGCCTGCTTCGGACGTGCGGCTGTTGATGTCAGTATCTGCTGCAGACATTGCTAATACTACCTAGGTTCTTGTGCTGATTTCGTTACTAATAGCTTGGTACTTGCTGGATAATTACCATCGAGATAATTGTAAGATATCCTGAATTTACTGCGTGAACGTGGACTTTAAAACAGAGTAGGTGCCTCTGACGACGACATTGTTGTGCTCCGTTATTTGTGTGGCCGTATACAGCCAACTACTGCTCGTTTGCTTGGTGAAAAACGCAAGCTCTGTCGGCTTATGTTACATGGTCGCTTACATTTTGAACTTGTGATGCTTTTGCTCATTTATTTTAGGTGATATTTTTTACAAACTGCTTATGTTACCGTACACCTGAGAAATACCCAAGAGACAAGTTGTTGACGCCGAGTAGGAGTGGGGTTCGTGAACACTTTGAACACAGTTCATGAAATTGAGTCATGAGTGTTTAAAATAAATAATTAGGATTCATTTATCATTTGAAAATCCTTAAGTGCGCTCGTAAGGATTGTCGCTGCTCGTCCCACTCAATTTGAATATATATAGAGAGCCAGATAGGAGCACCTTGAGAGGTGTGCACCGAGTGGGGGAATAGAGAGAGGAGGTGCCTTTTTTCTTTTCTAGCTTCCTGCTTGCACTTTATTGAAATCGTCAGGAGGCCACTGAAAAGAGGTAGTAAAGAAGTGATGGCAGCCGCAGTGAAAGTTGACCTCCACTGATGAAGGCGCACACTTATAGGCACATCTATTTGAGTCATTGCCTTACCAGAGTAGTTCTTTCGTCGGTCTTACGAAGCTTTCACACTACAACTCATTTTATTTTTCACCGTGTTGTTGTCACTGTTCTCGGTGTTATAAGCAAATACATGTTCCGCTCCTAATATTTGCAAAATGGTTCAAGGAGGTATATTGTGGCTGTGGTCTTATACTGTGTACCAATGTCTGGTCCAAGTGTGATGAATGCTGGGCATTGTTGACAGTGTGCAGAAGAATTGTATAAGTGCGAGAGGATGCGCCAATTGTAACGTCAGAAACTGCCCTTCTCCTAACCGAGGTATTTGAATCAGGCGATGAGACCGAATTAATAGACACTTTTTGTCAGTTAGGCTCACTTCCAACAAAGCTTCAGTAGAGAAGCACGGGATCTTTCTTTTAAGGCTCATGTAGTCCGTTTTACATTATGTTTTAGGTGCGGAGCATCTAATACTCGAGGCTTGTAGTGCGGCGTCGTCCGCAAGCTTCCTCCTCCTTCTTCCATCATCTGTGCATCCCTTCCTCCTCTACACACCGCACGCGCTTCACTCCTCCACCATCTGTGCACCCTTCCTCCTCTACACACCGCGTGCGCTTCTCCTCTTCACGAACATTCGCTAGCTGTATAATGTAGCGCGCATGCGCCGTCACGCTTCGAGAACAACGGCAGCTGACGCGCGCGCATGCGCCGTCACGCTTCGAGAACATCGGCAGCTGACGCGCGCGCATGCGCCGTTGCGCTTCTCCCCCTTCTCGAACATTCGACAGCTGACGCGCGTATGCACCGTCACCCACCATCTGTGCCGCGCGCGCTTCTCCCCTTCGAGAACATTCTACAATTCTCCTGATTCTCCAGTGGACGCGCATGCGCCGTCGCGCTTCGAGAACATTCAACAGCTGACAGTGCATGCGCCGTCGCGCTGTATATATACTCAAGGTAGGCGCTCGCTCGCTCAGTTGCCGCTCGTCGGTTGGTTTGTACGGCGCGTCGACGTCCAAGGTCGCGGTGAAATGAATTCCAACGAATCCACAAACACAATGATCGACGTCCCTTCGACCAGCGCCACCCTTTCGCATACGTGTGTACGTGTTCACTCATTTAACACCCCCTCCTACAACCACGTTAACCAATTTAGCCATCGACCCAAGTAAGTCGCAATTTAACACCCCATTTCACAACCACGTTAACCAATTTAGCCATCGACCCAAGTAAGTCGCACTTTAACACCCCGTTAACCAATTATATGCTCCGCATCCTCCTCAGTGTTCCCCCGAGGGAAGCTGCGGGCAATTTTTTTATTCTGACCAGATGGGCTTCCGGGCAGCTATTCTGTATAAAAAGTTCAGGACCTTTAATAACCATTGTCATGCGGTCATGATATTGAAGGATGCAGCGTCGGCGAATCCAATATAAGGCCCCTCAATCGGCCAAACTTGTCGTTGTGAAACGGAAAGTCAAATTTCAACCAACCAAGGCACGTTGTGGACCGGTAGCGGCTAACAGTGTTTTGGCCGTTGGTTGATCTGCACATCACTGGGGCAGGGCGTTAATCCAGGGGCTCACGTCAGCTGTGAAATCAACATAAATTTCGTGTTCTGTGCGTTTTTGTTTAAAAAAGAATCTCATGCATCTGCGAATCTTCCCAAACATTGCACCAAGGCTTGCCCCGAGCGTTGCTGAAACTGTTTGTTGATGAAAGCGGAATACATTAAAAAAGAAACATAAGACGCACGACCATAGTTATTGCACGAAAACAAAACGACGACACAGAGACAAGAAGGACAGGAAAGACACTTCTTGTCTCTGTGTCGTCGTTTTGTTTTCGCACTCCAACTATCGTCATGCCATACCAACTAGCCCAAGCTGCCACACTTATAAGACGCACGTAGAGAAACCTAATAATATGCTTTTACATTTCATTGCCTTCTTTATGCACTCTTCGCAGAAAATATTTATTTTATTCATTTAACTCTTTCTCCTATTCAATCATTCATGTTCGTCACGGATGGTTTCAATTTCGCATCATTACAAAGTTTATCATGGACTTCTATGCATTGAAACCTGCCCGGTATTCGAGTGAATTTATTCATTGCTCTCAGGCAAACTTCCTGCTAACACATACGAAAACTTGCGCTGTGCTCGTGAATGCGAGCTGCATTAGAGGAACGTTCGCTACGTTGCACTCGCCAAAATGGCAGTTAATTTCAGTCCGTTCCATGGTGAGTAGACTTCGTGGTAATTAGTGGTGCCAGCCGTCTGCCGAAGAATGCTTCGGCGTTGGACAGGAAGTGCTGGCGGTTGTTTCTCACCAAGTTCTGACGGCTGTATGAATAATCACCCATCTCTCTGAAAGATTTGTAACCCGCTACGTGATGATGACACGCCTCGTTCAGACGTTTTAATAACTAGTAGTGTAGAATCGGAGGCTTGGACTTTTTGTTAAAAATAGCGAACGTAGTTAGGAAGGCGCCGCTTTGAAAACGCTGCGGCAATTTCGTTCAGCCTTTGTTGGCATGCTACTTAAGTAAAAAAATTTTCAGGAATCTCTAGTATTATTTTTTTACACAAAAAGAGGAATCAGCTTTAGTTAGCAGACTGGGCTCATGGTTTCTCGTCGGCGACCATTCGCATTGGTACGAGTGTTGGGGGCAGTTACTCCTTGTTCTTGTACAAAATATTTGTATTACAATACATAATATATGGGGTTTAACGTCACAAAACTGCGATGTTGTTATGAAAGACGTCGTAGCAGGGGGCTGCTGAAAGTTTGACCATCTGGTGTTCTTTCACACGCACTGCCATCGCACAGTACACGAGCATCTATCATTTCGGCTCCATTGAAATACGACCGCTATGGCCAGGATGAAACCCATGAACTACAGATGAGCAGCCTAGCACACCAAGCACGGATACAACGAGGTGGACCTATTACACCACACAAACTGGCTCATTACCCCTTCAAAGTTAGCATATGTGAACATCTCCGTATTCAAATGATGCGCAAGACTTAATTCACTGCCTCGTGTTATCGAGCCTCGTTGAGATAATACACACTGCTCAGCAGTCTACACTATTTACCAATAAAAACTCTTTAGGGTAAATTAACCTGCACGGCAATGATATAGATCATTGACGCTTTTCAGGTATTCATTAGTTCACTTTTCATTTCACTTCATAGGCTTTGATGTGGTACTATCGCTATTAAATATCTCCTTAGTTGTGAATGTGTGCACTGTTGTTTTTCACAGTGTGACGAAACTATTATAAACACTCATGAAAGAGCCTCATGCACTGTGCCATGTATCAAAGGTGGTAATCACTGTGCGTTTTCCTAAGCAGGTTACTGTTCAAGTTATACATGCCGCTATATGTATTAGCCACAAATTCCAAATACATATTTTGATGTAATGACCATTAGTGACGCAACACAACTTTTTTCTGATGAAGACTTACAAATTTCTGTTCTATACAGCCATAATCATTACACCGACATAAAGGTTCGCGTGATGTCTTTTGGTACGTTAAAAAAAGAAACCTAATAGGAAACGCAACATAATGAGGTACTCCAGAGAATCAACGAGTGCCAATGTTATGGTTGCTGCGCACGTGAGCGTTCAAATAAACTCAGAATACAGTCCTAACGGATTTCAAGATTACGCATTAGTCAAACAGTACAGGAAACATGTACGCGGCTTGCTGAAAAGCTAGCAGCTTGCTCTTGTCTGAAAAGTGCGTAGTAAGGATTCGTAATAGTGGAACGCGGTAAGCTAGCGAGCAATTAAAAGAGAAAAAAAAAAACTCATCGTACCTATTTCAACGAGCATTTCTTGTTTTCACTTTGGTTTCAGTCGAATTTTGCCCACAAATTCTCTCTGGAATGCTCAGGGCAAACTTCACCTGACTGTTTGAGAAAGTTCAGGATTATTGTAGATTGTTCTGGTAATATTGCGCACAAGACGTGAAAACTCAACATTATTATAGATTCTGCGCGAAGACCAGCAATAAGGCTGAGATATTTGACGACAGATGTATAAATATCGCCGCGCTTCGCCACTTCGTCCAGTTGATGGACAGCCTGTATTATGTTCGCCACTGCCAGTGCCACTGTGCTACTGTCATCTGAATTTTCGATTGCTGGCCGCACGTTCGACCAAATAAACAGTTCGCCTGAACATTCAGTCTGCTCCCTTCAGTAACTTCACGAGCTCGTGACAATATAATTGGCACGGTATACAGCATGGCAGATCTCGATCGGACAACAAAAGTTTCAACCACCAGTGTTCAGGAATTGTTTACGGGTGTTACTTGAACATACCCGTAAGCTAGGCATGTTTCAGCATTCTATGCAGATTCTTTTTTCAGTTTTTCTCTGACAGAGAGCCGGGTTGTTTTTCTAGTGCACAACAAAGGTCAAGAAATGAAGAGAAAAACATGAGGGTACCCTAACAATTATAAGCAAACATATTTTGCATATTTTAATCTGGCTTAGTAAAAATTAAAAAAATTCACGCTCCTGCCCAGTGTAGCTTTAGTTGTCTTTAAAAAGTGGCCTTACATCATAAGACCCGTTCGGTCTCTTCTTCACCGGGGTGGCCATCCAACCGGCTCGAAAGCTAGCCATTTTTAGTTGTTCTCTTGCTCTCCATTATCATTCTTCTTACCACTGTTGTAAATGTATCATCTTTTTCACTTGTTCGAAAGATCATACGTTCCGAACTTCATACACTTGCCTAGGGAAATTTTCTTTAGGCTACCAGTCTTCTATTTAGAGACTGGCCGCAGAAAGATTGTAAGAAAGATTGCCTGGGCTACTCGACGAAGTTCTTTGTTTTCCGCCACACCATATACATCGGCGAACCGAGAAGATTTCCGTAAAGATTACGTGAACGCCAAGATGACGTACCTAGCTTAAATGCAGCACGAAACGCTCTCACAGAACAGAGCTACAAGTGTTACTATCGCATCAAGTTCTTCACCGCCCGGGTTTTGGAAATGGAAGGTAGCCACACCAAAAGGGAACACTTAAAACTTAAATTTCGGCATAAGCAAACGACACAGGAAAACACCAATTGGTGACAGTGTTCCTACCAAGTGTGCATATACACGACCTTAGGAGGCAATAGAGAAGACATCACTTTTGTTTTCCTGTTAACTTCTACCACAATTACACCATTAACCACTATCACCTTGCCCAAATTACCACTGTTCTCCTATAGCTTGATGCATCACTAATCAAGCTTGCAGATTTAAAAGGCTAAATTTGGTGGCCGATTCCTGTTGTGGTTGGCTGAATTTATGACGGAGCACCGTAATTCGTAGGAACATTTTACTGCAGATGACGCTGTAAACAGAAAGATGAGGAAGGGAAGTATTGCGATATCTTACTCAGATCTGAAAACTGCCGCACCCGGGAAAACTGAAGCATTCAGGATTCTTTCCATTGGACCATCGTGTGTAAGCACACCATACGTCATAAGTCTCGTCTAGCTTTCACCCGATGAGTGGTCGGCACACATTAGAGAGTTTAGAATATCTACTCAGAGCTTTCGGTTATGACAGCCGTAGCTTCGCGGGCGTCACTTAATGGAGGAGGAGGAGGAAGCAACAAAGGGGGTAAGGCAGGGAGGTTAACCAGAAAAACATCCGGTTGCTACCCTACACTCGGGCATTGGGGAAGGGGACAAGAAATATGAGAAAGAGGTAAGAGAAGGAAAAGAAAAAAAGGGGTGACAGACTGACAGTAATTTCACTGCAGTGTGTAGAACTCCACCGCATGTCAGAGGCGTTCACACAAGCCCGTCTTTCTCAGGAACACAAAAGGGCTTTCACTGCTTCGTGGCCTGTCGAGACATGCGGACGTTGCTGTAATAGCACCTGCACAGAAAGAAGCCGATCATCCAGTCGCCTCTAGTCATGTCGATCATTCAGTCATGTCGTCGCAAGTACCTCCCAAGACCTCTCTGACAATTCTGGTGCATTACATTCATTGCCTGACAGCGATCACGACACCCCAATGAGTATCTACTATTTACTGCTTACAAAAACCTGCAAAAAAGCTTGTTGATGCTACTAAAGAATATACGGCTCATCAGATTTAGCAACATCAGCAATGCTAACAAAAGCAACAAGGAGAACTCCCAAAACTACAACGGCTACACTAAGAAGGACAACGAACAACTAAAAAAATTGGCAGCATATCCACGGAGTGAACGATGAAGAGTGGGGCGAAGCATTCGTCCATCCATTCGTTCTTGCTTCCATCCGTCTATGCGTCCGCCTTTGTGACCGTCCATGCATTATTTCGCCCGTCCGTGCGTGCGTCTGTTCGTGCGTCCGTCCCTGCGTTTGTCCATGCATTCTCCCCTGCGTCCGTTCATGCGTTCATCCATGCGTCTGTCTGTGTGTCCGTTCGTCCATATATTCAATATTCCAAGTACCACGATCTCGCATATTTTTATCATATATTCCTCATATAGAAGCACTGCCATCCAGCGGATATTGCAAGGACTAAACGAAAGGTGGCACACGCACACGTTCTTACGGCTTGCACTTCGTATCTACTTCCCACCTTTAACCACCTCGAGTTCATGGTATATACTAGTTCATTGTAGTCATGGCACTGCGGCTCAACGCTCGCTAAACCTTTCTAAAACTAAGGAGGTTACAACCAGCGAGTATAACGTAGCAACCCTTTCTTGTCAGATAGTGCTCAATGTACATGCCGATGGCTGCTAATGGGGATCGCAACGTGCGCGTTAACTAAAACCCGAATTCTCCTGTCTCTTATTTCGTATTAGCATCCATTGGCATGTACATTGAGCACTATTTTTATTGTTCAAAAAACGCACAGAAGAAATGTCTCACTGGCACCACCTTGGGAGTCAAAATGTAATACTTGTTACATACTACAGCGGCTACGAGGGACGAACGGGTGGCGCTATAAGAAGTTTCGCCCCTTAAAGTAAATCTCAAGCATACTTGGGGCCTGTAAAAGTGAACCTAGAGGTGAAATATCAACAGGTCAGCTTCATGATCACAATGCCTATACTGGGTGACAACTTTCGTGGCAGCACTGCCAAAGCTGCGGTTATGGAGCTTCTTCACAGGTGTTACTATGCCGAGTAGTCAGTTTTCATGTGATTTCTGTTTCTGTTTCGCAATATGAGAGGAAATATAAAGAAATATATGGGAGGAAATATATGGGAGGAAGTAAATAAAATGTTCATTTCTAAGGGAAAGAACACGAACCTTCTTCGAAGCGCTGAGATTTATTTCAGAAAAATTGGCAGATGGCACGTACAGTGGGAATCGATGATATGCAACGCATGAATGAGGAAGATTGATATGTCACTAGAAAATCGGCACCACGTTATGAGGCTGAGGTAAATTATGCCGTACACGCCTTTCATAGCATGATTATCGTGTTTGGACGTGTCATGTACCCTCGTTGTCTATTCACGTCACGTAATACCAACATTGGTATATGTTGAATTAGAAAAACGGCCGCGAGCGTGCAATAAGGGTAGCATGTAGTCATGTTTTACATGGCAAGCATATCATGATTATCATGTTTGTACCTGCACATTACATTCGCCGTTTATTCACGTCACGTGATACTAAATATTGTATTAGTGTAGTTAGTGAAACGGCCACATACGCATCATGAGCGTTGTATGTTGTCGTGCTCTTAAATGACGCTCGTGTTATGATTATCATGTTTCCACCAGTTCTTTGTCATCGAAATACGTCATCTAACACCAAATTTCGTATATGTGGAGCAAGTGAAACAGCCGTGAGCGCATCATGAAGGGCCCAATCGACACTTTTAGTTGGGCGTACGTAACTAGCCTACGTACGCAGTGTGGTTAAGGGTGAGAAGTACGCATGCGCAGTACGTAAAGTATCTATTCTATGGATGCGTGCGTAAACGTTATGAGGAGGAGCGTACGCGGCGTGACGCTCTCGCGATATCTGAATAGAAACAGGAACCAGTATCAAATTGGCAGTGATGACGTCGAATGCAGAGAGCAACAAAGCTGGCCCAATTCCAGTATATTTTACTTTGAAGGACGAAGTTGCGCTGTTAGCGTAAGTACAAACCAGCGATGCGATTAGGCATCCGGAACAATTGGACGTAACCCATGGATCAAAAATGGTTCGCCTTGGCTTGGATGGTAGTGTCCATTATCACAGCCGCAACCGCACGAGTGCACTAAAAAGTACCAAAAATTTTTTTTGTTTCTAATAACATACGTTTAGTTCAACGAGATTTATCCTGTTACGGGCAATAAGTTGAACTAGAAGTGTCGCTGAGCGCTTCGCATGCACGCTTTCTGTTGCGCGTACGTAACAAGCCTATACGTGCGTGCCACGATACGTTGCGTTCGCTGCACGCGAAGTGCTCAACGACACTTCTAGTTCACCGGATTGCCCGTAACGAGATCAATTTGGTTCAACTAGACGTATGTTATTAGAAACAAAAAAAAACTTTTTGGTGCTTTTTAGTGCACTCGTGCGGTAGCAGTGCAACATCGTCACTCTAAGTAAAATATACTCGGTTTGGGCTGGCTTTGTTGCTCTCTGCGTTCGACGCTGCCACGGCCGTTTTGCTATCTGGTTCCTATATCAACCGAGATATCGCGAGAGCGTCACGCCACGCACGCTTCGCCTCGTCACGCTTACGCACGCTGCGTTGTTTTTTTCGGGCATACGTGTGCATCTCTGGAATCGATGCGCTACGTACTGCACATGCGCAGAGTTTTCGCCTTCCGAATTGGCATAGAAGACAGTACTGCTTGCGGTCATTGCGGCAGTGATGAAACTATAGAGTACGTTCTCTGTCACTTCCCTCGCTACAGCGTGCAAAGACGGCAACTAGCTGCTGCGTTAGCTCGCCTTGGCGACAGACCTTTGTCTGAACAATCAGTGCTGGAAAGGCGACATGATTTGTGTGCTCACAGAAAATTAGTGAAGGCCTTACTGAACTTTTTGCGTGGCAGCGGCCTATTGTATAAACTGTAACACCCCAGCCCCCCCTCTTTTTTTGTGCGCCTCTATTTCCCTCTTCGCTTTCTTTCCCATCTTTCTTCCCCATTCCCCTTTCCCCTAGTGCAGAGTAGCAAACCGGATGCTCCATTTTCTGGTTAACCTCCCTGCCTTTCTCTCATTTTTTTCTCTTTCTCTCTTTCCCATGGCAGTGCTACGTACATGGGCTCGTTAAGTACGCCCAAATAAAAGTGTCTATTATGCGACGTAACGTTGCAGCGCGCACACGCTGGGGGAAGCAACGCTACGCTAGCAAAACTCGAGCACCAGGCGCGACCGGTGCGACCAGCGTCTGTCGGCGCGGCCCGGCGGATACCGGCGCCAAATGCGACCTGCTGCATTTATCGCCATGACACTTCGCAGATAAGACTGCGTCTGCCTCTCTTCGTGACGGAGGGACGCCGAGCACGCTCAAACGCGCATTCGCCAAAGCAACGCAGCGCGGCGTGCGCCTGCTAGTATATGGCAGCCAGATCGGCGCCTGACGTTGCAACGCCGGCGTCGAGCAACATAGTACTATGTATTCTAGTTCACAACAGTACTATGTTACGCTATGTGACCGGCATGACGCTATGAAGCGAACGCCAGTGCGCACGCGCGCCAGGTCACGTCGAGGTGTGTTAGTGCCTTGAGTGTGACATGTAGTCATATTCTTATATGACGCACATCTTATCATTATCATGTTTGCACCAGTCACCGAGCTTTCTTCTTCCATTCACGTTACGTAATACAAAATTTGGCAAATGTAGAGCTAGCGAAGTGGCCGCGAGCTCATGAGTGTGGCATGTAGTCATGTTGTTACATGACACGCATGTAATGATTATCATGTTTGGACGTGTCATTTACCTACGTCGTCCGTTCACGTCACGTAATACCGAATTGGGTACATGTGAAGCCTGCGAAACGGCCACGAGCGCATCGTGAGCGTTACATGTAGTCATGTTTTTACATGACACGCATCTCATGATCATTTTGTTTGCACCAGTCACATACCTTCGTCATCCATTCACGTCCCGTAATACCAAACTTCGTGTATGTGAATCGAGAGAAACGGCCGTGAGTGCATGATGAGCGTGGCTTGTAGTCAAGTTGTTACATGACCCGCATGTCAAGATTTTCATGTTAGGGTCTGTCGCTTGTGTTCGCCATGCAGTCATGTCATGTGATACCAGTTTTGCAACATGTTATGTGAACGAAACCACCGCAAGAGCAGCAAGACCTTGACATGGAACTCATGACATACATTACATGATTTTTATGATATGACTAGTCAACTATGCTCGTCATAGAGTCATGTTATGCCATACAAAGTTTGGTATTGATACCATCATCGAAACGGCCAGGAAAGCTTAACGTCGTAGATAGATAGATAGATAGATAGATAGATAGATAGATAAATAGATAGCCACTAATTGTGATTGCAGGACACAAAGAAATACTTAGTAATGAATATTTATACAATTATTTGATCCTGAGAGAAATATACAAATCTATGCTGAAAATTATGCAGATCCCATGCCACGTGAGTATGTTTTCAAGACCATAGTTACCTTAATGAAGTATGCCTCTCCTCTAAAGGCAAGATTTGTTTCACATATGCTTTATTGACTTCTTTTTCTCTATGATCACACAATGTCCATTGGTATTATTTTGTACACGTCGCACACGTCGCACTGCTGAACGCGGTGCTTACATAATCTCTAACGTAGCGTTTTTATGCGACCTAAAAAAGATTATTTTCGTTTTTCAAAAATGAAATAACGGGGGTTCCCATTGCACGGGCTGCCCGTAGTTCATTGCGTTATTATGAGAGAAAACTCTCACATTCGTAAATGGTTAATCCTGTGAGTTTCGAGGAAAAACCACACACCGATGCATCCCCTAATTGAAGACGAAGTGCATGAAGAGAACATCTTCGTGCTCTCATTGTTTCCTGAAATTAATAGAGAAGACTCTCTCGATGCGATCATTCAGTGACCGTGGGAATGATGGGTGATCCACGGATTTCCCTAGCGTTTATGCTTGCGGCCTTCGAACGCAGTTGTGGCTTCGTTTATTGCAGTGTTTTGTTGGTTGGTTTTTTTTTCGAATAAAAGAACAAAAGGTTTCGAACTTCGTGAGCCAATTTAAATTCGTAAGCCTGAAAGGTAAAGCTGTTGATGTGCGACTGCTGAACATTTGCTGATAATCGTTTCGTGACAAAGCAGCTCCAAGTCACGCGAAGCTAAACGGAGCCAACATTACGAAGATTAGACAAATCCATGTGCTCCGCATCATTGCCATGCTCACTGAGGCGCCATTTGTTGCAGCTCCGATAGGCGCTAGCGCCAGAATTCTCTCTGTAGTGTATTTATGGGAAACCCCATCGCTGCTGCTTTCCTGTGATTCTTTTGGTGGCGCTCGCGTTAATCAGTTTTTTTTTATTTGACTTATATACTAACCAGTCCCGCGAAAATTCCTTGATTAGATTCCTGCCAGATTCCTGCTATTTCTTTCGACATTTTTTTATTGTTCTTCAATATAGAAAACAGGTTATTTTGCTCAATGAGTTTTCTATGATTGACTGGACGTTTGTGCTGTTTCCTTATGGCAAAGAAAAGGGTCCTGTTTTAGAGACCATAACGTGTACCTTATAAAGGTAGTAGCTAACTTTAAAAAAATAACGACTCATTTTGTTCAGTTATAGACAGGTGTGAAAAAGCAGTGCTGTAAAAACCACCGATGTTAAATAGTGATGTTTGTATTGCTGATAACATCGCTCTTGAGGCACATTACAATATTAGGTGTACACATCAGGAATTGATTCGGTTCGATTTAACTTGTGTGTTTGTACGTTTTACAGTGCTGTTTCAAGTACACTAATACTGTATACGCATGTGTTCACTACTCCTGCTGCTGCATGCTAAATGTATACTGATACACCTTTTAACAAAACACGGATTCATTTATTTGCCAAAAATAAACAAGTCTCCTAGGAATATTGTGACATTTTTGATGTTTAGTCTTACTGCGCCACCTGATTGCTGCTCCAGCACATTGCTTGCACCTGAAAGAAATGAGAAAATAAAACGTTACTGAAAAAAAAGCTTAGTGGAGGTTACACAAAGTAGGAGAATAGTGGATTGCGGCAGAGCTGGCGGGCACCTAGCTTGCAAATGTTTTTTGGGGATTTTACAATTTCACCGCTCTCTTTTAACCCTGCCTTGCTGGAATATACTAGATATGGCTTACATGCTCTCTGGCTTTTTAGCATGTATTTTCAAACAATTTCTATGTATATTTGTTTCTGTGCCTTTCGTTCTTTTTTCTTTTTTCCCTTTCTTCCTTTTTAAATTTATGCTTATCCTTACTTGTATGTTTCGATTTTTCTGTCTATACTCATTCGCTCGCCTTGTATCTTTACGCTTTTATGAGCATACCAACCCTGTGGTAAAACTCCTATAGCGTGCTTGGGTCAAAATATAGGGTAAATTTTATTACTCACCCTAATGGTCGACTAGAAATTTTAAAAATAGATGCAGCTTGATTAAGCGTAACGTTTCCGCTTGTCCAGCTAAACGCGTGCGCGTAATATTTGAGCGCTTTATGAGCAGCTTCAATTTGACGGCAATTAGTTATTATCTACAAGACAAAGCTATCTTACAACACAACAGCTGCACCCTAGTAGCTGAACAAGTCATCTCACTGGTTTCCGGGAGACTGTTTTCTGCCTAAGACCCACTGGTGTAGTCCAATGGTTGTGATGCACGAGTGCTGATCCGCTGGTCGCGGGCTGCAATTTCAGCCGCGTTTTTGTTTCATGCCTAAAGGTTCTTATTTAAATTAAGGTGCACGTTAAACAACCCCAGGTAGTCTGAATTTCTGGAGCCTTTCGTGAACTATTATGTTTCTCAAATTTATATATGCAGTTTTAAGACATTAAAACCACCAAAATGATATTATTCTGTTTTTGCCTAACTTTTTGTCGTTCCTGAACCCAAAAGGTGGCGAGAAGATTGCGTGGTTATATAGCTAGAATTTAGATTCTAGAAAATTCTAATCGTTTTGTCGGCGCGATGCACAGCTATGGCTGGGGAAAGAGCGAGACGTTTCGAGGGCCTTCCGCGACACGTGATGCGACTCTGCATCACCCCGCCCCTTTCCTTCGAGAACCTTCCAAGGCTTGCTCGGCCGCCGATTTGAAGAGGTTGGTCGGCGAAACTACGCTTCCGATGGGGGAGAGACGGCGCGCCCGGGGAGTGTTTAGATGCTTGTTTTCTTCTTTAGCGTTGACCTTAAGGCGCCTCTCGGGCTGCTTCGTCGGAAAATTTCACCGGCGCGCCCTTTTTTCGAGCACTCATTTGTGACAGGCACGTTGCTTTCAGCTGCACCAGAGTCAACCACCGAATATGCTCCCTATGCTATTTATTGCCCACAGACGAAGAAAGTGCTTAACAGCGCAAACGACAGGAGGGGATATAAGAGACGAGAACAGAGCGCTGGACTAAAATCCAAAGTTAATTTCAAACCAACTGCGATACACAGGAAAACAGAATCTGCGTATAACCACGCAACATCCACAAAATCGCACATACATGCGCCAAACGGCCTACCTTATCAAGAGCCAGTCATATCAGTGGGCTCCAGATAAATAATTTCAGCGCCGTGAAGAAACCTCGAGGGTACGCTAACTAAGAAAGCACCAAGTTCTTTAATGTGGAAGGCTTCGCTAATCTCACGCTCGCGCTGATTTTTATATCGCCCCATGTTCACACCCTTGTTAAGAATTGGCTGACAACAATGGTCCACCAAGTTACCATGGGAATGGAGCCTTTCAGAGAGTAAGCGTGCTCCCTCAACCGATCATTTATGCATCGGCCTGTTTGGCCAATGTATCAGAGCCCACAAGTAAACAATACCTTGTATACAATCGCTAAAATACATTCAACATAGCGCCTAGCATATTTCTTAGTGCATGCTTCTTTCTTAGGTCCTTCGCTGTTGACCCTGCGACATAGTCCAGCGAGCTTGTCGCGTGCCCAAAACACAACTCTTACACCTATTTTGCCAGCGACCATCTTCAACCTATGGGAGACCTCGTCTGCGTAGGGAATAACAGCCGTGCTAGAATAAGGCTTGTTGAGTTGGCTGTTGCTTTGTCCCTTAGCAGGAACTCTTAGGGACGTAAGGAGAGTCTCGGCCTTGGAAGTTAGTTGAGATTAGGAAAACCTGCTTTTTGAAGGTGGTGAACTTGGTGCAAAAGACTGCATTCTATCTTGTGGTGACAAGAGCGAGTCAGAGCTGCCTTTAGGCAGAAAAAAGCGATGCTTCGCTTGACTAGCTTACAGTGGGCGGACGTAGAAGGACGACGGATTTTCTTTGAGCATGGCTCGTAACGACAACAGACATGGTCCACCAAAAAAGCATTTCTAAGCCTAGAAATTGTAGCTTGTCATCAGAAATAAGCTCCGACTTTATTTCTAGTTGCTTCATTTCTTTTCTATCGCCTCCGGTCGTTTGCGTTGTTAAGCACTTTCTTCGTCTACCGTGCAGTACCAACCAGCCCAATCAAGCACTTTATTAAAGCTATTGCCCGCGCTTACCGTGCAGGCTCGCCAGCTTGCTCGCAACAGATTGGCGGCTTCTCAGCAAACAAAGAAGCACTATTACGACAAGCAACATTGCAACGAATGATTTGCAGCAGGTTTCCTTTTTTTTCTTGGTTTCTGACGGGGCGTGCCTGCAGTCTGAGAAACTACTTGCTCGTTTCACGGATCAGTACCATGTGCTTAAGCGAGAGATAGAGGTTAGGTACGGCATTGTCCCTTATAATTCCACAACCTCGTCGGCTGTGCTATGCTTGACGCCATTATCGCATCAAGGATAAAATGTTACTACGTTCGTTCTGCCGTATCCCCACAGACTTGCCGCATTGGCTCTTTTGCCAGCGAGATTTGTACTGCTAGGTTTTCACCAATGTTAACAGCGCTTAGTGACATATGCTCCAAAACCCATTGAAAAGGAAGGTGTACGAGCCGATCTTCATTTTTGAGGTGTGTTGTTGCTTGCTATTGACTTTGTATTCTTTCTACGTAAAATATTGTTACGAGTCAGGAAGCGTTTAATGACAGCGATACCATTTTTTCGGAATGTTCAATGCCCGCGCTTATCAATTGGAATGCGCCATTAGACGGTAGTGTTTTGTCTATAAACAAGTAATGACGTACGAAGTGTTCCATTAAGTTGGAGTTTGTGCAATTATCTCCTATAAAAGAACAAAGAGCAGATAGTATTCGCCTGATTTTATTTTCTTTTCGCAATGCTTGCTACGTGAGTTACAAAAATTGCAAACATGCCGAATGTTCAGACGCCCGGTCTAAAATTTACCAGATGTACGCTTGTTTTCTGTCGAAATACCATGACAATATAACAAAAAACATGTCATATTTCATGTCATATTTTCATTTCAATTTCAAGGTGTATACTCAGTAGCATGCCAGTGGTTGTTATATACGAGCAGGCAAAAGTGTAGGCCTTCCCAATGAAGAGTATCTCTGCCACCAATATTGATCAAGTGCGAATCCCATCACTACCACCACATTATTTTATGCCATGTTTTGATAAGTGCCACAAGTTATTATCATGAAAAAGCTACCAACAATGAATATTTTTGGCTCTTCAGAAAAACTGTACTGGCAAATTATTTTAGACAAAAACGCTGGCGAAATCATGGCGCAAGCGACTGCTATTTCAAGTTGCGCATGTATTGTTTTAAAGCCCTTCAGAAATTTCGCCAAACGCTTAAGAGTTTATTATTACTACAGCCTTACCGTAACAAGCAATTACTTTTTGAATCGCCTCAAAAATTTTTCTTTTCAACACACTTTACAAATCAACTTACTTGATCGCTGTTAAAAATGGCGGTATTGATTTAGCCAAGCAGTCGTATGCACGCGCAGTGCCCTGAAACTGCACTGCCATTTGATTCCCCTGGAAGTAGCATTGCTCTCGAATCGGCTTCCGTAATCAGCGAATGTACGGCCGCAACATTTCAAATTCAATTTGCAGCCGCCGACACAACGACGAGAGTTGTTGCCGCCTACTGATTTCCTGACTCGCTCAATGCGTGTGCCATGAACGCCACTAAACAGTTTTAACAGAAGACAGCCGCACTGTTGAAGAAAATGCCCTCGCAGTAATTAGGAGCTTGCGACTGTAGCTTGACCATATATAATAATAAAACGGTGTTTTTGAATAAAGCTTGTTAGGCACTATCAAGTGGTGTAGTGATGTATTTGCACTGAAGTCAGAAAAATAGTAAATGAACTGCCAATTTTAAATTGTTCTTGGAAACAATACCCTCAATGATAATCTTTTTTTTCTGCAAAACAATCTCCGTGGCTTTCCATGTGCAAACCTCACAGCTTTTAATTTCTTTCACTGCTGGAGCAGCGAAAAAAATCAAAAGTGTTTTGCAATTTATTTTTCAGGCAAGACACTGCAATCTTGGAGCACCTGTGCTTGAAAACAAAGAAACGCAGCACTGTGAAAGTGACCATTGTGGCTTGTGTATAAAAATATTTCGATTACTCTAAAACCATCACAGTGTTGTGCGTATTCGCGTCCGTAAAGAAGCGCATTTTGATTGCTGCTTGAATAAACTTCACAAGTAAATAACAAAAATAGAAATAACTGAGACTTCTCTGCTGTATCAAAGGATCACAGGAAAGATCTAGCATGAAAATTTGGTATTTATCGGATAGGAATGTTACCAACACTGCAATTACGACAAGTTAAGCAATTGAGAGGCTAATGTACGCGGATGAAGACTGTGGGCTCTGACATTGAACCACCGTTCTTGCAAAAGCGTGCTTCAGGTACACAGCGTTACAACAGAAAGTACAGCCCTGCATATTATTTCAACCGCGAAAACTAAGGAACGCGTAGAAATGGAGACTATCCGTTCTGCGGTTATTCTGGTAATGTCGTCACTGTCATTGAAAAGTATATTAAAAAATACATTTACCTAAAAGAAACCACAAAAAAAAAACATGCCATCATGCCAAAGCACCAGTTCACGGCCCCCATTGATTCCAATTCTCATGTTGAGAACAAGGTCACTACTGTAACATGAAAGGCACAAAACACTTCAGGCAACCAAACGAATTAGAAAAAAGTATGAGTTGTTGCGAATAACTTCACAATGTGAATTCAAAGACGTACATTGTCTCAGTGCCAGTTTAGCAAAATATTTTTACTCTCCAATTTCCCTTGTGCGACCAGTCACGTCGCATTTCTGCACTGAAGACAGTTTCGGAGAAAACAGTGCCCTGGGGAACAACCGTGGTGTGTGTCCACAAACAACCCATAAAACATAAAGCACCAGGATGATTAGCCTAATGTGAGCGTTACTTTCCGTTGACAGGTCTTTATGTGCTTTGCGGAAGTTGACCTGCATTCGTCGTTGTCAAGCATCGTTAGAGCAGTGTAATCGCGACGCCTTTTATACTACGTCGTTTTATTAATATCTAAACAATGTGAGTTCTAGCTATGCACAACACATGACGCTGCCTATGAAACGTAAGGGCTTGAATACACTCGGGATGTGACATGGTTCATATTTTATTTTTTCCAGCCAACACTAAAGCACCACAAGAAGCTGAAAGGATGTACAGAACGTGCCTCGAATGTAGCGAGTAAGTTTTCTGTACGTGACCTGCCTCCACGGAAGGCTGACAAGAAAGTTTCAGCAAAAGGCGACACCTGAATATGTGCTAAATTGTTTGGTGGCGTAAAATGCAGATCATAAATCACCACCTGGAAAAGGTTTTACAACTTTATTATGGCGTTCAACCGAATTTCTTTCTACCAAATCTTCGCCAGCGAGGACTAAACGGACAACATCATGTTAGACATAAAGTGTTCCATATGTACTTCTTTATCACGTCTCAGCAAGCCATTAGATGGGGATGTACATATGGAACACTTATTGCCTAAGCACCCATACAGCAGTTAAGAAACGTACCTGGAATATTATGGCTTGTGTTCAAATTGTAAGGCATCATGCATGACGAGCAAATACCTCGCCATAACATCAAACTTCAACCTTCATATCCCCATGTACAGCAAGCGTAGCTTACAATTACACTTTGTGGATTGAAGGACGCCTCTCAGGCACTCAGACAGCGTATTTCCGACGTAAATAGAAATTTTCGGAAATCTGAATTTCCGTACGTGGGCTATATATGATGAAATCATGACTGTTTGTACTTGAGTGCCTCAAACGTCAATATTATAGTGTAAGATTCTGTACAGTGTTGAAATGCTGTTAAGGTAACTGACGTAACATTCATTTGTCATATTACGAGTGCGTAGACGTTCTTTACTTCAGTAAGGTGAGTCATACGCAGTTTCAGGGGCGAAGCTTCATATGGCGTCACCCAATCGTCCCGTCATCGTAACCACCACTTCGAAGCGCGTATTTGCCACAGGGGATATCCGAGAGAGTTTGTATATGTAACAGAGGATAGACTTTTAGGGGCGAAGCTTCTTAAGCCATGGGTTTGCAAAGTATGTAGTAAGTAGCCACCCATCGTTTAGTTCTTCGAATGTCCGCTAGAAGGCGGTACTTGTATATAATCAATATAGGATGAAAAGATGTGAGATGGTGGTACTTGGAGTGTTTCCTAGACAGACGGACGTACAGACAGACGAACACATCGACCCACGGTTGGACAGATGCACGAACGAACGCGAATGCCGCAATTTTTTATTGTGATAGCAATTATATGGACATTCTAGGCTGGTTTTAGCCTTCTGAGTCGACGTCGCCATCACTCCCCGTATATGTACGTATCGATATATATGAAGACGCAAGAAAGAAAAAACAAAGCCAGAAAAACACTCCCACGCACGGAACTGAACGTGGGACCTCTGCGTCGTGAAAACGGGGCGTTAATCACTCACCCACCCAGGAGCACGCTCTTCACCGTTCAAACGACCAGGTATTTATATCTACCACTTAACGCTGCTCACGGTCTTCTCGAGGTAAATTGTGTTTTCAGCATTACCAGCAAGATGGCGCAATGAGCACGCGTCACCACATCACGTGGCGGCGCCCGCTCTAAGCTCCTACGCGTACTTTTCCCAGCTTAGAGAAGGGGAGCGACGCTCTGTCGCGCATCTTTATCTCGCGGTGGCGAGGAGGGGAGAATCATAGGTCTTGGCTGCCTTCGGGCTGTACCTGTAACGATTGTTCTGTAGTTACCGGGCGCACAAAGACCACTGCAATCATTGCAGTCTCCGTTTGCGAAAAGCGCGTGCTTTTCAGACACAGCGAAGCAACAAATGAGACACTAATTCGCGTGTTTCCGCACCTGTGAGTACGTTTCGTGAGTCATTTGTGCGTGAGACAGACAGACAAAAACTTTTATTGGCAAGTGTGTTTGAACCCACCGGGGTCCCTGACCACCGCGTGGTCCCGCACCACGTCTACATAGTCGTGCCCCAAGCTGCGATGACATCGGCGGCCCTAGTCACCAGAGCAAGCTGCAACGCCGGATCCCCAGACGAGAGCAAGACCCTCCCAGTCCTCCAAGCTTGAGATGTCTTGTGGTCCCTGCGGGCGAAAATTAGCAGGGCAGCCGAGTCGGATGTGGGAAAAGGTGGCGTGAGGACCGCGACACAGGGATACTTCCGGGAAAGTGCCACAGTAGTTGGACAGCAGCTGAGGGTATGAAAGAGAGTGAGTCTGGAGACAACTCCATAGAATTAGTAGGGAGTGTATAAGAGAGGGATTCGGAGGAGGGTAGACCCGACTATGGCGGGGCGCGTTTCGATCTGCTTTTCATTCTGCGCGTGACCTTTCAAGTTGTTGCCCTCGCGTTCATTGCTTCGCCTTTGCGTCAAAGCTGTGACTTTTAGGGGCGAAGCTCCTTATAGCGGCACTCGTTCGTCCCTCGTAGACGTTGTTGTATGAAACAAGTACACCACTATGACCTCCAAAGTGGTGCCGGTGAGAGATTTCTTCTGTGCGTCATTGAACAATAAAAATAGTGCTCAATGTACATGCCAATGGCTGCTAATGGGGAATGAGAGACAGGAGCATTCGGCTTTTAGTTAACGCGCACGCTACGATCCCCATTAGCAGCCATTGTCATATACATTGAGCACAATCGGACAAGAAAGGGTTGCTACGTTATACTCGCTGGGTGTAACCTCCTTAGTTTTAGAAAGATAGAGATGAAACTTTATTAGAACTTGGCCGGCAGCTTGGTCTTGGTGGCCTCAGATGGCGGCGCTGAGTCCCTGAACTCGGGCGGCATCTTCGGCCTGCCGGACAGCCCAGAGCTGGTCGTTGAGCTCCGAGCTTCTGAGCGCCGCCTCCCAGCGGCGGCGTCGCCGACGGAGAAGGTCCCCCGTGGCTCCCGCAGACGGGACGGCGGCGGGAACGAGTGAGCTCGAGGCTTCCTGTTGCCTGGTATTGGCAGCCGCCATAGGCGCATCGCGAACGGCGGCCGTTTCTCGACCATTGTTACCGGCGCATTCCCAGAGCATATGGCGCAGCGTTGCTCTGTGCCCGCATGCTTTACATAGATCGGTAATGTGTAAGTGCGGGTAGCAGTGGCGTAAGACGACCGGGCTGGGGTAAGAGTGGGTTTGTAGTAAGCGATAGCTTACGGCATCGTGTCTGTTTAATTTGTCATGCGGTGGCGGGAACTTTCGCCTTTCCAGTCTGTAGTGTTGCGTAATATCTCGGAACGTGATGAGACGATCACCCCACGACCATTTTGGTCTGTGTTGTCGCTGCGTGTCTGTCGAAGTGTCTCGATCCGGCAGATCAGAAGCCCCGTTCTCGGGAGCGGAGGCGGCGGCCACGGAATGTGCCGCGGCTCGGCAAGTGAGACCTCGAGCCGCGGCGTGGGCCGCCTCGTTGCCCGGTAGCGGGACATCGGTGTGTGCCGGGGTCCAAAGGAGGAAGACTGTTAAATTTTGTTGTGGCGATCGCGACGCTGAGTCACCATCACCGCACATCTTAAGGATGCGGGCCGCTTCCCGCGAGACGCGGCTGCACGCGAAGCCGCGGATTGCTGCCTGCGAGTCGCTGATTACGATCGTAGCGTTCGGCACCGTGGCGATTGCTAGGGCTATCGCGGCTTCTTCGGCCGCCTCCGTATGTCCCGTGGTCACCGTGGCGCTCGCGAGGCATTTGCCCGCACGGTCAACGACCGCAGCGGCGTGTGCATGTCTCCCGTCCCCATATCTCGCGGCATCTACGTACACAACTTCGTCGCTAGTGCCGTTCTTCTTTTGAAGGTCACTAGCTCGCTGGTTACGGCGCCCGACGTGGTGCGTCGGGTGCATATTCTTAGGAAGCGGCGGAACAATTAGGCGGTCGCGAAACGAGGCAGGAACATCCGCTTTTTCTCCCTGCTGAGTGTGGTACCGGATGCCAAGTGACTCGAGGATGTGTCGACCCGTCTTAGACCCCGACAAGCGTTCGTTTTGCGAAACGACATGGGCCTCAATTAACTCGTCGAGTGAGTTGTGCAGTCCAAGTTCTAGTAACTTTTCAGTGCTCGCATTCAGTGGAACTCCAATTGCTCTCTTGAAAGCCTTTCGTATTATACATTCGATTTTGTTTTTTTCTGAGCCTAGCAATTTGAGGTAGGGGGCAACGTATGTTATACGGCTTATTGCGTACGCCTGCACTAGACGAATCGCGCAGTGTTCGCGCATACCAGTACGTCTGTTCGTGATACGACGTAGGAGTCGGATCGTGTCGTCTACCGAACGACATAGTCTTCGCACCGTCTCACCATTATGGCCGTTTGCCTGCAGGTGTAACCCCAGAATTTTAATTTTGTCTACGTGTGGAATGGGAGTGCCATCTGCCAATAGAACGCTTATTTTGTAGCACTCCCTTTCCTCGTCGCGCGGGGTTTTGCGACCTTTACTTGTAGGTTTGTAGGTTAGAAGTTCCGACTTGGTTGCCGAGCATTCGAGGCCCGTTCCTCGCAAGTACTCCTGAACTTCGTCTACACCTGCCTGGAGCGTACGCTCGACGTGACCATCACAACCTCCGCCGGGAACCCAGAGGGTGATGTCATCCGCGTAGATACTGTGATACAATCCTTGTATGCCTAATAATTTCTCGGGTAGCCCCAATAGAACTAAATTAAAGAGTAATGGCGAAATTACGGAGCCTTGTGGCGTGCCCCTCGAGCCCATCTCAAATTCTTGCAGTTCCACATCTCCAACGACGACGCGTGCGCGTCTGCCGGCAAGGAAGTCACGTATGTAATTATATGTTTTTTGTCCTAGTCCTGATGTTTGAACTGTGTTTAAAATTGCTTCGTGTTTAACGCTGTCGAAGGCCTTTTTAATATCTAGGCCAAGGATCGCCTTGGTTGAGCTGGTAATGTCATCAACAATGTGGTGCTTCAGCTGAAGCAACGCGTCTTGTGCGGAGAGATTGCGGCGGAATCCTAGCATGGTGTGCGGAAATACATCGCGGACTTCGAGAAAGTCAGTCACGCGTTTGAGGACTGCGTGCTCCAGAACTTTTCCTACACAAGACGTGAGCGAAATTGGCCTTAAATTATCAAGCGCAACCTGCTTGCCCGGTTTAGGAATCATGATAACTCGAGCTCTTTTCCACGCTTCAGGAAGGGAACCGCGTTGCCAGCACTCGTTGATATAAGTCACAAATCGGGAGATTGACTCGTAATCTAAGTTGCGGAGAGCCTTGTTCGAAACCCGGTCCAGGCCGGGCGCCGATCGGGTGTTTAGTTCAAAAAATTGCCCGCAGCTTCCCTCGGGGGAACACTGAGGAGGATGCGGAAGCATGTAATTGGTTAACGGGTGTTAAATTGCGACTTACTTGGGTCGATGGCTAAATTGGTTAACGTGGTTGTGAAATGGGGTGTTAAATGAGTGAACACGTACGGCACGTATGCGAAAGGGCGGTGTTTTATTTATTGCGACGAACCAACGGACGAGCGGCAACTGAGCGAGCGAGCGCCGACCTTGAGTATATATACAGCGCGACGGTGCATGCGCTGTCAGCTGTCGAATGTTCTCGAAGGAGAAGCGCGTGCGCGGCACAGATGGCGACGGCGCGACGGCGCATGCGCTGTCAGCTGTCGAATGTTCTCGAAGGAGAAGCGCGCGCGGCACAGATGGTGGGCGACGGCGCGACGGCACATGCGCGCGCGTCAGCTGTCGAATGTTCGAGAAGCGGTGCGGACGGCGCGGACGGCGCACTACAAGGCGCGAGTATAAGATGCTTCCGCATCTAATATGTTGAACGATTTTGAGTACTTCGTACTCAACTATGGGAGAGCACTGAGCCGTCCCGCTAAAACAGTTTAGTGGCTGGTAACAGAGTTAGACACATGCCTGAATACACAGGCATGGTTCAGTGTGCACTGACGCTCGCGTAGGTTTTAAATAGCTAACTTTACCGTACAAGCTCATGTTTGTGTTACTGGTTTCCGTACCAATACTTTACCTTCCTGGTGCATTTAATGTGAAACTTTGACCGTTTTAACTCGGACACATGTATGCTTTTGAGGTGCAACAAATAACCTTATACTTGATGAACGCGTGAATATTGCAGTAGCAGAGAACGAGTGATTACTGTATCAGACGTAATGAATTAGCTCAACTAAGGCGGTGCGGACGGCGCGGACGGCGCGGACGGCGCACTACAAGGCGCGAGTATAAGATGCTTCCGCATCTAAAAGGACTGCCCGAATTTCCGCTTCGCTAAATTCGGCGTCTAGCTGCTCATTAGCAACGCCGTCATAATCTGGGTGTTGGACGCTCTCTGCCGACTTAAAGTAACGGTCACGTATTGCACCGAGCAGGTCATCGCCTTTATGATCGTTCACAAGTCTCCGAGTTTTATGGCCTTGAGCGGCACGAGTATCTTCCGGATCCAATAGGTGCCGGAAAAGGCGCCAAGCACTCGCCCCGCGCATCTGTCGCTCGAGGCCGTTGCACAGGTCTTCCCATTGTGACCTACAGACTTGGAACGCATGTTCCTCAATTTCTCTGTCTAACCGTGCTATGCGTTTCCTCAACGCCCGGTTATGTCTTTGGCGTTTCCACCTCTTGAGTAGGGCTTGCTTTGCTTCCCACATGTGTAGGAGCCTGCTGTCGATTACTTCGAGCTTCGCTTCGGGCGGGATGTGGCACGTTACCGCGTCTACGTCCCTATTGAGCGTCGCGGTCCACTCGTCTATATTCGTGATCGGCTCGTCGCCTCGCCCGCCTTCTGCTCTCTTTTTGCGGAACGCGTCCCACTGCACTAATTTGAGTTTACGGCCTGTGCTTTCAGAGTATGTTCTACGAACGCTCGGGCCCGTGTCTACCGTAATCTCTATCAGAGAGTGGTCACTCCCTAAGTCCTCCTGCGTGTTTTGCAAAGACGCCGCGGTGACATTCGACACGAACGCGAGGTCCGGTAGCGTGTCTGCGCTCACGCGGTTACCCCGGCGCGTCGGATCGGCGGGGTTCGCGATCTGTTCAAGCCGTTGGTCTTGCGAGTCTTCCCAAAGGTGTTTGCCCTTGAGCGTTTCACGCGTGTATCCCCAGGCCCCATGGGGCGCATTAAAATCACCCGCAACTAGCAGAGGTGCGCCGTTGGCGGCCGTGCTTGCTCTCCGGAGCAGCTCCCCAAATCGGTGCTGTAGCGTGGGTTTACTGTAGACGTTAAGTACAAACAGGCCTCGGCCGCGCTTAGGAATTAATTCTACAAAAACATGCGGTATCCTTACGCACTCAAGTTCGCGCTGCGCCACCGTGATGTTACGTCTAACTAGCACGGCGGCGACCGGCGCCGGACGCGGCGGGGGCGACGGCAGCGACCGCGGTCGCGCCGACGACAAGAGCGGATCGCCCCGCCTTCGGCGACCCGCGGCCGCCCCCGGCGTCCCACCACGCGCCGAGCGCTGTGTAGCACGTTTTTCTTTCCGCCTGTTGTCCGCCGCGGCCGCATTTATGGCTTTGTAACCAGCTAGTTTTGCCGGATAATTTGTTTCCTGCAAAAGGATAATGTCCGGTTTCGTCTCACGGCTTCGAATAAATTGCTCGAGATTTCCCCGCTTCCTCCTATATCCCCGGCAGTTCCACTGCCAGATCGTGTACTGTTGTTTGTGAGTGTTAGTGTGAGTGTGCGCGTGTCTAGCCATGGTGATGCTTGTGTTTAATTTAGCCCATCGCCGTCGAGGCGACTGGGGTGCGGCTGAATCTGCGGCTCGGCGTCTGGCAGCGCGTTCTGCTGCTGCTGACTCTGTTGCTGTCTAGCGTAGGGCTTACTCACCGTTCTAATCGGTCTGCCCGCAGATGGCGGGAGTCGCGCTTCAATGTTTTCTATGCGCGCCGTGTGCGCGGTGAGCATTTGTGTCATTTGTTCAGAGAGCTTAGCTATCGCACTATTGAACATGTCATTCATCTGTGCCACCTGTTTAGCAAAACGTTCATCGAGGCTGGTCTCGATAGTATCGATTTGTTTCTGTAGCTTATCATAACGGCCAAATCGCTGTGTGGATTCGTTCCTGGCAGGATCTAGTGCTATCCTTTTCGCGGTACACGGGCGGTCTTCGCGTCCGCCTGCCCCCTCTCCCGAACTGCTCTCGTCATCCGTGTCCATCCCCGCCGCCTCGGGTCTCGACGGAGTCGAAGACCGAGGCGTCGGTGGTGGCGGCGCCGTCGACTGTTGCTGCGGTTGTTGCATTCGTGGAGCCTCTCCTTTCAATTTGGACTTTTCCGCTCTAAGGGCGGCGTTCTCGCGTTTCAGCTCTGAAATTATCGATTGTAATGGTCCTAGGCGTTGTTCTAGCGCTCGCTCTACCGCTAGCTTGAGCTCGCTCCCACCGCCGCCACCGACGGCGGGACCGCCAGGACGTCCCGCCGAAACAACGCCGCCGGCGCGAAAGGCGGCTACATCCGCCCATCTCACCTGCTGCCATGTGCCCATGGGTCCTTGTTGTTGCGGCTGCCGCCACGTCTGATGCCGCTGACTTTGTTGGGTGCCTTGGTTGACAGCTGCGGTGCCCGGAACGGCGCCACCGCGCGTCTTCGACATGCTTCTCGGCCTTGGTGTCCGGCTGCGAGAGCGGGACCGGGATTTACCGACGCCGCCTCTCGCGTCTCGGCTTGTCGAGCGTCCTCTTCGGGTGGCGTTGGATGAATGACTGTCAAACGCCGGATAATGATTGTAGTAACCTCCGTTGCCTTCGGTGCTAATGCCGCTGTTGTAGATGCTGTCGGACGCTGCGGCCGCTTGCTCTTCTTCACGCCGCTTTCGCTCTAGGCGGCGACGCTTGACTATGTAAGGAGTCTTGTATCTCGCCTTGCAGACGCGGTCACCCGTGAGATGATCCTTGCCACACAGTTGACACCGCGGCTCGCAGCGATGGTCAGACGGTGGGTTACTGCTTCCGCAGCCACGGCAAATCTTGTCGGCAGGGTTGGGACACACGTCGGAGCGATGGCCCAGCCTCCCGCACGCGTAGCACACGTCGATGTGCTTTCTGTAGAGGGAGCATCTCACAAGCATAGGTCCATAGTATACGTGTCTGGGAACACAGAAACCGTCCAACAATACGATGATGTTGTCCGTGGTGCCCATTCGCTTGGCATGCAGCACGCTGGGGTTGCGCTGCGTCACTAGGTTGTTAACGATATCCTCCGGGCTCTCGTCTTTGGAAATGTTCCTAATCAGGCCCTTGGAAGTGTTCTCCGGGGCGGCCTGATAGGCGCTCGCCTCGAACTCTCGGTTCCCAATGCAAAGCTTGCTGATGGCTCCGTAGCGTTTGGCTCTGTCCGCGGACGGAGTGCTGAGCACCACGACGTTCTGTTTAACGTTGACGCAGATGCTGTCCTCTCTAGCCGCTTCTCTACCGATACCTGCCGCGTTACGAAGGCAGCAGTAAATGCGATCTATCTTGTATTCAGCCCCGTTGAATCCGCCGCGGGGGCGCACAATGATCCTGTAGTCATCGGGCGGTAGCTCTGGCATTCGGCTCGCCTTAGCGAGGTGCTGCAAGTAACGAGCACACTTCTTTTTATTCTGCGCCGCTGTGGCAGTATCCGGGGCAATCCCTGTAGTCGCCGCGGCAGCCGCCTGTTTCTGCGTCTCCGTCTTCTGGTCTTGCGCTGACTCGGACGCGCCGTCGGCCTGTTTCGTTCTCTTTACGCTGCACCATCCTGCTCCCTCGCCGAAATCTTCCGGCCGAATGTCCTCTCCTTCTACCTCTACGACATCCATTTCGCCCTGGCAAAGGCCTTGTACGCTGCCGTCGGGGATCGGGAGCTACGAGGAGGTCCGGCGACACGTTAGGCTTGCAGGCCCCACCGCCGCAGCGGCCGGCCTATGGCGTCGTGTGCAGAGACGCTGGACTTGGCGTTCTTGCTTTCGTGGTGGAATAAAAGGCGCCAATAAGTGGCTAAAAAGTGGTCCCACCTGGCAAAACTTGGTGTCAGGGAAGTCCTTGAAACTGCCGCCGATCGATGGTGAGAAGCGTTTTCCACGATAAATTCGACAATCCACCAAAAACATAGGAAAGTTGCGGAGCCGACGCGCAACACGTCCGCACTCCGTCTAGTTTTAGAAAAGTTTAGCGAGCGTTGGGCCGCAGTGCCATGAATACAGTGAACTAGTATCTACCATGAACTCGAGGTGGTTAAAGGTAGGAAGGAGACCCGTAGCGCAAGCCGTAAGAAAGTGTGCATGTGCCACCTCTCGTTTAGTCTTTGGAATGTCCGCTGGATGGCGGTGCTTCTATATGGAGAATATATGATGAAAAGATGCGATATAGTGGTACTTGGAGTGTTGAATAGATGGACGAACGGGCATACAGACAGATGCATGGATGGACGCATGAACCAACGCAGGGGCGGATGCATTGACGAACGCAGGGACGGGCGCATCAACAGACGCACACACGGACGGGCGGTCGGACGCATGGACGGTCACACAGACGGACGCGTGGACGGACGGAAGCAAGAACGAATGGACGGACGAATGCTTCGCCCCACTCTCCATCATTCACTCCGTGGATATGCTGCCAATCGTTTTTATTGACGTTTAAACAAGAAAGGTTGCGAAAGAAGCATTTTAACCTTCGGTGACAACACCAGCATGATAGCGGTGAGACAGCATCTCTTTGTATAACAATAAAAATGAAACTAAGAATGTGCAGTGGGGGTGTGGATGGCCCCGCCAACGCCAAAGTGCGGCATCGTGTGACGAAGGAATGCCCCGTATTTAAAAAACGGTCCTTGAAAGGCATCAGGAAAATCTCGCATTTAAAAGGCGTATAAATACCATCTTTCAAGTGAGCCTCGGGTGCGCCGCACACTGCCTCTTGTGTTTGGAATAAATGACAGCATCTCCCATCGAAAAAAAAACCGTGAGTAGCATGCGAGGCAGCGAATGGGTCGACTTGAATTTACGTTCATTAGGGGCACATTGACTGATGGTAACGCATCCTTGTAAGTGCAGCACACCATGAATTTCCAGTAGTTGCTGTTACTCGTCCCGAAATCTTCTTGGAGCACACCACGCGGATTCATCGCCATGCCACACGGAAGCACATGGCTTCAGCGAGCATCAGCAGTATCTCATTATCCGATGCCATCACCAGATTGCTGAAAGGGCGTAAGAGGGAAAGGCCACAGCGTATTACCTAGTCCTTCACTCAGACTGAAACGCGCTTGAGTGCCAGCATGTCCTGGCAGTGCATGGGCGAGCTGTTACACATGCTCAGCAAAGGTGGCCATGCCGCACAGCGGATTGGACTCTGCTACAAGCTGCTTTGCTTTAAAAAAGTGAAGGAATCTTAGCGAATTCCACAGTGTATTTTGTGAATACCTGTGCCCATTGTTGACGTCTTAGTCAGCCGTATGCTTATTCTTGTTCTGGGGTTGGGTGCCAGGAGAACCTACATTCTTTGGGCGCTTCTGTGAACACCTTTCCGTGGAATCACTTGCCGGAGCACCTGCCCTCCCATGTGAAAGATAGGCACACTAGTCTTTGTCGCTCCAACCACATGTGCTGTTTCTGTGCACTTCGCATACTACTTAAATAAATGTTCCTCGCTATTGTTTTTAATATTACGTTCGGCTAAGGACTCGTGTTAGAATACCAAAAAAAACTTTACTAGGAAGTTGAAGTCTCTGAAATAAAACCAGCGACATATTTGTGGCTCCGTATTGAATCTAGCCAGATGAGTGCAAGGAAGTGCGTTTAATGTCATTAAGAGGTTACCTTTCACAGTATTTACGCCGTCGAAAACTAACTTTCAAAGTAGTACCCCATTGAGGCCCACGGGACGGCTTTAAGCTCTCCCATAGTAGAGTACCCTGTACTCTAAATCGTTACCCTCTTTTTTCCAACACATGACCGTTTACTATGTTACTCTATGATATGACATGCTCATGCATGATCGGTAGGGACGGCCTTCTGCCTTCCGTTAGTCGAGTGCGAAGTGCTCTAAGTTGTGAAATACGTTTTTTAAACACTTTTGTTCTGATTAGTTTTCGGGGCGGTACATTGCTCTCCCATAGTCAAGTACAAAGTACTCGAAAATGTTAAATGCCTTTTCTAAATACACAATTACCTGCGTAGAACACATTTGACTGGGAGAGCTTTCTGCTCTCCCGTAATAGAGTACCAAGTACTCTAAATTGATGAACACCTTTTCTCAACAGAGTAGAGCTTGTGGTAAGTCGTGCATGACCGGCAGAGCTTATTGCCCTCCCGTAGTACAGTGCGTACAGCGTTCTGAAGCATTCAGCACTTATACTAAACACATCGCCCTTTCCTGTCTTGTGAAACGATATCACTAACCATCATTCCACTCCACAATGGGAAGCCACAGTTCAAATGCAGTGCGAATAACCTGTTGTAAAAAGAACCTAATGTAGTGTATTTTTCCAAATAGTACGCGCATTCGATGAGTACAACACGAACCTGTAAAATTTTACAGTTAATTACTCCAGCACGCCTAATCTAATACACGTTCTCTTCACAGAAAAAAAGAAATACTTTACCAAAATTAACTGTTTCAATGGCTGAATTGTTACAGTATAAACTACTTAGTGCGTTCATACTGCAGTCTAACAAAAAAGCCTTTGTTTTCACAACGATTACTGGAAGAGAATCATCAGCACTTCACAATGATAGTATCAGTAATGTTGCATTGGCATCATTTATTGCATCTGCAGCATCACATGCGGGGTAAAGTAGTGTGATTTAATATGCGCATATGATGAAATATGGTGAGCTACTCATTTTTACATTGTCATTTAAGCACAAACTGCAAAAAAGGGCCACTTCTGCCACGCGACAAATCGGCAGTCACTGCCTTGAAACCTTGGAATTCATGATTAACTAATGCCTGTCGACGATATCAAAGCACTAGAAGGACCCTACAAAAACCATACTGGCTTAACTTCTTAAGCAAACCAGAATGTTGTCGAATGCCCCGCAACGTGGCTAGTGGCTAATGTACTCTACTCGGTTGCTCAACCGCAGGTCGCGAGATGAACTCTCGGTGGCGGTGGCTGAATTTCCGATGGAGGCGAAAATGCTTTAGGCTCGTGTGCTCAAATTTTGGTGCACGTTATTGAAGAAATCAAGGTGGTCAAAATTTCCGAAGCCCTCCACTATGGTATCTCTCATAATCATATGGTAGTTTTGGGACGCTAAACTTAACATATAAATCAATCAAAAATTTGTGTGCGCTCGATAAATGTCACCTCTGTAGCGTTCATCATGACGGCTTGACTTGCAGCCCAAAAAAACCAAGTCTCAATTTTTAGTAGCCCAAATATAGCCACATTGCCAACTCGCCTGAGGCAACGCCAAACTTTTTTGACAATTTTTTATAGCTTTTGGTGACTACTTATTACTCTTTCATGGTAGAGAGCAGAAAAGCTTATCAACAATGTTTCTGAGCAAACCAGAACCGGTGATTATCAACGTACCAGTTTTAAAAGGCGACACAGTATTATACCGTACTTGAGTACTCCCATTGTTAGTAATTTGGTTGACCTTGTGGGTAAGCCATGGTACGGTTCAGTACAAAGCAGAACGTTTTGAGATCTTAGCGTCAAACCTTTCTTCTGGCTTATTGTAACACACCTGTGCTCGCTAACACCGACGCGAAAAGGCCGCAAGTGGGCACCTAAGTCAGGGAATATGTAGGGTCACCTTCTGAGTTATCTTTTCGTGGGCATATAAATGAGAATCGAGGTGAGACAAGATATCTTCTCGTATTATTACCATCATCCTAAATGCGTGTTTATCATTGCACATACTCCCTTCATAATTTGCCATTGAAATGATTCGACATTGCACTGCTTCTACAATACAAGGGTCTCTGATTGGACACCAGGAGGAGGAGGAGGATTGAGAGAGGAAGGACAGGGAGGTTAGCCAGTTCTCAGACTGGCTGGATACCCTGTACTGGGGAAGAGGGTAAGGGGGATCAAAGATGAGAGAAAAGAGACGTTAGAAAAAAAAGGGCGAGAAGGTCATCAGACAATCCACGAAGCTGCTTACAGTCTGTCTCTAAAACCACTAGCCCGCAGAAAGCGCAACAACGCTCTCAATGCCTTGCGTGCAGAGGATGGTCTCGACCAGTGTCCTAATACCCTTTCTTCCGAAAAATTTGGCGATCGCCTAGTCTATCTAAAACTTTCGATAGTTTTTTTCTTGGCGCACTGAAGCGAGGACACTCGCATAGAAGATGGGAGAAATTCTCTGCGCAGCCACAGTGGTCACATGTCGAGCTGCTGACCATTCCGATTCGAAACGAATAAGCATTCGTAAAGTCCACCCCAATTTACAGAAAGCACAAAAGTGTCTCCTCAGATCTGGTTATTTCTGATGGAAGACGGAGCTGTAGGTGTGGGTCCAAATTATGAAGGCGGACGTTGGCGAATGCCGGTGAATTCCACTGAGCGAGTGTCAGTTCTCGTGCAAGTGATCGAAGCCTTGCAGCGGCGTCCGTTCTGGATAATGGTATAGCTGCGCAAGGGCCATCGTCATGAGCAGATCGGGCTGCTTCATCTGCATGGTCGTTTCCATCAATGCTGCAGTGGTCTGGTATCCATTGATACGCTATGTCATGTTGTTTCTCTATAGCCCGGTAATGAAGCAGTCGTATTTCAGCAATTAGCTGTTCGTTTGGTCCATGACGATATGGCGAGGCAATGGCCTGGAGAGCTGCTTTGGAGGCGGAGAAGATTGACCATGTCTGTTGCGGTTCTTCAACTAGGAACTCCAGAGCGGCACGAATGGGGGCGAGTTCTTCCGCCGTGGATGATGTCAAATGCGAGGTCCTGAACTTTGTCGTGATTGATTTCTGCGAAATTACCACTGCGCCTGTTGAACTTGTTGAAGTGACCGACCCATCCGTGTAAATGTGAATGCGTTCTCTATGTTTCTCATGGAGAAACAGTAATGTTGTTTATTTTAGGGTCAAATTCAACAAATTTTTCTTCTTTTGCATTCCGGGGATGGTTATCAGGGCTTCCAGTGGATGTAGACACCACAATGGTAACGACGGTATTGCTGCGTGCGTGAAGTTCGTGGGAATCACCGTGCGATGTGAGGCAATAATAGAGCAGAACGCAGAGCGTGGCTTGAAAGTTGGAAGGGAGGCGAGGTGATGCAATTGAATCCAGGTGGCAGGTCTTATGTGCGTTCTTAAAGCATCGACACAAATGTAGGTTGTGATAGGGTGTTCGTGAGCGATTGCAACCGTCGCTGCTGAGGATGCGCATCTCGGAAGACCGAGGCATATTCTCAGTGCTTGGGCTTGTAATGACTGGAGGACGCGAACGTTTGTTATGCGGGCCTTGCCAAGCACAGGCAGGCTGTAGCGCATGAAGCCAAGAAAAAGTGCAGCATAGAGTTGAAGCATGGCTCGTACCGATGCACCCCATGAATTTCCCGCAAGAAACCTTAGGACGTGGGTGATCATGGTCAGTTTCTTCTTCATGTGAGCGATATGAGGGCTCCAAGACAAGTCACGATCTATTATTACTCCCAGGAAACGGTGGGTCTTCTGATAGTTGATCGTGTGTCCAATAATTCTGATGCGGTATGGCGTCATTGTCTTGCGTGCAAACGCAACCAGTGAGCATTTCTCAGATGACAGTTCCAGTCCTCATCCTTGAAGGTAGTTTGACGTTAGTGTAGCCGCTGTCTGAAGCCTGGCTCGTACATGTAGACGCGTGACCCCTGATGCGCAGATGCAGATGTCGTCTGCGTATATGGACAGATGTACGGAGTGTGGCAGGACGTCAACGAGGCCGATGAGCACATGGTTGAAAAGTATGGGGCTTAGGACCCCACCTTGAGGTACGCCGCAAAAAGTATGATGGTGCCTTGTTGCACCATCTTCTCTCTGAATGAAGAAGGTTCTGTCCTCCAAATAGTTTTAGATCCATTGGTAAGCGCGCCCTCCCAATCCAATGCTGCACAAGGCGTCCAGGATGGTTTCGTGTGGTACATTGTAATATGCAGCCTTAATATCCTAAAAAAGTGCCGCTGACAATCTCTTTAGGCTTTTCTGCTGTTGTACAGACGTGAGAAGGTCAACAGCATTGTCAATGGAAGACCATTCACGTCGAAAGCCGGTAAAAGCATCAGAGTGTATATTGTTATGTTCCAGGTACCACTCCAGGCGAGTCAGCACCATTCTCTCCATCACCTTTCCAAAACTGCTGGCAAGCGCGATGGGGCGATAGGAGGCATGTCCAGAAGCGATTTGCCTGGTTTGAGAAGGGGCACAAGGCAGCTGCACTTCTGCGAAGGAGGAACCAAAGCGTTGCTCCACGAGTCATTGTATACAGCTAGATGGGCACGCCGAGCTGTTTGTCCTAGGTTAACAAGGGCCATGTAAGTGACTCCATCGGGTGCAGGAGAGGACGAGCGCTTGCATGCTGCCAATGCTGCCTGAAGCTCCTCTAGAGAAAACGTATTGTCCATCCGAGTGTCTCTGGACACCGGCGCGTTTCGAAGGTTACTCATGTTGATCTCGGACCCCTTGTTTGCAACCCTGGCACAGAAGTCTTCCGCTACATCGATTTCACGTCGGCTTTGTTGGAAAGCAAGGCATTTGAACGGGCGATGCTCTTGTGGCAATGTTCGTAGGCCACGATTGATTCTCCATATTTCCGAAAGAGGTTTGTGGGGATCGACTGACTCGCATAGTGACTTTCATCATAGCGACTGTAGTGCATTGATTCGACGTTGAATCTTCTTTTGTAGACGTCTCGCTTCCCTCAAGTCGTAGATGGATTTCGTGCGCCTATAACGTCGTTCGGCGCGACGACGGATTGCTCGAAGTCGCTCCAACTCATATTGGACACCAACTCGCTATTACAATGCTAGATCCCGGCTATGGCCTAATTTCTTTTGCTATCACTACCACTGCTATCTGGCAAGGTAGATCGATGCGCAACGCGTCACGCTGCCACGCTCTAAAATCCCAGAACGATTCTCGCATATGACGATCGCATTAGGATGCGGCCGAAAGTTTCACACGTATAGCTAAGTTAAATATTACATTGAATAACTTAGCTTTCTTCATCCTAACACACATCAGGGCTAGTCACTTATTTTTGCATATTACTTACCTCTGGCGCACCAATTTTTCATTTGGAAGAAAGTTCGAAGGACTTTGAACAAGCTAAAACACAGTCGCTATGTGTACATATACAGTTATGGAGACAGACCAACGGGTGCTCTTCGATGCTGAACGAGGAAACAAATGCACTGTAAATAGTAAAAGAAAAGAAAAATAGATAAAAGGAAATACGACATTATTAGGTTTTTAAATCAAGTTTCTAACATGACCACAATCAAACAGCCCTGGTCATTTTATATATTTGAGGGCGCTTCCCACATAGAAGACAAACAACTATTACAGAAGGTATCTATCGTTGCTTGCAAGAATAACCCACGCCATTTAGAACAGCCTTCCACTGTGGAGGAGCTCTGCGTCCAATTTCTATTGAATCGATATTACGAGAGTGAGGTTCATATGCATGTCCAGAGAGAATCCACCAAGGTGAAGCACAATGCGCGGCAACAAAATGCATTGTACTACAGAGCGCACCACTTCACCCACTTAAAGTCTCTCGTTCTCTAAACGCATAAACAAGAACCCGCATATAAAGCACCTCCCACTGCGTGACCTAACCTCATTAGCCCGGCGGCTATTTACAGCTGGAATTCTGCGCTGCGCTTGGCGACGGCCGCGCCCCTCTGCCTGCAGCATACGTAAGCAGAAAGTCACAAAGCACGTTTACTTCGAAGTGTGAATGGAAAGCTAGTGAAAAGAGAAAATATCGAGGAAACCTTGTCGTGAGGAACTTCATTTAGCCATGCCTTTTATTGCCATTTTTTTGTATGGTGAGGAGCACTAAATGCAGTCTTCATTCTCATTTTTTACTTTTTTCGATACATTAGCGGTGCTTACTGGAATTTGGGCAGTGGCGATGCTGCCCCGGCAACCGTGAATAAGAAGTCCCTAAATGTAATGTACACTATCGCTTGAAACTAAGCGTCTTATGCTTCACGTTTCCGAAGCTATGGATGTGCAGGAATGCCTTGCTTACAAGCAAAAAAGCCGCCATTGGACGCAACGGCGAAGAAATGAATGCTATAGTTACAAACTGCAATGGAACGTGACGAACATCAGGCAGCTTGGGGCATCCAGTGAACTGCTCAAGCACAAAGCACGCATGAAAATAACACACAAAAGACGAGCGCGACCTATGAACTTCCCAAAGCTCACCACTTAAAGCGTGTTAGTGTTTCGAGCGTCCTTCTTTCTTAGTATATATGAAGCTATAGCGAAACGGCCGAGATCCCTCTATAATAGTAGCATGTAGTCATGTTTTACATGACACGCATGTCATGATTACGATCTTTGCACGTGTCAGTTAGCTTCGTTGTCCGTTTTTTTTTTCACGTAACATCAAATTCGGTATATCTGAAACTTTCGAAACAGCCATGAGCCCATCACAAGCGTGGTGTGTTCTCGTGTTCTCACATGACCCGCAAGTCGGGATTATCGTGTTCGCATTAGTCATATACCTTCGTCATCCATTGATGCCACGTAACACCAAATTTCTTATACGTTAAGCTAGCAAAATCACTGCGAGCGCACTATAAGCGTAGCTTGTACTCTTGTTTCACATGACACGCATGGCATATTTATCATGTTTGGACGAGTCATTCACATTCGTCTACCATTCGCGGCACATTATACCAAATTTAGTACATGCGAAAATAGCGAAACGGCCACGAGCGCATCATTAGCATGACATGTATTCATGTTCTTACATATCACGCATCTCATGATTATCATGTTTAGTCTCGTCGCGGTGGTCTAGTGGCTAAGTATACTTGGCTGCTCAGCGGCAGGTCGCAGTATCTAATCCCGCTTGGGGCTGCTGCAGTTTCGATGGAGATGAAAATTCTGTACGCCCATGTGCTCCGAATTGAGTACACGTTAAAGAACCCCAGGTGGTCGTGATTTCCGGAGTGTTCCACTTTGAAATTTCCAGAGTGTTCCACTTTGCTAGTCATGGAAAGGGGGTAGACCAGTGGGGAGAGGGGTTATGGTGGTTCTGTCCTTGCTTTGTAGTAGTGCCTTTTGTTTCGCCCACGATGTGCATGTGTGGGATTTTGTAGGGCACCTAGTGTAAGTTTTACGACGTACAGTAGCGATGTTAAGTTCTGTTACTGTTGGGACGGCTATCTGCTCTCCCATAGTGGAGTACCAAGTACTCCGAATCACTGAAACACTTTTTCCGCACACACACAAGTTTTATATATTTTTGGAGCTTTTAGAGAGAAAAGAGGGAACATTTAGAGAAGAGCTACACACAACGCTGTGTGTGTGTTTCTTTGTTAAAAGTTCCGTCGTTTTTTGCGCTAATAAATCTGCCTAAGTGTTCATGAACCAAGTCGACCATGCAGCAGATTTAGCAAACATAATAATAATGAGATGCGTGTCATGTAGAAAACGTGACTACATGCTGCCTGATACCGTGCTCCTGGTCGTTTTGCTAGCTCCTCATATACCAAACTTGGTATTACGTGCGTGAATGGCCGGCGAAAGTAAAGGACACATCAAAACATGATAATCATGACATGCATGCCATGCAAAGCATCACTACATGCTACGCACTAGCCTGCTCACGACCGTTTAGCTAGCTCCACTTATACCCAACTTGGTATTACATGGCGTGAATAGACGATGAAGGTGAACTACTTGTCAAAACATGACAATCATGATATCAAAGTCATGTAGGTCATAATTTACGTTCGCCTCGATACTTTGTGCTGATTTTAAAGGGACATATCAACCTCCATCATTCGTGCTTCACATTTTAACGATTCCCATTGTACATGGGATTTGTCAATTTTTATTTTCATAGGTTTCCTTGCCTGCAGCAGAAGTTATCGCCGATGTGCATTTCTAGAACCAAAACTTACCACGTAGCTTTCTCCTCGGTAGATTGATTGATTGTTTTCTCTTCACTTATCTGACTGCGGTCTAGATTGAATATTTCCCAAATTTATTTTTTCTGTTTTTGTTAATGTGATAACCAGGCCTGACAATTTATTTTTTTTATTGCCGCTGAGCACGCAACCTTCTCCGGAACGCTGGCTTTTACGCATTTCTTACAGTGTTTCAATTTCACGCTTAGCTTCTCCTTCATTCGCCTAAGTGTTTCTTTGTTGGAAAGAAGTCTACTGCTTCCTGCATATGAGTTTGGGAATCAGTTAGAATCTGGGTCGATGACTACACTTTCGTTCGCATAATTATGCCGCTTTCTTTGATAAACAGAACATAGCCAACCTAGAATTTCTTTTCTCGTTCCATCGCACTATGCACTTCAAGGTTGGCTTATTTCTGCTTGCAACTGTTTACATCGCAGTGCCACTTCAACCGAAAAGGAACAATTTTTTCTTTATCCAGCAATACAAGTGGCCTGTTTTGGTGCTTTTAAAATAGACATTGTGTCACGTACTCGCAACGACGGTGACATTATTTCAAAAAAGATGTTTATGTTAGATGTGTACAGCATAACGAACAGTGACGCTGGTCAATCTTCGATGCCTTAAACGGCTGTATTGTCTGCATATTTGCACAACGCAAGACTACGAGTAGATACGACGTAACTGCAGAAGAAGAGACAAGGAAAGAAAGAGCGCTGACTTCAACTCTGTCCTTTCTCTTGATTGATATGTGGGGTTTAACGTCCCAAAACCACTATATGATTATGAGAGACGCCGTAGTGGAGGACTCCGGAAATTTAGACCACCTGGGGTTCTTTAACGTGCACCCAAATCTGAGCACACGGGCCTACAACATTTCCGCCTCCATCGGAAATGCAGCCGCCTGCAGCCGGGATTCGAACCCGCGCCCTGCGGGTCAGCAGCCGAGTACCTTAGCCACTAGACCACCGCGGCGGGGCTCTGTCCTTTTTCTTGTGTACTTGTCTCTTCTTCTGTAGTTACGTCGTAACTACTCGTAGCCTAGCGCAGTGCAAATATGTTAATTCCCAATCACCAACTAGCCCAAGCATCTGTCTTGTCCTGTCTTGTCTAGTTCTAGGTGTTTCCTTGGTGCAGGCAGAGTATTGTGGTGCAGACAGCCTGTCAGAGACAATGCGCGAATGTCTCAGCACCAAGAAGTAACGCGCATATATTGCTGTCGCAATTCTGACAGGAGCGTGGACCTTTCATCACTCGTACTCGGCTCGTGCCACGTCGGGCAAACTCGTCATGGTGGCTGGGCGGATTGTCTCAGTCTGTGGGCGTGGCGCTGGCTACTCCTCGGCGCACGCTCGGCTAGGTGAGGTTAAGTTGAGGTGGCGAGCGGCTGTGGCTTAGTTTTTGATAAGCAGTGGCATGGAGGGTTTTTTGCGGACACTAGAACTCGATCTTTAGGAGGTTCGCCGTTAAACTGAAATCTTATTTGTTTCTTTTTCACTAACAATAGTATTACAAAGGCAAAATATTTTTATAATTTATTAAGCATCTAATATTCTGAAGATGCTAGTCATGCAGCAGAGCTTAGCATCAAAACCATTAGTTTTAAATCATTGGGCCTTCTCTGATAGCATCGTCTTTCACCTTAAAACAAAAGGATCAAGTAAAAAATGCCTTTTCATTACGCTTTTATCGTTCACTCGAAAAAAAATGGAAGCTACGCACCAAGGTTACCGCATTGCACGCCTTGGTAAATCTAGCCCCACCCCGTTTTATGCGGTCAATTGAATATATTTATTGAAGCTTTTACGCCTTCACTTGGTTTCTGGGAGTTGTTAAGTTAGATGCATTGATACTACACATTTCCTGTGCCCATCACCATAAAGTCCATAAGTGGTGCATTCCAGTCAGTATCATCCTTCAAAAAAGTATGTCTGGTTGAAATTTTTGATCCAAATTCAATTTCCCCTATAAGTTACTGACCCTGTCCCGTGCTTTTTGTGACATTATTTTGTCATGCAATTCATAGTCGTATAAAAACTTCCAACGAGCACCTTTACCATGATATAGTTTCGTTACCTTTAAATATATATCTACACTTCGTACTTTTTATAGACTAACAACGTCTACCAATTTCAGTCACCTGCCGCCTTACATCTTTTGAAAGCACCTTGCCGAAATATACGACACAGACAGCAGCTCCAGAATGTGTTGTTATTTTACAGTATCCTCCTATATCTGAGCGCATGTGTGCTTCTCCTATTTTATTTATTGATGCAACTAGCGTGTTCTCTTAGGCTTATAGCTCTTCGTTTGCCTAATCCCATCAACCTTCAAGCCCCGATAAAGTTTACTTCCTTAGTTCTTCTGATGTCTGCCACCCTTGGTTATGCATTCTTTTAACTTGTTGCTTTGTTGATTTACCCGCATTACCATTTTCTAGCTTTGGCAAACGTTGTCATTGATAGCCTTGTTTCCCTTCGTTGTCTATAGTTTTTGTTCATGCGAGCGGTTATATTGTTTTTGTGTTTTTTACAGTATCATGAGGTAGCTGTCTACCTAAATATTAAGAAGCTAGCCGTTATGAATAAATAAAGTTTTAAACTAAACGATCTCGAACCTACGTGCGCAACATTAATGCAGTGCTTCTGGTTTCGGGAAAATGACTTACGCTGTTGCTGCAATATGGCATGGGAAAAAGGCGAAGTTTGGGAAAGCAGGTAAAGTTTCTTGTTGCCATCACTGCCACATCAAATCCAAGTCACTTGGCGCTTTGCCTAACCTCATCTGTTCAGTTTTTGATATATGAGCCAAGATGTTATGACAAGCGTCTGCTTTGCTGATGTCGTAAGATGTTACGCACTACTCCACACCCAAATACTCCTTGTTTCTATCATCCGCGGTACTTGCGCACCGAGGCATGGAACTATCGTATTCTTAGCCTAGGGTTTCAGAAGAGAGTTATTCAAAAAAAGTGCCCGAAGTTGTGAATGTGATCTATTTCATCGTCAACCTTTCGAATGACTACTGATAAATATATCTATGGACGCCGACACTAAGTAGTAAAATAAGAGAGCTGTGCGTCACATGTATTACGAATCGTAAGAGTTGACTATCGAAAACGGAAAGCCACCACGACATGCAACAGTAAATAAAAACAGCGCAGTTCTCCACCGGGAACGGTAAGATCGTTATGTCGTTCGGCCTAAAATGTTAGTTTGTGGTTGTAAAATAGTGAGTAAGCAATAGTAACACAATCTAGTAATCAGCATTTGCGGGCCTGTTGGTATTTTTTCATCCACGCCAGTGTATCGAAAGCTTGTCGCTTACTCGTGACTCAGTTCAAGTTTCGTGGACTTGGCCCCATGCACTGTGTCATAAGAAAGTGCCCCGACATGTTCCGACTGACAGGTGCCGGAAAGAACTCTCTGCGAGACCCTCTGTTGAAGTGATCAGGGTCTCCTTGGGTACATTGGTTTTCAATTCGCACTGATGGTTCACTTAAGCCATATTTGGTGCAAACACTGACGAGCCGACACCATTTTTTGTGTGGCTCAGTACATCAGTCTAGGTATTGTTAGTTTCAACACCTTCCAATTCACCATCTTCGTCTTTTTTCTTGTTGTAAGATCCATCGACTCATCATGCTCTTATATTGCTGTTTATGAGAGTGATTAAACATTAAATCAAGGAGGAGGAGGATCAAACTTTATTATAAGGAACCAGCAGCTTTAGGTGGCCGGGCCTAGGCCTCTCACGAGGGGACGTTAAGGGCTTGCCTCGATGCCGCCTCACGAGTGGGCTGATCCCAGTTTTTTTTGTCTATATACTTGAAGGTGCTTATGTAGCTTTACTCAATTTCTTCGAGTCACCTTAGGTGACTTCTATTCTGTCTCAATCCAAGTGCATAAAGTATAGAGTTTCATATACTGCCAAAACTCAATGCCACAGTTCACGCTGACAAAGCAAGACAAGCTTGTCCCATGTCAGATGTGTTTCGAGAACCCACAACCAGGTGAGAAGTACTGCGGGTGTGTGTGCGCTTGCGAGTGCGGGCGTGCGTGTGTCCGTGTATGTGTATGTGCACACGCGTGTGTGTCTGGCTGTGATGTTTTCCGGGCCGATGTGCTCTGGAGCGATGCAAAGGCAGCTCAACGCTTACACAACGATGACCAGGAGAAGGTATGTTTAATATGTTGCAGCTTCGTAGACTAGTGCCGATGTGAACGTGTTTATTTCTCTGCCTCAAATGCACCGAAGACTCTTATTCCCATTCACCGTCTTTCTCTGTGCCTGCACTCAAGTTCATACAAAAAAAACAAATCTCTCAGAACGGTATTAATGGAGGCCGGAGGTCGAGTGGTTGCAAGGAGAATTCATTAATCACGAAACCCTACGAAGAAAACTTTTCCTGGTGACTATTGAATGAGCGCTGGGTGCTTGATGGGGGTATTTGTCTGCTCTAGGTATATAATGAAAATAGCTTCAAATCTTGCTCCCGTCTGGACTAGCCATCCTAATCTCAGGCTTGTTCAGAGGGGAACAGGATTCCTCCAACAAGCCATAATTTATTATACCCTCTCAGGCCTTTGCCGTTAGGATAAGTTTTCGCTTTTGTCTAACGCGAAAAGAGAAGATTGGCTGGGAGCAAGCTTACGCACCTGTCAGTGATGGATTACCTGATTATAGGGGTAACGCACGCCATACGCCTAATTATTTCGTGCCATTGCAATGAGACTCTGTTCGAATCGAAAGCGTCGTAATGTTTTCTACCAGAAACTAAGAGTGGTTGAAACCTGACATAATTACTGATTGGTCAGAGAGTGATTGAAATACTAATATTAGCATGGGGGGTTTTACGTCCCTAAACTATGGTATGATAGTCAGGAGTGCCGAATGTGAAGGACCCCAGAAATTTTCACCATCGAATGTTCTTTCACGTGCACTGACATCGTACAGCACACGGGCCACTACCATATCGTATCCATTGAAAGGCGACCGCCACCGTCGGAATTCAACCAGCAACCTTGGGGTCAGCAGCCGAGAACATTAACCAATGACCCAGCGAGGAGGATAAGTCGTTAAACAGCACACGAAACCTGCGAAAGTATGAAAATATGTGTAAAAAAATGCTATGCTTTGGAAAAAATAGAACACAAAGGGATCACTTGCATGACCGAATTCAATTGTACTGACTTTATGTTTGCATTTGTATTTTTATCGCACTGTTCGTCATTTATTAGATTCAAAACAGCTGCAATAAAGGACCCACGTAATAGCTGAGCATGTAATTTTCCACTGCAAGCTACGGCTACTTGTACATGCTACTCCGCAATAGAATACATTCATACTATCAAAGAGGTAAAAGAAATGCGGGGATTGTAACCAACCGCTATACATAACCTTCATAGATTACGAAAAGGCATTTGAGTCAGTCAATACATGAGCATTATTGTTGGCACTTCTGAATGAGGTTATCAAAGGGCCCACCATAAATATTCCGGAATAAATTCATGGTTGACCCACCGCCACCCCAGTTCTCCATAAAGAAAGCGGCAGAAAGGAAGGTGTAAGGCAGGGAGACACGATCTCTCAAATGGCATTTACCACGGGCTAACAGAACATTTGCAGGACTGTAGATTGGAAGAGTTAGGCTTAAGAGTTAATGGAGACGATACCTTAGTAACCTTTGATTCGCTCATGACATTTTCTTGATAAGTAACTCAGGGGATGACTTGCAGATTGTGATCACTGAACTAGACTCAGAAAGCAAGACAGTAGCTCTGAAATTATTATGCACAAAAATGAAGTATTGTGTAACAGTCCTAGCAGAAAACAGCACTTTCCAATAGATGTAGAGACACTAGAAGTTGTAAAGGAATAAGGATGATGTGGATCACACTTAGCAAGCATTTTCAAATTATGACTGGCAGATTGCCACTAACCCTCAAAAGGAAGCTGCGTCCCTCCAGTAATTTCCTACGGAGCAGTAACTTTGAGGCTTACAAAGAGGGTTCAGCTTAAATAGGGTAACTCAACGAGCCAAGAAAACGAAAATGATAGGGCTAACCTTAACAGACAAGAAGAGAGCAGAGTGGATCAGGGAACAAACCGGGGTTAAGGATGTCATAGTTGAAATCAAGAAGAGGAAATGGACTTGGGCCCGGGAATAGCGCGTAGGCAGGATAACCGCTGGTCATTAACGGTAACTTACTGGATTCCCAGAGAAGGTAAGCACACGAAAGCAGACAAAAAGTTAGGTTGGGCGATGAGATCAAGAATTTCGAAGGCATAAAGTGGCAATGGAAAGAACAAGAGCGGGCTGATTGGCAGATCTAGGGAGAAGCCTTCGCCCTGCAGTGGGCGTGGTTAGGCTGAAGATGATGAGGAGTTTTTACTGCAAAGCTCAAAGTTGAGGGTTCAATTCTCTGCCATGACAGCCGCATTTGAATGCCCGCGAACACAAAACATACCCATGTGCTTAACTTTAGGTTCACGTTAGGGAACTCCAGGTGGTCAAATTTGTTCTACAGCCTCACTGAACGGCGTTCCTTGTCATGATATCATGGTTTTCGTATGTACAATCCGTGCAATTATTATGTGTTTTATATATATGAGTTTTGAGTTCATGTGATTCATTTCTGAAGTGAGTAGTTTTGAACGGAACACATTTGAATTGAGTTCCGCAGAATAGGGTCATTTTATGATGTCACACTTTTACTGGGCGTCCAGTGTGACACAATTGACAGCCACCCTTTTCGTTTGTTTGCTTCCTGTCTATTGAAAGGAATAACGAATGATACGTTTCCGTAAAACATACAATATTACGCAGTTCTTCACTCTTTCAAGGTTGAATCTTTGACATGCTTTTAATGGCCTGTCTTGAAGTTTCCTACAAGACACACAAATTAAGCCGTGAAAGTAACCCATGCTCACGATCATTCATTTGAAAAGCGCGTAGAAATCAGCATAAGCCGCTCACAATATATATAACGTCGGGAACTCCGCCTCATTAAAATTGCATCACGCAACGTTCATTAATATAATAAACTTCCCCTACCATCTTTGTCCTCTGTGTCCTGCTTACTAAAGGTAGGTGGTCAAAAGTAATGTTTATGGTGCATTGTCATTATCGTGCTCTCGGGAATATGTATATGAATATATTTGCGTTTGATTATGCTTGCAAACTCTTTTCGCTGATATACTGATAGCTACCTTCAGTGCGCCTTGAATCGCTCAGTAAATAAGCTGCAACAAAGGCTACTGACTGCATCTGTGCTGAATATATATATAAAGTAATCTAAATATAGCAATCGGTTCTTCAGGCTCAAGTTAAGAGTTATGTTGGTATAGTACTATATCATACCATAATTTTACTTGCTGTATATATCAGTTAACTGCTAGGATAATAGAATAACTGAGTTTATTGATAAAGCACGCGCTAATTATGTGAGCAGCTGGGATCATTGCACACATAGTGGAGCACAAAAGAAGCACGCGCTTCTTCGTACCTGGCCTAAGGATTCACTTAGGCGGTGCGACCGAGCAAAAAGTGAACCTAGAGATACCTCAGAACACGCAAGAAGCGAGGTCCAAATGTGACTACCAGACACCTAATTAAAAAATTGCCCGCAGCTTCCCTCGGGGGAACACTGAGGAGGATGCGAAGCATATAATTGGTTAACGGGGTGTTAAAGTGCAACTTACTTGGGTCGATGGCTAAATTGGTTAACGTGGTTGTGAAATGGGGTGTTAAATTGCGACTTACTTGGGTCGATGGCTAAATTGGTTAACGTGGTTGTAGGAGGGGGTGTTAAATGAGTGAACACGTACACACGTATGCGAAAGGGTGGCGCTGGTCGAAGGGACGTCGATCATTGTGTTTGTGGATTCGTTGGAATTCATTTCACCACGACCTTGGACGTCGACGCGCCGTACAAACCAACCGACGAGCGGCAACTGATCGAGCGAGCGCCGACCTTGAGTATATATACAGCGCGACGGCGCATGCACTGTCAGCTGTTGAATGTTCTCGAAGCGCGACGGCGCATGCGCGTCCACTGGAGAATCAGGAGAATTGTAGAATGTTCTCGAAGGGGAGAAGCGCGCGCGGCACAGATGGTGGGTGACGGTGCATGCGCGCGTCAACTGTCGAATGTTCAAGAAGGGGGAGAAGCGGAACGGCGCATGCGCGCGCGTCAGCTGCCGATGTTTTTCGAAGCGCGATGGCGCATGCGCGCGCGACAGCTGCCGATGTTCTCGAAGCATGACGGCGCATGCGCGCTACATTATACAGCTAGCGAATGTTCGTGAAGAGGAGAAGCGCACGCGGTGTGTAGAGGAGGAAGGGTGCACAGATGGTGGAGGAGTGAAGCGCGCGCGGTGTGTAGAGGAGGAAGGGATGCACAGATGGTGGAAGAAAGAGGAGGAAGCTTGCGGACGGCGCCGCACTACAAGCCTCGAGTATTAGATGCTCCGCAACTAAAAGTTAAAGTCGCCTTTTAGGGGCGAAGCTCTCTATAGCGGCACCTGTTCATCCCTCGTAGCCATTGTAGTGTGTAACAAGTATAACATTTTGACCTCCAAGGTGGTGCCGGTGAGAGATTTCTTCTGTGCATTGTTGAACAATAAAAAAATAGTACTCAATGTACATGCCAATGGCTGCTAATGGAAAATGAGAGAGATGAGCATTCGGCTTTTAGTTAACGCGCACGCTTCAATCCCCATTAGCAGCCATTGGCACGTATATTGAGCTCTATCTGACAAGTTGGGTTGCGACTTTATACTCACTGAGTGTAACCTCCTTAGTTTTGGAAAAGTTTAGCGAGCGTTGAGCCGCAGTGCCATGAATACAATGAACTAGTACTTGCAATGAACTCGAGTTGGTTAAAGTTGGGAAGTAGATACGAAGCGCAAGCCGTAAGAAAGTAAAAGCCGAATTCTCCTGTCTCTCATTTTCCAATAGCAGCCATTGGCGTGTACATAGAGCACTATCTGAAAGAAAAGGTTGCTACGTTATACTCGCTGGGCGTAACCTCCTTGGTTTTAGAAAGGTTTACCGAGTGTTGAGCCGCAGTGCCATAAATACAGTGAACTAGTATATACCAGGAACTCGAGGTGGTTAAAGGTGGAAAGTAGACCAGAAGCGCAAGCCGTAAAAAAGTCTGCGTGTGGTACCTCTCGTTTAGTTCTTGGAATATTCACTGGATTGCGGTGCTTCTATATAAGCAATATATGATGAAAAGATGCGAGATGGTGGTACTTGGAGTGTTGAATAGATGGAAGCACGGACACACACACAGATACATGGATGGACGCATGAACGGACGCAGGGGCGGATGCATGGACGAACGCAGGGACGGACGCACGTACAGACGCACGCACGGACTGGCAGATGGACACATGGACGGTCACCCAGACGGACGCATGGACGTACGGAAGCAAGAACGAATGAACAGACGAATGCTTCGCCCCCCTCTCCATCATTCACTCGATGGATATGCTGACATTTTTTTTTACTCAGTACAGTCTTCATGTTTTTCTCCAGTGCTGATGCCAAGTTGCTTTCTGACATACTGTAACTGTAAGAGTAATTCTCCGTCCAAACGTTTCAGGAAAACTGTTAATCGCACATTTACAATCTCGTGCCTAGGAGCTTATTAGGTTCATCCCGTTACCTCTGTGTGCTTAACGAACAATCACTGCAAGGCCCAGTATCGGTTGAATGCACGCGCAGTATCGAATGTCGGTTGGTCAACTACCAAACTGTCGTAGAGGTAGAGATTTCGGCCGACGCGCAAGCTGGGGTTTGCACGAAGTCAGGGGAGTTGGGGTCTAGTGTACGGGGTCTGGTGAAAGAGCTGCATGTGTCAGAGGGCATAGAGGTCAGCCTTTACTGAATTAGGTCATGCGCGAGCTTTCACAAATACTTCTACCACACGATAACAGCGCTAAAATCTATGGCACATGCGGATCACCCGCAAGTATTCGCGTTTCAGAGAGCACCACTGTATCTCAGTAACACTGCACATATGGAGGGCCTTGTCCATCAATTCAAGTGCCGTTGCCTCGTAAACAGTGCACGCGAATGATTGAAAGCAGCCGTCACCATGGGCGACGGGTCGTTACACGCAGGTTTGGAGACGATGGGTGGCCTGGCGAATGCGCTTGGCAGCAGGCAGCCACCGCAGCAGGTTTTCGATCCTGAGCCCGAGGTAGCCCACGCAGCTTGGCCAGGCAGTCGGCGCACCGCGAAGCTGAGGTTACGGGAGATCCTGGCGCGGAGCAGCCCTGAAATGTACCACGAGCTCCTCAGTCTTTGTAAGAGAAAGCACAAAACTGATGCCATCCAGGATGGCAGCAACGCACTCGCGAGTTGTCTATATTGCGTTCGCTCACAGCACTGCACTTTCGAGTGCACATCCCCAGCGTTTCGAGGGTTCGTTTTCTATACGGCCCCAAGTTGTCAACTTCTTCGCCGCAAGTTCGGGCTGCTGCCTTTTGTAAACAATCATATAGCTACTCTGGTTAGCTGCAAGGTGTTCACGTCGCTGGGGCGTAGTGTGCTTGCGTCGGCTGCAGAACTTCTCTTCAAAACAAGAAATCCACCAGAGCCCATTTCGGCCCTGAATACGGAGCCGCGCAAAACCTTTCAGGGCCCGTGCGATATTGTTATAAATCCGAAGCATTTCTTAGCGAATTTCAGCGACCTTGAGCGTATCTATCTATCTATCTATCTATCTATCTATCTATCTATCTATCTATCTATCTATCTATCTATCTATCTATGACTTTTAGCTCTCCTGCACGCCTCGATAATGGGATCTGTACGAATATAATGGAATCTGTACCAAAGCCCAACATATCAATCAATCAATCAATTATTCCTCGTATGGTGACCCGTTTTTATTATTTATTTGGAAGCCCCCCTACATATGTAATGCAAACGATACACCTTTATGGTGTATTGCATGATCTTGATGGGCAGGTCATTGGAAACCGGTAATTTGCACATAGCAACCTACAGCACACTCTCACGTTTCGCGTTGGTCGTATGCGAAAGATGGACGATGGGCTATGGCCGCCGGTCAAGGCGAGAGTTCCAATAGTACGGCAATGCCGGCCCTTCGACTTCTTTTTTCAAGGGATGACGCTGCGGTTCATGTACTGAGTTACTCTGCGTGACAGCGACTGGGAGGCTCAGTCGCTCGATGTATCGCAGGATCGCTAAATTGGAGGGACAGAACACCACTAGTGTAGGGGCACTGAGAGCAGGAAAGGAGGCTCCCAAAGTTAATTTTCGCTGCAAAGAGCGGCGCCATGTGAGGAACGAAAACGAGTCAACAACAGCGCTGAACAAATGGCCGCATGGGCAATTTGTTCACTGCTGTGCTAGTGTTTCGCTCGTTAGGCGTCCGGGCCACACGGGTGCACAAGGCTTGGGAACTGCTGCAACGGTAGCGTTGGGCACAGACGCAGGGCGTTGCATCGAACAGAAATTACAACCAAGCTTGTGTACACGCATAGGCTACCTGAAGCCTTCCCACACACAATTCTTTCCCTCCCTTGTTTCATCAGCCGATGCTGCAAGGTGAATAATGCTCGGCGCGATGTAATGAAGTGCCAAATCTGTGGCCCATGCTAGTGAAAATGGTATGTGCAGAGTAATCAGTGCAGAAATTAAACTAACAAAAAAGTGTGCACACGAGTCACAAAAACTTCATTGCGGCTGTGGGGTTCCACAATTTCCTCTTTTGTGATCTGTTGTTACTTATTGTTTTTCATGAAGAGCCTGTGGCTGCGCCTGCGGGGCCTTTTCGTTCTACTCACTTTGTTAATGTGTGAAACCGATTCGTAACCCTTAGCCTCGCGGTATGTGCTTGCAGTTATGCGCAAATGCCTTTCGACGTATACGGCGCTGACTAGGTAACCAAGTTGCGTGTACTAATAACCTCGTTCAACATGTTTGAGTAATATTTGTACAAATCAAAAACATAAAACTCAATATTGACTGAATCATTATTTCAAAGTTTCTTTCTTTCTTCCTTCCTTTTTTCTTACGTTTTTTTAACGTTAAACTTTAAAAAAAAGGTAGTGCCAGCGCTGCAGCACTAAGTCAGCTGGATTTTGCATGAAGATTTACCGATCCTAATGCGGATGTCTGAGCAAAGTTTTGTTCGTTCAAAATAGCAAGCTCACTATAAAGTGATTATTAAAAAACAGCAGTGTATTTGCGTACGGCTGTACTTATGCTGCACTTGAGCTTTTGGGATGCAAAGTATAGCGTAACTGTACTCCCGCATGCTTATTATGTAGACCTAGTGGATACTGATTTTTTTATGGTCTGTGAAGTGATAAAAGTGCGTAAGCACAGCCTGCTCTCGCTTTCTGATGAGTGCACCAACCTAACTGGCCAGAAAAATGGTAGCCTCTGGACTAAGTACATGCTGTCGAAGAATCAAAACTCCGCGAACAATTATAAATGTTTCTAAAATGTTTATGAAAGTATTACGATAGTGCCAGGTGGTCGCCATGTGCGCTAGCAGACCCTGGTTGCGTTTGTCGCGTCTCGCGTTGGACTCTACACAACGCTAGCGCTTTGATTGTATGGCGTCGCTGTCGCAGCGTGTCCAAAACACAAAATGGGAAACGCACGCATCGCATTCTATTCACATCGGTCCCGCCTCAATGGACACAGGCACTCGCTGAACCTATTCGACAGATGGATGAACAGCGTGTGGTCTATTTTAAATTCAAACCATTGCTGAGCGATCTTCGACTACTGTGACCGTATCTATTTATCTATCTATCTATCTATCTATCTATCTATCTATCTATCTATCTATCTATCTATCTATCTATCTGTCTGTCTGTCTGTCTGTCTGTCTGTCTCTCTGTCTGTCTGTCTATCTATCTATCTATCTATCTATCTATCTATCTATCTATCTATCTATCTATCTATCTATCTATATATCTATCTATCTATCTATCTACGACTTTTAGCTCTCCTGCCCGTCTCAATGATGGGATCTGTACCAAAATTTGTTTGGCATACTATGACTGTATGACAAGCATAAGAGACTAGTCATAATATGTAAATCATCCTATGTATGTAATGATTGGTATGATTTACATGTCACGGTCTTGCGGCTCTTGCGGTGGTTTCATTCAAATGACATATTGCAGAACTGGTATAGTATGACAAGATGGCATGGCAAACGTATGTGACAGGCCCTAACGTGTAACTCATGACACGCATGTCATGCAAGAACATGACTACACGCCACGCTCATGATGCCTTCTCGGCCATTTTGCTAATTTCACATATACAGACAGACAGACAAACAACTTTATTTGGTCCTGAGAGGCAAGGAAGCGGGCCAACTATGTAGGTCCCCACCCAGCCGTTGGCTAGTCCCATGTCGGAACAGAGAGGCCATGCCTCTCCGCTCGTTCACGGGCCCTCTGGACAGCCTGAAGCTGCACGTCTTGTCTGGGGTCTGTGATTGCCGACGTCCAGTCTTCTTCTGTTTTAAAATCCTGTAACGCAGGGCACTGCCAGAGCATGTGACTCAAAGAGCAAAATTCACCACAATCTGGGCAAAGTGGATCAATATCCGAATGAAGCATGCTCAGAAAGCCCCTAGAGGGGTAAGACCCCATCTGGAGCATGCGGAGCGTGCTTGCTTGTGATCTGTGGAGCTTATGATGGGGAAAGGGAAAAGTCTGTCGCTCTCCTCTGTAATGAGATGTTATCTCGTGAAAAGTAACGAGAGGATCACTGTGGACGAGCTCTCCCGAACTCACCCGAGAGACCACCCCGTCGCGGCTTGTGAAACCTCGCGCACAGTCGTGGGCTATCTCGTTTGGGTTCAGGTGACCCGGCAGTACGTCTGGTCCCATGTGAGCGGGAAACCAGACTATGTGATGAATAATGTCTGAGGGGGGTTTGCTGTGGAGAATTCTGGCTGCCTCTGTGGCTATCAATCCCGATGCGAACGCCCTAACGGCCGCTCGGGAATCGGTGTACACCGTGGTGCGTTTCGTGTCCAGTAATGCCAGTGCTACAGCAGCCTGTTCTGCTACATCGACCAAGGAGGTCTTCACTGAAGCTGCCGAGACAAGTTCTCCCCTGTCATTGACGACTGCCACAGAAAACGTGCTGCCGCCGGCGTGGCGCGCCGCGTCCACAAATGTCTCTGTTCCGGAGAGGTTCTTTATGAAAGCCCTAGCCCTCGCCAACCTACGACCTTTATTGTGTTGGGGATGGATGTTTCGTGGAAGAGGGTCAACAATAAAGGAATGCCTTGTTTGATAATCAAGCTGCGTAGTTTCTCCCTGATTGAAGATAGGACGGAGGCCTGCCGCATCGAGCAGTTTTCTTCCTGTTTTGAAACTCGATAACCGAATTATTTGTGCTGACCTTTGCGCTTCAATTAATTCTGAAGTGGTGTTGTGCACTCCCAACTTCATGAGTTTTTCTGTGCTAGTCGTGATTGGGACGCCGAGCACCTTTTTGACACTTTTGCGCATGAGCGTGTCCAATTTATCCCTTTCCGTTTTGGTCCAATTGAGAGCCGCCACTATGTATATGATATGGCTCATGAGGAAAGCGTGGTGGGCCCTAAGGAGGATATCCTCGCCTATGCCGCCCTTCTTGTTGGACACCCGCATAATTAATCTCAGAATGTTCTCTGTTTTTGTGGTGAGATGGGCTATAGTCTTTGCGTTGCATCCCTTAGAGTCTAATAAAAGCCCCAGAATTTTCATAGAATTGACTCTAGGAATTGTGCGACCATCCTTGGTGCAAACGCTAATGGGCACCTGATCGAGAGGGGTGAGTCCCCTAACACCTCGTCTAGCCTGTCTGTACAGCAGGAGTTCCGACTTTTCCGGCGAAAGCGCCAGTCCCGTACCTTCCAGGAAAGACTGTAACGTCCAGAGCCTCCTGTAGAGCTTGTTCAACCGCCGCCTCCGATCCTCCGGGACACCAGATTGTAATGCCGTCAGCATATAAAGCGTGTCCGACATTAGGAACTTTAGAAAGGCTTGCCGACAGCTTGCGCATGGCTATGTTGAATAGAAGGGGGGAGATAACTGCCCCTTGGGGAGTACCCCTTCGTCCGAGTTTGAAAGGCTCCGAGACTGATTGTCCCAAATTTATTGCCGCCATCCGACTCTCGAGGAAAGATTCAACGAAGGAGAAGAATTTAACTCCCAGGTTCAAAGCCGATATCTCCTTAAGAATATAGTCGTGTTTGACAGTATCGAATGCTTTAGTGAGGTCCAGTGCGAGGACCCCTTTTACATCTTTGCTTGGAAAGTCAATTATGTGTGTTTTGAGGAGGAGCATGACATCTTGCGTGGAAAGTGAGGGCCTGAAACCTACCATAATATATGGAAATAGGTCATGCCTCTCGATGTAGCGCGATATCCTGTTGTGTACTGCATGTTCTGCTACTTTGCTAAGGCAAGAAGTAAGGGAGATCGGGCGGAGGTGATCTAAGCTGGGTGATTTACCTGGCTTGGGGATTAAGACCACTGTGGCCCTCTTCCAAGTTTCTGGTACGACGCCCTCCTCCCATACCCTGTTTATCTCCTTCACTAAGGCCTGAATGGCTTTATCATCCAAATTTCTTAAGAGCCGATTCGTAACTCCATCGGGACCTGGGGCAGACCTTCCGTTTAGGCTATGGAGCACTTCCCTGATCTCAGCTTCCGAGAAGGGAGCGTCCAACTCTGGGGAAGGCACACCCTCATACCGGTGGGGGACATAAGTTGAGCTCTGGCTAAGCGGGAGGTACTTATTGGCAAGTATCTGAAATTGGGAAGCTTCTGAGATGCCTGCCATTTTCTCCTTATTAATAAGTCGGTCTATGGCTAGTTTCTGATTGCCTTTGGATTGTCCATCATCTAGGAGGTGTTTGAAGAGGGTCCATTTGAATCCTTTGCGCATTTTCCCGTCCGCAGCCGAGCAGGCGTCCCTCCATTGTTGTTTATGGAGTTCGGAGCAGCGCTCCTCAATATGCCGATTGAGCTCCGCAGTCTTTTTCCGTAGCCTGCGATTTAGCCTTTGTTTTTTCCATCTCGCGATGAGAGAGCGTTTGGCGTCCAGGAGGTGCGCTAACCTTGCATCCATCCCCGGAGCATCAAATTCTGTTACTATTTCTTTGGTGGCCTTCTCGACATCCTTCTGGATTTGTACAAGAAGTTCACTGAAGGTGTCATGTACTGACTCATCTTCACCTCTGATTTGCCTAAAAAGGTCCCAGTCTGTATATTTATAGGTTCTTGGGGGTGGTGCTCTTATTTACATCCGGAGTTCTATGATGCTGTGGTCGCTTCCCAAGTTCTCCTGTAAGTTGGACCACTCGACCACCGCATTTCTAGTGAAGCTGAGATCAGGCATCGTGTCTCTGGCGACTGAGTTTCCCAGCCTCGTGGGAAAACGCGGGTCGGAGATAAGCGTTAGGTTTAAGTCTATACTGGCTGCAACTAGATTGGCCCCTTTTTTGTCCTCGTAACATAGCCCCAAGACGGATGGGGAGCGTTGAAATCCCCAGCTACTATTAAAGGGTGCGATCTGGCGGCAGTTGCGACCCTATGAAGGAGTAGGCGGATATTATGTTTATAAGCCGAAGGAGGGCTATACAGGTTAAAAACGAATATGTTGCTTCGGATTTTGCCGTTGGGAATGATTTCAATTAATTGTGCCTCGAGACCGGATCTCTTATCCGAGTCGCAAATTTTGACTTCGTGCTGCTCAAAGGAGGTATCTTTCCTGACCAACGTGGCGATACCTCTGCCATTTGCGCCTTTTTGCCTAATCGAACGGTAGCCCGAGAGAACTACCTTCTCGCTAAGGGTTTCCTGCAAGAGCAGGACGTGCGGCATTGACGCCTGTGCTTTGATGAGCTGCAGTAGAGCAGCTTTACGCCTTAAGAAACTTGCGCAATTCCACTGCCAGATAATTATGTTTCCGGTTTGGCCCGCCATTTTGAATATTATTGAAGGAACATAGCCTGCGGCGAACTCGTAGCGTCCGAATCCTGCTGCACTATCTTGGCTTTTGCAATTGTACCAGTGTTGGTCGTCTTGAGTTTGCTAGGGTCAATCATTTTCATTTTAGATTCGAGGATTCCTACTCGACGTGTCTGGTGGGAGACGCTCCCGTCCATACGTTCGATTGTGCTAGATTGAATGGCTAAGGCCTCTCTCACCTGCTTGAGCGATTCCTCAATCGCCGTTAAAGACGCGAGTACATTTTTCTCAGGGACCTGAGCGGGGGACTCGTCACTTTGCATTGCCACGCTTTCCGCGATCGCGGGGGGCGAAACGGCCTTGCGCTTATTCGACCCTCCTGCTTGAACCGGTATGGGTGTGGCTACTTTACGGGGTTTACGCGAGTTGCGGAAGAGCTCGAACTCGGCCCTCAGCGTTCGTAGTGCTTCTTTAAGTTCTGCATTTTCTTTTTTAAGCATTAAAATCTCTGATTGTTCTGTTTTTTGCTCTGGTAAAATGCCCTGCGTTACCTCTTGGCCGCTTGGGATGTTCATCCTGGCCTTGTCCGCCCAAGACATTTGCTTCTGAACGCGGCCCTTGGAACCCGATCGTCCTCTCGAACGGGAGCGACTGCTGCCCTTGTCACGCCCTCTGGAGCGAGAGCGCGATTTGCTGCCGGAGCGTCCTCTGGAGCGGGAGCGTCCTCTAGATGCCGATCTGCTGCGATGAGCGCTGGAGAATGGTTCTTCTTCCGCCAGTCCTTCTTCGCCTCCAGCTGTGTCGGAGCCACGCCGCGCGCGCCTACGGCGGCGCCGCCGTCTTTGGCGCACGATGTAGGGCACCTGGAAGCGCTTTCTGCACTTGCGGTCCGCCGTTGGGTGCGCTTCGCCACAGATGGCACACGTGGGATCACAGTGATGATCCGGTGATGGTGACTGCATGCCGCATCCGCGGCATTTCTTCTGTTCATCGCCCTTGGGGCAAACATCGGACCTGTGGCCCAAATCAACACATGCATAGCACACGTCCACTTGCCTGCGATACAAGGAACAAGGGTATCGAACACCATCACACACGACGTGCTGAGGGACCTTTTGTCCGTCAAACAACACGATCACTGTTGGTGTCTTCTTGATTCTTCGAACCCCCAGAGCGTCAGGGTTCCTCCGGTTGACGATCATCTCCGTCAGTTCTGCGTCACTGAGATCCACATTGATTCCACGGATCACTCCTTTACATGTGTCGTCAGACGCAGCCACGTAAGCCGCCAAGCCTATGACAGTCAAGCCCATACTTATCTCTTGGACCCTGGCGTAGGCGCGCGCATTCGCCTCGAACGGCGTGGCAACGACGAAAATGTTCTGGAAAAAATACAAAATTTGGTATTAGAAGACGTTAATGAATGACATAGGTATAGGACTGGTGCAAGCATGGTAACCAAGAAATGCATGTAATGTAAAAACATGACTACATACCACGCTTATGGTGCGCTCGTGGCCGTTTCACTAACTTTACATGTACCAATTTCGGTATTACGTGACGTGAACATACGACGAAGAGTATGACTGCTGCAAACATGACAATCCTGATATGCATGCCATGTAAGAACATGATTACATGCGCACCTTGTGATGCGCTCGCGGCTGGTTCGCTAGCTTATCAAATACCAAATTTGGTGTTATGTCACGTGAATGGGTGACGAAGGTATATGACTGGTGCAAACATGACAAGAATGATATGCATGCTTGTAAGAACATGATTGCAGGCCACGCTCATGATGTGTTTGCGGCCATTTCCCTTGCTTCACATTTGTCAAATTTGGTATGACGTGACGTGAATAGACGACGAAAGTAAAAGGCATGTGCAAAATGCCCAAGCGTGATAATCATGACATGCGTGTCATGTAAAGCATGGCTATGTAATTCGCTCATAATGCGCTCGCGGCTGGTTCGCTATTTTCACATATACCTAATTCGGTATTACCTGATGTGAATTGACGACGAAGGTAAATGACACATCAAAAAAAGATAATCATGATATGCGTATCATATAAAACACGACTACCTGTGATATTCTTAGCGCGCTCGCGGTTTTTTCGCTATTTTTCCATATACCAAATTTAGTACTACGTGACGTTATTGGAAGGCGAACAGAAATATCCGGTGCAAACAATAAAATCTAGACATAGCAGCCATGTACGCCATAATTTAAATGCCTGCCACTGCTGGTGCTGATAGTGAAAACGTTAATGGAGCCGTTTTTACGCTACTATTAACAACATACTTGTACCTTATCCGTATACGCATGTTTGCATAAAAATTATACTTGTGTTTACTGCGCTCCACGTGTGTTCGCATCGTAACGTTGTGCTAATAATAAAGTGACCTTCCCCATTCGTTCTCCGCATGTTATTGATTCAAGCTGGACGTGGGATCTGCTAATTTTGAACTCATATAGGCGCTATGAAAGCTATATCTATATCATGTGCCACACCTGTGTTCCGGTCCAACAGGAAGCAAGAACAATAACGACGTAATCGGATATCAAGCGAGAGTAAAGAGTTTCGCTCTTAAAAATTCTGGGTGGAGGCTTTCAAAGTGGCAAACATGTTTAATGTTAGGGCACATGTTTGAGCCTATTTCGCAGAGTCAGTAAGAAGCAAACATTGAACAGCAAGAAGAGACGTTGTATAAAAGAATGAAAATAACTCACATAGAGAACAACGCAGAAAATTTCACAAGCACTAATTTTGTCCTGCTCAGCACAGTGTATTTGGATGCATCACACATTTTCGTTATGTCAGTAAAAGTCCGCCTTTGCCTATGTGCAGGTGTGAAAACACAAAAAAGCAAGCTGCGTTAAATTCGTATACACCACTATCATAAACTTCAATTGGAATGAACAAAGAAGCAAGTAAAAAAGCCGAATCGCTAGGCCGGAACATATAAAACATCAGCCTAAAAAGAATGTTTTTGTAGACGGAATCTATGTTCTTACCAATGAAAGAAACCTTTGTGTTTGAGACCGCATTCACGTTTCGCTTAGTACCTAATTCAAAATGTTTACACAGTCATACACGCTAGTCACGGCCCTTCCATTATTTTCTTCCACTTCGCTCAGTCTCCCAGCGAAATTTTCATTCCCGGTGGAGCAAAGGTATCAACACACTGTGAAAACAAGCATGCGCAGAATTTTAACCACTTCCACATTCTCCGTAAAGTAGCGATGCAGCCATGCAATGCGTTTACACATTATCACTGCGTGATTTTTTCCTCCACAGTATACACAACTCTTAACAGTGACGTACGCTTTAGAGAGCACAAGTTTTGTTGACAATATTTTGTCTAGTTACCTGGTTATCTTTCAAACTCCCTCATCTATGTCCCCAGTGTAAGGTAGCATAACAGTCGTTCTAGACTGGTTGAGATATCTGCCTTTCCTTTCCCTCATGTTCCTCCTTGCGTCCTTCCTGTCTTTGCGATCAGTGGCTTGCTTTAACTTTCCCTTTTTCTCTAATAGGTTTATTTATTTGCAAAAATTTTCACGCATGATCAAATTATGGTCCTAGTATACAGCAGAATACGAGAAAGAAATGAATTTTGAGGCGTATACGTACATGCGTATATACCCGACATTGCCAGCATTCGGTGTTAGGGTAAATGATTGGGCCTGTGAGGCCTTTGGCGAGAAACTAGTAATGAACACTCGTGAGTAAAATAAAGAATCTTTTAGAGCGAAAGCGATATGGCTTAGAGTAGTGAGATTGGTAGGTAGAAGGGTGAGGAAGTACAGAGCGGAGAAGGCAGAAAGTGAAGCGTACCGCAAAAGTTTCGTCGTCGACAGCCGACATGCCGCTCTGTATTACGCGGATGTCTCACGTGTGACAACTGCTTCATTGTCCTTCTTTCTTTTGTTATGTGTGCGTGGCGCGTCAACAAGTGTCTTGCTTCTTGACGTGCGTCTAGCAAATTGGGTCGAGAAGCGTCGGCGAAGGGGGAAGCGAAGGAGCCATGTCAGTCGCAGGCGGCGGAAGATGTTATCGTCAGCGCCCTAGTTGACATGACATGGGTGCCGCATCATGCGAGGAATAGCCCAAGTCTCGAGGAAGGCTGATGGCACAGCCAACGGACTCACTGTCACTTCACGCCTCGCGTTGGCGTCGACCTCTCAACTAAGCCTACATCTTTGCTTCTCTTGAAGTCATAGGTGCTCTGGTGCTTTCACATTCCTTTCGCATCACCATTCGCTTTTTTTATATGATATTTCTACAGTACGGGTGGCTCGCCATTTGTCTTCTGAATTTCTTTTTTATATTCTCTCCATCTATTCATCGATGTACTTTTTTATGTGGACCTTCATTCGCAAAGTTGGCCCATAACCAAAATCTGTTCGCTGGTTGTGCACATCGATCAGGCACATCAATACAAGGCAACCGTTTCAGATATGTCTTCGACGCACGCTGGTTGTCGACACGTACTTGTGGAGTAGCGAGGCGGATTTCAGTTGCCGCTGATGCATGCATGCGTTTTTATCAGATGCAAAAAAGACGGAATTTTCATGAAGTGGTTTGGCACGTGTCTGCATGCCAAATGAGATAGCGTGCCTCAGTAGCTTCCTTTCTAGCTGCTGAGAGCATCACGTTTTGAATATCTAAGTGCGCAACAGAAAGTTGTTTAGCGCACGTGACGGGGCAAAATTTTGAATCTTTGTGAGGAAAGACTCTTTGTTAGTTGACTGTTGTTGAACTACGAGGTCCTGTTTTTCTTTTTTTATAGAACTGCGCATCATTTCGCTTGCTTTTTTTCAACTTGTAAACACAGGTATAATGTTAGCTGAGTTTGTACAATGCGCAGTACAGTCACATTTACCGGGCTTACTGGGATAGATATTTGCTTTGGCGCCTCGCCAAAATATCTCACAACTGTTTTATAAATATGCCACACAGAGCGTATATTATGCATCAAATATATAAGCTATGCTTTATTTCTACATTCAAGTCTCAGGAATTTGCAATATCTGCGTTTGTATAGCTTCAGTGATATTCAAATAAGTAGAATTTTTCGAAAACCACACTAATATTCTGGTTCGACTTGTTTGTGTGCCCCTTTTCTAATTTGATAACACTCCCTTCGGTTCACTAGCGCTTTAAGAGAGAGCTACTTTCAGAGCTTGAGTAAACGCTTGTGATAACACAATCATGGTTGTTTTCGCGGAACCATCGTACCATGAAAAGGTTGCATGTGTTGAAACAAGTAACTCAATTCTCTTAGCAACGCACACCTTTCCAAAGATTACTTTCCTAAAAAAAGCACGTAAATTATATAAAAAATGGTAAGTCTTGGTGTTCAAACCAATACAAAAAATTTAAAATATAAAAGTCTCAAAGATATAGCATGTAGGTTTTAGTCGCACAATAGTGTGAAAATATGCACTATTGTGAAGGTTATCGTACTTAGTCTAAGAGGCCAATTAGTAAGCTGTTTCTTTGTGTAAAAATAACAAAGAAGTTTTCGAAAAAGCTGCTCAAATAAAATAAAAGAAAGACATACTGCCAAGAAGTGTCAAGTTTATTTCTGAGAGACTAAACTTGAGAGAGAGAGAGATAAAGATGCAAGGACAGGCAGGGAGGTTAACCAGACGCACATCCGGTTTGATACCTTGCACTGGGGAAGGGATAAAGGGGAGAAAAGAGGTTGCAGAGAGATGAGAAGGTACACACAATCACGAGCACACTCGGGGAGCACACACAGTCTACAGGCGGTCGCTCAGGTTTGTGGACTTTAGGTAACGTAGCAGTGCTTTAGTCGCTTTCTGCGGAACTGAGGCAGATGCCCAAGTTCCTAGTATCTTCTGCACACAAAATGGTCCGGGGTCAAGTTGATTCAAAACCATCCGGAGCTGGCATCGCTGTGTGTCGTAGCAAGTGCAGCTGCACAGGGCGTGTTCGATGGTCTCTTCAGCTCCGCAGTAGTCGCATGTAGGAGTGTCTGCCATACCAATGCGAAAGGAGTACACCTTTGTAAATGCAACACCCATCCAAAGGCGGCATAACAGTGTCGCATCGGCGCGGGAAAGTTGTGATGGTAGCTTTAGCTTGAGCGAAGGATCCAGTTCATAAAATTGACACCTTTGGAAGCTGGTAGACGACCAGAACGTGCGTGTGAGATCTCGAGCCAGCAGGTAAAGTTGTCTTGCTGCATCATTCCTTGATAGAGGAATCGGGACTACACGGGTTTCTTCATGGGATGAGCGGGCTGCATCATCGGCTAATTGATTTCCGGTAATACCGATATGTCCAGGAAGCCATTGATATATGATATCATGCCTTCGCGCTAGAGCTTCATGATGGCAATGTCTTATTTCTTGTACCAATTGGTCATGACTCCACCTACGCATGGCAGACGACAAACTCTGAAGCGCTGCCTTCGAATCACAGAATATGACCCATTTTTCTGGACGTTCCTGAACGAGATATTGTAAAGCAGCCCTTATAGCAGCAAGCTCTGATGTCGTAGATGGAGTCATATGCGACAACTTAAACTTGATTGTCATTGCTGCAGCCGGATTTACAGCGGCACCTGATGAGCTGCTGGATGAGATGGACCCATCAGTGTATATCTGCGTTCAGTCTAAGTACAACTCATGTAATATTAGCAGCGTTGCTTGCTTCAATGCTGCTCTGGAGTGATTGCTTTTCTTTTTGATTCCCGGAATTTCTAGACGTACTTGCGGCTGGTCGAGGCACCACAAAGGACATGCCATTCTCGCAGCTGGCGTATATCCTGATGGAATGCGTTTTAGGTGCTTGGCTATGACGTCTGAAAACGTAGCACGTGGTCTTCCGAAGGGTAGATGGGCCAAGTGGTGGTCGGGGACACGGCTAGCATGTCGAATGTGTGCTCTGAGGCAATCCACAACCCTATATGTCGTGACCGGATGGTCTTTGGCAAGCATGATTGTGGCATAGGTAGAAGCGCATCGGGGCAGTCCTAGGCAGATACGCAGTGCCTGACCATGCAAACTCTCCGGTGAATGAGTATTGGATTTGCAAGTGTTAGTCAGTACCGGCAAGCTGTAGCGCAATAGACCCAGAAATAGGGTCTTTTACAGCTGTAGCATGAAGGCCACAAAAGTTCCCCATGCTTTCACGCACATGAATTTCATTATATGCACAATAGGTAGCAGTCTCTTCTTCATGTACGCACAATGCGGGCTCCACGAAAGACTTGTGTCGATTATTATGCCCAGGAAACGATGCATCCGTGCATATTTGACACTCTGCCCATTGATGTAAACAGGGTATGGCGTCATTGATTTGCGTGTAAACGCCATCAACGCGCACTTCACAGTTGATATAGTTAGGCGTTGTTTCTGAAGGTAGGCTGTTGTGAGGGTTGCTGCCCGCTGTATTCGTGCACGCACCTGAGGGCGAGTAACTGCAGCACTCCAGAGGCAAATATCATCGGTGTATATGGATAGGCACACCAACTTTGGCAGAACCTTCACCAGACCAATGAGGGCAACATTGAACAATGTGGGGCTTAAAACACCTCCCTGAGGTACTCCGCAGTAGGTGTAATGTTCAGCAGTTGTACCCTCATATGTTTGCAGGAAGAAACCCCTGCCAGTTATATAATCTTTTATCCATTGAAACATTCGTCCACTAATGCCCATTGCTGCGAGAGAAGTGAGGATGGTATCGTGAGCTACATTATCATATGCACCCTTCACGTAAAAAAACAATCCTACTGATATGCGCTTGCGACTTTTCTTGTTGAACAAATGTCGATAAGTCAAGGACACAGTCGATGGAGGAGCGGCCCCGACGAAAGCCTGCCATGCAAGAAGGGTATTTGGTGTATCGTTTCAAGTACCACTCGAGACGAAATAGAACCATTCTTTCTATCACTTTTCCGAGGCAGCTTGCGAGGGCAATAGGGCGATACGCTGTCAAGTCCAATGGTGATTTTCCTGATTTCAAAAGTGGTATTGGTCGACTTATTTTCCATTCTCGGGCAACCCTGCCGCTGAGCCAGGAGTTGTTGAAGCATGTTAAAAGTTCTTTTCTGGCTTTTTGTCCAAGGTGTCCCAACGCACTATAAGTAATACCATCAGGACCTGGCGCTGACATGCGCTTAGAAGCGACTAACGCACCTTCCAGTTCTTCCATGGTGAATGGAATGTACATTTCTGGTAATTGCGTCTCAGGAACGATCACGGCGTCGATGCTCTTGTTCATAATATTACCGGCAACTCTCGTGCAAAATTGTTCAGCCACCTCGAGTTCTGTTTTTCCATGATGGAGTGCCAAAGCTTCAAAAGGGTGGCGTTGTTGCGGAGAGGAGCGAAGACCACGAACTGTTCTCCTGATATATGACAGCGGTTTATGAGCGTCTAGAGATTCACAGAATGCTTTCCAGCGTTCACTCTCCAGCTTGTAAATGCGTCGTTGAATCTTTTTCTGGAGCCACCTTGCTTCCCTCAGATCGTAAATTGATCTTGTGCGTCTGTATCGTCGTTCAGCACGCCTTCGTATAGCTCGTAATCTTTCCAGTTCGATGTCAAACTGTGGTATTTTAGACGAAAATGGTAATTTACATTTGGACGCTTGCATAGCTTTCGCTATGGTATTTTCCAGGCTGCAGGCGAGGCCTTCTTGGCAAGCGTCCTCAACACGCGATGTAAACATCGACCAGTCACGCCAATTACAACACCGAAAGAGAAATTTGTTATGATTCCATCGATCGTCACGTAGGTGGGTATGTGATCTCTCCCATGAGTCTCAATATCGCAAAACCATTTAACTTTGTGAGAGAAGCACCGTGACACCAATGTCAGGTCAAGGCAACTGCCATACGTGAGACCCCGCAGATATGCGGGGGTACCATCTTTCATGATAAAAAGGTCGTAATCGGAAGCAAATGTAACAATGTTCCAGCCCCTGGCATTCATCCTAGTGCTCCCCCAAAGCATGTCATGGGCGTTGAAGTCACCGGTGATGATCCAAGGCCCATCGGTCCTCATTAGGATGTGTTCTAATCTGTCGCAATCAAATCGCGTTGACGGAGATATATCCACCAATAAGCGTGAACGAAACTACATTCTTCTTTACACGAAGACACGTACTGATTGTCGTCATTTGAACTTATTGGGTGCGAAAGGTAACTCAAGTCTGTGCGAATGTAAGCAATTACTTTGCTTTGTTCTTCGCAAGCAGCTGAACAAAAAGCTTCATAACCGGACAGTCTATAAGGCGTTGATACGTTTGGTTAGCATATGACAAGTATAGTGAATTAATTGGCCCGAACAAATTGGCGAAAGTCCGAGATAAGGGACTTCGTGCCTCTAGCATTCCACTGAAAAATCGACGCACTTTTAACTTCAGACTAAACTTGAAGCGCACAATTTTCATGGATGCTCATAGCTTGGGTGCATACCTATGACTTCTGTTGCCGATGCAACTAACGCTGGCACCTTCGCATTTTGAGCTAAGAGGCTTACGGTAAGCCGCATGGAAAGACCTTATGACCTAGACATCTTGGAAACTTTGTTGGAGCGTACAACAAGCATTAAAGGATCACAGGCCAACGTCTAAAACCACACGCGGGCCCCTACGTAATTAGTGTGTCTCCGTGTTGCAAGCGTAATCCACCATCTGCCGTCGTACGAATAGCCTTTTCCTGAAAAAAAAATGTATAGGTAATTTTAGTGAATAGAATTTGTGCCCGTGTGAAAAGCTTAGTGCTTGAACTAACTGGGTTTCATTGAGCTTGTTGGCAGAGAGTACCATGTTACTCGAATGCATTAGGTGGCACTCAAACAATTGTTTATAAATTGCGGCGTGATAGAAAAAACAATTACTAGTTCTTCAGTTCATTCTGCTTGTCAGTTCAGAGGAGCAATGACAACCTGGATGAGTCTCGTGCTTTTTTATTTGCAAAATCTGACGTAGATAACCAGGTTGGAGTATACTAGAAATATAAAAAAAACTTGAACTGCAATGCCAGTAAGAGTATCGTGTTTTTACTCACACGATAGAGAATATAAGATAAAAGTGCTCAGCAAAATGAAACATGCTGCCACCATTGCATGAGCTGAAGCTGTTAGGCAAACCCCATGACCACTCCCAATCGGCTTCATGCGTAGAATTACGAATCTCTACAAAACCTAACACTCTATAGCATGGACACAAACTGTGATTTCTAAAGATAAATAAAAAAAACGTTTAATTCTAGCTCTTTAAAATCTCTAATTGGTTCATTTTGTGCAAATAAGTTTGATTTCTTGGTCATAGTTCACTTCATGAGAAGCTTACAGTAATGTTTAAAAGTATTTACGAGTCAAGATGTTGACATCGCTCAAATCAGCGGTTAGCTACGAAAAAAGAACTGAGCACCCAGAGAAATTGTGCTGCAGGCTGTTTTATTGTCTATTCAACAGTGGTTGTCGGTAATTGAAAGAAAGGACCTGTGGTGCCAATTAACTTGACTATCACCTAGTGCGTCACTGCATTTTGCCCTTCATAACACATTTAGCAAAAAAATAACGAAAAGACAGCCTTCGATGGCTAAGTGTAAAATCAGATTTAGCAAAACAAGTCATAGGGGCAACTTTGACGGCACTCTTCCTGCAAGCTAGGAGACGACTGTCGTAGCTTTTAGACGTTCGAGTCATAAAGCTGTCAACTCGCGCAACAAGTTGAGATGTCGCAGATATATTTGTACAGTTCGGCCTCCATAGTGCTTACTTTGTTCTATAGATAATACCCTTGGTTCACTGTTGATACCAACAAAAACTATCCACACAATCATTCAGAATGTAGACGCTAATGCCTCAGTGGCTCCTAATGTTCTATTTCTTGCTTAGAGCACCGTGTTGACAAAATCAATGCTGCCATTCAGGACACTTACAAAACTAAGGCGACTTGCGAAACCCAGTGATGTGTCAAGTTCCCGCCTTGATGGGCGGCATGTTTGGTGGTTGTCACTAAGCATCGCAATAACTTTGGAGTCTCCTGTTAGAGGGTGGCATTGATTTACGCCAGACTTATACTGTTAACCCAGATTGCTCAAGTTCTTCTGTACAACTCAGTCTGTTACGAAGACCCCCAACTCACCGATTGGACTCGTGTAATCAGATAAATAGACAGTTACGCCATCAATTCACTTACGCAGAGGAGCCGATTGAAGTCGTCAACGCGCGCCAGTTTCCAAACTTGGTCGATGTCCATGTAGAGCACGTCTGTATGTTCTACGAAGAAAAAGGCTGAGCTGTTACTAAGCACAATTGCGCAACTGTCAGACGTCAACTGTAGCAACGTACGCGTTACTGGAGTTTTACTTACGTAACACATCTCTCACTGAAAATATAAACTGGCAAGAATTACGACTACGGTTATAAAATACTGGCAAGAAATTAACATAGAGATAAGAAAATATGACGCAAAAATTTAAGTAAACTCGATCTATTTTGAAAATTGTGAATGCAGAGGGGGTATCCATTTTTTTGCGTCAAGTGATGCACGTCTAACAGTTCTTATAAACAAAATTACTTTGGAAAAAATATGAAGGCCACTTGGAAGGGCTGTTGCTTCTAATAATCTCCCGAATAGTTCGTAGTATTGTAATAGCCTTAGACTCACTTCACAGAAAGTTTGTGTTTGCATCACTTCTGGTGAGCGAAAGGCCATTATTGTGCGTGACATATTGTAATAAAGCACACAATACAATATATTTTGTTCAAGTGAAAATCAAACCAGAGATACTGTGTGTAGGCATGCGTTCTACAATCCAGCCACGATGAAGCTCAAAATTGGTTTAGGAAGGAATTGGGCAGATCACTGTACCAGAAGAACCAACGAAACGCAAACCGTGCAGCGGGAAGGTGACTGCTGTTTACTTTTTTTTTCAGCGCAACGTTGCACAATCACACTGAACATATGGATAGATATACTGAAGGCACCGATATGTATGTCGGGCAGTCATACATGTTTTATAAACCAGTTGTTTACCGTTGCAGAATCCAACCCCAACAGCTCCAGTTAAAACTCAACAGCAACACGGGCATTAGAAGCACTTGAAGCGCTAAGCTAATAAGTAGCGCAAGCACTCGCGAGGACGCTAGCCCTGCATAGTGCAACGTAGACCAACTGCAGAGGATGACCTTTAACAACAATTTACGCTGACCCGACATGAGTCCTGTATCAATAAAGCACATATGCAATATTTTTTAATATTATATGGACAGCCCTGTAAACGCAAATCACGTTTCGTTAATATTACGTCCGCATAGGGTCTTTTCCCAAAGGAGTTCCTAGACATGCGTGGCTCTGTGGTATAGACAACTTGATTGCCACGCAGAATGCTTGAGTACCATTCTGGTTAGACCATAACACATTCTTTGTGTACTTTATTGCGTGAACGCTGCCGTTGTAAGTTTTTCATAGCGCTTTAGCATTTACACTAAAAATGTTTGTTTTCAACGTTCCTCGGAACTGTGGCGAAGACGCGTATACCTTACCCCTTGGTATACGAATATGTGCCACATGGGTCTGGAGTAAAGGGTTTATCGTTGTGCGTGACGGAATTTCATGTGTCCAATAAAAGTTGATACCAACACATAGCTCATGTTATCACCAGACAGTAACAATTCGGAAAACTTCTTACCATTCCACCCTGATTTGGTCTACCCAAAGTTGACGAGGTGATCACAAGTACACCCAGACGTCGGCAGATAGATGGATAGATAGATAGATAGATAGATAGATAGATAGATAAATAGATAGATAGATAGATAGATAGATAGAGAGATAGATAGATAGATAGATAGATAGATAGATAGATAGATAGATAGATAGATAGATAGATAGATAGATAGATAGAAAACGTATTGAGGTTAACTAGGCGCACGCCCGGTTGGCTACCATACGCTGGGTAAAGTGACAAACGCCAGGCCTGCACTGAAGGTGCAGCACGGTCACAGTGAAAGATAGAACAGCTGCCTTTCACAGCCTTTTCTAAACACTCATTGGGTAACTGCTGCAGGCACCCTTAATGAGTACTCACTCAGGCAATATTAATAATCATTTGTGGGTAGTATACTGGCATTAACTATGCAATCCTTCATCATTTTTGTGGGAAGTGTGGTATCCGCTAAACACTTGCAAGTAATTTTTTGCCGATTCTTCGTGTAGTGGCTGACGACGGTGATGAATTAAGCCTGAAGTGAATACGCACCACAGTTATTTTAGGTGATAAATAACAAGCTTTTGTAATGGGTTGGAGAATTCGATGACCCACTCGTTATGCTATTCTCATTGAGTGACACTTGGTTGTTTTTTTACTGTTCTAAAACGCTTTATTACTCATATTAACGCAATTTCATTCCAGACATTAGGCCTGCCTAAGGCATGTTTGCGAGCAAGTCCTAAGCAGCGGCGTCGCTCAGTAGTACAATATTGGTACGCAGCGGAGCCGGGTTCAAGCTCCACTGCTGCACGCAGGAGAGCCGTGTTCAGGCTCCACTGTGCCCTTGGTACTAGATTTTGTTAAAGACGATAGTCTTTCTTGGGGACCTTCGACGCAAAAATTTTGGTCTGTCTGTCTGTCTGTCTGTCTGTCTGTCTGTCTGTCTGTCTGTCTGTCTGTCTGTCTGTCTGTCTGTCTGTCTCTGTAAGTTTGTCTGTTTGTCCAATCTTAACGGCGTCGGGTACTTGAAACGGCCGAACCTATCCACAGCCCCCACCAATGTTGCTCAAGATTGAGCGTTCATGCTTGTGCAATTGCCAATTAAAAAGCAATTATAGCGCATGTCATGGGCATCATAACAACACGTATATAATCTGCATGTGCGTCTTTTACTCTAAAAGGCATACATAAGTAACCTTAAGGACCGTAGCACTTATCACGCTGCGCTGACCATGCAACGCTTGCACAGAACAGGGAGTGTTTCCAACTCTTTGCTAAGACGAGACGGTGGTGGTACCTACCCGTGGTCTTGCGTTCTACACCTTATCATGCCTGAGATAAGTGCGCACACCCATCTCAGAGCCACGCACTTTGTTTTCCAAGAAAACTGCCAGGTGGCGCACATGTCTCACGTGTGACGTGAGTTGATGCGCTCGTTAGCCTCCGCTCCACATTCGAGGCATTCTAACGCAGCGCCTCCAGATTTTTACTCACAAAATTTTCTTGCACAGAACATCAAATAAATGTCTTGTTCACTCTCCCCACACACAAGAACATCGTCTTTCGGCGACATTTGAAGAAACGTGCAGATACAAGGCCAGTTTTTTTTTCTCAACTCGTGCGACAGTGGTTACGGAGACCGGTGGCGGCAGCGGGCAACTACGGCGGCGCGCGTGACCCGAGTTTGGATCTTATAACAGCTTTCGCTGTAAAAGGGAAATGCACATATATGTGAAACACGGAGAGAAAAAAACGGGGACAGGAAGGAAAGGAAAGAGGGAAAGGGTCAGTAAGTGTGCTGGTGCGTATTTACCGGTGAAACTATAAAAAAGTCAGAGGCGAAGTTGCCCAATGCGTCTCACTTTTGTTGGTGTCATATGTGGCTCTCGTACTAACGCATTGCAATTTGAAACCTTAAAATGATTTTCGTGCATTTATTTCATATACAATCACTGTTATATGCGGCTCACTCTATTCGCCTTGTATGCGTCCTCCTGTTTCGTAGGCTTTCACGTTGTTAGAAATTGTAGCTGGTGTGTATATTTAGGGGTTTTCTGATTGAGGCTGAGTTTATAACTATACCTGATATTGCGCAAAATTTCTTGGGATACTGCAAGCACTTTTGGAGTCAATTGTGATGTAACATCAGGTTTGGACCCAGGACCATTCACCAAGGAACTGAGTCAAGCCACGAGTGCACACACATATATCCGATTGGAGGATGATCTAATAATGAATAATGTGAGGGAAGTTCTGATGTATGCAGCCCTAACTGCACTAATTGTGATTCGAATTCAGAAGGGTGTCGCCGTGTTTGACGCCGTTGAAGGAGGTCGATGCCCGCTACTCGAAGACGATGTCCTGTATGGCTGGTTGACATCCATAACGTGTACCAGCCCTCGCCAAGGTACAGATCTCTGCTGCAGCAGCTCAGTAGCTCGGCCTCCACGTTCGCCTCGGACACGCCCGGGTCGTCTCAGCGACTCTGAACGACCTCAGCAGCAGTGGTCCACCACCCCCGGAACACGCTCGATCACCGTGCACGACAGCGAAAGCGAGGGCACCTCGCCAGATGCTTGGGCCAGCTTCCCAGCCGGTATGCAGGCCTCGCTCGTCGCGGTCGCCCTGCAGCAGTCAGGAACGCCAGCCAGAACCACTGCGCCTCACCTGGTCCCTGTGTCAGTCCCCAGCCGAAGTACAGCAATGGTAACGCCTGGAGGAGGTCGCTTAGTTCCCTGGACCGAACGTCCAGCCGAGAACCATCTGTCCCTGACCACTGCGCTGTCTCGACCACCGACATGCGCACCCGCACGGTGACCACTTATTTGTTTTTTTACGCCTCTATCATGGCATCTATCTATCTATCTATCTATCTATCTATCTATCTATCTATCTATCTATCTATCTATCTATCTATCTATCTATCTATCTATCTATCTAGCCGCTTACGAATAGGTGCTCTTGTGACTACCTTATTAGAATCAGCCGAAATTAGTATAGGATACTAAGATGGTCTTACGAATATGATGCGTTAGTCAAGACTTGAATATTGTCACAACCTGTCGCGTACGTCGTCAAACACTTCACGTTAAACAGTGGCACATACGTACGGGCGAGTATGTGCCACTAGTATGCGGGTGTGTGCCACAGGTGTATTTACCCAGGAACGGTCAGAACACACAAGGGCAATTTTAACGCTTTAGCGTAAGAAAAAAGCTGAAGTGGAAAGCCCTGACCCAGATAATGCATACAATAAATATTACGGTCTCAGAAAGAATTGAACTCAAGCATTCAGCGGGGAAATAGAGTATTATACCTCATAGCCATGCTATGTCTCGCAACTACTTCTCGAATAGACCATATTGTTTTTGTAATGTCAATTGTGGTTGCAGTTTTCGGAGGGCGGGGGTGGGGTATCCAATTTTATGAACATGATGTATGCACTCCTGCCACGCAGCCGTCACGTCAGGCTAGCGTCAATTGCATGTGCCCCACCGCGGTGGTCTAGTGGCTAAGGTACTAGGCTGCTGACCCGCAGGCTGCGGGATCGAATCCCGGCTGTGGCGGCTGCATTGCCGATGGAGGCTGAAATGTTGTAGGCCCGTGTACTCAGATTTGGGTGCACGTTAAAGAATCTCAGGTGGCCAAATTTCCGGAGCCCTCCTCTACGGCGTCTGTCATAACCATATGGTGGTTTTGGGACGTTAAACCCCACATATCAATCAAATCAATCAATCAATTGCATGTAGGCGACATTCTCTGAAGTTGATTAATGCAGCAATATACGCCATCTTTGCGAGCATTAGCGCTGCATATGAGCTTATTGCATCTGTTGTTACTAATACTCATGTTCCTGTTAGCATCTTTGGGCAAGTGCAAAGAACAGGGTATATAACCATCTGCAACTGTTCAACATATGTCTATGCGTAAAACTCGTGTACAAATATTGCGCTTAACTTCATGACGTGTCGCTCAATATGAATTACCACACGGTCACCTTCCCTACTCATGCTTCGCATATTGTCGATTCTCGAGGTACGTGGGATCTGCCGATTTATTTTTCCTCTCACCGTGGTCTGTGAAAAAAACGCCAGGCCTGCCCTTGGCGCAGCACAGTCACAGCAATAGCTAGAAGAGCGGCCTTTCAGACCCTTTTCAAAACACTCATTGGGTAACTCATGCAAGCACACTTTTTTGGTACCCACTAGGACATTAATAATAAAACTTTGGGTAGTAGGCCGGCATTCGCTATGCTACTTTTCGTCGTTCGTCTTAGAAGCGTGGTATCCGCTAAACACTTGCAAAGAAATTTGTGCCGATTGCCCATGCAGTGGCTGACGATGATGAGAAATTATGGCTGATGTGGGTATGTGCCACAGTTATTATGGAAATAAGAACAAGCTTTTGTGTTGGGTTGGAGCATTGAATGGCCCACTCGTTACGCTATACGCATTGCGCGAAGACTGGTTGTTCTTTCGGTGTTGTAAAACGCTTTATAAGTCGTATAACGCGATTGCTTTCCTGACGTCAAGACTGCCTAAGTCAAGTTTGGCACCAAGTCGCAAGCGCCGGTATAGCTCCGTAGTAGAATACTGGGCTCGCACCCAGCGGACCAGGGTTTGAGCCCCACTGTGCCGTTGGTGCTAGGTCATGCCTGTCTAAGGCAAGTTTGACAACAAGTTATAAGCACCGGCATAACTCAGTGGTAGAATATTGTCCTGGCACGAAGTGGATCCGGGTTCAAGCCCCACTGTCCACTTCCGCGCGATGTAGTTACGGACACTGGCAGTGGCGGCGGCGGACAACAAATGCGCGTGACCCGAAAAGTCATCTCAGAACAGCTTTCGCTGTAAAAATGCACATATAATTAGCGATACTCAGAAAACACCACGAACTATATTTCATATCACCCTGAAATATGACTTCTTCATAGAAACATGTTGTACACATTATCCGTATAATAGAAACCATGTTCGTGCAGGACTTTATGCCCCTTTGTTCATATGCAAAATCTTCAAGTATTAATGATAGGGACTTGCCTGCAAAACGATTACAAAGTGCATTGGGTTGGTTTGGTACCATCCGTAACACTTAACTGCTCAATTTACACCTTGATATAACCCAATGCTTATAAATTCTTGTTGATTATATATTGACCCGAGAATTTGATACTGGAATCGGCATGACATTTAGTGTGTGATATTTTCGATTTGCTTGTATATTCGACGAATATATATGCACTTCCACGAGGGAGCTTTGCTAGCTAACTGCTATATAAAATGTATAAGTGGTACAGTGGCTGATATCGTGAGCCAGCACGCACAGCCGGGTCGGAGCCACAGCTCTATAAAGGCAGAATGAATGATATAATGTGCTCCATTAAGGATTCATTACGTAATAAAGAATACCAAAAGACCCCCTCCGTAACGACCTTCTTTAGGGTTAATGATTCATATCGTTAATCATTAATAATTCATATCGAAGGTTTCGAAGTGGAGGCAGCAGCGAGGTACTTTGTAAGCAGCATCGATGTACTTAATGACTGTGGGCAAAACAGCACCCATTGAGTGCTCCTGCTTGTTTCTTTAATAATGCTTCGCGTCCGCTCATCAACTAGTGGGAAGCAAGGCTCGAACACGGCTTGGTGAGCACCATATCCAGCAGGCGTGACACTTCAGAGGCTCTATCTTACAAATCATTCTATTTCGGAGGGGTTTTCTTCAGCTCAATGCAGGTTCCTCACGCGTGATCGCCATCAAGCTTCCCACACATAAATGCTGAAAATCCTTCGCTTAGTACAAAAAAAGAAAGCCAGGTTTGCGGGAACGCGAAGCACTGTCGCAGCGAAAGCTCGAAGAGCGGCCTTTCAGAGCTTTTTCTTAAGACCCTTTGAGTAACTGCTACAAGCACACTTGCGGGGTATCTACTACGCCATAAATTATTATAATTTTTTAGCAGTAGGCTAGCATTCACTAAGCTATCCTTCGTCATTTTTCTGAGAAGCGTGGTATCCGCTACACACTTTTTGGGAATATTGTGCAATATTTTTATGCAGTGGCTGACGACGCTGAAGAGTTATGCGTGTAGTTGGTATGTGGCACAGTTGATAGGTGAACAAGAACAAGCTTTTGTAAATGGTTCAAATGACTCGACTACACACTCTTTACGCAGTTCACAATGTGTGAGGCCTGGTTTTTCCTTTTCATGCTCTAAAACACTTCATTACTCTCATTAGCGCGAGTCATTTGTCGACATCAAGCCTGCCTAAGGTAAGTTTTGAAATTAGAAAAAAGCGCCGGCGTGGCTGAATGGTAGAATACCAGGCTGGCAAACAGTGAAACCAGGCTCAAAATCTATTGTGTCATTATATTTTTATACATTTACTAAGTTTTTTTTTCATATTTCTTGTGATATTAGAGATGGACACAAGCGGCGGCGGCGGACAACTATTCCGCCGCACGTGATCTGTGTTCTGATCTCATAACAGCTTTCGTTGTAAAACGTCCCTATTTGTGCTTCTTTGTGAAAGGTACTTGACACAAGACAAGCGCAATCCGTTCTTACGACACCAGTCATTGTCTTCGGTGTTAAGTAATAATTTCGACGAGCTGTGCCGCCACTCAACGTGATTTTGGAGAAGGTGCTGGAATATCTGCGTTGTATACGTCTCGATGTATTTCTAATACGTCTCTAAGTGCTTTTTTTTCAGACACCGTGCTGCAAGCGGCAAAATTACCGCACACAGCTCAATTTTTAAAAGTTGGTAGGATATTTAGACAGATGCGTTTTTGCACACGGTAAAAAAAAACAGCATATGATTTTTTTCTGTGCGGGGCTGAAAAACCATCCCTGAAAATAGCCACATCTAAAACGCCAAGCGGCTATCTCTGAGCTAACAAATCTTACCCATAGTGCTTGTCTTTGAACAGAAGACATTATTGACCTCAACTGGTTTAAAGCCTCTGCATCCACAATCTGCCATGAAAAAGCACCATTGCTTTTGCATGCTAGAACTTTTTTTTCTGGACGAAGCATCATTGTGCAGAATTGATAAATAGTTATCGCTTGAATTAAAAAATTGTTGTACGCGGAAAATACTATAACACTAATTTGTAGACTCTTACATAAATATGGTATAGGTGTAACAACCTGGCAAGCAGATTATGAATGAACATTTGCTGGATTAATACTTCCTGATAACAACCGGAAACATGCTTCCTTCTCTTACTAACCCAGTGTTCAATTATATTCTCCTTAAAATATTTATAGCTTTGAAGCGTTCCCCCAAAATCTAGATTAACAATTATGAGTATACTGCCGATACAGCGAAAAAAAACTGCCTTGCTCACAATCGAAGCGCCACGCTAAAACGACAGTGGAAATCACACGTACCTAATTACTCCTGGCTTTTGCTGTTTCGCATAGTTGTGCAAAGCTTTCTCTTTTTTTTCATTTCTTTCTTCTCTTAGTTTGACATTGCACACTTTTAAGTGTTTTTCCTTCTTCGTTATTTTTCCAAATAGTTCTTTTTGTTTTTTGCTGTTTCTATTATTCTTCCACTTTTGATGTTTCATTTCTTCTTTTTTTCTCTCTGTTTCTTTCTTTCACATTCTTTCTGATCTATGATCTACTCTCTCTCCTCCCTTTACCCTGCTCCTCAGCATCACATCTCTCCCCACTCTCCTTTTTCTTTCACTTTCTCTTGCGACTATATATACTATACAGTGCTACACTATGCTCTGGATAGCCGAGTGCTCAGAACGGTCACTTCGGATCGAAAAAGTATGTGGTTCGCATCTCAAGTTGTGTAGCATTTTTCTCGGCAAAAATTTCTTCTTTATTTTCTTTTATTTTGTGCGTTTGATTCCGGTGTCCATGACGGCTCTCTTTGATGTATTTACGTCGTAGATATGACGTTTTAAAATATATACTGACAGAAAGCAAAAAAAAACAAGAACAACTAACCTAGCCCAGCGTTAAAGATACAACTTTTTGTTCTGCAGCATGCGGTGTGAAACATATCAAGCCGCAGAAAATAGCTTTTCCAGCAAGCTAACGCAAATCTAATTACATACGCTATATACCGTTGGCTGTCCTCGGAGCTGAGCAGTCTGGGCGCGTTTTTCTCCTCAGTAACGAGATCTCGCGAAGAGCGTGCTCTAAAGGTCGTCGCCCCGCATATTCTAATGAGCGCACGCCTTCATGGGGCGTTGCTCGTTCGCGTGCGCCTATCTCGTTGTTCGGCCACTTGGTACTTCTTCCAGACAGGATCATTCCCCTTGCGGGGATTTCTCACTCGTATCTCACAAGAAATCGATTCAAGTTGTGCAGCCTGCAACGCAATTTCAGCGCACATGCTTTGGCTATGCCCCGCGTCACCTAATGGACCTCTATCCAGTGCTGGGAAGAAGCCCTCCCAAGCTCATTGCTCCATACGCATCTTCAGGCTATCTAGAGGGCCCGAGAAAGCACCGAACATCACGGTGTCCCAGCTCCTAACTTGGACGCGGCCAGCGGTTTGCGCGGGTCCCTCATAAGGGTTCACGCGAAAGCTCCTCTGGATCTAATCAAGTTGTCTGTCGGTATGTCTGGTGTGCTTCTACTGCAAGTTCTGTTCGGAGTAACAGCGGTTAAAGAGAGCGCCAAGGTCACTTCGCTCGCTGCCGGGCGGGTGCGTTTACAAAGAAACCATGCTGATCAATCACAAAAAAGTAAGAATGGAGTTAGTTCGCGCTCGAACTGTGTGTGTTTGTGCGTTTGTTTTGTGCGCCTTTATTCCCGTTGGAGCAGTGCGCTTTAAGTACCAACCGAACTGGGACAGGCGATAGTCTGCACTTGTGCAGGATCATTTCCTGCGTACTGTCTGCTTGAAGCACACGCTGCAAGTTTCGAGCTGCTTGCCGTTCTTCCCAAGCCTTACAATTGGTTGCCGTAGCATTCGTTTCTTCGCACTTGTGGCAAAACTTTACCTCATATTCGCTCAGCTTTCTTTGTAAAGACACGTCTCATTTTCCTGTTACACCAATTCTTTAACAGAGAGATCAGTCAATTTTTTGTTTCACTATCTCTCTCTGTACTCGTTCTGTCATTCATAAGGTAATTACAGCTCATGCAGAAGAAGTTGGTGGTTGTGTTCTGACAGTGAAGGTGAAACGGGAGATGATTACGTAGACAATGCACATAGCACGCCAGTTTATGATTCTGTACCGTTCTGTTTCCGTCAGGTGGATTACAGTAAGGTTTTATAGATTCGATATTAACAAAAAGTGCGGAATGTGCGGAAACATCGTATGCACTCAGAGCAATCCCGGAATTCTATACATGTCTTATGTAGCAGCCTGGGTTCGCAAACATGGCAAATAGATCTCTGTGTGATAAGTAGCTTCGCATCGTAGGTGTACCACGGTGTAATCCATTGGTGGATTCGGAGTGGTGAATGAGCGCCTCGCCGGAGAACTCCACTCTAGCGGAGAGCTACAGAAGGGAATCTACCAATGAACTACACGCTCTCCCTCCAGAGCGATTGGCATTGTCAGAACGGAAAGCGACGCGCAAGTCTCCCTTTTTGCATGAGTGACCATTCTGGGCACAACAACGCAATGCTTGCAGAACGCCGACTCCCACGCGAGGCACAACCGACCCGACCGGTGTCCGTTCGTTTCCTGGCACGGGGCACTTGCGACTTCCGGTAGAATTTGCCGCTTTTCATGGAGAAGAAAAACTTGCTACGTGAGGTGGATGTCGTGATGAAGCTGTGCTGTGTCTGACAATGGAACATACAAGGAGCACTATCAAGCTGGTAGTGTAACAGACATGCTCCGTATAGAGAAAAAAAAAGTGTGACCAGAAGTGCACCGAATCTGCCCATGGGTCACATAATGAAAGAAAGGTATGGGTTATTTCAGTGGATGGCCATAACGCGCAGTAAACAATATATATTTCAATGAATAGCAGTGTAGTTGAATCCCTTTCAGGTAACCGAGAAAAAAGAAAAATTGGATCGTTTTCAGTCACCAACGCCCGACAACTCTTGTAAAACTTGTAAAAGAAAGAACAGCGAGATCACCTTCACGAGTGTCACGTTTTCTGCGTCCAGGTGTAGCTACTGAGATCTTATTACCCCTTAACGACTGATAAGGCCACAGGGGGACGAATAATTATATCTGATGATGCTTAGTATGACCAGTATTGCACCCCAATCCAAACGAATGCAAAATGTGCGATGTACCCTTTCGGCAGCACTGTAACCGAAGCCGTGCGGTCAGCTCTCTGTGTAACGCCCCGAAGGACTCCTTCCTATCACGTGGCCGCTACCATGCACCACTGTCACCAATGTCTACAAGCAATGAAGGATGCACCAAAAGTAGGTGATTGTTCCGAAGTTGATTTGATTCTCTGCAAGCAGCAATTTTCAAATCGGCGCACGTGTGAGCAGCTATAGGAGTTTAAAAAAATAGATAATACCCACGGAATTTTCACTTGGTAATTGCAAGTCGTACTGCAACTACCACGCGGTGTGTGTAGGTACATCCTGCCTTCGCGCAACAAGAATCATAAGCCGATGCAAATTTATGGTAGAAAATGCCCACACTACCCCATAGTGACTACGAAAGGAATACACCAGGAAAGCAGTGCACTAGAAAAGCGATATACGATAGGCCAATGGCATCAAATACTTATTAAAAATTGGTGTTAATTGCTGTGCTAACAGGCTTAAAGCAGAAAACTTTGGCTTTATATGACCTCGTCTACTTCATTATTACATTCTACGTAGTATAACATAATAAGGATGTAACCACAGAGCAAAATTAAACACTGCAAAAAAAGTAAAAAGACAAAGAAATAAAGAAAAAAACATCGCAATCCACCGTTTGCTTGCATGAGTTCGCTTTACAATAAAACGTTAACACGTATAAAGTTACGTTGATACTATAGGCTCACAGTGTACTGGATAACACCGCACTGCATATGCTTTAGAAATTCTTTACATGTACATCTCTATAAATAACTCCACTTGGTTACTTCTGGCAAGTGCTTATCTAATTGCATCTGCATGAGTAATCTACAAATGGCGTGTAGAAAACTCATTTATGCTGAGACGAATCCTGAAAGCCGTGCTATACGTAGGTGGAAGCGAGAAATGTGGTGTGAAATAGCAACTTAGAGAGAGATATCAAGCTCTTTGCGAAAGAATGCACTTCTTCTCGTGCATACGGATGCGCAATTCCCAAGTAGTACGATGGTAGTCTTCCTTTCGCGTCAGTTAGCAGAGCATCGGCACGGAAAGAATCAGCGCAGGCTGGCGCACGCAATGGATGAGTGCGCCCACGAAAATGTCACTCATCGTGCGAGAGAGTTCCCCGGACGCGTCCGGTACGCTTGGCTTGGTAATACGTTTCCCGAGAGGAATGGACACCGCCACTGACTTTTTTTTCGCAATAGGAAACGTATGGACTTGCGTGAGTACTAAGCATTTGAAAAAAAGAGCTAAAGCAGTGCGTAACATACGCACACAAGGAAGGGCAATCTAAACGCAGTGACTGAAGATTTGTGGAAGAACTCGTGGACATTCGTGATAGATCAATGCAAGAAAATAAGCCATAGTGCTTCAGAATGATATACATGAACCATCAACAGAAACAAGATATTCAGTGGTCGTATGTGGAGGAGAGATGAAAAGAAAACAAGCAGGATATAGCCTGTTGTTGCAATGGGGTGTTGATAACGCAAATGAAACCAAATTAACGGATTTGCTGAAAAAACTGGTGTTTTTCAATGGGTGACATAATTGTTGGATGTACGCTCCAAGAAACTACAAGCCTCTCTTTGATTTTCGGTGCGGGCGCTCAGAAGTTCTAAAAAATGCTCTTGCAACGACTTCTTTCAAGGCGGCGCTCAAGAAGTCTTGCCGGCACAGAACGGGGGAAAGCGTTGGGAAACTAATTGACAGGCTCGAGCGTCTAGGTTTCCCGAGGACCATTTGTCTAGGCTGGCCGAAAGAGTTCCGTAGTATGTTAGAGCGCAGGTAAGAGGCTCCGTGCATGGTAGGTGCTCGAAGGAACTGCCGGTTGCCAGCATCCCGTACCTACATGTTGTCTCAAGCCGTTTAAAGAAAGTCGGTGCTAGGTACGGTCGAAATGTTTTTTTTTTTTAGCCGGCAAGTGTTTAGGTAGCGTTCGTATGGCTGTTGCACGGAAGCTAAAGGGTGAGTTGCATGGCAAGGGTACTTTCCAGGTCAAGCCAAATTGGTCGAATGTGCCATCGCTGTGGTGTACTGCACTCCACTGTCACGTGGAAAGTAATATTTTGTAGAGACGGGGCATTGTATAATAATAGAATTATCATCACAAGTCTTCTCTACAAAGACAACCATGCTCTAACCTATTGTCGCATGGTGGAGAGTGCGGCTGCACACTCTTGTTTATAATAAGGTCACTAAATCTAGATTCAGGAACAAGGTAGCGCGGGAAATTGAAAAGACGTATCTCATATAAAGCTGATGATTCATGTGTCGCGCAACCCTGGGTTATGTTACTAGCCATGGAGGTAGCCTTTCTGGAATCACACTATTAATACAATCTGTCTGCTCATCTAATCATTTTCTTTCACCGCACGTATTCTCGTAACCGCATATATATATATCTGTTTTCCCCCAAAATTTTTCAGTTCTTAGTGTGGGCTGTGTCCAGGTGTCTTCCTTTTGTACTTCAATTTTTTCACGCAACTCGTTTAGGATGAATTACGCACTCTCCCAGCAGACCGTGCTTTTCGAGACCACATACTTGTTCTTCGGTTATGTTTTGTAGAGAGCCATCACCCAACAATGATTCCTTGTACGACTAGTGTGACATCTGCCAGCAGCAGTTGGAGCAATTAGCAATTGCATTTCGTTCTACTCAGTAACCAAAAAACATGCAAATTCCAGCCTTCCTCATTTAGGTCACAAATAAGAAAACAGTTGACAGCGTGAAAGCGCACAGACGCGCATCTGGAAGTGCTCACGAGATTATAAAAGTCATGGCAGTGAATAATTTATAATAGAGGTTACAGTCATATACGGCTGTATACGGTGTGGCGGATTCGTTTTTAGTCGGCATAATATTGTGATGCCTCGATTGGCACCGTAGATTTCTCAGCTTGTACATAGCTTTTGCAGTATGTAATATATGCGAATCACATCTATCAAGGGAACACAGAAATAAAATGGAACATATAAATAGTGTGAGTTAGTGAAAGTAAGAGAAGTGTAAATAAATACAAAGAGCGAAGAAGTCAACGAAATAGGCTGAGAAATATATGATGTGAGAATGAAAAAAATAGGTCAAAACAGATACAAAACAGAAGAAGTTCACCAAGTTGGTAATCTGGGCACATTGGTAGTCCGTTTTTATAAACAGTGAAGGCGTACTGGAGATGATTACACAACAAAGTTGCATGTATGTGTTGCAACGTTGTGTTATGGCCTTTTAGTGCGCATTTAACGTTCATAAAATATTTAAAAAACAGACAGTAGGAGAAAGACGTCGAAGATGAAAGTCAGAGAAAAGTAAAAACAACAAATGCCGCCCTGCTCTACCCTTGCTTTAGGCTTGGCACGACTAGTTCGAAGGTGCCTTCAAGCTTTACAGCAAAGTATGAAGTGAGATCTCATCAAGAACTAGTTTTGGGGCCGTAGTTGTCTACCATCATTGTCACCACCAGTGTACGTAACCGCGGTAATTTAAAATAAAAACACAAAATTAAAAGAGCAACCAGCATTGAACAAACGGGTTCCAACCATGGTCCTCGCTGTAGCAGTGTAGTATTTTGCCACGCACCCATGCGATTTTTTTCTTTATTACCGTAACTCTACGTGTAACAAGCTAGGGCGAACGCTGTCGCTCAAACCTTCTTTGCAAAAAGACTCTATGCAGGCGTTATATCCAGTTGGGAACAACGTTTTCATTTGTAATAGAGGGCTGTATAACAGTAAAATAAGAACCAGATATCTTAGAGTGTGAAATATGAATATATGTTATCTTAAATATCAATAAATATATCTTAAATTATGAAAATATTTTGGCTAGGCATGCCTGGCGCCTATATAAAGTATACACGTTGGGCGTGCGAATTGCGTAACCAGCGAATTGTTGAATGACTTGAACATATTACAAAGGGCTCAGCCATAATTCATGCCAGCCACCGTATCAATAAAGTGAATATATTGCTTTGTAAACTCATGGGAGGTGCATCGCTTCCCCGCAGAATCACGAATCATGACGCCGTGCGCATAGGTCGGCTAAACATTTAGAGCTCACTCAGACTCACTCAAGAAACATACCTCGTTCTTGGGACTCAAACTCATGGGTGTATTACTGAACCGTACTCGTTCGCATTAAGGCTTACCTATATTTTACTGAGTTGAACTCACTCGAACGCAAAATCACAAAACCATTACTTACTTGGCCTCGCTCAGACTGCGAGTCCTTGTTTTTTCTGAATGTGAGTGAGTCGACTAATGAGCCCGTTAGCGTAGTGCTATCTGTTTCATCCAAGACGTCAATGCTTTTTTAGCAACAATATCTCGCATAATCAGTGCTCTATTTGGCGCTTTTATATTCGCATCTATAAATACAATTTTTCAGTGATTGCAATATACTGAGGACAATTTTATTGAAAGTGTTGACTAACACGAGATGTTTTGAACAAAGCCTTCTTTTAAAAATTTGCGAAAGGTGAAGATACCTCACCCCTCCTATCCGATTTGGAGTAAATCTGAGTGAGTCGGCCTATGAGTGAGTTTGCCAACCTATGGTATTAGGTGTTTCCCAACTTGAAAAAAATTATGGTATATGTCACAGTGTGTACCTTGAAGGCGTTCTTGTGTTAGCAGCCCAAGGGGAGTTTAAAAGGGTCCCATAAATGCCACTCTTGCACCTTTCACTGTGGCAGTGCTGCGCTTTCCAAACACGCCTTGTGTCTTTGTCAAGTGTGGTACACTTAGGGGGACCTGCTGTCGTATTTTAGTCGTATGATGTCCTTTCCGTTTGGCGCTACGCAGGTAAAGCCGCGTATATCATATAGCCAGCTCTAAGATATTGAGCGTGCGCTAGCGCCAAAGGGAAGTCTTCTTGCACTCTTGTACTTCAAGCACCTTGATGATAATATAGCAGCTTTTATTCCTATTTATTTTCGCAAGCACATTGATGACGGGTAATAAAGCGAGCAAAAAACAAACAAACAAATGAAGCATAGCCAAACGTAGCATAATGAGCACGCAATCACATAAAAGTGAAGTATACTTTTTATTTTTTTGAGGTCCTATTGAAGATCATAATTGCGGGCATTACAACTAAAACTAATGAAAGACGATAGCACAAAGCAACTACAGAAATCTAAAGGGTAAGCAAGCAAGAAATAGCAAGAGGGAGATAGAAAAATACGAAGAAACATCCAACTAAATAAAAAACAGAAAAATATCAGAAAAATAAATCAACAAAAAGTAGGAAGATGTAAATAGTAAACCAAAAGGAAAAAAGAAGGCTGTCCCGGTTAAGACATCCTCCACTTTCCCACCAGCAGGGTCAATCTGTTTTTATTTTTTTTTTGTCTTAGGAATGCGATGACAAATGAAACTGAATGCATCAAAAACTCTCTTCATGCGCATGACACGTAAAAAATACCCGTTATCCTTTTTTACAGCATTAAAGGCACAGTGCTGACTGAAGTAAAGAATGTTAAGTACCTAGGTGTTCAGCTTACACATGACTTGAACTGGTCCATGGATGTTGACAGTGTTTGCAATAAAGCCATGCGTAAACTTTGGTCGTTACGACGAAAACTTCACGATGCCACCCCGGAAGCTAAAACAATGGCGTATAAAATGACTAGTCTTCCTGTACTGATTTAGGCAAGTCATCTATAGTAACCATACACTAAAACAAATGCACTAAAATGTGAGCGTATACAAAACAAAGCGTTACGGTTCATCTTCAACTCCTATTCCGGAACTCAGTGTATTAGTGAGCTTAGAGACAGATCCGGTTTAATGACGGTGAAACGAAAAATGCAACATAATCGACTGATATTCTCTTTTCACATACTCAACGGAGACTACAAGGTCCACTTCAGGGAACACATCGCACTACGGCCATTTACCACATCCAGAACAAAACACTCGAAACATGTCACACTACTTAGCTACAGAACAGATTTATTCAAGTATTCGTTTTTGGTTCGGAGCATCGATAACTGCAATCAATTACCTCAATACATAGTCGAACATTGCAATTTGCAAAGGTTCCAAAAGGCTTTGTTAGAATATTTGTAACCAAATTGCTTGTTCCTTGTTGGCTGATTGTGTTCAATGTACTAGGTCAATATGTTCAATAAGTACTATATCACTTCAAATCTTTTTTCTGTTTTTGGTGACGTGTACGACATGTATTCAAACATGTTTCTTTTATCCGTGACCTAAGCGAAATGTATTCTGATATAGTTTTTTGCGTTTTTGTTTTTTTATTTGCATATAGTCTGCATCTTGAGAGTACAGTGTGAAACTTGTTTCCACATTTGTTCTTTGTACATGCCAGATATGTACCCCAACTCCTGTCTTGGCCCTTGGGCTGACAGAATGAATAAACAAAAATAAAAAAATAAAAAATAAGAGATTCTGCTCAATGGACGCTGTATACTGATCTCACAAGTTATTCTGCCCTTACTGTATGTTTACCATGAGAGACGAAGAATTGTAAAGAGTGCAGGCCTCTGTGGATGTGCTGCACCCTCGAAACTTTCTTAGGTTACTGCGTAGTGCTCAATAAAGTTTTTAAGGAGATGATAATACTTCTCAGCAGCTAATTTGCTGCTATAGTACAGTCACATATGTGCAGCTCAGCTCAAGAATCAAGGTGCCTGATCGTCCATGTAGCCTTGCTTAGGAATTGAAATAATGCACCGCGGGAACCCGCAAGGTATATGTCACTTCACGGTACTTGACCGCGACACCTGAGTGCATGAAGCGGGACAGCACTCGCCTGTATTCGCCGTTGTTTAATGCCACACAGAAGCTCATTTGTACAGTTGGCGTTTCGTTGTGGCTCGGTACGAAGAAAAAAGTATTGCCGCGCTTGTGATAGCATCTCTTTTTTTTAAACTGACCACATTATGACTTTTCGTATTTATAGTTTAAGTCTGACGATGGGAAGTTTTCTGCTTATAAAGACACCAATGACACATATAACGTGGCCATCAGTTGGGTTATCTACACAATTATAAGTGTTACACGAACAAAGCGCAACAAAAAAGCGCACTGTCTTCTGAGTGCTACCTAAACTTTCTAAACATCATTCTAGAGAAAACTGTCAACAACCTTCTCTAGCGCAAGCCTATACTTCAGAGTAAAGTCGTAACACGCTAGGTCTATCTATCTTAGGATGTCGTAAAGAAAACACACGTAAAAAAAACACCCGTTGCTACCTCCTATTTCAGAGAAAGACATGGCTGCATAGGAAGAAAGATATTGCATATACGAGTAATACCTACTCGTGGTATTGTCTGTCGTTTGTGGCAATGGTGCTCATTCTTTCCTTTGATGTACGATGGAGCCTAGACTATTGCGGTACGCAAACAATAGGAAAAACGGAAAGGAATAGTGGAATCCGGTATGAAAAAAATGATAGTATACAAGCAGTGCAGCTGACGTGAATAACCTGTACATAGCACCGCAATAAAAGGAGAATAGTGGTATACATCGAGGGAAGAGTGGTAAGAGCAAAAAAAAAAGAAAACCTTTTTGCTGGAAGGCGTTTCAGAAAGCTCTCTAACGAAGCAGCGCAGCGATTCTACTCTGAAAAAAAAATGAAACAAATATGAGAAATCCCCATTCCAGCACAGCAAATCCATATTTGAACCGACCTACAAACAAGACGTTCAACATAATACATAGCAAACAACGTGCTGTCAGCGGGACGGCTCAGTGCTCACCCATAGTTTAGTACGAAGTACTCGAAATCATTAAACATTTTTTTCTAAACACAAACAAGCCGGCTCGTCGTAGCCGAGGCAGATCAAAAGGCTCTCTTCAAAAAAATTCCGCCATATCCACGAAGTGAATGATGATGAGTGGGCGAAGCTCCGGAGGTAAACCTGGTAAACCATGAATCCTCTGTACATTTTGCCCACTCGATTTTATTACATCGCTCCCCCTAGCGTACGTCACCGCACTAAATCGAACGATTGCCTTCAACCAATGACACGCGCCATATGTGACATCATTCCTAATTTATAAGATCTCGCGTCTTTCATCAACTACAAGTACCGCTTTCTAGTTTATAACATCTTGCATCTTTTCATCATCAGCTACAAGTACCACCATCTAGTAAACACTACAAGAACTAAACGAGAGGTGGCTACATACAGGAGACGGTACCGCCATCTAGAGAACACTGCAAGAACTAAACTAGAGGTGGCTACATACAGGGGACGGTACCGCCATCTAGTGAACACTGCGAGAACTAAACTAGAGGTGGCTACATACAGGCTACAGGGAACGCACAGCCCACGCCCCAAGGAGCTTCGCCCCTAAAAAAAATATAGAAGCTCCACGCTATGTGTAGCGAAACTTCTTGGTACTGAGACGCTGGAAAATAATTTGCAATACAAGAGACAGAGTAGCCGGGAGTCGACTTCATTGTTTTCACGACGGTTGAGTTTCTTGGTTTTTGGGTGTGTGAACCTTGTTGTCAAGCTCGGCTTAGGCTCTTTTTCCACGTTCTTGAGACATCAATGGCATTTGTTGCGCGCAGTAATAACTGCCTTTGTATACTTACTCTTGAAAAGACCGAGTTTTGCTGGTTTTTCAGAATGTTTTTACATTGGGAAACACCTAGGTGTTTCCATTGTATAAAGGTGTTTCCCAACTGAAATTAACTCTGTTTCCCAAATGTAATTACGCGATTCCTAACTTTCCTACACAGCTATAAGGAGGTTCGCCCCTGAAAACGACACGATGGACACAGACATCGACACACCATAAGCGTGGTGAGGTGGACCGGCGATGGTCGCGTTCATCCTCAGTCGATCCCGCCCATCATTAAGCAGTCCGCCTGAACGCGAGTGAGTAGAGGTGGAAAAGATATTTTAGTTTATTGCACTAGCATGTCGTGACATGTCTTTTCGCACATAAGTTCTGTGGTATCTAGTGAAGTCGTCGAAGGGTTAAGAAAAGGAAAATAGTTTGCTGCATGACTTTCATATGAAATTCGTGTGGGTTTTCTTGTGGCATCGTGCTACAAACGTTTGGTTGTGTATTCTCTCTTTCACATCAAGTTTTTAAGGAGAGTACCAGCATTCGACTCCAAACAACAACTTGGTCGTTCGCTTGCATGTTAATAAACCTTGATTCCCTCCCCCTCTCCCCCCCAAAAAAGTCTCAAATGAAGGCAAGATAACTTGTCAAGTTATGAAAAGCCGATATCATTGTTAATCGCGAGAAAGCAGCTGCACTTCATTTCACAAAAATATACATTGAAATATCTAAGCTTCAGATAATCTGGACAAGACCACGAGACACTAAATGTTTTTTCAGAAGAAAACAGCAATTCTTGATGGGAAGTTTATTAAGGAATTAAAAAAAATTGCCCGCAGCTTCCCTCGGGGGAACACTGAGGAGGATGCGAAGCATATAATTGGTTAACGGGGTGTTAAAGTGCAACTTACTTGGGTCGATGGCTAAATTAGTTAACGTGGTTGTGAAATGGGGTGTTAAATTGCGACTTACTTGGGTCGATGGCTAAATTGGCTAACGTGGTTGTAGGAGGGGGTGTTAAATGAGTGAACACGTACACACGTATGCGAAAGGGCGGCGCTGGTCGAAGGGACGTCGATCATTGTGTTTGTGGATTCGTTGGAATTCATTTCACCGCGACCTTGGACGTCGACGCGCCGTACAAACCAACCGACGAGCGGCAACTGAGCGAGCGAGCGCCGACCTTGAGTATATATACAGCGAGACGGCGCATGCACTGTCAGCTGTCGAATGTTCGAGAAGGGGCAGAAGGGCAACGGCGCATGCGCGCGCGTCAGCTGCCGATGTTCTCGAAGCGCGACGGCGCATGCGCGCGCGTCAGCTGCCGATGTTCTCGAAGCGTGACGGCGTATGCGCGCTACATTATACAGCTAGCGAATGTTCGTGAAGAGGAGAAGCGCACGCGGTGTGTACAAGGAGAATTAAAGAAAAGTTGCTGGAGTGGAAGCTCCTGCGATGCCTTGCCAGCAGAAGTGAAGCCACCTATTGCCACTGCCAAGATGGCGGAAACATGCTCTTTTCTGATAGTGCCCGCTTAAAGATCAAGTGGCTTTGATACGTTATGTAAATACTACGGTAGTTCTATATTAAAGGATGGCTGTTCCTGACGAAATAACACTCAGAAACAAATATGGATGACTGAATCTTCAAAGAACTTTGCCTCCTATTAGAGGCTCACTACGGAAAACTAGTGACTTTAAGACGCAATTGGAGCACTATGAGGCCCCAAAAATGTTGGTTGCATTAAACTCGTTGGGCGTGCGAGGGAAACGCTTCGTTTTCGATCGCTGAACGGCGACACTTTATCATGCCCCTAGTAAGATGGCCGCCACAGCCGCCATCTTGCCAGAGGAACGGCTTCACATCTGCGCAATCATTTCCACTCCAGCAATTTTTTTAATCCTCCTTGGGTGTGTAGAGGAGGAAGGGTGCACAGATGGTGGAGGAGTAAAGCGCGCGCGGTGTGTAGAGGAGGAAGGGATGCACAGATGGTGGAAGAAGGAGGAGGAAGCTTGCGGACGGCGCCGCACTATAGGCCTCGAGTATTAGATGCTCCGCATCTAAAAACTTCTCATACACGGCTGTCGTTTGAATTTAAATATCACCAGTCCAAAATCGGGTGTTTTCTACACCAGGTCATGCTTCTGTGTTTTCCCAATTTTATCTGATCGAAAAATGCCCTGATGTATACCTCATTGTCCATCAATACCTGAATGAGCCGCTTGCGCCCATACGCTGGCAATTTCACATATGCTAATTATAACCTTCGTAACATAATTACATTGTTTTTTGAATAACCTCAAGATTTATTTCAATAGTGCAATAGTAAAAAGATAGAAAATTGATGAGCAGCATACTTATGATCAAGTAATCTTCTCTAGCTCTTTGTCTTCCTTGACTCCATTTCTCCTCAATTTTCACTTAACGTATACGTTGTGATACTGAGCAATTCAGCCGATAGAACCTCTTAAGTTACATGAATTGAGGCCGGGAACAACTTACTTTAAAGTAGGGCATAAGAGAAAAACGATGACATTGCTGCGTTTGGCATGCACAAAAAGCGCAAGTGTGGCACGTACCACAAAGGAATTTCTTGTTTTGTGAAATATCAGCTTCGTGCTAAATTCATGTCGTCATGTGTGCACGTGTGTGCTTGCCTGCAAATCAGGCTGTCTCCACGAAGCAACGTGAGGATCTCACCCACTGCATAGTACTAAAGAAGTTCCATTTCCTAACGAGCTTCCCGCACGTGTCGCCATCGCGTGACGTGTTCCCAAGAGCGTTGTTTGTAAGCCTACCTTCCGACACCACTTGCATGACTGTCACGAAGTTTTTTTTTCTATCACTGAAAAAAGTTCCCCCGGAAGCTATGTGCACAATAATCCAGGAATAAATTGCATTTGCAGAATCACTCCTAGTGCTTCCCCAGAACGAACAAAGTTGTCTGGACGGCGGCTATGCCAAAAGTCCTATTGATTATTTTGTTTGCAGGCTTGTTATCGTGCCGGTTGCCAAGAAGAATGTTATTTCACTGCGGCATATAGTTCTTTTACTCTTGGTAGTTGTAGCTCATGAGGTGCACTCGGCGGCAATTACAGAATTTTCTGGCGTCAGTTATAATTACATTGTTAGCCTTGCAACGATAGCGCAGTGACTGATACAATTGCTAAATGCGATGATGCAAAAAGCTTTATTTCTGTGCAACGGTTATTAACAATAGAATACAAAACGTGCTGTGAGGAGCTCTTGCACAGCCTGGATTACTGGGTGTGACGTTTCGTTTAGCGATGTGTATACGCCGCGACAGAGAGGTGCGGGCATAAATGTGTATACCTTGCCAGTAGACGCCTCATATCGAAGTCCTTCCGTACCTTGCAAGGAAAACCACGGCAGGTTTAGGCATGTCAACATTTCTTGTAAGCGGCGCGATTTGCCACCATCTCGCTATTCAGCCGCCGTTATTATTTGGTCCATATTTGCTACCATAGTGCTTCATAAAGAAAGCAACAGAATACCAATCAAGAAGGGTGTAAGGCAGGGGGACACAATTTCCCCAATGCTATTTACCGCGTGCTTACAGAAGGTTTTCGAAAGCCTAGAATGGAAACAGTTAGGGATAAGAGTCAATGGAGAATACCTTAGTAACCTGCGCTTCGCCGATGACATTGCATTGCTGAGTAACTCGGGGGACTAATTGCAACTCATGATTACGGAGTTAGACAAGGAGAGCAGAAAAGTGGGTCTTAAAATTAATCTGCAGAAAACGAAAGTAATGTACAACCTCGGCAAGGAGCAGCGCTTCGAAATAGGTAATAGTGCACTTGAAGTTGTAAAAGACAATGTCTACTTAGGGCAGGTAATAACCGCAGAGCCGAACCACGAGATTGAAGTAACTAGAAAAATAAGAATGGGGTGGAGCACATTCGGCAAGCACTCTCAAATTATGACAGGTAGATTGCCACTATCCCTCAAGAGGAAGGTATATAACAGCTGTATCTTGCCGGTACTTAGCTACGGAGCAGAAACCTGGAGACTTACAAAGAGGGTTCAGGTTAAATTGAGGACGACGCACCGAGAAATGGAAAGGAAAATGGTAGGTGTAACCTTAAGAGACAAGAAGAGAGCAGAGTGGATTAGGGAACAAACGGGGGTTAAGGATATCATAGCTGAAATCAAGAAGAAGAAATGGACATGGGCAGGGCATGTAGCGCGTAGACAGGATAACCGCTGGTCATTAAGGGTAACTGACTGGATTCCCAGAGAAGGGAAGTGGGTTAGGGGGAGACAGAAGGTTAGGTGGGCAGATGAGATTAAGAAGTTTGCGGGTATAAATTGGCAGCAGCAAGCACAGGACCGGGTTAACTGGCGAAACATGGGAGAGGCCTTTGTCCTGCAGTGGACGTAGTCAGGCTGATGATGATGATGATGATGATTTGGTCTGATCCGGAGGGCGAGGGTATAGTGCTTACTGGGCTGCTTGAAAGGACATCGACGTATGACATCTGCCACAGTTCACGGCATTAAGGGCGCCCCTTACAGTTCTCCGTGACCGCAAGGCATAAGCCATACGTTTGTGGCCCTATAGGGCAAAAATTTGGTACCTCACAAATAAACCTAAAGGTTCCGGATTTACGCGTAGACAATCAGCAGTTCGTGCTCTAACGTGGTATGCCGCTGTTCGGTGGAGTCAAACTGCTGGAATAGAAGTTTATTGGTCAGCATACTCCTTTGATGCGTTGCCGAAAGGTGGCAACCACTGTCGCTTCCGATGCATTGACCATAATTCACTGTCTAACTCCCGGTTGCGGGTGAGGAGCGCGGCGTCAGCAAAACGTCTTTTGATATTCAGCAGCAACACTCACTTAAGACTAACCCAAGTATTCACAAACGCTCCTCGACTCGACTTCCACCCTTCACTTGACAGAGTTGAGCAATGCGCCACCACTCGGCTGAAAATGATGCTGCGCTGCTCAAGAATAGCAGCAGATTATCGATGATATGCAGTGACTTGCCATGCCTAGAGAAGGCGCTCCCATCCGCTTTCTCAAGTGAAGGTGAAGCGTTGAGTGAAGGGACGTTCTAGAATACGGGGGTTACTCGATTTTTTGCCGAAGCAGCTGGAAGGGCACGCCACGAAAGCGACACGATAAAATCGGTTCGGGATCTGTTCTGTTCTGTTCTGTTTTAACTGTTTTGCTGTGGAGAGGTTGAGGTGCCTATTGCCTCGGCTACTCCATATCACAAAGTTCTGCAGCGAAAAATAAAATAATAATACAGAACGGTACCCAAAAATTAACAATACGGAAAAGGAAAAAACACATATTAGCACACTGAAAGCAGTTCAAATATCATGCCAATACACAGTTTTCTTCGCGCAGTTCACATAGTCATAAACTATTTACACGCACACCTTACTATTCTAATGTCAGTATATACATGACCACATTTTATATATACCCATCTCTGGCTGTCTGTCATAGGCGCTTGTCCAGTCCTGTCTCCACTAAAAAGTCTGTCAGGAAGATTATTGCCTTTTTCTGGAGACGCATCTCAGGCCATGGTCCAAGTAGTTTCTTTAGTGTGTGCGGCCGTCTGTCCGAACTTGCTAATTTGTTCTTTAATTTTTCTCTTTCATTCACGTATTTTAAAAAATCCAAAAGAATATGGCGAACATTTTCTTTTGCATGACCACAATGGCATTCCGGTGAGTTGGATGAATGTATCTTGTGCAGGAAGCTGTTTGTGTATGCTACTTCCAATCGAAGAAGGTGGATTAATGTCTCTAGGTGTCGTGGGAGGTCTGTAGCTATGGAAAATTTTCTGTGTGAATTAACTTCATAAAGTACCGTTTCCTTTATATTTAGGGCTCTCAAACCACTTCTCCATCGAACAATGGTTAGCTCATTGCTATATAAAATGTCGAATATCCACCCCAGACATAGGGATTGCGCAATCCCGTCCTTCCTTCAATCCTTTCTTCGCGAGGCTATCAGCCTCTTCATTTATCTTTATTCCAACGTGGCCATTGTAACACGATGTTGTGACCCTGCGATGAGGCATATTCCACAGTTTCTGCAATACATTGTGCTATTTCACCATTTTTGTATGGTGATCTCACATTTCTGATTATCTGAAGAGCAGGTTTGCTATCAGCGCATATCAACCATTTTCGCTTCTCAGGATTCTCGCAGATAAGCTTAACTGCTTCAAAGATAGCCACCGATTCTGTTGTCATCGATGAAGATTCCGGTTCGGGATCAATATTTGCGCCGTGCAATAGCGAATTGCTTTTCTCTTTCATGTGTTTGGCTGCGCTAGCTTACACCGCGTGGTATAACCAACTGGACGCTAGTTCAAGGAGGCACCAAAGGCGTCGGCGGTAGATCGCGTCGGTGAAATTATGAACTACTCGTGCAGCACGACAAAGCTCACGACATCGACAAGGACTCGTTTATCGAGGGCGTGGTTTGAATTACAGGCGCCGAGAACACCAGAAATAGAAGAAGGCACAGCATCAGCGAATCGGCATGTTCCATTGTGTCTCGCTTTTGCGCAGCCGGCTGAATACACCGCCAACATTGCCAATTTGTCCACTTGGGTCGTTTCTGGTGATGCGTCTGCCAAAACAACGTCTGAAAAGGTGCGAACTCTTTCTTTTCGACGCTTTGCATGAATGACTTGTATTCGGCAATAAATGCAGGACACCAGAAACAGGCGTGAATGAACAATTTTTTAATGTTGCAAAGGCGGAGCCCGTGACAGTGGCATGCACGAGAGGCAAAACGAATGTGAACGTTTTTTACATTCGCGGACCTGTTTTGTGACTGCTCTGGTGTTTTTGTTTTCATGTGCTTGTTTTAGCAAGGGACGGTGCACTGTTCTCCCATAGTTGAGCACGAAGTACTCGAAATCGTTAAACACTTTTTCTAAACGTACTTCGCTTCTCAAGCATGAATGTTCCACGAAGGCACAACAGCTAGGGCAAACGTCCGTGGATCAAATAACTTAACATTATCAGCCACAACTCTAAAATATAGAAGTATCAAAAACATTGAGCTATAAAATATAAATATATATTGCTACGACTGTCTTTCTCAGTTGTTGGGAGCTTATATTCTTTTGACCTTTTTTTCCTTATCAGCGTTGTAACTTACTTAATAACTTGAACAGAACCCATTTCGTAACTATGGCAGCGTTACTTTTTTTGCAACAATAAAAGAAATAAATAAAAATCGAAGCACTTCTTCACGCTGACGTCAGTAATGTAAACAAAATTATGTCAGTCATTATTGGATTTACCCTGGTATAAAGCGTCGCTGATCGAACTTCACTATTCACTTAAAGTGAAAGCGTCATATGGATGGTTAATCGAAATCAAAATCGGAACCTGGCGTTGGTGGGTTGTTCCTGCATCACTTGAGTGTTTAAAAAAATTGTGACGTACTGTGTAAACCACAAGACTCTGGCATAGCGGCATATATTTCCAAAACGGATGACCTTGGCATGGCTTCGCAATGACGTCTCATGCCGTGGTATGACGTGATAAACTCATCACATAACTTTGTCGCTTAGTGAAAGTATAGCTTATCACAGATGCCATTAAAAGTTGGGAACCTACAAAAGGCTTGATACCTCTAATCTTGGAGGCTATGTAATTCACGTGAGGCACAGAAAGGCTTTTAGGCGAAACGAAAGAAGACCAGTACATCAACTTAGAAAAAAAATTACAGATCCCACGTACAGTGGTAATCGATGCTTTGCGAAGCACGAATGAGAAAGGTAGATATGTCACTTTAAAATCAGCACCACGTTACAAGTTGGAGGTAATTGATGCCATACATGACTACAGCGTCATGATTATCATGTTTGGATGTGTCGTTTTTCTTCGTCATCTATTCACGTCACGTGATACCAAATTTATTATATGTGTAGCTAGCGAAACGCCTGCGAGCACGCTATGAGCGTGACATGTTGTCGTGTTCTTACGTGACACGCGTGCCAAGATTATCATGTTAGCACCAGTCATATATTTTGTCATCCATTGAAGTCACGTAACACCAAATTTGGTATATGTGGAGCTAGCAAAAGGGCTACGAGCACATCACGAAGAGCCCAATATACTCCAATGCAGCGTAGATGCGCGCGCACACTCGGCACAGCGACACTACGTTAGCGAGACGCGAGCACTCTATAGTCTGTCGCCAGGTGCAACCAGCGTCCGTCGACGCGGCCCGACGGCAATCGGTACGAAATGCGGCATGCTGCGTTTTGCGCGGATGCGTTACCCATACAACATTGCGTCTCCCTCTTTTAGTGATGGAGGGACGACGGACGCGCCGGAACGCGCATGCGTTAATGCACCGCAGCGCGGTGCGCACCTGCGAGTATATGGCAGGACTGGTGCCTGGCGTGGAACTGCCAGCGTGATGCGACGAAATGAACGCCAGCGAGCATGCGCACCACTTCACACCGAAACGTATTGGCGCCTTGACTTTGGCATGTAGTCATGTTCTCACAAGACCCGCATTTCATGACTATCTTGTTTGCACCAGTCACATACCTTCGGCACCTATTCACGTCGCGTAATACCAAATTTGGTATAAGCGAGGCTAGCGAAGCGGCCGCGAGCGCATGATGAGCGTAGCATGTAGTGATGTCGTTACATGATACACATCTCATGATTATGATGTTTGCACCAGTCACATAACTTCGTCATCCATTCACGTACTGTAATACCAAATTTGGCATTAGTGACGCTATCGAAAAGGCCGCGAGCGCATCTTGAGCGGGGCATGTAGTCATCTTGCTATATGACACGTGTGTCATGATTTTTATGTTAGGGTATGTCGCTTGTGTTCGCCATGCAATCATGCTATACCATACCAGTTTTGCGACATGTCATGTCAACAAAACCACCGCAAGTGCTGCAGGACCATGAAATGTAAATCATGACATTCATGACATGCGTGACATGATTTTCATGTTATGACTAGTCAAATATGTTCTACATACAGTCATGTTATGCCATACCAAGTTTGGTATTGATACCATTATCGAAACGGTCAGGAGAGTGAAAAGTTGTAGGTGGCAAGCTAGCTAGCTAGCTAGCTAGCTAGATAGATAGATAGATAGATAGATAGATAGATAGATAGATAGATAGATAGATAGATAGATAGATAGATAGATAGATAGATAGATAGATAGATAGATAGATAGATAGATAGATACGCTCAAGGTTGCCGAAGTTCGCTAAGAAATGCTTCGCGTTTAAAAATGAAACAACTTCTGTCTTCGAGTTATCTTAGGCGATACGCGCGCAGATATTTATTTCCTTGTTTATTCGTGAACGTATATTCACCCTATTTAACATCGTGGACTTGTTTGCTTGGTGCGCGTAACTTCGGAGAAGGTCTTGCACTGTGGCCTTCTATTTGAAGCCTGCCCTGATGCATACGGCTAGTTTAGGTTACACAGCCCTCTAGCCCTCCATGTTGGATCAGGGGTTTAGGTGGTAAGCTGCCAACGCGATGGTCTCAGATTCGATCCAGGTCATGGAAGTCGCGTTTTGAGGGGCGCGAACTAGCAGAGGCCTGTGCCCTGCACAATTTCAGTGCAGGTTCAAAAACGTGAGATGATCGAAATTTTCGTAGCCCTTTACAATGGCATCGCTCGCGATCATATAGTGGTCTCTGTGAAGTTGCTTTAGCTACTATGAAGAGACCACTTCAACTTTTAGGTTGGGCAGCTGACGACTGATCCAAATGACTTGAGCAGTTTGCCTGTTGTCTTTTCTCATTTATGCGCCTTGATCCTCTCATTCGACTGGGAACTTTTGCTGAAGTAGTTCGGCACTTTATGTGCATAAGTTGTGCTTGGTTTACGTCGTAATCGATTCTTTATCTGTCTTGTCTCTTGCAATATCAAAATGCTTCCTTTATAAATCCCGTCATGATGGCTGTTTTTGCCGCGTGTGTTTATTGTGTGTGTGTGTGTGTGTTGTTGCAAAAAAGTATGTATTTTAAATTACTATCTCGAATTTCCGCCTTTGTTTAAAGAACAATCCTATTTCAATTCTAGTTTACTTCTTTAAGCCGTAGGAGAGATGTATGGGCAGGAAATCCACCATGGTAAGGACAGCCTTACATGACAAGCAATGATTAGTGCATCCAGTTTGTGTGAAATAACACATTCTCTGTTTCATGCCAGATATATAGTGCTCTGTTCAGTACCTTAAAAGTATGATGTCTACGGGCGCATAGCTTTCGTTTTTGTTTTATTTTCAAGATGAACCACTCGTAAAGTATCATTAGCTTTTTTGTATAAAAGTGTTTTTAAAAAATTGTGTACAGCCCTTGGCGCGTCGTATTTTGATTTTCAGCAGTGTTGCCCTATGTATTGTTTGTTGTCGTTATTATTCCTAAATAACTATACTGCTTCGTTTTCTCGCTTAAATTTTATCTTTATTACCGGCGGTAAAGAGCGCAAAGGGAACGCGGACAAAGATATAAATCCGAAACACCCTGCGCAATCATTTCTCATTCGCACACACGTACGTATTGCTTTTCTCTCGGTGAATATATTTTAAAAAGTAGTACTTAGGGATGGTCTACTACGTATCACACTGACTATTTCTGCCCTATGTGAAAGGGGATGCTAGCTAGAATTCAAAAACAAGGATTCATTATGCAGTCACTCATCCAAGACTTACGTGTTTACATAAGCTTGTATTCAATCATGCGCATTTCGCCGTAACAAAGGCTTCGCCGATGAAAAAATGAACATTTGCACAACAAATGCTTTATTCCGTGCCCCTTGTTTAGACAAAGGACATGTGGTTGCCCTATTACTCATGCCTTGCCGTCCCGATTAAATGCGCGTGTTCAGAGAAGACTTATTGATTCATTGATCGATACAGAGCTCTCTTAGATTGATGGGTTTTTTTGACAATACCGCAAGCTGGGCGCCCTGCGAACATTCATTCGAGTAGGTTCTGACTGCCTGAGGTCTCGTGGGCTTTTTGTGTATATTCATTTTCTTTCACAGGCGCATATAAAAGCTGTGGCGCTGGTATTGTACATGCCCAAACGATGTCACATAGACGCTAACCCGGCCGTGATTAGTTTCGCCTCATTACAGTCGTTCCAAGGATTTTCATTTAGGGCCTGTCATTCTTGTTTTTGTCAATAACTCCTACTTGGTTCACTAGGAAAGAAAAAAATGAGTACGCTAGTTTGTATATGTGTGCATATGTGTCTTTTGAAGCGGTTGCTTACTAGACATTGCAGCCTTTGCAAAATTCAATATATACGGAAGGAACTGTATTTTTTATTTGCACCAGATGTGCATTGTACCATGAAGAGTTAATCCTGATTGGTAACATTTTGGTTGCAAGTCTATTACTTCCAGGCAGAGCTCAGTCAGGTAATATGACATAGCGAAAGGTCTACTATATATACTTCCGTTTATTTCTCCTCCTCCTACGATGTACCGTTTTTTTTCGAGTAACGAGCTATTTGGCGTCAAATACGGTAAATAGCCCTTTCGCTTTTGCGTGTATGTTTAAGTATATTCAGTGCTCTGTTCTACCATGCTCTAAGTTGGGTTATCTGTGATGAAGATTTCTATTACAGCAACATAAAGTAACTAATCACAACTTTCCGAAGAATAGACCACTAAGGGCTATATATCCGCAGCTCCTATCAATAAAACCTCTAAAAACCTTCCAATCAAGATATTAGTTGAGGAGGGGGCTGAACCTGCCCTTTCTCACCCCTTTCAAAGGTCTGTAATGGCTTTTTTACAGCAAACATCAAATAAAAGTAACTGTTTTGCTATGGAAAACCATGGCCTAAAGCAACTTGGCTGTCCCCAAAGAAAAATATTCTCACTTCTGTTTAGAAAAAGTTTATTTTCTCATGGGACGCAACAAAGCTAAGGGACAGGCATCTGTATAACAGGCACAATAACAAACAAAAGACAAAGCACAACATACATTACACATTTAAACAAGTGTCCAAGTCCGTAGGATGTCCATCGTTCATAGTACTAATAACTATACATACACTACATAAATGCACTAATCACAATATGGACAATGTACATTCTCACTTCTAGTCTGCCACAACCAATCATAACAAGACCTCCAGCTGTAAACGTACTGTTCGCATGTATTGCTATGTTTTTCACCCCTCTCTCAAGTCTCTGGTGTCTCTTGTTTCGGCGTTTCCGTTTATTTCACTTTCATTATGATTCAACTAACTTATTAATGATAAAATTTGCTAGGATACACATTGTACCCTTATTCCTTTATAATATTTCTTTTTCTACCTCTATGGCAAATCAGCATCAGCCACCGTGATATTTTCTTTCTTAAGCAAGCATAAATACATCCCTATGTAGTCAAGATGTAAGCATGTGGCAGTTCTTAGTTGATGTTCATTGCTGTATGGACGCTTTACTGATGACACTGAAAAAGGCGCGACAAAAAGAATTGGCACAATAATTGCATGTTTCTCTGCAAATGTAGTCGAAAGACAATAGTCTTGCGTGTGGAGAAAGTGAACAAAACGTGAATTGTATTCTGGAAGCACTGCGTTAAGAAGTACAGATATGTGCAGCGAAGGCGAACGAGCGCATCGAGGCACGTTAGACACGAGTGCGATCTGGCAATTATCTTCGAAAACGAAGGAAAGCGTGTGCGATCATGAAGAGAGATGTGTGCCTGTCTCGGAGGCCATAAGGTATAGAACGCAAAGCGACGGGCCACAACCTTGTCGTCTTAGCAAAGCGTTGGAGACACTTGCCTTTTTAAGCATCACGTTGCACAGTCAGCGCACCGTGATAAACGCTGCGGCACTTAGAATTACTCATGTGTGCCTTCTTTGATATAAAGACACAAATACCAAATATCGACCTGTTGTTATGGCGCCTCAGATATGCGCAATTATTTCTTTTTAATTGACAATGGCACAAGTATGAACGCTGAAACTTGAGCAATATTGCTAGGTTCTGCGGATGGGGTTGGCCGTTTGGGGTATTATTGGTGCCGTTTGGGGTATCGTTACAGTGGATAAACACAAAAATGTACAGGCAAACAGACAGATCAAAATTTCAGGGTCGAAGGTCTCCAAGAAAGACTATCGTATTTGAAAATTACAGCATATTCACGAGATGAATGATGAAGAGTTGGGGGGGAAGTTGGGTCCGCATGCCGCTTCGGCCTCCCGTTGTACTGCAGGGCGCCCGCGTCACGCTTCTCCCTCGCGCACCCGCACGTCGGGGTTCCTTCTTCGACCGCGAGCCGCCACCGCCCTGCGTGCACGTTGCTCAGCAGTCTCCTTCATCCTCATCCACCGCCGAACCTCTGAATGCGCGCTTGCGCCAAAACGGCACTTTTATTGTATGATAGAGCGTTCCCTGGCGTACGGTGCCGCTGAAATCGTAGTTGCGCGATCATCTCTCTCTCCTTCCGTAAGTGTGACGTCAATCCTTATTTTCTACGAGTAATGCCCTCTAGTGTCATACCACTTGCATTTTACAGCGTATATTACAACTACTATCTTTTAAGGCCGGTTCAAGATCTAACGAGGACGGTTACCCAGAACCAGGCGCACAAGCCACGCTATAAGGAGCTTCGCCCCTAAAACACACGTTGTGCTAACGTGTAGCTTTGCTCGCGCTGTGTTCTTTCAGGAATATACAATCACAGCATTTAGGAAGCGCCACCATGACCCATACACTGCTGATGGTAACGCACGATAGCGTAACAACAATTCATCATGAATCGTAGACTGCATCCGCATGACATTCCTGCATGGAGCCTTCTTTTTCATTCCGTTGCGCGAGCTATTACGGTGCGATTTAGACCAACTCCCACGAAACACCGAATACGTGTGTTGTGGCAGTGTATTCTTCAAAAAGCTAACCACCACCATAATCACCGTATTCCCTTTACCTGGCTTGCTATCATGTCCGACACATCACGCAAGCATAAGCCATTACTCTGTTTATATGCAGAAGTCATAACAATGAGTAAACCCTGGCGAGTTTGATGAAAGCCGTGTTTTTATTCTCTAAAGAAAACTCATGAGGAGTTTCGCTGTTCGTGTGGCTGAGGAACCACTATTCATTTGTGTCCTCCACATGGTGCTCTCAATGCAAGGTGACTCTCTAAAGCTGAGCTTGCCAACCATCGGCCCGTGTATACCGCATGCAGCGCACGCGGCAGTGCTAATCGGCCCCACGCACGACGTAACCGGCCCTCTCCACCCATTGTCACTCTCCATATGAAGGCAAACGTTGCGTTTTCGACCTGAAACATGGTTTTCTATTTCACCCATGCCTGTAAATTATAAACTTTTACATGCTTGCTGAAAAGAGTTGTGAGTTATGCTCCTGTTCACTACGTTCTTCTCAAATATAAAGCGTGAAATTCTTCCTCAGTTCACGCACAGACACCCCCCCACTCTCTTAATTGGTCATGTTGCCCTATATGCCGTGTTGGTTTCATGCAGCATGACCTTATACCTCAAAAGGCTCTCGACACCCGCACAAGAACATTCACTTTGTAGATGCAACATACTCAGTGCTTTCTTGTTTGCTTGCGAAGCAATAGGCACACCTTACGTGGTACTAAATAGGAACAGTGCCTTGATTTGAATTGACAAGCTGCGCTCTGGCAACATTGATGTCGTATGTTTCACTATGATTTGTTCTTGATTCGCGCAGCGATTCAAGGTTGAAGTTTAATTTTTAAAATTTACGCTAAAATCCACGTGCGTAGTAAAGACAAGTCCAAAATGTACTTTCAAACTTTTTGTGGCATTGGCTCTATGAAATTATATTAAAATTCGCATACGAAGACTAACCACCGTATTCACAAACGCTCCTCGACTCGACTTTCACCTTTCGCTTGACAGAGTTGAGCACTGCGCCGCCGCTCGGCTGAAAATGGCGCTGCGCTACTCAAGAATCGCACCAGATTATCGCTGATGTGCAGTGACTTGTCGTGACGAGAGACGGCGCTCCCATCAGCTTTCTCAAGTGAAGGTGGAGTGTTGAGTGAAGGGACATTCTAGAATACGGGGATAAGGCACCCACTGATCACAATGTACTACTTTTTTATCAATTCAACATTACGTAGGATCCTGTACATGCATTCTAAATTCGGTACGTGATGGTGTTTGGTGCGGGAAGCTCAAGGGTCGTTAACATTTGCATTCTCCTTTTGCACTTCTTTTTTCTTTAGTAAGCGCCGTGTCATTGTGATAGTAGTGTTTTCGGGATTGCGAAATTGCACTTGAAGAATACATGAAAAGTTGTTTTTCGTGTCCTTTGTATGTTCCCGCAAGCGATGTTGTAGGTTCGTAATGATCGCCATCTTGATATGCTTACGTTTTCGGATCAATAAAATTCGACGTCAGCCGTGTACAATGCTGTGTTTCCTGTAGTTCAATCTGCCAGGCTTGCGTACCGAGTCCTGGTGGGTCCTACAGCCTTTCATTGCAGACATGCTTTTTTTCTTTTACATGTGGAGCATGTTATACTAGGGGCTAGTCATGCGCCGTTGCCGTCCGCAGCCTCCCCTCCTCCTCCACCAACCATCTGGGCATCCAATCCTCCTCTCAACACAGCACGCGCTGCGCTCGCTTCTCCCCTGCGCACGCTGCGCGACCTTTAGTTTTACGTGCGCCAGCTGTATGGCGCATGCGCAGGCCGAGGCTGGCACTCGCTCTAAATAACCGAGTGTCGGAGCGCACCGCCCTTCATCGGCTGGTTTCTGCGGTCGCTCCACGTCCGATGTCACTGGTGAAAATGTATGCTAACGAATCCGCAAACACACTTACCCTTCGTGGTAGTTGGCGACTTCAACGTCGACGTCATCAAGGACGACTGGGTGGTTGACTACATGGAGTCGCGGCACTCGCTGAAACGAGTAACTCACGACGGCAAACATCGTCCGACCACGCTTCGCGAGACGTGCATCGACTACGTCTTTGTAAATTTCGACCTTCGACCACTGCAACCAGACCCACTCAACCTTCACTTTACGGACCATAAAGCCATCTTGCTCAAAATACCAAAAGCGTCCCATCAATAAACATAGTCTTTCGCAGCATAGGTGCATGCGTGTTCACTCGTGTTCACTTGTGTTCACTAATGACACACGCATGTTGCAAATTACAAACCACATTTATCGCAGTTCGACATATATAATCCGCATGCTAAGCAGTGTTCCCACTCGGGAAACTGCGGTCATTTTTCATTCCCAGTTTGTTGTCTGCACAAGAACGTTTTGGCAAGGCAACTCTTCAACACAGAGCCGTTTATACGGCTCTGCTTCAACATATACCATTGTTGTATTTTTTTATAAAAAACGAAGCCCCTTAAGTCAGTACGTCTTGTTCACTGTTTGCACTGAGTTTTATAGAACGAGTAGTACTGCTTCAGAAATGGAAATGGTAAATCGTGTGCAAAGGCAATAAAAACGCAATTTTCAATGGAGTTCAAATGAAAACTCATAAATTAAACATGCTATAGCAGAGATTTCTATTTACGCATGGCTTCTCATGTTATCTAATTTGATAGGAAGTATGGAGAAACATCTGTGAGCTTTGTACGCGAGGCGAAAGACTATTCTAACAGAACGCAGTAGAGTTTGAAAAGCTGGCCTAAAAACTTCGTGCAGCTGAAGGCTTCTAATTCTAGAGATAATCTCCTGAGCTGGCCGTTCATCGAGGATTTATTTAGGGAGCATGTACACATGTGGTACGCTTACACCATGCAGATCGGAGTTCCACAAAATGCATTGTTTCTAAGAAGACCGATGAATACCTCTCCTTACATACATTTATTAAAAAAGACCGATGTAATTGCACAAACAGCGATGGTACGGTTGTGTCGTCAGACAGCTTTAGCGAGCTTATTTAGGCCATTCAAAAGAGACACAAAGTGGCACAGTACCTCTAAATACAATAGTGAAGTGCCTCTAACTAACTGCAAGCGTGCAGCTACATTCATACCTTTGGCTGCGTGATACGTAACATATTTCTAATTCATGCAGGATAAATATTCATGCCACCAGAATATATAAAATGTCTCAAACATAGCAGCATTACCCACACATTCATTACTCTGATAAAAATATTATTGGCACTAAATGCTCAATTTTTTCGTTGGTGTCGGCGTCACCATGAAGCCTTTTATGTAGTCTAAGGCATGATAGAATCGCCCGAGGCTTGATGGGTCCTACGAGGTAGGTGAAATTGGTGAGTTCTGGCGTACGATTTGTCAAAATCCTATCTAGCTTTAAGTACGTATTTATATGCTGCTTGCTTTGGCGTGGTTCAGCTGATATTTATTAAAGAAATGTGGTGAAACAAAAGTTTAAGCATCATATAAGGTGGAGTATTGCTTCACGCCCTTCGTCTTGCAGTCCTTTATTACCTATTTTTTCATTATCTGGAAGCTCGTCGGAGGTGTTTTCTAGTAGCTTCTCATATTCTATCTCTACCGGCGTAAGAATTTCTCGCCTTGAGCCATTAGCGATGATAGAAAGGACGTTCCTCAAGTTACCTGCAAATCTGAGCAGCGGGAAATTAAACAGGTATGCTTACCAGGAAGGGGAGATGAGTAAAATACGAGGGAACAACAGGAAATATATAGGTTCAGGTTTTTTTTTCTGCAGATTTTTAGAGTGAAGTCATTTTTTGCAGTGTATTATACCCTGAAGAGAAAAATGCTTTTAAATTAATACGCTACAAACTCACGGGATGATACTCAGCAAAAAATTCCACCATCGCGTAGGTCTGTGCATACGTGCATTGCATACATCGACACGTAGTACGCATTTGCAACAATGCATGCACCTCTATCAATCCGGCTGCATCATGTCTGTTTTCTGCGCATTTCTTTTCACTGGTTTTATCAAATCTGAGTGTGCCCTGAAGCAGGTCTGGTATGGTGCGCCGAAATGCCAGCAGCTTGCCCACAGATGATTGACAACATGTGCGAGCCTCTATAAGACGTGGTTTTTTTTGACGCGACAGCGTTAAATAGCTCGCTTCCATGAAATTCCGGCATTAGTGTCAGTGATGTTGGTTCTGAGCAAAAAATGATGTGGTGGCTAATCGAAAAAAATGGTGCAAATAAAATTACCAATAAAGATACCGGGTCCGAGTGAGGATGTGAGGATTAAAGCAAGGCCGCTTGCGTGGAAGCTGATGCGCTACCACACAGCCAGGCGCCTACTTAGAAGTACAGTCAGAAGAGCATTCATGGTTTACAAACACACACGTTATGTATACAGACTTTAGAACACGTGTAACATCGCAGTAATAATGCGTGGCACAAGCATACGTTGCCAGCGGGCGTCAGAACATGTGTTTATTATAACTACTTCGTGGAATAAAGTCCGCCACCTATTACAAAAAGCATGCGCGTTACTGCATTCTTAAGGTCACGTAGTGGGTGCATAGCAAGCTTAAAAATATATTCACGTGCATGCTCACGGTTTAAAGCTCGCTACCCATTACACAGACTGCAGGCATAGGCGAAAGCTTCACTAACACAGGCCACTTTCAACTTTAATGATTACAATCTAGTAACCCGCCATTCAAACTTTTTGATTACCATCGCGCCATAAAACTATGATTCAAGTATGCTCTAGAAACAGAATATCGCTATCACCTTCAATTCTTAAAGGTATCCCAAATTTAAGGGGCGAAGCTTCTCAGAGTGTAAGCTATAGTCCCTCTACGGTGTAGAGCTCAGGCTAGTTCGTCCATCTGTTCATTTATTCATTTCGGATGGACAGACAGGAGGACGGATAGATGGACGAACTGATGGGCTGAGGGAGTGACTCATTGACTGAAAGAAGAACTGACAGAGCAAGCTATTTGATCATCATTCACGTTGTGGTTATGGCGCACTTTTGTTTGCTCATTCACCTTTTTATTCGTATCATTCTCATCTCTAAAAAAATGTGCATGTTGGTAAAATTTTTTCGGCCTATTTTAGTTTTATTGAATATAAAAAGATATTGAGACGTGTGGAGTTGAAGTTGCCGGTGCAGACGCCGTAGTCAAGTGGGACACAATCGGTTCTGAGCCCGAGACACTTCAGCCTCTTTTATACCTAGAAGCATCCTCTAGTTGACACTGGCACAAAGCCGTACGTAACAATACTACGTTAAAATTCTGGGTTTGTAGAGATTACGATTAATTTAAAAAAAAATCACATGTTCACAAGGTGGCCTACTTGAATAAATGTCCATACGTGAACTAATAACCACAAAAACAATCATAATAATGTTATTAATACCGAGGCATACTTCCGAGCACCACTGAAATGAGCTCTAAACATGGATTAATTTCGAGCACTAGGGATTGTAACATGCAACTATCTATGCACACGGGTGGATTTCAGCGTTCGCCAGTATTGATACTTCTCTGTAAAAAAGCACTGTGCCTAAAGCATTACTTTTCTGAGGAAGCGTAGGAGAACTTCCATCTATTTTTTGACACGAATGCATTCAAGGACCAATGCGCCTATCACTAACGGCGAAATGACAAGAGTGTCTCATCAACGGCAACAATACTACTCCTTTGCCTCTCTGCAAACCCGGTTATTTTTATCTAATCCGAGCTGCTCAAAGGCCTAATTTTCTGCTGTTACAAGTGAGCCCGGGGCAAAGCACGTTTCAGAGATGTAACCACGGAGGAAGAAAAAGAAAGGAGGAACTGTGAAGTCACGTGGGCAGCCTTGGCAAGCCATGCCGTTTTAAAGCCAGCATTGTCGGCCCAACACCTGACCTGTTCGCAAAATCACGCCAGCAATGACACTCGCCGATACTACAGACTACAGTGCATGACTACTAAAGCCTACCGCAAGCTGTGACGCTTTGATCACGTGTTGCACTGACAATGTTGGCATCAATCGTGTGACGTACCACTCCCTCCTTTCTTTTTCTGTTTCCATGGATGTAACATTGTGATGTCACAAGAGTGCGAAGCTTAAGGATAGAAATATGGAAGCACCTTCAAGACACGTCACGATGAATTTTGGAAGATATTATGAGCGCTGTGCGCAAGATCTCGCCCATCTTCTAACCACAACTGCCACGGAAGCACACGGCCCGGCAACAAAATAGCCCTAGAAGCAATTTTGTACATAACGTTCAACGCTCGCAGGAAACTTCCCACCACTTTGTGACAATTTTGTTGTCCTCTCTAGTGCATATATATACCCTGACACCGCAATTTGGCGGTTGCTTTCTTGTACGTTTACCTTCGCACTTTTTGAATAGAGATTACCATTGCCGGTGTCCTGTGAGCCAGCGGGATCATTTTTGTTTCGCGTATGGGTCTTTGTCACTGTTTTCCTAGGTGAAAGTGGCGCGCACACTTCAACAATACTAGGTGTAATTCGTTTCAGCAAAATCAAACTTTGTGCTTTCGAGACGAACACGGCTGCATGTTGGTGTAGCTACTCGTAGCATGTTGATAGTGAGCATCTCGCTAAAGATGCGCAAAAATTTAAAAGAAGAACGTCACGAAAGGCCACAGCCGCATGTTTACAACAATGAGGTGGCGTTTCTGAAACGAAGGTCTGGCATTAATGGCGACGAGTGTCCACCGTGTGACCCAATACCTGCAGCTGGATTTAAGAGCTAACGCAGTCGAGCTAGCAATTGGTATGCAAAGAAGTCTTGTTTCTCAAAGCTGAGTACACTAGTACAAAAAACACACCTTGAATACATTGTTGAAGAAGCCAGGGCTTTAGGCGTGTTTGTTGTCGCCTTTGTTAAGAACATATGTGCACCCTTTTTCTACAGACTCCCTAAAAAAGGCGTTCTGGAAGAGGAATTTTGTTTAGTAACCCCTCAGTTTCTTTTGCTTGACATTAGCACTTTTGATGCATTTCGGCCGTCTAAAATATATCGCACATTCGATGTGCATATGATTATTATAGCGTTTCTCAGAGAGTGTTTTTGGTCAGTGCACTGCTCGTCAAGTGCTGTGAAAAGTAGGTTATGTGAGGACACGTGCTATTATTTATTAGGACACTACGCAGGGCACGTGTCAGTGCATTGCAATGACTTCAATTTGCTGCCCTTGTTTGCTGAATGTGCCGTTTCGTATAGGAACTGTGCTAAGGATGTGTGAGACTGGGTCGACGCCATTTTGTGTCCTAAAGATTGTCAACTGTGTCAGCACCCCCTATATTACTCTAAGCGGGTTATAAATAACATGCCTCAAGGATGCAGGCATATTTGATGAGATGAAGCGTAATGAACGGTACAACAAAAAAGGAGACACACAGGACCAAGCGCTGGCTTGTTTTTTTTCCATAGTTTTGGTTATCTTGATCTCTAGTGTAATTACAAGAGGCTTCAGATATAAGAATTACGTTGTGAAAGCACATGGATTGCCTTCTTCTTAAGTCGCCGTCGTGTTTGCGACATGGTTTCAACATATATACGTAACAAGCCAATCGACCAAAAAGTCTGGTGTCATAAGGTTCTGGTGCAGTTGCTGCTATGTTTTACCACTCCAAACGTGCCAGCCTGTTTGACAAATATGAAAGGTGTTTTTAAAATTGTATTCAGTTATTGCGTTAAAGAAAGTGAACTGTCGCAATATTTTTGAGAATATATGTTTTTAAAGTGTGTAGACGCCTTCTGAATTGCACAGCACGTCACATACAGGACACAATTTATGGGAATTAACACCCCAAAGTGGTGATAGTAATGTGAGAGACGCTGTAGGGGAGGGCTTCGGTAGTTTGGAATACCTAGTGTTCTCTAACGTGCAAATAAATTTATACGACGCTCGAGCATTTTCGCCTGCATCCAAACTGTGGCCGCCGCATCTGGCATTCGATACCTCAACTTGCGAGTCCGCAGTTTTAGGAAACGTGGTCTGAGTGTATCCACTCTCATTTCAATACCAAAACAAGCTTACGCTTTCAGAAATGGCTTTTGTTTTTCTGAAAGCGTGTGAGGTTGAATAATTTGCAACTTTCTGCCGTATAGGCCTCCTTATATTTTGCCAAACATTTGTTTTGCATTTTTCCCTTTTATTCTTGTGCTTTCCTTAGATAACGCCATAATTACCAGGGACTCTCCAGCACACCTATTTTTGAAAATCCCCTGACGCGAAGGGGAAATTCAGCAACGTATCTGACGTATGGAAAAGGCGAAAATGGTCGTCCGTACACAACTTCACATTAATTTTTCGCCTAAAAGAAAGGAAAACTTGTCCCGTCAGAACGTTTCAGATGTTGAATGAAGCTGATTCTCATTTCGAGCCCCAGAATGGGCAAACAGACTTTAAATTTTAACAAGTGAAGCCCTTTTTTCTGGTGACACTTCGAATTTTCAATGATAGAAAAATGCAAGCGCGATAGCCCCATACAGGCCATTTTGAAGAAATCACGGTGTTAAAAAAAAACGTCGGTTACTTGGAGCTGGAATTCGATATAAATGTACATAAATATTATAACACTATATTCATATGTTTATCAGACCCAGGTCCTTTCATGGCAACCACGCCCCGAAACGGTGACCTTTTAGAATACGTGAGTCTCGTGCAACGTAATATTAATTAAAAACCTGAAAAAATCTTATCTCTAACCACCTAAGGGTGATATACCACACACCCGGCCTACCTGTTTTATTCCTGTCTTATGCCTGCTGCTGGACTAAAAATGCAACCGTGATTGGCGAGTTCTCTTAAAAATCGCTTTGCTTTTGGTGCGTTTTATTCACTTGTTTGAGGAGTCTTTTATTATATTAATTAATAAGAGAAAACATGAGCAATAACTTGTTAGGATTCTGTGGAATGATTCCGCCTAATATGTTCAACAAAATGTTACGGCATAGCTGCGAAGAAACAAAAGATCACTGATACTATATATGCACAATGTACCGGAGCTTCTGTTTTAGATCTTCTATTTACCCACTCGGAAATGTTGTTGGCCCGTGTGCTCAAATTTGTGTGCACGTTAAAGAACCCCAAGTGGTCTAAATTTCCCGAGCCCTCCAATACGGCGTCTCTCATATTCATGTGGGGGTTTTGGGACGTCCAACCCCACATATCACTCAATTATTTGAACACTGTTTTATCTACTCTTATTTTCTTATAATCAATTACTGTCTGCTTAGAAAACTGCCCATAAGAGCTCACTTGCTAAATCACAGATTTGCTTATCACTTATCGAAATACTAAAAACGAATGGAATTCTTGGCTTTCACGTTTCGCTTCAGCTAAACGAATCTTTCAAATTGCTTTGATGTATCCTACACTCAAACCTTCACAGCGTCACAGCATATTTGGATTGAACAGCAAGCTGTGTTTTTCTCTATTATGGATGCAATGAATATCGAGGTCATCGTACTACTCGCCTTGATGTTCTGGGCACTCAGTTGTTACATTAATGTCTTGTTCTGATACTGGTACAGTAGACTTTGTGATGTGCACGCAAAAGCACACCATGTGAGCAGAAGGCGAGCGCCTATTAACTTGTCAAAGAGCTCTCAAATTTGAGTCTGCCGCGTGAATGCTGAAGTTCGCGATAATTAGGTGAGGGCGTCATATTTCTCGGCGCCAGAAAGTGGGCACTGTTTCGTCTCTCGCGGAGTTATGACAGCTCTGTGAGTAATCTGGCTTCACACCAAAGCGCTGTCATAGCTTTGAGGCGATAAAGCCACGCCTCATTCACAAGTTCTCACTGTGGCTTGCGGAGAAGGAAAGGCGTGCTCGCAAATGTTTCTGAGCGCCTCTGTGGCTCAGGGAGAACGACCACAGTAAGGCCAGCTGTTGGCGGAACGTCCCGCTTGCATGAGATAATTTTGTTTCAGTGGATTAATAAACCACTGCAATTCCATATTATGTATACCTATTTAAATCATGTGGCTTAACGACCACGCTGATTTTAACATTTTTTCTTGACCAATATACCGTCATGTGACTACTAAAGTACACCGATGCTTTCCTACGGTTTTCCTCCAAGATTGCTTCATCACGCCGAGGCTCACTGGCGAATTGTCGCTGAAAAATTTACACACGGTTGCAGTCATGAGCGTGTACATATGGCGTAGCCCCCGAATTTCTCGAGTAATCGTATTAGTGGGGCTTCTAGGTGTGTGCCATCTGGCAATGCTTGATCGTAGATCGCACGTACTCCGTCTCCAGGAACAGGACTTACATAGGAGGCGGAGTACGTGCGCTCATATATATATATATATATATATATATATATATATATATATATATATATATATATATATATATATATATATAATATTGTTCTGTGATGGAACCTTCTGCTGTGCGATGTTTCACGAGGTCTTTTGAAGGTTCCTTCGACGTGGTACGTTTAAGAAATATAGTCAGAAGTACTACTTCTCTTTTTAGCTGTCAATGAAATTTTAAAATATTTAAACTAAGGGCTAGGTCTGCACTCAAATGAGGCCTACGGTTTAACTCTTTTATGTCAAAACGAAATAATACTTAAACCAAAATGAAGTATGGAACGACAAGTTAATTAAAATTGGCCATTGAAACATATAAAGTACCACATTACTTGACCTATGTTCTTGAATGGGAATAATGACTGCCTTGGAAATATGATATGTGCGTTGGATACATACATATATTTTGTACCAATATTCGTGCCTATAACAGATTGAAGGAAGCTTATGAAAAAAACTTTAGGTGGACCAACTTTTACTATGTTGCGATAAAATTTGACGATTTTCTGTGACAACTCTTTCTCTTACAATCAGCTTCGATGCTTAACATCTGCATGTTTATTTTCCCTATGAATGTGGCAGGAATGTTTTTTTGTTGTTAAATATGTTTATAATGACTAATGTGTCAAACAACCGTCAATTTAAGCAAATGTGTTCATTCTCTCAAATGGATTGTCTGCGTGTGCGTTCATTACACCACGTTTTGCCGTTTCTTCGTTCGGCGCAGTGTGCTCGGTATCAAACTTTTTATATTTCTCTGGAGGAGAGGATTCCTTGGAGGCATTAGGTTTACGTATACCGAACATGGTCTCACCACACATTTTTTCCTCTCAGTCTATTGCACAGCATCACTACACGTTTTATGAAAGAAATGAAGTTGTTTGACACCAAACGTTTGTGTACTCAGAAGCATGTTTACTCTCCCATTCACATGCTGCTAAAACTTTTAACGTACACCTTTGACAAGAACACGCCACATAGAAGTTGCTTTGGTCAGAACATGAAATTGTGTCTGGGCCAGTGAGTTCATATATAATGGTTCCTGCACACGACTGCTAGAAAGGTAGTTCACACTGCGCTTGTGTGAATGTCGAACTTTCATGAACATGTAGGTAGTATTCGATAGGAGTGGCGAGATTGCTCACAGCTGAAAGCTACCCTTCTGTGTGAACGAAGGCACACGTCAGACAGGGTAACAGCTAAAAGAGAAAGCATCTTATCATGTATTCGCGGCATGAAACACAGCAGGGATGCTTGCGACGGGACGACAACTGTGGCCACCACAAGTGTGCCGGAATCATTTACGGACGTGACTGGAAACAAGAAGAGTGTGTTCTCTCTCCCCTTTCAGCGCTCAGGGACTTCTTTTTCTTCTTTCGTTCTTTTATTTTGTGCACTTCAACTTGCTCCTAATACAACAGTAAAAAAGAAAACAAAACGAAGCAGTTCTGCTGGATACTGCTAGCAAAGAAGTGAATACTTAACACAAAAGAAGCCCGAAAGAAGTGGTAAAATATTGAGTTTTTCATTCTGAAAAACAATTCAAAATACGATTGAAAGATTTAACGGAAGTATAAAGGGAAGTTCAAAAACCACCCACTTAGTTTGTTCAGGAAAGCTAGGCGCAACTACAACGAAATCACATAGCTACTTTGTATTACTGTCACCAATGAAGCGTCCATTTGACTGAATTGAGTTTGACAGCACATAATTATTTGATGATTGATATTTAGGATTTAATGTCCCAAAGTCGCCATATCATTATGAAAGATGCCGTAGTGAAGGGTTTTGGAAACTTCAACCCCCTGGGGTTCTTTAACATGCACCCGAATCTGAGCACACGAGCTTACAGCATTTTCGCCTCCATCAAAAATCCAGCCGTCGCAGCCGGGATTCGATCCCGTGACCAGCGGGTCAGCAGCCGAGTACTTTAGCCACTATACAACCGCGGTGGGTGACAGTGCATGATAACTGTAATTCGTTTATTTCTGCAACGTATGCTTGATTTCAACACTCAATCATAGGCATGCACACGGGAGTGGGTCAATGGGAACAACAGCCCCTCTCCCTCAAGACACCTAAAGGGGCGTGTAAAATGTGCCACATGCACTGACATAGTAGGGCGGGGAGGTGGCGATGGCTTCTCGTTTTCATTGATAAGAAACCCTGGGTATGCCTGTGCACTCAACTGCTTAGTCATCGACAAACAAAATATTGGTAAACAATAAAAATGCATAAGTGAATGTGGCAATGAGAAGATGACTACATTTGCTCGAAAAATGTGATTACAGGCCATTGAAAACGCTAGAAGACTGGAAAAATCTCAAGATGCTCGGCAATGAAAAAAAAGCCGTTAGCTATACGAGGAACTGGCAACTGTGTCATTGTGTCACAGTAATATCAAAATAACTGCAATTACACGAAACAAGCTTTCCGGCTTCTTTGCTGTACTTGCTCTGGAAGAAAGTGAACATCATGACTGTGATTGCCACTTTATGCTTCGAGTTAACGAACGAGAGCTACAGCAACTTCAAGTTTTCTGCCGTACGTCTAGTGGTATGGCCTATAAACGCCGACTAGTTCAATCGGCGTGCTTTTTCACTTATACTTTACATCTCTAACACAGGGGCTTTCTGAATCGTTGCGGTTTGTATGAACTCTAACTTACTTGCTACATGTAATCAAGTAGGATTCCATTGAAGTTTTTCTCACTTCATTGTGGTGAGTCATTTCTACTGTGAAGAACAATGGTACAATAGCGTTATTCAGATTATTTGATAATCAATCACAGTATACCTCACTTCCGTTTAATTTCACCAGTTGCCTTGTATCAACGTTGGAACGATCGGCATAAGTGCATAAATATTGCTGATATCCGCGGCCCATATAAGTCGAGAGAACTTACTTATCTCCATTGCTATGGTATATAGGGACCAGCTGAATTTATTTGGCATTACTCACTCTTTCGCCAAAATATCTGCTTGAGAAAGGAAAACAAAAAATTGCGTAGCTTGCACGAGATGCGCAAAGCTAAAGAGGCAGTTGGCTGATCTACACCTACGTAGTGCTGGCTTTTGCTGTTTTGTAAGACTGCAATGACGTACTTTGTCATGAAAATGACGTCAAAATGCACATGAGACGTTGGCAAAAAAGTTTTCTTAACGGAAGTCGAACACACACTCTCTCGGTATATGAAGTACTGCTTTAATTCATAGTGGTCGTAAGTAGCTTATGATCAGTCAGAATAAACAACTGGCAAGCATTGGGTAGTGGTAGTCTTGCTTGACGGCGAGCCGCCTAACAGTTCGCGGCCAAAAGGCCTGTAGAGATTTTCTTGGGGGCTCATTTTTCTGAAGAAAAGAGGGATTGCCATGTACCAGAGGCAAACATTTGGAGAGAACAACCAACAAAGACGTCCTCAACGTCTCTCATAACAAACGTGATACTGTCGGGTATAGGCGGAACGAGGAGCATTACCTCGGGGAACTTAAGTTGTATATCCTCGAAAGACTTTGCGGTAGCTTTGGTCAGAGCTAAATAACCCCGTAGGCTCATTTGTACGCCCAACAAGTCACGAACTGGCTGCAGGATTGTGACGCAGCATGACACGTACCTTTGGCCATAGCATATGAGTCATAAAAAAATTCCTCTCTGCAGTCTAGGAAATTCGGAAATGGCAGTGACACGACTGAACAGTGGTTGGATACTACGACGGTTTACATAAGTTCAAGAAAATTTATTTTAAGACGCTGAATTCACCCTTTGTGTCTTCGGGAACAACACCACACTACCGCAGTCATAGAAATAATTGACGTAAGTCGCCATTCTGTTCGACTGAACTCCAGCTGAAGAGAAGAATTTCATTTAAATCAGACGGATCAACAACGCAGGCTCCAAATGAACTCGCGCACACAGCGGTCAATTATCTGGGTCTAGATGCGTAGTCTGAACAGCATACGAGGGTACTCTAATATGCTGGAAAGAGTGGTTATAGCAGTCTTCTGTATGTCTAATGGTTCAACCAATATCTGATGATGCAGTTCTGCGAAGTCACTTTTTTTAATAGTGTGCAGCCATAAAGGACGCCAGTAACATTCTGCATATGTGTGATTACTTTAAACGTTGGCAGATTGGTTCATGTTTCACCTTTTAAAACCTACTTATAACAAAAGAATTGTATAACTGACCAGAGATGTCATAAAACATACCCACGGAAGACGGCTGCTGTAGCTTGATTCTTGGCATGCTTCGGATCTTGGCAAACTTAAAAACCTCCTAATTTCTCCTCATTGAGATCCAGTGGTCCAGCAGGTACTTTTTCTTTTGCTTCCGATATCGAAGTCTGCTTGATTCAATCCGGCCTGTAATTTGCGTTGAAGTGCATGAACAGACTGGAATGAGCAACATGGCAGTACTCAACGACCAAGCATCGACACTGCAGCCCTTAACAGTTTTGCTTGGTCACGTGGTACCACATCGGCTAGGATCCGAGTCAGCACAGCTGTGGCTTTACTGAACCACGGATCACGTGGCGTGACTTGGAGTGAGAGAAACACAAAGAAGAATGACGAGCCATTGCGGATGTAGCCTCCAAGCGACCAAGGGCCAAGACCATTCTCTAATTGCCGTGGCTCGCCCCCCGAGTTAAACGGCTATTTGTGCCTGACTCGTTTTGCGCTCCCACTACTCAAGGTCATTGCGGCTTCAACAGTGACGTTGTGATACATTGAGTAGCAGCGATTTCGCTCAAAATCAACGATGACTAGATGTATGAGTTTGAATTTAACCAGAAAAAAATACCACAGCAAACGTTTCTGCAGTACTAAACGCACATTCACTAAGTCACTACGTTGCCTACTCGACACTCGTTCACTCACTACCTTATTCGCTTGCTTACTGACTGACTGACTGACTGATTGACTGACTGACTGACTGACTGACTGACTGACTGACAGACTGACAGACTGACTGACAGACTGACTGACTGACTCACTCACTCACTCACTAACTCACTCACTCACTGACTCACTCACTCACTTACTCATTAACTCACTCATTCTCTGCTTCATTCACACTTCCGTGAGCTGCACGTGCGGCAATAAAGAGAGATAGAGAAAGGCCAACCTCGTATATGACGCGTAGGCGCACTGACTGAAGAAATACATGAGTCGCTCTCGTGGACACCTTCGCGAACATCAATGAGCATCTACTGCAAAAGATAATCGGTAGAAGTAAATGAACTGAGAGAGTTCATTATCATGATAATCATCATCATCATCAGCCTCACTACGTCCACTGCAGGACAAAGGCCTCTCCCATATTCCGCCAGTCAACTTGGTCCTGTGCTTTCTGCTGCCACATTATACCCGCAAACTTGTTAATTTCATTTGCCCACCTAACCTTCTATCTCCCCCTATCCCGCTTGCTTGGTCTGGGCATCCAGATAGTTACCCTTAATGACCAACGGTTATCCTGTCTACGCGCTACATGATTGGACAAGTCCATTTCCTCTTCTTGATTCAACTATGATATCCTCAACCCTGGTTTGTTCCCTAACCCACTCTGCTCTCTTCATGTCCCTTAAGATTACACTTACCATTTTCCTTTCCATTGCTCGCTGCGTCGTCCTCAATTTGAGCTTAACCCCCTTTGTAAATCTCCAGGTTTCTGCTCCATAGCTAAGTACCGTCAAGATGCAGCTGTTTTACACCTTCCTCTTGAGGGATAGTGGCAATCTAGCTGTCATGATTTGAGAGTGCTTGCCAAATGTGCTACACCCCATTTTGATTCTTCCAGCAACCTTAATCTCGTGGTTTGGCTTCGCGCTTATTACCTGCCCTAAGTAGACATAGTCTTTTACAAGTTGAAGTGCACTATTACCTATCTCGAAGCACTGCTTTCTTCCAAGGTTGTGCATTACTTCCGTTTTCTGCAGATTGATTTTGAGACCCACCTTTCTGCTCTCCTTGTCTAGCTCCGTAATCATGAGTTGCAATTCGTCCCCTGAGTTACCCAGCAATGCAATGTCATCAGCTAAGCGCAGGTTACTAAGGTACTCTCTATTATTTCTTATGCTTAGCTGTTCCCATTCTAGGCCTCTGCAAACCTCCTGTAAGCACGCGGTAAATAGCATTGTTGAGATTGTGTCTCTCTGCCTTACACCCTTCTTAATTGATATTCTGTTGGTTTCTTTATGAAGCATTATGGTAGCAGTTGATCCCCTGTATATTTCTTCCAGGATGTTTATATACGCTTCGTTGACGCCCTGATTCCGCAGTGTATGCATGACGACTGATATTTCTACTGAACCAAATGCCTTCTCGTAATCTATGAAGGCTATGTATAGTAGTTGGCTCTATGCTGAGTATTTCTCTATTACGTGATTGATGGTATGAATGTGGTCGATTGTTGACCAGCCTGTTCGAAATCCTGCTTGTTACTTCGGTTGATTGAATTCTAATGTTGCCTTACTTCTGTTAGCAATTATCTTTATAAATAGCTTGTATACTACAGAGAGCAAGCTGATTGGCCTGTAATTCTTCAAGTCCTTGTCATCTGCCTCGTAAACAGGGTCGCTATTTTTTCTAACACAATCTGTCCTCCATCTTTCAGCAGATCTGATGTTACCTGGTCCTCACCAGCAGCTTTGCCTCTTTGCATGCTCTCTAACGCTTTTCTGACTTCTTCTAGCATTGTTGGTGGGATGTCATCTAGGTTACTGCTAGCTGTTATATTAAGGTCCTGGTTGTCCTGGCTAGTCTTCGCTAATTTTACCAACCAATCCATATTGGTAGTTACTTTGCCTTCCTTGTCCCTTAGTGCATACATCTGATTCTTACCTATTCCAAGTTTTCTCTTCTCTGTTTGGACGCTTCCTCCGTTCGTCAGAGCGCTTTCAATACTCTCCATGTTAAGCCTTGTGGCACCACAATATATGGTGCCTTATGGCACCAAATAGTTTCAGTTCTCACCCTCTCCAGATTCGCCCTCATTACGGTGCAACTCATTAAGGCTTAATAACTCAATGACGCTTCGCGTCTTCTTCTTAATTATCCCGGCAGGTATTTGACAGCTTGTCGCAGCCAAAAAAAAAAGTAGCCAGGCCTGAGGAGAACGCGCACCACTGTTACAGCGAAAGCGGGAAGAGCGGCTCTCTGACCCTTACTTTAACACTCTTCGGGTAGCTGCTGCAAGCACACTTGCAGGAAACCCAGTACGCCTCAAATCATTGTTCAGTTGGCAGGCTTTCACGTTGCCTTCCTTCGTCAATATTCTAAGAAGCGTGATACACGCTGTATACTCATAAGAGACTTAGTGCGAACTTTTTTTTATTTTCGTGCTGAGGCTAACGACGATGAAGAGTTATGCCAAAGGCTTTTGTAATCCTCACAATTCGCCACACTGAGTATGCGCCACAGCTAATAGGTGATTAAGATGAAGGGTTGGGGCTTTAGATGACACACCTGTTGTGCAATTCGCGGTGTGTGACATTTAGGTGCTCCTTTGCTTTTTAAAACACTTTATTACTCATACTAACGTAGTTCCTTTCTAGACAGCCCTGTTTGCAAGGGCAACTCAATAACCGGCGCGGCTTCGTAGTATAAAAGTGGGCTGGCATGTAGGAGATTCCGAGTTCGAATCCCACTATGGCCTTTGTGTTTTTATGTACAAAGGTTCTTTTTCTTAATTCATGCTATAGTGATTACGGACGCCGACAGTGGTGGTGGCGGCGGACAACTACGAGGCCACACGCCACCAGTGTTGTGATCTCATCACAACTTTCTCTGTAAAGGAGCTGGTGGCTCTCTTCATGGCACATGTAACAATAAAATATCCGGCCGTCAGTGCAAACGGATCGCTTTCGAGAGTGTGGGAGTTAGAATGATGTGTAATTGAAGTTCTTCCTTCACATCACAGGACTCCCAGTAAAGCTGTTGGAGTGAAAAAAAATTAGTCCCACAGCCCTCTCAAGAGGACGGCCGGTGTTGCCACGAAAAACTTGAAATCAAAGCTTGCTTTATGAACAATTGTTTAGCTTTCTGTCGAGGAGAGCTGCTTGTTTCGTCATGCCAAGATTCATGTCTAAACATGAAAAGAAATTTGTTTCAACATATGCAAGGCCGCTTGCGTTCATAAGTATATTGCAAAATTTTTGTCTATACTTTACGTAGGACAGATATGAGACAGCAACAGGGTCAGGCGCAAGACGAGGCCCACTCCGTACAAGGACGCATTCATTGAGCCATTGCAGTAGGCTATACTTCAATGGCGCGCGTTATATCTTGTGATGCTCTTTTCCTAAAAAAACTGTTATATGGCATTTAACTTTCATACTAGATCAAATGACGTTCTTCCATCTAACCAGTTTAGAAACAAAATTTTTCAAAAGTATACGAGCTGTGGACATCTACCTTTCTTGCCTAGGTTTGGCCGACCAGCAGTGAAAAACTTGTAGGTTGATTGCTTCTGCTTTTTAAAGGCATAATCATTTCGCATATGAATTCGTTGTGTGCAAGTTGTATTTCTGACATGGTGGAGGGTAGTAAATGGACAACAAAGGAAACAGTCATGTCATTTGTTTTTCTCATGACGCTATATCTTTCAAGAGCAAGTTCGGCGGAAATCTTGGGGGCAGGTTCGGTATCCTTAGTTGTTATGAAAAAAAAAAACAGATCACCGTTTGTAAGTGAAAGAATGGAATAGATGCCTTTAAAAGGAATCATCTCATCATCGCCTCCAATGTCATCAAATGGATTATTCCTGCGTGGAAAGCGGATATTCTACTACAGACCCCTGCCAGAGCTGTTCGGGAAAAAGTTGGCAATACGAATTTTTCGTAAAGGAAGTAGTCATCCCTGAGCATTGAATATTGTGTGGCAGGAATTATGATCGCTACAGCCGTCTAATCGTGCGTAATTTGGACGAGTATTAAGTTTAGAGCCCCCGCCCCCCCTCTTTCCGCTTCAAAACACGCGTGTTGGGTTGCGAACAAGTAGTGATTACTTCGTCGATTCCCATAAAGAAGAATTATGGTGTAGTTGGTCTTTCGCAGCTGTCATTACACCATAGCTTTCACAGTAGTTATTATAAGAGTCGTTTGAACAAACGATGTTACGAATACTAGCGCAAACATGCTTTTACCTTGGGGCGTGTTGTCGAGACGCAAAGCCAGGACAACAACGTAGAAGACTGCGCCATCTGTGGGACATTACGCAATCGAGTTTTATTCTCAAGCTCAACTTTCATCCATGTTTCTTGAGTGACCATTTTCTTTTATATATAATGAACACCATAGCGTTATTCAAACCATTTTTATGAAAATCTTTTCATAAATGTGGAAGGATATAGTTATAGTACATGTTTAAGAGCATATAACTGGACCCTAAAACATATTCTTCGAATCGCGCTTGGGAGACAGACCAATGAGAAATGAATGTGAGAGCAGGGTTTTGTTAACGGCAGGGAGGTCACCCAGAAGAAAACTTCTGCTTCGCTAACCTGCATTGAGGAAGGGTATCGACAGGTAAGTGAAAAATAAAAGAGGAGTGAATAAAAAAAAGAAAGCCCACATATACTCAGGCACGGAAGTGTCATTGTCACTTTGAGAGTCCGGATGATTTTCTAAACCAGCAGCGTCTTCATCACTTTCTGGTTGGAAGATCGAAAGTATATACTTCACTCTAAAATGGACTACTACGAAAGCGGCCGGTCATCTAGCCATAATAACATTGCCAAAAGTTCTTGTCTTTCGAAGCTTTACTTAGTACAAGCACGAAGGATGTTTGCCATGGTTTCCTGATGGTTGTTTCAGATCAGATTCCCATCCGGTCTATAGCCCGGATGGGAATTCGACTTGAATTGACAGTTCTATGCGGTGAAGGCAGTTATGGAGAAAACCAGTCGTGTTCCACATCAAATGTGTTATACAACGTGCGAGTGGGCGAATCTTTGATGATGCTTTCCTTCTTGATAAAGGAATGAATTCCTACACATTCCTGTCATGAGCGTTTCTGTCAGGAGGAAAATTGTCATGCTTGTTGTGTGGGCTGCGGAGCACCTAAGGTAAACACATACCTCATAATTATTCGCAAGTCACAGAAAGAACTGCTGGCAGGTATACTTTTTGCCTCGTTTCCCGCCTTTACATAGGCCATGATTCACCATGTACGTTCAGAGTTGTGTATAAAATTTTTTACAATTCTAGTTACGCTCTTTATCGATACAAACAGTCGCAGTAAAGAGAACGCGAAACAAATGTCGTAATGCACGCAGTAGCTACTCCTCTAAATCGATGGCAAAGGTCCCTACGAAAAGCACACACTCCCAGGGAATAATCTTAGGAGTCAAACTAACAAAACCTTCTACCGATGTTTTTACTTCAACGAGGCCGAGCGAACCAGACCGAGTGCCTTCACGAGCACATTTTAACGACATAGGAAATAAAAAAATTGTTTATAAACAGCAGATCTACATTCAAGCTTACATTAAAATATTTGCTCAAAGCCATTTGGTGAAGTACGTTCGATCAAAAAAAACTTTTCACTTTATGCCGTAGGTTTTTTTGTAAGACGGTTACAGCGCCGCCGAAGACATGAGATCAGAGATGAAGGACAGAGTTGGCTCTGAATGAATATTCCGGCAGAGGGATCTCATCACGCAAAGTATTCTTCATTGCGCCAGACAATGCACCGGAAACACGAGCTGCTTCCACGTGGCTCGGATATCGGGCGCGCTCGTTTGCCAGGTCCCTCTAGATTCGCCTTCAGGGCCGTGGGGGAGGGTATAGCTCCAGGGTGACGTCCGTGAACACATCCCATTCTTGAGGATGGATCCCAGCTCCACTGCTCTGTCGCCGAAACGTGTCACCTAGCTTCTCTCGTCTCCTCTGACGATTTTGGTCTCAGCAGTTGTTGATGGTTCTGCAACTTGTCAAGAACGGTTCGACAACAAACAACAAACGACGCCGGCAAGTGCCCTTGCTTTCCTGACAGAATGCCAGACAAAATATAGTACAACATATACCTAGCTACGTGTCTATCGGAATTTAGTTCAGTCTATATCAAGAGGCACATGTGGGACACAAGACTCTTGAAACGAGTAATGAATTTTTACGTACAAAACTGTAATGAAATAAAATATAACATAAAGATAGCCCCTTGAGATCAATCTGGACGAGAGCGTTCAGATAAAGCCGTAATAAGGAGAACATTTTGCCCCAACTCACCAGCGAAAGACCGAAAGGTGGAGAAGGTACTAACTAAAACGCAAGACTCACTGCATCTGCACTAGCATTTAGCTTTCCTTTTTTGTAGCGAACGTCTACGTTGTGCTGTTGGAGTATCATGCTCCACCTCAGTAACCGGCCACTTTTAGGTGACATGTTATTTAACCAGATTGGAGAAGAGTGGTCCGTTTCGACCACAAATCTCAAACCGCAGACGTAACACGTTAGCTTTTGAACGGCCCACACGAGGCAAGCGCATTCCTTTTCAGAGTTACTGCATGTCTCTTTCCTGCAGCTCAGTTTTCAAGATAAATATGTAACCGACCTTTCGATTACATCTCTAGAAGTCCAAATTTCTGCTCCTTCTTCATCTGAAGCATTCAAAAGCAGCTTTATGACCGCTTAACGTCGAACCTATGGTTTCATTAGGTTACTGTGGTAAATTTTGTTCGGCTGCATTCCCAATTTCATTTATAATTGGTAACAGAAAGCTTCAATATTATTTTGGCGGGCCCTTTCCAATGAACCACAAGCTTGTTCTTTTTGGACGGCCGCAGCAGCATTACCTGACTACTCAGTTCAAAGGTGCATTTCTTCACCGATTCGTCGTGGCACTCCTTCGACAACACTTGTGAAGCCTTCATGTGGCTTTCCAAAAGATCTTCCGTTTTTACAAGCCTCAAAAGGAGGTCGAGAACATCCGCAACTACATTAGGGTCCTCACCTAATCTCTCCCAGGACTCGCGTAGCATTCGCAATGGGGTTCTCAAACTCCTGACATTCACAAGCTCTGCAAGGCTAATGCCAGTGCTCTCATGAGGAGCTGATCACAAAGCAAACATTTATCTAAAAAGCAAGAGGTAAGGCAGCTAATGAAGACACTACCGTGGTCGCATTGCATTTCAGAAGGAAATCCGGCGCGTGCGAATTTAGAGAGAAGAGCATCCACGACTTGAGGGTAATTCAGCTCCTTAAGTGGTGTCGCTTATGGAAATTTGGTGGCTACAGAGAGGGCCATGAGGATGTACCAACAACCTTGCCTTGACTCTGGCAAATGGCCTACGATATCAATTACTAGGCGCCGAAAAGGTTCTGTGGTAATTGGCACAAGCTTCGTGGGCGCCTTTCACCTGTCCATGAATTTCCCTGCTCTTTGTCAAGTGCAGCATGAGCGTACAAAGTCTTCGTTATCCTTTCCGCATTTCGTTGATTAAAACCTACGAAAAACTCTAGTGTTAGTCTTTTTTATGCCGAGATGCCCGGCCCACGCGTTTTCAAGCACCAGTTCGAATAGTTGGCGACGATACTTTTGTAGCACCAAGAGCTGCTCATACTTGCGACTTTGAACATTTGTGTAGCTCCGATACAGGAGCCCCGCCTTCTAAAGAAGACGTCGTTTTTTCTTTGTTCTCAATCTTACGCTTTCCATTAGGGCTTTATTCGAGAGGACCTCACGCTGCTTTCGAATGAGCAATTCGCGCTCAACCCTCGACAGCTCACTCCAACATTCCGCTACAGGCGAGAGCTTTGCACCCCTATCGCTCTCACAAAATAGCGCTATGTCGTCTCCCCCACCGAGTGATCCAGCGCAAGTCACTTCAGCGACGGGCCGCTCGAGTGACTGCTCGAGTAACTCACCCGGATAATTTTCTGTCCGAGGTTCCGTCGACTACCGGCCAAGGTCACGCAGACCAGCAGCTCTTGCAGGTGGTGTTTCACTACCTTGAACGAAGTGAAGTTCTTGCGAAAGTTTCCGCGATTGCGATCGCGTGAGGGCCATTTAGGCTAAGTTGGAGAAGAACGATTTACCCTGCTCTTTGAGAAGCTACTTAGAGTTATTAGAAAAAAGATAAGAAAGATGATTGGGAAGCGCGGGAGACACAGCCGCTTCCGTGCGAAGCTTGCCGAAGGGGTCTTCAATGACAACCGTAGCGATTGATAAGCAAGCACTCTGCTCCTTGGCGACTTGCCTATCCCACGCGCATTCTTTTGTAAATTCGTCTGGAGACACCAACGAAAGATGGACAACGTCCATGTTAGCCGCTGAGTCTCGAAGTGCTCGACACGTTTTCCGATGCACACTGCTTTCCTGGAGATATGGCTCTTATAACCGCATGTTCTTTTTCGATTCTCAGATTGTGGTGAAAGGAAACTTTTGTCTACACTTTACCGCGATGTGCCCTTCTTTTTCGCAGTAGTAGATTAGTGTATTTCATGGTGCAAACGTCCGTTTGGTATCAGTGCGCATTTTAGAAACCTCACTCAATTTCTCCACTTCCGTTTGTCCTTCCTCTACAGTTTCCTTCGTGAAAGACGGCTATTTTCTAAAATTATGATGATGAGTAGGATTTCGTTCGTTATGTTGTTTGAAAAGCTCTCTTTCTGTTCACCTTTTTTACGCGCACTGCCCTGCTATGGAACTTTCAGCGAGTATAATCATCCTCAGTTAACTCTGCAGCCTTCTTTAGCGGCACTTCGCCAAGTGTGTACAGCTGCCAAAGCTTGACATCCTCCTCGATGCAGCGGTTGAATCGCTCCAATTCAATGGATTCTACCACCTTATCACAATTGTCGTAAACATCTTTGCCCTTGAGTTATTGAATTAAATCGGCTTTAAGACAAAACACGAAGTCAACGTGTGACTTGTTGATATTTATTTGCATACCGGAACCTTTGCTGGAAAGCCTCGGGTGACAACTTATAACGTCTCAAGAGCACTTTATTAACCTCACCATAGCTCTCAAACGCTTCCCTCGACAAGCGCGCTATCACGTCGGACACTTCGCCTGGAAGTAGGGGTAGCAGGTTCTGTGCCCAAAGAGATCGCTCGAAGGCATTTCGCTCACAGACGTGTTAAAGCTTGACAAGATACTTTGTCATGTCCTCCCCTACTACGAACAGTGGCAGTTGGTCCCGAATTATATGATCATTCACCTCAACCGTCACAGAAGCTACTGTGAACACTGTAGTGCCTGCGAACACTGTAGGATTGCCCATTCAATTCGTTTCAACTAAAGACGCTGTTACGAAGCATGCCGCCGACGAGGTTACGAAGGGTGCCACGAAACTCGCCGCTTACAAGGACACCGGCCACGCCGACAGCGAAAGGGTTCGAAGCAACGAGATGTCTTCTCTGACGCGTACGCCGACTTCTCTCTGACGCATAGGTCAACTGCTGGCGACGCACCACTTGGCTTTTTTATAGGCCCCGGGTGGATCTTTTGCGTCATCAACGTCCAACCAGCAGCACCGCTGGCCGTGATGTCAGAATCCTCTAATGGGGACCCTTCGCTGGACTGGGTTATGATCATAAAATCTGGAGCCGCTGCGTGGGGTTGCACCCAAGGACGAGAGATGTTGCCACGCATTGCGTAAAACTCGCCAGACTGAAAGGCGACGATCGCTTCATTGGGTTCGTGGGCTGAGGGACCTCGCTGTGCGTTGCGTAAGACAGACCGGCACCGCCGCTTGATAACGTCGTTGAGGAGATCGCGTCAGGCGGGCTCGATCACTGGCCTTCACATAGATTGCCTTTGCAAAGCCATTGACGTTCGGTGTGCACTCCCAGGCGTAACGGCAGCCCCGCCGCTAGACAATGCACCGGAAGGACGAGCTGCTTCCACGTGGCTCGGATGTCAGGCACGCTCGTTCACCAGGTCCCTCCAGGTTTGCCTCCAGGGCCACGGGGAGAATGTAGTATGAAGTCTTGGTTTGGAAGACCTTTATTAGGCCAGAGTAACCAGCAGCCGACAGCTACGATGAACGAACCAAGATGATGAATCTAGGCTACAACGATGGGGATGCATGAGCAACACATGATAATGATGATAATGTACAGATGAAGAAAATAGGTATACTGAATGCCCACAGTATCTCTAGGCTCAGTTGCGTGAACACATCCCACTCTTGAGGACGGATCTTAGCTCCACTGGCTTGTCGCCCCAACTTGTCGGCCAGCTTCGCTCGTTTCTTCTGACAATTTTCGGACTCAGCACTTGTCGATGGTTCTGCAACTTGTCAAGAACGGTTCGACAACAGGCAAGACACGACACAAGCAAGTGCCCTCGGTTACCCGACAGAACACCAGAAAAAGTATAGTACAAGATATACCTAGCTACGTGTCTGTCAAAATTTCGTTCCCTCTACACCAAGAGGCACATGTGGGACACAAGACTGTTGAAATGAGAACTCCAATTTTTACACGTATCACAACGTAATGAAATAGAATGCAACATAAAGTTGGCCTCTTGAGGTCACTCTGGACGAGAGCGCTCAGCTAAAGCCGTGATGAGGACAAAATTTTGGCCTGGCTCACCAGCGAAAGGCCCAAAGGTGCAGAAGATACTAGCTAAAACGCACGGCTCACTGCGTCTGCATTAGCGTTTACCTTTCTCTTTTTGTAGCGAACGTCAAAGTTGTGCTGTTCGAGTATCACGCTCCACCGCAGTAACCGGCCACATTTAGGCGACATGTTATTTAACCAGGTTAGAGGACAATGGTTCGTTTTGACCACAAACCTCGAACTGGAGACATAACAGGCTAACTTTTGAACGGCTGACACAAGGGAAGCAAGCGCATTTCTTTTCAGAGGTACAGTTTGCCTCTTCCCTGCAGCTGAGTTTTCGACTTAAATACAAATGTGGCCTTTCGTTACCAGCACTGTCTTCCTTGCACAATGTAGCTCCCATGCCGCGGTCACTCACGTGGCATTGAATGACAAATCTCTTAGAGAAATCGGGTGCCATGAGAACGGGCTTTTCACTTAGGGCATATTTCAGCTTGCAAAACGCATTCTCCTTTTCTGAGTCCCATACTACTTTAACCGGCTCGGACTTTCGAAGTGCGTCAGTTAAACGGCTGGCAATGCTTGAGTAGTGTTACACGTAATGCTGATAGTATCCAGCTAGGCCCAAAAAATGCCCTTATCTCAGATTCTGTGGTTGGTCGTGGATAGTTCACGATGGCGGCTACCTTAATTTCTGAAGGTCTACGCCAGCGATGCCCTACAACGTGTGGCAGGTAAGACACCTCGCCGTACCCTAGGTGACATTTAGTAGGTTTCATGGTAAGATCACCTCCTTTACACCTGTTCAGCACGACGCCTAAGTGCTACACATATTCATACGAGATGTTTGAGAAGATGGCGACATCGTCAAGATACGGCAGAGCGAACTCAGAGAGGCCATTAAGAATGCGTTCCATTAAGCCTGAAAAACAAAAGGGCGCATTTTTCAATCCATAACTCAGCTTAAGTGGACGATACGTTCCGAATAAAGAAACGAATGCGGCATAGTGGCTAGCACGTTCCGTAAGGGGTACATGCCAACACCCTCGCACGAGGTTTAACGTGAAAATGTAGCTAGACTGTGACACAGATTCTACCCTGTCCTCCGGATTTGGTATCGGGTAAGTTTAGTCTTGAGCTATGGCGTTATGACACCGATAATCGATGGATGGCCTCGGATCTTTTCCTGGCACTTGAAGCAATATCATAGTGTATGTGTGGTGACTCTTACCCGGTACTAAGACTCCTAACTCCAGCATTTTAATAATCTCTTCTTTCATGATCTGCTTTTGCACAGGGAAAGATCGTTGCGGTTTGCTACGGATTGGCTCCTCACAAGTTATCTCAATATCGTCGTGTTCAATCACTGTCGTGTTTCCGGGACGGTCCAAAAACACGTCTTTAAACTCGGAAACAATCCTCCTCGGGCCCTCCATCTGGACTTCACATGAACTAGGCTCTACGTTGAACTGCTTCAAGATTACTTCCGATCCCCTTTCGATAACATCATTAAAGGTCAAAATTTCTGCTCCCTCCTCCTCGGAAGCATTCAAAAGCAGATTTACGACTGCTTGACGTTGAACGTATGGTTCCATCAAGTTACCGTGGTAATTTTTGTTTGGCCGCCTTCCTAATTTCATCTCATAATTGTATCAGAAAGCTTCAATACTACTTTGGCGGTCCCTTCCCAAAGAACATCAAGCTTGTTACTTTTGGACAGCCACAGCAGCATTACATGGCTACCCTCCTCAAAGGTGCGTTTATTTGCCAATTTGTCGTAGTACTCCTTCGACAACACTTGTGCAGCCTTCACGTGGCTTTACACAAGATCTTTCATTTTTTCAAGCCTCTGAAGGAGGTTTAGAACATACGCAACTACATTAGGGTGCTCATTGAATCTCTCCCAGGACTCGCGTAGCATTCGCAATGGTGTTTTCTAACTCCTGCCATACACAAGCTCTGACGGGCTAAAACAAGTGCTCTTATGAGAAGCTGATCTCAAAACGAACATATCGGGAGGAATACACGCTTCCCAGTTGCATTTGTGCTTGTAGCAAAGAGCTCCAAGTATCGGTTTGAGAAAGGAATGCATTCGCTCTACCATATTAGATTGCGGGTGATAGATCGAGCTGTGCACTACATTTATTCCGCATTTATTCAAAAAAGAAGAGGTTACGCAGCTGGCGAAGACACTGCCGTTGTCGCATTGAATTTCAGAACGAAATCCCACACGCGCAAATATAGATATCAGTGCATCCACGACACGAGGGGAATTTAGCTCCTTAAGTGGTATTGCTCCTGAAACTTTTGTGGCTACACAGACAGCCCTCTTATCATGGGTGCCTTTCACTTGTCCGTGAATTTCCCCGCTCTCTAATAGTAATGCAACCTAGAAGTGTGGCAGCTTGGGCTAGTTGGTATAGCATGACGGTAGTTATAGCGCGAGAACAAAACGACGACACAGAGACAAGAAGAACACGTCTGTAGTTATAGCACGAGAACAAAACGACGACACAGAGACAAGAAAGACACGTATCTTTCGTGTCCTTCTTGTCTCTGTGTCGTCCTTTTGTTCTCGCACTGTAGCTATCATCTCCGACTAGTGTCGCATGAGCGCACAACGTCTTTGATATTATTCTAGTATTTCGGCCAATAAAAGTCAAGGGAAACTCTAACCTTAGTCTTTTTTCATGCCGGCATGCCCTGCCCACGCGTTTTCATGTGCCAATTCCAATTGTTAGCGACGATACTTTTGTGGCACCAAGAGCTGCTCATACTTGCGACCTTGCGCATTTGTGTAGCTCCGTTAAAGGAGCCCTGCTTTCTCAATAAAAAAGAAACATTATTTTTCTTGTTTCCCAAGTTTATGCTTTCCATTAGCGCTTTAATCGAGAGGTCCTAACGCTGCTCTCGAGTGAGCGTTTCTTGATCAACCCTCGGCAGCTCACCCCAACTTTCCGCTACAGGTGAGAGCGTTGCACCCCTCCCATTCTGACTCAATGGTGCCATGTCATCTCCTCCACCGACAGAGACCGCGCCAGTCGCTTTGATGACGGGCCCCTCGAAAGACTGCTCAAATGACGCACATGGAGATTTTCCTGTCGAAGGTTCCATCCAGTCGCCGTGAAGGTCCCACAGATCATTAGCTTTTGCAGGTATTGCTTCACCACATTGAACAAGATCAAGTTCCTGCGAAACCTTCCGCGCTTCTGATCTCATGTGGGCCATGTACGCTAAGTTGGAGATGAACTATTTACCCTGCTCTTTGAAAAGCTGCTTAGAGTTATTAGAAAAAAAGATAAGGAAGATGATCGGGACGCGCAGCAGACACAGCCGCTTCCGTGCGAAGCTTACCGAAGTGGCCTTCAATGACAACCGCAGCGATTGGTAAGCAAGCATTCTGCTCCTTGGCGACTTGCCTGACCCACGCGCATTCTTTTTTGATTTCGTCTGGAGACACCAATGAAGGATGGACAACGTCCATGGTAGCCGCTGAGTCTCGAAGTGCTCGACACGTTTTCCCATTCACAGTACTTTATTGGAAATACGGCTCTAACAACCGCATGTTCTTTTCAGATGTTCAGATTGTTGCGAAAGAAAGCTTTTGCTTACAGTTTATCGCTATGTGCCCTTCTGTTTTGCTGTTTTAGCAGATTAGCGGCTTCCATGATTCAAACGCCCGTATGATATCGGTGCGTTGTTTAGTAACCTCACTCAATTTTTCCGCTTCCGTTTGCCCTTTCCCGACAGTGTCCTTTGTAAGAGATGGGTCCTTCCTTAAATTATCGTGCGGAGCGGGTTTCCGTTGATCAGGTTTCTTTGAGAAGCCCTCTTTCATTCTTTTCAATGCGCACTGCCCTGCTATGCAACTTTCGGTGAGTATAATACTCCTCAACTAACTCTGCTGCCTTGTTTAGCTGTACTTCACCAAGTTTGCCCTGCAGCCAAAGCTGGACATCCTCCTCGATGCAGCGGTAGAATTGCTCCAATGCAATGCATTTCACCACTTTATCGCTATCGTCATAAACACCTTCGCCCTTGAGCCATTCAATTAAATCGGCTTTAAGACGAAACGCGATGTCAACGCGTGACTCATTCTCCTCTTTAGTATACCAGAACCTTTCCTTGAAAGCCTCGGGTGACAACTTATAACGTCTCAAGAACACTTCCTTAATCTCGTCATAGCTCTCAAATGCTTCCCTCGACAAGCACGTTATCGCGTCGGACACTTCGCCGGGAAGAAGAGCTAACAGGTTCCGCGCCCAAAGAGACCACTCCAAAGCATTTCGCTCACAGACGTGTTGAAGTTTTACGAGATATTTTGCCATGTCCTCGCCGACTACGAGCGGTGACAGTTGGTCCCGAAATCTATGACCGCTGACCTGAACTGTCGCAGAAGCTACGCTAGGTGCCTGCGAACACTGTAGGATTGCGAATTCTATTCGTTTCAACTCGAGGCACTCCTGTCTCTCGGACTCCTCACACTAGCGACGTTCGCACCTTTCAGCTTCTTCACGTTCGGAACTTCTACTTCTCGCCTTTCAGCCTCCTTGCGGCGTGCTTTCATATCCACCCAGGCCTCATCGACTTCTTCAGCCGACACTCTTTCATCCGTCATGATCTGAAGGATCGCTTGCTTTCGTTTCAAACGGCCCAAAGTAATGCCAAGTTCCTCACCAATTTCGACGAGTTCCTTCACTTTAAGGTTCTCCATCGTTCACACTAGCCTCTTGCTGTTTGCCCCTGTTTAGAATTTACTTGCCGTACCCCCTATAGTTCTACTAGCAAGTCGCGCAAGACAAATAATTTTTAACACTGCCGCGTTTACACCCTCCGCATTAACTTTGGTTTCAAAACGCTCCGACTTGGCTTGCAACGATCAAAGCTCTGTCACTAATGCTTCACACAGACTTTCTCTAAACTACTCTAACCTGTGCTAAAGTAGTCTGGTGAACTGAGGGGAAAACATCAGGAACTCGCCGCATCGATGTCGCTGACCCCGGCCGATCCCGCAGCTGCCATGCACTGTTACGACTCGCACCGCTGCCGACACTGTTGCGTAGTGCGCCGAGGTCACAGGCCGTCAAGGTCACCAGCCGTTTGGTAGCGCGTGTTTCTTAGCTCACGGCTGCTTCTGCGCAGATCTGATTGACTAGCGGACAAGACGACAGTGAGTTAAGTCAATCTTTATGTACAGCACAAAAATAGAGTTGGTACATATTCGGCCCTGGGGCTGACAGCTTAGGGACGCAAAAAGTCGAGATGCCTTCTCTGACGCATACGTCAGCTGCTTATCGACGCGCAGCTTGGCATTTCTCTTTTATAGGTTTCAGATAATCTCTTACGCCACCAACGTCTAATCAGAACCGCCGCTGGTGGCGCCAGCTTCCTTAAATTCAGCTTCCTTAAATAAGGACCTGCTGCTCGGTGGTGTTATGATCCTCCAATCCGGAGCCGCTGCGCTGGGTTCTACTCAAGGACAAGCGATGTTGCCACGCATTGCATAAGACTCGCCAGATTGAATGGCACCAATTGCTTCATCTGGCTTGTATCAAGCCAATGGGCCGAGGGAGCTCGCCATGCGTTGCGTAAGACAGACCAGCGCCGCCGCTCGATGACGTCTTTGAGATGATGTCATCAGGCGGGCTCAGTCGCTGGCCTTGACAAAGATTTCCTTTGCGGAGGCAATGACGTTCGGGCAGGTTTTTCACGTGTAACAATACTCATGGTGTCAGTTCATCTAAAGCTTGTTTTTTTTCCTTTGCTACTGTATATTGATGTTCGTTATAAGGCCTATTCTGGTAAGCTTTTAATATATGCTTATTAAAAATGTGCCAGGAGTGTTCTAGACAAGACCTTGTTGAAAACACTCGAAGGTAGCCAAATACTTTTCTTTGGAAGACCTAACCACATAATAATAATGAGCAGCATAGGTCGAGCAAGATAACGCCCCACAGAAATAATTTCAACAGTGCATAAAACATCTAGCAGCTTGTTTTCTATACAAGGGATATAATTTCCACTCGAGAGACGCCAACAAAGCCTAGAATAAAATATAGGGACATAAAAAACAAGACACGAGGGCTCTGCCGAATGAGGTATTTCAGGTGCAACTCCCACATTATTGTAAGTGCTAGCACAAGAGCGAAATACTCAAGACGACACCCGATAGTACCACCAACTTTCAACAAAATTTAATTAACTGAACTATACAGCGGTATTGTTGCCTTCTGTCATTGATGTACGTAGCTTACGTTATTTCATGGTAACTGTAGACAGATGGTAGTCTTGCACAAAAAAATACATGTTCATTGAAAGGTGGGTTCTCGCGAGACCCATATACATACATATCGTAAGAAACCTGGAAAGTGGGATCACACTGCGCAGGAAGTGTGCTAGATGACTCGCGTTCTCTGTGTCTTTGAAGAATGTGTTTCTTCAAGTGTCAATACGCCTACTATCATTGCCTTTTTTAATTCCATGTGCGTTGCGATATCTAAAATTAGCATGAGAGAGAATGAAGAGGTTTCAATTTATTCAAAAAAGAACCCTCCGATCAACCTGTCGGTTCTTCCCAAGACCATCCTTAACGGCGTGTGCAACTTCCCCGTCGCTGTTTTATAATCTATCGCAAAGCGCTGTTCTTTTCGAGACTTTTTCACCTTACTTTTGTTTTTTTTTCTGACATGATCTTCACATTCATTTTTCAACCTACTCTTCTCATTTTTAATTTTTATGTCGAATACAGTAATCACGAATCACGTATAATTCCCTGAGCCACTCATATCAGTGCAATGTCATCAGCCACCATAGCCCTGCACAAACAAAGAGAAAAAAATGCCCGAAGCTTCCCTCGGGGGAACACTGAGGAGGATGCGGAGCATATAATTGGTTAACGGGGTGTTAAATTGCGACTTACTTGGGTCGATGGCTAAATTGGTTAACGTGGTTGTGAAATAGGGTGTTAAATTGCGACTTACTTGGGTCGATGGCTAAATTGGTTAACGTGGTTGTAGGAGGGGGTGTTAAATGAGTGAACACGTACACACGTATGCGAAAGGGCGGCGCTGGTCGAAGGGACGTCGATCATTGTGTTTGTGGATTCGTTGGAATTCATTTCAACGCGACCTTGGACGTCGACGCGCCGTACAAACCAACCGACGAGCGGCAACTGAGCGAGCGAGCGCCGACCTTGAGTATATATACAGCGCGACGGCGCATGCACTGTCAGCTGTTGAATGTTCTCGAAGCGCGACGGCGCATGCGTGTCCACTGGAGAATCAGGAGAATTGTAGATGTCGAACGCCGTGTGTAGAGGAGGAAGGGTGCACAGATGGTAGAGGAGTGAAGCGCGCGCGGTGTGTAGAGGAGGAAGGGTTGCACAGATGGTGGAAGAAGGAGGAGAAAGCTTGCGGACGGCGCCGCACTACAAGCCTCGAGTATTAGATGCTCCGCATCTGAAATTGCAAAAAGTGTGTAAAAGAGAAAGACACTATTTCTTGACTGTTCTTGACCACTTGCTTGAATGAGGCTTCCTGCGTTCTAGATTCCAAAGAGTTGGGAGCACGATTCAATGAGAAGTAGCTTAGTAAGCCGTGAATCTATGAGCGACTAAGTAGAGGAATTGCAACTTATGACTATTGAAAGAGCCAAATAAAGCGGAGTGATTAGTCTAAACATAGTATAGAGAAAACTAAAGTAATGCCCAATAATATCAGTAGAGAACCACGCTTGCAATACGGTACCACCCATTGAAAGTGATAAAATAATGCGCAGATTTAGGACTAAAGTACAGGAAGTTCACAATAAATAAGACTGAAGGCCCTGGAAAACAAAATTCAGATGGATCACACGCAGCAGCCGTAGAACAAGTAAAATAATGTATAAAAAACGCAGTGCCATTGAAAATGACGAGGGTAAGCTTAAGGGGCCAGAAGGGAGCAGGGGTCAGGCTACGAATGTGTAAACGATATATTAGACTAAATGCAGAAGGCAGGATGCGGATTGGTAGGCCACATAGCGGGAAGACAGTATATCCAGGGGTCGTTGAGACCACCAGACGGCGTTTCAAGAGAGGGCATGGACAAGAACAACAAGAGAGAAGGCAGGGAGGTTAACCAGGCACAAGCCCGGTATACTACCCTACGCTAGGGGAATGGAGAGGGGGGCATAAAGATAAGAGAGAGAGAGAGGAAAGAGAAGAGGGAGAGAAAATGGATTGCCAGTCAATGGGCTGACACGTATGCAGCGGTGGCACTACACAAAATAAAAGGGTTCACATAGGCCTGTAGTCCTCAAAAAGCACAAGACGGCTTTGACTGCTTTTTGAGCCGACGAAAAGCGAGGACGGTGTTCCAGTAGCATCTGCATAGAGAGTGGCCGATCATCTAATTGTCGCAATGTGGTTGCAGATATACAGAAAGATAGATGGGCTAATGAGATGGGCTGATGCGGTTTTAACATGACCGCAGCATGCCGAGGAGTGGGTTGATTGGTACAACAAGGGAGAAATCTTTGGTGATGTTGCTGATGGGGATTATGAGATACATATATATCATGTACCCTGAAGAGTTTTGATGGAACACGGATGTTATTGTGTGGCAATACATATAGCCAGAGAGTGGGAAGAGGAAATGGGGAAGTTAGCCCTTTATTGCTTAGTGTCGCAAATTCACGACATACCGAAAAACTTCAAACGAGCTGCGAGTACTGTACTCGCAGGGAACGTAGATTTGAAAGATCTAGTGCACCCTCGTCTAAAGTATTCTATGCTACAACCACTTATTTCGTTCTAGCGTTGAAGACAGACAGACAGACAGACAGACAGACAGACAGACAGACAGACAGACAGACGGACAGACAGACAGACAGACAGACAGACAGACAGACAGACAGACAGACAGACAGACAGACAGACAAACAGACGCATGGAGGGGTCAACGGACGTAAGCATGGACGCATGGACGCATGGACAGAAGCACGAATGAACGGACGGTTTGAGCACGGATGGACAGATGGACGAGCGAAAGGACGGCCTGGTGATTGGATGGAGGCACGGGTGGTTGGACACACGGACAAAAGTACGGACGCTTCAGCCCACTAATCCTCATTCACTCCTCCGTGGATATGCTGCGATTTTTAGTTTTATTCGAAGGCCCTCACTCCTTGTCGATAAAGATAATTTGCGACATAGCCAAAAGTGTGCATTAAACTTGCATTTCAGATCATTTTACTGAAGAAATAAATAACTATTGCTGCAAAAAAGTCAGTTAACAAATACAATTTTTACTTTGTTTGGCTCTCTCATAATTAAAGTCCTAAAGGGTTAGCAGGGTAAAAGGAAAGTAATGAGGACTGAAAAGAAAAGATGAAGATGCATAGGAACTAAAGAACACATATATAAAGACATGAGGCGGGAAGGAAGACGTGCAATAGTGGCTAAAAATTAATGTACAGAATAGGAGAAAAGGTAAGAAAATAGGGAAAGCGGGAAAGAAAGATTGGTTATGCGCATGTGTGAGACGATGACATTAAGACTTGATGCCACTGAATATTGTCCAAGATATCGGAACTATTTTGCTGTTATGATGAGTGAAGGAGCGCTGACGCAATACTCGCCTTTGCACATCATCGCGTACGTTTAAAAAAAGTTTTTTTAAGAACGTAAACCAAAACTCGCCTTGCACATTATCGCTTACATTTCATTTTTTTAACTTAAAGCACAGCATCGCAATGCGTAGCAAAGGGCGTGCAGAAGAGAATTAACTGGGAGGAAGACATGAAGGAGAAGGATGAAACCTCTGTTTTTCCTCGGCCTTTGCACAACTAGTGGCTAACTGCTTCAAGTTTTCTTCTTGTGTGTTAGATTGAAATAAATACGAACTTTGGCTGTCCGAGGTTTGCTACTCTCCCGCAGCAGGACTGGAGCATGACTTCATTGCTTCCCTGCAGTTTTGTTGTACTCGCAGCTATTGTTCATTGCTTATCAGACTTGGTGCTTCCCTCAACGAAGATTTCGCAACGCCTGACCCACGACTGCGGGTTGGCTTTCCCGGGTTAGGTCTTCTACCCTGCAAGATGTCACATATTGCTTTTCTTTTTGGCATTTCTCCCACTCTTCTGTTTCAGAAGTGCTTCTCTGCGGCCATCGAAGTGATTGCTCGGCAGGGTGTAAGCATGAAAGGGCGAGTGTGAAACTGCCCATTAATTTTTCTTATGTCCCCGGAATTCTCATGAGTCTTTTAATTAGGCACCATTGATCCATTCCGAGAAATTGTGGACATCTGGACGTGGCACCATCTCTCGGAGGCAGGAATGGTAGCCTGCGATAATTCAAGGGGAAATAGGCGATAAAATGATATCTTTTGAAAAAAATGTAGTCATGAAAAGCGACTCACGTTTATATGTTGCAGACACCCATTGGTACATTTTGTAAAATTGTGGTATCGAACTACAACATATGTGGCTTCCCAAGACACTCCAACACCGCCTACAGCAACACGTAGGATCCCATACTTAAATATAAAACACTCTAGGACGCCACGTGGTTTGTAGTGTTGCGCTGTAAGTTTGCCGAACTGCTCAGATAAATGTCTGCTGTACAGAGCCGGGAGTCGTTTTTGATAACTAGCCTCTTTTGTGAGACATCAACATTTTCAAAAAACTTCTCATTCAGTTACAACAGGCCACTGGCGTCGCCGACGAGAGATGGCACCGCGTGCATGATGTCAACCGAATCCCGGCCATGATAAGCGCCAACTTGGCTGTTGGTTTTTATATACTTTGTTAATGAACTTTACCTCAGCGCCTTTCATTGTCTACTCGCTTGCATCTATAGCAGCTTGAAGATAAGACTTGAACAATTGCCTTTCAAACGTATACTTGTAGAAAGCTTGTATCAGTTCAGCAACCAATGATGCTAGAAGTGGTTGGCTACACTATATCAAAGCGCAGTGCGTTGAGAACATATGCTTTTGTGATTTAGATAACCACTCCAAATCGTTAAGATTTGTCGAGATATTTAAATGGCGGGTAAGGTGGAACGTTTTATTTGTTTGTATACTCTCAAATTGTTTCGACATGAAATCAAAGAAACTTTCCGGTTTTGAAACGAGAAGCAGTGCCCAGCCCAGTAAAACATTGTCAATGACACGCCTCGTTATCGTCGTTACTTTTTATTCTTCATGCCCAGATCGAGCACTGTGTGGCTCGATATCTTTTTTTTTCTAGTCGATAGACCAGTGAAGCAAATTGATCCAAAATAGCATCCTACGGCTCAATAGAATATGAAAGCTACATTATGTTTTGTCGTTGTTCACTGCTTCGAGAACATCAGACACTCGATAATCGCACCGAAACGTGCTCTTGCAGAAGCAGCTAACACAGTTCTTGATGTCATTTATTTATTCCCAACGATCTCCTCTATGGCACTTCAATTTCGTCTGATATAAGCACAATCTTGTCAGGCTGTGCTTTAACATAGTTTGGGAGGATGGCTTCGACAGCTACTGTAATGTAAGAAGAGAAACTTGACTAAAGATACTCGAGAAAGTTTCTCTACGTAATTGTGTTGATGCATATATATGGGTACAAGCCTTAGCAAGTTTGTCGATTTATACCAGCCTGTCTTCTCATTTCGTGCGTTTTATCACAACATGCTCATTTATTTAAAAAAACACGTATTTTAAAAGTAGTTTAAAAACAATTAAAGCCGAGGAAACTCGATCAATGAGATATTCTTTGAAAAAGGTAATAAAAAATTTGAAAAAGAAATGATCAGTGTTTACAATTGATGCACCCTTCAAAAAGAGCCACCTTAACAATGCACTTAAGGTCAAAAAGTTGATTCTGGCTTTCTGAATATTGAGAAAAAAGGCAAATAAAATTTTAAATGCGGGGGTATTGATAGGTTTCATTCACTTTATTAGTTTTATTGTATACATAGCACATCGGAAGCTATGTTTCCCTTAAAGAACGGCCAAATAACTGTCCAAATAGCAATTAAAGAGAATTCAATGAGTGCACTAAAAGCAATGGGTTTTCTCGTCAGCGCTTGTGCTTGTTGCAGCATCTTAGGGAGATGATCTTAGCCTCACCCTTCTAGAAGGGAAGACAAATATCCCGACTGCGAAAGCTGCATTTTTGATGCAGACGAAAATGCTGTAGGTCCGTGCGCCTAGATTGGGGCGCACGTTAAAGAACTTCAGGTGGTCGAACTTTTCGAAGGCAAAGTCCACCTGAAAAATTCGCTAAGGTACATCAACGTTGATGTTCAAACGTTACTACGAGACAACTGAGTCAAGGATTAGGCTGTACTTTTTTTTGCGAAAGAAACTTCACACACTTTGATTCTTACATTGTTTAGTCTCTCTAAAGCAACAAAAGCGTTTAGCTGTGAGAAAGAACTGATGCTCTAAAATGTTTTTACATCTGATTGATTTGAAGAAAAAAATAGCGTCGTAAAGAATTTGCTTCATAGCTTTGGGAACAGACAGAAATACTGTCACCTTTCTGTGGAAAGCACTGCTACGCCCCATTTCTCCAATATGCTTAAGAATTTCAAACATAGCAGCCGTAATGAACAGCGATTTGCCGCGAACATTGTCGGCATGATATCATCACTTTTACACCAAATTGTGAAGCTGTGCCTTATGGCTTCTTCTTCAAACACCTTGACGTGAACTCATTTGAAAAGACAATAAAATACAACGCCGAAAGAAAACTAGAAATACTGTGCATCTGAGAACGCAATACAGGCGCTACCATGATCATGGACATCCTACGGACGTCAAACGCATGTGTTAGACTGCTTTCTCAAACACATGTGTGTAAATCATGTAAACACATGTGTAAAAGTGCTAATAGTGCACCATTAGCGCTTGTAACGAAGCAGTCGGGAAACCGGGGCATGAAACAGCAAGGCATGCAGTTTTATTGAAATTCCTGGTCAAATTACCTCGAAATTGGTTTCGCTGTTTTTTTTGTCAAGTAACTATAGGGTAATATGTGTTGCATGCCTTTCTAAAGTATTCTTTTTGTTTTTGTTTTATTTGCGTGTTTGTTGCTATTGTTATTGACATATATTATTTAAAAAGTCATTTATTCAGTATACGAGAGTGTGCGCCATTATAATACATTACACTTTTTTCCTCCCACGAACACTGTTTATTCTACGTTTTGCTTCATTGCAGTTAAGCAAATCCTGTGAGTTTATTATAGAACAGACGAGAACTTCCTGCCGTCATAACCGCAAACGAAGAAGATAAAATTTCAGCCTTGTAACGTGCGCGCTCATTGAGTTATACAATTGTCGTCCGCTTGTGTTACAGAACCCCTTCTTGTGCATTTGTTGGTGCATGGGTCTCGCGCGGGGCCGTATATAGTTGCCAGTCGCCGTCGGTGTCTCCAACCACTATTGCATGAAGTAAGAAAATATACTTCGTAAACAAAAACACCAAGAACACAGTGGGGTTCGAACCCGGGTACACTGCGTACCAGCCTAGTATTCTACCAAACAGCCACGCCGGTGCTTTGCAGTTGTTCCCAAACACGGCTTTGGTAGGCTTGATGTCGAAAAAATAATCAAAAAATTATGAGTAATAAAGCCTTTTCGAGCAGCAAAAGGACAAGCAGGCGTCAGACAATGCGAATAGCGTTAAGAGTGGTTCGTTCAATGTTCAAACCCAATACAAAAGCTCCTTCTGTGTAACCTATTAACTGTTGCGCATACCCACTTCAGGCATAATTCCTCATCGTCATCAGCCAGTCAATGAACAATTGGCACAAAATTCCTTGCAACTCTTTAGCAGATACCATGCTTGTATGAAGAATGACAAAGAATAGCGTAGTGAACGCTGCGCTACTACCCAGAAAATATGATCAATGATGGCGTAAATGTAACCCAGCAAGTGTGCTTGTAGCAGTTACCAAAAGTGTTTAAAAACGGCTCTGAAAAGCTGCTCTTCTAGCTTTCGCTGTGATTGTGCTGCGCTTTCCCCTCAGGCCTGGCTTTTTTTTCTTTTTTGCAATACTTATGCATGTTTTTTTTCTGTACTCTCTTTTACATACAGAGGTAAAGTATTTTAGCCCCACATGTCTTATTGTTTAGGGCATGTGCACTACGAACAAATCAAGCAACACAGTGCCGTTTGTTCCGAGCTCTTCTTGCAAGCAGTATTTGCTTAGAAAGTCCGAAGAAACTTAACCTGTCAAGAATGACGTGGCGGCTGTTACAAAATGTCGCTGAGTATTTTTACGTACATATTAGGCACTCAAATGTGACAGTGATATGCCTACTTTCAGAATGGTTCACTCAAAATAAAAAGAACAATTGGCGAACCACCCATTAAGCCCATATAAGGGCCCTGTTATTCGGTCTATATGATAAGCGGAGAAAAATCAACCAAATTGATACCACGTGATTACAGGTTATGGTGAGTTTATTCGACACTTTATGAATTTGGAGCATCCGCGGAAACTTCCGGGGTTCTAAGTAATACTTCAGCTAGGCTGTCTTCCCAGAAACATGAATAGCTGCAAAAGTTTTCTAAACAAACACTGATGAGATCAGAACATGAAGACGTTTTTTTCTTTCACTTGGTTGTTGCGCAGCAGTGCAGGGAGCTCTGGAGAGGAAACAACTCTTTCCCCGAGGCTGCAGCTTATTACTGCGACATTGTGGAGCACACTCAAGTAGGAAGCTTGTTTTGAAATTCAGCGGGAACACGCTCTTGCGATAGCCCCTTTGTGGTCGTCTCGGCTTGATTAATTTAAATTATTCAGCAATAAAATATAGATTCTGCCTATTTCCTGCAAACAGCCCTACACGGTACTACATGGCAGGAAACTTCATGATGCTTCGAAAGTGTCTTCGACTCCCTAATAAATTAAACCAAATTTGAGATTTCGAAAGGTACAACACAAACTTTGATCCCTCATTTCTACACTGAAATAGTGGATTCCCGCAGTGGCAGGATTATTTGTTCGGCAAAAATAAAAGTAGTCCTAGTGCCTCATGGCATTGTTCCTAGCTCCTTCTTCGTAGGTCGTGGTTCGTCTCACTTGTATCTCATTTATCCTAGCTTCGACAGAACTGCGAAGTCTTGTCAAACGCTTTATTTAAACTTACACAAAACTCAACCCGCCTCCCGTGTGTTTGTGTTTGTAACAAACTTTTACTCGATAAACGCTACACCGAGTTTCGCTTTAAAGCATTCTTTCAGCACTCGTGTCGACGGCGCTCTCAACCGGGACAACGACGTGCGCACTGCTTCTGCTTCGCATCCCAGCAGCGTTCCTTTCGGATAGACGGCCCGATATTTACAGTTACCTCCTGAGAAAGTTTGACGTAGATTATAATCTCTGCTCTCTGCATATGTCTTTGGCGAGTTTATATAGGTACTCAATTGAAGAACAGCGCTTTTGTGACCTTTATTTTTCTCCTCCGTGTTTCATCAATAGTGTCGGTAGTTAAGATGAAAAATGATTCGAAATTATAACTCTTCTTATATCCGAAAGGATGCCTTGTTTTGTAAGTATACAAAAATAAACGTACCACTCAGTTTCGTTGCGAAAAAAAAGTAACCACAAACACTCGACAGCAATGGATCGAGAACAGACTCAATGCAGTTGTACATTTCAGGATTGATTGATTGAATGATTGATTGATTGAGAGACGCCGTAGTGGAGGGCTCCGGAAATGTCGACCACCTGGGGTTCTTTAACGTGCACCCAAATCTAAGCACACGGGCCTACAACATTTCCGCCTCCACCCGAAATGCCGCCGCCACAGCCGGGATTCGATCCTGCAAGTACATTTCAGGATCAAACGAACTATTTTTTTATGACAATATCATTTTTATTTCTATTCCAATCACATTCATGTGAACTCTCTCTACTTTTTCTTCGCATCAGAACACGACCGTGCGACCGGGCACCAGTCACTCATTACGTTCATTCATTACAGAGACGAAATTGCAGCCTGTCTCCATTGGTGACATATCGACCCGAAATAATGACAGGGGTTATGTTACAGCTCGTCGTGATTGCCTCAAAATTAGCTACGTTGCCTCTGGATAGCTGTCTTATAACTCCACCTCTCTCTTGCTGACGCGAAACACAGCACCGCAAGGAAAACGATGAAATAAATTGGTGTCTCTTGTTGCAAGGCTTGTTTTATTCTTTCAACAATGTTTCGCTCGTCTTTAGTGCACTCAGAATGAAAAAAGTCAGGCAAATGAACTGGTGTCAACTATAATAATCAAAGAGTAGTGCGACATGCTACTGGTGGGGATAATATGAATTTTATATTCATTCTTTTTTCTCATACATAGGGACAGGAATGAAAAAAAAACTTGATACAGACTGCAGTCCTTCGAAACCTGTCACGGCATGTGTGAGTATTCTCCTAAACTTCGGGTCGCAAGCTGTGCGAGAATGTGGAGGAAGCACCGTCACAGCCAAGAATACATCTCAAGAGTGTCGGTACTCGCGCTGATTCGTGGGACATTTTTAAGGACACCGAGTTGCAACAATTCGTTTAAAGTGATGGTCATGTGCTGTTTTCTACAGAACCGAAACAGTTAGTATCATTGTAATTGGAAGTTTTTCTAACTTTCATTAAAGCATATTTGTATTGAAACTTGTATTCTCGCTTTTTCGTACTTTTTTCATGTACCTGAATATCACTGATTGGTAGGTATTAGATTCGTCAAACCAAAGCACTTCTCCACACAACAGTAAATACGCCACAATGTCATCCTTAGTGCGAGATTTAAACACTAGCCGAAAGCTGTGTTTCTATAAACAATGGCTTCTGAGATTCAGGAACACTTAGACAAAAATTCTAGTTTTAAAATAATTGCTCTCAAAGGTAAAATGTGATTTATTACAATACTGCAATAAAATATGGAAGAGCCAAGGGCCAACATTCATAGTCTCCAGCCAGGTACTTGTCGCCACTATTACATTTTCTTTTTTGCAATAAGACATTTTGCCTAAGGAGCTATCTTTTTGTGCCAGCTCTCCAGTACTATAAGTGAAGTACTATGAGTATATGGTCAGCGATGCCTAGGGTCCGCACTATGTAGTGTCCAGGAGAAATTGCAAAGAAGTAAAGCATGTTGACCAGGATTATTAAAAGTCGGCTATCATTAAAACATAGCAGACTTTCAAGAGAGCGTAGTTTGAATGTTTGATGTCCCAAGAAAATATTTTTTTCAGAACCTGCTCCTTCTCAAAATTGTTGAACTAGTGGTTTGGGTTATGAACAATCTTATGAAGATTATTATCAGGTGTTTCTGGCTGATCTAACAACGCATAGCTGTCGTAAGTAAAAGAAACATTTTTACTGTGAATACATGCTGGGCAATCTTAACATGATTGAAGACGCCGCACTAGTCATGGGCTTGTCGTCGGGCTCCTCCAGGGCTTTCGGTTCATGTCACCAGTAGGCGCATGCTGATTTACGCAGAAGCAAAATTTTCTAAATACCCTCTTTTCATCGCCTGAAGTTGCAGACCAAAAACGAACCACCCTGTCTCATGACATGACACCGACTGAATTCACGTGCAAACAACCTGCTAGAGATGTGTTGGTGGCTATAGAGCTGGACTCGGCTGAAAAGGCCGTTTTTGCCAGAGCACTTGTTATTCACAGTTAAAAAAAGATTGTCTCCACCGTCTTGCGATATTTTAGTCGCCCACGGTTGCACTCGGTTGAACATAAACATTGAAGTTGCTGCAACCACCCTCAAGCATGTCTAAATATGTCAATTTTCTCTTAATAGAAGACGTACGAATAAAAAAATTATGTGATTCTGTCTGCGAAAAGGCCGTAGATTTTAAATAACACAAAATTTCAAAAGTTGTCGATGATTGTGATTGCCTTGTTGCCTTACGGACAAATTACTTACGTTCCGTACGGGAAGGCCGGCGTGGAAATTAACCCACGGTATAGGATCAGAGTTAAGAATTGTATTTGTTATCTGTCATACGTGCGTGTTATATATATATATATATATATATATATATATATATATATATATATATATATTGTGACAAGACTACATCACGCTGAAGAAGCAAGACAGACAGCGAGAAAGATGACGCGATTCTGGGATGTGGGGCGCACTCTCGCTTGCCATCTCGGCTTAGGCTTGGCGTCATGCAAATATATCTCAGCTGTCACCTCATTTCCCTGTGTGCCCTCTCGAAACATTTTGGTGGAAGGCACTGGGTAGCAAAGCAAGAAGAAGCTTCGCAGCAGACGCCAAGTGTCCGCTTCTAACATGTCTACCGACAGGGATGCTGTGCCAACAGTCATGTCTCGCGCATCAATGGCACTCTTCTTACCTGTGGTCATTGTGACCACTCCACCCAACGATCCTGGTAACTTTGCGGGCACTGGCGGCGAAGAAGTCAATGAGTGACTTCAACTCTACGAACTCTTGAGTGAAAAGCACAGGTGGAACCCAACTATGGTGCTGGCAAAACTTATCTTTTACTTGAAAGGTACGGCCAAGGCGTGGTTCAACAACAACGTGGACACCTGTAACACAAGTAGCTGGGACGTCTGTAAGACGAAGTTGTGCGAGTTGTTCGGCCAATCTACCAGGTGCAAGCAAGCCTCTATGAAAGAACTTGGTAACCGTACCAGACATCCATGGAGCCTTACCTGGCCTATATTCAATATGGCTTGACCCTCTACCATAAGGCTGATACCACCATGACCGAAGCCGACAAGATTACACACGTACTCAAGGGAATTGACTATGATGCCTTTAGCCTCCTTGCATTCAAAGGCTGTTCGACAGTTCAAGACGTCATTAAGGAGTGCCAACGCTTTCGAGAGGCCAAAAGCCGTCGCATTGCCCACCACTTCACTCGTCTTCCTAACACCGCTGCAATGTAAACTTGTGAGAACCTTCGTTTTGAGACCCAGCCCTATTCACCTTCTGCTGACATTACGAGGGTAGTTCGACGCGAAATCAAAGCAATGTCAACAGCACCCTTAAGGGTCCTGACGCCGATTGATCCTCAGCCCACCATATCCCTCATACAGAGCGTTGTGCGCCAAGAAGTGGCAAACGCGGGCCTTTAGACGATCTGTTCTGTGCACCGACCCGACGTCCATCCGCCTACCTTGAACACCCGCCAGCACTACCAGCGTCCTACTCCACGTAACCGAGATCCAAACGCATGGAGGATGCCTGACGACAAGCCAATTTGCTTCCGGTGCGCACGAGTGGGATACATTGCGCGTCATTGCCGAAGCACGTGGACCTCGCCCTCACGCACAAGCCCAAACTTCAGGAACTTCCACGCATCAGCCCACACTTCTGACCAAGAACCACCCCGCCGTGATGACTCCGCTCATTACGACGTGACCGCCACGACCAACGCCCAGTATAGCCACACGCCTTCACCACGACGTATATTCTCACGGTCTCCTCTGCCACCCCGTTTCCCATCCCCGTTTTTCGCCCGACGGTTTTCTTCGGGAAACTAACTGGTGCAGCTCCGGGAGGTGACGCTGCTGCGACGGCTTGCCCTACAATTCCTGTGTTGACCCTACCGACCAACCAGAACTTTATTGATGCAAAAGTTGATGGTTTTTCTGTTAAAGCCTTAGTCGACACTGGCGCCCAAACTTCTGTTATAAGCTCGCACATTCGTGACCGCTTAAAGAAAGTCTTGACTCCAGCCCCTTGACGCTGTGGTCGTGTTGCTGACGGCAGTGCAGCTGCCGTCGTTGGTGTCTGCCCAGCACGCGTTACTATAGCCAGCCATCAAACCTCCGACCTTTTAACAGTTCTCACCAACTGTACCAATGATGTTACCTTCAGTCTAGACTTTGTCCACCCTTTCGGCCCTCACTGATTGTTCAGCTAGCATGGTGCAACATGACCTGCCCTGTATGAATGATACGCCCAGTCTGCCCCAAGTTCATCTCTGCTCTGCTGAACAAGTGCGTTTGTCACCGCAAACAGTTACCTGCATTGCCGTAACAGCGTTGCCACCTGTACCTGATGGAGACTACGAGCTCACGCCCATTACATCCGTACTTCTGACTCACAGTGTTACTTTTCCGCACACTATTATTCCGTTACGGAAAAGCCGTGCTTGCACCCTTTGTTGAACTTTGCTCTGAGTCCGCAAGTGCTTCCTTGTAGAATAGCCCTCGCCCCACTAACTCCCTCTGAGGATTGCGTCATATCAGCTTTGAACCCAAATGATGTGCGTCGCCCCAACTTCACGCAAGTCTGTTCTTCAACAGAGAGTGCATCTTCTAATGTAGAAAAAATGATCGCCGTGGACCTTTCGCAGCATCACACTGACGGGCTGCATCACGTCCTAAAATCTCACTTGGACGTATTCGACTTCTGTGACTGTCCGCTAGGTCAAAACAGCATTCTGAAGCATCACAATAACACCGACGGCCATACCGCGTTTCTCATTCGGAGCGTCAGATCATTCATAAGGAAGTCAACAAGATGCTCTCAAAAACATAGTTTAGCCATCTTTTAGTCCATGGGCTTCCCCTGTTGTTCTTGTAAAAAAAAGGACAACAGTTGGCGATGCTGTGTCGACTACCGACATGTGAACCGGACCACTAAAAAGACGTCTACCCGCTACCGCACAATGACGACCCCCTGGGTAGCCTCCATAGTGCTAAGTATTTTCTCTCCATCTACCTTCGCTCGGGGTACTGGCAAATTGCTGTCGACGACATGGACCGCGAGAAGACTGCTTTTGGGAACCCTGATGGTCTTTACCAGTTTAAGGTCATGCGATTCAGATTATGCAATGCTCCAGCGACCTTCGAACGAATGATGGACACTCTCTTGCACGGGTTCAAATGGTCAATTTGTCTATGTTACCTCGACGACGTCATTTTATTGTCCCCGATCTCTGAAACACACCTCGACCACCTTTTCTCCATTCTTTCTGTTTTTAGTAATGCAGGACACCATCTGAACTCATCGGAGTGCCACTTCGGACGCCAGCAAATAACCATGTTGGGCCTTTTCGTCGACTCTTCTGGCGTACGCTCTGATCATGATAAATAAATTTCGAGCTGTGCAAAACTTCCCCGTCCCTACCACACTAAGGAAGTCCGCAGCTTTTTAGGTCTATGTTCTTACTTCCGACGTTTTGTAAACAATTTCGCAGACGTGGCCCGACCTCTTACGGACTTGCTGAAGAAGGATGTTCCATTTTTTTGGGGCGCTGCACAGGATTCGGCATTTTCTACTCTCATCGAGTTGGTCACAAGACCATCTATTCTGGCCTATTTTTACATGTATGCCCCAACAGAAGCCGGCACTGATGCCAGCGGCCACGGAATTGGTGCTGTTTTGGTCCAGCATAAAATTGGCTGCGCCCGCCTTATCGTATATGCCAGCCGTCTGCCCTCTGCGGCCGAGCGGAACTACTCGATCACCGAACGGGAATGCCTTGCTCTAGTTTGGGCGGTTGGCAAATTTCGGCCCTACTTACATGGTCACCTTTTCACCGACACAACTGATCACCATGCCCTCTGATGGCTCTCGTGGTTAAAGAATCCCACTGGGCGTCTTGGTCGCTAGGCACTACGGCTCCAAGAATATGACTACTCAGTGTCTTACAAATCTGGCCGTTTACAACATGGTGGTGACTGCTTGTCCTGCCCTTCAGTGGACCCGCCTGAGACTGTAGATGAAGCGCCGCCATGCGTGCTCTCTCTCTGCTCTCAGAAACATCCGTGATGAACAGCGTCGAGGTCTCCTCTTGCGTGACATTATTGAGAAGCTGAACTCTTCGAAGCCACATTCATCTACTCGACTGTGTTTGCTTAAAAAAAGGCACCTTGTATCACTACAATGTCAACACAAATGGGCGCGAACTGCTCTTTGTGGTGCCTTCCCACCTACGTTTGATTGTTATCGCCCAGCTTCATGACGCCTCCACCACAGGTCAACTTCGTCTCTCTCAAACTTGCGACCGCGTTCAGCGCCGATTTTACTGGCCCAGGCTTTATCGCACCGTCCAGCGCTACGTCGTCGCATGCGACCAGTCCCACCGTCGAAAAAAGCGCCTATGAGTCCTGCCGGACTCTTCCAGCCAGTTGATCTTCCTAATGGCCCCTTCTTTTGAGTTGGTCTTTATCTCCTAAGCCATTTCCCTCAGCCCACCTCCGGAAACAAATGAATAGTTGTCGCTACGGATCATACAACCTGGTACGCCATGACGCGGGCTTTGCCAACCGCCTGTGCCACAGATGTAGCCGATTTTCTTCTGTACGATGTCATCCTCCATCATCGTATTCCATGCCAACTCCTCACAGGTCATGGACGCTATTTTCTCTCCCGAGTTATTGACGACCTGCTTCGCTCTTGCGAAACCAAACATAAGTTTACGACTGCCTACATTCGACAAACTAAAAGGCTTACCGAATGATTCAACCGAACTTTAACTGCTATGCTCTCCATGTACGTCTCCTCTAACCACCTTGACTGGGACGTTGCATTGTCCTTTGTTACATTTGCATACAATTTCTCACACCATGATACCACTGCGTTTTTGCCATTTTATCTCTTAAGTGGCCGCAACTGATCTCTACCTTTCGACACCATCTTTCCGACAGCTGTCGATTCACCGACTGAATACGCCAGTGACTTTATCACCAGAGCTCGCAAAGCCCGAGAAGTCGCCCAGAAGCGCCTCTTAGCATCGCAAGAGCAACAGATGCGACTTTACGGCGCACATAATCGAGACGTCTCCTTTGCCCCGGGTTTCCTCGTGTTGTTGACCTCGACTCAGCATGTTGGTCTCTCCGAGAAGATGCTTTTCCAGTACTCAGGACCCTACCGTGTCTTGCCCCAGGGGACCGATGTTACCCACGAGATAGCCTCGCTGAAGTTGTCATCTCTCTCCGCTCCACTGTCAACAGACATTGTCCATGTCTCCCGCCTTAAGCTCTACCACTCCTCAACACGTAGAAAGCTCCAAGACGGGGCTTATACACCCGGGGGTCATGTTTCATAACTACATCACGTTGAAGAAGCAAGACAGACAGCGAAAAAGACGACGCGATTCTGGTATTCGGGGCATGCTCTCGCTTGCCATCTCGACTAAGGCTTGGCGTCCTCCAAATAAACCACATTGTGACTGCTCACGGAAGGTCTACTTGAAAAAAAGTATATATATATATATATACTGAAGTTTTTGTAATGCGTCAAGTGTACTTTAGAAGAGCAGAAACAAAGCTCAGCAGGTATATTCACTTATTTTCCAACGGCGTCGACCGGCGGAACGAACGGTCTTTGTCAGGGTTTCGACAACTTGTCCTCACAAGCCCTCTGCAAAAAAGCATTTGTCAACTTTCGCCGTGGCGGACGGTTTTGAAAGGCAACTTCATAAGGCAGGCAAACTCGAGTGTTTTTTATTTTAAAGACGATAGTCTTTCTTAGGGACCTTCGACGCAAAAAGTTTGGTCTGTCTGTCTGTACATTTGTCTGTTTGTTCACTTTTAGCAATAGCGGGTACTTCAAACGGCCGACCCCAACCGCAGCGCCCATGTCTGGGACAGTATAACAACACGCATATATTCTTCGTGTAACTTTTACTATAAAAAGCATACATATGTAATTTTAAGGAACATAGCGCTTATCACGCTGCCTTGACCATGTGACGCTTGCACGAAAAGGCGACTGTTTCCAACGCTTTGCTAAAAGGAGACGGTGGTGGCACCTACCCAGGGTCTTTCGTTCTACACCTTATCACATCTGAGACGGGCGCACACACCCGTCTCAGGGCCATGTTCATCGTTTTCCGAAAAAAAAACTGCCAGATGGTGCTCATGTCTCACGTGTGATGTGAGTTGATGCGCTCGTTCGCCTCCGCTGCACGCTCGAGGCACTCTAACGCAACGCCTACAGAATACCATTAACCGAATTTCTTGCACAGAACATCAAATAAATGTTTTGTTCACTCTCTCCACACACAAGACTATCGTCTTTCGACGACATCTGCAGATTAACATGGAGATACGGGGCCAATCTTTTCCTCGGCACTTCGCTTAGAACAAACAAAACCAGTCCACTGGTCGTAACCATTGAAAATAAAGAGAGACAACTGCTAAGTTATGCCTCTAACGCGTTATTCTAAGGTAGTAGGTTCGATTCTTGCTCACGACAAGTGATTTTTGCACCCACTTTGTCTTTCTTGTTATTTACATTCCATTGGTTCAATAACTTCCCTATACATTCCTTGGCATTGTCTGTTAGACCGCAATATATATATATATATATATATATATATATATATATATATATATATATATATATATATGTGTGTGTGTGTGTGCGTGCATGCCTGTGTTTCGAATGTTCTTTAGCATACACAATAAACTTTTTAACAATATACACAAGACTGTTTCGCCCGCAAAGACTTCAACGACGCGGCCGCCGGTGGAGCAATCCACTTTAAAGCTCGACACCCAAAGAGCCGCTGAGGAACATCCGTGTGGTATTGCCCGTTTGGTGAAAAATCCGATAATCTGGATTATGTCTGACCATACATACTGCACTTCTACCAACCTTGAGGTGAATGGGCGGTTGTTCCTCGAAGATCAACATAAGCTGCTTACAGCGAAGAACAGTTTGGCCTAAACTCTACTTGACTTTTTTCAAAATGAGTGAAACTACGTAGTGTCGTCTTAAAATGTGCCCTGCATATATATATATATATATATATATATATATATATATATATATATATATATATATTGCGAGCGCGACAAGCGCATGACTCTTTATTCTCTTTGTAATCATCATCACCTGTACATTTTCTTCATCTAAAAATATCATCACCAGCGTAATTTAGCTCGAGCCTGGCCGAATAAACCGGTTCCTCACAAGTGGTGGACTGTGCTTTTCGTTCCCTCAAGTCCTCTCACCCGTTCTCGCTGGAGCTCCGCTCGGGTCGTTGCATACAACCCCCTGCCAAGGCGGCCCAAGAAAACCCTGGCCCATCCAACGTCGCCGTCTTACTGCAGCCACCGCCAACCGCTCCGCCCAACAGCACTCGCCTGCGTGATCCACCTGTATTTCCCGGTCTCCGAGGTGATGATGTCGAAGACTGGATCAAGAACTACGACCTCGTCAGCGATTTGAACAGGTGGGACAATCCACAGAAGTTGCGAAGAGTCCCATTTTACTTGTCCGATGTTGCGAAAACTTGGTTCTGGAACCACCACCCGGATCTTCCCGACTGGGACACTTTCGAGCAGCAAATTCGTCAGATATTTGGTGCCCCTGCAGTTCGCACTGAGGTAGCAAAGAAGAAACTCGCTCAACGCACGCAGCTGCCGGGTGAATCTTACACCTCTTATATTGAGGATGTCCTTGCACTATGCAAGCGCGTTAACACTGGCATGTCTCAGAACGACCGAATACGCCACATTATTAAAGGCATTAACACCGTCGCCACGCAAAATCCTGCCACCACCCAGGACGTGATAACCATCTGTCAGCGACTTGACGAACTTCAGTCTCTTCGCCTTTGCTACGATGCCGCCGACACTCGTTTGCCTGCACCCCTCGAGTTGCGTGCGCTTATTCGCGTTCGTGAAGAACTGCACGGGCGCTGCTCTTCCTGTGCTGCGGAAGTTACTTTACCTCCTGAAAAAGATAGCTTGCGAGACCAGATTAAACAAGAGATCGCCTCCGCATCGCGTGCGACGTGTTCCAACAGTCCCTGCGTGCGCCAGACGCGCACGTACGCTGAAGTTGCCGCGCTCCCTGCTGCACTCACCGTTTCTGTGCCTACAACAGCAGACCATACGCCTGTGGCTTCGTTGTCACCGCCAGTGCGTGCACCACCTTACTACGCACCTCAGCGCCCACCTCGACCAATCTGTTACTACTGCGGCTATCGAGGACATATCGCTCGGTTTTGTCGAAGGCGCCAACAAGACGAGCAACGCGGCTACGCTCTCGAAGAACATCGAAGCTTCCGTACGACCATGAACTACTTCCGGCCACCCTCCCGATTGTCCTATTACCGTTCACCGTCACCTACTTACCATACGGACATGCCTGGGAATTCCCGTACGTCTCGCCGCAGGTCGCCTTCGCCACGTCGCCGTTCAGTGTCGCCTCTACGGCCCGCCTCCCATTCCACGAACGCCCACGCGGAAAACTCCCCAATGCAGTTTTAGGAGGGGAAACTGCATTCCTTGGACAGCTAACAGCTCCTCCAGAGCGGCCATCGAATTTGATAGTAGTGTTTGTAGAAGGTGTACGTGTTGAGGCTCTTGTAGACACTGGCGCTGCCGTTTCGATTATTCGTGCTGATTTTTGTTCCCGCCTTCGAAAAGTCACCACACCTTATGGCAGCCCACCTCTACGTGCGGCCACCAACGCTCTCATTCGTCCACTTGCACAGTGTACCGTTCGTGTCTGCATAGAAGGCATTCGTCATTACATTGTTTTCGCGGTATTTCGTGAGTGCACCCACGCTCTCATTCTTGGGTGGGATTTCTTGTCTTCTGCGTCCGCTTTCATATCATGTCATCAGCGCCTCCTGCATCTAAATGCCACTGACTCTTCTCCGCTTGAACAAGATGGACGCATCCACCTTGTCACCAAGTCAGATTATGTACTTCGGCCATACATCGAAGAAATTATAAGTGTTAATTGCATCGACATTGTGGATGGCGACGTACTGATTCTCCCTTACGGTCATACCCGACGTAGGGGCATTGTGATCACACCAGGGCTTATTCGCTTCTTCGATGGGTGTACGTATCTAACCGCCAAAAATCAAACGCCCGAGTGTGTACTGCTCCTCTGTGGCTCAACAGTATCTTGCGCGGTCGACAGTGAGCCTGTTGCGATTGTTACTCTTCCTAACAACAACCACAACGATGTTCCGAAGTCGCAATCATTGCCATTCAATGCCTCTGCCAAACCTATGTCGGAAACAATAAGCAATGACTTAACACCTGATCAAACTGAAGATTTGCTCGCCCTGTTAAATAGACACCGTTCTCTATTTGACGTGAACTCGCCCGCCCTCAGCATGACTACCACCGCTACTCACAGCATCCAGACTGACGGCTCTCGTATTGTACATCGGCGTTTATATCGCGTGTCTCAGGCAAAACGCAAGATCATCGAGGAAAACGTCTCAGACATGCTACGACGCAACATCATACGTCCTTCCTCGAGTCCCTGGTCATCCCCAGTTGTTCTCGTTCAAAACAAAGATGGGACAGTGCGTTTCTGCGTCGATTACCGTGCGCTAAACAAAATAACGCGCAAGGATGTTTATCCTCTCCCTCGGATCGACGATACACTGGAATAATTACAGGGCGCAGAGTATTTTTCCAGCCTCGACCTTAGGTCAGGCTACTGGCAGATACCAATGTCGGAGTCTGATAAAGAGAAGACCGCCTTTTCAACGCCAGATGGGTTGTACGAGTTCAATATGATGCCTTTTGGACTCTCTAATGTGCCCGACACCTTCGAACACATGATAGACGGCGTATTGCGTGGTTTGAAATGGAAAACATGTCTGTGCTATCTCGATGACATAGTAGTGTCTTCATCCACGTTCTCGCATCATCTACAACGTCTTGACGAAGTCCTCACATGCCTTGCAAAAGCCGGTCTACAGCTTAACACCAAGAAATGTACCTTTGCTAGCAAGACAATCAAGGTTCTCGGCCACCTTGTCAGCAAAGAAGGAATTCGGCCCGACCCCGAGAAGCTTGCCGCTGTCCTCAATTTTCCTCGTCCACTACGTCAAAAGGACCTGCGCAGCTTTCCTGGGTTATTTTCTTACTTCCGGCACTTCATACGTGGTTTTGCGGAACTTGCGTCTCCGCTCCATCAACTCCTCGCAAAGAACGTCCCCTTCATTTGGTCCGAAGACTGCGAAAGCGCTTTCACGGCATTGAAGCAAGCCCTCGCGTCGGATCCGGTACTGTGCCACTTCGATTCCACCGCACCCACCATCCTTCACACCGACGCAAGTAGTCATGATCTTGGTGCGGTACTCTTGTAGCGTGATAAAAACTCACGCGAACGCGTCGTTGCTTATGCAAGTCGTGCTCTTACCGCTCCAGAAAAGAACTACACTATCACCGAGCAGTAGTGCCTTGCTGTTGTTTGGGCAGTGCAAAGATTCCGACCACATCTTTACGGCCGTCATTTTACCGTCGTGACCGATCATAACGCCCTATGCTGGCTTTCATCGCTGAAAAACTTATCGGGTTGCCTTGGTTGCTGGGCGCTTCGCTTGCAGGAGTGTGATTTCGAGGTCGCCAACAGATCTGGGAAGAAGCATCAAGATGCTGATGCTCTATCGCGCTGTCTTTTGCCCAGCGGAAGCAATTCACCATCGATACTCCAAAACGACAGCAACTCTCCAATCGCAGCGCTAAGTTCATCACCTGCCACCCTATCCGTCCTAGTTTCACAACAACGTGTCGACCAATACTGCCGCACAATTGTTGACCGCTTGACCGGCTCTACTACTCCTCCAAACGCCAGACTCCGTCGACAACCTAAACAATTTAAGCTTGTCGGTGATGCTTTATATCGCTACATTTACCACATCGATGGCAGCAAGTGGGTACCCGTCATCCCATGTTCTCTGCAACGTGAAGTTTTGGAAGCCTTTCATGATGATCCAACCGCTGCTCATCTAGACTACCACAAGACTTACGACAAAATACGAAGTCGTTGTTTTTGGCCTAGTATCTCTTCAGCCGTCGCTAAGTACGTCGCCTCCTGTGTCCATTGCCAACGGCGAAAACGACTGACAACTGCTCCGGCTGGCTTAATGCAACCTCTTCCTTGTCCCACCTCACCTTTTGAAGTCGTTGGAATCGACTTGTATGGCCCTCTTCCTATATCATACAATGGGTATCACTGGATTGTCACGGCAGTCGACCACCTTACCCACTACGCAGAAACAGCTTCTATACCATCTGGGACTGCCACTGAGATCGCCGATTTTTTTCTTCGCCACATCTTTTTGCGTCATGAAGCCCCACGCATTCTCCTCAGTGATCGTGGCAAAGTCTTCCTATCTTCCATTGTCGAGCAAGTTTTGCGTGCCTCGAACACTGTTCACAAGACCACTTCTAGCTACCACCCGCAGACCAACGAATTGACTGAACGGTTTCATCGGACCCTATCGGACATGATCGCGATGTACATTCACCCCAACCACACGAACTGGGATGCAATTCTACCCTTTATGACATTCGCCTATAATACGGCTGCTCAACGCACCACCAGCTTTTCTCCATTTTTTTTTCGTCCATGGTCGCTCACCGAGTTTCGCTCTGGATGTCTCTTTCCTTTCGGCCCCTGCACCCTTGACGGCTCCTTTCTCTGCAGAATTCCTATCTCGTCTCGCACACTGCCGTCACCAGGCCCGTGTTAACACCGGCCTCTCTCAAGACACTCGAAAATCTCGCTACGACTCGTCTCGCCGTCTTGTGAGTTTTTTCCCTGGTGACGAAGTTCTTCTATGGACTCCACTACGCGTCCCCGGCCTATGCGACAAATACATCAGTCGCTTCATTGGGCCATACATGGTGGTCGAACAAACATCTCCAGTCAATTACCGCGTTTCTCCTCTTAGCGCTAGTCCTGATCATCGTTGCCGAGGAACAGAGATAGTGCACGTATCTCGTTTAAAGCCCTATGCACGACGCATTTCATAATACTGTCAAGCGACCAGGCGGCCGCTTTCAGCGCGCGGGGGAATTAGTGTGAGCGCGACAAGCGAATGACTCTTTATTCTCTTTGTAATCATCATCACCTGTACATCTTCTTCATCTAAAAATATCATCACCAGCGTGATTTAGCTCGAGCTTGGCCGAATAAACCGGTTCCTCACAATATATATATATATATATATATATATATATATATATATATATATATACATATGTGTGTGTGTGTATATATATATATATATACATATGTGTGTGTGTGTGTGTATATATATATATATAAATAAATGTTCTCTTCTTTCTCTTCGTCCTTCACCTACAGGCGAGTATATGCCACAGCAGATGGCTCATACACATCGACAAGTGGCATTGTTCCCTCTCACCGAAAAGAATAGTCTCAATGCTAGTTATAGGCGTTAAAAATGGTAAACAAACATCCTTCCTATATATGCTAAACAACTGCGTCATAAGGCACAATGGATGTGCTGCTGCCACAGCAGTATAAATTATGAAAGGAGCTAGGACACATCGTACTAAAAAGGGACACAAAAGTAACAAAAAGAAAGAAAATAAGTCGTCAGTGTATCAAAAGGCACTCTACATTTGATTCTCGACGTGAGAAATATGGCTTGAGTCTTGCAACATGCACCAGTTGTAACACAATCCCTTCGTAGGAGCCGGCGGAAACGTCTTGGGTGCCCTGAGGGAGAAACCTTGTATGTCAAGTCACTGCCCCGGCGTAGAACCTTGGACGGGTCGAGTGAGCGCTGTAATATCTTTTCTCAGCAGTCTCGCTGTCAGATGGGGGTCCGCACCGGAACTTCCGGAACTTCGTCGCCTAGTTTGAAGGTAACTTCTCGATGTCGAAGGCTGTGGCAGCCTGCGTCTGCAGTTTGGCGAGTCGTAAGATGGCATCGGGCGAGTTGACGGGCCTCCTTGGTGTGTAGCGAACGAGGCAGCGACCGTGTTGAACATGCCCAGGTTGTCTGGGAAGAGAATTGCATCTATCATTGCAGTGACCTCTCTACCATGAAATAAGTCAAAAGGTGTGAAACGTGCACTCTCTCGAACTGCAGTATTGTAAGCGACAGTTACGTAAGTTAGGATACCGTCCAAGTTCTTGTGGGCAACACCACATACATTGAGGCTTGTCTGCGATGGCCTTGTTCGGCCATTCAGTGAGTCCATTTGTTTAGGGGAGATTTCCAGTGGTTTTCCGATGTTCTGTACCCCTTAGTCTCAACACTTCTTCCAGCATCTCTGCGGTGAAAGCTGTTCCATGATCAGTAATTATTACAGGCGGCTCTCTGTGAAAGAGGACAATACTGGTGAGAAAAAACTGGGCGATTTCAGTGGCTTGAAAGTTGGTCAGGAATATTGTTTTCTAGTAGCGTTTTAAATATTCGGTGGCAACTACAAGCCATCCATTTCCTTACGAAGACATGGAAAATGATCCCAAAAAATTATGCCAAACCATACCAATTAGTTGTCCCGCTTGTAAGACAGGTGGAGTCGCACGGCGTTGGCAGTCATGACATGTGCGAATGAACTGCTTGACTATCTTCGCCAGACGTGGCCAGTGATAGGAGCGGTGAATTCGTTCCAGGGTGCGTGTGTAGAGAGCATATCAGGATGACGGTTCGTCATAACAAGCATTTGAAATATTGCCACACAGTTGGCGCAACATGCAGCTAAGAAGCTTGCGTAGGTTAAAGGTTTTCTTGTAGATGATACCATTCATTTCGTTTCATTTCATTTTATTATACTGTCAGCCACATTTGGGCTATAACAGGGGTGGAAAACCCAGTATACATACAAAACAATAGTTACTCCCTATACAACTTTTATTATACATAACAATGAATGACAAGAAATGGCCAAAGCACTCTGCTCTTGAGGACATAGAATAAGCAAAGTATAAACTTTACATCTTTATACACGACATCCTTTAGGCCCTTCAAGAAAGAAGGTACACATTCCGATAAGACAGTGGAATTCAGCAGCCTGTTCCACTCACTGATTGCCCGCGGAAAGAAGCTGAACTTAAAACAATCGTTGTGTGATCTGGGAGGGGGGATGTACCATCTCGGAAGCAATAGGAGACCAGCAAGCGTGCGACATTTCGAGGGAGGCTGGTATCGCAGCCCTCAAGGTAGTCAATGAGCAGATTTAGCTCCAAGTCGTCACGCTGTTGTTGAAACATGTCGGTTGCTGATATAGAGGAAATGAATGTCAATGTTGGTACCTCTGACCACCACACTGAGAGACAGTCAGCATCGGTGCATGTACGTATTGACTTGTGTATGATTGTACCGTCAAATTTTAGTAGCAGAAGGCTCCACCATCCACGGATCCACTAAAAGACTCCACGGATCTTTGAGGTTGGTGAGCCACCATATAGAGAATGGTGGTCGCAAACTACTCACTGTGGGCCACAGTACAAATAGGGCCGAACGTTCGTTATAGCTCAAAGAGCGGTTGAACAATATTTTTCTGTGGCAGAGTAGTTTTTTTTCTGCCAATGATAATGTTCGACTGGTAAAGTTATTCACAGGCTCAACGCTATTTTGCCCTTGAGCCAACTTTACTCCACGTCTGACGTTGCTGTCATCAGGGTGTAGCTCTGTGGAAGTGTTGTCGTCAAAGTGAACAAGTACTACTAGAGCTTAGAGATGGTTTCTTAGTGTGTCAAAGGTATGGCGCTGATCCTTAGCTGGAACAAATTATACGCCTTCTTTTGTATTGAGCGGTTGTTCGGTGGCGTGATTTTTTCCGTCATGCATTTTAATGAATTCTTTCAAATCATGCGTAGACAATGAAAGCGCTGTGTATATACTCGAATGCTGTCATTGTTTGAGTCAGGGCTCAAAGTGGCGCAGGTTAACGCTGCCAGGGTTCGACTGCACACAAATACCGGAAAGCACAAAATCGGGAACGACCGCCGCAGTAGCATGGTGGGTAAGAGCATCGGAAGTTCGCTTGTTTGGTCACTGATAACGGCGAGTTTTAATCCACCTCAATAACCTCACATATACAACACCTCTAATACCAGGCACTCAAAACAGCCCAATTAACGCCCCTCAACCTCTACCATGTCTGACTTCATTTTCTGCGGGTTTTCTTTATGATGGTGTTGAACGAAAAATGAAACCTCTGAAATTTCTGTCCGGAATTTCGCCTCTGTGTGAATCATGTCATCAAAATGTGTGCGTATTAGAATAGTCATATTTGCTTCAGTCAAAAGGCAACTGATTATCTGCAAGAATTACAGACCACGCAGTATCAGCGATCGAACATGCATGCACCCATCGGATGAGGTGAGGCATTTTCGCCATGACGTAGGTTTAGATCCGTGCACGTCAATCTGGCGGAAATTCCCTTGGTGTCCTTGATTTAAAAGCAGTAAACATAATCACATATCAATGAAATAAAGCAAGCGCAGCTAACGTTCGCATATCGCACGTATACTACTAGCAGAGAGAAAAACAAACTTATATTTTCTACCTTGTAACTAAAATCACATGGCTACACAACGACCTTTCAGATTCTGATACTGACATGTGTCACACGCATGATGTGCTACGAAGATACAGATCTCAACATATCTTCCTTACCACTGCCCGCTCTGTTTATCAACTGTGAAGTGAAGCCCACTAATACGTGTGGATGCAAAACTAAGCTCGTAGAGTTGTTCAACTATGGCCAGTTCTTGCTGATGCTCGTGTGTCCTGAAGGTGGCATTAGTTTTCTGGAACGTATAGCCACAAGGTATAGGATGAAACACTACAGAGAGTACAATACTAGTTTGCGTGATGACCGGTTGCTCACCGAAGGATGTACATGCAAGCGCCCTGTGCGTGCTGGATGAGAAAAAGCAAACATGTAGTCGTATGTGTGCTGGGACCCTGCATAATAATGAATCAACGCACCTTCGCACGCTTCTTTGTAGAAACCACGGCATCAAATGAATCAATCGAAAGTGTAAATGAGTGCGACGTCGTCATGTTTCGCCATTGGTCACCACACATTCTAGTAGCCTTTAATTTGGCATCTTGAATGTGCGTATTGTTTTTTGGCTCATTCACTCTTAGGAAATGGCTATTTTAGGCACAACCAAGCAAAATTTGCTTGCTCCTATTACGATTGATGTGTAATCATGCATATAAGAACACTTTAATGGACATAAATATATTGAATAACGAAAAGTTCAAATTTGGACCTGAACATGAGTCTTGAGTCTTTCAACGCAAAAGCTTCGTGCTGCTTTTTGTAGGCTCAGATGAAAGCCAGTATACTCTGCTTCTGACACTGCAGATACCTGTTGGAGACGAAACACTTTTGCAATAATGTTCTAATAGTCTTCCGCCAGCTGCGTATTGAAAGAGTTTTACGAATGTCTTCTTTTTATTACGTGACTTTACGAAAGGAAGGCCAGTGTATGGTAATTTTGCACAGGTACAACATGTGCTCAAAAGCAGTTGACAAAGTACGGGAGCGAGAAAACACTGCCCATAAAAAATTAGCACTAGTCAGCTCATAGGTGGTGCAGAACGCATGCAATTCTAATCAAAAATTAGTGCAGGTTTTAACATGATGGAGATGGCATACCGTGGTCTCTACTCTGATTCACACGAGAATTTTATTAGCGCATACCTAAAACTTACCATTCATTGTGCCGAGGTCAGAGTGGCGTTTCTAGTATTAATATACATTGTCATGGGATGAATTAGGGTTGTTCGCTGAAGGCCAAAACATAGAATCAAAAATAAATTCTAAAATACACGCAGCCTGCATTATTTTATTCCTCGAACTTGGCGTTCTTTTATCCAAAGCAAGATCATAAAACTTTTTAAGTGCTGATAACGGAACGACTTAGATCTTCTCGGTATCAATTCGAAATTAATTTTGAACTTCGCAGTACCTACCCAGTGAAATACTGCCCTAATGAGAGAACACGTATATAAGATTAGCGAATACTGAAAGAAGCAATATACTCTTGATCAAGAAAGAAATGCAAGCGAAATTGATGAGGAACAACGCTTTGTGTGAAATACAGCTCTTGATTGATATGTGTGGTTTAACGTCCCAAAACCACTATATGATTATGAGAGACGCCGTAGTGGAGGGCTCCGGAAATTTAGATCACCTGGGGTTCTTTAACGTGCACCCAAATCTGAGCACACGGGCCTACAACATTTCCGCCTCCATCGGAAATGCAGCTGCCGCAGCCGGGATGAAATACAGCTCTTCTAAGGGCAGTTAAACGGAATATGTTCAGTGAAATACTCAGGCAAAACTGTTTTTACAAAAATAAATAACAGCGTGAATTTCACAAAGAACCCTATTGCAAAAAAAAGCAGTGGTTGAACCAAAAATTGCGAGCAGAGGCAGGGTCTTGTTATAAATCGATCGAGAATTCACTAAAACCCTACAGCCCACGGCCCTCCATACCCTCTTGCCCTCCTTTTTCTTCGCGGTAGATAAGCAACTTTCCAACTTCAAAGGCGAGATCATTGCGTGGCCCGATAAAGCGAAACGAAAATATTTTAGGCAAAGCGCATTCAAAATGATTTTGTGGCAGTGATTGCAAGAATAGCAGGGGAAATGACAGCAGGAGCAAGAGAATGAGAAGGAAAGAAAATAGCTGGGTTGAAGCAAACTGAAGAAAGCTGCATTTGTGTAATTCTGGTTTTTCTTGGCCACAATGTGGCACCACCATGTCGTCCAAGTAGAATGAAATTCAACAGCAAACATGCTCTCTGGAACGCCATTGCGGTACGTCCCAGAAATGTGGCTGTCCGGAGAAACGTTTCTTCATAAAGCGACGGCGGTAGCGCAAACAGTGTTCCCATTCGCACATTCGAAACAATATTGAACCAGTGAAGTGCTCTTATAGGGTGCAGGTCTGGGCTCCATACTTTTTTTGCGCTAAAGGATAATATCAAATCCCTTTTCATCTTTCGCTGAAAGATCATTAAAAACACGTGTTCTATAAAACTGCCAGCAGGATGCCACGGTTTGTGACAAGGCAGTAAATTTCCGCAGTCCTTTTTTTAACTACGCGTTCTCTACAAAGCACTTAACGGAGAACGAGATGAACACTGTTCAGTTGCCGCAGCAGCTTTTTTCGTGAATATTCAATGTTACTTAGCTGAATGAGTTTTTGACTCTACGATTAACCTCGGAAATCTCACCAGTGGCGTTTCTTAGAAAAGACAGGCAGAAAAAATACAGAATATCAATGCATTTAGGCCCATTATAGCAATTTCTCTCATTCTTTCTTCTTGTACACATTTTCTTTTATTAAACGACATAGATACATCTTCGCAATGTTATCGCAGGCACTACGTTCGTAGGAAGCGCTGAAAAATATGTGACTGCGAAAGCACAGATCTGCGAACGTTCGACAGTTACCCTTATGTGAAATGAGGAAAAAGAGCCCCTTCACACTGGTTCATTTCACCTAGAGACTAAGTACGAAGTATTCTAACTATCTATACAAAGGCGTCAGATACGCCACTAAAGCGAAGTGCATCGTCATAAAACGGAGAGCACTCCTGAATCGAGGTTACATCTATGCTTGTGTCTATACATCAACAAGGTGGCACCCCTTGGCGTAGTTTGGCTTTCAAACTGTTTGCGCTAAAACGTGAACAAAGGTCTAAGAAGGCAGGGCAAAAGGACAGCCGATACAGTCTTCAGCCTTGAATAGTGCTCCCATGAGGCCTCTTCCAAGGACTTTCACCTCAATCTATCTTTATTCTAGCACGACGTACTTCTCAACCATATATTGTTCCTCTACGTTGAGTGGGATTGCAGAATCGTCCGTAGATACTATTTTTTTCCTGTTTGGGCTCAGAGGTGAACAGTGATCGAGCATACACGTCGCTTTTGACAAGAGAGACATTGGTCTCTGCTGAAATAGTCCGTAAGGAAAGTTAGGCCTCTCTCTACTCGCGCTTCCTTTTCGAATGAAAATGCCCACTAAATGCAAAATTTTGCAAGTGCTTGGCAGTATATCTCATCACGTAACCCGCAGTGCTTTTTGTCACTATTCATCATTATTTTAAGTTTGATAAAATTTATAAATCTTACCTGCCAAGTGCAAATAACCACCATCTGTAACTAATCCAATCTAACAACAGTATAACGATGTTGAAAATGAAGGAAGGTAGCGACAACGTATATTTTTATGCTATAAGTGTAGTACAATAAAATAGGAGTTGGGGAAATCTACACGACAAGTTGCGTACTCCGTATATAAAGCAAGCACAAATAAAAACGTGAAACGTTTCTCTAGATAATTAAGTAGCACCTGAAAATAATATTAAAGCGCTCGATACATTTGCAACGAGAGGCTTCTTTTGTGGCGATTCAGCTCAGGAGAAGACGAAGAGGATAAAGAACATTATTATTTCTCTTACCCTGGCTACTTCTATTATAAGTAGTAGTATTAGTAGTAGTGGCAATAAAAGTAGTAGTAATCACTTAGCAGAAGATATAGTAGCATAGTAAAACTACTACTAGTAGTAGTAGTAGTAGTACAAATACTCCTAAAACTACAGCTGCTTCTACAGCTACAAGATGATAATTACCAACACCGATGTTAATACTACTATTTATAACGTCATTACTTCTGTTAGCACATTGTCACTACAACTTGTATGCTCCGAATGCCTAGCGTAACTATAGGGAACCAGCACTGAAGTTTCCACGGCTGCCCTGGCGGTGAGTGCGCGCACTTTTCAGCTGCCCTCGGAGACAAGAGTAGCGGCTGGTAGAGGCGGTGCGTGCACGCGTCGTTGTAACTAAACTAAAGGGCGCTGGCGGTACTGCTGCGTATTGAAGTGCAACAATATATAAAAACAGGAAGAGTGTGTAGAAGAAGAGGAGGACGTAGAAAGACGAGGTGGCGTTGCATCCAAGCGGTCAGGCGCAAAAAATTCTGCTATGGCTCTCCTGTATAGTGCTGTTGGTCTTGTTTATAAACCGAATGGCGCGTGCCTGCTATATTTATTCGATAGTGAAGACAGCCACCAGAGAAAACCGGGGCCACACAGTCGAGTTTAAACGGCGTTTCGCCGGAAATAAAACGAGCGTATTATGCAACAAACGGTATATCTAAACTTTTTTTTTATGTGGCCCGCTGAGTAAATAGTCTAGCACCAAGACCAAATCATAATCATAGGGTGGTTTCGGGACGTTAAACCCCACATATCAATCAATGCCACCGCGTGAAGTGAAGTGATACGATAGACAGGTAGTCTTTATTTATTTTTTTTTTGTAAACAGTTGCGTGTAAAGGAAAGCTGCCTTGTCCACAAGACTTGTGCGGGGCCTCGTTCACCAACGCCTCTGAGCTGTTATAAAACATACTCGCAGTGAACACTCAAGGCCGAGAAGCCTTTGGTTAACTTAATTTGTGCAAAACACAGGGTTCTTGTTACGAACAAAGTAGCGGACAGTATACTTGAAGCTTAGCTTTCTGGAGTCATCCAATGTAATAAGCGTTTTTCTCACTGCCAGCCGTGACTAAGTAACATGAAAATTTGTGCCTTGATAGAGAAGTATCAAATGTCCTCGATTTTTACTCGTTGTTTAGTTGACTTAACACACAGTCACAATATTTCCGCTTGACTGTGTCGGCCTAAAATGAAGGCGCCTGTTCACAATAATTGCTAGGCCTTCTCGTGCCAAAGAAGATATCATTTTGAGGTACGCTGTAGTGTGCGTATCAAGATTGTGACCGCTTAGGGCTCTCCAATGCACACGTATCTCTTGGTTCATGGATGTTCTTTCTATATTTCACCTCCAACGAAGTGCGGCCGCTGTGGTCGCTAATCTATCCTGCACCCTCAAGAACAGTAGCGCAACACCGCACGTGCTATGCTGCCACGGTGGTTTTTTTGATCAACGTCCCCGTGCATACACCGCGGAAGGGCGCACAAACAATGGCAGAAAACAAATTGACGCAGCTACTACTTACTCTGCCTTTGTTTTGTTTTACTGCATATGTTGTTAGCGTGGTATCATCACAGCACGGATTGATCAAGCGGGGCATGTCAGCTAGAACTAGCATTAGCCCGATGCTTTGGCACACAACCAGAAAATTAGGACGAGGGAGCTGCCATCACGGCACAGCACTGTCCCTTCGATACTATATGCATAGACCTAGTCCGCTTTGCAGGGATTCTTCGGTTTTCTAGTGCTTTTCATGTGAGAGTAGCCCTCGGAAAAAGTTATTTTTTTCTAAACCACTGTGCAGTATTACTGGAGCTATGGCTTTTCGAGTTGTTCGCTCCAAAATAAAGCAAAGCATCAGCGCACGCGCGTGCTCTCAAAGTGGTACACTGCGGCCGATCGCCTGGGCGCGAGCAGCTGAGTTGTGTCGCGATTCTCCGCCAGGTGCTCTTTTTCGGCGCGCCACCTATCCAGCACTAGTATATTTATCTATTTATTTATTTACAGATACTGCTAATCCCATTTGGGATTTTAGCAGGAAGGGCATTTCATAGAATGTGAACAATAAAAAGAAAGAAACAAATCATTTGCGCTTTCAAGTTATAACACATACATACACGAGGGGAATACATGTTGAGGGCTAGACACTTTTTAGCACAGGGTAATTGTTTGGAAAAGGGATGAACAGTAAAAGCGTAACATGATTTGCAAAGTACCTAGTGTGACGAGCATGACAAACAAGTCCCGCAGTATATAGAATAAAACAACAATCAATGTTCATACTTGTACCTATGACAACCTGACAACAACTACCTTCTTTTATTGATTTAACAAAAACACAAAATTTGTACAGAACACGAGTAATTCAGAGAGTCTGCAATGTAGACAGGTTATTCGTTGTCGCCTTGTAAATGCTCTTTTACTGCCGCGGTAAAATTATCCAGTGAAGTACAGTGAAGTATAAAAGGTCTCAGCCGGTTCCATTCCCTTATTGCCAATGAGAAGAATGAATATTTAAATGAATCTGTGTGAAATGAGCACTCGTCAAGCATTTCAGAATATGTGTGACGTGTCAGTCTTGTTTGTGCAATAGAAATGTATTTGGATGTATTAATCTTTATCTCTCCATGTATCATGAGGACGACGCAGCGAGCAATGGAAAGAAAAATGGTAGGTGTAACCTTAAGAGACAAGAAGAGAGCAGAGTGGATTAGGGGACAAACGGGAGTTAAGGATATCATAGCTGCAATAAAGAAGAGGAAATGGACATGGGCCGGGCATGTAGCACGTAGACAGGATAACCGCTGGTCATTAAGGGTCACCAACTGGATTCCCAGAGAAGGGAAGCGGCGTAGGGGGAGACAGAAGGTTAGGTGGGCAGATGAGATTAAGAAGTTTGCGGGTATAAATTGGCAACAACAAGCACAGGACCGGGTTAACTGGCGGAACATGGGAGAGGCCTTTGTCCTGCAGTGGACGAAGACAGGCTGATGATGATGATGATGATGATGATGATGATGTATCAGTTGGTACATGAACCGTAATCGTGCTAATTTGGCTCGGTTTTGAAGAGTTAGGATTCCAGCTTTTTTAATAAGTTCAGTGGGTGAGTCAGAAAATCGATACTTATTATATATAAACCTAATTGCTTTCCTCTGAATTCCTTCTAACTTGTTAATTTTGGTGACAGAAAATGGGAACCAAACAATATTGGCATATTCTAACACAGGTCTGACGAACGTTTTGTACGCAATTTGTTTTGTTTCTGCAGGAGCTAATCGAAGGCGTCGTCTAAGGAACATCAAGCGCCGTAACGCAGCTGAAGTTACTATGGATATGTGGGAGTCCCACCTGAGATCCTGGGTTATTGTTAGGCCGAGGTATTTATGTTCGTAAACTCGTAGCAGGGGAATGTTATTAATGATGTAGGGGAAAGTAGACCTGTTTTTTTTCTAGTTATTGTCAGAAGAGCAGATTTTTTGACGTTAATTGTCATTTGCCAATCATCGCACCATTTTGAAACGGTTTCTAGGGCATTGTTTAGCGCTATATGTTCTTCGTGGGAGTTAATTTCACTGTACAGTATGCAATCGTCGGCAAAAAGCTTTACGGTAACAGGAATATTCAGCGGTAAGTCATTAATAAATATAAGAAACAGCAAAGGTGCTAGGACGCTGCCTTGGGGTACTCCGGAAGTTACTTGTCTATAGAGGAAGTTTCATTATTTATCTCGACGTACTGTGTCCTATCAGATAGGTAATTTTTAATCCAGTGAACAACCGAGCAATTTCCTATAGCTGACTGAAGTTTCTTAATTTTTTGTGTGAGACACGATCGAAAGCATATCATAAGGACATCACTTTATTTCGTACTAGTGAATATCAACAATATTGAAACTACAGTCACTTATCCCTCTGTTATGCAAGCTTTATTGCCCTCTACCTAAAATGTTTTTCGTCGTAGTTAACCCGGGTGTCAATGGAAACTGTCCAGGACTTTCGTTTAAAACAGGTGTATAATCTGGTAGCTTCAGTTGAAGGCCATTTCATGCATGCGGGAAACTCGCAAACGCGGGGGTGTTTGTGGCTTCGGTAACATACAGCTTGCGTGAATCTTTCATATACCTATGTTCTATGAGCTTTTGAACTTCTGACTCTTTTTTTTATCTTCATTTTAACGGGGCTGTGAGGATGGCGACGGTGAAAACTGCTGTGTCTAAGGTAATTTGTTTATTTGGCGAACTTGTGACAGTAAATGGAAACTCAGAATACAGCAATACATGTACGGTGACACTGACAGTGACGAACAGAGCGTCAGCCACCGTTACGTATGACAAGCGGTGAACTTCGACGGCTATATATATATATATATATATATATATATATATATATATATATATATATATATATATATATATTGTAGTGAAGAAGAGGAGCTTCAGCGGCATTTCTCGGCGCATCAGGGGCATCGCCATCAGCATAAGCTCGTGCTTGCTGCGCTTGGCCGGACGCTGCTGACTGCTTCGCTTTCTGCGTTCTGCGCTGCAAATAAACCCCGTTACAAGTGGTGGATTCTGCTGGGTTTCGACCACTCTGGAGCTTCGGAATCGCATTTTACCATCCATTATGCCTACCGACGCAAGCGCCGCTCCAACTCCTCCACCGGCACCGCCTACTGTTCTCTGCACCGGTTCTCTGCGTCTGCGAGATCCCCCTGTTTTCTCAGGCACAGAAGACAAGGACGTTAACGACTGGATTTCAATGTACGAGCGAGTGAGTACTCACAACAAATGGGATGACACCGCCAAGTTGGCCTACGTCTCTTTCTACCTGTCGGACGTGGCCAAGCTGTGGTTTATAAACCAGGAAGCGGAACTCCCTACATGGTCGGTCTTCAAAACGAGCCTCACACAAGTTTTCGGGCGGCCTGAGGTACGCAAACGCCGTGCCGAACAACGCTTACATACTCGGTCCCAGCAGCTTGGTGAGAATTTCACAAGCTATATTGAGGACGTTCTGGACCTTTGCAAGCGAGTGAACGAGTCAATGTCCGAAGAGCTTAAGATCAAGCATATCATGAAGGGCATTGAGGACGACGCTTTCCAAATGTTGTTTTCTAAGAGTCCTCGCACTGTCCTAGAACTGACCGAGTTATGCCAGAGTTTTGACGAGTTGCGCAGGCAACGTCTTTCCACCCGACGTCCCTCGGTGCTCGACGACTCTTCGTCCAGCCTTTCCACCCTTGGCATAGGAGAGAACACGCCCCTCTTCTCTCCAAGATCTAAGAGTTCATCCGCACTGAGGTCGCTCGTCAGCTCTTTTTGATGTCCTGTGTACCCGATCAACCACGCAGATCGCCGTCTACACTCCGCGACTTCATTCAAGACCAGGTCGCACAAGTTCTTCCTCCCGCCCGTGAACCTCCCCCAGTCGCCGCACCTCTCACGTACGCCGAAGCCGTTGCTCGACCTCGACAGCCTGCGTTCCAGCCAGCGCCTGTGTATTCGCCGCCGCCCTTTTCGCCGCCGACCTATTCACCGCCGACCTATTCACCGCCGCCTATGCCGATACCACCTCGGCCGCAGTTTTCTGCCCCCCAGCCGCAAGTCGGAGTCTACTCCGACCAATGGCGGACGTACGACAACCGTCCCTTATGTTTTGCTTGTGGTGGTGTTGGCCACGTGGCACGTTATTGTCGTCGTCGCCAGGCTGCCCAGAACATTCGACGAATGCCCTCTTTCGACCCTCAGTTTTCGTCTACGCCTTCAAGCTCTCCTTCCTCTTCCTTTCCTTCTGATAGTCCACACGGCCCGACCCGCCGCTCCCCATCTCCACGTCGACGTTCGCTTTCCCCTATGCGTCGCCGTTCCGGACCCACCGACCAGGAAAACTAACGGCCGCAGTTCCCGAGGCATGAACTGCGTCCCCGTCACCATGCACAAGTCCTCGCTCCTGTCCAGCTAACGTCATTGAAGTGTCAGTCGATGGTATCGTCGTCATGGCGCTTGTTGACACCGGAGCCGCTCTATCCGTCCTGTCCATCAACCTGTGCCGCAAACTCCGCAAAGTTCTGACGCCATTATCCGGCCTCTCTCTTAGAACGGCTAACGCAGAAAGTGTAACACCTCTCGCAGCCTGCACCACACGAGTCGTCATCGAAGGGGTTGTGTATATCGTCGAATTTGTAGTGCTGCCCTCGTGTTCCCATGACATGATACTCGGCTGGGATTTCCTTGCGAATAATAGTGCCGTCATTGACTGCTGTCGCGCTGAACTTGAGCTATCTGCACTTCCTGATGTTGACGCTGTCGAAGCCTCCCTGCCGTGTTATAAACTGTTTGTTTCCGACGACACCACCGTACCACCGCGCTCTTCTCTGCTGGTGACTGTGTCGTGTGACGCTATTTCCGACGGTGATGTTTTATTTACGCCCTCTGCCCTGTTCATTCAACGCAAATGTTCTCCACTGCCCATTGCTCTCTTTACTCTCCACCATGGCGTCACGAAGACGCTCGTGTACAATACGCCAGAAGGGCCTTTACCTTTATTCTATGGTGAATGTTTCGCTCACGTGCATCCGATCGACGCCCGTCACATTTTTGGCGCTCCATCCAGTTTACTTTCTACGGACCTCAGCGCACTCATTTCTGACTCTGTTGTTGACCAGTCACTCCTTGACGCTTTCCACCGCTCAATCGATGTCGCAACGTCTTCTTCAGAACGAAGCCAGTTAGTGAGCCTGCTGCAAAAGTTTCGTACTTCTTTTGACAGCCACGCTTCTGGCCTCAGTCGCACATCAAACATATCTCACAAGATAGACACAGGAAGCCATACGCCTCTACGGCAGCGCCCCTACCGAGTCTCAGCGTCGGAGCGCCGTGTTATTGACGACCAGGTTGCTGACATGCTCCAGCGGGGTATTGTACAGCCTTCTAACAGTCCCTGGGCGTCACCGGTCGTTCTTGTTAAGAAGAAGGACGGCTCCATTCGGTTCTGTGTAGACTATCGACGTTTAAACAAGATCACCCGCAAGGACGTTTACCCGTTACCTCGAATAGACGACGCCCTTGACTGTTTGCAGGGAGCAGAATACTTCTCTTCGCTGGATTTACGGTCTGGATACTGGCAAGTTCCTATGGAAGCATCTGACCGACCGAAAACAGCATTTGTCACACCTGATGGGTTATACGAGTTTACCGTTATGCCTTTCGGTCTTTGTAACGCTCCAGCCACATTTGAAAGAATGATGGACGCTATTTTACGAGGCCTCAAGTGGAACACAAGTTTATGCTACCTCGATGACGTAGTTGTCTTTTCCACCGATTTCGACACCCATTTAAATCTTCTCGAGCACGTCCTCACACGTCTCACCGACGCCGGCCTTCAATTCAACCTCAAGAAGTGTCGTTTTGGTGCTCGGCAGCTCAACATTCTTGGCCACGTCGTATCGCGGGTCGGCATACTTCCCGACCCCGCCAAGCTTCGAGCAGTCGCCGATTTTCCGAAGCCAAAGAACTTGAAGGAACTTAGAAGTTTTGTCGGCTTGTCGTCATACTTCCGACGCTTTATTAGAAATTTTGCTTCCATATGTGCACCCCTTACGGACCTTCTTAGCGGCGACAAGGACCTTTCCACCTGGTCACCAGCATCCGACGATGCATTCACCAAATTACGCCACCTGCTGACTTCACCACCCATCCTCCGCCACTACGATCCTGCCGCTCCCACGGAGGTTCATACTGATGCCAGCGGTGTTGGACTTGGCGCTGTGCTCGCGCAACGAAAGGCAGGGTTTTTATTGAATATGTCGTCACCTACGCAAGCCGTACTTTGACGAAAGCCGAGGCTAACTACTCCGTGACCGAGAAAGAGTGTTTAGCTATTATTTGGGCCCTTGGAAAATTTCGCCCCTACCTGTATGGTCACGCATTCGACGTCGTCACTGACCACCACGCCCTTTGTTGGCTATCCACACTTAAAGACCCTTCCGGACCGACTTGCTCACTGGGCGCTCAAACTTCAGGAATACGACATCCGCGTTATTTACAGATCTGGCCGTAAGCACACGGACGCCAACGCCCTTTCTCGCTCACCCATATCGGATGAAGGTGTTTGCCTCTCTTCCCTCGAGCCTGCACTTGCGTCATTCGCCTAGCGCAACATGACGGTGGAACAACGAAAGGATCCCTGGATCAGTGGCCTCATAAGCATTCTTTCTGATCCTCTCACTCCTTCGCCGTCTCACGCTCTCCGCCGCCAGGCTAGCAACTTTTGCCTAAGGGATGATCTTCTTTATCGACGCAACTACCTTTCTGACGGTCGCAAGTGTCTCCTTGTGATACCCCGCCATCTTCGAGCTTCCATCTGCGAAGCTATTTACGCGGACCCACAGTGCGCCCACGCGGGCCTCTTCAAGACATACGCTAGGCTTCGACTCAGATATTATTGGCGTGGCATGTATAACTACGTGCGAAAGTTCATTCGCTCGTGTGCTCAGTGCCAACGACAAAAGTTACCTCCCGGGCAAGTCTACCCGTCACAACCTCTTCCTTGTCCTAGTCGACCTTTTGATCGCGTCGGCATTGATATTTATGGACCACTACCATCAAGTCTAGCTGGTAATCGCTGGATTATTGTTGCGATAGACCATCTGACACGCTATGCCGAAACAGCCGCGCTGCCGACTGCCACAGCCCGTGACGTTGGAACGTTTCTGTTGCAACGTTTCATTCTGCGTCATGGTGCCCTTCGCGAGCTCTTAAGTGACAGAGACTGTGCTTTCCTTTCAGACGCCTTGAAGGCATTACTCAACGAATGCCGAATCGTGCACCGCACAAGTGCAGCGTACCACCCTCAAACAAATGGCATGATGGAGCGCTTCAACCGTACTCTTGGCAGTATGCTGTCGATGTACGTCGCCTCTGATCATTCAAATTGGGACCAAGTTCTCCCGTTCGTCACCTACGCGTATAATACTGCCGTATAAGCTACTACTGGGTTTTCGCCATACTTTCTTTTGTACGGACGAGAACCTTCAAATACAGTAGACACTATTCTTCCGTATAAACCTTATGAGTTCGAAAGTACAACTCTGTCTGAAGCTGCCCGACATGCTGAAGAATGCCGCCAGCTTGCCCGCTCTTTTTCTACCGAGGATCAGTGGCAGCAGCAATCCCGCCAGACTGGGGACCGTTCGGCTCCAAACTTTCCACCTGGTTCATTAGTATGGCTTCGGGCACCTGCTACCGCGCCTGGCCGCTCCGCAAAACTTCTTTCCAAATACATCGGGCCATACCGCGTTGTAGAGCAAACGTCACTCGTCAACTATATCGTGGAGCCCATCATCCCATCCACAGACCTACGCTACCGCGGCCGCGACATTGTCCACGTATCTCGTCTCAAGCCATATTACGACCCATTAGTTGTTTCTTCTCCCTAATCCGCCAGGATGGCGTCTTTTTGTGCGGAGGGCGATTGTAGTGAAGAATAGGAGCTTCAGCGGCATTTCTCGGTGCATCAGGGGCATCGCCATCAGCATAAGCTCGTGCTTGCTGCGCTTGGCCGGACGCTGCTGACTGCTTCGCTTTCTGCGTTGTGCGCTGCAAATAAACCCCGTTACAATATATATATATATATATATATATATATATATATATATATATATATATATATCATCCTTCTACGACGAATTGTTTACGGGACCCCGAGTAGTTAAAGGCTTAGGACTTCCTGAAAAGCTCTTTTTTGCCCCACACCGAACCGCCAGTGCCAGGAGGGGCCGTCTGATCGGGAGGAATGCGCTAGTGAACAAAAACATACACAGATTGCTGACATCAGAAAGGTGAAGGGGAGAGGGGGGAGAGAGATGAGGGGGGAAGTGGAAGGAAAAGTGGAAGGGGGGCACCCGAGGGGCGTCCACCGTATATTATTTTTCTCTTTTCTTCTTTTTTTTCTTTCCTTTTTTTCTTTTTTTCTTTTTTTCCCTCTTTCCTTGCCCTCTGATTTGGGATTGTATAAAGCTGAGCACCAACAAACTGTATCTTTATTCCTGATGAAGGCCAGACTCTAGGCCGAAACGTCGAAATAAACCACGTTGTGAGCGCTCACGGAGGATCTACTAGATTATATATATATATATATATATATATATATATATATATATATATATATATATATTGTACTGAAGCATAGTGGCGCCAGCTCTGTGCCAGCGTGAAAGAAGACGTTGACATCCGTGTGTGCTTCGTGCTTGCCGGGTTCCTGCCTGTACCAGCTTGTTGCGGCTAACGTTTATTTGAATAATAACCTGTGTTTTTACGCAACCTTGCTCGTTGCAATATATATATATATATATATATATATATATATATATATATATGATAAAATGACGATAATATGACTATAAAAAAGGGCATAAGTGGCATTATGGTTAGTCTGAAGGAAGAGTATCGGTCAGTTCAACGAGCTGTATTGGCACTTTGAAAGCACTTGATAAGTCACTCTGTCAGCACACGTTCCCGTTCCCGTCCAAGAGACAAAAAAGTCAGTCTGTATAACTACTTTTGTTTATTTTATTTTGAAACTTTAAATTTTATTCTCTCCCTGTATCTTTCAGCCCCCCATCCCCTTTCTCATGTAGAGTAGCAAATAAGTAATAAACACATACCGATTAAGTTCTCTGCCTTAAAAAAAACAGCTTGGTCTCTCTGAAGAGATACAAAAGATCAACATAGGACTCATTTTTTAGCTCATACTTTCTACGAGATTAGTTTGCGAACTAGACACATAGAAAACCTTTGAGGCCATAGTTTTTCATCACACTGGTGGCGTTTGTAAGTGTTGTTCCACACAGTAATTTCTGTCAAAGCGAGAAGAGAGCGATAAAATAAATGGTTGCACAGATGTCTTCTGATGTTCGAATAAAAGCTGGAGTTATGGCTGGTATGAAAATGAAATACTTTTAGTTCGATGTACGACAGTGTTTGCTGCCGCTGCAGAACATTTGTAAACAGCTGAGAGAAACTTTCATCTTGTACGGTGCCGCTTATAGCCTGGTTGTCAGCTCAAGATTGCGATCACCGTATAACAACGATATAAATAATTAGTTGAACTGGTCAGCAGGGGATGTTTTCTTCTGAATTGAATGTGCAAAGCCGCCACGCTGTTGGTTTATTTTACTGCAACAGCATCACTTAAACGAAAAGTGAGAAAATTAATAAAGGTCGTAGGAGCAAAACTGAAGAGCTGCACTACGCGTCTTCCCCATCTTTGCCACCCTTAAAAACTGTGCTCTCTTGTTTCCCCTGATCAAAAAAAAAACATAATCAACGTGCATGTCCTTCAGCATCTGGTAGGTCTATAATTTTTGTCCGAGTATGTCGTCTCATTAGCTGGGTTCACTTGGTTGATCTTCTGTTCTATAGAAACGACACTTTTACCTCTTTTACTTTTCCGATCTGTCTTCACAGGTCTTCATTTAGTACGTTCCCTGGATATCGACTGCTAGTCAGGTTCTTTAGTATATATGTTTTTTTTTCTGAATGCGCTTTCACATTCTCACCCGTATGTGAATGATTTCAAACATCTTCGAGAGTCTCTTGAGCTTTTTGTGATGAGTTGCTGGGAGACAAATAGAGATAGAGTGAGAATTTATTAGAAGGCAGAAAGGTCGGCCTGAGCTAGTTCGCTCTAGCCTGCTACTCTACACAGCGAATAAGGGAAGGGGGAAGGAAAGAGGGATGAAAGGTGATGATGTGGACAAGAATAGGTGGTGCGTATGTACAGTCGCCACTTAGCGTAGTACCCTACAGTCTAGTATCTAGTCCAATGCTTTTTATGAAGTCTAAAACAGCCTTTGTAGCAGTATTTGACACTTTTTGGTCGTTCATTGCTGACAATATGTGGTTTTCACTTAATGGTGTTCGTCCGATGCTTGCCAAAGTTGCAGTTAGCATTTTTCTTTACGCCACGTATAATGCACAGTCACAAAATATGTGAGCTATCGTTTCGCGCACTTGGCAGCGTTCACAATTCGGGCTGTCCGCACGGCCAATTAGGTGGGTGTAGTGGAGAGTGAAGGCGACGCCCAGGCGAATTCAGTGCAGTATAGTAGCATGTTTTCGGCTGATTTTATCTGGAAGACGAAAAGTCATACCGGAGTCTGCTTCCCGCAGACGCTAGTTTCGGTGATCTGGTAGCGACCAGTATGTGGCAACGCATTCGCGCATGAGCGATCTCAACAATGTGTTGACGTCATTTCGCGAATACGGTACTTTGACGTACACAGGAGCGTTGTATACTGCCGCTCATGCTTCGCTATCGGCTGTTTTGTTGTCAACCAAGCCGCAGTGTCCAGGAATCCATTGGAGTGTAATCAAGTGACCGCTCCTGTGTGTTAGGTCAAATGCTTGGACGATTTCTAACGCTAACTCGTAAAATTGGCCTCTTCTTGAGCAAGAATGGATAGCTTGAAGCGCTGATTTTGCATCAGACAGAATCGTCCATTTATGCTGTGCTTGGTCGTTCACAAATTTTATGGCTTCCTGCATAGCAACAAGATTTGCAGCTGTCGAAGATGATCTGTGATCTTATTTGTGCTGTCGGGAAATGCCGAGTTGAGGAATCACGAAGGCTGCAACTTAGACGGATGAAGTTACAGATCAATTGATGTAATTGTGCACAGAGTCGCTGTATCGGTCATCCAAATGTGCCAAGGTGAGTTCCTTCAGGGCTATATAAAAAAACACGCGACTTATACGAAATTCCACGTATGTGAAGGCACATCAGTGGTTTAGTCAATGTCCATGAAGGCAATGCAGGGATTACGGCAGGTGCAAAACATGAAGGGATCATGTGTCTATGCGATTCGAGGCATCGCAAATAGGTACAGCCTGGTCGATCCACTTGTAGCGAAGACAATGGGTGCTGTGCATGTCGGGTCAGCAGATGAAGGTGCACTCGAAGAGGCTCACAGGACGTGTAAGCCTGTATAGGGTAGGTGCGGGACTCCTCTATAGTGCCTTAGGTTGACGTGCACCGTGGCAGGCCAAGGCATCTTCTCAGTGCTCGTGCCTGAAGGCTCTCTAAAGTACGAAGGCACGTTGCCCGCATGCTATAAAGTACAGGTGAGCTGTACCGTATATAGCCCACAAGCAATGCCTTGTATAACTGCAGAAGACTTTTCTCTGAAGGGCCCCATCTCAGTCCTACTCTAACACGAAGAACATACACAAAACTGATTAGTTTGTTCCGCAGCACAGTCACAAGCTTTGACCAGGAGAGGTTGTGATCAATGACGACCCCTAAATAGCGGTGGTGTTTTACCGCGGGAATCACTGCTCCGTGAACGAAGATTGGGTACCGCGACATGGTTTCTTCGTAAATGTCAATGCAGCACAATTTGCTATTGAAAGTTCCAGGCCCTGACGACGCAAGTACTTAGATGTTATTGATGTGCCTTGTTGTAGCCTTGCTCGGAATTGTGGTCGCGTTGCTCCAGATGCCCGTCTATATGTCGTCCGCATACGCACTGATTCTGACAAAGCAAACACCTTGAAGCCTATTGGAAGGGACGTGCTGATAGTTGTAAAGGCGGCAGGAGTGCATTGTCTATTTTTGTCTTGTTGTTGGAGTGATGTGAGCGTGCAAGCAGAATAGTAGGCAGTTCAGAAACCCACGGGGCAAAACACTTAACGATAGGACGATGCACTTTGTTGGCACAGCGTCATCGACATGGAGGAAGCTCTATTCACACATTTTAGTTTTAGAGTGAAGCAGATATTTTGCGCGGTATCTCTACATGCAGTTACAAAAAGTTTAAGGAAAATCGGAGCAGTAGATTTTACCAAATAAGACTATTCCAAACACGAGAATATTAGTACTTTCGATTGAGCAACATAATATGCAAAGGCTGACCTAATGTACGTAACAAATTACCAGCAAATGATCTAAATTGACTGATTTATTTTAAAACCCAAGAGGTATATCATCGTCCCTTTGCGAAAGTCGCACATTGCAATGTAACGTTCGAGAGGCAGTAAGTTTCTCCAAAAGTTTGCGAATAAATGAAGCTGTAATCTAATCAACATGTCTATTGCAGCAATCAAAATATGAATATTTCTAATAAAGGAGAATGAAATGAATTCGGCAGATCTAATGTACCTTTGGGTTTGCTGTTTTGTGAAGCATGCAGCGGTATGATGACTGTGTTGTATTGTTTCAATGAGCGAAACATTATGAAATGAAGCTAAATATATGTACACATGTTGTACGGCTAGACACCTGTTGAACAATCTGAACTTTAATAGATGACACTTCACTAGAAATGCTGTTAACCCAACATGACGGCTGTATGAAAGGAGTGCGTAAGTCCTGTTTATAGAAGTACTTCAACCATAATTGACGTTTCAAGAACACTACGGTCTACTTTGAAAACAGTTTCATGACATGTCTCTGTGGTAAAATACTTGATCGCCACCTAAAATGCTGAGCCTCGATTTTTGCTGGTACCATGGTATTCATTCTACGCGTTCCTTGAGGCAACGCTGCCGATGCCACCTTTTAAGAGTGAAGCTCCTTAGGGCTAACGTCGTTTGCGTTCATCGTAGCTCACAAAACTGAACCTACACGCTTGCATAACGAAAAACGAGAACATCAGCGTGAAAAACCTACTTTATCTGTACATCTATCAAGTGTATGGCAGGACAGTACTTGCTCACTTGCGCTATGGTGTACTGGAACAGGGGCAGTGTGCCGTCTAGCACCCCAGAAGTGACTCTTTTTGCGATGACGGCCAGCGCTGCCGGAAGACACTGTACTACTACGTCGCCACCTGTTAGCGCTCTCTGAAGTAATTTATGAGCAGCTGAGATACATTGTCTTCAAGATTGGTGCTTGTTGTTGCTTGGCTGGTCGTAAAATGCATAAAGTAATTTAAAATGTGTAAAAAAGTAAAGCAGTATGTCCTTGAGCGCTATTGTTTTAACACGCGACTCTTACTCTTCTGGCTCGTGCAGTTAAGTGGTGGTCGTGGAATTCTCCACTGATCACGTTATCCTTCACTTAATAGGGAAACAAACAAGGACAAATCACTAGCGATATGATTTTTTATCCTTTCTGCAAATAAAAAAATAAGCTTGAAGACGATCTGTGTTCCTGTTCTTCGACAGTATTGTGCAAGCTTGACTACGCAGAATCAGAAGATTCATCTCATTCGGGCACCAATATGTGTTGGGTGTGTTTTAATCTGACAGATACACATTTTCAATATTTTTACGTGACTATTTTATTAAAAACTTGCACAAAAGTGAGCAATGCAAATTTGAGTCACGTGCACTGTGCCCACCGTTCAATGGTGGCATCCTCCTGGTGGTGTCATCAAAAAAGCGACAACCACTGTCCTGTTGGTTTGCTGTGAAGACAGTGTTGCTGATGATTGCAGACGGGTGGCAACAATAAGCAGAGCGTCGTAGAAGACAAGGAGGAAGTTAGGCATGCGCATTAGAAATGAACAAGGACGTTCTAGGTGTAGGGCTCGAGGCTTGAATACGCGACATCTTTCTGGTGTTGAGAACCCCCCGGTCACAGCCTCTCGAGCATTCTACTTTCGATGGTGTCTTTGAAGCAGCTTCGCAATAAGCGTGGCGTCGTCAGGACCAGCGTCACACGAAATATTATGCTGCTGGTCGACGAGCTGCATGCCTCCGTTCCCGATGCCAGTCAGGACGACTCCCACGTTGCCTACCTCAGTCAGAACACCGAAATTTTCACCTAAATAAAGAAAATCATCGATGCGACTAACGACTACGAGGAAGAGCTCGAGGTTGTGGAAGAGTACGACCTAAGAGTCTCTTGCGCTGTTTCCGGGCGCGTTTCTTCCACCGAGAGGCCGCAAACAAGGCGAAAGTAACGATCGGTGCGAGGTCAGTGACTATATCACCCAACGCCGACGCCGGTGGTGCCATCGCCGATGCCCAGAGCCAGGTCAGTCATTTTTCACGAGTAGCAGTAGCGATTCTCAGTGAAGGAATGATGCCGCGCATCACACGGTGGTCCTGCCGAAACTACATATTCCGACGTTTTCCGGTGCACTTCGTGATTGGCAGTCCTTCTGGGACCATTTCAGTGTCAGGATTCACATGAATGAAGACCTTTTACACATCATGAAATTCAATTATTTTCAGTTCTATTTCAGTGGTGCAGCAAAGAGAGCAATTGAGGGCATCTGGCTAACCGAAGACAATTACAACATCGCGATTAAGACCTTTTTGGAGCAATTTGCTCGACGCTACTGGCTTGTCAATGAGCACGTTGACCACCTGCTCGCCTTAGCGCCAGTCAAATCGTCGGCAGACGTGGAGAAGCTTCTCCTGCTCTACGACAAGGTCGACTTTTGAGACTGGTTTGGGCGTTCCTGCTACGACGTGGTCCTCAACCGCGTCCTCATGAATTGTCTGCCAGTTTGTCTTGCGATTGTCTACCGGCAGAAAGTGCAGGAAGTGCCGCAGGAAAAGCCTGGCATCGCGACACCTTAACATAGAGCTCGCCAGGCTGCCGAATCGCACAATTTTCTGCGTATTCAGATCGAGGTTCGAGAGGAAAGCAGGCCAGGACAAGCGGCGTCGGGTTTCTTGCGATTACTTGCCTGAAGAGGTGAAACCTCCGTCGGCACCGATGAGACATTTACCTACGGCGTCCTCACTTGCTGCCGAACCTGTTACAGTTACGGAAGAGGTGAGCCCTTTGTGTAGCAGTTGTGAGAGCACCATCGCGTACTGCAACGTTCAACGCTCGGCTGAAGAAAAACGGGCCGCTTGCGCACTGCCCGCTGCTGCTACCATTGTGGCTTGCAAAAACAGATGGCGCGTTTTCGCCGACGTGCACGCAGCATCACCAGTAGTAAATGCAACCAACGACACCTAACTATTCTTTGTGAATTGTTCACACTGGCAGCCCCAACAGGTACAAACGCGACGACACTAAACCAGGACGACCCACGCATGACTGCACAAGCCACTAACACGTCTTCAGTGGCACCGGCCCTAAGTGTCCTGAGTAGAGTCAACGCTATTCTTCAAACAGGACGAGTCTGGATCGAGTGCGGGTCCCGAAAAGCCTCGTGCTCATTCTTCTTGAAAGCGGCAGCCAGCGCACATTCATCCGAGTGGATGTCTAAAAGGACTTCAGATGCCCGTTATCAGAACCAATCAACTTTCTTTGGTTCAACTCAAAGCCACGTGAAGTATCACGCAGTCGATGGGTAGCTTTGACTTTACGAGGCCAACGTAGGGACATAGCGATAACCGTGGAGGCCTTGGAGGTGCCCGAAGTTTGTGCAGTTAGAAGCCCGCCACTCAGTAGTGATGTTTCGCAGCTTTTGTGCAACAAGAACTATGATGCTGCAGACAACTTTCATCCCGACACCTGGAACCCACAGAAAGTAACCGCCTTACTTGGCTCCGACGTCTACCGGAAGATCCGGGCATTCGGGCTCCCACGATGCGCTGAAACTTTACCGTGTCGCGTGAGGTTGAGCGTGGCATTTACGAATTCCTACTCTCGTCTCCTTGGAATGGCGAGCACTTCGGCATGCAACATCTGCGCCTGCGAGGAAACGCTTGAGCACATTCTATGTCATTGCCCAGCATACCAGACCGAACGACGTATTATGGAAGCCAAGCTCTGTCAGCTGGATTCACGGCCGCTTACAGAAGAGAAGATCCTGGGAGCTTGGCCGACGGCTTCCCATACGCGCAACGCCACGAAAGCCCTCTAGTACTTTTTAAGGACCACCAGACTTCACGACCGCTTGTGAAAGAACTGTGCGAGACCGTGCTGTGTAGTCTCGAGCAGACTATTCATGCTTCTCTTTCTTACTCTTCTTCTTTCCTATCTCTTTCCTTTCTATTATTCTCCTTTCCCCCACCACAAGTGTAGGGTAGCCAACCGAGCCAAGCTTGATTAACCTCCCTGCCTTTCCTCTCTATTTATCTCTCTCTCTCTCTACCGGAAGATAGCACCTGGAAGAATACATCGCTTGTCCAGTGATCTAATGGCCATGGAAACCGAATTCGGCTAGACCGTTTAGGGCACCATGGAACGCAAGCGAAGTTCAGGATCCACGAGCACTGTATTCCTGCCCTGTAGCATGAAGTTTGTTAATGACTGTGGTCTTTCTGCAATGTGGCGTCTCGACGTCATGGGGATCAAGGTGCCTGCTGAGGAAAGGAGCAAGGCTCTATCAGAAATTGAAGCACCTGAACAGGGCATCATCAAGTTTGACGGCTGGTACAAGGTTCCGCTAAAACAACAAATTTGTGGTAGACATTCAGGCAACGATCATCGAAAAATGGGAGAAGGATATCCACAAGTGCAATTGAGCTGGTTCAAGAAAAGCTCTGCACTGTACAGACAACGTGGTGAGGCAATCACAGCGACGTTTAGCAAAAAAAAAAAATTGGCAGATGCTACATACAGTGGGAATCGATGATATGCGAAGCACGAATAAAAATGTTGATATGTCATTTTAAAATCAGCACAACGTTACGAGGTGGAGGTAAATGATGCCGTACGTAAATTCCGTGTCATGATTATCATATCTCGATGTGTTGTTTACCTTCGTCACATTCATGCCACGTGATACCAAATTTAGTATATGCGGAGCTAGCGAAACGGCCGCGAGCGCGCTATGAGAGTCGTATGTTGTCATGTTCTTACATGACACGCGTGTCAGGATGATCATGTTTGCACCAGTCCTATTTCGTCACCCATTGACGTCTCGTGACAGAAAATTTGGTACATGTAGAGATAGCAAATGGCCGCAAGTGCATCATAAAGGGCCCAATATACTACATTGTAGCGTTGACGCGCGCGCATGCTGGGCACAGGGACGCAACGTTAGGAAAACGCTAGCTCTCTAAAGTCTGACGCCAGGCGCTAGCCAGCGTTCGTCGGCACAGCCCAACGGCAACCGGCGCGAAATGCGACATATGGAATTTCACGCCGATGCATTGCCCAGACAACATTGCGTCTCCCTCTTTTCGTGATGGAGGGATGTCGGATGCGTTAAAACGCGCATGCGTCAAAGCAATGCAGCGCGGCGCGCCTGCGAGTATATGACAGGACCGGCGCCTTGCGTGAAAACACCGTTGTGACGCTGCGAAATGAACGCCGGTGAGCACGGGCACCGCGTCACGTGGAAATGATTGGTTAGATTGGTTTCTAGGGTTTAACTTCCGAAAACCACCAGTTTATTATGAGAGATGCCGTATTGAAGGGCTCCGGAAATTTTGACCACCTGGGATTCTTCAACGTGCCACGTCGAAATGTATTGGCGCCTTGACTGTGGCATGTTGTCATGTTCTCACACGACACACATCTCATGATTATCATGTTTGCAAAAGTCACATACCTTCGTCACATATTGGCGTAATGTAATACCAAATTTTGCATATGTGAAGTAATGAAACGGCCGTGAGCGCATCATCAGTGTGGCAAGCAGTCAAGTTGTTGCATGACACGCATGTCGTGATTGTCATGTTTTCATTTGTCATTTACCTATGTCGTCCGTTCGCGTCGCGTAAGACTGAGTTTGGTACATGTGAAGCTAGCGAAACGGCCGCGAGTGCATTATAAGCGTAGCGTGTACTCATGTTGTTACATAACACACATCTCATGATTATCATGTTTGCACCAGTCACATACCTTCGTCTTCTATTCACGTCCCGTAATACCATATTTGTTATAAATGAAGCAATCAAAATAGCCCCCAGCGCATCATTAGCGTGGCATGTAGTCATGCTGTTACATGACACGCATCTCGTGATTTTCATGTTAGGGTCTGTCGCTTGTGTTCGCCATGAAATCGTGTAATACCATATCAGTTTAGCAACATGCCATGTGAACGAAATCATGGCAAGAGCAGCTGGACCATGAATTGTACATCATGACATTTATGACATACATGTCATGATTTGTTATGACTATTCATTTATGTTTCTCATACAGCCATGTTGTGTCCTACCAAGATTGGTATTGACACCAGTATCGAAATGACCAGGACAGCTAAAAGTCGCAGGTGGCTAGATAGATATATAGACTGATACGCTCAAAGTCGCTGAAGTTTGCTAAAGAATGCTTCGAATTTAAAACACACAAAGCAATTGGAAGTACCACAGCCACAAGACAATGGCTATTATGCGCCTCATCATGCAGTCTTTCACGAAAACACTGTCACACCAAGAGTTCATGCTGTGTCTGACGCCTCCACGCACGGGCTAGGTCACCCCTGCCACAATGATGCCCTGCTGAAGGTTTCAAAGCTTGACACTGGGGTTGTACAGATGCTCGCGGTCTTCAGATGTCAGCCGAACGTCAGCTGAAAGCTCGTGGGCGACAGAATTTCTTGGTGGGGAGGTGGCGTTCGATCTGCAAAAGCTGTTCGAGAGGGTCCTTTTGAAACAACAGTCTCAACGCTGAGGAACCGGTAACTACAATTTGCGGTCAAATGTTCATCTACAGGGGACTGTTTCTGTACCTGGACAGTATTCCTGAAAAATTGTAACCACTGACACGATTACACTGCTTGCTCGGAAGACACACAAAAAACTACCCCTTGAGACTGCTGGGTATTTATAAGAAAGGGCCTTCCCTGCCACGCGCTATGATGAGCGTCTCCCAGCACAGCGACGGGTCCGAGATAAGTGGTCTTGCGTGCTATTACAGCCGTTCGTGCGTGATAGGCTTGTTCACGAAATACCTCAGCTGCGTGCTGGTGATTGTGCTTGTGTTCGAACAGGCTTGTATGTGACTACAAGGAATATCGAGTGACACGATAGATGAACAGTATTGTTAGTGCACCAGTGGAGAGTGGTAGTGTGCACATTTGTGCTCTGCGACAGGCCTTCGGACAGGAAATCAAACTGTTTAGAAGATGTATATCCTGGAAGGACGTAAGTGAAAGTCAACTTCCTTGGCCCCTAGGGAATATGTTGGTGATGATTGCGGACGGGCGGGAACAAGAAGCAGAGCGTCGTAGAGGACAAGGAGGAAGTTAACCACGAGCAGCAGCAATACACATGGACGTTTTTCGTGTAGGGCTCGGGTCTTGAATACGCGGCAGACAGCACACTGCCCCATTATAGTATACCATACCCACGCCGTCCGTCTGTGCTCGTTATCTGTTCATTCGTCTGTGAGTTCATTTACCTGTCCATCTCTCCATTCATACATCTTACATGTTTCCATTCATCCATCTGTCCATCCGCCCGTCCATCCTGCGTACGTCCATTCATCTGTGCGTCCATGCATACGTCCACCTGTCCTCCCATTCATCCGTCCATCTATCTATCTATCATTGTATACTAATCGGTGACTTCAACGTAGACATTTTAAACCTTGCGACTTTTAACATCGCCCACTCTTCATAGCTTACTTCGTGAATATGCAATGTTTTTCCTTAACGCTCTCCAAATAAATCTACCACTGATTGTTCATGCAATTTGTTGGTTGATGTAAAACATCAATCACCTTCAGTAAATTGGGCCTGACTTCATTTGACATTAACCTGACGTGATGGCTGTATAGTAGGAGTAAATATGTAGCGCTTGAAAAATTAGACAGCCAGCACTGCACCCACAATTGAGGCTTCACGAACATTATTATTTATTTGAAAAACAGTTCCGAGCCCCGCCGCGGTGGTCTAGTGGCTAAGGTACTCGGCTGCTGACCCGCAGGTCGCGGGTTCGATTCCCGGCTGCGGCGGCTGCATTTCCGATGGAGGCGGAAATGTTGTAGGCCCGTGTACTCAGATTTGGGTGCACGTTAAAGAACCCCAGGTGGTCAAAATTTCCGGAGCCCTCCACTACGGCGTCTCTCATAATCAAGTGGTGGTTTTGGGACGTTAAACCCTACAAATCAATCAAATCAAAAACAGTTCCGAGACCTTGCCTGGCTCTGTCGTAGAATGCTCATTTGCCACGCAGAGTGCTTGGATTCGATTCCTGCTGGGCCATGGCATTATTTCATTGTATTCGTCGGGTCAACTTTGCCGCTGTCAGCTTTAAACACGAAGCAGCTTATGGTCGAGCTCAATCTGATATGTGCAACCCTATCATTGCGCATGCGCAACATCTAGCATGAGTACTGCCAGAACCTGCTCACGCGCTAGCGCACCCAGGCCTGTATAACGGCCTGGCAAGACGCTGTAGCCTCTCCCTTTTACAATCTCTCAAGTATCATGTGATGGCGTCGCGGAACGAGATTCTCCGAACGTGCTACAGAACAACGCGTTGTGTCCAACACACGCTAACGCGTAAGTGGCTGTGTGAAAGGCTGTGGCCTCTTCCTCATACACTCTCTCAGCCATCACGTGATTGAGTCGGGGAACGAGATTCTGCAGATGCGCAATCAACGTAGATGTTCCGGCGTGGTGGTGGGATGAACCTGTGTGGCGTGCTCCAACTTGAGCTGGACGAATAAAAGCAACGGAACCTACAGTGCTTTCATGGTGTGCTCCACTTGCGAAGCCTCGTCGACCTCTGTAAAGGTCCCGTGATGAACGGAACTTGAAGCCGATCTATGTGCAGCTTCGCGTGCTACTCATAGTTTCGTTTAGTCGGAAACGGTTTAATTTTTTTAACACGCTCACGTTAATTTTACCAATGTCCGTCTGGTCTTGGTGTTCCTAGGTTGTATCAATTGTAACCCACCTGTGTCACATACGAGCATACCAGTGGCACATACCCGCCTTCGGGAATGTGCCACACGTCTGGCGGATAGGCTTAGAAGATGTACGCGACAAGATTGTGACATTATTAATTTCATGACCAGTGAGTCAAATTTGTCAATTATTCTTACCCTCCCATAGTAATTTCGATTTGCAAAAAGTTCAGGGGGTGGTCACGAAAGCACCTAGGCGTACGGGGTTGGATAGATAGATAGATAGATAAATAGATATATAGATAGATAGATAGACAGACAGACAGACGGATGATAGATAGATAGATAGATAGATAGATAGATACCAAAAGTGCTTGCAGTACGCAAAAAGAAGCTTTGCATTAAAAAAATCACACACCTTTCTGTGTTTCCTAACTTCTTGTCGAAAAAATGAACCTTATAAAGTGGGCAGCACACGAAAAGAAAACACCCAGCAGAAGAAAAAAAGAAAAAAGACTCTTGTGTGTTTTCTTTCTGCGCACTGACCCCTATGCATGAATAAGTTTTAACTCACTCGCTTGCTGGTTCTATAAAAAAAGAGCTTCTTTGACTGCGTCCTGCTAAAAATTCATCAAATTCTCTACTCCGGTTCCCCTAGTTTCATATGGGGCATATACGCTAGAACATTCGGTGCTACAAATACTACAAATGCACTGTGCTATTCTTTGAGAACTTGTTACCCCCACTCTGTATAGTCGCACGCATCAAGCACACGTCTAATTGAGGGTTTCTGTCGGCGACTATCTATTCTAGAGTGAAACATAAATTTAGCGTTAAAATACACTAAAATACATTCGTTTTTTCAATTCAACAAAAAACCGAAGTATTTCACTATTTAACACGTTTATTGCTTAAGTATATCGAGAAGCACAACATTGTAGCTGATTCAGAGACAAGCGTTGACCCCATAACCAAGGACGCATTATCACTGGCAAGAAAATACCTACTGGGGCCAAAAATAATTGTGTTATTTATACTTACACGTTAAGTTTTTCGATGAAACGCTTTATATAGCCAATATTAGGTGTCGTGTAACGCGCCTTTTCATCTATCATCAATGGGCGTCCCTCTACATGTGCGTAATAAATGTTTTTCACAACCGACGCCTCAACGAATATCGCACCTGCACGCCAGCCTCTAGAAACACAATTCTGCGATAATTTATACCTTCTTCCAATCCCAACTAGCAGAACGTAAATGATGAGAAAATGTGGACACGAACAAAAACAAGCGTGTTCTTCTTTCCCACAAGCAGGCATCTATAGACTCACACCTATGAGAGTGAAATTGCGTGCAGCTTGGCTTTGACATGTAATTCGCACCTGGCCGCAAGAAGCCGCAATGGCAAGAGCGGTTGATGCAGTTTCCGCGATTGTATCTTTTTACGCTCATTATTAATATGATGCTTTTCTGATGTCAAAATGAACCCCTACTGAAAAAAAACATAAATATTCATACTGTAAAGAGATTCTCCTAACGATAGTTTTCACATTGTGAGCCCAAGCCACCTCCGAAATGGCAAACGTAAAATTTTTAGCTTTATCCGTACCCAATGGTCTCGAGTCTATTTATTAACTTTTGTTCATGCCTCAGGTTTCTATTTAAACTAGTGCTAATGAAATTGGACACACTGCAGCTGATCAAGTCCTATATATAGCGACGATTGATTAGTAATGGCATGGCAGTAGGGAACTTCCATATTAAGTGTTGGCGGCCGCCTTGTTTTGATGAGTATTTTGATATTTTTAAAATTTGACTGAAGCATTTTTACACAGTTTTCAGAGCCTTCATCATTCTTTATTTACTTCCCTCTTTACTTTCTTTTTTTCTGCCCTCATATCTTTCTTTTATCGGTTTCTTCTCTCCTCCTGAAAGAGTGAGCAGGCGTTGGGGCCCTCCAGGTGGCAGTCACGAGCTTGGTCTCTCCATGTTTCCTCTATATCCTTTGTGTATCCGTGTGTGCAAAAGAAATAATAAATAAACACTCTGATATTTTGTGCCCACCCCATCACAGCCTTTTTTTCTTGAATGGTATCGTAATACGCATCTGTCGCTCACTGCTGCTTCTCATAACAATTATCCTGTCCAGAGAATTACGTATAACAATGTGTAGCAAAACGAGCTGCCATATATTTATTCGAAACATTTTAGCCCGTTCTACTAACTCACCCGGTATTGTCTCCTGCGGCTTTTGCGGCCAACCGTTCACGCTGGAAGGCACTGAATGGATGCGAGTGCGTTTTACAGCGAAAGCTGCTAACGGATCACAGCAATGGCCGATACTGGCACCAGTCGTCTGCCACTGGTGTCCGTAAATCCTATCACAACAAGTAGCGAAAAAATAACTAAATACACAGCACCGAGGACAGAATGGGAAGCCCGGGAAGCAGCGGCCAAATGATAACGCCGACAACAAGCTCCTACGCCAGAGTTCAGGGCGTGGGAGCGAATGAAATCACGTTTATTCAACTTAGTCTGCACCAATAAGCTGCGTTGGGCAGGGACAGGGCCATATAGCACATGAAGGAAGTTGTTACGAAGGCGCGACGCCAACACGGACCCCAAGGCGCCACTGCTCCGATCTTCGCCGTCAAGGTCACAAGCCGTTTGGTAGCGTATGTTACTCAGCTCGCGACTGCTTTCACGCAGAACTGATAGACAAGCGGACGAGACGACGGTCAGTTAAGGCAAGGTTTATGTAGAGCATAGAAATAGAGGCGTTACAAATTCGGCACTGGGCCGACAGTTTAGGGACTTTTTTCAAAAAGCTGAGATGCTTTCTCTCGCACGCTGTTACGAAGTGGACTGCCGACGAGGTTGCGATGGGCGCCACAAAACTCGCCGCTGCCAAAGCCACTGGCCACGACGACAGCGAAAGGGCTTGAAGCATAGAGAGGCTTCAATGACGCTAAGGTGTACTGCTGGCGACGCGCCGCAGGGCTTTTTTATAGGCACCGGGTGCATCCTTTGAGTCGCCAGCGTCCGACTAGAAGCACCGCTGGCCGTGATGTCAGAATGCTCCAATAGGTCCGCCGCTGGGCTTGTCATGCTCATCGAATTCGGAGCCGCTGCGCTTGGTTTCATCCAAGGACGAGTGACGTTGCCACGCATTGCGTAAGACTCGCCAGACTGAAAGGCGCCGATTGCTTCAACAGGCTCGTGGGCTGAGGGAGCTCGCTGTGCATTGCGTGACAGAGCGGCGCCGCCGCTTGATGACGTCGTTCAGTTGATCGCGTCAGGCGGGTTCAAACGCTGGCCTTGACACAGATTACCTTTGCAGAGGCATTGACGCTCGGTGTGGAATCCCAGACGTAATGAGGTAGAGGGTGCAGAAAGCGGCGGATCAATAGCAAAAACACACTGTATGTAGTGTACACAGACGTTGTCACTGTTTTACATGCTCGAGTGATCTATACGGTAAGAGTTACACCTAGTGCTTCGCACACTTACTGCGATTCACTTCACGGAGGTGCGCGAATTTTTTCGTTGAAACTTTGCTGAGTTATTGTTTATTTGCAAAAAAATGTAGGCCCCTTTTTTGATGGCGCTCTATAGAACCCTGAACTAAATGATCATTAGGCCACCGTGACGGGGACTTCAAAATTGTGGCGCAAATGTTGGCGTTAGTTTCCAAACGCTTCATTGTTATGGCGCGATTCTACATTTCTGCATAATAGGTGAGTACCAGCGATTGCGATGCTGCAATGCAAGAACAGCTGTCGAACTTTCATGAAATGCTTCAATTTGAAATATATAAATTCACTAAAAGCTCAAAGAATGCTAAATTACGTCGAGAGAACGTGCAAGGGTGCCGCGATGCGAACTAAATGCAAGTATTTAAGGCACAAAATCGGCCACACGAAAACCCGTCATCGTTGGGTGACCCAGTGTCGCGCAAGCCATGTGTGTTACTTTTTGCTAGTTGTAACGCTCAGAAAGGGAATGCACTCTGGTGTGTTATAGTAACTGTCTAAGCCTCATTAAAAGAGGCCCAGATGCGAATGAAAGAGCAGTGTTGCGTGTAATGCTGTTGTAGCTAGAGCAATCGCCGGAACGCGAAACGCTACCCTGAGGTCGCTAAAGTACAGGCTTCGAGGTAACGACATCAATGTAATGTGGTGTGACGCGAAGGTATTTCAGCTTAATGCTTTACGCATCGCTTACACAGTGGAGTGTAACACGAAGCGTTATGGCTTGTGCTTCCCCCGAAAGTCCCACGTGCCTCGAAAAAGTCAGCACTACCCAACTAAATGACTATTGACGGGACGAATCAGACACATATGTTTGTATAACTTAAAAAAAACATTGTTAAACATGCCAAAATTTTAATAAATAAAGTCATTGTCGGAGGCACCAACAGAGTCAATGTCGGAGGCACCAACACCGCGCGCGCTTCACTCCTCCACCATGTGTGCACCCTTCCTCCTCTACACACCGCGTGCCCTTCTCCTCTTCACGAACATTCGCTGGCTGTATAATGTAGAGCGCATGCGCCGTCACGCTTCGAGAACATTGGCAGCTGACGCGCGCGCATGCGCCGTCGCGCTTCGAAAACATCGGCAGCTGACGCGCGCGCATGCACCGTTGCGCTTCTCCCCCTTCTCGAACATTCGACAGCTGACGCGCGCATGCACCGTCACCCACCATCTGTGCCGCGCGCGCTTCTCCCCTTCGAGAACATTCTACAATTCTCCTGATTCTCCAGTGGACGCGCATGCGCCGTCGCGCTTCGAGAACATTCAACAGCTGACAGTGCATGCGCCGTCACGCTGTATATATACTCAAGGTCGGCGCTCGCTCGCTCAGTTGCCGCTCGTTGGTTGGTTTGTACGGCGCGTCGACGTCCAAGGTCGCGGTGAAATGAATTCCAACGAATCCACAAACACAATGGTCGACGTCCCTTCGACCAGCGCCGCCCTTTCGCATACGTGTGTACGTGTTCACTCATTTAACACCCCCTCCTACAACCACGTTAACCAATTTAGCCATTGACCCAAGTAAGTCGCAATTTAACACCCCATTTCACAACCACGTTAACCAATTTAGCCATCGACCCAAGTAAGTCGCACTTTAACACCCCGTTAACCAATTATATGCTCCGCATCCTCCTCAGTGTTCCCCCGAGGGAAGCTGCGGGCAATTTTTTAATGCTTTTTGGGTAGTGGCTGCAAGCACACTTGCAGGGTACCCACTACGCCATAAATTATTGTGTAGCAGGCAAGCATTCGCGATGTCATCCTTAGTCATTCTTCGGACAGGCGTGGTAAAGCTTCACACTTGCATGAAAGTCCCTGCAATTTTTTCATGCTGTGGCTGACGACGATGAAGAGTAATGCCAGAAGGTTTTGGAATTCCCACAATTACCCAAAATGGCTATGCGCAACAGTTAAGAGGTGAACGAGATCAAGCTTTTGTAAATGGTTGGCACATTCAATGAACCACTCGTTGCCCACTTTGAATTGTGTGACACCTGGTTGTTCCTTCGCTCCTCTAAAGCGCTTTATAACTCAGATTAACGTGGATTCTTTCCCGAGATCGTACCTGCCTAGGCCAGTTTTCTAAGAAATTCCAAGCACCGGTGTCTCCGGGCTGGCAAACATCAGTGTTTTATACCTTAGTTGTTTTTGATATTTAAGGCGATTGTGGTTACGGACACCGCTGGAAGGGGTAGTTGCGGTGCACAACTATGGCGCACCTGACCCGCGTTTTGATGTCAAACAGCTTTCGCTGTGAAAAAAACTTGGCACCTAATACACGTAGTTGATGATGGTGCGAAACAAGGTCCTAAGGTGCACAATGTCAACTTTGAAGTCGCCGACTAATATGAACGACATCTGGACGAACGGATGCACGGACAGACAGGCGGGTGGACGGATGCTCAGTCGGACGGACGGATGCATGAATGGATGGACACGAACTAGAGAATAAACGCACGAACGCATGGACAGACGATTGTACTGACGGATGTACAGATGCATGGATACACGGATGGATGGATGGATGGACGCACAAACGCATGAATGCGCGAATGGACGGACAGATGGACAGATATATAGAGGGACGAATGCATATTCAGACGCGCGAATTTACATATGCACAAATAAATGGATGGATGGTCAGGCACACAAATGAACGAATGGATGGGCGCCCGCGAGGAGGAAGGACGGATGCACGGACAGGGTGTGGTCTACAGGTGCTATGCTATGACCGTTTCATAACCAGCACAGAGGAACAAAGGCTCTGTCCTACGACTGAGTAATCTCCTTGTATGCACAGTGACGTGAACTAGGCGATTCGCTAAGCAGTTTTTCTGTTGAGAAATACTGGAGCGACCATCTGGACTGATGTTGCTGAACAGTGGCACTGGAACTCGGCGGTTGTGGGCCCTAGCGTATCGCTTTGTTTTACTTTCGGTTACATGTGCTTCTGAAGCTTATCTCGGAGGCCATGTCAAAATAAGCATGTGGCTGAGATAATGCTCCACCAGGCGCCACAATCTTCTGAGCTGCTGAGAGTTTTTACTGAAATCAATGAAATGCTTTTTATTAATCATCCAAAAGTTCATTAGTCTGAATAATAAGTATATTCACACTGCTGCGTGTGTCAATTAAAACGCTTATCAGAAACTAAAACTACCAATCTGCTTCTTTATAAAACTTTCAATGCATATGTGGAAAACAGGAAGTAAGAGCTTTACTGGACGTGGTTGGCAGAAAAACAGTACCGGCGCTCAGTGCTCATTCTACGAACAATACCGTAAAGTTTTAAGTCTCTTTACTAATCTGACAAAACTACCCTGACACTGCTGCAGGTTCACAATCCAGTGTTTTCAGCGCTTCACTAGTCCTCATGGATCGCCAATGACTCTCTCCAAGGTCGCAATTACCCGGTCGCATCTCTTAAAGCTGAAGTCTCGTTGGTCAGAGAAGTTCCAGCCTCAGTGACTGACTGCTCGTATATCTTTGTACGTGCAGTGCTCTCCTTCTCTCTCCATTCTCTATTCACTTATCCCCAGCGCAAGGTAGCAAACCGGGTGCTCATCTGTTTTACGTTTCTGCATTTTATCTTCTTTTCTCTCTCTCTTTCTCATTGCTCACATCTCTAGTGCATTGTTTTAGTCAGTGCTCCGTTCATACAGCTAATTATTACTAAGCACTCGCTTAAAAAAACGAAGTCGACGTGTTTATGACCAGTAAGCTCCAAGAAGCTTTTCTTGTAGGTTTGTCTGCTTGTTTTATTCGCTCTAAACGTCTCGCATGCACCAGAGTGTTTTCTAAACCACGGCTAACAGATAAGACAGATATTGTGCAGCTAGCAGAGCATACAAATATTTTCATTATCTTTTTCACTCACCATACCAAGTTGCGCTTTTCTGTTCAGCAGAGCAGTTTTATTTTATTTACGTTTGAAATGTTCACACCTTTCTTGTTCACTGAGTATTGTGACAATCGGCTTCTTCAAAGTATGCTTGTCTGTTTTTAATATCACTTATATTTGTCTGCCATGCTCTTTTGTAGAGCTTGCGTTAAGATTTTTCTTCTTCTTACAAGTTCGTTACATTAAGAATCGTGCTGCCGCATTTTAAAGAATGAGCAGCCTCCGCAAAAAGTTGCATTGTCGTCGCCGGCATAGATTGCGCTATCTTACTCGAAACGGGAACGCGCTTTCAAAACAACAAATCAAGCCTGTGCATCTGTTTGTAAATGAAAAAAATGTATTTTTGAACAAGCGAAGCAGCAGCCTAAAAAGAAAAAAAAGAAAAGGAACGTGAAACCAAAAAGCACCAATTTTTGAGAAGTTCGAAAGGCACAATACCGAAAATCGCAATAATAAACGCCTCATCTGTACCACCTGCTCTCGTTTTAGCTTCAATGTTTCACTTTGTTGTGTTAGCATTGTGGTTGTGAGGATTATCGGCAATCTTTGCACAATAGAACCACATGTTTTCGCTGCCACCGCTTGCTGTACCGCTTCCGTGCTCCACAAAAGCACGGTTTATTTTTTCATGCCCTATTACGTTGTTTTGTACACTTTTTTTTCATCACGGGCACTCTCTGACCAGAGAAGCGGGATATCTTGTCGGTGCCACAAGGTACGTGAGTCTGGCACTCCAACAACAAATTGACTAAAGTCGTGCTTCCAGATAAGATGAGCACTGAAGAAACAATAACCTTGTATAAAAAAATTGCCTGCAGCTTCCCTCGGGGGAACACTGAGGAGGATGCGGAGCATATAATTGGTTAACGGGGTGTTAAAGTGCGACTTACTTGGGTCGATGGCTAAATTGGTTAACGTGGTTGTGAAATAGGGTGTTAAATTGCGACTTACTTGGGTCGATGGCTAAATTGGTTAACGTGGTTGTAGGAGGGGGTGTTAAATGAGTGAACACGTACACACGTATGCGAAAGGGCGGCGCTGGTCGAAGGGACGTCGATCATTGTGTTTGTGGATTCGTTGGAATTCATTTCACCGCGACTTTGGACGTCGACGCGCCGTACAAACCAACCGACGAGCGGCAACTGAGCGAGCGAGCGCCGACGTTGAGTATATATACAGCGCGACGGCGCATGCACTGTCAGCTGTCGAATGTTCGAGAAGGGGGAGAACCGCAACGGCGCATGCGCGCGCGTCAGCTGCCGATGTTCTCGAAGCGCGACGGCGCATGCGCGCGCGTCAGCTGCCGATGTTCTCGAAGCGTGACGGCGCATGCGCGCTACATTATACAGCTAGCGAATGTTCGTGAAGAGGAGAAGCGCACGCGGTGTGTAGAGGAGGAAGGGTGCACAGATGGTGGAGGAGTGAAGCGCGCGCGGTGTGTAGAGGAGGAAGGGATGCACAGATGGTGGAAGAAGGAGGAGGAAGCTTGCGGACGGCGCCGCACTACAAGCCTCGAGTATTAGATGCTCCACATCTAAAATGTTCACACCATGCTCTTTTCACACGTTATACATTGTGTGAGTTGTAGCAATACCAAGAAGTGTATCTTCGTCGGTAAGTCTTTAAGGCATGCTTATGCTAACTTGTGCAAAGGGTTTAACTCTATGAGGCCGAATGTACAAAGCATTTAATTGCTTGACAACAACAATGCGTGAAGGGGAGACAGAAGATAAGGCAGGCATATGGGATAGAGAGTTTAAAGGTGTAACATGGAACCTGAAAGCACAGGTCTGAGTTGATTGACGAATCATGGGGAGACTTTTCCCCCAGACTGCGTGTAGCCTGACTGGTGATAATGATAAAACACTAATATTCCTATGAGTATTGTGTGCAACAAACGGGCTGTAGATATTGAAAGGTCCTCGTGATACAACCACGGTGCTTCAAAACTTCGGTGTTCTATGCAACGGAGTGTCTCAATATTATAGTGGTTAAGGCATGAAAAACACTGTTATATTTTCTTAAAAAAACAGACTTTATTTACGATGAACTTGGCGCCGTTATTCGAACCTCTTTGCTCATGGCAGGAACAGGCTCAGAATTGATTGCACTTCCATGTCGTCAACTCTACTTGTGAAATGCATTTTGAAATAACGCTGTGCAGTTATCGTACTGAAAACCAACAGCTAGTAGTGACAAACTTAAGACGCGCCATTATAGTTGCGCCATTTTCCACGTTTCCAAAAGAAATTGTGTTGAACGTACGTACCTGCGTACTAAGAAGAAAAGAGAGTAGATGTGCCTCCATTTTACAGAGAGTTCTAGCATGCTACGTGTACGACTCTTTTTAAGAGACACACGAACTCTTTTGGTGGGTCAGAGTCTCTTCGTTCTATAAAAGCGCCCGGACTAGAAAATGTGAAAGTGCTGTTGTCTAAGTGATAATATTACCACTTCTGACTACTCCTGCCAGTAACACTCTCACATGATTCAAATGACGCACACCGAAGCGTCAAGCAATAGTGCAACTGTTTTAAAGTTACTCCATTGTCTCATGCTCTTCTTTTGGACGGCTACTGTTTGGAATAGTGAAGTATTCGTTAAAGCAAGTTCGACAATACTTTCTGTGGGGCAAAACGAGAAAAAAAAGAGTAGTTCACTTTCAGTAAGATTTTAATAATGTTTATCAAACAACACACCTTTCCTAAAACACTAATAAAGGAAACGCGAAAAAGGGTCCGTGAATTTCCAATTAAGTAGTTGCTGTATTCCACGATAACGCGCTTGTATCAGTACAGCCAATTAAAATGTGTGGCTGTCATGTGCATATTGTCATATGCTGCTAAATGGACTGCATAAATTGACATTGTTTCTATCGGTATTTGCCATGAATACAAATAAATTAACAAAAGTTTTTATAGCTGAAGGCGCCAGACTTCTGAGTTGCTATGTTGTCACACATGCTCATCGGGAGCAGCCATTAAAAGTGCTATTTGAAAAAGAAACAGCAACATTATGATTCAGCGGAAGCTTGCGTTGAAGCTAAAGCGTGCACTATGATCCCTTCGTTCACTGGAGCGACCGCGTTTGCGAAAGGAGCGCGCCGCTCAAACACAAAGAAGCAGCTTCTGGGACAGTTTGTTCGCACTCTTCATTTGTGTTTTCTTGTTGGTATCTTTTGTGGTTCAAAAGCCCACTAGACTTTTCGAGATGCTTACCGTTCTTCACATAATGTACTAACTTGGTGCCATGGCATTCATCGCTCCGCCATTGCGGTGAGACAGTCCACAAGAAACACTCAACCACCTCGGCGGAGACACGTTTGCTTTCCGTGTTATACCGATTGCTATGACGAAGGAGTCAATCATGTTTTATCTACACCTACTCTCGGAGCTTTTTTATCAAGAAAAAGAGAGATAGTCGCATATGGAAGCCAGCCGTCTATAGCTTTTCTGAACCCCAAGCTTGCAATCTTGAGCAACTATTTTTGATGCACACTTGTTACTTGATTTCCATAAGTGTGTACGGGACAAACAAATACACATGAAGCTTTCCCTGCTATAAATATTGATGTGTGTTGCTTCTCTTCGGGTTGTTTCTTCTGTTTGTCATTCCGTTCTCTGTGTTGTTAAGTCTAAACTAGTCAGATGTCCACAAGGCCACCTACTTGACAGAGTGCCTCATCAGGCAGACTTCCTCGCACCTCCACCACTTGTGACGCAGTACTTTACACGCCTGTATTATGTCTGGACGACGGGGCAAAACCTGTGACACCCTAGGCACAGAACGAGCTCAAGAGATGTCATCACAAACGGTAAAGACTAGGAGCACCGTGCGATCAAATTTTGTACAGCTAATAAAGAAGTCTCTTAGAAATGCCCACACTAAATGTGCTTCAAAGAACCACTGTACAGATGAAAATACCTGTCCTACTGCATGAATGTGGGGCTTCCAGAGACACTACTTTCCGATTGAGTGTGGACCAAAAAGCATGAGTGATCCCTAAAGCGTTCCATATTGTGTTTTTTATTTAGCATCACTTTCTTTAAAAGCCGCTGTTAAACTCCCTTTCTAACGGGATTCGCTGGAATAATATATTTTCTTTTTCACACACATGCAAAAAAAACTTTTACTCCACCAACCAGAAGTACCTCAAACATGAAGCAGCTAAAAAAAAAGTTGGACATTGAACTTTAGCCTGAACTCCACCATAAGGGATGACCAGGCCATCAATTTCGCAAAGCTTAAGCCTTGTTTCGAGCACCCTTGCTCGCCTGGACCTTAGATAAAGCGAATGACGGAAATAAACTTCAAAACACAAAGTTGCACACACCCTCAACAATATCCACGTCCTCCTGCACCTTTGGAATGATGCTTTTTGCGCGCATAAATCAAGCCCAATATACCAAATAAATAACCCTTCCTAAAATTCCCAAACGAAAAAAAAAAGCCTTCTTGTGGTAGTCAAGCGTGAGTGGTATGTCGGAATTGAGACAGATGACCAAGCTCGAACAGTTTGAAGGCCTTAAGAAAAACGCCGGCAGAAAGAGTGGTAGAAGCTGGAAAACTCTACAACTCCTAAGAGCTGTCGTGGATTTAAATATTCAGAGAGTGTGTGAGCTCTGCCGGTGCTTAACTCAGGCTAAACATGGCATAGCATGAGGCGGTATTGAGGTTTACCATATGATTGTGCCTAGAGTTTTACTAGTTCAGCTATTCCTCTCTCTCTTTTTTGGATCATAGTATAATGTAGTGATCTGTCACGCATTTCTGAAACAACTTTTTTTAGTAGAAAGTATATTCTGAAAACGCACCTAATCTGCGCCTCAGCTCACGCAATACTGACACGAAAAAAAGCGGAGCACACCGTGGCTCGAGAACATACAAGTAGGGCTTTTCCCGAGCGAAGTACTCTTAGCCGATTACATCAAGAGATGAAAAAAATGAATATTCAGAAACTTCTCATTCGTTCTTTAGAGGGCATATAACCTTACGCATCTAAACTTAACCAGTGATAAAATGGAATTCGGACAATACCTCCAAACGTAGTCGTGAGATACCTTTTTATGTTCATTGCAATCCATTTCTCGAGATTCAAATGCACATGGAGGAGCTTCAAAAATCGATCATTTTTTGATTACCTGGTGTATACAACAACTTTGAATATTGAATGCTTTTTTCCAAAGTTCAGTGAATGTGTTTGCACAGCTGTCACCAGAAGACAATTTCTGTTCAGTGTATATATATTGTCAGCATTAGTCATACGCGTCATCTTATCTTATGTACATACTAATCATCATCATCAGTCTGACTTTTCTTGGGAGGAAGAAGCTCGGCGAGTAAATGACATGTCTTGCAGCCAAAACGTTGCCTTACAAGTGATGGACAGTGCTTTACAGTTCCCTGGTCGTCTTCCTGCAGCGATTTTTTGTCATCTTCAACTACAAACCATCCCTGGAGCTCTGGTCTGGTCGCTGTCTGCTCAATCAGCCCGCGGTCATATCGCAAGACGAGCACAACAACACGGCTCCACCCATTACACCTGCACCCATGGGCATGCCTTCTTGGAGTGTCACCGCCTCTCAAAAATATCCTCCGATGTTCACCACCCTTCGCAGTGAAGACGTTGAAGTCTAGTTGGATGAGTACGACAGTGTGAGTGCGCTTAACCATTGGCATGATTCTGCGAAGCTGTCTTGCGTACCGTACTGACGGTGGTCGCTAGTACTTGGTTTTGAATGTGAAGCATTTCTTAGCGGACTTCGGCAACATTGAGCGCATCTATCTATCTATCTATCTATCTATCTATCTATCTATCTATCTATTCATCCATCTATCTATCTATCTATCTATCTATCTATCTATTCATCCATCTATCTATCTATCTATCTATCTACCTAGCCGCCTACGACCTTTAGCTCTCTTGGCCGTTTCGATTATGGTATCGATACCAAACTTGGTATGGCAAATCACAACTGCATGAAGGACATATTTCTTTAGTCATAACATGACAATCATGATATGTATGTCATGAATGTCATGATTTACATTTAATGGTCCTACAGCTCTTGCAGTGGTTTCGTTCACATGGCATGTCGCAAAACTGGTGAGATATGACATTATTGCAGGGTGAACACAAGCTAAAGAACCTAACGTGAGAATCATGACCTGGGTGTCATGTAACAGCGTGACTACATTCCGCTCTCATGATGCACTCGTGGCCGATTTGCTTGCGTCACATATACAATTACGGTACGTGACTGAATGACAAAGTTATGACACAGGTGTACACATGATAAACATGAGATGCGTGTCATGTAACAACATGACTACATGCTACGCTCATGGTGCACTGACGGCTGTTTTGCTAGCTTTACCTATATCAAATTTGGTATTAGTAGACGTGAATGGATTGCGAGGGTGTGATACTGGTGCGAACATGATAAACATGAGATGCGTGTCATGTAACAAAATGACAACATGCTGAGTTCATGATGCGCTCGCGGCCGTTGCGCTAGCTTCACATGTCCAAACGCGGTAATACGTGTTGCGAACGAACGACATAAGTAGATGACACATCCAAGCATCATAATCACGACATGCGTGTCATGTAACAACATGGCTACATGTCACAATGATGGTGCGCTGGCGGCCGTTTCTCTAGCTTCATATGCGCCAAACCTGGTATTATGTGAAGCCAGTAGATGACGAAAGTATGTGACTGGTGCAAACATGATAATCATGAGATGGACTTCATGTGGGAACATGACTACATGCCACAGTCAAGGCGCTAATACATTTAGACGTGACGCGGTGCGCGTGCTCACCGGCGTTCGTTTCGTCGCGTCACGCCGGCGTTGCTACGCCAGGCGCCGGTCCTGTCATATACTCGCAGGAGCGCGCCGCATTGCGTTGCTTTGATGCATGTGCGTTTCAGTGCATCCGGTGTACCTCGGTCATGAAAAGAGGGAGACGCAGTGTTTTCTGGGCAATGCATCGGCGCGAAAGGCAGCATGTCGCATATCGAGCCAGTTGCCGTCGGGCCGCGCCGACGGACGCTGGTCACGCCTGGCGTCAGACTCGCGTTTTGCTAACGTAGCGTCGCTGTTCCCAGCACGCGTGCGCTTCAACGCTACATTGGAGTATATTGGGCCCTTCATGTTGCGTTTGCGTTGGTTTTGCTAGCCCCACATATAATAAATTTGGTGTTACGTAACATCAATGGATGACCAAGGCATATGACTGGTGCAAACATGATAATCATGACACGAGTGTCATGTAAGGACATGAACACATACCAAGTTTATAGCGTGCTCGCGGTCGTTTCGCTAGTTAACGTATACTAAGTTTGGCATCACGTGACGTGAATAGATGACGAAGGTAAAGGAAACATTCAAACAGGATAATCATGACATGGAAATCATGCACGGCATAATTTACCTCCACCTCGTAACGTTGTGGTGATTTTAAAGTGACATATTAACATTTCTATTTTGTGCTTTGAATATTATTGATTCCCACTGTACATGGAATCTGCCCATTTTTTCAACGATCAGCTGCATTTTGCAGACTATCCTACCTTCAGGCAGCAGCTCTGTCTGATCTTTGCCAACCCTTCTGTACGTGCACACAGGGCAAAACGGTAGCTTGATGAACGTGTACAGCACTACGGCGAGTCCTATACCTCGTCTATCGAAGGTGTGCTCGCCTTATGCCGTCGCGTCGGCAGCTCATTGGCGGAGCATGACCACGTTCGCCACCTGCTCAAGCGCTTAGGCGCAATCGCGCTCAATTCATTAGCGGCAAAGAACGCCACCTTGGTCGCAGATATCACCAGTACGTGTCAGCCACTCGATAACCTTCAGCTCATCCGCTTACACCCTTGACACAGCACATCTTAGGCCAACGTATGGCAGTGAGCTAGGTGCGTTAATACGGTCTATGATCCGCGAGGAGCTGCAACTTCAGGCCAACTCATCGTCTCATGAGCTCCGTATGACGCCTTCTGCAGGCAACCTCCGCAACATCGTGAGGGAGGGACTAGCGTCCATGACGTGTGAGCAAGCCCCTAGCCCGCATACCGCTCCAGCACCCACGTACGCTGATGTGGCTGCAGCGTCACCTTTTCAGCAATCACTGCAGCGTAGGTAAATAACGTAGGCTTTACTGAATGCTCTCGCCCCAAGGGCAACGCCTCCCTCTTTCCATGCCTGCCGCCCGTCTCGACCAATTTGCTATTATTGCGGAATACGTGGCCACATTTCACGGTTCTGTCGTCGATGTCAACAAGATAAAAGGCACGGCTATGGTGATTTCGAAAGGAATGAGTTTGCCCCTGTTCCACAACATCGCCGCCCATACCAACCTTACCAGTGCGGCTCACCATTTTCACACCAGTTTGATGCAGCCAGTACCTTCATTTCCTCGCGCTGTCGCCACGTCGCCTATGTGCTGTTCCTCGTCGCCTTTTCGTCCGGCTACTACGGCATCTGATCATCGCCCAGAAAACTAAACAGTGCAGCTTCAGGAGGGAAAGCTGCATTTTACAGATTGCATCGAACTCGCCCGAAACACCCATCAAATGCACTTTCAGCGTGTGTAGAGGGTATATGGACTGAAGCCTTGCTGGACGCAGGTGCATCGCTCTCAGTTATTAGTGCCGACTTGGGCTTCCATTTGGGAAAAGTGAAGACACTGTATGATGGCCCTCCCCATCACTGCGCTAATGTGGTTTTTGTTCGGCGTTCTGCTGTTTGCACAGCACGAGTTTTTATTGAGAACATCCTTCACCATATACAGTTCTTCGTTGTGTCATCGTGTACTGATGCGCTCTTTTTAGGATGGGACTTTTTCTCGTCAGCTTCGGCTGTGAAATCTTGCCGTCAGAGGGTCATTCGCATGTCAGATACTGAGCTTTCTTCTGATGACGCTGCTCATAGCCAGCGTTTTTTCCCCGCTGATGACTGTTCTATTCAAAGTAATGAACACATTCTAACCTTGACATCAGATAAAATCAGTAGTGGTGATGTATTCCTAGCACTGGGTGGGCACTACATCTCTGGTGGACTTATCACTGCTCCTAGCTTGGTGCACTTTCGTGGTGGCAGAACAATGTTTACGGCAGTTCAGCCACTTCTTTGCCTGTTGCTCCGCCTCAGGGCACCAGTGTGGTTTGCTTCACAGATACAGAACCACTTTCTTTGGTGTCCCTTCACGCAGGCTCGCCATCTTCCTCTACGAGGACAGATGACCATGCTACAATAACTGCTTCAACAGCCACAGTAAGTCTTGATTTCACGTCAGTGCAAAAGGAAGAGCAATTGGGTATACTTCAAAAACCTAGCGCTTCATTTTATGTCAGTTCTAAGCTTTTGGGTTGCACTTTCGTCGCCGTGAATTGAATTGAAACAGAAGGCAATACAATTGTACGCCGCCGCCCGCAACGGCTGTCATCCGCAGAGCGGAAAATCATCGAGGACAACGTTGCTGATATGCTCAAACCACCGCCCGCAACGGCTGTCATCCGCAGAGCGGAAAATCATCGAGGACAACGTTGCTGATATGCTCAAACGAGATGTTATCCGGCATTCGTCCAGCTTGTGGTCATCACCTCTAGTGCTAGTATGAAATAAGGATGGTTCGTTGCGATTCTGCGTCGATTATCGAGCACTTGATAAGATCACGTGCAAACACGTACACCCGATGCCACGAGTCGACGACGCACTTGACTCTCTTCAAGGCGCTGAATTTTTCTTCAGCCTCGACCTACGGTCAGGTTATTGGAAAATACCCATGCACGAAGCGGACAAAAAAACTGCCTTTGCAACACCAGACGGGCTCAATGAATCGAACGTCATGCCATTCGGTTTATGCAATGCTCCTTCCGCGTTTGAACGCATGATCGACCCAGTTCTATGCGGCCTTAAGTGGGAAACATGTCTATGCTGTCCAGATGACACCGTCATTTTCTCCTCTTCTTTCTTTCAGCTTCTTGATCGTTTGGACGAAGTTTTGACGTGTATTTCCAACGTTCGACTTCAGCTAAACACAAAGAAATGCCATTTCGCCAACAAGAACATCAAGCCATTAGGCCATCTTGTCAACAAAAATGGCGTCCGGCTGGATCCTGACAAGCTTGCTGCCGTGATACGCTTCCCTCAGCGACAAAATCAGAAACACCTACGAAGTTTCTAGGGCCTGGCGTCCTACTTCCGCCGCTTCATCAGTCATTTTGCTGCCAGCGCGTCGCCCCTGCATAATCTGCTGACATCAGGCTCTACCTTCGCTTGGAAAGACGACTGCGAGCGTGCCTTTCAAGCCCTAAAGCATTATTTACCATCTAAGCCTGTTATGTGTCACTTCGATGAGAACGCACCTACATGTCTACACGCCGACGCGAGCGACCATGGCATTGGTGCAGTTCTTCTACGGTGGGATGCCACTTGACGAGAAAGAGATTTTGCGTATGCTATTCGTGCTCTTACGACTGCTGAACAAAACCAATTCATAACTGAGCAGGAGTGCCTCGCTGTCATTTGGACCACACAAAAATTTCGACCATATTTTTACGGACGCTGTGGCAAAAGTCTTCTTGGAGTCTGGCAAAAGACACCAAGAAGAAGACGCTATGTCTCGCTGCCCCCTTCCACTGTCATGACCGAATACGTCTGCTGACTGCGTCTTGCAGCCATAACGTTGTCTTACAATATATATATATATATATATATATATATATATATATATATATATATATATATATATATATATATATATTGTGAAGAAGAAAACGCATCGTTGGCAAGCAACATCGCCATCGCTTGGGTACTGGGTGCTAAGCTTCTCTCGCTCGGCGCGTGCTGATCATCGCCGGCATCTGCTTGACCGTTGCTCTTGCCCGATCGTGTTTCATTGTAGGACCACCGTCGCAACAGTCGCCAATAAACCCTTTTTCAATTGGTGGAGGGTGCTGACATTCCCCGCCGCCTGAACCTGGCTGCTGCCATTCGCCGTCGCCTAAACCTGGAGCTGCGCAACTGAACGCTACCTCCCATCATGGCTACCAACAACGCTCAACCTGGCTCTTCCACTACATCCCCCAGCAACCCCGGCGTTCTTCGTTTGCGAGAGCCCAAAGTCTTTAGCGGAGCTGATGAGACCGACGTGGAAGACTGGTTCGCTAACTACGAACTGGTGAGCGCAAACAACAAGTGGGATGACGCGGACAAACTGACTAACGTCATCTTTTACCTCACTGACGTCGCCGAAATGTGGTATAACAACCACAAAAACGACATTACGACGTGGTCTGTCTTCAAAACGTCGTTTGCTGACGTTTTCGGCTCACCCGTTCTCCGCAAGTCCAGAGCCGAACAACGTTTGCGGACTCGCGCACAGAAGCCATCAGAATCGTTCACTAGTTACATCGAAGACATTATTGGTCTTTGCAACCGTGTGAACAACGCCATGCCCGAGTCGGAGAAGATTCAACACATCCTCAAAGGGATAATTGACGGCGCATTTCAGATGCTCCTGGCGCACAATCCTGCCACCGTTGCGGAACTTGTGACTTCATGTCAAAGTTTCGACAAGTTGAGGAAGCAGCGCGCCCTGACTCGGCCATTTTCCTCACACGCTGACTCACTATCTAGTCTTACTTCTGTTCCTGATTACTCAACAGCCCTGCAAGAGATCAAAGACTTTGTGCGTGAAGAAGTAGCTCGGCAGCTGTCGTTGATTCCCTTCACGTAGCAGCCGCCGTCCTCTCGTCTGCCCTCACTACTCCGCGACGTTATTACCGAAGAGGTAGCTCAGGCTGTTCCCGTCGCTGCCCACCAGCCGCCTGTGGCCATGCCTGTTCCCCATGCGCCACCTGTGCAGCCCGTGGCCGCGCCTCTTACTTATGCCCAGGTGGTACGCAACAGACCCCGCCAGCAGCTTTTGCCACCCATGCCTGCAGTTGCTCCCCACTCTACCCCTCTTTCGACACCTTGGGCCGCACCGCGAGTCAGCAATTCCTGGGGCACTGCTGACAATCGACCGATCTGCTACGCCTGCGGTACTCCAGGACACGTGGCACGATATTGTCGCCGTCGCTTCCAATCGCAACACAACGCTACTTGGCCGTTACCGTATGACCCGCTGCCCACGCATTGCCCCGCCGCGGTGGTCTAGTGGCTAAGGCACTCGGCTGCTGACCCGCAGGTCGCGGGTTCGAATCCCGGCTGCGGCGGCTGCATTTCCGATGGAGGCGGAAATGTAGTAGGCTCATATGCTCAGATTTGGGCGCACGTTAAAGAACCCCAGGTGGTCGAAATTTCCGGAGCCCTCTACTACGGCGTCTCTCATAATCATATAGTGGTTTTGGGACGTTAAACCCCACATATCAATCAATTTCTGCCCACGCACCTACCTGCTCCCTATCCTTCACCGCAGTATGGCTACACTAATCTTCCCGAGTCTCAGTCACCCCAGCCCCCAGCTTCGACTCGCTCTCCCCGCTCGCCGTCTCCTCGCAGGCGATCTCTGTCCCCAATGCGTCCCCGACCCGCTTCCTCCAACCGGGAAAACTGAACGCCGCAGTTCCAGAGGCAAGAACTGCGCCGTCATCAAAATGCCCAAATCCTCGCACTTCATCTACTAACGTCGTTGCCATATCTGTCGATGGTGTTTCTACCTTTGCCCTCATCGACACAGGTGCGGCCGTTTCTGTTATAGCCGCCCAGCTCTGCCGCTCCCTACGCAAAGTGACGACGCCGCTCTCTGGACTATCGCTTTGTACGGCTAGCGCACAACCAGTTCGACCTCTCACCACCAGTACAGCCCGCGTTTTCATCCAAGGCTCTATGTACGTTGTCGAGTTCATCGTCCTTTCGGTGTGCTCGCATGACGTTATCCTCGGGTGGGACTTCCTGTCACATCATCATGCCGTCGTCGACTGCGCACGCGCTGAAGTTCAATTTTCGCACCTGTCTGACGAACCTTTGCACGAAACTCTTGAGCGGTCCCCAAAACTCGTCGTACATGAAGACACTGAAATTCCGCCAGCCTCTCTTGCCGTTGTCCCTGTTTACTGCGATGACCATAACGACGCTACAGTAATGTTTACACCTTCCGACATTTTCATGAGCCGCAGAGCCGTTTCCTTGCCTTTCGCTACACTCGACGTCACTGCGGGCCGAAGCAATATTTTCGTCCACAACCCCCTTTCTGCACCGCTTACGCTACTTGACGTCGAATGTCTCGGTCGTGTGGGGTACCTTGATTCCTCTTTATTCCTTAACGTGCCAGACGAATCGTGCAGTAGCGCCTCGACCGAACTTCATGCCCTTTCCCCACTGGAATGCTCATCGAGTGACACCTTCTCGAGTTACATCGCCGACACCTTAAGTGCCCATGAACGCGCCGAGCTTCTTAATCTCCTCCAGCACTTCGCGAATTCATTCGACGTTTCTCAGCCGCAATTGGGTCGGACTTCCGCAGTTCACCACTACATTGACACCGGTTCGCACCAGCCATTGCGTCAACGATCATACCGTGTCTCTGCTGCAGAACGTCACGTCATCAACGACCAGGTCGAAGAGATGCTACGCCGTCGCGTTATTCAACCATCGCACAGTCCTTGGACATCTCCTGTCGTTCTAGTTCAAAAGAAGGATGGATCGATTCGATTTTGCGTCGACTACCGGCGATTAAACAAGGTGACGCGGAAAGACGTCTATCCATTACCGCGCATCGACGACGCCCTTGACAGGCTCCAAGGAGACGAATTCTTCTCCTCCTTAGACTTACGATCTGGATACTGGCAGGTTCCTATGGCAGAAGCTGATTGCCAGAAAACTGCGTTCATTACACCAGATGGCCTGTACGAATTTAACGTAATGCCATTTGGGCTTTGTAATGCTCCTGCCACGTTTGAACGACTCATGGACAACACACTGCGTAGACTCAAGTGGTCTGTGTGTCTATGCCACCTCGATGACATTGTCGTTTTCTCTCCCGATTTTCCTACACATCTGCTTCGGCTCCAACTGGTTCTGACGTGTTTAACCAACCCTGGGCTCCAACTGAACCTTAAAAAGTGCCGCTTCGCCGCGCGAGAGCTGTCCATCTTGGGGCACATCGTGTCCAAGCATGGTGTTTGACCCGACCCTGCAAAACTGCGAGCAGTCGCTGAGTTCCCGAAACCTACTACACTGAAAGAATGACGCAGTTTTGTCGGACTATGCTCGTACTTCCGGCGCTTCGTGCGAAATTTTGCATCGATCATGTCACCACTGACCGACTTCCTACGCGGTGATGCAGACCTTTCATCCTGGTCTTCTGACTGCGACGTCGCGTTTGCCACGCTCCGTAGTCTGCTAACATCTCCTCCAATTCTTCGGCATTTCGAACCAACAGCTGCAACGGAAGTTCACACAGACGCTAGTGGGGTTGGTCTAGGCGCCGTCCTCGCCCAACGAAAGCAGGGCTACTCCGAACACGTCGTCGCCTATGTGAGTCGCACACTTACTAAAGCTGAGGCCAACTACAGCGTCACTGAAAAAGTGTGTTTGGCGCTAGTGTGGGCGCTTCGCAAGTTCCACCCTTATTTGTACGGTGGCCCATTCGACCTGGTAACGGACCACCATGCACTTTGTTGGCTCGCCACATTGAAAGATCCTTCTGGCCGCCTAGCTCGGTGGGCACTGCAAATCCAGGATTATGACATTCATGTCATCTATCGCAGCGGACGCAAGCATTCTGACGCCGACGCCCTGTCGCGTTCGCCTTTACTTCCCGATTCGGCCTGCGGAACCACTGGTACCAACTCCGTCGCATCTCTCGACCTCGACTCCTTTACCAGTGAACAACACAAGGACCCGTGGATCGCTTCCCTTTTTAACTGTCTCTCTGGATCGTCAACCACTGCGGTACCACGATCTCTCCGACGTCAAGCTGCTCATTTCGCCATTCGTGATCGGCTGCTACACCGACGCAACTACGCCCCGAAGGTCGTAAGTGACTCTTTGTTGTCCCGCGCAGCTTGCGATCACAAATCTGCGCCTCCTTTCACGACGATCCCCAATGTGGTCATGCCGGAGTTTTCAAAACTTACGAACGCATTCGCCATCGCTTCTACTGGCGCGGAATGTATAATTTCGTTCGAAAATTTGTTATGGGCTGCCCTGACTGTCCACGCCGCAAATCACCGCCTTTCCACTCGTCCGGTGCGCTTCAACCGCTTCCGTGCCCTGCCAAACCTTTCGATCGGATCGGAATTGATCTCTATGGCCCTCTACCGACAACATCAGATGAAAATCGGTGGATCATAGTCGCTAGGGACCATTTAACACTCTACGCTGAGACCGCTGCCCTTCCAAGTGCCACTGCGCGAGACGTAGCATCCTTCATCCTTCATCGCTTCATACTACGACAAGGTGCACCTCGAGAACTGCTAAGCGACCGAGGTCGAGCCTTCCTATCAGAAGTCGTCACGTCTCTGCTTTCTGAATGCCATGTTGTTCATCGCAAGACCACGGCATACCACCCGCAGACTAACGGGCTCACGGAAAGATTTAACCGCACCCTTGGCGATATGCTCGCCATGTATGTGACATCCCATTATACTAACTGGGATCGCATTCTTCCATTTATCACGTTCGCATATAACACCGCGGCACAGTCTACTACTGGATTTTCACCTTTCTTTCTTTTTTATGGACGCGAATCTTCCCACACCATCGACACTCTCCTTTCATACCGTCCTGACGCATCCGAATGCCCATCTGTGTCCGAAGCTGCCCGAAACGCGGAAGAGTGCCGTGAACTCGCACGCACCTTTACTTCACAAGAACAACAGCGCCAGAAAGAAAACAACGCCGACTCTTCACAAAGCCCCAGCTATTCCCCGGGATCACTTGTATGGCTGGCTGTTCCTTACCAAACCCCCGGCATTTCCTCAAAACTCGTTCCAAAGTACGAGGGCCCATACCGCGTTTTGGAGCAAACCTCGCCGGGGAATTTCCTCATCGAGCCACTTTCCCCTTTTGACGACATGCGCCGGCGTGGACGTGACACCGTCCACGTCACCCGCCTTAAGCCATATCATAGCCCTCTGCCTCCAGACTCTTAGGTCGCCAGAATGGCTCTTTTTCGGCGGGGGCAAATTGTGAAGAAGAAAACGCATCGTTGGCAAGCAAGATCGCCACCGCTTGGGTACTGGGTGCTAAGCTTCTCTCGCTCGACTCGTGCTGATCATTGCCGGCATCTGCTTGACCGTTGCTCTTGCCCGATCGTGTTTCATCGTAGGACCACCGTCGCAACAGTCGCCAATAAACCCTTTTTCAATATATATATATATATATATATATATATATATATATATTGTAAGAATTCATTGGACGTCATCCTCATCTGTCAATAACCATCATCAGTCTTCGCCCGTGCCTCTTCATCATCGGTGCCATTTTGCTGTTGCTTGAATAAAGCGTCAGCTGAACCCGTGGTATTTCAAGTGGTGGAAGGTGCTTCTCGATCTCTTCGACCTCTCTCCATCCAAAGCCAGCTCCTGGAGCTCCGTTCGGGACGTCGCTTACGCCAGCAGAGCACCATGGCGCAAGAGCAAGCCCAACCGAACCACCCGCCGGCTCAACCACCCACCGCCAACCCTAGCCCGGTCAACAACCCTCCTCGGGAGCCTCCAATCTTCTTTGGTCTGCCTGGCGAAGATGTCAAAGACTGGCTCGACAACTATGACCTCGTAGGTTTCTACAACAACTGGAACGAGGCATCGAAATTAGCACGCGTCCAGTTTTACGTCTCTCAGGTCGCCAAGACGTGGTTCCTAAATTATGAGAGCGACTTCCGCGATTGGTCTTCCTTCAAAGACCACCTCCGACGCATTTTCGGCATACCGACCGTCCGTTCAGAAGTTGCTCGGTAGAAATTGGCAGAACGTGTTCAACATTGCGGTGAGTCCTACACTTCCTATATTGAGGATGTGCTCGCACTTTACTGCCGTGTCGACGACACCATGCCAGAAGGTGATCGTGTCCGGCACCTTTTGAAGGGTATCGGACCCACCGCTTTCAACGCCCTCGTCGCGCACAACCTTTCAACTGTTTCCGACGTCGTCTCTGTATGCCAGCGGCTTGATACCTTGCAGTAAATCTGCCTGCGACCCGACTTCTCTGAGAACCCCCTGGTAAACAGTATGGAGCTCCGATCCATCATTCGAACCATAATTTGTGAGGAACTGCAAGCCTACAGTTTACCTCCTTCTCACAACGTTCCCGCTCAACCCGCTTCTAGCGATCTGCGTGGCATTATTAGGGAAGAAATGTCAGCGTTTCAAAGCACCCACCGTGCTCCACCATGCACCCAACCCGCTTCGTATGCACAGATCGCTTCAAGGCAACCCTCGCCGTCTCAAGTACCACCACCTGTGCCTGATCAAGAAAAGCTCGCACCTCTAGTCTCCCGTCCACCGAACCCTACCTACCATTCTTCCTGGCGGGCCCCACGGCCTATTTGCTACTACTTCGGAATTCGAGGACACATTTCCAGGGTCTGTCGACGTCAGCAGCAAGATGAACGTCGTGGTTATGCCGCTTTTGAACGAAATGACACATGTGCACGAGGTTACTACCGTTATGGCGACAGTCCTTCCAACCACCGATCCCCGTCTCCTATGCGCATTTCCAACACGACCAACAATACACGTGCCTCCCTACCACACTCTCTTCGCCACGCCGACGCTCTGTTTCACACCTTCGACCTGTCTCTCAACTGGCTGCCCAGGGATCGGAAAACTAATCAGTGCAGTTTTTGGAGGGGAAACTGCATCGCGGCGAAATGTCACAAGTCCTCCTGAACGACCGTCAAACATGTCATTGGTAACTGTGCAAGGTGTACGGGTGTTGGCTTTGGTGGACACGGGAGCAACTATTTCAGTTATGCGTGCCGACTTGTGTTCTCGATTGCGGAAAGTGAAGACACCCTACCTTGGATCATTTTTGATTGGGGCCAATGGAGCAATAATTAGACCATCGGCCCAATGTACAGGGCGTGTCTTGATTGATGGTATTCGTCACCACATCACCTTCGCTGTCTTAATTTCATGTGCTCATGAACTAATCTTAGGTTGGGACTTTCTCTCATCGGCATCTGCATTAATTTCTTGCCGTCAACGTGTAGTCGAGATGACCGAGACCGATCACTGCAGCGAACGTGTCGACGAGAAACCATTGCGTTTTTTCACAGCTTCGGATACCACACTGCTCCCGGGTCAGGGGAAACTCATCGCCATCACTTCTCCGAATAACGCCGATGGTGACGTCCTTATCACCCCTTCCAGCCACTGTCTAGCTCGCGGCGTTGTAGTCCCCTCCAGCCTGGTGCGGTTCAAAGGCAGTGCTGCGTTAATCCTTTGCCTGAACCCTACCCCGGAGCCTGTCCTCCTAGCTCAAGGTTCTGCATTGTCGTGTTATGTGGATACCAAACCAGTATCTTTGGTCTCTCTTGACGCCTTGACAGCTCAGACCCAACAGGCTCGGTCTGTTACTTCCTCCTCTTTTGCTCCCGGTATAAATCCTGACCTTTCGGCCCCTCAACGTGAGGCGTTGCTAAATTTACTAACAAAACACCAGGCCTCCTTCAACGCCAAGGCTTCGGCACTAGGACAGACCACAGTTGTGCATCATCGCATCGACACTGGAGGTCAGACTGTTGTACGCCGTCGTCCCTACCGAGTCTCCTTGGCCGAGCGCAAAATCATCGACGAGAACGTGACCGATATGCTAAAAAGAAACATCATACGACCCTCTACCAGTTCTTTGTCATCACCCGTTGTCTTGGTACAAATGAAGGATGGATCGGTACGTTTTTGTGTTGATTACTGCGTGCTAAACAAGATTACCCGAAAGGATGTAAATCCGATGCCTCGTATAGATGATGCACTTGACTCATTGCAAGGCGCCCAATACTTCTCCACCCTTGACCTTCGGTCCGATAATTGGCAAATACCAATGAACGAAGCAGACAAAGAAAAGACCGCGTTTTCTGCGCCGGACGGTCTTTACGAGTTTAACGTAATGCCATTCGGCCTATGTAATGCTCCCGCCACATTTGAAAGGATGATCGACACTGTTCTTCGTGGCCTCAAGTGGAAAACTTGTCTATGCTACCTCGTTCATATTGTCATGTTTTCTTCCACTTTTGCTGATCATCTGCAAAGCCTAGATCAAGTGTTCACATGTCTCTCCAATGCTGGACTTCAAAAAAACAAAAAAGTGCCATTCCGGCAACACAGCTGTAAGAGTTCTAGGACATTTCGTTTGTAATGATGGCATCCAGCCCGATCCGGACAAAATTTATGCAGTCCTCAACTTTCCGCGACCCTTTCGTTCCAAATAACTACGCAGTTTCCTTGGACTCGCATCGTACTTTCGCCGCTTCATTCGCAACTTTGCCACTGTTGCCGCTCCTCTCCACAAGCTCCTTGCTAGTACCGGTTCCTTCGATTGGAAGGATCAATGCGAAGCCTCGTTTCAAGAGCTCAAGCAGGCACTCACATCCCCACCGGTGCTTTGTTATTTCGATGACAAGGCACCTACTATATTACACACTGATGCTAGTGGACAAGGAATCGGCGCCATACTCCTCCAGCGCGACCACGCCTTTCGCGAGAAAGTTGTTGCGTATGCAAGCCGCACTCTGACCTCTGCAGAGAAGAGGTACTCGATAACCGAACAAGAGTGCTTGGCGGTTGTCTGGTCCATCCTAAAATTTTGTCCGTATCTACATGGTCGACATTTTACTGTTATGACAGACCACCATGCTCTTTGCTGGTTGTACACAATCAAAAACTTGTCGGCACGACTTGGCCGCTGGATTCTCCGGTTACAATCGTACGACTTCGACGTCATCTACAAGACTGGAAGACAACACCAAGATGCCGACGCTTTGTCACGATGCCCTTTGCCGCAGTCTTCGGCGCACGTCACATCCCCTTGTCCAATCGGCTATACGGAGGACGCCTCGTCGATATCTACGATTTCTTCTGTACCTTCATCCACCCGTCCGTCAGTACTTACCACTCACCAGCGAGCCGATTCTTATTGCTCTGACATCATCGGTCGGCTTACCAGCGCTTCATGCTCCCCAAATGCCAGGCTCCGGAAACAATTTCGACTATTCAAGTTGAAGGACGATGTGCTACATCGATACATTTTCCACCCGGAAGGCCACCGATGGGTTCCCGTCGTACCACGCGCACTACGCACTGAAGTTCTGCGCGCTTCCCACGACGACCCGACGTCAGGACACTTGGGTTACTACAAAACATACGAGCGCATCCGCAGTCGATTCTTCTGGCCAGATCTTTCCACGACGGTAGCTAAATATATCGCCTCGTGCGCACTTTGCCAACACCACAAGCGGCCCACTACTGCTCCAGTCGGTACCCTACAACCACTTCCTTGTCCATCAGGGCCGTTCTCTGTCGTAGGAATTGACCTCTTCGGGCCCCTCCCAACTTCATCAGACAGCAAGAGATGGATCGTCACCGCGGTTGATCACTTGACCCGGTACGCTGAGACGGCCTCGATCACTTCAGGAACTGCTTCGGAAGTAGCAACTTTCTTCTTGCATGGTATTTTACTACGTCATGGAGCCCCTCGTGTTCTTTTGAGCGACCGGGGCAAGGTATTTCTATCAAGCACGCTCAGTGAAGTTCTTCAAGCATCAAAAACAGTTCATAAAACCACATCTAGCTATCACCCGCAAACCAATGGCTTAACGGAAAGATTTCATCGCACGCTGTGTGACATGCTGTCCATGTATATCCGACCGGACCATCGCAATTGGGATGCCATACTTCCCTTTGTCACGTATCCATATAATACGTCAGTTCAACGAACCACAGGCTATTCTCCATTTTTCCTAGTATACGGACGCCAACCGACATCACCACTCGACGTTTCATTATTTTCTGGCCCCGTCAACTCTTCACCATTCGTTTGCGACCAGTTTCTGTCCCGTGTTGCTCGATGCCGTCATCTTGCCCGTGTAAACACCGAAGCTAGTCAAGAAGATCGCAAACATCGTTACTATGCCACTCACCGTGTCGTTCTCTACCGCCCTGGCGACGATGTACTTCTGTGGACTCCTGCGCGAACACCTGGCTTATGCGAGAAGCTTGAGTCACGCTATCTTGGCCCCTACAAAGTTATCGAACAGACCTCACCGGTGAACTACCTTTTCACACCTGTTCATGTTCCAACTCACCAACGCTGCCGCGGGACAGAGATTGTTCACGTTTCGCGTCTCAAGCCCTATCGTATGCGTTCCCCAGCGTAATTCGCGGCCAGGCTGGCCGCTTCCGTCGACGGGGGAAATTAGTGTAAGAATTCATTGGACGTCATCCTCATCGGTCAATAACCATCATCAGTCTTCGCCCGTGCCTCTTCATCATCGGCGCCATTTTGCTGTTGCTTGAATAAAGCGTCAGCTGAACCCGTGGTATTTCAATATATATATATATATATATATATATATATATATATATATATATATATATGACATCTAACAGACAGTAATGCCAAGGAATGTACAGGGGAAGCTATTAAAACCAATAGAATGTAAATAAGAAGAAAGAAAAAAGGATGAAAAAATTACCAACTGTATATATATATATATATAGTCACGATTGCTGAGGTACTGACGAAATTGACCTTTACGCCTCTTTATAGCTTGACGTATCGATACGTACCGTACGTTTTGTATAAAACCAGGAACTTATGCTTGCCTATAGTGCATTCAAACTGAAATAAATTGTATTGCTGTGCAGTCATAATAAACATAACAGCGTATAACTATACAGCGTGTGTTGTCCACGCGATGGGTTGTTTGTATCTGTGCTGCTCCATGTGAACGAGACAGTTGGGAAGCACCTGAACTTTGGCGGCTACATGGATGCATGAAGCGGTAAAGAGAAAAAGACTGAAAAACAGCCTCTATTGTATTGAAGAAAATCAAGAAACTTGAGTCAGCCTCACATATAGGCCGAAATTCTCGCCCAACACAACTACAATACCCGCGCTATTCTGCATAGATAGCTATTGCCATCAGTGAGCGCTGTCAGTGAAGAGTACCCTTTTTGTTTTGTTTTGTTGCTGTTTTTTGCAGTAGTGCTTTTTTTTTCATTAAAGCTTTGGTGCATCGCGAAGTTTCTCGTGCACTTGGCTTCAACAATATATTTCATTGCCGTCTTTCTTCGTGTTCTTCTTCATGTCGTCATTACTGCATGCAGAAGCAAAAACTTGGTACTTTCTTGTCAGGCTCCGTCACTTATGCTACCTTTCAAGCGTAAGGAATTCTCAAAGCGTTCCCCTTGTCCCTCAAAAGTTTCAGTAAAGTTGAGCTTGATTTGCCAACCAACAGGTTTTGAAACCTGCTAATTTCAGTGCTTATCATACTTGTCGCTTACGCCAGGTTCCCTTAGACACGCTTTCCTCTTTTGCATTCGTGACGAGGGCATGTTATTAGGCTGTATTTTCAGGCATTCGCCTATGCAGTTTATTGTTTAGTTTATTTTCTTTTCAGGTTTCGCTAGTCATCGCACTGTGAAATTACAGGGGTACTTGCCTTGTGGCCGATACATCAACGTGCCTGCATTCATAATCAGAGGGGCAAACTCTAGTGAGTAAAGCTTGCTCCTTGCTTCTGTTGTTTGAACAGCGTCCATGTTTTGAGTTTCTAAAAATACTTTTTTATTCGTGATAGCATTTGCTATAAATATAATTATATCTTGCTTTCCTTCATATCCCATTAAAAGGGAATGCTGGTTTCGCGCGATGGACCCGAAGAAGTGGGAATATTAGATGGATCCATGAACTGTATACATACGCAAAATCATTTTGAGACTAGTCATTTCAACGAGTTGATTCTTTTTTCTCTCAGAACCACATGAAGTAAACATTTAAATGCCAGTGATATTGCTGCAATATAGAGCAGTTTTCTAGAAAAAACATGACGCAAGGTTTACCTTGTCCGTACTTTTGAGAGAACCAGGAGCTGCCTATAAAAGCAGATCTGCACTTGTGAAAGAATATGCCTTTTTGAAGGCTGTTCTTAAACGACGCACAGCTACAAACAATATACTGAACTGACAGAATTAAATAGTAGAACCTCATCTCCGAATTTTCTAACTAGCAGGAGTGAATACGCGAGGTGTATTGTCTTTTGATGCACATGAAACGGATGCCATCAAAAGCAGTCCTTCTGACATGTCTCGAGCAAATTGGGTGTGACATTTGAGTTCACATCAGGGTTACCGTCCGATATTAAGTCGCTAAGATAGGCTGACGTGCCTTCAGCCGGCTTTAAAGCTGGGCGCCACGTAACTGTCTCTATGTTATTTGACACTCCTCTCGTGTGCTAGCCTGGAGCAAACGCTGGCGCTTTCTATCCCAACTCAAACTTTGCTTGAAGTCTCATAACGCACTAAGGTAGTCAAAACTGCCCGATGTTGGTGTGGCGCACCGTACGACAAGCTGCCGCTACTCTTAGATCCTCTGTGAACGTGGAGGGTGTTTTTCTTCCGTGTGGAAGGTAGCTCACATGTTTAATTTTTATTTCACCTTATCTGGTGCGCCCAGTGTATTGTATGGCCCTCTTCTCCTGCACCCTTTTCAGTGGAGTGGCTTGCTTACTTTGTTGTTACTTACAGTTGAGCTAAACTCGCGTCTGCGTTTGCTCAAGCCAATCAATGTCGAGGGTACTTGGTTTGAGCTCGGGAGTTTGCCGAGTGGTAGCTTCAAAGAGTATAGAGTTGGTGACCGAAAGCATAGGACTGAGTTCAGTAGAAAAACAGTCGTAGGAGAGGAAGAAAGCAGTTTTTCGGCTTGTACGTAACGTTAGTTTTATACTGTGCAAATAATAAGCGCTTGTGACCTCTCTAACGTGGAAACTGCATACACTCTGCTAATTTCAAAAGAAAAGACTGCAGTGTATATGAATTTGTGCACTAATGTCATCCCAGATTAGCATAAGTGCCATCAAAGTGCCGAAGCAGTGTTACGAAACTCTCAGTAACCGCTCTACACCCAACGTTGCAATAGTGATGCAAAGGCACGGTAGATGAAGATCGCATCAGCGTGGTTCCAGTGACGACAGAAAGATTGATGATTGATATGTGGGGTTTAACGTCCCAAAACCACCATATGATTATGAGAGACGCCGTAGTGGAGGGCTCCGCAAATTTCGACCACCTGGGGTTCTTTAACGCGCACCTAAATCTGAGCACACGGGCCTACAACATTTCCGCCTCCATCGGAAATGCAGCCGCCACAGCCGGGATTTGACGACAGAACGAGTGATCAGTCGCCAATTTCTATACTAATTGCATATTAGCCATAGCGCAAACATCTGTGGTTAAGAAGCTTCGTAGCGCTACCGGCATCGGCGTCTTCTTTTTTTTCAGCGTTTAACTGTGGCCTATTAAGTACTCAGTACAGAACGTTCAACTTGAGTTGTAATTTAAAGGAAATGCGGAGACGTGTTGACCGGGCATGTAGGCAGAAATCAGGAGGCACTTCTTAAGTTGCTCATTTTGTTTGCCTGTATGCCTTTCGAAAAAAATAAATTTTGAGGGTGGCACTGGTCCTTTGTACCATGATTTGGCTGCACCACTGGTATCGACTACTGCAATAGGACTGCAATATGCATTGTAGTAGCAGAAGCAATATAATCTTTATTCGGTAAGGGTCGTTCCACATTTTATGCTTTTGATTATCAACCCCCTTAGAATGGTACCTCACTGCATCAGTGTTCATGATGTTATAACTTATACATCAAGTCAATAATTTTATTTGCGTGCTATTTGTATCTGTCACAGTAATACAACTTTACTACAAATATTGAATTCAATTTTATTGGCTGCGTCATAGAATACTTTGATAAAAATAATGACAATATTGTGAGCAAAAATAAAACGATTGTTCTTTCTTCTGTCATAACTTGATTATAAGTGATAATCATTTTATTATCGTAAGCATAACAACAAATAGCAAGTTCTTTACTTGATGTAGCACTACGTAGTACTTTACATGCCTTTATCAGGCAGGAAAAATGTGGCATAACCAGTCATTTCAAAAGCACAGAACAAACTCAAAACTGTGTTTGCTTGTTTTTCTTCAATATATGGCACGTATGCAGTTCGGGGGTTATGCCAAGAATGCGTTGTTGAGGTTTTGAAAAGTTAGTTTAGGAATGATATGTGAATAATAATAAAAAGTGTAATGGCGTTATTAAGTAATGCGTTAAACTTAAACTACAAGCCTTAGCCTTTGAGCTGTATTTCAGACTGCCGTATTAACCTGATGGGGCCAATTTAGAAAATATAGTAAGAGTTTACCTTGTTAAAATGCCGAAAAATTTCAAATACCAGAAACAAATGATACTCGTTGAGTAGTTACAATGAAACTACACGCGGAATCGAAGACATCCCTGTGGCAGTATCTCAAGCTTGAAGCACCAAAGTTTAAAATACTTTCCCCCTATAAGGTTTAGCCTATTTTTAAAGGGGAGTAAAGAGAAGTCGAGTTCCAATACGGTAACATCTTGAATATGAGAAAAAGTATTGTGCAATATTTTCTACTTCTCCACTGAACTGCCAGAGGAATGATATCGTCAGACCAGCCCTGTACAACTAGAAGGCATAATTTACGTCCACCTAGTAACGCTGTGCTGATTTTAAAGTGATTTATCAACCTTCGTCATTCGTGCTTTGCATATCATCGATTCACACTGTACAAGGGATCTTCCAATTTTTTAAGCTTTCGTGGTAGGTCCCTAGCAGGCCTCTAGCTATGAATGACTTTTTGCGGGGAGAGGGAGGGAGATTATTGCAGGTTTTGAAAAGGGCTTATTTTCACAATGTATTTTGTGTAAAATACCCTCCTGCCCAAACCAAAACTCGGGAAAGGTGCATATTAGGATCCTTAGGGCACCCCACCGCCCTGTGTACGGGTTCTTTTCCCACATAGAGCGAAGGGCTGTGCCAGAGAGGCACTGCACTAGGACCAACAATTATCTACCACTAAAAGAAATAAGCGACATGGTGCTCTGAGAGACGGGCTAGAAATAAAGAAACATACTTTCAGGAAGTACAGGGAGCAAAGCTTATCAGTGGAAGCCAAGTAATACAATGTAAAAGAGAATTCAGTGCAGCAGCGCACTCTCGAAACTGTGTTCCAGGTTCTTGTCGGGAGGAAACCAGAAGGAAACCGGAAGGTGTGGGCTACTGCCGAAAAGGAAATTATTGCGACCCCCCAAAAAAATGCCAGCGAGATAAGGGGAGCACTCCACTGCTTTCCTCACAGTCGGCAGAAGCTAGGGTTAGACCTAAGCCCGGTTTGAAGATGTGTCACTGTAGCAAGACAAAGGTTATTTCGTTAACGCTGGTCATTTCTTTGCTAAAAAATAAAAGTGTCAAAATTGATAAGAAGTGAATGATGATTTTAAAAGATAAAACAAGTCGTTTTGTTTCGAAGAAATTTACGTGAATTTGGGTCGAAGAATTTCAGTGAAAGGTATTACAAGCTTTAACTTTCTCTTTATTTAAAGCGGGTGTTAGTTATTGTGTTAATTAATTGGTTAGTTAATGATTTTATGTATCCATATACGTTGATGTTACTTTTCTGTGGTACTGTTGTACACTTCATCAATAGTTTATGCGATCAGAGCAAAATATTCTTAAAAGACTAAGGAGCACGGATAAAGTGTAAACCTTTGCTACTCTAAGTGGGAAAAGACCCGCACGGCGGTAACATATTGTTATAAAGACAGCGCTGCTCACATTATGCCTCAGGAAAACAGTCTGACGTTCTACACAAGTCGCCCCTTCAAGCATTTCCAGAAAGGCTTTGTCGTGTTCGCAGCTTAAAAAGTGAATTCTTAGAGAGAATAGTGTTCCCACTTCCGTGTTTGTCAGTTTGTGGAAGGCGTTCCTACACGACGTAAAGCCTCTCAAGCCTGGGAAATTATGCAATGTTTAGCGCAAGCTGACGACGCTCTATAGCGAGTTCGCCCGCGGTTAAAACAGCACCGGCTAGTCTTCTCAAGATACTCTCCTTAGTTCAGCTGCCGAAAAATGGCTCACACCAAGCATTTGGATTAGTAGGTTTCAACGGAAGATGCTGTCAGAGTCAGATACTGCTCATAAGCTGGCTTTTTCTCTCAGATTGACGTATTCCTGTTTCCGCAGTTTTTTAGGGGCGAAGCTGCTTAAAGCAGCACCCGTCCATCCCTCGTAGTACGTGACATCTCTTACGCTTTGACCTCCAAGGGGGTGCCGGTGAGAGATTTCTCCTGTGCGTTGTTGAACAATAAAAAATCACAGCGTTTACGTTAACTAAAAGCCAAATTCTCTGTCTCTCATTCCCCATTAGCAGCCATTGGCATGTTCCAGTAGAAAAAGTTAGTAGAAGTAGAAGTGTAAGTGTTAGCTAAAAGCCGACTTCTGCTGTCTCCCATTCCCAGTAGCAGCCATTGTTTACCTCCGTGCTTAATGTTCAAAACGCCGTTGATTGATGAAAAATACCAACGAAAGACGCCAGATGTTTTCTAAAAGCAAAACGAAAAGACGCCAGATGTTTCTAAAGCTAAACGAAAAGACGCCAGCTGCTTAACGAAAGACGCCAGGTGTTTTCTAAAGCAATGGTTTTATAATCAAAACCATATCGCGATACAGGTTTGCAGTTGACGATGCTCGTTGCCTTCGGTGTGTGCTCGTATGAATAAGGATGCCGAAAGTAGAATAAACTTTTTCTAAACACGTATACCATGAACTCGAGGTGGTCAAAGGTGGGAAATAGACCCGAAACGCAAGCCGTAAGAAAGTGTGCGTGTGCCACCTCTCGTTTAGTCCTTAAAATCTCCGCTGCATGGCGGTGCTTCTATACGGCGAATATATGATGAAAAGGTCTGAGATGGTGGTACTTGGAGCGTTGAATAGATGGACGAACGGACTAACAGACAGATGCATAGATCGACGCATGAACGGACGCAGGGGTGGATGCATGGAAGCACCCAGAGTGGACGCGCGAACAGACGCACGAACAGACGCACGCACGGACGGGCGGATGGACCCATGGACGGTCACACAGACGGACGCATGGACGGACGGAAGCAAGAACGAATGGATGGACAAATGCTTCGCCCCACTCTCCATCATTCACTCCGTGGATATGCTGCCAATTTTTTTTTTTCTTTCGTAACTCTCCTTGGCATGAACGTTTTAATGATGCGCACAGAAAGCAACAACGGCAAATAACAGCGCAGCGCGGCCTTGCACGGTCTTTGCCTTATCAACAGTACGTGCAGTGGGCTGTTAGCACGAGTAATTTTTTGTATACAATATATATGTTAAAATTACTGCAGATCAATGAGGAGAATACTGATGTTGGAGTGAAGCTAGTTCCTAAGGTGCTTAACAGGTATGTCGGAAACATCGACTAGTACAAAGAGAATATAGATGGAAAGACGGGTGCGCGGATGGGCGCACGAGTGGATAGACAGATGGAGTGGTGCACAGACAGTGATTGGACAGGCAGATGAACAGACAGATGCACGTACGGATGGGCGCGTGCACGGACATATGCATGGATGGACGAAAGAATGATCAGATTAAAAAACAGATAGTCAGACGGACACATAGAGGGATGGATGAACAGACAGGCACATGCGCGGACAGAGTACGGACCATTTTAAACCTATAGGCTTACTACGAAGGTTTTAAATCTATATGCGTACTACGAAGTCTTTATGCAAGGTTTATGCCGCACCTATGTTTTAGTCTGACGCGAAGCAACGACAACGGCGTCAACGGACATCGTGAACGACTAAGGAGCTTCGCTCCAAGTAATGGGCACGTTGAAGTGCCATTCCACTACTGAGGGGACGACGAAGCAGCGGCGACATCTCGAAAGCACGTGCACTGACTCAACAGAGGTTCTCCCGCCTTGAAGAGACTTCCCCCATGTTTCTAAAAGGTGCTAGCAAAGGACGCAAAAGAACAGGCCGCTTAGATGAAGCAGACGTTGCCATCAGCTGGAGCAAAGACGCGTTGGCTTGGTCGCACGTAGGCCTACATTGTAGGAGGTACCTCGTGGGATGTCTGCACACGAAGGACTTCGCAACGACACGTCTTCTGCCTTGGCACCCAGCGAACGCAGACCCTGCAACAAGCTGACTTGTAGAGACGACTCAAGGGAATTTCTCTCTTATTCAAGCCGGAAACTCGTTGTTCGCCCTGTGCTTGAACTGTCGCCTAAAGACGCTCTGTTAGGTCATTGCACGTTTTTTGTGACGTTTGTGGATTTTTGTGTCAGAATGTAAGTTTCTGTGCCGTGCTAGTTGCCTCTTTCTTGCGGCCTGAAAAGGCATCTCAGACACTACTCATTGAGCCTTCTCTCCAAACCTATTTTCTAACAATGTGAATGCTTTGATAGCGCATGAGCTACACTGGCTGAGGTTGTACAGTTCCGTGTAGCTTATCGAGAGCGGCGCTGATAATGCCCGAGGAGCAGTGACGTCACAAGGCGCACAGCTGGCGCCTGGAGAAAGCGCGGAGACTCCTGGAACGACGTGTCATTTGTGCACCGCGGCTTGACTGACATGAGTTCACTCGGTAATCCTTCCGTCCATCCGCTTATCCATCCGTTCATTGCGAATCCGTCCATACCGTAACTCACGCTAACGCATATCTTGTCGTAGCCGAGCGGAATCACGGCAATTTTTTTTCACTAGCTCCTTCTAGAATTTTGCCTTCTATGGCCGTTACAGACACTATATCAATAGAAAACGTTCTCATTTTTTCATGCTCACAAGATGGCGTTACTATATTGACACTCTTTTATACCAGGCTCTGCCAAGAACTTCTCGCGTGCTTGTGCTTCCAAAAACGAGAGGGAAATGATTGAACATGGCACACAATATCGCAGTGCAGATGGCAAAATTTCTTCACGCCGTAAGATTTTTCTCGTTGATCATTCCCTTGCTACCGCGGCGGCAATGCTCGCAAGCCAACCCCTGCATCTTCGGTTCGATCCCCTTGACAGAGGTCACTTTTTAGTAAAGACACAATTCTACGGGTCTGTTGACTATGCGATGCCAGTGCGCGTTAACCACCACAATATTATTATTATTATTATTATTATTATTATTATTATTATAACATGTGTCTTTGTTACATTGTCAATGTATTCTGCCAACAGTGACAAATATAATTTATATGAAAGCTAACGCTGAAAATCGACGATTTTACCACCGTTACTTTTTTTTCCTTTTTACTTTCGGTTGGACTATTATATGTAAATTGGGTAATGCTATAACCTCTTTTCTTCAACGATCAGTTGTCCTTTATTTTCCTGTCTGAAAAAAAGCCTAGGGCACAATGCAGCCATAAACATATAAAATCAAAAGTTGCACTGAGTCCTGAAATCTGGGGAATTCGTCGCTTTGTTCCAGTCACGTCTGTAAACAGTCTCTGCTCGCTCGTGGTGCGTGCTGCTGTCGCGCCTTCCGTCGGCAGCTGCCCCGCCGTGTTCCGTGCCGAGCATAAGTGAGGCTATGTTTGCCTCTTTGAATTGCTGCCTTTATTGCGGGGCTCTTATTTCGTAGCTGGAGCCTGCTTCTATCACGACGTGAGCAAGCTTCTTGCCCGTTTCAAACATCACATACGTTCGTTGCTATGGTCTCGGTGTATATTTTCCTTCGCAAATGCAGCAGCACGAAATGCCTTGCTTATAGAAGAGCAAAACGCTGATATCATCTTCACTCTCAAAGGAAGATGAAATCTGGTATCAGTTCTAAATTATTTTCTTGCCACATCATGTGTTTATTTTCTAGTTTTTTTCTGATGTGCTGAAGAATACCCGGCCTGCACCAAATCAGCAGTGCCCTCATAGCAAGCTCTCTCAGAGCGCTGGCGGCACAGATACAGTTGCGAAGTACCCATTAGTTTTCAGGAAGACAATACGCACACTTTCGTGGAGGCTCATATTTTGACCGTGCGGCTCATAAACAAGGTGATTAAGATAACAAATTTTATTGGAGCCAAATATGCTGAGGCTATAGTAAGAAATCACAAGCTCAAAATGACGCAACTTTGTATGATCTAGCTTTAAATAACCCAACTTCTACAAAACTTGGATGATGTGGTTGCTGCTGCGAGTCCTTCTTTCTGTCACACACCAACACATTTGCTCATGTGATTTCTTGCTCGACGTTTTACATAACACCTGCGTATACAGCACACCTGCATTTCTTTTACATAACACCTGCATGTTTTTTTACATAATACCTGCATCTGGCTTTTTTATATGCGGAGCATCATATACTCGCGCCTTGTAGTGCGCCGTCCGCGCCGTCCGCGCCGTCCACACCGCTTCTCGAACATTCGACAGCTGACGCGCGCGCATGCGCCGTCGCGCCGTCGCCCACTCTTCCACCATCTGTGCATCCCTTCCTCCTCTACACACCGCGCGCGCTTCACTCTTCCACCATCTGTGCACCCTTCCTCCTCTACACACCGCGTTCGACATCTACAATTCTCCTGATTCTCCAGTGAACGCGCATGTGGCGTCGCGCTTCGAGAACATTCAACGGCTGACAGTGCATGCGCCGTCGTGCTGTATATATACTCAAGGTCGGCGCTCGCTCGCTCAGTTGCCGCTCGTCGGTTGGTTTGTACGGCGCGTCGACGTCCAAGGTCGCGGTGAAATGAATTCCAACGAATCTACAAACACAATGATCGACGTCCCTTCGACCAGCGCCGCCCTTTCGCATACGTGTGTACGTGTTCACTCATTTAACACCCCCTCCTACAACCACGTTAACCAATTTAGCCATCGACCCAAGTAAGTCGCAATTTAACACGCCATTTCACAACCACGTTAACCAATTTAGCCATCGACCCAAGTAAGTCGCACTTTAACACCCCGTTAACCAATTATATGCTCCGCATCCTCCTCAGTGTTCCCCCGAGGGAAGCTGCGGGCAATTTTTTTTGCTTAGTTGCTTCGTGTGGGCCGTACCATACCTAACTGCGAGGCAGAATTTATGATTTTGTTATCCACACCACCACTATCATTCTACTGACACGCAAGATGACTTCAATGGTTAAGACCGCTTTAGAAATCAGCTGTTGTTATGAGTCCATCACAGCGCATACTGCACAGCTAATTAAGAGGCTCGAAGAACAATGTAAAAGTTATTAGAGCTGCACAAACATGTTTGCCATGTGTCAATGTGTGTTAACTCAAGCCGCAATTTAGGCTACATTTTGGCTGAATGTAGGAGAGAGAATAATGGAAGGCAAGTTTGTTAAACTGTTGAGGCGTCTGATAGGCTACTGTAAAACGGAGAATTGGGAAATAGGAACGCAAATCATGCTTTTTCATGCTTACATAATAGCAGGTTTTGTAGAATACTAACACTTAACATTATTTTTTTCTGGCTCTCACAGCAGCCAGTCTTTAATTAAGCAATAATGTCATCATTTGACGCCACCACGAGGCTTCTACAGATAACATCATCCACCACGTTAGAGTGACACCACAGTGCTGAACGAAATGTGTGTGATCTCTGACTTCCTGGTGACGCCATGTAGCCACGGGAACACGTGATGAAGATTGTTTGCATTAGTCGTGCTGGCACCGCCGATGCGGCTAAGTGACGGGGAATTTTCTCGCTTAGTGAGGCAAAAAAGACATTTGCATTAAAAAGAAGCTGCACAGAGAATTCGCTGATACGTTTGGCGCATCACTCAGCAAAGTTTGTCAACTGTTGCCTGTAAGGCCTCCATACTACCTCCATAACATGAGAAAAAGCTCAAGGGACGTTTTTACACGTACTTTGTGTGCAGGAGTTTTACAGAGATTTGTACAGTAGCCGGGACAACTACGACCTTAACACTATAATAACTAGCAGTAACCCAGATGACACCCCACCAGTAATGATGAAAGAAGTCAGAAAAGCTTTGGAGAGCATGCAAAGAGGCAAAGCTGCTGGTGAGGATCAGGTAACATCAGATCTGCTAAAAGATGGAGAACAGGCTGTGTTGGAAAAACTAGCGGCCCTGTTTACGGGGTGCCTCCTGACGGGAAGAGTACCAGAGTCTTGGAAGAATGCTAACATCATCTTAATACGAAAGAAAGGAGATGACAAGGACTTGAAGAATTACAGGCCGATCAGCTTGCTCTCTGTAGTATATAAGCTATTTACAAAGGTAATTGCTAACAGAGTAAAGAAGACATTAGAATTCAATCAACCAAAGGAACAAGCAGGATTTCTGAAAGGCTACTCAATAATCGACCACAATAATACTATAAATCAGGTAATAGGGAAATGCTCAGATTATAACCAACCATTATACGTAGCCTTCATAGATTACGAGAAGGCGTTTGATTCTGTAGAAATATCAGCCGTCATGCAGACACTGCGTAATGAGGGCGTTGACGAAGTATATATAAACATCCTGGAAGAAATTTACACGGGATCAACTGCTACTTAATTGCCTCATAAAGAAAGCAACAGAATACCAATCAAGAAGGATGTAAGGCAGGAGGACACAATCTCCCCACTGCTATTTACCACGCGCTTACAGGAGGTTTTCAGAAGCCTAGAATGAGAACTGTTAGGAATAAGAGTAAAGGGAGAGTACCTTAGTAACCTGCGCTTCGCCGATGACATTGCATTGCTGAGTAACTCAGGGGAAGAATTGCAACTCGTGATTACGGAGTTAGACAAAGAGAGTAGAAATGTGGGTCTTAAAATCAATCTGCAGAAAACGAAAGTAATGTACAACAACTTCGAAAGAGAGCAGCGCTTCGAGATAGGTAATCGTGCACTTCAAGTTGTAAAAGACTCTGTCTTCTTAGGGCAGGTAATAACCGTGGAGCAGAACCACGAGATTAAAGTAACTAGAAGAATAACAATGGGGTGGGGCACGTTTGGCAAGCACTCTCAAATTATGACAGGTATATTGCCACTATCCCTCAAAAGGAAGTTATATAACAGCTGTATCTTGCCGGTGCTTAGCTACGGAGCAGAAACCTGGAAACTAACAAAGAGGGTTCAGCTTAAATTGAGTACGACGCAGCGAGCAATGGAAAGAAAGGTGGTAGGTGTAACCTCAACAGACAAGAAGAGAGCAGAGTGGATTAGGGAACAAACGGGGGTTAAAGATATCATAGCTGAAATCGAAAAGAAGAAATGGACATGGGCCGGGCATGTAGCGCGTAGACAGGATAACCGCTGGTCAATAAGGGTAACTAACTGGATTCCCAGAAAAGGCAAGCGGGTTAGGGACAGACAGGAGGTTAGGTTGGCAGATGAGATTAAGAAGTTTCCGGGTATAAATTTGCAGCAAGCACAAGACCGAGTTAACTGAAGGAACATGGGAGAGTGTTTTGTCCTGCAGTGGACGTAGTCAGGCTCATGATGATGGTGATGATGATACTGATGATGCTGTGTGCATTTTTATTGTGAGCGTAGTTTACACAATCACTGCCCCATATAGTACACTCCGTGCAGCCATATGGTGCTTTTGCTGCAAACGAAAGCTGCGCAACAAAATATTATTCAAAACAGAATTTTTAATACAAAAACAGTTTCGAGGAGTACATGCTATTCTTAATAATCATATCTTACGTAGATTGATATAAATACGCAACCACTGTCACTGACTTGTGGGGTGAAGAGTTGTTCGAAGTAGCCTTCTGATCTACATAAAAAATGGGTAATGATAAGTGTGGGGCGTTTTTAACATTGTAATTATTTCATCATGTCATTCAGGTAGCTTCGAGAAGCCGCAGATATTGGAGATAAAAAATAAACTAATCGCTTTAACTTACACTTCATCTGCTAAAAAAATTGTGATGTCTGACTCAGCACGTGCGTTCAAAAGGAGCGACATTCTACTTTTAGCAAACGCGCTCAACACAATATTCTATTCATACAAAATGCCACAAATATGTAGCTTGGGTGAAATAGATTATTTTTAAAGGAGTATACTTTTGTCTATGAGACTACATTTAACTTGGCAAGAATGCTTCATAAGCCAAATTAGCCGACCCTGTTGTCAACAATTTTATATAGGTAGGCCCATTACCGGTCCTACAGACTATATTCAGTTTCTGAAGCTGTTCATTTATGCTTTTGTTTTCGGGGATTACTTTTATCTTCTTTTTATTCAAAATCTTTCACATTTGCGCTTTTGTCCAGCCCAGATAGGTTCATACAAGATAGAAAAATTTCAGCAGCTTACGAATATTTCTAGCGTCATTTCATCTCTAAGAATGAAACTATTTTTTGAAGGTGATGGCAATCTGTGTCAAAGCCAGCGTAATGATCATCACATAACCATGACTTGTCCTAAAAACAAGAACTTTTTGGCCAAAAGCAAGCTAGAAGTAAGATATGGCGCAAAATTTATTCTTTTTCTCTTTTTTCGCCTTTCGCTAGATCTGATGTTGGCTAGGAAAGCAGCTGTTAAAGCATTTTCTTCATTTTTGTACTTTTAAATTGATAAGAAGGCAGAAGTACCACCTGAAGTGTTTACATGATCTAATTAACCACAAATTCACCCTGCAATTTTCACTCTTTGTCAGCCCTATTTACACAAGGCAAACAAGGCACCGTCGATGTGACAAACTAATGCCATCTATGCTAGAACAAACAGGTACTCGAGTTGTTTTTTTTTTCATGTGCTCTTTATGAATGTAATTCTCAGCCCGCACAGTAAAACTTGTGATAATCTAGTCAACACACACTTTTTTTTAGTTTTCTCTTGAGCACTCTAATTGTAATTCTGTTACGTTTTTTTCTTGTTACATACATGCGCACGAATGTATGATTATTCATTTTTATATCAACATATTATATTCAGCTTTGCACACAATTATGTGTGCCCATCCCGCAAGAATAAACATGTATTGCAGTAAAAATAAACTTCAAATATGTATCACATTGTGGTCTGCAGTAAGTAATGAATAAGAAATATCTCACCCAAATCAGCTTTTTGTGGTGTTTGCTTGCTCCTTTATCTGGGTGCATTTCTCAGGTGCTTCTCACAATGGCAGTGTGTGCCAAAGCTCAAGAAATCACGCACAGGCAGCGAAGGCGCTAGCATAGTGAGAATTGAAATTATTGATCTCTTTTAGTACGAGCACTTCACGGAAACGTGTGGTCATGGTGCCCGTGTTACTCACTGAATGACAAATAAAATGTAATCAACTCCCACACATGCCTGATCGCAGTTGCGTGCTTTGTTTTTGTTCGCAGACAAAAATATAATTGCAAGAAATGCACTGGGTGCTCAAACCACACATTTTCACTTCTCAATCGAAAAAGATATGTGAGATACAAAAAATCTTGACCAGGCTTTCCTGCAGGATATGATAAGTTACAGATACTGCAGAACTTTGTTAAAAGTAGGGCAGCACTCGCGTTATATTCATCGCTGAGAGGAGTTGTCGTCAGTGCATTAATGTCGTGGCAAATTACGGAGCAACGCCAGTCATTGCTGCACAGGAGGAGGAAGCAACAAAAGGGAGAAGGCAGGGAGGTTAACCAGGAAGACATCCGGTTGGCTACCCTACACTGGGGGATTAGGGAAGGGGACAAGAGAGATGAGAAAGATGATTCACATAATATAAGTATCATAACTGTAAGGTGCAAAATGAGCTTCCACTTGGCTTCGTCTGAGAGAGCACGCTTGCTCGTGTCCAATGCCATACATGTATAACAAATACTAGAACGTTTCATGAACAAAAATAACACGAACAAATTGAAACAACTTAATTAAGGTATACGTATACGTATAGAAGTTCTAATCTCAGATGATATTATTGATACGTGGGGTTTACCGTCCCAAAACCACCATACGACTATGAGAGACATCGTAGTGAAAGGCTCTAGAAATTTCGACCACCTGGATTTTTTTAAAGTGCACCCAAATCTGAGCACACGGGCCTACAGCATTTCCGCCTCCACTGGAAATGCAGCCGCCGCAGCCAAGATTCGAGCCCGTGATCTGCGGGTCAGCAGCCGAATACTTTAGCCACTAGACCACCACGGCGGGGCAATTCTAATTTCAGTCGCGAGGGAATAAATAACTTAATAAAATAAACAAGGCATACCGCAATATACAAGTAATTAAACTATAATGAAAAAGTATAGCTCTATTACTCGATAATTCACCTTGGAATTGTTTAGAAGTAATTTAGCATAATAAACGAATTGAATGCATCAATTAGTGTGTTTAACCGCATCAAGCGCGAATCATAATGCACTGTTTGCAAATACGTCAGATGCGCTGGGTAAAATGCTAGGGCACTCAGTATTGCATGCTAAGAACATGAAAGACTGTGTCATTTTGTGTTAATAGTAGTAATTATTCTTGATGAACGTTTAAATAAATTTTCTATAAATCGGCAATCAGCCTGCTTCAATTTCTGCATAACAAGTATCAAATGTTAGGACCAAAATGCACGCACGGTTTTTTCTTTGTTCAAGATAAGTGAGAAAAAAAAGATAGTACCCTTCACTTTGATTCTCAAACATGGTAAGTCGAACTGTTGATGAACTATAGCCCTGTGCAGCAGTATGCAGCGCAACGAAGTTCAATTGACTGCTAGTTGTTCACTGAGAGAACCTTTACGAATAAGCACACTACCTTTCAAGCCGCTTGATAGAACGCAAGTGCATGACATTCCTCCGAACTTAATCATTACTGTTGTAGAAACCACAGCTCAAAGGGTTAGAGAACTGATTGGATTATTGAGGAAGCAAATGACGCAAAAGAAATAAGGCAGCGAGCACACTGAGAACCACTCGAGACAACCTTTATTTATTTCTACATTATCTTACCCATCTTCTTGCAAGTGTCATCGACACCACTGTTTGCTTTCTGAAAAGCAAAAAAAAAAACAAAACCTCTGTATCAGTTGATTCCTTACGTATGTTCAGATCATCAACAAGGACCAGGGAGTTAATCGATGGAAAAAAAATCTAGCCAGTCTTCTAGTATGAAAAAGAGTCAAAGAGTGAAAAAGATATAAGGGGCGGGTGGAAGTAATTGTTGTACACATAGTTCTCTAATCAAACCAGTATTTGAAACTGTCCTTCATATCAAACGTCGTGTACCTACATCTCTGATTTTCATTCAGGCCTTAGTCGTATAGACAACGGTGTAACTGTTCGTTCACTACTTCCTGTAGTTTCTTTTTACGGCATTGAGTGCAGTATTTAAAACTTCATCAGCAGGTGTATGGTATGTCAACCTCTAATTTTTATTCAGCATGCAAGTGTTTCAGGAACAGTCGGAAGCAGTGGCGTCTTATTTGCAATAAGAAGCCTCGTCCTCCTTTGTTCCCATTGAACCACATATTTCAGATGAGCGGGGAACCCAAAGGACAGAAAATTGCCCGCAGCTTCCCTCGGGGGAACACTGAGGAGGATGCGGAGCATATAATTGGTTAACGGGGTGTTAAAGTGCGACTTACTTGGGTCGATGGCTGAATTGGTTAACGTGGTTGTGAAATGGGGTGTTAAATTGCGACTTACTTGGGTCGATGGCTAAATTGGTTAACGTGGTTGTAGGAGGGGGTGTTAAATGAGTGAACACGTACACACGTATGCGAAAGGACGGCGCTGGTCGAAGGGACGTCGATCATTGTGTTTGTGGATTCGTTGGGATTCATTTCACCGCGACCTTGGACGTCGACGCGCCGTACAAACCAACCGACGAGCGGCAACTGAGCGAGCGAGCGCCGACCTTGAGTATATATACAGCGCGACGGCGCATGCACTGTCAGCTGTTGAATGTTCTCGAAGGAGAAGCGCGCGCGCGGCACAGATGGCGACGGCGCGACGGCGCATGCGCTGTCAGCTGTCGAATGTTCTCGAAGGAGAAGCGCGCGCGGCACAGATGGTGGGCGACGGCGCGACGGCGCATGCGCGCGCGTCAGCTGTCGAATGTTCGAGAAGCGGTGCGGACGGCGCGGACGGCGCACTACAAGGCGCGAGTATAAGATGCTTCCGCATCTAAAAATTCAATTACCTTATGCGCTGCTCTTACTTCATACGAGAAGCCTCGAGAAACTTTACCCCAAAGCGCTGGTGCAGCTGTTCCCATGCATATTTGTGATCTTCCCGGCTTTTATATTCAAAATAGTACGTCATTCTTCCGAAACCAAGAAGTTAAGTTATTCGCTTTATCTTGTTTGTTGTTTAGCTAACACAATTAATCTTTAAGGCAAAACTTACAAGAGGAAGAACTTGAAAATATAACCTTATAAAAACCAGTATTTAGTTTTCAACAAAAAAACTAAAGAATATTCATCGAGGTATAAAATACACGTTCTTTAATGTCAGCACGCAACTTAATTCGTCTGTTTTTTCATGCGGTTTTCTGTTTAAAATAACATTCACTTTTCCCGTCTGCTCATACTGCTTTGCTTTTAGGCTCTCTTTAATTTCAGCACGCAACTTATAATTTTTCTCTTCTTTCATGTGGTTTTCAGTTTAAAACAAGTTTCAATTTTCCCGTCAGTTCATACTGCTTTGATTTTTAGAGCGAAAGCTGTTATGAGATCCAAAATCGCGTCACGCGTGGCACTGTAGTCGTCCGCCGCCACCGCCACCAACGGCGATGCAGCTGTCAGTAACCAATATCACAGAAAAAAGAAAAAAAACCTTGTAGTAAGGACACAGTGCAGCTCGAACTTAGGTCCGCTGCGTGCCGGCCCCGTATTCTAGCACTGAGCCGCGCTGGTGCTTGGGACTTGTGCCCAAGTTTGCCTCAGGCAGGCTTGATGTTGGGAAAGTAATTGCGTTATCATGAGTTTTAGAACGTTTTAGAACAGCAAAAAAATAAAACAACCAGTCATCACACAACGTGACTAGCGTAACGAATGGGTAGTCCAATGCTCCAACCCAATACAAAAGCTTGTTTTTGTTCAGATATTAACTTTGCCGCGTACCCACTTCAGGCATAATTTCTCATCGTCGTCAGCCACTGCATGAACAATTGGCACAAAGCTCGTTGCAAGTGTTAAGTGGACATTAGCTTTCCAGAATAATGACGAAGCATAGTATAGAAAATTCTGGCCTCGGAAATTATTAATAATCATGTTGCAGTGGATAAACAACAAGTGTGCTTGCGGCAGTTACCCAATAAGTGTTTTGAAAAGGCTCGAAAGGCCGCTTTTCGAGCTTTCGCTGTGACTGTGCGGTGCCTTCTTCGCAGGCCTGGCGTTTTTCGCCTTAATAGAAAAATACTGTTTCTTTTATAAATAATAAGGAATATGTGCAATGGATTTATTGCATACCACAATAGCTCTGTTGAAGAATGTTTCTGAAACAAAAACACTATGTACGAGAAAAAATATAGAAACTGAGGTAATTTAACTCAGTACAAAATATCTATTTTTGTTACGACAATTACAAGCATTCTTCATTGCTTAGTAAGTCCCTGCTGTGGCGGCTGCATTTCTGATGGAGGCGGAAAAGTTGTAGGCCCATGTGCTCAGATTAGGGTCCATGTTCAAGAGCCCCAGGTGGTCGAAATTTCCTGAGCCCTCCACTACGGCGTCTCTCATAATCATATGGTGATTTTGGGACGGTAAACCCCACATATCAATCTATCAATCAATTGCTTAGTAAGAAAAACGTACAGTCGCGATCAAAATGATTCGCAACATGGGAGATTGAGGTCTCACGAGTTAAAAGACTACGCATGGCTTCCACAGGCTGTTATTTTCATTTCTTGACCCGTTCCTTTCCCTAGGTATGATACCAAATAGGATAATATTATTTAGTTGTTGAAATCAAAACAAGTTGAAGCAATGCACAAGTTAAAGCAATGCAACAATTTGAAGCCAGGCCACGTGCTTCCGTTTTGCAAGACACCTGTGCGCTTTGACACCTGTGCGCTTTGATCCTTGAGACACGGCACGTGCACTTGCTGTGAATTCATGTACTAACAATGAGTAAACATGTGGAAAGACAGCTGCTTAAAGAGCGGCATTGTCTCTTACCCCCTAAAAAGAGTAGTGGGACAGGTTAAGTGCCTCCAAACAGGTGAAGTGCCTCAGACTGGTTGGCCGAAGTTTCGATAGGAGGACCTATCCTTTTCAAAGCGCCGTGTCGTCCTTGACGTGTTTTTTTTAAAGGGCTTAGTGGTGACGTCGTCTCATGGTGGTGGCGCGTGTCCCTGTTGATGATCGCCGTCTGAAAAGCAAAGTACTGTAAACCAAAAGAGTACAGTGCTCGCTTCACTTCAATTCAGGTAGTAGTGATTCAAAAATGTTCTCAGAAGAGTGAAAAAAAAAGTGCAAGGTTGGAGCGGTTTGCCTTAGGTGCACATATCCTAGGGCACGGTAACAGGAAAGTGTGCGCGGCCGTGCAAGATTTCATTGTACAGTCTAAGACATTTACTTAATAACCTTAATTCTAAAAGGTTTCTAGTTAGCCCATCTAGACTATTGAAAAATTTTCTTTGACATCAATCATTTCTTGCTCAGTCCGTAGGAACTAATTATTCAAAAATTTTCTCGAAAATGACTTACAAAAATAATATTTCTGTTAATATTTTTTGCCAGTATTTATTTGTATACATTCATTTTTTTGGTAAGCTACCCGATTCTTGGCCGATTTCCCAGGGTGAGTGTGAGCCATGAGTTCAGGATCTACATCTACATCTACATCTACTGCTGCAAAAGGGGCGGCCACTTCAAACACGAATAAATAAAAGAGCTTAAAGCTTCGGAGCTGGCAGATGGTCACCGCGTCTGGCTACCAGAAAGGGTTGCCAACAAAAGTGGTGTATGCATATTCCCGAAAACCTATGAGGCAGACATGCAACAAGAAAGCAGTTACAAACAAGGGGAGGGGGGGAGCAGGCGGTGTATTTTTAAACACCAAGACGTCGAAGGTAAGTGATACTGGATAGGTTCTGAAGAACGCGTGTTTGATGGGGAAGGTCATTGGGAATATGCCCTCTGTATCCTTGTAGGTGGCCCGCTCAGTGGAATGGATTCAAGAATTTGGCAGCATGTTGGCTAGGAAAAGGGGAATTAGAGAATGCAAAGGAATCGAGCAACGAGGAGAGAAACACACACACTCGAAAAAGGAGAGGGGTAGAAAAGGCGGGAGAATAGGTGGGACGTTAAAGTGAACAGACAGAAAAAAGGAGAAAGAAAAGAAAGAGGAAGGACGCCGAGAACTCTCTGGGTTGGCAATGTCTTATAACTATGCGCGGTAGGAGTGGTTTTAGGAACGAGGAAAGGGGAAACAAAGCAGTGGTTTAACCTTTTTTTTAATTAAAACTTCGTAGTTGTATATACACACATCTATATTGATACCTGAAATGGAGAAATCGAAAAAGAACATTGATAGTACAATAATGCCACGTTCAGTTTCTCAACGTTTATTATCGTACCGTCACACTACGTAATTCTTAGCGCCAACCACGACCGCAGTCTTCGAGAAGCTTCAGGACTGTAGTAGATCATTTAGATAAAACCACGGCCACTCCAAGAACTGTACAGATTATTCTGGAACGTACTTCACCGCTAGCAATTACGCTAGAACATTCGATGGCAAGTATATAAATGCCGATACGCTTCGCTGCTTGTCATTTGATCGACGGCCGACGCTCTGCCCGCCGCTATCAGTGCCATTGCCTCGCTGCAATCTTATTTTTCATTTTTTGGCCACAATTTCTGGCCTGAATAAACAGTTTAATCTTCGAATTGTAGTCGACTCCCTTGGGCCACGTCACGACTCCGCGACGTCTGGTGGAGGGGCTTACCGGCCCATGTACCGAACACCCCCCTTAAGCCGTGAGCCAAGCCCACGCCGTAAAGAGGATGCCTACCTCGATCAGTGGGCTAGCCGCTGGCAGCAAGGACCACAGCCAGAGTACGGGGCTCTACCCGATAACTTTCGCAAGTCCAAGGTTACCGTCACTACAGCGACCACTATGACCGCCCCTGCGCCAATGCCCGCCACGGTCGCAATGCAGCAGGCGAGAGAGCTACCGACCTTCCTCGGATCATCATGTGAAGAAGTGGAGACCTGGCGCGAGACGTATGACCGAGTGGCCGCTTTGAACCAGTGGGACTCAGACGAAAAGCTGCGCTGCGTTTACTTTTACCTGCAAGACGCAGCGAGAACCTGGTTCGAGAACCACGAGTCGTCGCTGGAATCTGTTCCTCGGCGCATTCTTGAAAACGTTCACGAGCGTCGCCCGAAAAGAAGGGCCGCTGCTATGCTGAAAAGATGGGCGCAGCTTCCACAGGAAAGTGTCACAATCTTCGCAGAAGAGAGTATTCGTTTGTTGCGGCTCACCGACCCTGACATGACCAATGATGAGACGGTCCGTTTGCTCATGCGAGGGGTAAAGTAAGACCTCTTCTCTGGCCTAGTGCGGAACCCACCCAAAACAGTTCAAGAGTTTGTGTCGGAGGCTACGACAATCGTGAAGACTCTGTAAATGCGTACCGGCAGTACGATCACAAATTGATTCAAGACAGTGCCGCTTTTCATGTCCTCGGCTCCGACGACGACATACGTGAAACGATCCGACAGATCGTACGAGAGAAGCTACGGAAGCTGCTGCCATCATTACAGCCCCAAGGGGACTCCATTGCCGACATCGTCTGCGAAGAAGTTTGGCAGGCGCTTGGACTTTCCAAAGCGCCACCGCCTCAGCCGCAAGCCATGAGCTACGCCGCTGCTGCCTGACGCAATATTCCACGTCAAGAGGCCATGCTGCCGCATTTTCGTCGCCAGACACCGCCACCGCCTACGCCGTACCGTCCACCCGCCGGCCAGTGCAATGCTCCGAAAAAAAAACGACGTGTGGCGCACCCCCCACCACTGGCTTCTCTGCTACCACTGCGGGGAAGCTGGCCACACCACTGATCTCCACTAGGGTGCTGGATGGCGCTTCGAGCTCTCCGGCGTGCGGCCGCTGGAAGTTCGAGCGCTCGTCCCGAAAGTCGGGCAATTGGCCGCCGTTCCAGCATAGCGCGTGCTACGTATGGGCTGGTTTCGCGCGCATTCCGCTACAAATGCCTGCTTGTTGCGCCGTCAACTGCACCAGCAGACCAGAGAAGTCGTCTGGAAAGACGTTCCACTTGTAAGTATTACAATATTCTGTGCGACGTGCGTAATACGCAGCGAAACGCAAACGTCATATCAGTGTCGTTGTTAAGCTGTGGTTCTTGTTACGCAGGTTCCCACGCTCTAAGCCGGATTTATACCGGCGTTGGGTGGTAAACTTAAGAAGGGACAAATGGACTCCATCCCCAGGTAGCAGACTCTGCAGTGACCACTTTACTGACAACTGTTTACTTTACTGACCACTTTACTGACAACAGAACGGGCGCACGAACTTGGCTACAGCCTGACGCCGTGCCCACCTTGTTTTCTTTCCCGAAGCACCTGGAAAAGGTATAGTACGACATGTCGGCATTTTGGTATAGCGGCGCGGAAAAAAAAGCATGCTGTTCAGCCATCGCAGTTCGCTCGTTTAGCGTTCGTATAACTACCCCTACAGTTGATGCTACGTTTATTAGACACTGAAATCGCCTGAATGGGCGCTACCTTCTTTCGTAGTTCATCTGCTGAGTCCCTTTAAAAATGACGCCCTACAAGTTAGCTCGGAGCACAATAAAATCTACATGTAGCTGTGAGAAGCTGTGGTTGAGGAATTGTTTGGCAGACTTACTCTGAAAACCATGTATTGTAAGCAATAAAACGGAATTGGAAAAACATGTCCATTACGTTACAAAGCGCGAGGTCTTGAATTTTAAGTGCCCAATTTTTTCTTTCAATTTCTTAAATGCTCCTATCTGCGTTATATATCTCAGTGGTGCTATGATAGCTGTCTAAGATGCTAGTGGTATAATTCAGAAACTGCTAGACTGCTATAATATGCTTGACGCCAGCATAGTTTTTTACTTACAGCATTTTGCACTCGCAGTAATAAATAAGCATAACTGTGAATGAAACACGGCTGTTTCAGAGAACTGCTGAGAGAAAGCGGCCTAAGCAGAGAACTGCCATTGTGGATGTGACCCCAGTGGAACAGCCAAACGACAACACTCCCACCACGGTGCAAGAGAACTCAGCCCATGAAAGTTGCCTTTTTTGTACTACGCTGCCCGAGTGCAGCTACTTGGTCCGTCCTCGGTTGAATGTAACTAGTCCGATGTTAGTCAGGCCACTTTCTTGCAATCTCGTGGTAACCAACACGATAACTTTGTATACACTATGCACACCCGGATAGCATCCAATTTGAATCAAGTTAGTAGTCCTGGTACGTTCTGTAGTCATAGCAGAACATTGGTTTTATTCATGGCTGCAGCACCAGTTTTTCTAATCCAGGGAAAATATTGAAATTCCTGTCTGATGTGGCATTTCTCGAGTGCACCGGTAAATGAAGGGGTCAAAGTTAATTTCTAAACTCCCCTGTGCACCTGGTTGCTTATTTTCTGCGTCAAACCGCGTAAGCTACGAACAGATGCCTGCTTTACAAAGACTGTCATATGATGAGTGGTTTTTGTGAAAGGTGTCTTTTTCAACAGCTTTAACTTTCACTGTTTTGTTTTCAGGTCGCCGAGCACAGCTATGCAGTCCTTGACACGCCAAAAACACTGAAGAGGAAACTGGATGCTTGCACAGATTCAGCGGCTACAGTGAAAAGAAAGCTGAAGCTCAGCCTTGAACGAGAACGTCGGTTAAGAAGGAAGGTCAGCTCATTTAATGAAATAATTGATGACCTCAAGCACAAGCAGCTCATTTCAGAAGATGCCTCGGCAATGCTTGAAAGGTGCTTCACGGGGATCCCCTTGGAAGTTACGAAACGGTTGCTCAAGCAAACATCCAGTGAAGGCGACAAGTCGTCTGTTAAGTTAAGCCGAGACAAATATTCTCCTGCACTGCGTGCATTTGCACTCACGCTACAGTTTCACTCGACAAAGGCATATAACTCTGTCAGAGAAACGTTTTAATGTTCCTTGCCACATCCATCGACTATAACTAAATGGTAGAGCTCCATTAACGAAGTACCTGGATTCACAAGCGAAGCGATCAACGCCATCCGAGCAAAAGCCAATGAGGCTAAGAAGAACAACAAACAGCTTCTCTGAAACCTTGTTGTTGATGAAATGGCCATTAGAAAGCACCTTGAATGGGACGGCAAAAAATTTCGAGGCTACGTGGATATTGGCAATGAAGTGGACGATGACAGTAACGCAGTTGCGTCTGAAGCCCTTGTTTTCATGCTCGTATCTCTGGACTCCCACTGGAAGGTACCGTGTGGCTATTTTTTGATCAATGGTCTTTCAGGAAAAGAGCGTGCGAACATTGTGAAGCTCTGTCTGACAAAGTTGCATGAGACAGGAGTGCACGTGACATCATTGACATGTGATGGTCTCCGTTGTAACTTTACAATGTTCAAAGACCTGGGGGCTTCCGTTGAAGATGCATCAGCGATGTCAACATCATTCCCTCACCCTGTAACACAAGAAAAGGTGTACTGCCTTTTAGACGCATGTCACATGGTTAAGTTAGTTAGAAATGCTCTTTCTGCTCTTGGGTGCCTCAGGGACGCATCAGGCGCATCGGTGAGCTGGGACTACATTGTCCAGCTACAAGAACTTCAAGAAAAAGAAGGCCTGCATGCAGCAACAAAACTACGTGCTGCACACATTCAGTGGCAGAAACAGAAGATGAAAGTCAACCTTGCTGTCTAGACTTTAAGCACTAGTGTGGCTGATGCCATAGATTTTTGTCGTGAAGACTTGCAACTCCCACAGTTCAAAAATTCAGAAGGAACTGTGAAATTTATTCGAATGTTCGATAAACTATTTGATTTCCTCAATTCACGCAACCCAGTGGCCAATGGTTTCAAAGCGCCGCTCCGACTTAGCAACAAGGGAACCTGGATGAACTTCTTCGAAGAAGTCAAGGAGTACATTCGGAGGCTGACTGACGGATCAGGTGTTCCCATTTTCAGGACGCCCAGAAGAACTCCATTTCTAGGATTTCTGGTGACCATTGAAAGTGTCATCGGTCTGGCATCCGCGCTCCTCCTCTCGGACAATGCTCCACTCCGTTGCTTTCTTACTTACAAGCTTTCACAAGACCACATTGAACTGTTCTTTGCCGCTGTGCGTTCTAAAGGGGGCTGTAATAACAATCCCACAGTCTCACGATTTGTGGCGGTATGCAAGCGACTTGTCACACACAACTAGGTGAAGGGTGGGCGAGGGAACTGTGAGTCTCTTGACAATACGCGCATACTGTACGTGAGCAGTCAGTTTTGCTCCAACGATGAGCTCGACATGGCCACAGCAAAGCGAAGCGGCACACAAGACCTCATGCAAGGCATAGACCTACCCGACGAGAGCGAGCTGGATGTCATAGTTGAGGATCTCCCTGCACTGTCTCCGTACCTTGGAAACGTCGTTGGTTACATTGCAGGGTTTGTTTGCCGAATGGTCAAACGTAAAATACCTTGCGCAGTATGCTACTCGGCCACCATTGCCGACACATGTGGTTCGGCACTTCTGAACAGAAAAAACCGTGGAGGTCTTTCCAAGCCGTCGTCATCGACAACGTACATCTGTCAGCTGACTGAAAAAGCTGTTCGACTGCAGGAGAAGGTTCACGACGGAGGCCTCCCAAAAAAGAATGCAGCTGACACTGTGACAGCCAAGGTTATGGCAGAACTTTCGGGAGTGCTGAGCACGAACAAGCTCTATCCGGAACTGCATGGCCATATGTTCGAATCAGCAGTTGACTCCAACCACTTTGTGTGTCTTGTTAAATGTGTCATCGGCTGCTACGTGAAGATCAGGATGCACCATGCCGCGAAGCAAGCTACTGCAAAGATAGCAGGACCAAACATCCGCAAGCGACTTGCAACGTTGATTATTTTCAGTCACCAGTGAAGTGACGTGACGTGGCATTTCTTAAGTGCTTCAAGCGACTTGCAGAGTTGAATATTTTCTGTCATTAGTGAAGTGACGTGACGTGTCAGTTCTTAAGTGCTTCAAGCGACTTGCAGAGTTGATTATTTTCAGTCACCAGTGAAGTGACGTGACGTGGCAGTTCTTAAGTGCTTAAAGCGACTTGCAGAGTTGATTATTTTCAGTCACCAGTGAAGTGACGTCACGTGGCAGTTCTTAAGTGGTTTCGAGTACAATAAACACGTGAAATCCATCTTTGTCCATGTATGCCTGTTTTGTTTTCAATGGCGAGGCAGGAAGCAAACTTAAATATTAACCTGCATGCACTATTGCCAACCATCTCCAGGCACTGCATTGTCAGTAACAAGGACACGTGCACAAACGTTCTGAGTAAATGAGTTTTTCGTACAATTGCAGGCCTCTCAATTCGAATGAAGCAGTTCCACGCGTTCACCTTTATCATTCTTTAAGGGTTACACTAAAATGTCCAATTGAAGCCGTAACCACTAGGCAAATCTAAATCTGGATAGACCAGTTTGCATTAGGCACTGCGTGTGCGCAATTGGTGGGTGTCCCTGAAAACTAGCAATAAATGTGTTCATAACCTAGAAATTTTTCTTCAAGAGAAAGGGCGATACCTTTTGTCAGGCAATGATGAGAAAGCGCGTTTTAAAAGAATTTACTTTGACCTGCTGGTTACACACATATGCTTGAATTCATATTGTAAAGGGTTCCGATGTACTAACCTTCAAAGGTAAAACAGGAGCAAGCTGCGCACAGCCATTTCAGGATTTTTTTGGGGGGCCGGCACGTAGCAAACATCAAATCGGTTATTCTGTTTCAGGCAGCTTCAGTAGGCAGCTTCCTCTGCGTTGTTATCGAACTCGCTTAGCTAGTTGATTTTCCTATAATCCAAGGCGTTTCACGGCTGTTGGTTTATTGTTTTTGACTAATACAAGCCCCTTCATGACTGTTAATTTATTGTAAGACGCGCATCCTAACACGAATCATAAAGTCCACTCGCCAGCATAAATCCCGTTTGAGCTGCGTCGTCTCCTCTCTAACCGATACCTAAGTGACATTTTCGTTCTCCTTCGCAATTATAAACTGCTTCATATTAACGTCGCATGTATCGGTATAGCATAATTTGTGATCTGAACGCGATGTGTATCACCAAAATGCAATTAAGTGAGAACAAAATGCAAAATGCGTCAATGGGAACGCTGATCAGCGGTTGAGAAGCGTAGCAGACGCTCAACTTCCGGGACGAGCCAGTGAACTTCCGGTGGCCGTGCGCGCGCCAGGCCGCGGCAGCGGCGAAGCGCCATCCAGCAACTCTAGTGGAGATCAGTGGGCCACACCTACCGCCGCTGCCAGTACCGCCAGATGGGGGGGGGGGGCTACGTGGTTTCGCCATCGACGCGCCGCGTCCACAGTGGGGCGAAGGACCACGTGACATCGCCGAATATCTCGCCGAAACAAAGAGAACACCTCGAGGATCTTCCTGCTCACCATCACCCAGCCGCTACACTTCACCGCACCATCGTCAGTACACTGTCCCAAGCCGAAACTGGTCGCCTAGCCCGTACCCTGGAAAATAAAGGCAGCAACCGATGGAGGTGCGGTTGCTGTGCGACGAACTACTGAAGCTCTTCCGACGGCGACGACGCCACGACGTAGCTTTCCGAACACAACGCCAACCAGGCAAAGTCCTCACGACGGAACCTCACTTACCGAAGGTGACCTGACGACGCAGCATTGAAGCAGCGGCAAAAGCTAAGGCAGCCGTGACCCGACGCTAGCGACCTCGACGTTCTTATCAACGGCCACAATGTTACCGCTCTCGTCGATACCCGAGCTGACTATTCTGTCTATGTAGGTCATTCACCACGAAGTTGAAGAAAGTTGGGGCAGCTTGGGAACGCCCTGAAATCCGCACAGCCGGAGTTCATCTAATAACGCCGGCAGGAATCGGCACAGCGAGTCACCATTAACAGCCGTATTAACCCTGCAGACTTCGTAGTCCTACAGCGTTGCTCGAGAGATGTCGTCATTTGCATAGACTTCCTATGCCTCCATGGTCCAGTCATCAACCTGCGAACATTGTCGATAACCTTATCCTCAGAAAAAGCACTGCCGCCACGCATGAACCTGATGGCATGCCTTGGCGTACCTTGATGGAACGCCTTGAATGTGCTGGAAGAACAAGTCACCATTCCGCCTCGTTCCAGCGTCATTATTTCAGTCGGCTCTTTCAAATCGCGTGACTTGGAAGGCGTCGTTGAAGGAAGTCAGCATCTGTTGGTTATGCTCACGAATTTCAGCAATGAGTACAAACACGTGAACAAAGGAACGACGTTCGCATACATAGAAGACATTGTGAAAGCCTCCAGTGCATTCGCGCTCACCGGTTCTGCAGAATTTGCTCAGAGCTACCAAGCCTCTCCCTCAGCTTTCGACGTCAATCTTAGCCTTTCAAACCATAAGGAAGAACAGCTCAAGACCCTGCTCCTGCAATACAAAAATTGCTTTTAATCGTAGTCAAAAGCTTGGCAGACCCCGAATGCGAAGCATCGCATCATACCCGAGAAAAGTACAGGACTACTCCGTTAGAGTCCGTACAAGGTTTCAACGCGAGAACGCTAGGCCGTTAAGAAACAAGTTGATGAAATGGTTCAAGATGACATCATCCAGCTGTCTAAGAGTTCATGGGCGTCCCCCGTGGTGTTAGTGAGGAAGAAGGATGGAACCCCACGTTTCTGCGTCGATTATCACCACCTGAACAAAAACACAAAAACGAACGTGTATCCTCTCCCACGAATAGAAGACGCGCTGGATCAACTCCATACCGCGAAATACTTTTTATCTATGGACCTCAAGACTGGCTATTGGCAAATCGAAGTCGACGAAAGAGACCAAGAGAAGACGGCGTTTTTAACACCAGACGGCCTCTTCGAGTTTGAGATGATGTCCTTCGGTCTTTGCTTGGCTCCTGCCACTTTTCAATGCGTTATGGATGCAGTACTCGCCGGATTGAAGTAGCAGACTTGCCTTGTGTACTTAAACGACATCGTCATGTTTTCCACGAGTTTCTACGAGCATCTTCGGCGCCTTGACACTGTACTTAGAGCCATCAAGACGTCTGTACTTACCCTGAAGCCAAAAAAGTGCAGATCGGTGTACGAGAAGCTCTTGTTCCTGGGACACATTATTAGCGAGTCTGGAGTCCATCGCGATCCGCGGAAAACAGCCACTATCGCCCACTTCTTGCCGCCCATTGACAAGAAGGCAGTGCGCCGAATTCTAGGCCTGTGCGCCTATTACAGGTGGCTCGTCAAAAACTTCACACACATCGCCGATCCACTCACTAGCCTTAGCAAGGCCCACGTGAAATTCAAGTGGGAAACGCCGCAAGAAGACGCTATTCAGGAACTAAGACAGCGCCTCCGGACGCCTTCGTTACTTGCCCATGTTGATTATTTCGCCAAGACAGAACTACACACTGACGCTAGCAGCGTAGGCCTCGGCGCCTTTCTTGTACAGAGGGCTGAGGGACTGGAAAGGGTTATTAGTTACGCCAGCCGACCGCTATCCAAACCAGAAGTCGAATATTCCACAACAGAAAAGGAGTGCTTCATCATCATCTGGGCTACGTCGGAATTTCGGCCCTACCTCTACGCAGGCCTTTCAAAGTTGTGAACGACCACCACGCCATGTGATGGCTAGTTACCTTGAAGGGCCCTTCCCGTCACCTCGGACGATGGAGCCTGAGACTTAAAAAATATGACATTACCGTCGTTTACAAGTTCGGCGGGAAACACTCCGACGTCGACTGCCTCTCTCGTGCGCCTGTCGACCCACCACTGCCTGACGACCCGGATGACGACAACTTCTTAGGAACAATAACTGCCGACGACTTCACTGAATGACAGCGGGCCGACCCGGAACTTTGGGCCTAAATAGAACACCTCGAAGGCATGACCACCGCTGTTCCGAAGGTATACAAGCGCGCACTTGCGTCGTTATTTCTGCAAAACGGTCTTCTTCAAAAGAAAAACTTCTCACTGATTCGAGCCAAGTACCTTCTTGTGGTGCCCTCAGCTCGGCGACCAGAGCTCCTGCAGGCCCTGCATGATGTTCTCACGACAGGGCACCGCGTTGTTTTTCGCACGCTCGGGAGCATACAAGAATTGTACTACTGGCCACGTCTTACCACTGACGTCACTCGTTATGTTTGGACATGCCGAGACTGCCAGCGAAGCAAGGCACAGCCAACAAGGCCAGCGGGATTTCTGCAGCCCGTTCAACCACCTCGGCGACCGTTCCAGCAGATCAGTATGAACATAGTGGGGCCGTTCCCGACGTTCTCAGTGACGCAAGACACCGCCAACAAAGCCAGCGGGGTTTCCGCAGCCCTTTGAATCACCTCACCGACCGTTCCAGGAAATCGGTATGAACCTACTGGGGCTGTTCCCGACGTCGGCTTTCAGAAACAAGTGGATCGCGGTAGCTACCGACTACTTCACCCGCTACGCCGAGACGAAAGTCTTGGCCAAAAGGAGTGCATCTGGGGTAGCCAAATTCGTCAGCCAACACATCGTCCTGCGTCCCGGCACCCCTCAGGTCCTCATCAACGACAGAGGTACGGCATTTATTGCTGATCTAACCGAGGTGATTTTGGCATACAACCAGACAAGCCTCCACAGCACGACAGCGTACCACCCACAGACTAATGGCCTCACTGAGCGCCTATTCAAGACCATCACCAGCAAGCTGACCATGTACGTCGATGTCGATTACAAGACGTCGGACGCCATTCTTCCGTACGTGAGCTTCGCATGCAACACGGGTGTGCAGGAGACGACGCAGATATCTCCGTACAAAATGGTCTACGGAAGGAGCCCTGCAATGATGCTCGACGCCATGTTACCCAACGTCACTGACGAAGGAAACCTCGATGAGGGAGTACTTTCAGCACACCGAAAAAGCCCAACAACTCGCCCGCCTTCATATCAAGAACTGTTGTGACTCGCCTCCCTGGCATGGCACCGCCTAGACGTAAGATGGTTGCAGGACAGCGCTCTTTTTCTTAAAAGCATATCAGACCGATTCGAAAAAAAGGTAGGGCTAATGCTTCGGTAGGCTCTTTGACACGACGGCATCTGTCACGAGAAGTCCGAAGGGTCCCTCAACCTCGACGCGTGCTATCGGCAGGCATACACTGTTTTCCTCGACTACTTGCCGGATCCACACGCACTCGCCAGTGCAACTTTCAGGTCTCTCGTAGGAGGGATGTACAATGTCCATAGTTGTGGCAAAGTCCCGCAGTAGCTCACATGGCTTACCGTTGACTGTTAGCTCGAAAAAGTAGAGCTTTAATAGCTCTAAGCTGTCATCGCTTCTGTCGGGAAAAGGAAAAACAGCTTTGGGCTTTCGGCAGCCTGTTGAGACATGACCAGGCTCATTGCACTTGTAACAAACCATTGGCTTTTTTGCTTTAAGCGCCTTCTCTTCCTTTTTTTGTTTTTAAGACACTTCTGGCAGCTTCAGTTTCTTCAGCTGCGCTTTCCTGTGGTTCTCCCTTCACGGTTTGGGTACCACTACTTCGAAAAGGTTGCTTCCTGTCGTCTCTGCAAAATTGTAACAAATGCTTACTGCGCGCTCTTTCGGACTCACGACATGTCATGAACTCATCCGCTAACTCTGCCGCCCGTTCCATGTCCCCCTCGCCTATTCTGTCCTGTACCCACAGGCGCATGTCAGGGCTTAGTGAACTGCAAAACTGTTCCAGGCATAACCCTCTACTACCCCATCGTGGTTTCCAAAAGCGTTCGCCCCCATCAGCCACTGAACTAAGTTAGTAATGAGTTTTTGGGAAATTTCTGAAATGACTCGTTCGGTCTCTTAGCTGCTCCCCGAAAACGGCAGCGGAAGATGTCGGCGGAAAGACGGAGTGAGCGGCATCCTCTTTCTTTAGCCTCGCGATTATCGCGGCCGCTTCACATAAGAGAACACGTGACAGTTGGCCTTTGTGGCCAACTGTCACGTAGAAAGTTATGGCTTTTACATAGCCTTTAAAAATTTACAAGAAATAAGCCCATGTCGTCTTTGACTTTATAAGGTTCCATGAGACCATTCATTTTTTCGGCTGCTGGTTTTCCGTTATTCTCCCATTATTCGTTGCCTGTGACTCTTGCAATGCCAAATGCCTTGATTCGTTTTTCCAGTCTTCTTCAGACCATCTTTTGTTATTCTCAGCTTCCTCTCACCTTTCCCCAATTTCATAACTCTCCGCCCGCAATCCTGAATAGCCTTAATCAGCTGCAACTCTCTCTCTCTTCTCTCCCAACCTTGATTCCCAGCTCTTCACAAAGTAGCAAGAGGTCTTCTTTCTCTAGCTTTGTTACCAAATCCACGGTATTCACGAGTGAGGACTTTCTTACCCGCCGTGACGTTAGGCAGCGAACAAGCGAAGCCTACACGCACGGTAAAAACACTGCATGTTTAAAACATGAAAGCTAAACTGGTGAATATCTGTGACGTATGGTAGTGATACAATGAAGCCTATACGCACAGAAGATTACACACAGTTTTAGAATACTTCAAAAGCTAAAAACTGGCAAAACTTTAAGAAAGTCAAGCACTCACTATATCTTTGACGCCCGAGTGAACCATGGTTCATCCCACCGCTGCCACCAGTTGATGTAGTCGGGGTTCAGCCCAGAGGACATGGAAGCTCTCACAAGGTCCTAAAAGCTCCCATCATGCTTCCATCGAGAGGTTCCATGATGATACCACCATCATGGTGGTACCTATAAATATTGTAATTAAAAGTTACTGTTAACAGCTCCGGGATGCTCTCCTCGACATCTCCCCGAGACTCTGGCTGGCTCCTGTCCACTGGGCAGAATCCCGACTACACCAGAACAGACAGACAACCGACAGCTGCCGTACAATATTCGGTGACATTTCGTGGAATACCAGCCCGATGAACGTGTTTGGGTGTGGACGCCAATGCGCCAACGTGGACTCAGTGAAAAGCTTCTGTGACGGTACTCCGTACCGTACAGGGTTGTTCGACATCTAGGCTCACTCGATTACGAGGTTGTCTCCGACGGCATCACGAACTCTCAACGACGCCGATCATGACCTGAGGTATTCTATGTCACGCGCCTCGAGCCATTTAATACGCGTTAACGAACTGAAACAGTCTATGTTGTGTATTAAGGCTGTACCGTAATTTATTGCTTGCACTTTTTGGCATTATTGTTGTACTTTCATCTTCTGTTAAATCATCGGGACGATGCCTTTTTCAGAGGGGGGCAATGCCACGTTCCTTTTCTTAAGGTTTGTCATCGCCCCGTTTCACTACGTCATTCTCAGCGCAAACTGCACTTGCAGTCTTCAAGTTAAGGTGCAGCTTACACACCACTATAGTGTGCGAAGCTTCAATTATCTACAATTCACGGTAGTGTCATTGTTAGGGCAAAAACCCATTGTCGGTGAGAGTGCGAAATGGCGGGTCAATAAAGCTTCTATGGTCATATCATTGTTCGTATGTACATTTTTATATAACTGGTGCTCCCTTTAAGAACTTATCGCCTGCCGGTGATCAGCTGCTTATGATCTGGTGCTATCAGCCTTTATCTGTGGTTTTTGCCGAAAAAATATGACCCCAACGTTGGTGATTTTGCGGTAAAGGTTGTGCATTTCGTCTCATTACCCCTGGGAGAAAGGTGCCTTGGTCAAACAAGTAAATTCCTAAGTGTAGGGTTGAAGGAACAAGTATATAACCCACAAAAGACTATCAGTAGCCACTTCCGAATAAAGTGCTAAGATTGTGGCTGCGCACTAAGGTTCCGTGCGACAAAACTGATTGCCAGACGCATAAAGAAACAAACAAGAGAGTAAACGGAAGTTGCTGAATAAGCGTGCCTTAAAGATACCTGTCTCAAATAGAAACGGGCTTCTTTTTATTATTGAGGAGAATCGGGCATGTTTGTGATACAGAATGTTGATGCGAGGATGTTGCTGCCATTTCGATAAAAGCATATTCATGTTAATCATAGGCGTTTCGACTGACACGGTTTAATTAAATGTGCTCAAATAACAAAATAGAGGCTAGTCGTAAGTAAGTGCATGTTGCCATCTGTTTTTTTTTGTGTACGTTTAAAAATCATCGCTGTTTCTCTTCTTCTCACGGTTAACCATATTACACGAACCTTGAACGTAGCAATTCACTACCCTGAGTGATTACAACATGAGGAGAACATTATTTCGTTTCTAGTATTAATTTTGTTCTATCCTATATATGTCAGTATCTACAAAAATATATTTTCTTATTTTAGTTCCTCCATATGCATCGTCCACTGTCTGCGGAATTTTGCATATGTCTCTACGCAGTATTTGACGTAATTTTAGCTACGCGTCTTGTGTACTTTTAATCGACACACTAAGTGTGTTTTTGTCTGTTATTCCTTATGAGGTGTAATGAGAGTAATAAAGTTGCATTCTTGTGATAGTGCTTTGTAACGATGTCAGTTGTTTTTATCAGACTGCACTGCGACGACTGGATTTCATGGTAAATAGCACTGACAGCCATTAGCCGATGACAACGCCTCTGTGCTGGGGAGGTAAAGCATTCGCAGTCGTGTCTCTCAAAAATTAGGCGGCTTTACGAACTATCTGCCATCTCGCTGAAACACTGGCAGCCCCGAGTTTATAATCACCTGTGTCGTTGAGGCGCTTCGTCTCTGGTAATATAGAACCTAAAATTTCTGTGTGTAGTTTTTTTTGTGCAAATATGAATTGCGCACATGTAACGCCTGCATTGTAATCATCGCAACAACACTTTTGTGCATGTTGTATTTGTGTGTGATTTAAGCACATGGAAATAGTAAGGTAGAAAAAAGTTCAAAATGGCCAGGAAATAGAAATACACAAATATAAAGTAAGAAAGAAGCAGAAGAAATCCAAAAGAAGAGCAAGAAGAAAGATTAGAGGAATGAAAGAGAAAACTCAAGAAAAACAGAGAATGCTGACCAGCTCAGCACTCCTTTCAGGCTAGGAGCCAATTGGGCGAAGCAGCCTTCACGTTTGCTGTTGCAGAATTTGACTATTTTTAAAGATGAGTGGATGTTATTACGTACGCTTGTTAGATGCAAAAAATATGTCTCTCACTTTTTATTCCCCTTCGTGTCTTAATTACTCTTCCTCCTCTCTTATCTATTCCCCATCTATTCATTAAAATAACAGGATGTCAATCAATCAATTAATCCACTTTGTTATTACCTTTTCGGGGAAAAATAGGCAGGCGTCGTGCCCTTTTGGGTGACAGGAGTGAGTCTGGCCAATGCCCCCAGTCAAACCACGTTGCCGTGTTTTTTACTACACAGCAAATAGTAGTATCAACAGTAATGGTATAATAATAATAATAATGATAATAATAATAATAATAATAATATAATGTAATGAGTGATTTTTTATGCGTAGCCATCATAAGGTGCGTGTGCGAGAGAATGGTGTCAATCTGTCAGGTAAGGCGATGGCAGCTCTAAAAGCAAGGTTTGTTTAAAATAACATCACCATATCAGTAGCACTTTGATTTGAAGCCTAGCACCGATGTTTAGTATGCAAATACCTTGACCATGCAAAACTACAGAAATCCAACAAAGTTGATTTAAATCTACGTTTCCTCCTGTTTCTCTGTATTCCTCAGAAATCTACAAATAAATCAGTTAAAGGCGTGCAAATATTCGAACGAATAGAGGTGTTTTCGTAGAGCTCCTTCACATCCCGTTTACTCACAAAATACGCAAAAGAAAGAAAACTAGTTTTAAAAAACAAGATTCATTCTTGGCAACTTCCGCCGGTAGCTTCCAGAGTCTGGGTCCTAGAGAAAGAAGCATACTGTGTGCCACTTATGCAAGTGCTGTGGGCAGGCATTATTGCGAACAACTCCCGTGGGAACACGTCAAGTGCTGGCACGATACGTGACAGAAGCTTGTTAGTGATGTGGCAATTAGCTCGTGAAATACAGCAGCGGCAGTTCTCTCGCATTCGCGTCGTGACAGCTAGATTCTCACACACTCTCGCATGCAGGTGGCGCGAATAAAATATGAAGCTAGAGAGCAAAGGAGAATGCCAAGTGGTGTCACTCTAAAAGTGCTAAGGGCAATGTGTGGTTTCTCCACATTTCCAGAGCAGTGTTGCTGTGTTTTTAGTTGCTTTTTCTGCATTTTTTTCCTCCTAACTTTCCTCGGTTTCTTACGGTTTCCTACTTTGCCAAATAAAGAAGCTGGTGTGGTGCCCCGCTAGTTGACAGAGCGTATTTCCGTACCTACTTCTTGTGTGTCTTCGTGTCTTCTGTGTATATAAATGAAATATTGAGAATAATACTACCAACGATACCATCAATATTATAACTTCTAATAATTATAAGTTATTTATTTAACATGCCCAGAAACAGCCATCAGGCCTTTGTGAAGGCGTAGGCAAAAATAAAAAATAAACAATGTACTACAGTCATCGGAAATAAATTAAAACTAAAGAGCGAAAACGCACATACAAAAATAAAACAGCGCAAAATATAAAAAAATGAAAGACTAGACGAGAATCAAGGAAAGGTACTGAAAAATATAAGACAATATACACAACTATGTGGAAGGCTCGACCTCTCGACATCGTATCGGGAATTCTAGCTTCGTGGACACTTTCGTCCTGTTGCCAGACTGCTGTAAAGAGCTAATTTTGGGCATGGATTTTCTTCGAGATCATGGCGCTGTTATCAACATCCCTCAACGTATGGTGACGTTTTGCGCACATCCGTATGTCGACGACAGCAGCGAAGAACCACGCGGCCGTTTGCGAATAGCCGACAATGTGACGCTCCCACCGGTATCCTGCTGCCTTTTGTCGGTGTCCAGTGGGTGGCCTTGTTATAAAGAGGTAATAGGGGAGAACGTAGTCGCTCTTTTGTTCACGCAAGGCATTTCCATCGCGAGGGGCATCCTGGCGCTTACTGGTGGACAGGCAGAAGTACTCCTCACAAACTTCAGCAACGAGCACCGTCAAATCCAGAATGGTACCGCAATTGCCTACTACGACGATGTAGACCAAGCCTGAGAATGTTTTGATTTGCAACTAGATTACGCGACTGTCCCCGCCTCGACAACTTTGTCGGTGGACATCTGCTCCACGCTACCGCACTCTGATTGGAAGCGCCTGCTTGAAATTATACACCAATTCGAAGACTGATTTCCGCATACGTCAAAAGTCCAGCAAACACCATTGACCAAGCACCGCATCATTGCTGTAGATAACACGCGACTGATTTGGCAGAACCCCTACCATGTGGCTCCGATATAATGCGAAGAGCTTGAGAAGCAAGTGCAGAAGATGCTCGCGGATGACGTCATACAACCTTCGAAAAGTCCTCCGGTGTCCCCTGTGGTTTTGGTCGCGAAAAAAGCCGGCAGCTTGTGCCTCTGTATTGATTATAACAAGTTTAAACAAGTCACGAAGAAAGACGTCTATCCACTGCCCCGCATAAACAATTCACTCGATCGGCTGCATCACGAGCACTATTTCTCTTCAATGGACCTCCGAAGCGGCTACTGGCAGATAGAAGTCGATGAAAGGGATCGTAAAAAAATAGCCTTTCTGACGCCCGATGGCCTTAACGAATTTAAAGTGCTTCCTTCTGAGTTGTGCTCGGTGCCAGCCACTTTTCAGCGTCTCATGGACACCGTACTATCAGGCCTGAAGTGGCAAACATGCTTGGTCTATCTGGATGATGTTATTGTATTCTCAGCAACGTTAAAGGAACATCTTAGCCGTTTATTCACTATCCTCCAAGCCATACGTGCGGCCGGCCTTACTTCAAAACCGGAAAAATGTCATTCTGTTCTCAACGAACTCAGCTTCCTAGGCCACGTCGTCAGTCACGGGGATGTTCGACTTGACCCGGTCAAAATAGACGCCGTAGCGCAGTTTCCTGCACCACGTGACAAAAAGGCCGTGAGACGCTTCTTAGGGTTGTGTGCCTATTACCGGCGATTTATCGAGGACATTTTGTCTACTGCGGTGCCATTGGCACGACTCACACGTGAGGACGTCCCCTTCTTTCGGGGTGAACAAGAGTAAATGGCATTCAATGAACTACGACAACGACTGCAAACACCTCCAGTCCTTGTGCACTTCAACCAGGAAGCCCCTACAGCAATTCACACTGACGCCAGCAATTTAGGTCTGGGTGTCGTTCTGGTGCAGTGGCAAGACGACTTTGAAAGAGTAATAGCCTACGCCAGCAGAACTCTCTCTCGCACGGAGGAGAACTACTCAACTACCGAGAAGGAGTGTCTCGCCACGGTGTGGGCGGTCATAAAGTTTCGCCCATATTTGTACGGCCCCTCCTTCGAAATTGTTAGCGACCATCACTCTTTGTGCTAGCTCACCACCCTTAAAGATAAATCTGGCCGTTTGGCGCGCTGAAGCCTAAGGCTTCAAGAGTTCAACATGGCCAACATCTATAAATCTGGGAAGAGGCACACCGACGCCGACACTCTCACGGTCGCCCATGGAGACTGTCGCGCTTGATGACAAAAATATCGATGCAGCGTTCTTGGGAGTTGTCAACACGGCCACCATTGCACGAGAGCAGCACAGTGACCCCGAGCTGTTACCACTCATTGAATATTTATAAGGTTGACGTAAAGACGTGCCGCGGCTATTTGCCAGAGAACAGCCATCTTTTTGCTTGCGAAACGATGTTCTCTATAAGAAAAACTTCTCATCAACCGGCAACCCGCATTTGCTCGTCGTGCCTGCCTCTCTTCAAAAAAAATTGTAGAAGCGTGCCATGATGAAGCAACTTCTGGTCATCTAGACTACACCCGAACATCGTGCCGATTACGATGCAAGTACTACTGGCCAAAGTTACCTACTGCTGTTAACCATCACGTGTGAACTTGAACCGACTGCCAAAAACGCAAAGTGCCTCCCAGCAAGCCAGCCGGTCTTTTACAACCAGTCGATGCACCAGCGAAGCTGTTCACCCAGATTGGATTGGATTTACTGCTTCCCCTTCCAACTTCCGCAACAGGGAACAGATGAATCATTGTGGCCATCGATTACCTCTCCCGTTAGGCGGAGACTAAGGCTATGCAGCGCGGCACAGCAGATGAAGCCGCTCAGTTCTTCGTCAAAAACATCGTCCTTCGGCATGGCGCTCCGGCAGCAGTGATCACAGACAGAGGACCTGCCTTCACCGCAGAGCTTTTGGAGTCGATTCTGAGACTCAGTGGTACAGCTCACCGGAGAACAATTGCATTCCATTCGCAAACAAATGGACTGACGGAGCACCTCAATAGGACCCTCACAGACATCATCAGCATGTACGTTAACACGGAACATAAAAACTAAGGTCAGATATTGCCGTACGTGGCCTTTGCCTATAATAATGCTCGACAAGAAACCACTGGAACGACACAGTTCAGTGTGATCTATGATGGTGAAGTCACGACAACATTGGGCGCCAAGTTGCCCCGTGAGTGTGACGACATCCATGTAGACGCCGAAGAATTCACTCAGCACGCCGAGGAAGCCAGACAGCTCGCGCGTGTGCACATCTGTCATCAACAGCATTAAGATGCATAATAGTACGACCCCCGACACAAGTTTAGTAGCTACACACAAGGCGACAAGGTCTGGGTCTGGATTCTAATACGTCGATGTGGACTGTCGTAAAAACTGCTAAGACGGTACTTTGTCCCATACAGCGTCACGCGACGCTTGAACGCCGTGAACTACAAACTAGCTCCCGACACTGACTGTAGTTCTAAGCGCCAAAAGCATTTACCAGAAGTCGTGCATGTCATTTGCATGAAAACGTATTCATCGAGTAATTAGCTCCCGGTTACCCTGTTGGCACGACCACTTCATGCGCCTGGTAGAGCGCCTAAGTTGCGCATCGGGACGATGGCTCTTTCAGAGGGAGGCAAATGTGACGTGCTTGCTCAAGAAAGATGATGAAGGTTGTGCATGTGCCATGAAGGACTATGAAATGAATGAAGAAGAAGAACTCGCTTGCGCGTTCTATTGAAAAGACCGACCTGCTTCTGCTGTCTCAATCTCTGTGGCAAGACCTCTGTTTTGATGTCGTGACAATATGACACAGGACTGAAAAATGCCAAGATCATTACAACTAAAATATATAGACTTTCTATGTGAGCAGTAGAGTGTTGAAAGTAGTTGACAGGTACCTAAAATAGTCGATTATTTCTATTTAACGTACGCGTAAATTGAACATTTACACATCTGAGAAGAAAAGGAGAGGGTATCACACCGTGAACTGGTCTGTAAAAAAATTAGGAGGTTGTAAGGAAATAAGAGAGTGAAGTGATGGCAGGGGTAATAATCAGGCAGTGTTAAAATGACGTCCAGAGTTATTTCTAGCAAAAGATTGGGCTTAACTGCTCATGCTTTTTTTCTGTACTCGCTCAATGACGTCACCGCGAAATTTAGTGATGCCATTACAGATCACAGATGCAATAATAATAACAATAATATTAATAATAATAAGTAGAAGAAGAAGAAGGAGAAAAAGAAATGGAGATGTAGTCATTCTTGTTGTTGCCAGAATTCAATGAGCAGAACCTCGCTCCAGCAAGGTCGATGTTGATGGCACTTCTCTATGCTGGGTCGTTCGAGAAACGCTAGAATTGTTGAAGATATCTGAAAGCTCTCCTTTCTAGGAGATATGTATGCAACTAAGGGCGTGCTATATGATAGTCCATAGAAGAGATCTCTTTTATAATGCATGAATGCTGTCTTACAGCGTAGTAGGCATGGGTGATTTTCTCATTGTTCTCCCGCATGGTCCTAACTGGTCTTTGTACCAAAAAAATGTGCGACCCTTGATTCGCTGTCTCGCAAAAAAAAAACAAATGACTGGAGGTATGTTTCAAGAAAACTGGTAGCACAAGTGCCAGCTCACATATATTTCTAAAGTGTCACCTGTGATTTCAAAGCCTTCCTCCTGTAGTACGCCTTCAGCGGTGAGTCAAAGACACGTTTATTGGGGGAAACGCAGAGGTAAAACCGATCAGCTGTCAAGCAGAGCGAGCGCGAGCAGCAACAACACTCTTCGTTCTCTTCTTCCACTGGCGCTCCTGCCTGTGCCATATATCAATGCTACAAATCATCCCCCCCCTTCTCAGAAAAGGGGTCATCTTGGTGACCTAAGGAACGGGTGCGACGGGTGGGTCGTAGTGCAGCTTCAATCGATCGACATGTAGAGTCTCGCGGCCGCGATAGCGTCGGTCTGAAGTTGGTTGAACCGGCTCAACAATATAGTTAACCGTTGAGGCCTGATGTAGGATTCGGTAGGGGTCTTCGTACTTCGGAAGTAGCTTGGTGGAAAGACCAGAAGCAGATGAGGTAACCCGAAGCCATACCAACGTGCCAGGCGAATGTTACTGCGGAGGCAGGTTTTCGTCATGACGGTCCTTCTGATACGCATGATCTTGTGCTATTAAGGAACGCGCGAGTTTCCTGCATTCTTCCGCATAGGTGGTGACTTCAGATAGAGTTGTGGATTGTGAAGGGTCCGGACGATACAAAAAATGGTGTCCAAGAACTAGGAAGACTCGCGTTCGTAGAAGAGTAAGAAGGGATAGAATTCTGTCGTAGACTGAGTGGCGCCGTTGTTAACGTAAGTTACAAAGGGGAGTGTGCGGTCACAGTTAGTGTGGTGAGCGGACACGTACATGGACAACATATCGCCCAGTGTGCGGTTAAACCGTGTGGTCATTCCATTCATTTACGGATGGTACGAGCTGGTTGTCGGATGGACAACGTTAAAATCATGAAGAAGGGCTTCCACGGCTTTGGCAAGGAACGTATGTCCATGGTCACTCAGTAGCTCACGAGGCGCGCCATGGCGAAGAACAAGAATGTGAGGGATAAATGAGCCAAATTCACGTGATGTGGCCTCAAACAGCGAAGCAGTTTCAGCATAGCGTGTCAAGTGGTCAATAGCGACAGTCAATCACCCAGCGGATCGCGCGAGGCGTGTAGGAAAGGGAACCGTACAAGTCAATTCTGATATGGTCGAAAGGTCGGGAGGGACAAGGCAATGGCGGCATTTGTTCATTGGATATGTATGCTGGGATTTTTTGGCGTTGACATTTGGAAGACGAACGTACGTACTGTCGGTCAAAGCGGTACATTCAGCGCCAGTAGTACCGCAGCCGGAGGCGTGCATACTTTCTCGTCACACCGGTATGGCCGAATTGATGATCCGCGTGAAAGGATTCGCAAATATTGGCATGTAGGTGACAAGGCAAGCACAACCAACCACTTTCGGCCATCGGAAGGGTAGCTGAGACGGTACAGGAGTCCATCGCGGATGGTGAAATGTCGAGCTGTGCGTCACAGTGAACGCTTGGTGGTAGCTTGGGACGGCTGAGGCAGTAACTACATCATAGAGGCTATCGAAACGTCTTGGCGCTGCTCCAAAGGCATGTCAGTGTACGAAAGTGCCGCAGCATCGAAGGTGTAAACAGAAGCACTTCCATTTTCATGGGGAAAAGAAGTGCGGGAAAGAGCGTTGGCATCTGAATGTCTGTAGCCTGAGCTGTAGATGACACGGATATAATAGTCTTGGAGACGTAATGCCCAACGAGCGAGACGGCTGGATGGGTGTTTTAGTGACGATAACCAGCAGAGGGAGTGGTGATCAGTCACGACGTCAGATGGATGGTTTTAGACGTACAGTCAAAGCTTTGTGATTGACCGAATGATTGCCAAACATTACTTTTTTCAAGTTCTCCAGAGCCGTCCAGTGCACCGATCGGCAAATACAAAAGTTAATCATGGAAGACAGTGTTGGCGGCTCATCCTTCAACCTAGAGGACGCAATGAAGGCTGCTCTAAGTTTACGAGGCGTTCGCTTCCGGTGAGATCATCTCGTCGCAGTGATATCAACATTAAACTCAATGAACTCCAAGCGATTTGTCGTCATGCACCAAGTCTTTTGGTGATCTGAGACTGTCCAGACGCACACAAAAGAAAATACAGCGTCACATGGACAAGTTGGATAAGCGAATGTGGGTATCTTTTTCTGAGTTCTTGGATCCTTGAAAGTCCCTGTCACTAATCGGAAGAACTGTCCACGGTCTTCGTACAATCATTACTCAGCTCCACTCTTTTGAATCTCTGGCGTTTCACTTACGCTGCGAAGAGATTGACGTCGCAAAATCTTTCTGTCGAAAGATTGCCTGCAGCGCAAATTCAACTGGGAGGAGGACGTTCAACTGTTCTGTATTCTCATGTGATCTCCCGAAAGAGTGTTCATTTTCAATGGAAGAAATAAAGGCTGCGCTTGCTTTGTGTAGACGTTCTTTAGCGACAGGACCTTGTGGCATCATCTACCATGCTCTGTGACACCTAGGAGAACTAACTCGGTAGGCACTCTTGCTGCTATACAACGACTCCTGGCAAACTGACATGGTTCTATAGGAATAGCGGTCAAGTCACCTGATTCCACTTCTCAAAGCCAGCAAGTCACCTTTGGAGATTTTCTCTTACCACCCGATCACCCTCATGTGCTGTGTTGGAAAAGGTATGGAAATAATGATTTTAACACGTCTAGAATGGTACTTGGAATTCTACAAAATATATCCATAAGTCAGTTCCGTGTTCAGGCGAGGCCGCACATCAATTGACAATGCAGTTGACTTGGTGACACAAGTAGAGCACCAGAGCCATGTAAAAAATTATCTGCTGTTTTGTTTATTGATGTTAAAAGGGCTTATTACAATGTCACCCATGAAGCCATTATTAGCGCATTAGAAGGAGTATGACTTGGTGGCAAGATATATATGTAGGTTCAGAGCTACCTACAGAATAGGTCATTTCACGTGCAGAAAGAGAATGACCCGACACCCGAGTATTACGGTATCTGTGGAGTCCCGCAAGGTGGAGCGCTCAACCTAACGTTGTTCATCCTAACACTCATTGGAGTAGTTAGGAAGCTGCCAAGCAGCGTACGACTTTCTATTTATGCTGATGACATCTGTGTGTGGACGTCAGGGTTGACTCAACTTACCTTTGCGCTCGACTTTAGAAGGCAGCATCAGCGACATCGCACTACCTACGTAAGCAATGGCTCGTAATCGCAAGTGGGAAATGTGCAGTCGTGGCGTTCACCGCAAAGTCAATGCCCGCTTATGACATATCAATTACCGGCCATTGCTGTCATGCAGCTGGAATCAAAGATTCTTGGGAGACATAATCAACCGAAACTTGTCTCGGACCCCACACGTAAACTACGTAAAAAATCTGGTGACCGCCATTTGTCACTTGTTCATGTTCCTTGCCGGAAAATGTTGGGTAGTGTCTGTTGCGTCTATGTTCCAGCTGTACAAAGTATTACTTATTGAATTCTTCCAGTACAGCCAACCGGTAATATCTATCAATATGGTTGTTTAGGCGAGTCGGTCCGCGCCTAAGTAGCAAGCTCTCAATTCAAAACAATCATTTATTATCTAACACGTGCAAAACTACCCTGCGCACACTCTAAAATATTCCAACCCAGGCTCTTGGGATATGCCTTGGTTTACCCCGCCGTGCATCGACGGCTGAGACCATTGCCATTGCACAAGACTACCAGATCATGGCGCAAATCACCTTTGAAACGATGCGCATGTACCCCAGTCCACACCCTAGGAATCCTTCCCACCACTTGACGAATCTCACTACTGAGCAGTCCCGAACGAAATTTAGTGCAATTGTCTGTGCGCGTCCTGCATTGTATACGTGAAGTTTTACGCCTGCGGAAAAATTTGTGTCTCCTTCATGGTGCCTGACCCTTCTGCAAATACGTCATTTAACTCCAGTAACACAAAAGATCAAATTTGCCTTCGTCAGCTTTAAAATAACTGAGCTTGCTCCTCTTATACAAAATGTACAATAACCACGTGCACATATACACCGCTAGTTCAACCACAGCGTCTGATTATGACATTGCGTTGGTTATTCCAGCTAGAGGAATGACCCTGCAAATCAAGCTGTCACACGCGTTCACGTCCACGGCCGAAGACCTTGCGGCTTCGCCTGATGCCGTAGAGTACGTCACATTCCAGAGACCGAGTAAATAGGCTTTGTTTTTTCATTAAAAACCAGCCATACAGAGCATGCAGTCAGTCCTTCGACGAGGTTATCATGAACACTTAGCGCATGAGGTTGTGAAGCTTCTTCACCTAACCACAGAAACAGGCCACGAGGTCAATTTTCAGAGGCTACCTGGTCATTGTGGGATCAGTGGCAATGATTCCGCAGACGACGCGGTTCGCACGTCCTGCCAAAATCACACCCTTCCGATTCCTTTGCCGAGGACAGACGCTGCAAAGCAACTTCATCCCCAGGCACGTGGTCTGTGTCTGCTGGAGTGGAACACCCCAAGCATATGACATACGAGACTTTACCGAATAAACCCTTGACTGGAAAATCGACCTCCATCGGAACTTTGTCGGCATGAAGCTTCGTTTATTTGTTGCCTTTGGTTGGGAGTTGCCTTCAGTAAAGCATGACATCGACCATTTGCTATGCCATTGCGCTCGATTTGCCTATGAAAGACAGAAGCTTTCTGACGCATTGCAACAATTGGACGATTGGCCAGTCTCTACGCAGATGCTACTGGAGCACCGTCCTCGTCTGTCGTCGGCTCAAAACACAGTGAAAGCCGCCTTGCGCTTTTTGAGGACTACAGGCCTATGTGAACACCTTTACCTTTTGTGCAGTGCCACCGTTGCATAAGCGTCAGCACAATCACTCACAATTCTTTTTTTCTATTTCTCTCCTCTTTCATCTCTCTCTTTTATCTTTATACTCCCCCTTTCCTTTCCGGAGCGCAGGGTAGCAAACCAGGCATGTGCCTGGTTAACCTCCCTGCATTCTCTTTTGTTGTTCTTGTCCTCCTTGCTTAATAATACAAAGTCTTTCTCAATTATTGGTTTCGTCAGATTAGAAACCTTACTGTAACAACACGCATGTTCTCTTGCTCACTATATTCTCCAGTGAGAAGTAGAACCTATACAATTTTTGTTGTAGCTTAAGAACATAAGAACTCTTACGTATATAGTAAAAATTTCACACGCACGTAACTAACCTAATGCTATCTAAAGGTTTCTTTGAAAGTTCGAGCTTCCCAAATATACAGCTTTGCAAGTGCATTCTTACACCTTCTACGTTCTTAGGGATGGTATCGGAAATAAATCTTCGCTTTCCGCAATGAGTCTCCGTATAACTGGATCGATATATAATTTTCTGGCATTTATGATTAGGTACGTATGAATTCTGAGAAGGCCTGCCCTAGCAGTTTCCAGCTATCAACACTTGGGCGATAATGGTTGACCTCTTTTGCGTCTCCTTCCCCTCTAACGTCGTGCAAAGTGTTCTTTCCAGTTGGTGAGATTTGTCTTATAGCTGAGTACGTGAATTAGTTTACTTCCGGTTTTCAGAAAGGACAAGGACGGTATGGTGGAGCGCAGGGTCAGTGACCATGTCCCACAAGTTTTCCGTCATCCTTTCTTGTGGCATGACTTCACTCGACCACTCGTGGTAGGCCTTTTCTACCTCATCAGCCATCTTCGGGAATCAGAACTGTGCAGGGGAGTCTCCCACAAGTCCTCACTATTAATTGAGCTCTTGAAATTGAGCCACCATTGCTAAAGTAAGAGAATTAGGCGCACATCTGGTACATGTGCACTCTATGAACGCGCAACACATTTAATATTGTATTTTATATAGTGATCTGTATTCTTAAGATCAAATCAAGGAAACCTTTCTGCCCATTTCTGGCCTTTTTATACATTCGGGATACATTTATTCGCACAAAAATATAAAACAATTAGCAAGTAACATAAACATCAAAGTGTTTCGTCGTTTTGCGGTGGTAAATCTATCTTAAACATGAACTAATTCGCTCCAAATGCAGTTCTAGCCTTCCCTACAATCGTACACTATAAGACAGCTCTCTTTAGTGCATTCTAAAAAAACATACTCCGGAAAGCTTTACTGGAAGCTGGAAGTAGACAATATTCCTTGGAAAGCTTCATTAATCACGGAAACGTTCCAAAAAGGCTTCCCTTAGATCCCATTAAACCAGACCCAATTCTTATCGAGGTGGGGTACGTACTTTTTTGTCTTTTTTTTGCTCTTTCTATGTAGAAGGGAAATGGTTCCGATCCTACTCACCTTTGGACACACGCCACCCTAATCTTCATTCGCTTGTTCCGGAAGGCAAGGGATTTCTCTAAGAAGCGGGAATTCATTTATCCTATTTCGCTTTAACCGTTCGAAAAGAATAGGTTTTCTCTCGTCTCTTACGCAAAAAAAAACGGGATGCAAAAAAGCATGCATACTGGTCAATGATGGATAACTTGTCTTCAAATGGAATATCCTCAGTCATCTTTCATTTTTGCTCTTTATTACAGTGTTAATTTTAAACAATACAGGTTTTTTTAAAACTCATATGACAGGCTCGTGCCGTTTTCACACAACACTGTTACGTCAAGGCGGAGATAATTTGCAGCAGCTAAAATTACACGGTGGTGAATAATACACAAAGAGTCGCTAATTATTGCTTTGCTTAGGCAGTATAAAACACTTTATGGCATAAACCAGCTCATTGCTTTCTTTGAATTCATCTTGGGTAGTATGTTTGCGCTTAATAATTTAAATAGTGTAATCCAACATATCGTTCAAAAAATAGAAAGCATGCCATTTCATCAAAAACCAGCGTCATCATCAATAAAGAAAAAGAGGAACAAACAGATATAAAAGCGCTTCGTCAGAGAGTATTATCATACCAAGTATACTTTTTCTTCACTAAACTTTCAGTGTATATGCTCTCTTTGCTGCCTTATAAACAAAGGGTTCTACTAGTAGCAGCATCTGCTCAATTTCCCTGCATTTTTCTTTCTGTTTCTCTTTCTCTCTCTCTCTCTCTCTCGTAGCAAGCTTTCTGCATCGAATACACAAATTATCGGTAGCCAGAATAGAGAACACGCCGACATCCCAGGAGCTTTTGTCATTCATCGGAAGTCAAAGAAACAAACAAAAAGAAAAAGATGGGCCCGTGCAAGAATCGCGATACAGCACAAATGTGATGCGAGTGAGAAACAAGAAAGATTGCATAATGAGAAGCAGCGAATTTGTGCGTTGACGCGCGAATGAGGGCGCCGGAATAAGGGTCATTCCTGTGCAGCAACTTAGTCTGCGAGAAGAAGCCGTAGCAGAGGCAGCGAAATGGAGGTGACGCAAGGGCCGTCTCTAAATTCTGCTGGAAGAGGCAAGCCCATCTCCAGCGTTAGCTCATGCTCATCGTCTGGCGATACTACGAGCGAGTCAGAAAACCTGGCCTTTCAGTGGCATATATGGTAATGCATGCTTTTAACGACAGAGGATATAAAAGTTAGCTGGTGACTGCCTAAGCTTGCAACTGCGTAAAATACCAGTCAGTCATGTAGCCACGCTGTAAAGTTGACATCGCCAATTACTTGCTGGTAAATATTTTTCGGTTTTGGTTGATCTTCTGTATTTAACCTTTCAAATCCCACTTTTTACGTACTTCTATGAGAGTACGTGAAATCTTAGACGACTTCCTGTCAGTTTCACGTTCTTTGGCTTGCGTATTTATCAAAGCGAAGCGATGGTATAAGCAGCAGTGCTTTTGTAATCACGTGAGCGTCGCATGATGACAGTATAACGGCAACATGGGCGAGTTTGTATCGGTTCACATTGTACTGTAACAAAGCCGAAATGGAAACTAGCAGACTCATTGGAAAAGAAACAAACCGCTTGAAAGCGTTTTCGTCTGCACAGAAACATTGAGTGCGTAAAAGACGAACAAACCATTATTTTTTTCCCAAGACCTACCAGGAAAAGTCGCTGACCGCGGCACAAGCGTATACATATATATTGTGTTGTATAAAGTCCGTTTGAGCTGTGGTTGCTTCTACGTAGCACCAACAATTATTGGAACATAATAGATCCATGACGGGAGGCTCACCTTCTAGTCCTTGTTCACATTGTCTAGATTGTAAGTAGACGCGAAAATTCAATGAATGAGCAGTTTTGTACCTGCTAAAAAATATAGAAACGCACCAGATGACTGAGCCATTGCATAACAATAATATAGCGATAGCGCATGCCTCAATCAACCATGAATTAAGTTGGATAAATAGCAAATCGAACACCTTTCACGTAGAACACCATGTGTGCCTGATGAAGAGGTTCGCACATGGCATGGGCTTGCGCAGATAAGTTTCCCTGCCTTCTTTAGTTTCCACCGTTGGGCGCTTCTTCAGTTGATGTTCTTGGGGTCCTGTCAACCTTGTGTCCGTGCATGCACAGTCTGTACATATTATGGATTATATACGTACCAACTACCGCAGCTCGTCGTTATTCCTTCCGAAAGTAATTAATTCTTCGGAGTTGCTGACGCTCACGGGCAAGCAATAGCTGCTCTCAATAAACGTCAGGCATGCTTGGCTTCAGTGTATGTAACATGAGACCAGCGTCGCAACAACACGATACATGAGGCGATATCGGGATGGTCGCAGAATAGATCCGCAATCCGCACCGACATATAAATGCTGGAAAGCATCACTATCATTATTAAGGTTACATCTTTTGGCTAAACTGACAAAATTGTCTTTCATATTGAAGTCACTGGACAGATACGAAATGCTGTCATCCACTTGGCAAATTACGTGCGCTCCAATCTTGCTACAAGCAGGCAAGTACCGCGGAAAGGGGGGGGGATTGATTGAATATTTTGATTTATTTGTGGGGTTTAACGTCCCGAAACCACGATGTGATTTTGAGAGACGTCGTAGTGGAAGGCTTCGAAAACTTCTACCATTGGGGTTCTTTTCCGTGCACTCAAATCTGAGCACACGAGCCTACAATATTTCGCCTCCATTGGAAGTGCAGCCGCCGCAGCCGGGATTCGATCCCGCGAGCTGCGGGTCAGCAGCCGATTACCTCAGCCACTAGACCACCGCGGTGGGGCAAAAAGAGAACTGGGGTAGTGGGGAGAGAGTAAATAAACAATAAACAAATGAAAAGAACTATAAGCGAAGACGAAATTTAGATAGAGGCCAGGCCCATCAGGCCTGGTTTAACGCTATCTATTGCACGCACTACATAGAGTGTAAATCAGAAACAAAAGGAAAGAAAAACGAAACTCTCGATCAAACCCTGCGTTATGTGTGTGTGACCACGACCGGGAGGCACTATCACACGAGGTACGGCAGGATAGCAGACTGCGAGGGAGAGAGCACCACTAGGGCGCAATGAGATAGTGAAAATACGCTGCTGAAGTTCATTTCCACACCACGCTGCAGTGGTACGAGAGCCCGCTTGGGTGATTCGTTGAGCGCTGTTGTATTCATTTGCTCGTTAGGCGTCTCGGCAGCCATAGCGTGCAGCGCTTATCGGTGGCTTCTGTGACTGCACAGCCGTACATCATCATGCAGCATCACTCAAAGAGTTCTAAACCTGGATGCTCTCGTGTTGTTCTTCCGATAGAGGCGGAAATGGTGTAGGCCCGTGTGCTCAGATCTGGGTGCAAGTTAAAGAACCCCAGGTGGTCGAAATTTCCGGAGCCTCCACTGCGGCGTCTCTCATATTCATATGGTGGTTTTGGGACGTTAAACCCCACATATCAATCAATCAATCTCGTGTTGTTCCTGCGTGCCTTCCTACGCGCACTGTTGCTGTTCTCTCTAGTTTCATCAGACGACGCTGGAAAGCGAGAAGTGCAACACGCGGTGTAACAGACTGCCGAAACTTTAACCCATGCAAATGAAGGTACCAGATGTGGGCAACTAGTGTGGAATTGAGGCAACATAAAACAAAACGTGACACGAGTCACAACGTTTTCATTATGGCACTGGCGTTTCTTATTGGCGGCGTTTGCGTTATTTCCTCTCTGTTTATCTTTCTTTTTGCTTTACTATACCATGTAGTTGCACACACAACTTCCATTTAGAAGGTGCAGTGGTTACTCTATGCAATTTTTCGCAAGATGGAATGGAGCGAAGTGTGTTTACGCTGTAGTGAAAACATAAATATATATTTCGTGTACAGTAAAGGCAATGAAGCTACATCTTCGAAAGGTGCTTGCTTGGACTATTTGGTGCCTATTTATTGCTCTGTATTGGCGCACTGCGTATAAGACGTATACTGAACTACAATGTTCGTTTTGTTCAGTCTGTGTCTTCTGAGCGATGTGAGTTCCCTACGACAGTTTATAGAGCTTCGGCGGTCGCATTCAAGAGACAGAGTCGCAGTTAGATTCAGAGGCAGATTGATCGCAATGCGTCTGTAGTCGACTACATCAATGCCTTCGGTTCTCAAATATGAAGATATTGAAAGTGAAAATATTTCCACTGCATAACAAATGGAAATAAATGTTAATAGGAAATCAATGTAGCTAATCAACGTGCGCTTCCATAACATTAGTTGCTTGAGAAGGATGAATACGCGGGCTCTATTGTACCAAGCATTTGTCAGCTTGTAGCTCTTTTAGTACAGCAGAACTGATACTTCCACAATATCTCGACACACGCAATACGACGCTTGTTGTTTAATTACACGTATCGTAGAACAGATGCATGTCACAAGACATAACGCTTGCGAGGAAGGTTCTTTCTTGTGAATCATAGCCACTCACACAAGGCTCAACATTTCTGATAACACTTTTAAATGCTCTCTTGAGAGAATTGCTTTTCATTACAAAAGCACGTTGTGGAGAAAAGTTTCAAGGCTAAAATGAATTGGAGTAACCAATTTTTTACTCATCGTCCTCTAGCCTTTGAATAACTTTGTTTGGCATATATATATATATATATATATATATATATATATATATATATATATATATATATATATATATATGTGTGTGTGTGTGTGTGTGTGTGTGTGTGTGTGTGTGTGTGCAAATGAGTTTCACGTGTTTTATGTGTGTTTTCATAATTTATGATTTTACCGTATTTTTTCGTGTTTATGCCACACTTTACGATATATCCTATACGTGATCATGTAGAGGACAATCGTCGAGTCATCCTAGCACTTTGCGATGAGCAGCGGAGTGACTAACGAAAATGTGTACAAGAAAAAGGAGAACTTGTTATAAGTATCCACAAAATGTATACTAAACACAAGAAGTGAGTAAACATGAATTCCTGCCTCTCATGACTTTATTTCATCTTTTTCGCAATTTTTGTGCTCCTAAAACCGGATACCTCTTGGAATTTTTATTGTATAGCTTTAACTGGAAATCCACAAAATATGCTCTTCAGGATACCACGTAGAGCAATATCATATGTATGATTAACACGTTGCCTCATAGAATGCATTTATAATGCACGTCCATCTTTCCTAGTATCACTTCTGTAGACTCATCGCATATCTTCGGCTGTTCTTAGGAGCGAATGCCCTTAAAGTTCACCACACCTGTCGTCATGGTACGTCCCCGGCGTGTCATTGTGCTCATCGTGTACGCGGCGTTTATAGCGCGCATTTGTTTAAATATTGTCAGTAAACTAGCGCTGCGCCACTCACAAGCAGCTCAAAAACAAGCACATTCATGAACTTTATGACGTCGTGCGCAATATCATTTATAGAGCACGCCGAGTGAGTATATGGTCTAAAAACAGAACGTGCGCTGGTGCCACCCAGTTCGCAAACGTTTCAACACACAACACGGTATAAACATCATCGTACAAACAATGAAACAAAATATATACTGAACGGCTTCGTGTGAAATAACCCGTGGTGAATACTGTGACAATGCAATACCGCTAAAAAGTGCAGACAAAGGCACCCTCACCACTGGCCTCAACAGTCATGGAGGAGCGCGAGCGTAAGGCACTACATGCAGCAGCCCAACGACATCGTGACTCTAACCCCGAGCACGGAGCTCAAGAAGCGGTGGCCAAATGACAACGCCGCGAAGATAACCAAGAGCTAAGACGGCTGAAAAGTGCGGCTTGCCAACAACGCCAACAGAACGCGGCCGCTAAAGCTGGAGCAGCCGTGGCTCGACAAGAGCGTCCACAACATCCCAATGGGATCCGTTCAGGTCGAACTTACTCGACGACGACTGATGAGACCACAATTACTCGCTACGCTGCATGTCCAACAAGTCGCCGACCGTCGTTTAAGGCAAGTGCACTGACCTATAGTGTTTGCAAACATTCAAACAGACATAATAAAAACACTACTGTCTTTCCCAATCAGAGATCGTAAAACACTAATCTTCAAAGCAAAACGTGAACCGAAACTTCATAAACATTTTTAGTCACCTAATAAACATCTTATAATTGCAGAAGCAGCTTCGCTTCATAGTCCGCATTCCCTTTGTGTACCGGCTGCCATCTTTTTTTTTTGTCGTAGACGAATCTGCATTCAAGAAGTATAGACTTTGTGGTGTGGAGTTATTGCGTGAGTCACAGCATGAGAACTTGTGCTGATTGTTTGGAGCTGTTGCGACTCCGGGTCCCGCGGGTCTCAGTTTGGTAGCGGGCCCCCGTCGTAGGACCCATCACCGAACAAGTCAGATGAGCACTCGTAAGAACTACAACAATTTATTTACATGGTTAGTAACTGAGAATTTGAAACGAGGTGAAGTATTGATCAGATTTGTACAGGAGAACTGTTGAACTGTACAACTTAAAATATACGGAAGTCTTCCGCTTATATAGCACTGCTTTGCTAACCCTGGGCGCATTGTCCGTGGCTTCAGCCAATACGGCGCTCGATGGTCTAGGCTGCTCCACCCACAAAAGCGTAGAATGACACCACACAATGCACGTGGATAGGGCATAGTCTACACGACGCCTAATTATGGTCACAAACACATTGCACCGACGTTTCGCACACGTCTCCAAGATTTTGCGCATGTCCGATGATTCTAGATGACCTTTGTTTCCAAAAACTGTACTGGCAGTTGGGTGGTGTTTGAAAAACCGGCTCCTAGCACACGTGCCAAACTTGCCCGACAGCGTTCGGGTAGGAGAATGTTGTGGTCCGCCAGCTTATCGTCAAAACGTTGCACTCCATTCAGCCGATTCTGAGAGAAAGGGGGAAGGAAGAGTGGTCGACTAATCCCTCGTCATCGAGGCGGGCTCTCGCAAGGCTGCAGCAAATAGTGCCTTTTGTTTTCCTTCAACCCTACATTATACTCTCGTTGTTTGCTAGAAGGTGCTTAGCTGCGAATTTTCAGGACTTTGCTTCTCCTCGCAAGATGCAGGCACAACCAGGCTGGATTTTGTCTATTAGCCCAAACTGCACATATCACCCTGGTTCCGCTCCTACCAGATCGGCGGTGACCTCGAAAATGGCCCAGGTGCCTCCTTGTTTGCCTCGAAAGCTTTGCACAGAGACGAGCTCACAATGGCCTTTCTAAGCTTGTGCGTTTTCTTTAAGCGAACCGGTCCAGGACCCCTTGTTCAATGGCCTTTCTAAGCTTGTACGTTTTCTTTAAGCGAACCGGTCCAGGACCCCTTGTTCACGTTTTGCTGACATGAAATCAAGCCGTCTTGACGGCACATCCTTGCTTAGAAAGCGTAAAAATATTTTCGTCCAGTTCACAAAGGCCGAAAGACTTCAATAATGATAACGGCCATAACAGAGTTTATACCACGTTTCAGACGTGCAGCGGTTACCTGGCTACATTGCAAAATAGTGAATTAGGGTGTAGTGAGCACTTCATATGTAATTTCTGTGTCAGTGGGCGGGCGGAAACAGTTTACAATAGCCAACATCATAAGCATAGACGCTCGTATACCATTAGAATATGGTGGAGGTTAACATCGAAATCCAAAGGAAGCTAAGCAAAACAGAAGATTGCTTACTGCCTTGAAACAACGTTATTTGAATTTTACGCACATACACAGAGTTCTTCATGAGTGGCTTCCAAAGAGTCAAGCAAGTTTAGATTCAAAAGTGTGTTCCCAATCCCTTCGAAAAGTATCTTCATGCCATGGCGCCGATCCATGCAATCATTTTACCGAATTTCAAACACTCCACTAACAAAATGTGTGAGGCACCACGTGCACTAGCGGTGTGATAATTTCTCAACTCGAAAAAAATTGATCTTCAAACCTGGCCACAGCAAGTATCAGAAAACATACTGAGGTCAGCTTGCTACAAATTATTACAAAAATAAGATATTGAAATCAGATGAAACCCTGTACATGGCCATACACCTTCAGTCAATGTAATGGGAACTTTTTACTGTAATAACTAATTAGACGGAAATCCCTGGCAAGGGGAAGCTCAGCGTGCACTTTCACTTTCATTCTTGCTCAGTTACAGTTTGGAAACGCATTCAGGCATCTACACTATACTGTTGCGTGGCTTTTAAGAAAACAAAAAGAGGGAGAAAGGGGATTCATGAGTTCACAGAAACTGCAACAAAGAAGCGATGCTTGTATATATCTTGGCGCTTGCACTAGTTTCGTTTCTGATTCCATCAGCATGTATAGCTGGAAAATACACCGAAGTGCCTTGCTTCATTGATTCTGAGTAAATGCCACGACTGGGTGAACGTAGCCAGGACGTCGATTCCGCCGTAAACGTACATAAAAGGCCCACAAGACTGTTGAAGACCTCCTTGTTTCAGAATATTTTATGAGTTGCGAAGACTTGAACCCGAAATGATTAGCGCAGCAAGAACGACAGTTATAGGGGCCTGTAGTAAAAATTTATTAGGCCTAGACAATTCAAAATAGAATAAAGCTAGCACATTACGCAATACTTCATGTTCGCGGGTTTACCTGAGCATGTTTCTCTCACCCTGTGACGTTGAATGTGCCCAATGAAATGAACTGAAAGTTTCTACGTGCGGATAGTTTGCATGCTATAGTGTCATTTATTTCCAACGTATTCATGGTGCAATGATTATCTAGATATCACGCTTTCAGCTCATCTAGAACGCAAGAAAATTATGAAAAGTCACAGTTTCACCAAATAGTGACACAATGAACACGATAGCAATATAATTGATTATTATGTGGGGTTTAACCTCCCTAAACCACCATATGATTATGAGAGATGCCGTAGTGGAAGGTGCCGGAAATTTCGACCACCTGGGATTCTTCAACGTGCACCCAAGTCTGAGCACACGGGACTACAGCATATTCGCCTCCATCCAAAATGCAGTCGCCGCAGCCGGGATTACATCCCGCGACCGCAATAGCAATATATTCAATTGTTTTACGAAGCACAGCTAGCTTTTTAGGAGCAGTAATAATTGTAATAAGCATGGTCTTGCTATGTAACGAAGTTTTCGGCTGTGCGGCTGCAGTAGATGAGCACAACAAGGCTCGCGCATATAGTGTCGGCATTTATGTACGTAGTGAGGCTGGCAGTTAACTCATTTAGATCCAGTCTCACGTAACTCTACAAAACGGTGGTGTAAGAGAACACGGCTGCTCAAGGTACACTTCTGGCACTGTTTTATTGTGTTGAGAGCACAGCCCATAGAAGTTCCCACCTGCTGTGGGAGCGCAAGGCACGCGATCATAATTTCCGCGATAGCACGGCCGCTATAAGTGCCCCATTGTTCGCTGGCGAGATAAGAGCCTTGCCAAAAAGGCTATGTTTACTCTGCAGAAAGAGGAGGCTAGCGCATCCTTTCGCGTATATCTATACATATACATATTTGTGAATGACGGGGGTGGTGACGGCAAAAAGCAGCCAAGACTGTCCATATAGTTCCTATTGCGATAAAAAAACGAACATTTTAGCAGCTTTTTCGATGGCTACAGCCGGCGCACTGTGTGGCGGGGACCGTGCACCCGTTGGGAGCCAGAATGTTCGTTTCCTTGGTGCGTTATGTGTGCAAGCGCGCCATAGACACTTCGCTTGATGACATTACTTGGCTTAATTGTGTCGAGAAGCATTCCGACGAGGGAAGCTGTGAAACAGTGTCAGTGGCAGGCCCCAAAAGATGTCATTGTTTGCGCCGAAGCTGACAGTGACGCGGGTGCCGTGTCTCACGAAAAATTGCCCGGGTAGTGTGGAACACTATCGGCACTGTCAAGGAGCGCCATGTCAATTCACATCTCGCGTCCACGTCGAGCAGTCAGGCAACGTAATACCCACTCATTTTTTCTTTAATAGCCGAGTGGGACACACCTCCCTGTTTGTACTCTTCGAGACCAGCAAGTTAAGAAACTGATTGAAAACAATTATTTCGGCAATCTCGATTAACATGAGATGCCTCACTGCTACTCATATATGTTACTTCAATAAACTGAAACAGAAATGTTTTTGTATTTATATATTCATAAAATTTCCGACACGAACAAGATTCAACAAAGCAACATAAAAAAGGCTTTGTCACTGTTTTTGTTTTCAGCTATGATATAGTTTTTTTTTTCTTCATGGGCCATGCCATTCCTCAAAAGATGCGTCAATAGGGCCTTGAACCACGAAACACGTGCCCGATGTGCTGTTGATACACGCTGTTGATCTGGCTGACATTTTTAGCGGTGAAGGACCTTAACGGCAATGCTTGATTGGAGTCCGTTGTCACCGCTACCTTATATGGGGCAAAGCTCATGCATGGTTGGTCATATGTACTCGGAAAAGTATTTTACAATACAGATATCGAAGTACATGCATTGGAAATCTGGAATAGATGTACTGATGTACATGTGTGTTTGGCGTATTGGGATATTTCGGAAATACTTTTGAAACAGAAGAGAAATTTTCCCGGAATACAGATGCTGAAATTTAGTTACTAGAACACTTTTTCATTCGGGGGATGCCAAAGTACCGAATAATATGTAGTGAATAAAGTTGGGGTGCTTTATATTTGCAGTTTCTTCATTAATTTAATTAGGTATCACAGAATCCTGAATATCATTAGGACATAAATAAAGTGTGTATGGAGGACGGGGAGTTACAAAGTACCAATTAGTGTGATTGTATATATGTGTTTACAGATAAATTGCCGTGAAAATTACACTATATCCCAACGAGAGTACCCATAATTGGACATGGAAATAGACATAGCCGGTGACAACAAATTGAGATATGCTGAAATTGCATAGTTCAACCAAAAAAAGTAAATTGACAGAAAGTGTAGATTTATTATGTCTATGACGTTTCCTTTGTTATAAAAGTTAATGTGGTATGTGCGAATAAGCAACATGAGGTTCTCCAATGGGGTACCTTTTATACAGCATTGGTCCGGCATTAATAAAGGAATTGCGAAAAAAAAAACAACGTCCATGCTGCAGACAAGGACAAAGTCGTTCTGCAGTGAATAAATAGAGCTTGCATAGCCGGATAATACAGCAGTACGGTGAGGTCTGTTTTCTGATCAAGTTCGAACACCATAATTTCCGCCATCAAACAATTGAGGGTGGTAACATTTCAGCGCAACCATTTCAGAACTACGCAAACATTTTAGTACCAAAACATGTCCGCGTAAAAGGATACAACACAAAAGTGGCGAGTGGGGTAAGTACATTGAGCACTAAGCGAAAGACTACCCACGTCTCGTGTTAGTACCATAATAATAACTACCTCTTTCTTGGCGTTATTGCGAGCAAATAGTGAGATTTTTTTTTCATAGTTGCATTCTCCAAAGGCTTTACATCTCAAAAGCATGTGTACATGAGCAGTTGACATTTAATCAGTGGTGTTTAGAATTGTCACGGTAATCGCACCTGTGAGATACAATAATCGAGGAAAATTGGCTAGTATCAGCAGAGTAGTATGTACTATTCAACGTAAGATCAATATTAACAAAGTACCTGGTGAAAAGAACGGAAAACTGACGAAAATGCTTCCTTACGGAACATAAACTTTACTTCTTCATTGATCACTGCCCAATAACCAGGCAAATATTGTTGGTTGGATGACCAATGCTGCGGGTGGGATGAAGTAAGCGGTTTAAATTTTTTGTACCTCCGCAGTGTTTCGCGTCTTTAATTATTTAATAAGCTTTCCCGAAAAATAATGAATACAATTCTCTAAAGTGTTCCCAATTGATTCTAAATATTATTTTGTGACCTCCCGAAGATGTCATATATGAAGTTCTATGATGAAAACTTCTAAAGAATTATCCTTTTTTGTGTTTAGTGTTTGCCCAGTGAACTTATCTTTTGAGCATACGGCGAGTCAGAGTTCATTAAAGGCTGTAGCAATGAGTGAATGAAGCTAGGCGTCTTAAAATAGTGTTCCCAAATTTTTTGAAAAGACTACTAGGGGGAAGATCATGCGATAATTTTTGGAAGATCTTTGTCACAATTCCTTCAGACAGTATTCATTTCGGTGCATCAATTCTTACGATAAAATACCTGACATATAATACAACCGATATATATTATCCGTTAAGCAGTGCACAATTAAGGGAATAAAAGATCTTATGGTATTGAATAGAGCTCTTATCAGGTTGTATTCAATTTAACCACTTGTACTTAATTATGTTCAATGTTTACGAGTGTGCATTGGGTATTTACTCGTTTTCTTTTTAGTAAAGTGGGCCTGATCATAATAAAAAGATTGTGTGAGTAAAGGGTGGACACATCGTTATCCCACAAACTATTTTTTTCGAATCGAAGCTAGAGAAAGTGAGAAATTACACAACAGAAACTTATTAGGTCGCGCTTTCGTCTGTTTTTTTTTTGGTCGGGAAATATTGGATAACCCTATAGAGTATATGTTCAGACGAGTACACTCGAACTGCTTAAGTTCTCCTTTTAATAGATATTTGTACGTTTCCGGTACTGAAACGGCTTTTTTTAATTCAAAAACAATCTGTGGAAGAGTGGGATCTTGCAGAACTGTAGTACCAAAATCGCTACCTGAATATAAGCTAAACCTAGACTTAAGAATTTCATGCACTACTCAAGACTCCTCTTTAGATGCGCAGACAATGGACCACTTGCTTCCATCATGTGCCTCTATGCGGTCCACCAAGTAACACTACAGCTGCTTACCGACTCCGTCCTCTATATTGATGCACAAGCTGTGCTTAGGTAAGATTTCACGCTTTATGACGTTTTGTGGTTATGATAGAGCACTTGATGTTGCAACCTCACGTTCACGTGTGCTTTAGCATGTTGAATTTTCTTTTTTTTTACCTACCGTGAGCGGCCATGCTGAATGAGTCAAGTTACAGCGTCTTTTCTGTTACTATAACGTGACTATAACCACAAATGGGTGTTAATATATGATATTCACCATAAAACTGATGCAGTCCGCACAACCACATTGTTCGCACAAGTGAATGTACATGTTTTTGCCCAACGCAGAAATTTCGTAGTATACGCGAGTGAATTTTTTTTTGTACAAGCCCGTTCACGCTTTATACGTCATGCTCCACCGAGTGCATGTCTTGTCGGTAGCTTCATTTTGTGGTGTTGCAACGAATACCTATGAAATAAATAATGTACTTCGTTATTTTCAGCCGAAAACTAACAGAAAATAATGGCGGGGAAATTATAGGGGATGTTATTAAACGCAATTGTATTGCAGACATTAAAAATGAAAATTGGAGATAACTTGCCGGTGACAAGTTATCTTTTCGTGCTAGACTACGAACGGAAACACCTGAGGCTCGCACGATGTCCGTTGACAATTGTTATAACGAACAAATATTTTTGTTTCAATGCGACAATGCTTCCAGAAGTTTCATTCAAGTTCCCTTCATCATATACATTTTGCAGGTACAGAACGCAAAATAGCTTTATGGTTCAATACTGGCGCCCAAAAACACCTTTTATCTGGACATTGACTGATTTCGCCATCTGTAGACGTTATTGTTCAACAGGGCTGTTTTATATGAGCCCAGAGATCCCAAGCGCGGAGCTTGACTGAACTGCAGCGTTTGGTGGCTGCGCATCGATCACCGGTGATCTCGAGTGCAATAAATCATTTTCAAGCCACGGCCGGTAGATGGCAGAAGCACCTCGTTTTCCCAAATGAGCGCTGCCACAGTAGCTTCCACCGTTTAAGCCTTGCTTCAATACGATTCTCCCCTTAATCCTTTACATAGTTTGTTTCGTCCTCCTTACTGTTATAGAGAAAGCACTCGCTATCCCTGCTTTTACAGTGATGAGTTCCAAAAGTTGCTGTTGCTAGTTATTGTTCGCAGCGTTAATGCCCCATGCGACAAAATCCACGTCGCTTTATTTTAATAGTTTATTGCCGTTTTCATTTGACCTTGAAAAAGTGATTGGAGGGGGTGAGTCTACGTCACTTAGGTAAAGTGCGGTACTTATAGAATTATCTGCAACATTTATTCCGTATCACATTGCAATTTTTGGCTTACTCGTATATGCCTCGTACTTCCGGAGAAAACTGCGAACTTTTGTAGGCGAATCTGTTAGGTACTAAGATGAAGAAACGCATCTATTCAAGACTTCAGGTGGGAAAAACTTTGACAGTATGTCCGTTTGGAGCACGGAGGTGAGGGGTATGGAATATGGAATGTGTGTATTGTCCTAATTCATTTGTTCTGCGTAGTTTGACACGCTCCTTAATCACAATGTTTATACGTCATCTAAAAAGCGAAGCAGCGTCCGCTTGAACTACTCCCACTAAATATGGCAAACACTTCGACAAAGGGTTCTGCAAATTCGCGCCGTGGAGGTGACACTGTTCTCTCACGCTGCTACAGAGACTGAGACGAGCAATTTTTCCGGCCACAGTGATCGCGATGGATGGGGAGAGGGGTGACACAAAGACAATAATCACCTTCTTAATGACAAAAAATTACCAACGACGTGCTTTATACGGCATGATAATTGCAGGTATACAAGGAATATACTCCGCATCGAGAGAAACGACAAAGCTTCATTGCGTTAGGGACACTGATTTGCGCTCGCTTCAATCAGACAACGTGTGTAAAAAAATGCCAGGCCTCCGCAGAAAATCCAGCACATCACAGCGAAAGCTAGTGGAGTCACCTTTCTAGAGCCCCCGTAAACTCTCTAGGGCTGAGGGCATGAACTTGGAGCCTAAGGGCTGTATGTGCGCCACAGGAATCTGTTATGCGTTTCCCAGCATGACGTAAACTCCCCCTCTGCGCTCCTCTTTTGCCACAACCTATCTGAAGGCCATCATGGCACTATTTTATCTCAAACGCGGTTTCTGATTCTATATTATGTTTTGATATGGCAACTTTTTGACACGCGTGCTCGAAATGAACATCATTCTTCGATTCTTATTATATCTTAATGTCTTTGTATATTCACCGAAGAATTTCTCTTTCTAATTTTTTCCGCGTCGGCTTTCGTCCTTCTTCTTTCGGGCGCAAAAATTGAGACACAAATCATGAACGTGTTCAAGCATGCGCACTTTCTAGTCATCTTTTTTTTTCTGCAAAGACCCCTCCTTACTCTCATTCTCTCTGCCTTGCGGCCTCCAATTTGCTGGCTTCGCAACTTGGTCCTCTTTGTCGAACGGTCGCCGACTGTTCGTCTAGGGGAAACTATTGTACTACAAATACACTTGTAAAGGACGAACTATGCAACAAATTGCCAGAATTCTGTCAATAAAGGAACTAAGCACAATGGCCGAAGCACTCGTCATTACGCAGACTGCTGAAGTGAACGTCTATAAGTTACACCTCTCTAAGTTTACATCTGTAAGTCATTACGTGCACATTTTTTATGCTATGACTGATTAAGAATGAAGATTGCGCAGATTTTGGAGCGGATGGGAAGCTTTAAAGCACGCGCTCGTTGTTCAATAAGCATTGCGTGACGCCTCTTAATTATTTTCCTCTTCCGTCACGCTATATTATTTGCAGTATCTTGACGCGATTTCTTGTCCATTGTCACTTGTGTGAGAGTTCTAGTTTCATAAAAGTTTCAAGCAGCAGTATCTGTATAGTATATTATACCCGACATCCACGTTGCGGGGCCTGCGTATAAGGACACAATACTCACTCTGTATGTCTTCCTTCTGCCGATAATGTTTTTGTTACGCGTTTTGGCACGGGCTATTTTTGAGAAGAAATAAAGAAATACTTAGGGTTTTTTTTTTTGTGAACAAAAGCGAACTTTTCTACATGACCGTGGTGCGAATGCCAAGGTCAGGGTGCAGTTTTATATTGCAGCGTAAGAAAGTAAAGCATGCTGCCCAGCAGTTAGGTCAATGGCGTTGCAGTAACTAGACTAAGTGTGTTCCCTGTCGTAACATTTATAAAGCGCAACACTCTGTAGCAAAATATCCTGCATCTGGCGAAAAGAATGTAATGAACAACCAAACATTCGTGACCATAATTATTACTGATAACAAAATACGAATTACAAGTATGTTCATGATAATGCTGCATAACATGGTAGTGACTTATCAGCTATCACACATTGTTAGTGGTAACGTGATTGTCCGTAAAATAATCCGTGACATCATATGCGTGGTCGTCTGGGAAACCACTATAACTGTCTCCTTAAACGATTTTTTGAGTGCTGATGGGTGCCATCAATGCAGCCTTCTTGCTATTAGAGGCACGTCTGAAGAGGCGTCCTATTCAGTGACTCATAGAATCTTGGCTTCGCTGAGTCGTCAATTGTCGGGAGGTGATCTTGATTTTCCTCTACCTTTCCGTTTGCCTGCTTCAAGGCCTTTGGCTTGACCGGCGCGATTGACTGTGGCTGCCACTTCTAAAGCAGGGACTCCCGGAGTAGCCAGGGATATCGGACCGTCCGTAGAGGGTGTTTCGGGAAGCTGCGCCGAAGTTACAGCCCTCGTCATGTCGGCTCGCCGCGACGCAGCTCTATCCTTCGAAGTGGCGACATCGTGGATGCCTTTTCGGGCGGTGAGTTTGAGGCTTCTGGCTTTTTCTACAGGGATGTTTTGGCTCTCCCGTGGTGGAAGGAGAGGCGCAGTTACCAGTGGCCTCAGCCTGTCGCCCTTGTCTATAGCACGGTCGGGCTCCTCGTGCTCGGGCGAAAGGGGCGACATAGTGTAACCAGTAGGTTGTGAAGCTGATGTTCCCTACACACACAAAAAAAAATGAAGCTGAAGTGTACAGTTTCTGTTAAGTGCGCAAACAAGTTAGCATGTTGTCCGCATTATAGCTAAACCACGCCGCAACAATTATGAAAATAACTCAATATCTCAATACTAGCGCAAAATACCATACGAATCACTGGGGGGAGGGGGGAGGGAATAGGAGCTCATTTTCGATGTGATAGCAACAACTTGCGCAGGCATGAAGCGGCATCTCAAGGCGGGCGCAGTAACTACGCAGTTTAAGAGGCACATATCAGCCATGATTGATTGATATGTGGGGTTTCACGTCCCAAAACCATCATATAACTATGAAAGACGCCATAGTGACAGGCTCCGGAAACTTCAACCACCTGGGGTTCTTTAACGTGTGCCCAAACCCTCATATCAGCCAACTGCCGTGGACGTAGGTATATGTCACAAAACTTTCAGCGTATTTCATTCTTTGTAGAAATAAGAGGCATCTATCTGTCGTTGAGTAATAATTGTTGACTCTACGCCACATGCTGAGATATTATGTTTGGATCACGTGCTGTCAGAAGCCCCAAATACTGACAGGCGTTGGTGATGATCTCGGCATGTTCAAAACTATGTTTGGCCTCCGACGTCTAATGAATGGTATACTAAGCTTGCTTCTAAACTTCGTAGTGACTATTTTCTTTATATACGTTTGCTAGCGAATATTATGAGCAATTAGGCTATTTGAGAATACTGTAGTCGTAATACACTTCCACATAAAATAAAATATAACAACAGTGACTTACACAACAAATACGCTAAACAGTTAATGAATATGTGCAACACTTTGTATCCAAGAGCAATTACTATAAATGAAAGAGTCGCTAAATTTTCATGCATTGCGAAAGAGCAAATGTTCACGCATAAGCAAATGTGGGAACAAATAGCCCAGAAACGGACTGATTGAGGTAGCATAAAGAGTAAGCAATTACGAATACTAGGCACTCGCTAATTGCTAAGAATTGCGTTTGTATAAATAATTGCAAATACTAGGCAACGAGTTTATGTCACAAGCATATTTAACCAGTTGTTCTAAAGGCTGACTGAATTTGCGTACCACCCTGGGCCCCGTTACGTGCAATAAAAACAGCAATTAGAGGAAATAAAAATTTGCTTTTGTGAGCCAATGTTCTCATGGAAAAAATAGAAAGCCTTTTAAACACTTTTTTTGTCACAGTAGCGGATTGCTACTGACTAACAGCCACTGCCTAATGTTTCAAATGGTCCGATGGAGCTGTTTTCTAGTCAAAACAATAAAATGACAGATAATAAAGCAAGGGTAAGCGTGAGTGCGTCAATTATAGTATTCATTTGAAGGAACTAAGGCAAGTAACTAGAATTGCGTACAATAAACAAATCGCTATAAGTCCAGACAGACCTCAAAACATTTAGCACTATGCTGCATACAATATTTCCAGAATATAAGGCAGCCCCATAGCCACGAGGTTTTTTTCGCGGGAAGGTGCAGAGGGCACGTGTTGAAGGCTTTGATGCTATTCTTTTTAATGTATTTGTTATAAAACACGTGTTTGCCCATAGTCCGCCTTTCCCCCTACCGGGCTACTAACCTGATATACAGTTCACGTTACTATCATGCAAACAGCGCAAATTTCGCAGCGTTGGTTCACCTTTTTTTTGTATGCTTGCGGATAGCTTAAAGCCGAACTACAAGCCTCAGTAGAAAGAAGTTGGAGTGATTTAAAGATGTAAATGCATTCTCACTCAGGGCTTAATGACAGCCTAGGTCTACTATATTGGTAATCTATTCTCGCACAAGCAATGCTCAATAGTAAACTATATCATCCAATGCTGCAATAAAACAAACTCCCAGCACAAATATTGCGCACATTTAGCCACTAAGTTCGGGATACTTACACTGGAACTTACCACTCCGCAAAGACCAGTACATAGCGCTAAAAACGCGCTGCGGTCACGAGCTGTCCCTTTGCTCAATCCTGGCTGCCTCGTTTTCTTGGCGGTTACTTTGAGAGCTGCGGCATCACTATTGGCTTTCGGAGCAGGCGAAAACAGCGCTGCGTGGTGAGCATTCTCAGCGTGGCTTGCCGGAGACATCGGGGGTGGTGGCGTTCCTCCACGTGGCTGGTGCTGCGCTGTCTCTCTCTTGGAAGGTAGCTTCTTCTCCAGCATGTTCGGCGACGCAGCAGTGACACCACCATCGTGGCACCTGCGATGACAGACCGCTTCTTCACTAGGAGATGGCACTGGTTTACGTGAAGATGATGGTGACCCCATAGCAGGCAAATGTACCCCACTGTCAGCAGCCTTATTTTTCCCAGGAAGAGGCTCTCTGTCTGAAGTCTCTGTCTTCTTGTGAGCTGACTCACGCCGCATGGAGCTGGATGAAGCGATAGCAGCCGGTGAAGTCACTTCAGCATTTTCACTTGTGTTTTTAGAAGACGCGGTGGCCCTCCGAGCTTGAGCAGCTGCAAAGAACGACGCCTTGGCCAGGACAGTGTTGACACCCAAAGATCTCCGCCGTGATTTTAACATCCCGGCTGGAGATGATGCTGAAGACGAACCGCTCTTCGACTTTGTGGGTGGAGAACCAGGGTGCCTTTTGTAGTGCCGGGTTTTAACCTGTGGATTCAGCAGGTCCGGCGAAGCTGTGGTTTCCAAAGGCGTTTCATCTTTCCTTCTAACGAGTTCACGTGGTGGGAATGCCTTGGTGGGGATGCCTTCGTGAAACGACTCTCGTTTCATCGTCCTCGATGGCCCTGCCACACGGCCCTCGTAGATAGCAAGGTTGCTCGGACTTTCAGCTCTTCTGTTCAGCTCACACCCGCTAAGAGCCGCACAGTCAGGTGTTGCAGCACTTGCTACAGGTACAGCATTTGGGCTTCCATATGGTGTGGCGCGTCCTCCTTCGTTCATTGGAAGTGGTGCTAGCTTTTCCTGGGTTTCAGCGTGGCTTACGCTGGCCACTGGTGATACAGCTTGCTTGTTTGTGGCACCGACGTTTTTTCTGAATATACTGCGAATTTTGCCAGTTCCGCATCTATCTTTCGTTCGTCGTGGTGGTGGCGAAACGGCGTTTCCGGTTGTATCACGTAATCTCACAAGGCGCAGCAATGAACTGAGTGCCCTGGACTTGTAGAAGGTGCCGGATTCAGGTACTAGCTGCGCGTGTAAAAAATGTCATGAACTCTTCAAATATGCATAAAAATATGTAATGTATTAGAAAAAAGGACTTCTCATGATAAAAGCGCTGTGACAACGACATTGCTTACCACAGAGTAGTTTAAATAAGCTTCATTTGTGCGCCAAACAACGCCTTTGCATATCAATCTCTGGCATTTCGGTGTGAGGAAGCTTCCTAAAACATCCGCAATTTGCGCGCCCGGCCCTGCGTAGCTCTACTTCTTTTCACACATCAGATGCAACGTTGTGGAGGCTAGCGAAACTTCTCGGACAGATGCGGCCGCATTAATAAACAGTTTATTGTTGTTACAATTCAAATATTTTTTTTGTTTTTACGGCTACAAGCAATTTTGAATTTTTTGTGAATCGCTGTGTCTGTTATTAAGACGCTAATAGTTTGGCGTATACAGACTATATTCACGTAGTCCACAGAATATAAAGAAACATCAAGTTGAAGAAAGAAAAGAGGACGAAAAAGCAGCTTGTGCCGCTTGCTGGGACCAAGTCAGCGACGTTCGAATAACGCGTCTATTGCGCTACCAAGTCACCTAATGTGGTGATCATTTCTCCGTTCACTTTAAAAGTGCAATTCTTTCAATATCTCAAACTGACGCCAATGTCCTGAGCTGTAGAGCGTAAATGACAGAGCTGTAAATAGTATCTTTAGCGCCAATTTGGAATTCCGACTTGCGTGAACTGCTCCTAACCTTATCCGGCGGTGAGCGAAACTTCACAGGAGGCTCTCCTTTGTTTTCATCGGAGCTGTCACAGCGCCAGTCGCTGGTCGAGGGGCTCATCTGTGCCTCAGTGGTCAGGATCAGATGCGTACCGAGGAGGTCAATCGACGAGTGCGTCACCTGCTGAGGTCACAATGGTAAAAATGTAACAGCAAGGCAGTGGGAACAACGTTCTTCAATGTGCTCAGATATCGTATCTCATCTCAAATGCCTTGTGGTGTTTTGCGAGCCAAACGTAAAACATTATTATAAGGCGCGCCTTAGCGGAGGCCTCCGGAATGTTTTATCACAGGGCTTCTTCGCGTAAAAATAAGTTTATTGGTACACGAGGCGCTAAGGTTTGCCCTATATCGAAGCATGACCTCCACGGCCAAGATTGAACTCCTGGAGTATCATGTCAATAGCCATGAATCGCTACCATTGTACTAACGTAGCGCACATAAGTCACAGTGGCAGTGCATTGCTCTTAGAAAACATGCAATCCTTCAGGGTAGAAGCGAACAGCAGATAAAAACAAAAAATAAACAGAACTGACTTTATGAGGTTGTAGCTTGTTTTACGTGTATACGACATAATTGAAACAGCGAGTCTGTAAATGGCTGTAAGCGAATTCATTACAATGTCACACCAGTAGTAATTGAATAAAAAATTCGTAAAGAAGAGTTTTCTTGAGCCGCCATTTTGACCCAACCTACGGCGTCACCCAGGCTTCTAAATTTTCTCAGCGATAGACATTGTCATAGAATGGCGCAATCATTGTCTTTCCAGCTTAAAAGTTTTAAACATCTTGCTGTTGTTGGTACTATGGGCACCTGGCTTCCTTTTCCTCGAGGCTTCGTATTCTCGTTCCTGTTGCTGTTTAGCTGTAATTTAGGTAGAATAGACTGCTTCAGATGGCATTTATGACAATCACCGCAAGTGTTCTCTTTTTTTCTTTTATAGCAAAAACGATTTCAAGTTAGCCCTAATGTATCACTTCTTTGGCCAAACTTCTTTGGCGTTCCATAATTATTTGCTCGTTTGTTTTTGCCTCTTCCATTGTATTTACAAACGCAGAAGGCAAGAGCTGATTGAGTGACACTGAGGTTTCTGGCAACTCTTAAAGTTGTCTTCTTAAACCAGGTCGTGATTCACCCTAGAGTGGAACTGCTTAAGGAAATGTCTATACGAGAGACCTAAACAGTCAGACGGACGATTACTTTTGGCGATTGTGCCATTCTTTAGTTGCTCTATTCTAAAGCTCACGGACAAAAAAAGAAACAGAAAACATACGTGCGGAACCTTTCAACTTGTTCTTGTTAACATTGCACATCATATTTATTCACAGATGCAATAGTCAGAAGCACTTAAAAAACTTGAAATGAATGAGGCTCAACGGTGGAATGACAAACACGGGTCAATTGTGGTGTAATAGACGTCTATCAAAGTGAAAACTTTGTTTTAAAAGCACCATGGAAGGAGAAACAGCTTCCGTTGCTCTGGTTGAAAATTTTTGGTATAAAATAGGCCTCTACGATGCCGCGTCTTTTTCCAATTACTTACGTTGATTCGACAACTTGGTACCAATAAACATAAGTGTAAACTCCCATCATGAGCAATGTGGTTATCAATGGCCTAAAGATGGTGGTATATAAGGCGTGTACCTGTGTTGTCTTAATCCGATGTTTCAAGATCGTCCTGTTGGCTCCATGTGTGACTTTGGGCACATGAGCGGAACTTAGAGAATTGAGTGATCTACACAATAAAACACCAGCAATAATACCGTATTCCTCATGGCCTCTTGGATTTAAAATGATCTGAGAACGCAACTATAACGTCATTCTTTACAGTTATTCGGTTGATGCCACGTGTAATTTTAAGTATGCAAGGTAACAAGGTAACCCTCTTCCTATTTTCATCAGTGTTTCTGGCTGCTGCTTTTCTTTCAGTTTGTGATAGACACTGCCTAACGAAGCAGCTACTGTCTCTCCAGCTTGGAAAATTTACGCAATTTTGCTGTTGTTACTATGTGGACCTGACTTCATAGTAGAGGTGCAGAAGATTCAACTGGCTACAACACGTTTCACTGATTTTGGTAGGCACCTTTTTTCACTTTTTGGCTTTACTCCTAACACATGTAGCCTGCATTGAATGTAAAGGAAATGCCTGAGAGCTTTTGGCGTCCCTTATCTGACATTTAAACAGTGAACTCCTACACTTGGTGCACGCTTTCAAACAATATCTAGACGTTTTGATTCTTTTTTTCTCTGCTGAACAGCTGGAAAGCATGACACGACATTTGTCTTCTCAGCGTTTGTTGAATAACTGTGCAACAGGTAACTGCAATAAAATGTATAAAAGAGGTGCGGAATAAGGTATTTAAAAGGTGTTTGGATTGCGTAGATCACATAGTTTGCAAAAGGCCCTCCTGGGTGAACAATCACATATAGGACACGATAAGACAATGCTTCAAAAATATATTAGGTGAAAGGTGATGCACGACAGAAATGAAAAGTCTTCATGGCAGTTAGCAGCCCATCGTGCATTAAGTCGATGTAAAATTATGTTAAGCGATACCGAGGTTTCAGATCGCTGTATATATATATATATATATATATATATATATATATATATATATATATATATATATATATATATATATATATCTGTTAGACCATTAAAGCTTTCCTTTCGTGGCACTCAAAATTCATATTTCAATTTAATTAACGCCCATTACATCAATTCAGACGTCTCCACGAATCATAATATAGCACAGTTCACCCTAATCTTTTCATATTTTTATCTGCCACTAATTCTTTCACGTGTGTATATAAATGGTATTTTTTAGGTATTACAGATTGTCATAAAAAACGCATGAAAGCCACGCTCCTATCCTTCTTACATATGTTATATTTGTTGACGCGGAAAGGTTTGCCACAAATGGATGATAAATGATGTGAATAACAAACAAAAGTTCTTTCAATGCACTTTTAAGTCACTGAGAGCAATGCAGTTGTTTGTACTTTCACGTTATAATGCATGATTATTTATAGCAAAGCCCCTTTTCGAAAACACAAAAATTTCACACATTCTAGATATTCATCAATGTTTTTCAAGGGTGGCATCTCTCATGTGAACCCGCACAGTTATTAGGAATTGCACAAACTCTAGTACTTCAAACCGGAGTTGCCCGATATGGGGAAGTGACGTTGCTTGAACAACGGTGCACCACGGCGGTACCTTTATGTAAAAATGTGGATGTCATCTCTTTTTTGGTGGCACTTTCGCCTGTGGTGTTTGGCAGTTACATCTTTGTTTTGAGGTGTCGGAGAGAAAAAAAACCAATGACAATACCAAGGTTTTTTTTTCTTAAATAGGACGCTTAAACCTCAAAGGCAGCCACTTCATCGCCACTTTTTTTTTTGCAGGCTGACGGAATGGTTTCCTGCATATCTTTAAAGAAAAAGGCAAGGATTACACATCTCACGCAGACAATGAGCTGCCTACTTGTTTATTTCCGAATGATTCCTGATCTTGACACGTCATTCCATTTCGGGGTACTTTGATTCGAAATTGGAAACGTCTCTGTCATGGGCAGTTCCAGAGTGACATAGTAAAGCAACCGTGCTGGCTACGTAGCAAGCTACCTGTGGGTGCTTTTTTTTCTGATTTCCAATTTGAATTTCTACGAATATCCTATTCTGAACTACGACAATCGATGATTTTCGGATAATGTGTATTTCATAAATTACCATGTACTACGTACGACATCTAAAGCAAACAAGTGCTTTCACATAAATATTTAGGACTTACCTAACACGTTTTGTTGAATTAGTCACCTTAAGGTAAATTTTAGCAGCGGATAAATGTTTCCGTCTTCACATAAACTTCATACGCGATAACTTACGTTGATGAGCTTTTTTATGAAATATCTCAATTGTGTAAAAACAACACGCTGTATGACGCACGTGACTAGCGATAAAGAATTGCAAGTTTGTGCACATACTTATTTTTTCCTTGGCGTTTCTGTGTAGCACAGAAAAACAACAACCCCATACGGACTGACTGCATGTGCTTGATTTTTGTGCCTGTACATGTTTTAATCTCTCAGCGCTGTCGGTTGCTTTACCATAAACATACATCAACTGAACAGACTCGCGATTTCACTTTACCTCAGCTTCAGCGACTTCTTATTATTTAGATTTGCTTATCGTTACATGACATATCGCGTGTCCTGTTACAAAAGCAAGAAGCTGATTGATTGATTGATATGTGGGGTTTAACGTCCCAAAACCATTATATGATTATGAGAGACGCCGTATTGGAGGGCTCCGGAAATTTCGACCACCTGGGGTTCTTGAACGTGCACCCAAATCTCAGTACACGGGCCTACAACATTTCCGCCTCCATCGGAAATGCAGCCGCCGCAGCCGGAATTCAATCCCGCGACCTGCGGGTTAGTAGCCGAGTACCTTAGCCCCTAGACCACCACGGTGGGGCCAAAAGCAAGAAGCTCCCATCGTGAATTCATGCAAAGCAATGTCGATGCCGTCTAGAGAAGATATCGTCGCAATCAGAAGAGATACGAAGCTCGCCAACCAACACATCGCTGTCGGTTTCCTCGTGGACATTCATGCGGCGTTTGGTTGGCTTTTGCGGATGTAACTATGGTGATCGCTTACAGAGTAGTGGGTTCAGTCTGGCTAATATGCATCTTTGCACGAGGAATAAACATGACATAAAGCACTAAAATAGGAAATTATGTTGCGTTATATTCTGTATACCTTCAATAATACAAAGTCAAATGGCAAAACAGTTACCTGCACCTATAGTTGCTGGATCGATAAGGAGTAGTCATTGAATCATGCTATATATAAAAGTATAACCTTTATGATCGCCTGGCAAAGATAAATATAGCGAAGGTATTCGTGCCAAACACGGCATCGAAAGAGAAGCTTGGTGCCCGTACGTTGTCTCTGGGTGAGAGAGGTGGAGCAGCGCTGTCTGCAACTCGCTGCACCACAGGCGGCGGTGGTAGGTTGCGCGTGTCCAGTCCTTCAGCTGCAAGTCTCTGACGGTATTGCATCGCCTGTTCCCAGCTAATAGGAACCCACGTTGGTAGTGGTACTAAGCAATCTCGGAGGCTCTGGAATGATTCGTTAGATTGAGGTAATACAAATGAATTTTATACACAGATGCACGTGATGATCTGTTCGTTCCTATGTACAGAGAAATTCGCCCTTAAATAAATTTTACTTCTTCGGGGTTTGCATGAGCTGTATATACCGCAATTGTGAGACGCAGGATGCATGACTGCGCTGAAAAGAGCTACAAAATTGAACGAACGAATTAGCGGGTTCAAAGCGCTAAAGACAAAAAAAAATATTTCACAACGGCACTTGTTTTGCCTTCACTTCAGTCACTATGCGGGAAATGAAAAGAACATAAAAGACTGGTAGTTTCTGAGCCTATATGCTAAAATAAACCTCACTGAGACTTTTCGTGAATAATACAGTAATCACGATGCTGTTACGCGTTTCGCCCAATTACAAAGAAATGCCAAAACATCATTTCCATTTGTCCGTGAAAAGAGAGCACGTGTATTATACGATGAAACCCTACAAGTGGCCCGGGCCCCTAATACGAACGACATGCAATGACTAAACGTGACAGGGTGCTTACATAAACTAAAGAATGATTTGCAAGGTGTTTCACGCGTGGTTAGTTACAGAAAGTAACTTTCACACGAAAACATTGCCGTTGATGTGTGTTCTCGCTTACCAACTTCGTGTGGAATACGAAGACAAAAGCGTAGACAGGGATGAAGCTGAATTCCACCATTTGTACCCAAGCCATGAGCGCGGTAAGGAAGACAGGGTGTTGACGTTCCACAGTAATAGGACGGAATGCCTTTGCTGACAGCAACACCTGCAGCATGAATTCATGTCAGCTGGGACGACACAACCTTTGCAAGTGAATGCAAATGTTCTCATACACGTACGCACACACACTTATGCATGCACGCGCGCCCGCAAGCGCATACACAGTAAAATTTAAGTTTAAATGTACTACCAAGGTTTGGCTTTCCAGGCACTAAGCCCAAATATTAGTTGAAAGTTAAGCCTCAGTTGAGCTTAATCAATACCTACAGACTAATCTACCGGTTAGTTGGGTTAGCAAGGTTAAGCAAGGTCGAAAAAATGGTAGGCATTATTTTGCAGATAATAGAGAAGAAAACTTCTAAAGGTAAGGAAAACGCTCACCATAAGCGCCAGCGGTATTATCGACGTCCAGCATAACTTCACGAAGAATCCCGGCGTGCCCCCTGTCATCATCTGGGAGTCAACCTCTAACCTCCTGGCACCTGCAGTATTACCTAATCAGTGATAATGCGTAGCTCCGCATCTCAAATTTTGAAGCAATTGAAGCAGTGTAACGTTGCTCTCAGTTTTATACTAAAGATCTATCACCGTACAGGAAGCACAACACAAATGAAAGCTATTCTTAACCCACTAGATACCAGTTTCTTTTTTTACGATGGAAATACAGATGCGTTTTTCCATCGTATTTGTGTCAGCATAGGTCACTGAAAATTTCGTCGTGAACGAGGTTTAGTTTACAAGATATAGCCTGTGACTGGTATGGTCACGCTCGGCTCTACAGTAAAAAATATCCGTGTTTTGACGTCGGAACCGATCATGAAAATGACAGACTGAGATATGTTTCTCAAAAAATTGCGGAAGTTCTTGCGCGGTGTTTTTAATATTACACCGAAGAAGACTACAAATGAGCACTCTAAGTTTCCGTTCATGTGCTCATTTTGTAAAAGAGAAGAAAATACCGCCAAGCTGATGTGTTTTGTCACGTGGTGCGCTAGAATCCGAGAAGCCGGAAGCAACGCTTTTGTCGTTTTTGAACTCATCGGCGGTGGTGCGTCGTGTGATAATTTGTGGTACGTGTTCGCGCGTAGCGATTTGTTAACCCATACATGCGATTGCATTTGAACGCGGTTTGATGAAAGATGCCGTCCGCACGTTGTGTGTTTGCCAGGCATCTTCACGGAGAAAGCGGCTGTGTGTGGTAATGCAGAAAATGAATTTTTAAAACCAAGAATAAACCGAGCTTGTCATTTTCTTTTAATTACAGAAATCTTCTGGCACCGATTTATCAACAAGATGTTCTGTGACATGAGACATTTTTTGAATGTTGTGCACAACACCAAAAATATTAAAACCTTAAACTATATTTCGGACCTTGACACAACACGAAAAATAAATTTAGAGATTCGTTGTGCATTCATTGGGAAATGGTGTGAAGCATTGGATGCCTATGCTGACTTCGTATTTACGGCACAGTTTAGTCACAATGCTATTGCCGTTCCCTTCATTCCACATGCATTTTTTGCTGTATTAGGCGCACTTCTGAGGACTTACAAAGAGGGTTCAGCCTAAATTGAGGACGACGCTTTGAGCAATGGAAAGAAAATGGCAGGTGTAACCTTAAAAGACAAGAAGAGAGCAGAGTGAATTAGGGAACAAACGGGGGTCAAGGATATCATAGTTGAAATCAAGAAGCGGAAATGGACATGGGCCGCACATGTAGCGCGTAGACAGGATAACCGCTGGTCATTAAGGGTAACAAACTAGATTTCCAGAGAAGGCAAGCGGGTTAGGGGGAGACGGAAGGTTAGGTGGGCAGATGAAAGTAAGAAGTTTGTGGGTAAATCGGCAGCAGCAAGCACAGGACCGAGTTGACTGACGGAACGAGGGAGGTCCTGCAGTGGACGGAGTCAGGCTGATGATGATTATGACGATGATGATGATGATGATGATGATGATGACAGTTATGAGGAAGTGGACAGTTCCCTCAATCCAAATGTGCACCAGAAAATGCACTTTCCAACGGTATCGACGTTGTTTAACAGCCAGTTTATTGCCGCTTGTTATCTCAATTAATATGGTAGCTTTGAGCGATTTACATCTGGAATTCCAATTGAGTGACGTTGGATCATGTACTGTGAATAAGCACCACACGTTGCTTATGGCTACCTCGCAAAGTAAATGCCACTCAATGTTTTTAATGAATGGCAATTCAGTAGTTGTTTTCTTTATTGTTGATATCCAGCAGATGCCCAAGTTAGCGTCCACCTGGCCAGTACTCCCTCGAACCACTTATATCGGCATAGAAACCATCTTGTGGACGCAACTAAACACAAAGCAGAGGAAGAAAGAGACGAGCACACGCGCAAGGACAGGCTGTTTAGTTACGCCCCCAGGATGGTTTTTATCTCAAAGCACCAACAGGCCCAAAAGTCAATCGTGTAGCAGTTCTATCGGGTAACTGCAATAGAGCGAGGAACATTTGTCGTCAGCGAACTTGAAAGTAAATATGCGTCAATGCTTTCATCTCCTACACCTGAGCAGTTAAGTGGATTGGTGCTCCCTTGCCTCATTCTTTGTACTCTGCTTCAATTTCGTCTAAGTCCCACCCAACATTGCCATGGACGTCAGCAAGCAAAGGTTTGGCATCTGCTATAGGCTTCCTATAAAGCTGTGTACCATATAGGTACACAGAACGACGGGGGAAGGGAATTTTCGGAGTCATCTATTTAGGCGTTTCGCATAATCTTATCGTGGTTTCGCGATGTTAAATTCAAAGAATTATCATACAATATACCTAAATTTCTCAAGAGACCACGGGAATCTTCTGCTGCGATGACTTTGTCTATGTGGTAGCTTCCCATAGCTAGTAAAAGTAGATAGCCAATACATATTTCTTGTTCTTTTGGAGTATTGTATACTTATATCCCTTACAGTGCGCCTGAAATATACAATATATTGGCCTACGAGTATGAGTGCCACAGAATCTCCTTGCAGGGAACGTAAAACGATCTAACGAACTCAAGTAACTGACCTTGGCAGCACGTAAAATAACACGCTTGTTCGCAAAAAAAGACATTGCTTCATCAGTTTCGAAATTTCATTGGATATTTTACAGTGCAGGATATCTTTAGGACCATGTGCGCCACACTATTGAAAAATGATAATACAAAAATATCCGTTTACTTGAAGGTGCATCGCAGGCCGACACGGTGAAATTTAGAGCCACTATTTTGCTCCTATTTAAGTACCTCCCCAATAAACATTCAGAGCTTCGGGCATAAGTTATCTTTAAAGGATACCCTAAGCTATCGCGAAGAAAATTACTGGCATTCTGCAGAGGTTTTCTGAAGCTGCATAAATTAAATTGTTTAGTCAGGAAATGTGTGACCAAACGGTAACGCTCATACTTTGTTAAAACATCCCTCTACTTGCCATTCGCCGGAATCAAGCTGGCATTTCACTTTTTTTTTCATAAAATATAGCAAAGCACTCTCTATTCACTCTTTGTTCACTCACCACCATTCACGTCTGCTCGTAGGGAACATTGTCATAGAGTGAATGTCTCGTTCTCAAACACTGTCACGTGCACACACTCATTTCTCCCCAAAGTCTCAGTCGATCAGAACAATCTACCATCGTTTGCAGTTAGCATACACAACGCCATATTTTTCAGATATGTTCTTGGGAACGAGATCTCCGACTGCAAAATTCTGTTATTTCTTTCTGTTTCATTTGTTTTATCCCTCTTAATTGTTTCAGTGCTCTGAGGTTGTGCCTTGTACTTTTTATCATTAATATACTGTTTAAATGAGTGTCATTCCTTTACTTTAGGTCTTAACTGTGCATTGATACCATACTTGATTTATTGATTATGTATTTTTTTGTTTTCTTTCCTTCTCTCTTCACAGTTGTTCCATGTTTAATACAATCATGTACCTACCCCTTCCCTCTATATTGTAATGAATGTAGCTTGAGGACATTTCAAATAAATAATAAATAAATTGGTGATCTAGCTCCCCTGTACCCTATATTGAGACCGACCACCAAATCACTGACCACGCGACAAAAGGATTTCTAATTTTCCTTCTATTAAGCCTTGTAAACGAAGTCTGTGTTGTAACGGTTCGGTGCGACACCAAAGATAACAAAATGGTTTTTTGAGATAACATGTTAAACGCACCAACTGATACCCCACAGTAAGCAGGCACGCATTAGAAAAACACAACGAGGCAGGTGCTCCTGCCATCAATGTCTTATTCTTTGATTTCTGAAAGAGCTCTAGTAATTTCGGTGAAAGATAATTTTTTTGTGCCGTATCAACGATATACCCACTACATAGGCATACCCATGGGAATACTCTGAATGAGCCGAAATCTTCAGGTGACTATAGCAAGCCCCTCTTGTCAAGCTACGAGCTAAGTGTCTGAGTTATAAAATAGTGGGCGCAACACTATCACTGCTGATGAACGCTCCAGAACGAAAACCGCTTTTTGCGCGTAAAACTATTCAGTAAAAAAATTGCCATACGAGAGAACTCATTTAGCGTTCTCCATCATGTATTGTTTGCATTTGAACACATGCAAACTGAATTGTCTCAAGACAGAGTGCACTCGAAATTCAAATATGAGATCCGAATGCCCATATCACAATCCAAATGTCGTACCGTACAGCTGTAGAAATACGATGAGCTCGAGCGCTAACAGGAAGAGGCGGAAGTTGTTTTGACTGCTGCATAGAACAGACACTCCCTTAGCTCCACCCTGCGGACAAAAGCAAGCGTAAATATTTCACTCGTGCTGGCCTTTCACAAAAACGTCAAGAAATTATCGCAATAGTTGCTCAAAATTATGTTTATGAAGTTTCCCGTTACTAAAAAGCATCTAGAGGCATTAGAAGTGTCTTAGCCTTTGCCAGAAATACTGCATTCCAAGTACCCAATTCTTCCACAGTAACAATACACATTACGCAAATTTGAAAACAAATTTAACAACTCTCATTATCGGGCTATTTTTACGCTATGCGTTAATGTCACTGCCAAAATGCCTGTTTCCTGATTTGATGCCTAATCCAGGAAGACGTTTGTTTGACTTCTTGACTATTCGTTCAACCGTTACGTTGGTATGTTCACTACGATTATGTGTGTGTGTGATTTTGCGTGCGTGTGTGTGTCTGGGTGTGTGCTTTGCGCCTTATATGTGTGGACAATAGTTATCTTTTGTATGTATTTGGAAATTGGTCATTGTGAATTTTTTTCCTTCTTCACCTTTATAAATGAATGTTAAGTAATGAAGTTCTGTAACAAAAATTAGTGCGTGTAAATGAATTGGCGGCTTTAGACCTTATAGCAACACAGCACTAGATTACGTAACTCGTTTAAGGGCTCTTTTACAGCGCTGCATTGGGAGTTAAAAAGCACCATTTCCTGACTGCTTGGTATGACATCATTACACAAAAAGACATTTACAGGTTTAGATGACATCATTGACTGATTCCTAATGACAAAAAAAGCCATTGTACATCAAAGCTTATCACATAAAATAAAAAGTAAGGTGACACTTACAGGTATTACAGCAGGTATGCTCAAGCAGAACAGGACCAAGCAAATGAAGAAATGCGTTGACCTCCTGTTCACTACCATCGGTGGGTGAGATACGGACAACACTTCGATGATGATGTCGGGCACAATAAGCTGCGATATATTTATTGCGTAAGAGGCGCTAACATTCAGACATATTTTCAATATCTACAGTGACACCAAGTTCCTGTCTGTGGTTTCCACCGAATGAATAAATGTTGTTTTCGCCAATAAGATATGAAACTTAAATCGTGCTTTCAAATCCACATTTCCAAAGGTAACTTACTTCAACTGAAAAATTACTGATGCAAAAAATTTTGGCAAGATGATCCTCGTCACAATAACCAGGAAATAGAAATATCCACAGAATACCTCTTCATGTGGTCCAAATATACACTCATCGGCAGGCGTTTTATTTTTCACTAGTTTTTCACATCTTTTTCGAGGTAGCAAAACGAAAAACAACCACGTTAAGCTGAAAGCAGAAACGAGAAACGTTCATCGCAGAAATATGTGCATTGTTCCTACGTCCACGATACATTGAAACCTATGAAGAATGTTTTTTTTTCGCCCCACCGTGGTGTTCTAGTGGCTAAGGTAGTCGGCTGCTGATCCGCAGGTCGCGGGACCAAATCCCGGCTGCGGCGGCTGCAGTTCCGATGAAGGCGGAAATGGTGTAGGCCCGTGTGCTCAGATTTTGGTGCACGTTAAAGAACGTCAGATGGTTGAAATTTCTGAAGATTCCACTAAGGCGTCTATCATAATCATATGGTGGTTTTAGGACGTTAAGCCCCAATTATCAATCAATTTGTTTTTTTATTTTAACGAATAATTCTACGACTTCACGCTGTTTGCAGTCTACAGCAGTCAATGCTTAGAACCCCTCACATCGGACTACGACAAACGGCTGTAATGCGTTAAGGATTATGAGAAACGCAGGCGTCCATTACTTACAAACTTCGGTAGCATCATGGATACCAGCCATAGGGAATGGACCCGACTCCAGAACTCAGGAAACGGCACGAGACTCATAGTTTGGTGGGAGACGCTCACGATGAAGTTGAAGTCTGCAGAATGTGTGGATGTCGCCCCTTGGAATTCAGTCCTTCTTGAGCATCGTTTGAATAATATCTGCTATACCTATCAGCGAGATACATGCTGTTTGCTTTCTTCACTTATTATCAACAAAAAATAACTGCTACCTTCACCTTAATATTATTTAGAAGGGGCGCAGCACGCGCGGTTCAGAAGATTCCGTCGTACGTCAGCTCTCATCATCCAACAAATAAAGCACACAGCTGGACAGCAGTAATCGTCTAGCAAAATACCTGCACATTGCTGAGAACACTAAGGCAGCAACCAAAGATAGTGTCAAGACCGTAAGAACTCATGTCGTAAGAAAGCTGTCATACTCTGCTGGAGAATACGCCTCCTAAACAAGGATGTCAGCACACAAATACGAGCCGAACATAAATCAGAAATCCAAATTGAGGAGTCCTTGAAGCGAAAAGCTGCACTGTACAGTTTGAATATACCGAATGCGTTCACATGGCAGGATTAACACATATATAGCGTGTATCGAACTATGCAATTTGAATGCAAATGAACATTTTCAATAATGCATACAAGCATAGAGTGTTTATGAGCAAAATAAAAACCGAATGCATTCAGTCAGAGGAAATTCCAACATACATTGTTATGATCATAAACACTGTTAATGATAGCATTGATAAAGCACTGAAATGAACATGGCTGATGCTCAACGGTATACACTGTTGACAAAACAATGAGCGCCAATAAATAGCACAAGCAAACAAAAGACGTGGAAACGGAACAACTGCTTCGTTTATTTTATGCCTTCATTTAAATATACCAAAGTTCTCTCCAGTTGGTTTGCTCACGGAAGTTCTTCGCGTAATAAATTATTTAGCAATGATGTTAGGCTATATATGAGCGCCTTCATGAGATTATTTGTGCACCTGTACGGCACAAACTACTTGTTTCAGCTACAAGTGCACGAGTCACTTTTTGTATCGTTTCAAGTCGGGACGTATACTTCAAGAACTATTTGATACTTTAGGAACGAAAACACAATCAACACAGGCTTCAGTGATCGTTAAGAGTGGTCGCACATATTATATCATGTTTGTTTTTAAAGTTGTTTGGTGGGGTAAAAATAGGGTACATTTGCTGTTTGTCGAAGCGCGCGTATTCGAACTTGAAGAAGACAGGGAGTATTGCCTCTCGTGGCAGTGACCCACATGAGCGTACAAAAGCTCCGATATGATTCAAACAAGGCATTATAATATCTGCAGTATTATTCTTTCTGGAAAGAAGAAATGCCGACATCGACAAAGCTCACCGGCGGCAGATGACAACGACTTCTTGTTCTACATAATAGGCCAATCCATAATTTTTGAAAACGCGACACCTAAATTGTTTGTGTTTCCTCAAAGTTTCAATGGGAGCACCATTCAAGAATAGTTTTACATTGAAACAACGTTGCCTGAATCTAGCGTTGAATACTATGATCATTGATTTATATCTGTTATTTGTTAGAGCATTCTTACAGGACCATGCTGACAGATTAGTAAGAATAATGCGAGATTTGTTCAACAGATCACCAAGCTAATGACCAGAGACAAGCTTGTAACGCCAGCGCACAGCGAAATGAATGCATCACTAACAAACTCAGTGATATCAATTACATGGATAATTAATGGGTATATGTAATCATAAGCTGTCTACCAGCCAAATAGTAGAAAACGAAATACTGCTCCACCTACGCCAGCCAGCCCACGCACCTTTGTGCACCAGCATGTGGATGTTGATGCCTGTAGCGTACGACAGGTGTCCCAAGAAGAGGAAGGAAGTGAACGTGCCGATGCCCTTGCTTGCCGTGTCCGCAACAAGTACAAATATCACGTCCCTGTTTTAAATTACGTTAAGAGCACAATAAATGTTTTGCGACGTTTAGGAATGTTGCTACAGAATTCTAAATATCCGTTTATACATGATGACCTACTGCAGCCATTAAACAATATTAGCCTGAATAGATGTTCTAACATGAACTTAAATCTCCAATTAGAGCAGTGGATGTCCCTCTAATAGTAGTTGTGAGTTGCTCTAATTGTAGATGGTACTTACAAACAAGTGCAACAAGAATTCGATTGCTGCTAAGGACACTCTAACAAGTCAAAAAAGCATCGTAAATAGTTTATACGGTTAAATAGTGCCACCAATAAATACTAAACTATTTGTAGCAGTGCTTAACCTTTACCACATGAATGAAATCTGTCTCACAATATTAGTGGACATTGTTTTGTGCCTGGAAAATAAATAACGACCAATGATGTGGCCCACTGCGAGCAAGTGATAAACCTTTTTTTTCTGCAATAATTTGTCTACGCTCAATCAAGATTGATAGAGTCCTGAATCACGTATAAGAGACACACGTGTCACACGACCCTTCAACCTACAAATGGCACTTATCGTATGCAGCTGCTGCTGTGCACTGGTGCTCTATTTCCACCTCCCCGCACGGCAGTCAAGTGAGCACGAAAACGATTTTCTTATACCTTCAGAGAAACGGGAGAAACGTCTTTATCCGTAATAATTAGTCGTGCGTTAAGTGAGGCACACAAACAACATTAATGTTTTATTCACCATGTCCGCTACAATATCAAGCACTGTTAGGAAAACACTGCATCGCAATGGTGGTGGTGGGTTATGATATGAATGAAAGACAGACCCATCACACACCAGTTATATTTCGTGCTTTAGGTATTAGAATGTTAGTGGACTTCATTATAGTGGTTGCAGCTTCAGTTCGCTTTTTATTAGTTTAGCTCATATTTTAAAATTATTAACATGGTCACTTATGCATTCACCTAAGGCGGTGTGAAGACAAAACGCTGCTTATTTTTCTGCTCAGTAGTTTTATTGATCTTGGTCAGGCACCCTCCGAAAACTTTTCGCATTTAAGAAGGCTTTGCCCTTCTTTTAGAATTGTAGACATTGCAACCTGTCTGCATTTAATCTAATACAGCGCTCTATTAACTGTTTAGGTCTGGGCGTCATGGGATCAAGTCATCATAGTGCTACTACACTTGATGACAATAAATTGTTTGGAAGCTATGACGAGATACGGGAAGTTGAACATGTGAGGATCTCTTCTTGCACCAATTGAATTGGCACTGCGAAGAACGCCAGTGAATATTAGCGATTGACGAAGCAGCCGAGACTTTCCCCGTAATAATATCATAGCCTTTCTTTATCCTTGTTCTGTTTTATTATTAGCATTCTCTCTGCCAGGAGACCATGCGAAAGAACTATATAACGTTTAAACATGAATAACTAATATTTTCTCAATGAGAGTACATGACTGCTACAAAACTTTGTCTCTTTATGTCTTAAGAGACTAAATTACTTTATCGGCAAAACATAAAACGAACACCTGAGTGAATTCATCAAGTGAGTTGTGATTGAGAAAATTGAAAGGGAACTCACTCTTGAAACCTGTTCTTGAAACAGTTAAATCGCTCGATGCCTAGATACATAGTTCCGGTGACTCCGACACTCTCCAGTGACACGTACAAGGCGTTCGACCACATCTGAAATTGAGAATTTATAGCTTAGAAGTCATTCTGAATGATTACACTTGAACAATGTTTACTTATTTCACCTCCTGATAAACTGAAAGGCTGACACAGTTAGACTACTGTAAATGAAAAAAAATATGGACATTCTGCAGTGTTTTTCTGATCAGTTTTCAGAGAGTAGCATTCGCTCTGGTAGGGTCCTGAACGTAGCACATTAAAACATAGAGTACGTTCCTCCGTTACGTGCCACTTTATTTTGGCTATGATTCTACGTCTGATAGAAGATAGCACTGTTTTTCCAACGTTTGTAAATATTCTGGTCATTTCACTCGTTTTTGACATGGCATCACAGCATCACCTTTTGACCTGGATATTGCACTCATTTTTCACCTGGCACTTTGATCAGATCAGCGGGGTGGTAATTCTGAGCGCGAAGGTTAAAGTGAAGTTTGAAGCACTCAATCCTTGCGCATTTCCCTTCTCTATAACCTCGTCTAAGAGTACGTCACGTGTGATTATAATGAACCACATAAAATTAAAGTAAGAAATGAATAAAAATATGGTACTCTTAGCCTTCTCTATAGAAGCCCTGCTCACGTTCTCTTTTTTATGTTATTCGTTCATTTTACAATTTATGCATTTCTGCTTGTATTCTTTTTATTGGTTCACGTTTCTCCTCCACCATAAGACGGGTTTCCGTCGAGTCATTGGCTACTGCCAGAGTCAGTGAAGTGTGTGCCGACAAGCAAAGCTCACAACTTGCAGTTTCGTGGTGTATGGAGTTGCACGTTGACACTCATCTGATAAGTAATGCGTAAGGAAGCCACACGAAGCGTACCTCCAAATGAATTGAGTAACAATCATAAAACTTCAAGGCTTTCGAAATAAGCTGAAACCAAATCTGTCACAAGTCTGACAGAAGAGACTACTTGCACACCACCCTGCTTGATAAGTGCCATGTCGAACTTGGCGAAACACGAACGCATTTGTTAGGGAAGACCATGGTATATAGATCTATACGGTTTATTCTGCTATCATTCCTATTGTACTCTGCTGATAACAAGAACACACAAATGTAACAACATTTGCCGTTCATGATCAATTGGAACACCGCCAGCGATACTGGGAAACACAAAGGGATTGCCCTCTCTCAAGTTCTGAAAGCCTGACAGAGCTGTAGACAAGCTCTAAGATTATTACAATAAAACCACTACGTAGCCACTCCTTTCTTGCCCCTGTTCAGAATATATATATATATATATATATATATATATATATATATTTCTTGCTTTCTTGGCATTTTCTGCTCGCAGCTGGTTATTTTTTCCCCCTATTTTCTATGCATTTTCTTTACATTACAATTGTTATAATAACTTCCCCTATACAATCCTTGGCAATATTGTCTGTTAGATCTCATTAATATTGTGTCGAAACACGAAAAAACGAGCTTTAGGTATACACTTCTTTCCCTTATATATATATATATATGCGTGTCTTGTCTGTATCATTTTTTCATGTCATGAATTCAACCTATTTGAAATGCTATATACAATCACTCAATGTTCGTTTCACACGGAGGCACCTTGCAAGACGATGTTTCTGAACTCTCTCTTATCCACAGCGAATCCACATAAGATTAATAGATACCTCCAAGCTGGTAAGCGACGACCAGTTGGCATGGAAGAACAGTCGAAGGCCCCACGAAGCGCCGTTTAGTGTTGACGCTCGCGCCAAGAGCATTAAGGTGGTCACAATGTGAAGGAGAACAATAGCGTAGAAGAACTGCATAAAAGTGAAGGAACAGATACCAAGCAGTCACTTACCGCTAAGTGATCTCTTGAAGCCGCATAAAAATTGTAAGAACAACGTACTACTAAAAATCAACAACCTATTCATTAGCATTGCTGGTTCCCGAACTCTCCTTTTTTTGCGTTTAAGTGAAAGTGGAGCCCGCGGTATAACATTGGTGTTGATGTCACGTAAGGCATGCAATGAGCTGCAGCCCTTTCGTTACTGGTGAATTCATTAAGTACACACTGCTCAATTCACAAAAAATATCAACCCGCCTTGTAAGACGCAATACAAACGGTGGCATAAGCTGTTGCGCGCCCTTAGCTTCACATTAGATCGATTCCCACAATGCGTGAAATCTCTCAAAAGACCACTTTCAATTTATGAATAATTGCTACGATTGCCTCGTAAACTGGGCCCACTTTTCTCAAGTAAAACTCACAATTATTAAAAGTCACAGCTCTTCATTTAGGGAATTACCAGCTTGCTATTTATTGTGGACTTTTTCTCGAATAAATATCATTTTTTTCGACAAAAACACACTTTTTCTTTCTGGAACACAATTCAGTCGAATAAAACACCTACCACCTTGAGCTTCAGAAATCCTTTGTGCACGATCGCGAACACCAGCAGCCAGATGACAGCGATAGCAAAGACTGGCTCTGCCCAAAAGGAGTCGATTGCACCTGGCTCCCAGATTGTCTGTCGTCGGCTGCATGCAGGGAACATGAATTAGACTACATGCCGCTTGATTATAATACCGCCTCATAAGTCGCACTATATAAGTATTGCTAACCACATAGACATTGTCACCTAGTCACGGCATTGACAACGCCAACAGTCTGAGTGTCAAAGAAGGAATTTCTTTAGGAAAGTAGTGGAAAATAAACTAAGAGTCTGATTACAGCGATATACCCATGCACTGACACCAGTGAACAGAGAGTCGGTCATCGATATTGTTATCCAAAGCAAGGCACGTCGACAATTATACAGACTGAACCAAGCTCTTCATCTTTGCCTGCTCACGCCTAATAGATGATGCCAAAAAAATCTAGAATGATCTCAGACATTATGGCGCAGTTTGTGTAAGAATGTGGTTTGCGCGGGCAACCGTACACACCCTTTTCAGAATGTGCACTATATATATATATATATATATATATATATATATCCTTGTTGACAACGCTCCCGTTGGGCCATATCCTATATATATATATATATACGTATGAGTTATACTCATCCCCTGATGTCCCCTCCCGAAACTGTTGGGAAATAAATATATTTATCCTTGTTGACAACGCTCCCGTTGTGCCATATCCCATACCTTCACGAAGACTAACTGGCCCATTGAATTATTACTCCCACTATATATATATATATATATATATATATATATATATATATATATATGTTTCTTCTGTATGAAGTAACTTTCTGTTCTTTATAATGACGCGGCCGTATTATTCGCGGTTTCCTTTGTCTGTTACAATAGCGATCAAGAGTTCCTAAGAAATCTGTTTTACAAGATGTACTAACAGTGTTTCAACTGTGTTGTTTCTGTATTCTCCAAATATATAAAATTTTTCTTGATATACTTCTCGCTTACAAAGCCAAAATGCCACAAAAAGGCAAAATACTTCATTACTGCAAAAGATCTTTGACTTTTGCGAGCGGTACATGAATAAAAAGAACTATATGATAATCCTCAAACAAAAACCTACCATTTCGGCATTTTATTTGTGTCTATTTATTTTCCCAGTATTTTGAATTGACAGTTTATAGGGAGCATTCACAGTTATTGTGAGCTATATTTAGAGAAAGAAGATGAATGCCCTTAAACAAATTTCTTCCAATGTACATGTAGCTTCATATATGTTTGACATTCTTCTGCTGCTGTCAAGGCTTCCTTTTTTTTACAAGTGTTATGTGATACTGGTGCTCCCCCATAGATTAGGTGAACAAGGCAACCCCCAAGTGAACATATTCTAACCTTGTAACATATAACTTAACAATTAATCCTTGACCCGCATAATCAGGTTCCTAATAGTGTGGATCGTGCCATACCTACATGTCGTTGTAATTAAGGCAAGACCCCAACACGTTGTACCTTGATGTTTGGCAAGCAGTTCCTCCCAGGGTCTGGGTCAGTCCGATATTTCAGGGTCTTGAGAATAAGTTCGTGCTCACGTTATTTTAGATGCGGAGCATCTAATACTCGAGGCTTGTAGTGCGGCGCCGTCTGCAAGCTTCCTCCTCCTTCTTCCACCATCTGTGCATCCCTTCTTCCACCATCTGTGCATCCCTTCCTCCTCTACACACCGCGCGCGCTTCACTCCTCCACCTTCTCTGCACCCTTCCTCCTCTACACACCCAAGGAGGATTAAAAAAATTGCTGGAGTGGAAATGATTGCGCAGATGTGAAGCCGTTCCTCTGGCAAGATTGCGGCTGTGGCAGCCATCTTACTAGGGGCATGATAAAGTGTCGCCGTTCAGCGATCGAAAACGAAGCGTTTCCCGCGCACGCCCAACGAGTTTAATGCAACCAACATTTTTGGGGCCTCATAGTGCTCCAAGTGCGTCTTAATGTCACTAGTTTTCCGTAGTGAGCCTCTCATTGGAGGCAAAGTTCTTTGAAGATTCAGTCATCCATATTTGTTTCTGAGTGTTATTTCGTCAGGAAGAACCATCCTTTAATATAAAACTACCGTAGTATTTACATAACGTATCAAAGCCACTTAATCTTTAAGCGGGCACTATCAGAAAAGAGCATGTTTCCGCCATCTTGGCAGTGGCAATAGGTGGCTTCACTTCTGCTGGCAAGGCATCGCAGGAGCTTCCACTCCAGCAACTTTTCTTTAATTATCCTTGTGCACACCGCGTGCGCTTCTCCTCTTCACGAACATTCGCTAGCTGTATAATGTAGCGTGCATGCGCCGTCACGCTTCGAGAACATCGGCAGCTGACGCGCGCGCATGCGCCGTCACGCTTCGAGAACATCGGCAGCTGACGCGCACGCAAGCGCCGTTGCGCTTCTCCCCCTTCTCGAACATTCGACAGCTGACAGTGCATGCGCCGTCGCGCTGTATATATACTCAAGGTCGGCGCTCGCTCGCTCAGTTGCCGCTCGTCGGTTGGTTTGTACGGCGCGTCGACGTCCAAGGTCGCGGTGAAATGAATTCCAACGAATCCACAAACACAATGATCGACGTCCCTTCGACCAGCGCCGCCCTTTCGCATACGTGTGTACGTGTTCACTCATTTAACACCCCCTCCTACAACCACGTTAACCAATTCAGCCATCGACCCAAGTAAGTCGCAATTTAACACCCCATTTCACAACCACGTTAACCAATTTAGCCATCGACCCAAGTAAGTCGCACTTTAACACCCCGTTAACCAATTATATGCTCCGCATCCTCCTCAGTGTTCTCCCGAGGGAAGCTGCGGGCAATTTTTTTTACCTATGATCTGTATGAAATAGGTATTTTACTACTTCTGTTCCCCACATTTTTGCTCTGAGTGGACAGGCAGATCACTAGGATGTGTTATTAAAAATAATGCTAGGCCCTCGAACGTCTTCTGCCTCCTTTCACACGTGAATATTAACCATGCAGATAATAAATCGTCAGTAAAGGTAATTACTAAAGCAAACTTTTTATGAAGATTTTGTAAATTTTTCTAGACACAACGCGATAGGTCTCGACAGTGAGACTGTGGAAGCAACCAAGAACAGAACGATACTTTATGTAAAATGTAGAGAAATAATTCCTGGTATGACGACCTTTTCCAGGACGAAATAAGCGTGTACAATCGACCACTCACAAGTGATATGGTGCTGCTGTGTCTGGCAAGTCCGGTATGCAACCTGTTGCTTCATCCTTGTACTGCTCCGAAGGAATCAGAGTTACTTTGTTTCCGCTTGACACTGGAATGCCCTCACTCGTTGTGTCAGGGCGAAAGGTATCAGTAAGATCATCTCTTGCCAGCTTACACGGGGCCTGCACGAAATTTAAGACTGGAAATCAGCGTTATTACCGTAGGATTGTGCAAAAGCACAATTAAAGTGCTTGCCTTAAGTACATATCCCTTCAGAACACCACCCTTGACAGAAGCGGTACAAACACCAACGTGTCTTACACCATGATTACGATCGTGTTATGAAAGCACCATGCGACATCATATTATAGTCAAAAATGAGATAAATCTGGGACGTCGCAATGAGGACGTCTGGACGATGGCGTCATAAAAGTTACACCGATCCTCATTTAAGGGGAATCATGTGAGGATGCGAAGCAGCGCTGGTGTTCACTTCTGTTTGCCATTGTTTCCATTTGTATGTTTCCATGCATGTTCCATTAGTGTAGAGTTGTTTACCCCTTATGTTGCCCGCCTCCCATTTCTGTGCGTTACCTAGTGTGTCCCACAAAGTGAACACTGAGTGCTGCTAGGAGAGTGCAAGGGAGCGAGAGCACCCAGCAATATCCACGAGCGCACCGCTTCGGAGGAGAGTTCCCTCAACCACAGCTGTGGTGTAGGTCCTCCTCCCGCCTTTTCGCGTTAGAGCGAGGAGAGGGTTTTCTACCTCCTCGCGTGAGCGTGACGAAAGGGGAAAGAGATGGCGCATGCACAGTGGAGGAGTGGACGGTCGCTGATGGGCAGACACAGCCCCGAGGTGAACTTGCTTCGAATCTGAAAATTCGGCAGTTGTCACGCTTCGTTGGAATCGGTTTCATGTGAAGCAGTCGGTGAGTAATTGTCTATGCTGAATGTTTGGCAATGAACTATGCGTTACGGGTGGATCCACGTGCGTATGTAAGTCTGGTAGTTCTGTTTATATAGTGGTCTTAACAGTAACATGGACTACATTGGTGTTTAAAGGGTCACGTATGGTCTGACGTAACGTCAGCATTCACGTTACAGCAAGGATGTCTATATTATAGAAACAAAAAGCACTTTACATCGCGACAATGTGGATTTCATTTGTTTCATTCGCTTCAATAGGCGTGGTACATGAGGAAAAATTTGAGGCAGCTGAAATAAACAAGTAATAAAATCCGTTCGGTTTGAGCGGTACCTGAGATTACAATCTGGAACTCAACGCTCGGGGGCACAACGCGTCGCCGTGCTTGTGCGCCATACATACACTCTCTAGCCTACTGGCGGTGCGTAAATTATACGCACAATTTATAGTTGATAAGCACGTCTGGAATACACTTCAGCACAATAGCCTGAGCTATAACCGGAGAGATTGTGCAAGGGGCCCAGATTAGTATGTTTCGTTGGGCCGTATGCGCGTATATAGGGGCCGCAGGGCATCCGTGCTTTGCCATTCCTTGCGAATCGGTAATGGTGTGCATCAAGAAGAGAAGATAGGCTAGCAATGGGGAAGGCAATACGCGCACGTTCCGATTACGCTATATTGCAGTTTGCTCTTGAAAGTGAAGCTGTAGCATCCTCCAAGTTTTGTTCGCGTTGCTGCTGCTGCTGACCATCCGCCTTTATCCTTTCTCCTTGTGTGAGCACAACGACCGAGTTCTCGGGTCCGCAAATTTGAAGCTCGTTACAGTTGGGTGAGAGCTTGATTTGGTTCGCAGAGAAGATCTAAGAAACCACCTCGGCTACACTGGAATGCTACCACCACACACGACTGCTCCGGTAGCGCTCCAATGTAGCCGTAGTCCTGGCCTCCGCCACAAGGATGCCTGCCACGTGAGCCATGAACCACGTGCACTTTTTTCCCTTCCAACGTTTCCTCGTTTTTATTGATTCTGGCAGCTAGTGATGATTGCAGTGGCTGCTTGCAACACACATGTATCCGTGCGCACACTGCCATCCACGATGTCACAATAGCCAAGCCCGATTCAAAAGAACAGTGGAACCTAGTGTCGTCCCTCAGCAAGTGACCACTCAACGCAGCATAGGTACCATGGGTGAAGTCACAGGCATCCTCCTACAGTGGGTTTTGCCGTGGTTTATGATGAACACTCTAGTTCACTATACTGAAAACGATTGCTGCAAGGCAAGCGGCGTTCACGGCGCTGGTGTTCATGGCGCCTACGAGCGGTAACGTTCCTCACAATGCGGTGTATGGCAGTCACTGCATTGTGATGTAGATCACAGACCGTGACGTAGATCACATACCCGAAAACTCAGTCTTCGGTAGGAAGCTGTGCGCTCACGCCACAGGAAGAAAGAATAAAGGCGCATGGTTATCGGCAGCAGCAACGCGAACAAAACTCGGAGGATTCTTCAGCTTCGCTTTCAAGAGTAAACTGCAATATAGCGTAATCGGAACGTGGTCGTGTCACAAAGATATATACTATATAAAGGGTAGCCAAATGAGCCTATTTGCGGAACAGCAAAAAAGGGTACGACCACCAAATAGATGGCACACCCATCCTTGCTTTTGCTCCCTGTTTAAGACATGCAATGACCTCTTCAGGAGGAAAATTGTTGCCCAACTTTGGCATCAATTTTTCGCAAGGAAGAAATTTTATTACCTTGTGCAATTTTTTCTATCTGCTTCGCATCATGTCCCGCTGAGGACATATAATGCACCACAACATAAAACAAAAAAGTATGGCTGGATAGTGGAACACCTTCAGACACGAACAAATGTTATGGATAAATTTTTTTTCTTTCTTTTCTGTCATCTATGACCCTAGTGAATAAATTAAACACATCAAAAAAGTTTTAAATACCTCTGGTTTAGTTTTAGGTCGCGTGCACAATTGTGTACATCGTGCCCCACCCAGTACAAACACACCACATTTGCTGGTAATTGCAAAATAGAAAAAGGTTTATTTACACACAAGCCAACGTTATTCTGGTATTTCACATACTGTGTTTTTCATGCAAACCGTGCTTTCGATCACTCATTTGTTATGAAAAGCGTAAAAACAATTCTTGGTAGCAGAAAGACAAAGGAACACATTGCACTTTTGGCAGCGGATGCGCGTTCTAGATGTGCAGCCTTCAAACTTGCAACGCTGAGCAAACGGTTGTGCGGAGTGGGCTGACCAGTGGTTTAGGCCATCATAGCGAACAGCGTTGACTGGCCTTGGCTCCGCGTTGTGTAATTTGCGGGGAGGAGGTTCAGACGGCTCCTGGAGGCTTGGGCGGCCCCGTTTCTTCGCAACGTTCTTGCTGCACATGATGAGTGCCATGGCAACTTCATTCTGGAATGCCAGCAAATCCAGAGTGTTCTTACGCTGCATTCGGTTCGTTTCCGCATGTTTCACGTATTCGAGCCAGCTGTTCACTATGTCAAAAGAGACAAAGTGGCATATGACCCGCACTGGCCATTTCTTGGTTCTTTGGCGGAGAGGGTACAGCGAGAGGAGAAAATCCATTTTGTCCACGCCTCCTATAAAGGTGTTGTAGTCCTTTATGAGAGCAGGGCATGGGATGTCGACGTGCTGTTTTGTGGCCTCGCTCCACCTCCTTGCAGTGGACAGGTCATCCACGCCCACGTAGCTTGAAGCAACGTTTACGACTCCGTTGTCTCGCCACCATACCAGAATGACGTCCCCGTCTTTTGTGACTTTCTGGTCGTAGCTTCCTCTGCCTTCGCGTCTCAGCTCTTTATCAGTCTTCAAGACGCAGACTTGTAGTCGATTGGCGTGGATTGTTCCGACTGCCCAGATCCCTATGGACTTCAGTTCTTGCAGAAGACCTACGGATGTAAAGTAGTTATCGAAATAACATTTGAAATTTCGATACAAGGGCAAGTCTTTAGCAAGCCTCATGATGATTGAGCCACCCAAGCCAAGGCTCTTGTGCTCCTCGGACACACCAGTTCCTTTTCCTTGGTACAGTTCAAAGTCATGGGCCATGCCCTCTGCACTACAACGAAGCAACATCTTTACTCCCTATGGGTTGGGTTTGTTCCTGATGAACTGTTTCGCCGCTACCCTGCCTGTAAACGGGATGATTTGCTCATCAATGCTGTTGTGCTCCGAAGGTGGCAACTGTAAAACACGTTCTTTGACAGCGTTTAGGAGTGGTCGCACTTTCCAAAACTTGTCAGCTGGTGAGTGCGGTGTTGTTGACTCAGTGACGTGTAGGGCGGACCTGAGCTTGAAAAATCTATTCACGCTCATCGCTTCGCAAATCGTAGGAATCTGTGTCGCTGGTTCCCAATACATGCGCATGCGCGGAAATTTCAGGGTTCCCATTATAATCAGAACACCAAGGAACCTTTTTATCTCATCTGGAGTAGTCGCGAGGATCGTTCCAATCGTTTCCATGACATAAATGTTTGTGCATCTTGCCATTTCTTCAAACACTTCCTCAGAAATGTACTTCAGAAAGTACTCAATGGGTTCGGCGACTGCAACAGGGTCATCGTATTCGCACTGGAATGTGGTGTCTGGCCGCATGATGTCCTTCGCGGTCCACGAAACTCTAGTTTTCGCAGTGGACTCTCCATCGTTGTTGTCGTTTTCTTCCACCGGTGATGAAGGCCTGGCCGCAACATCTGGTTGGTTGTCCTGCGTTTTAAGTATATTCTTCAATATCACGAAAATTGGTTTGCAAGCACGAAGAAACTGGAATAACTGCTTACAGTTTGAGTCGGCTGCTGGTCGCCTTCCTCGTCGTCTGACAAACTGATGTCTGACGTATTCCCATCCGCTATTCTCATTAGCAGATTTTCAGCTGCTTTGTTTTTTATTCTCCTGCGATTATTCGCATGGTCCGCCAGCTCCAAGTATAAAAAAAGCAAAATAATCAAAATAATAGCCGTTTTGAGCACTTCTGCAGCACCACTAGCGAAATGGCAAGAAATGTAGTTTTGTATTGGTAGCGGCACAATGTACACAAATGTGTACGCATAAAGTCAACTCCTCTTATCGCGACAAATTCGTTGTCCCAAAAGCTGATATTCAGTCAAGTTGTTAATAAACTTCTTCGGACCAGCTACCAACCATGCACAATAATTGCGAGATTGTGCCATTAGGTGAAAATTGTGTTTTTGTAACCCTTTTACAAGAGCTGCCGTAGAACGAAGCGACATTCATTGCGGAACTTCTTCCTCCTTGTTTGTTTTCAATTATTTCGGTTAGATGGTGCCACATGCTGGTTCTCAAACTTGACGCAGACGTGCGGCGCGCAATTCGAAGTCGCCAAAATGGCTGGCGGCCGCAAAAAAAAAATTCTGAAACTTTGCGTACACATTTGTGTACGCCGTGTCTGAAGGGGCTAATCATAACCAGACAGATCCGGAAACTGGAAACCAGAAACTATAACCGGAAAGTGTTGCCTTCCTGAATTTGTTTTGCACAAAGAGGCACATTAATGTAGTTTAGATGTGCTGTACAAGCGTTCCCTTCGCGGAAGCATGGGTGAATAGCCTGATTGTAAAGACACTCGCTTTCGGAGCATGAGGATACGGGTTCAAATCCCAGCGTTGGAAAGAAAAAAATTGTCAGATTCCACGTACAGAGGGAATATATGATATGCGAAGCACGATTGAGAAATGTTTATATGTTCCTTTAGAGTCAAGAACGTTACGGAGTGGAGGTATATGATGCCGTACATGACTTCCGTGTCATGATTATCATGTCTGTTAGTGTCGCTTACCTTCGTCATCTATTCACGTCACGTGATACCAAATTTAGTATACGTGGATCAAGCAAAACGGTCGCAAGCACGCTATGAGCGTGGTATGTTGTCATGTTCTTACATGACACGCGTGTTAGAATTATCATGTTAGCACCAGTTTATATTTTATCATCCGTTGACGTCACGTAACACCGACTTTGGTATATGTGGAGCTAGCAAAACGATGGCGAGCGCATCAATCAGGCCCCATGCATTACACTCAGATGTAGCGTTGACGCGTGCGCAAACTGGGCACAGCGACGCTACGTTTGCGAAATACGAGCGCTTATAGTCTGATGCCAGGTGCGACCAGCGTCCGTCGGCGTGGCCCGACTGCAACCGGCACGAAATGTGACTTGATGCATTTCGCACCAATGCGTTACCCAGACAACACTGCGTCTACCTCTTTTCGTGACGCAGGGACGCTGGACGCACTGAAACGCGCATGCGTCAAAGCAACGCAGTGCAGCGCGCGCCTGCGAGTATATGGCAGGCCCGGCGCCTTGTGTGGCAACACCGGCTGATGCGACGATATGTACGCCGGCGAGTGCGCGCACCGCGTCATGTCGAAATGTAATGGCGCCTGGACTGTGGCATGTAGTCATGTTCTCACATGACACGCATCTCATGATTATCATGTTTGCACCAGTCACATATCTTCATCATTCATTCAACGGCCGCGAGTGCTTCATCAGTATGGCATGTAGTCATGTTGTTACATGACACGCATGTCGTGATCATTATGTTTAGACGCGTCATTTACCTATGTCGCTCGTTCGCGTCGCGTAAAGCCGAGTTCGGTACATGTGAAGCTAGCGAAACAGCCACGAGCGCATCGTGAGCGTAGCTTGTAATCATGTTGTTACACGACACGCATCTCATGTTTATTATGTTTGCACCAGTATCATAGCTTTGTCATCCATTCACGTCTTCCAAATTTGGTATAAGAGAAGCTAGCGAAACGGCCGCCAGCACATCATGACTGTGGAACGTAGTCATGTTGTAACATGATACACATTTCATGATTATCATTTTTACACCAGTCACATACCTTCGTCGTCCATTCACGTACCGTAATACCAAACTTGGTATATGTGACGCTAGCGAAACAGCCACGAACGCATCATGAGCGTGGCAAGTAGTCATGTTGTTACATGACACGCATGTCATGATTTTCACGTTAGGGTTGGTCGCTTGTGTTCCGAATGCAATTGTGTCATACCATACCAGTTACGCAACATGCCATGTGAACGAAACTACCACAAGAGCTGCAGGAAATCATGACTTGGCATCCATGTCATGATTGTCATGTTATGACTAGTGTAATATGTTCTTCATACAGTAATGTTAAAACATACTAAGTTTGGTATTAATACCTTTATTGAAACGGCCAGGAGAGCTAAAAGTCATACGCGGCTAGATAGATAGATAGATAGATAGATACGCTCAATGTCGCTGAAGTTCACAAAGAAAACCTTCGCATTAAAAAAATATTTGTTCATTTAGGCTGAAGACATTAACGGGTCTGACCAACCACTCGTGGCGCTGAAGGCAGCGCAGTAGCTGGGCCGGAGGGGCCTACAAGAGCGTCCGCTCTTTATGTAAGTATGTTTCTCTATGCTCGTATTACCTTCCTAAATGCTAGTCTATCTTGCCTTCTCGATGCAAACCTTAACCGATTAACAAGAAAAGCCATAGCGTAGACGCCTTGCGGCCCTTATATACACGCATACGGCCATACTAAACATGCCAATCTGGGCCCCTTGCCCGATCTCTCCGGTGATAGCTCAGGCTATCGTGCTGAAGCCTATTCGAGACGTTCGTATCAACTGTACACTGTGCGTATAAATCACACACCGCCAGTAAGCTAGAGAGTGTATCTATGGCGCACAAGCGCCGCAACGCGTTGTGCCCCCGAGCGGTGAGGTCAAGGTTGCAATCTCAGGAACCGCTGAAACTGAACGGATTTTATTACTGGTTTATTTCAGCAGCCTCAAATTTTCTTTCCCGCACCACGCCTGTTTTTTCGTTTAACACCAACGACGAAGATGCCAACATCACAATTTCTACCAAACAGGTTCTTTACCGCTATCGCCTTAGCTGTGACAGCGACATCGCGGCTGTCAAAGGCGGATTATTGTGCTGGAAAACCGTTCAATGCAATAAAGAACGCCCTCGTCCGGTCTTGCTCACACAGGGCAAACGTGCGCAGCGACGACCTCAATGGAACGCGAATGAACATTTTGTGGTAAAACGTCCCGTTTTTAATTGTGTGGCGAAAATAAGTGTGATATTGTTTCATCTTTTATCTGGTCACACTAAAAAACAGGCTACAGGTAGCTATAATATGCGCACAATCACGTTATTTTCCAGATAAGTTCACTGATTGATTTACACTGCACCATGTTAATGATGCAGCTGATACAGCAATAACTTGCTGGGTCTTGTGTCCGACACAATATCCCCACAATAAACGTTGTGGCCAAGGGCAGGGAAGTTTTTTGACCATCTGGGGACCTTAACCAGCGCCCGCATCATACTACAATGTCATGAAGATTTTGCTTCCATTTAATGTGAATACACTGGACTTGATTCGATCGCGCGAACTTCTGTTGAGCTGTCAAGTAAAATTAGCACCTCAGGGGTATTGCATGTTACCGAACTTGTTATCATCATAATCTTTATTACTGTGACTACGCCCACAGCATAGCAGAGGTATCTCCCCCTATCTGCCAATCAACCCGGTCTTGTGCATTCAGCTGCCACGTTACACCTGCGAACTTTTCAATCACATCGGCCCAGCTTACTTTATCTCTCCCCCTCGTTCGGTCGCCTTTTCTAGGAATCGAGTCAGTTACCCTCATTATTCTGCCTATACGTACTACGTTCCCGTTCTATGTCCATGTTTTCTTCTTAAACTCGCTATAGGTGCCATTTACCCTTAGTTAAAAAACGACAACAAAACTTAGCAAACATGTGCGACATTGCGATCTTCCGAAAAGGCAAAGCATGTTAGTCGCCATTTTCGTGCACGGCAGAACTTTACCCACCGAACCAGGCCGAATGGCGTAGCAAGAGAAGTTTCGCGTCATCCACCCTCCGGGACAGTCGTGATGCCAGTCGAATGACTTCGTCAGGGACATCAGTAACGCCAGGGCATCAGCCAGGGCCATTGTGTCGGCAACCACGTGAGACAACACGTACGCAGTGAGTGCGTAGCCAATGCCTGCGCAATAAATAACCTTCTTCACTATCCCATTCATCGCAATCAAGAACGTCATTTTCGGATGCTGGTAGGCAGCACTAAAAGCAATTGATAAGTACTTTCAAAGGCCGCACACATCTCGAGCTCAATCTCACCATCAAAATTTCTGTTGCCATCGGCTGCACTTGTGCTGTCTTGGCGCTTATTTGTTGGAAAAAAATAGGCTACCAGTTGTCTGATAATTGTGTCAACAGTGCTCGGGCTGCACCGCTAATCAAAAACCGTGAGCACTCGATAAAAGCAGCGCTATTTAGCAGCCGTGCAACAGCGCTGTTACTAAACTTGCGACAGGTCAACCCAGGGCGTTCCCCGAGCAGAGAACTCTTGTTAGGTGGACACAGAAAAAGCCACACACATTTTCCCAAGGAAGCAACTTGAGTAAATGCACCTGAGCTTGGTGGGGGCATAGCGTGAATAGTTGGGTATGGTTTGGGAATGCCTAATTATTATTCCATCTTTATAGCTCCTATGTATTGAATCACTGAGAAAGGTTGCTTTTAACAAGTGGCGATAAGCCATGTTGGGTTGCGCCTCACTACTGTTTGGAGGTACTTTGCTTCCATCCCAGCTACTTGAGTCAAGGAAGACGTCAAGTCAAGCAAACTGAATTCCGAACCCCTGATCCAATGCCCCTGGGTGGCCAGAAAATGGTTTCGCAGCGCCAGCAGTCAATTTTTCGTACGCTACCTGCGTCGGCCTTGCGAGGCGAGGGGGGGGGGCAACAATTGGCGCGATACACGAGAGCAAACATGTGAAGTAGGGGTTTCGAGTTCACCTCCAATGCCGGATGACGAAGTGAATCAAATAGAGGGATCATCTCTGAAGGTTCACAGGTATCACGATTCTAGAAACCTACTTCAACTGATCTCTTGAGTGACTGAAATATAAATGACGATTGTGAAATATTGAGATATTGTTGTAAAGTAATAATTAGCAGATCGTGACTACATGAAGGGAGTGTTGGGTGCCTGCAAGGCACGTGTTAGCGCCCATCGAGTGACTTTCACGTCGTGGCCACATGGGCGAACCGGCGGTCAGTTGCTCCGCGGGGGCTACTGGACCGCATAGGGCATGGTTCTGTTCGGCGTTGCATAATGTGTTGCCAGACTTCCCTGCCACGGTGGTCTAGTGGCTAAGGTACTCAGCTGCTGACCCGCAGGGCGCGGGTTTAAATCCCGGCGACGGCGGCTGCATTTCCGATGGAGGCGGAAATGTCGTAGGCCCGTGTGCTCAGATTTGGGTGCACGTTAAAGAACCCCAGGTGGTCTAAATTTCCGGAGCCCTCCACAATGGCGTCTCTCATAATCATATAGTGGTTTTGGGACGTTAAACTCCAGATATCAATTAATCATGTGTTGCCAGACTTGAGGGGTCGGTGTCGCCAGACTGCCGCCAGAATTAGCGAAAAAATTTACTCCTGTAGTTGTGGCTTCTCCGTGAGGGTTTTGTGTCGTCCTCGATGAGTGCGTCCTCGTTGAGTCCATCAAGCTTCGTCGTGCTGCACGGGTAGTTTTCAATTTGAACCGATGCGAGACACTGCCGACGCCTGTGCCACCATGTTGAATCTGCGGCCGGCTTGTTAGGTCACGTGGTTTGACATAGCGCAGCCAAGTCTGTGTGGATGCGTAAACGGGATCTCGTTTCGCGTGGGGGGAAAATTGCGCTGGGACCAATTTTCGCGCACTGGCCGCGCGGCGTGGTTTTCCGGCCGCTTTGGCGGCGAAACGAGCCAGTTTCCGGAGAGTTTTGCCGGTTTCAGCTTCATTCGAGGCAAATTGTGAACGCGCCTTTTGTTGGCCTTGCGGAAACTACTGAAGGCCGCCTCCCACCTCGCCGAAGCAGCGCCCGGTTTAGCGTATATACGTTGCTTTGCGCTCCCATAGCATGTGGGTAAGCGTAGTTGCATACCAGCTTGCGGTGAAAGCTTCATTGGGAAACGCCTTTAAGTAAGTAGCCTGTAGAAAGCACCCATTAAGGTACATCTGTTTGCAGTAGTCTGAGAATAGGGACCCGAATACCTCTTAGGTTTGGGTTAATAGAGAGCGTAAGCTCTTTACATACGGTAAAAATATTTCGTGATTTTTTTAATGTGACTGAGGCTAGACTAAAACAGAACGTTGTTACTGTTGATGGGTGATAATATGATGCAAGTACCATTTATAGAAGTCAAACATTTATTTCTTGTGAAACCATGGACCCCTAGAGAAACGTTCTCGCTCTGCATGAGCGTAGCCGACCTTTTCTTTGAGCGGCGGCAACGCACTATTGGTGGTGAATATTCAAAGCAAATGATTATTTGCAAGAATGAAAATAGTAATTTCTTGTCTAGAAGCTAACCCTAGATGTATAAAAGGTATCGCTCGAAAGCGTGCCGGAACTGTTTTTCCGTATTTGGAGTAGATTACGTGTGGATCATAAGAAGTTGTTCTTACCGAAGAACAGCGGAACTGTGCTGAAGATGCCCCTGTTCCCGTCTCCGACAAACTGGGCCAGGTTGCTCTCGAGGCGCATGACAGGAAACGCCACGAATAACAGGAAAGCACAGCAGGCCAGCAGGAAAGGCACTGCACGGAAGTAAATGAGCATGGTGGTATCGAGACACCAACGCAAAGTATATGTACAGTCTCGACCACAGCTCTGCAGAGCGCGCGAGCAGCCAGTTTTTGCTATGCGGGATGACACTTTAAAGCACTCTCGGGTTTTGACGTAGAGCCTGATTACTAGGCAGCGCGTGCTCCTGACACCACGTCAGAACCCGAAACTGCCAGAAAGTGTCACCCCGCTAAGAAGAACCACTGCAGGCTACTCACGTGGTCTACACAAACATGGTCAAGGCTGTACATCTGTTGGAACCTGTTCAACATTTGATTACTTGAATTTAAAAAATTAGGAAGGCAGCAAATAGGAGAAAAAGAACGGCAGGGATGTTAACCAGCCTATAGGCAGCCAATTTGCTACACTGCGCATGGGAAGGGGATGGCGGAGATGAAAGATAGAAAGCAGAGAGGGAAGAGAAGTAAACCCAGCACATTCGGAAGCACACGCGTGCACACACAGTCAGAGTCCAGTCTTGTCTTTCTCTGTGTGTGACATTGATGTTACAGCCGCTTGTTCAAGTCCGTGTCGCGTAGAAATTTCAACCGAGCTTTTGTCGCCTTCTGTTGCAATGTCTTCTCTCGGGTACTTGACAGAAAAGTAGTCTATTCAATGTCTGGGACGTTGGTGGCAGTGTCTGAAGTTAGAGGTGCAACAAAATGACGTTGATTGTAATATATCACTGTATAATTAGAAATAAGCGCGAAAAAAAAAAACGCGCGAGGCCAGCGCGGAACATGAGGCAAAGTCACAGCTAAAGCTGAAGAGTGACCTCTCTAGAGCCTTTTGTACACAGTCTAGATATGACGACTATCCACGTCTAGCAGTGATTCAGCTGCCAAACAAATGTATACATTTAGTAAGCTCTTGTACATCAATGCACAATGGACAACTATACTGCTGCAAAAACGTGCTGAACTACTGCGGTATTCCGACTCTTGTGACACAGGGGTCGGCCTTGTTTAGTTTTATTTCTTTCCAGCAACTATATTCAGATGCCATCATCCCAACTAGAATAACTGATTTGAGCTAGTCTAATCAGCCGAGTTTAAAAACATTAGACCAAGTCCAACATAAGCATTTCTAGGCGTGTCTACTTCCTGCGTAACTTTCTTCGGTAGAGAAAAAATTGTTTTGAAACGCCCCATGGTTTGTTGTTCAAAACTTCTCACCTCCACCGTAAGCGATGACCATCATAGGAAACTGGGTCGCATTGGCACTCCCGGCTGTCATCGCAAACAGGGCGCCAAACTTGTGGGTCCAGCTTCGATAAGCGCCGCTCCCCCAACGTAGTTCTGGTGAGCCCTGCAAATGAAGGACAGTGATGTGTAGGTATCGATCGAGGTGTGCCACGTGAAGACACAACGGTGAAAGGTTTTTTTTTTACTGCGATGTATGAAAGTCAAAGGTAAGGGCTTTGCAATGTGTTCTGTATTTTCATAATGGAATGCAAATTCCACACATTTTATCTACAAATAGTTTGATGATACACCTAAAGTGCAACAATAAATACTTGCAAACTTCATCGGCTTTACTCTGCTTGCATCCCGTGAAGCATACTAAAACCTAAACAAAGCAAGGCAGGTTGACATACAACCACCGCACGAAATTCAGAAGTTGAATTACGGTTTCTTGAAAGATGGAGATTAGGGTAACATCATGGTATACCATTTGCCATGAACAGCGAAGAAATGGGGACAATTGAAACTTGGCGTCAGCGTGTCAGACACATTGCTATTCCGAAGTGTTCAGTAAGCATTTGGTTTAATCAGGAGTGTATTCTATACCTAGAATGCTCTGTTCAGGTTGAAAGGACCCATTTCGCTATTCAAAAATGATCTTTTCTACACTGCATACTTGTCCAAGTAATGGCGGCGCCTGTTGTACTTCATGAGAAAAGGCGGTGCGATCTAAACGTGTGGCGGCTTCTGCGTTTTGAGTGTTTATATCGAGAGAGCTCACTCTATATTTTTGACATCATTGCGCAAGCAAACCACGCTTGAACAGGCTATTAGCAGTTAGTGACTAGATACCATTACATGTTCAAATGGCTTAGAAGAAAAGCTAACTTCATGCTTTTCAAAAAAAAAGCCTACTACCATAGCGTCTTTTGTGTTCATGCCAGAAGTCGTAAACATCTAGAACAGCCCAAAGAACGAGCCATCAAATCATTCTAAAAGTGCTGGTTACGTACTTAATAGTCTCGAAGTCGATGTTCGCCAGATATTTACGATCCTGATTTGGCTTTTACGAGTTATTTTGCAGAGCACCCGCATATAGTGCGCTAAGACGAAATATTTTGATGAGGCGCCCGTATAAGTGCATTCCTTCCCAAATTTTTTAGCGTTGGTGGTACAACGCATCAAGTGCTAATTTCACGTTCTGCACGCAGGGGTATCCGCTGTAGCAATCAGCACACTCGTCACTAGAACGGGTGTACCCGGGTTCATACCTTAGAAGTACAAAAATATTTGATTTAGATTTGCTAAAGATCTTCGGCGAAAAATTTTGGGGACCTTCGATGAAAAAATTTTGTTGTCTGTCTGTCTGTCTGTCTGTCTGTCTGTCTGTCTGTCTGTCTGTCTGTACATTTGTCTGTTTGACCGCCCTAACGATACATCATATGGCACCAAACGGTCAACCCCATCCGCAGTAACCTCCCTGTCCTTCCTCAATTATTCCTCTTCCTCCTCCTCCCATCCGCAGCGCCACCAATATTGCTCAAGAGTTAGCGTTCATAGCTGTGCTCTTGTCAACTATAAAAGTGGCCCCATATGTGCATGTTATTTTGCGAATTTCGTCGAACGACAATAGTCCTACGTGTGGAGAGAGTGGACAAAACCTTTATGTGATGTTCTGCGCAAAAAACCGGTGAATGGTATTCTGGAGACGCTGCGTAAAAGTGCCTCGAGCGTGCAGTGGAGGCGAATGAGCGCATCGTTACGTCACACGTGAGACATGAGCGCCATCTGGCAGTTTTTTTGGAAAACGAAGCACGTGGCTCCAAGAGGGGTGTGCGCACCCGTCTCAGAGGTGATAAGGTGTAGAATGCAAGGGGACGGGTAGGTGTCATTACAGTCTCGTTTTAGCAAAGCGTTGATAACACTCGCCTTTTCGTGCAAGCGTTGCATGGTCAGCGCAGTGTAATAAGCGCTACGGTCCTTAAAAATACATATGTATGCCTTTTCCAGTAAAACGCACACATTCAGAACATATACATGTTGTTATGGTGCCCCAAACATGCGCAATAACTGCTTTTCAATTGACAATTGAACAACCATGAACGCTCAACCTTGAGCAATATTGGTGGAGGCTGCGGATGGGGTCGGCCGTTTCAAATACCCGGTGCCGTAAAGAGTGGACAAACAGGCAAGAGTACAGACAGTTAAACAGACAGACAGACCAAAACGTTTGCGTTGAAGGTCCCCAAGAAAGACTATCGTCTTTAAAAGCAATCATTGCGCATATCTGAGGCGCCATATCAACATGCCGATGTTTTGTATGTCTGATTTATACTAGAAGAGGCACATGCTCAAAAAGTAAGTCTTTCGAACGCTTTGCTACGACGACACGGTGGTGGCACCTGCCCGTCGCTTTGCGTTCTACATCTTATCACCTCCGAAACAGGCGCGCGTCTTTCTCGGAGGGCGCGCATGCCTTTGTTTTCGAAAATAACTGCCAGATGGCGCTCGTGTACACGTGCCTCGATGCACTCGTTCGCCTCCGTTACACGATCAAGGCACTCTAACGCAGCGCCTCAAGAATACCGTTACCCAGTTTTGTTGTGCAGAACATCAAATAAAGGTTTTGTTCACTCTCTCTAGACGCAAAACTGTCGTCTTGCGACGATATTTGCAGTGTAACAGGGAGATTCGGGGCCATTTCTTTTGGTTTCTCATTTTTCTACAGTGTGCACCAGTTGCAGGTGGAAAACGTTTTTATGTAAACACCACGTGGATTTTTCGCGGTGATCGGTTCATTAGAGCAGCCGCTTCATAGGGCAGCCACTACAACAATTGTTTGAAAACACGGCTGGCACTGACTAGAAAATGAGTTTCTTAGTAAAAGTAGCGTACATTTTCGGATATCTAAATTTCTCATGCCCAATCCTGACCACATGTTCGGAAGATGCACATCAGGAGGGAGAACATTTACATGCACAATTGGGTACTCGTTACTTGTCATTATGATAAATAAGCTCTTTATCATAAAGATATATTGCAAGTTTGGTGATGCATTATTGTTTCACAATGTTACTGACTCTTGTTTCCACAAGAACTACGGGTATTGTCTAAAAGTGGCACAGATGCACAAAGGTGACTGCACATAGTACGAAAATGGTAAATTTTTATAGAACTTAAGTGCTCTTTCTGCACTACGTTAATGCGAAGACCCGTCTACCTTGGGCAATTGCAAGGACAATAAAAAAAACAAGTATACTACAGATGTGCGAGCATTCATATAGGTGAAATTCAATTTATGACACTATTGCAAAATTAACCAGCTGCTTAACCTTACCACCATTTCCAATGTTTCGTATTGTCCGATTTTGAAATTGCTCAGGATTCCGTACAGAATCTCATTTTGTTTCTCCGTGATGTTTCCTCAATTATGAAATTCTCTCGCTTAAGGTGAATACATGATGACAATTCAACAACAACATACTTGTAATTGGGTTCATTAGTGAGCACTTCATGCGAACCAGAAGCATAACAAAATATATTTCGGTAAATCTGCAAAGTGTAAAGATTGACGAATTTCTAAAATTCTTTTTAATAGAACCTATCAGATTGTTTCTCTTAAGGTTCAAGTTTTCGAATCTGAAAGCAGGCATAACGGGAAAGAAAACCCTATAACGCATGCGAGTTTTGGTGCTGGCTAACGTGAATCTCAGTGGGAACCACGTAATGATGTTATAGCGTTAAAGGGGCCTTCAGAGAGTTTTCAACCCCCCATTTTCTACTCGTGGACTGCAGAGACTGACGCACAGACAAATTAGTGCAGTACAAACGGCAACGATAGCGGCACGCAGTACAGTTATTCAATTAAAAATATATTCAATATACAAGAAAAAATACCTACCCTCAACTCGAACTTCGCGGGGTGACATGACCACATTTCACTCTCTGCTGTGACGTTGCAGGGGGTCTCCAATGACTTGGGCAGAAAGCTCTTACGTAGACGAAGCTCGTACACCATTGTTGCCTGTTCAGTCAAATGTGTTTCTGACGCTGTTGCTATAGCAACAGGCAACATGGTGCCTGACCACGCCGTTTTGTTTACGCGGTCTAACAGCTCGGTAAGGCTGGTAGAAATGAGCCTCGCCGACTTGACAGAGCTCGAGCAGGTCCTTTTGCTTCGGAGCGATGCTTTACGCGTCCTGTGATAGGCTGCGCTCATCGTCGTCATTTCCGCCCGCATTTCCGCCCGCGTAGTTCTAGCGAGCACCACTGTGCACCGACCGGTCGGCAGCAATGAGCTGACTTTATTGCATGAATAAAACACTAAAAGTTATGCTTAGACCTATGCTAAAATTATCCTCGCCACTTGGTCTACGCAAAACACATACAAAAAATAGGCGCTTCAAAAATGTTGGAGGACCCTTTTAATGAGGAAGCAGTGTATTTAACATTTTTATAATGAAATATATGAGGCTTTGCACACTGCGATGTGTCCGTCGTGCGAAATTCAGCATCGAACATCACATTGTACAGCACCGTGGAGCCCTGCCTCGCCTTCATTATAAGGGCGCATTCTCTCTTTCCTGTTGTGATACAAATTTCTCACCTTGTTAGCATGATTCGCGTCAGCCATGGCATCAGAGAGAGCGTAATAAAGCGGCGCACACGTAAAAAAGAAGCTGTCGCCAAGCCTGCTACCGTTCTTCTTAAAGGATCACGCGCCCACGTGCGGTTCGCCTTCTTTTTTTTTCTTTTCTTTCGATTATGCCCCTCTACTTTCAATTGTTGCCCAAGATTCAGGAGGAGGAAAACAGAAACCTAATTTGCCTTGAAGATCTACTGAATTTTTCGGATATAGATGATTAAGAAGGGCGGTACACAATGAAAAAAAACATTGCGAAAACACGATGATTCAACACACACTTCTCTAATATATGATATTACGTAGACAATTCATGGACAGTGCCTAATAAAGGCGTGCGTTAAAGCAATATTGGTTAAGAAACGACTTATCGGAATTTGTTTAGGTCAGGTTCCTATATAATGCGTTTTTATTTGCACGGAAAAAACTTGGCCCTAATCTACATGTTACACTGTAAATGTCGTCGACAGACAATATTCTTGCGTCTAAAGAGAGTGAAAAAAACGCTTATTTGATGTTTGTGCAAGAAAATCGGTGAATGGTATTCTGAAGGCGCTGGGTTAGAGTGCCTCGAGGATGTAACTGAGGCGAACAAGCACAAGCGCATCTAAGCACGTTAGGCACGAGTGCCATCTGGCAGTTCGAAAAAAAAAGGCGTGCGCGACCGCGGAGTAAAATGCACGTCAGTCACGGAGGTGATAAGGTGTAGAATGCAAAGCGACGGGCATGTGCCACCACCATGCCGTCATAGCAAAGCGTTGGAAACGCCTTCTTGAGCATCGCACTTGCACTTTCAGCGCAGTGCGTTAAACGCTACAGTCCTTAGAGTTAGTTGTGTGTGCCTCGTCTAGTATACAGGCAGACATACAAAAAATTGACAAGTTATTATGACGCCTCAGATATGCGCAATATTTTCTTCTTTAAGTGATGAACGCTCAACCTTGAGCAATATTGGTGGGCGCTGCTGATGGGGTTGGCCGTTTGGTGCCCTTTGAAGTATCGTTAGCGCATACAGACAGACAGACAGACAGACAGACAGACAGACAGACAGACAGACAGACAGACAGACAGACCAAAATTTTTCCGTCGAAGGTCCCCAAGAAAGACTATCGTCATTAAAAGTAATGACCAAGTGTAGAAAAATGATTAGTAGTGGCACCTAGAGTTACTGATATCCCCGCTACGCGAGAGGAGTTGCGCGCAGGTCTGTCGTCTAGTGCTCTGACGCATCCACGTTAGGTAAGAAAGACCTTGTTTTCGGATCTATGACACAACGCTGCACAGCGACCAGCTTGCACGTATTACTATTTCATTCGGCGTTTTCATTTATCGCTGTTTCATTCGATGGTAAACACTATCAACAGTGATAGTTTTCTTTAATGTGAGATTGATAAAGCACGAACTATATTTTTTATTTGTATAAAAATTACTTCACAACATTTCACATTTAAATTGGTCGCTCAATATAACGGACACAAACAAAAGATGTGCTAAATATAATTTGTGTCTTTTTTTTATAAAAACGCTAGTGAAAAAGAATTTTATGCAAGCGGCGAGTAAGAAACACTGGGTATAGACTGTAGTATTGCGCAGTGGTCCGTCTCTATCATGCTGTTCGGCAAGATGTATAAAACGCACTAATAGTGCCACGCCCTCAAGCACAAATGTTTATTTCTTTTACTGGACTGATTTTCGTCGCCAGAATACTGACCGCTGCAAATGGACGGGAGACATAATATGTATTAAATGCTATCGCGACGCTTGTTATATAATTATTATATATCGGATTCATAATTCAGGTTTACAATTAGCCTGTGCATGACGTATAAAGAAAGCTGCTGAATCCGGAACGTACTGTTGCATTTCAATAAATAATGAGTCACATTGAACTGCTGCCGCGTTAAACCAGCAGAAATGTCTTCACACAGGCTCAAAAAGATTGCGAAGGGCTATGTTTGCCACTATCGTTCAAGAGGAAGGTATATAACAGCTGAATCTTGCCGGTACTCACCTACGAAGAAGACATTTGTAGGCTTACGAACAGGGCTAAGCCTAAATTGAGGTTGACGTAGTGAGCGATGGAAAGTAAAATGACGGGTGTAATCTTAAGAGACCAGAAGAGAGCAGAGTGGATCAGGGAACAAATCAGGGTTGAGGATATCATAGTTGAAATGAAAAAAAAAGGATTGGCATGGGCCGGGCATCAAGTGCGTAAGCAGAGTAACCGCTGGTCATTGGGGGTAAGTTACTGGATAACCTTTGAAAATAGGCAGACTGGGGAAGACAGAAAGTTAGGTGCGCAGATGAGACTAGAAAGTTTGCGGGTACAAAGTGGTGGAGCAAGCACAGGACCGAGTCGAATGGCGGCATATGGGAAAGGCTTTTGTTCTGCAGTGAACGTTATCAGGCTGGTGTTGATGACGACGTAAATATTGTTTATTTCTGCTCGTGGTAAGGTTGGGAAAGCAATCGCTATGACAGGTATAAAAAAAGAAAGGCCTTCGCACCCGTTTTTAACCATGTGAATGTGGTGTAGTTTGTAACATCCCACTAACCTAGAGAAAATATGTATAAGACCGACTGGTACCTGCCCTAACGTGAGACGAAGCCACAAAAGCACAATACGAAGAACGCCAACTTCGCATTTGTCATCTTATTGTCGTTCTTGTGGTTGTGAAACGTTGCTTAATAGCGCCCATGCCATATTCATGAGCGTTGACCAAAAGTCACATCAAATGAAAGAAACGTTTTACTTGAAGAATAACCGGGATGCTTGGATTTACTTCTTATCTATCTGTACTGATGACGGTCGAATTTAGCCTGCCGAGACGAAATTACAATAATATGTATTGTGATGATGCGCACGCAGTCACACTACCTGTAATAAATGTGAAGCAATAGTATGAGTACTCCAGAGACGTTGACTATCTATCTATCTATCTATCTATCTATCTATCTATCTATCTATCTATCTATCTATCTATCTATCTATCTATCTATCTATCTATCTATCTATCTATCTATCTATCTATCTATCTATCTATCTATCTATCTATATATCTGTCTATCTATCTATCTATCTATCTATCTATCTATCTATCTATTTGCCTACGTCAAGGTGTTTTGGTACTTGTTCCCTTAATTTGGGGTAAACCCAAATTAGTACGCAAGGGCAAGATTGTTTGACGAGTATGACCCACTGGCCGGCACATGAATAACGCGACAACGATGTCGCGTACATCGTCAAAATTGTTTCGGTGTACAGGTGTGGTTCCTACTCGTAAGGCACGTGCGGGAAAGCTGGTATGTACCAAGGGGATTGGCAGTTTTGGTCAACCGAGGAACGGCAAGAACAGACATTGGTAATTTTATTGCGAAAGCGTCCAAAAAAGCCGATATTCTGACAAATTAAAACAAAAATAATGGAGGCCCTACAGGAATCGAACTCAAACACTCTGGGTGGCAAAAACACATTCTACCACAAAGGCAGGCTTGATTTTTTTTCAAGTTATCAGCACTGTTTAAAAATGTACAATCAAAACAAGTCACCGCGAAAAAAAAACTCATACATTTTTTGATAACTGACTAAAAAGCGGTCAGTTCCGCCTGTGTGTAAGTTGTCTGCCTAAAATTCCTTCCAGGCGTTTAAAGGCTCTATCTTTTGAAGCTAATCGTATTAGCCTCAAATATATTAGCCACACAGATATTTTCAATAAGGGCCGACAAACTTCCCTAAAGTAAATGGCTGCCGTCTTGGCGTCCCGGTCATGAACGTAGCCAGCCATTCAAGCCCGCAATATTTCAGTGGAGGCAGGTTAAACTTACTAGATTGTTGGGGACTCCATCTTCGCTCTTTTTTGCAAGGTACGTTGTTCCCTGTGGATCTAAAGTGAATACTATTTTTTAATATGGCCTCCAGAATGTTCCAGAAATAAACTCCGTCCCGAAAGTGTAGAAAAACATCAACTATGTTCTCGGGCGCCCCATACATTAGGCAGTGTGAATGCCACTGTATAAAGCATGCTATTGTCTGCATGAAACGGTCTAACACTAGCGTCCCAGCATGTAACTTCAACAAGAAAGTTTGCACACACGTGAGCACCACCATGATTTTCACGCGCTTGAGGATACGAATGCCTGGCCTTCCTCTGTGCATAACACAGTACAATGATACAGGAAACATAAAATCACAGACAGTTTTGTACAATTGTTTTTTAACGCAAATGTGAAAGGTGTAGGAACGCCAAACCAACAAAATATAACGATATATATATATATATATATATATATATATATATATATATATATCAAACTAACACAACGCTGGGAGCTACAACAACTATTTACTTATGGCGAACTTGTGCCCGTCAACTAAATACACAAAGGCTGTCCTGAGCTGGCTAATGGAAACCTCGTCAACGTCCTATTTATGCGTCTCGCCGCGTGCCGCTTCTTCGAAAAACCGCCAGCCTTCTTTTTCCAGCGCGTGTTGTGGTAACACGCGCAGCCAGCGTTGCATGGTGCGTTTAGCTTGGCGCGTTTGGCTTGTCAGTTGGTGTGGCAGAATTCATAACAGCAGGAAGCGGCGCAAGGCTTCGGTAGGCGCCTAACAACATGCGGTATTAGTCCCCATCTGGAAACGCATCGTCCCGATGCGTACGCTGACGTCGAACAGTTTTGTAAAAGAGTATAGATCTGATGCTTGAGCACATTTAGCAGTAGTCTCGTTCAGTGCCTTTCATAGTATGGTTTCATTCGTACTACAGTTACGAATTTCTGGGCGATTCCTGCGTTGGGTTGAGCACACTTGACCTTCAAGAATTACTTCATAGTTTAACGTTCCTAACCAGCGAAGTACTTTGTAAGGGCCGAAATAGCGCCGCATCAGTTTTTCCGATAGGCCAGGTGAGCGTAAAGGCGTCCACTCCCACACTTTGTCTCCGGGGTTGTATTGTACGTCTCTCCGCTTAAGGTTATAGCGACTTGCGTCGGAGCCTTGTTGCAAAATGGTACGATGTTTTGCCAATTGCCATGCCTCTTCTGCCCTTTCTATGTAGTCGCTGATGTTTGGGTCACTCTCATTTGAATCTTTTACAGGTAACATCGCGTCTAAGGTGGTTGTGACCACCCGATCATGAACAAGTTGAAATGGCGTGAAGTGTGGCGTTTCTTGTACTTCGGTATTGTACGCAAAATGTAGCATTTGGCAAAATACTGTCCCATGTCTGGTGCTCAACGTCACCATATATCGAGATCATCTCAGCGAGAGTTGTGTTGAGTCTTTTGGTTAATCCGTTTGTTTGCGGATGGTATGCTGTAGTCCTTCTATGGTTGGTGTGCGTGAGCTTCATAACAGTCTGCATCAACCGGGCAGTAAATGCTGTTTCTTTGTCTGTAATGAGAGCCTGCGGTGCATCATGTCGTAGTACAATCTGAGGGGCGAAAAACTGGGCTATGAACAACATGGCATTCATAAAGAATAAACGTGACGACTTCTGATAGAAAGGCTCCACCTCAGTCACAGTAGTTCTCGGGGTGCACCCTGTCGTAGTGTGAAGCGATGAAGGACGAAGGATGCTACGTCCCGCGCAGTGGCATTTGGAAGGGCGGCGGTCTCAGCGTAGCGTGTTAAATTGTCCTCAGCGACTATGATTCACCGATTTGCATCTGATTTTGTCGGTAGAGGGCCATAGAGATCAATTCCGATCCGATCGAAAGGTTTGGCAGGGCACGGAAGCGGTTGAAGCGCACCGGACGAGTGGAAAGGCGGTGATTTGCGGCGTTGACAGTCAGAGCAGCCCATAACGAATTTTCCAACAAAATTATAGATTCCGCGCCAGTAAAAGCGTTAGCGAATGCGTTCGTAAGTTTTGAAAACTCCGACATAACAACATTGGGGATCGTCCTGAAAGGAGGCGCAGATTTGTGATCGCAAGCTGTGTGGGACAACCAAGAGCCACTTACGACGTTTACGGGCGTAGTTGCGTCGGTGCAGCAGCCAATCACGAATGGCGAAATGAGCAGCTTGATGTTGGATAGATCGTGGTACCGCAGTGGCTGACGATCCAGAGAGACAGTCAAAAAGGGAAACGATCCACGGGTCCTTGTTTCGTTCACTGTCAAAGGAGTCGAGGTCGAGAGATGCGACGGAGTTGATACCAGTGGTTCCACATGCCGAGTCGGGAGGTAAATGCAAACGCGACAGGGCGTCGGTGTCAGAATTCTTGCGTCCGCTGCAATAGATTACGCGAATGTCGTACTCCTGGATTTGCAGTGCCCACCGAGCTATGCGGCCAGAAAAATCTTTCAATGTTGCGAGCCAACAAAGTGCATGGTGGTCCGTTACCAGGCCAAATGGTTGACCGTAAAAATAAGGGCAGAACTTGCGAAGCACCCACACTAGCGCCAAGCACTGCTTTTCAGTGACGCTGTAATTGACCTCAGCTTTAGTAAGCGTGCGGCTCACATAAGCAACGACGTATTCGGAGTTACCCGGCTTGCGTTGGGCGAGGACAGCGCCAAGACCAACCCCGCTAGCGTCTGTGTGAACTTCCGTTGCAGCTTTTGGGTCGAAATGCCGAAGAATCGGAGGAGATAGCAGACTACGGAGCGTGGCAAACGCGACGCCGCAGTCAGGAGAGCAGGTTGAAAGGTCTGCGTCACCGCATAGGAGGTTGGTCAGTGGTGACATGATCGACGCAAAATTTTGCAGGAAGTGCCGGAAGTACGAGCATAGCCCGACAAAACTGCGTAATTCTTTCAGTGTAGTAGGTGTCGGGAACTCGGCAACTGCTCTCAGTTTTGCAGGGTCGGGTAGAACATTATGCTTGGGCACGATGTGCCCTAAGGTGGACAGCTCTCGCGCGGCGAAGCGGCACTTTTTAAGGTTCTGTTGGAGCGCAGTGTTGGTTAAACACGTCAGAACCAGTTGGAGCCGAAGCAGATGTGTAGAAAAATCGGGAGAAAAAACGAAAATGTCGTCGAGGTAGCATAGACCCCCAGACCACTTCAGTCCACGCAGTGTGTTGTCCATGAGTCGTTCAAACATGGCAGGAGCATTACAAAGCCCAACTGACATTACGTTAAATTCGTACAGGCCATCTGGTGCAATGAATGCAGTTTTCTGGCGATCAGCTTCTACCATAGGAACCTTCCAGTATCCAGATCGTAAGTCTAAGGAGGAGAAGTATTCGGCTCCTTAGAGGCTGTCAAGGGCGTCGTCAATGCGCGGTAGTGGATAGACGTCTTTCCGCATCTCCTTGTTTAATCGCCGGTAGTCAACGCAAAATCAAATCGATCCATCCTTCTTTCGAACGAGATGCCCAAGGACTGTGCGATGGTTGAATAACGCGACGGCATAGCATCTCTTCGACCTGGTCGTTGATGACGTGACGTTCTGCAGTGGCGACACGGTAGGGTCTTTGACGCAATGGCTAGTGCAACAAGTGTCAATGTAGTGGTGCACTGCGGAAGTCCGACCCAATCGCGGCTGAGAAACGTCGAATGAATTCGCGAAGTGCTGGAGGAGATTAAGAAGCTCGGCGCGTTCGTGGGCACTTAAGGTGTCAGTGATGGAACTCGAGAAGGTGTCACTCGATGAGCATTCCAGTGGGGAAAGGGCATGAAGTTCGGTCGAGGTGCTACCGCACGATTCGTCTGGCGTGTTAAGGAATAAAGAGGAATCGAGGTACTCCACTCGATTGAGACATTCGCCGGCAAGTAGCGTAAGTGGTGCAGAAAGGGGGTTGTGGACCAAATATTGCTTCGGCCAGCAATGACGTCACGTGTAGCGAAAGGCAAGGAAACGGCTCTGCGGCTCATGAAAATGTCAGAAGGTGTAAACATTACTGTAGCATCGTTATGGTCATCGCAGCAAACATGAACAACGGCAAGAGAGGCTGGCGGAATTTAAGTATTTTCACGCAAGACGAGCTTTGGGGACCGCTCAAGAGTTTCGTGCAAAGGTTCGTCAGACAGGTGCGAAAATCGAACTTCAGCGCGTGCGCAGTCGATGACGGCATAATGATGTGACAGGAAGTCCCACCCGCGGATAACGTCATGCGAGCACACCGAAAGGACGATGAACTCGACAACGTACATAGACCCTTGGATGAATATGCAGGCTGTACAGGTGCCGAGAGGTCGTACTGGTTGTGCGCTAGACGTACGAAGCGGTAGCCCAGAGAGCGGCGTGGTCACTTTGCGTAGGGAGCGGCAGAGCTGGCCGGCTATAACCGAAACGGCAGCACCTGTGTCGATGAGGGCAAAGGTAGAAACACCATCGACAGATATGGCGACGACGTTAGCAGGTGAAGTGCGAGAACTTGGGCATTTCGACGATGGCGCAGTTCTTGCCTTTGGAACTGCGGCGGTCAGTTTTCCCGGTACGAGGAAGCGGGTCGTGGACGCATTGTGGACAAAGATCACCCGCGAGGAGACGGTGAGCGGGGAGAGTGAGTCGGAGATGGGGGCTGGGGTGACTGAGACTCGGGAAGGTTATAGTGTAGTCATACTGCGGTGAGGGATAGAGTGCAGGCAGGTGCGTGGGCTGCGGGTCATACGGTAACGGCCTAGTAGCGTTGTGTTGTGATTGAAAGCGACGACGACAATATCGTGCCACGTGTCCTAGAGTACCGCAGGTGTAGCAGATAGGTCGATTGTCAGCAGTGCGCCAGAAATTCCTGACTCGCGGTGCGGCCCAAGGTGTCGAAAGAGGGGTAGAGTGGGGAGCAGGTGCAGACATGGGTGGCGAATGCTGCTGGCGGGGTCTGCTGCGTACCACCTGGGCATAAGTAAGAAGAGCGGCCACGTGCTGCATAGCCGGTGCATGGGGAACAGGCATGGCCACAGGCTGCTGGTGGGCAGCGACGGGAACAGCCTGAGCTACCTCTTCGGCAATAACGTTGCGGAGTGGTGAGCTCAGACAAGAGGACGGCGGCTACTGCTTGAACAGAAGCAACGACAGCTGCCGAGCTACTTCTTCACGCACAAAGTCTTTAATGTCTTTCAGGGTAGGTGAGTGATCGGGAAGGGATGTAAGACTGGGGAGCTAGTCGGCATGTGAGGAAAATGGTCTAGTCAGGGTGCGCTGCTTCCTCCACTCGTCGAAACTCGTCGACAAGTCACAAGTTCCGCAACGGTGGCAGGATTGCGCGCCAGCAGCATCTGAAACTCGCCGTCATTTATCCCTTTGAGGATGTGCTGAATCTTCTCCGACTCGGGAATGGCGGTGTTCACACGGTTGCTAAGACCAATAATGTCTTCGATGTAACTGGTGAACAATTCAGATGGCTTCTGTGCGCGAGTCCACAAGCGTTGTTTGGCTCTGGACTTGCGGACAGCGGTCGGCCGAAAATGATGTTTTGAAGATGGACCACGTCGTAATGTCGTTTTTCTGGTTGTAATACCACAGTTCAGGCATGTCAGTGAGGTAAAAGATGACGTTAGTCAACTTGTCCACGTCATCTCAATTGTTGTTTGCACTCACCAGTTCGTAGTTAGCGAACCAGTTTTCCACATCGGCCTCATCAGCTCCGCTAAAGAACTTGGGCTCTCGCAAGCAAAGAACGCCGGGGTTGCTGGGGGATGGAGTGGAAGAGCTTGGTTGCGCGTTGTTGGTGGCCATGATGGGAGGTAGCGTTCGGTTGCGCAGCTCCAGGTTTAGGCGACGGTGAATGTCAGCACCCTCCACCAATTGAAAAGGGGTACATTGGCGACTGTTGCGACGGTAGCCCTACGATGAAAATACTATTGGGACAAAGTAACGGTCAAGCAAATGTCGGCGATGATCAGCACGAGCCGAGCGAGAAAAGCCCAGCACCCAGTATCCAAGCGGTGGCGATGTTGTTTGCCAACGATACGTTTTCTTCTTCACAATATATATATATATATATATATATATATATATATATATATATATATATTTGTTATGGCGTTTATTAGCAGGCACACAGCGAGTATACACAATGGCGACAGTAACGGCCAAGCACGGACTCTCAGCGCGAGTGGCGTCCTTTTTGGGTAGACCCACTAGAGAACACTTGAGAGTTCGACCCACTTCGTTGTTCGGCGGCTTCTCTACAATATATATATAAATATATAAATATATATATATATATATATATATATATATATATATATATATATATATATATATATATATATATATATATATATACTTCTTTCCCTTATTTCATTGAACGAGGGTCTCGTACTGGCAGACTTGGTGTGTTTGGGTTGTATAAGAGAGACAATTAATCAGCTGCCCGCTCATAATAAGTTCACGTGCTACATGATGCCAAACATGCGCATAAGAGTGTTTTCACACTCGTCGTTTGGCTTATAGATGGCGCTGACTGTCGTTCCTACTTCTAAATTCACAGATAAACCCAAAAAAGTGGATGGAGGGAGGGCCGCTTTGATAGCTCAGTGGTTAGAGCATCGAACGCGTAATTCGAAGGTCGTAGGTTCGATTCCTGCTCACAGGTGGTAATTTTTTCATTCACTTTTCTTTCTTCTTATTTAAATTCTATTGGTTTTAATAACTTCCCCTGTACATTCCTTGGCATTACTGTCTGTTAGATCTCTTAATATTGTGTTAAAACACGGAAAAACGAGCCCTTAGGTATACACTTCTTTCCCTTATTTCATTGAACGAGGGTCTCGTACTGGCAGACTTGGTGTGTTTGCGTTGTATAAGAGCGACAATTAATCAGCTGCCCGCTCATAATAAGTTCACGTGCTACATGACGCCAAACATGCGCATAAGGGCCCGGATTCACAAAACTCACTTACGAAAACATGTTTGCGCAAGAGAACTTTTGTTGCGTAAGTCGATTCACGAAACGAAAAAACGTCGTAAGAGGCCATCGTTGTCACATCGGCCGCTGCAAATGAAGCGCGCTGTGGCTGCCCGGGAACATGTCAGCGATGGTGATGCAGTTGCTATATTTGCTTACGTCACCGAAAAGTGCTCGTAAGTGGATTCACGAAGCGAAATTGTGCGTGCAAACAGCATGGCTGAGAGAAAATTCTAAGAGTGGTCCGGACCACTCTTAGGAACAATGTGGCTACTTAGAACTTGCTGCCGCGGTGGTATACTTTGGTGCCCTGGCTGGTTTTGAGTTAATTCACGCCCATTAAGGGCTGCTTGATGACTGCTGGTGCGTTTTTATTTCTTTCGGCGCTTTGAGCTTCGCGTGTTGTTTCCCTTGTATGCAGTGTATGGTGTTGACAACCACCATCGTCAAATAAATTCGAAGCCGCAGTAATTGAAGAATTCTATTGGGCATCAATGGCATAAAACTACGCATGTAAATATTTGTGGTTGGATGAAAACCAATGTGATACGTGAACAATCGGTGCATTCGAACGCGGCATGGCATAGGATCAACCTTATTTGTTATGCTGTTGTGTTGCGCCCCATCTCATCCAATTAAAAGTGCGACTCGAGATCCTTGCCTCATTGGTGGAAATTACCACCAAAGAGGTTAATGGGAGCACATTCTTTGCACGCTATTGGAAATAAAAATGAGAGGAAGTTTTCAGTGAGTGGTTCATAACGTTTGTCCTCTAGTGTACTTTGATTGGCTCTAACTGTCCAACGGTTGCGATCTCTGAAATACAGCTGTCGATACACTTTGGGACGATCTGGAACACAGCATACTTTGTAAACCAAAGCGTATTAGGGGTGCGCGTGATTACGCATGGAACTACAAACAAATCATGCATCTTCACCTTCACTGTTCAGACACCGATATGGACCGTGATAATATGGCAAGCAATCGGAATGAAATGACCCTACTAACTTTGTATGACACCGAAAATATGCAAACCCTCACGATTCTGGAGCAAACCTTGGCTGAATTCATCCCTGCGTCAATTACCAGCCATTTAACTTGGCGCACGAAGATCATTCAAAGGTAGAGCGAGCCACTGACATGTATTTTGTGCGACTCAGTGACCACTTGACCTGAGAATAATAGCGTTGCGAAGGCGAATCCCCTGTCGCATGCTCTGATCGAAGCAGACGACAAACGCGAGCAGACGACGGCTTGACCGACAGGCACAGCTTGTGATTGGTTGTGAAGCAATACCCTCAACATCAGCTCACTCCGTGACGTTACCAAAACACTTCTTTCATCTGGCACGCCTATCCTGTTCGTCATATCACCCCCCTCGCACATAAGAGAAAATTTTTTACGCCGTGAAAATAGTGCAAGTACTTTCTAAGAGCTCTCTTATGTGCTGCGCAGTTGTCGAAAACAACATGGCGTCGTAAACAGCATATCGGTCGGTGCGACTTTCAGCAAACGCTTCTCGCACGAGTTACTTCAGTATTTGACCGGATGTGTTGTGATTACAGCAGCTCTTTCGGTGCGTGTAAGCAGTGCGGAAAGCCATGGCAGTGCAATGGTGTACGGTGAAGCGCAGCGAAGCCTGTGCGTCGGCGTGGTTATCGAGCGCGGATCGGCGTCGATGTATCGACGGCAACTAGCACTCGAGAAGCCTGCAATGTGTGTTTGTGTGCCGGTAACAGTTCGTTCGCTTGACTTCCCAGTTTCTCAGTTGGGTGCTGTGCGACATTTCGGATTGACAGCGTTTTGACACGTTACTTGAGTGACCCCAAGTATGTACGGAAACGTATGAACTACGCTCTCGGTTCTTGCTTCGCCACTAGTTAGCCCGTACGCTTCTATTTACTTGAGAGCAATGTACTGTTCGGGAGTGAAACGATGTTCGTTGTGAGCAGTGGTGCTGTGTTGACGTTCCAAGAGTTGTGAACAAGCTGTGCTCGTGTGACCGAAAATTCAAAGACAGCGTTGATAACTGTTTTACCCTGCGAAGTTGTGGTGGGGCAGCCTGGCGCTTTTGTTTGTTAAGTCGTCACTTCTCCTTTTTGTGATAACCATAGTCCTAGTGCTGTGATGTGATCAACCAAAACTGCGAGATGCTACATTCTGTCGTGGATCGTGTTACTTTGGAAGCGCGCCTAGACTGTTCTTCGGTAACAACTTGAGAGTTCTATGTGGCAGCGAGAGCCCGTGAACGTCAAGCTTCCCTCCGGCCCCCAGACCTAGCGCTGTAATGTGATCAACAAAAGCTGCGAGATGCTACATTCTGTTGTGGATCGTGTTACTTTGGAAGCGCGCCTAGACTGTTCTTCGGTAACAACTTGAGAGTTCTATGTAGCAGCGAGAGCCCGTGAACGTCAAGCTTCCCTCCGGCCCCCAGAAAAAGCAAAGATTTCACCGGTGCCTTGCTTTGGATGAAGTTGTAAGCCAATATCGCCTAACTACAGGTTTCCGAGTTCGTCTGGCCATCGTTTTGCACGGCACTAGAGCCTTGACAACAGCCGGTCATGGCCAGTTCTTACACTTTATCAATGGACGTGCACGCCTGGCCAGCCCTTCATTGCTGTCATTGGCAGCTTCCAGTCTGCAGATGCCCTTTGCCTGTTGGCCGTACTTAGTTCCTCATGACACCGACGGCTACTAAATGCTGCCATTGGTGAGTTCACCTTGCAGAACTAAATTTCACCGGTACTATAATTCACGCAGTTCTATAAGGTGTGCAAATTTTTAAGCCCATCAGATGTAATGTTTCTCTATAATAAGTTGAAGCATGATAAATTTACTACTACTGTTATATACATACATATATTATGGAGCAAATAGATAAAAAGTTTTTTGTGATTTGATACAAGTGAGCTCTTGTTTGATTATGAGGTTGAACCTGTCGATTGACCACATTTGATAGTTGGAAAGTTAATGTGAATTTATTTTTCAGGAGCCAGGTTGCACTTAAAAAATTTATGTTATTTTGGAAAATTAGTTCTATAGACGATTACCACTGTGGTAGTACTATACTTCAGTAGGACATATATATTGCGGTACGTAAATTTTACATGAGGCTTCAGTTTATTTCAAAGTGATTATAGCAGATTTTGGTCACTTTAACGAAGTGATAGCTTCCTCAAATAAGTATTAGAAGTGAGTGCTTTTAATGATTGTTTTTAAATATCTCGTTTTTGGCTCTTCACAGATCGCAGAGATTGGTTTGTTAAGGTCCTGTGATGCATCGGTTGCACATTCTGGCACATCAATCTTCATCATTACTTGGAGTACCTGTACAAAAATAGGAAGGACACGTTCTCCCTAACTGTGCAAGCCTATGTCACTGCTGGGACTGTTATCATTCAGCAGATCTGGCGTGGAAGCATGCATGGCAGCCTCATCTGGAAAGACTTTGATCTGCTTGGGAGCTTCGAGGGCACATAACTGCCTAACGGCTGGCTGCAAGGTTAGTTTTTCTTTAATACATACGATTACGTGAACACCACTTACTGTGCACAAATTGAAAACCCAAGCATGGCTGCTTTCAGTTGATACCTGTAATATTCTTACACATAATTCTTATTCAACATTTATAGAACTAAATTGCAAGATAATTGAGAATGTTGAAAGCTGAAAGCCTGCAGCTTATGAATGAAACTCCAATAATCTGAGACTCAAAAGCTTGTGCTTTGAAACGAGCACAAATACTTTGATTCCTTATTGAGCTCTCGAGCTTGTGACTCCCTCTGTGGATCCAGTGCTCTGGAAGGAAATAGCAAATGGGTGAAAATTTCCTGGCTGTTCACAACTTGCAAGGAGAAAGACCTATTGAACAAGCCTCAGACGACATAGGGCCAGTAACTGCATTTTTTACTTCATGTAGCTTTTTCTCTCTCAGTGCTTTGGCTTGTTGTGTTTCAGCCGAACGTGTTCACCACGATTGCATAGTGATAAATATTTTTCTACAAATTGTACCTGACCTAAGTATGCATTGTTGATCTCTAAGGGTGACGTTCAGTGTGTTTCAAACCCATGGCTTCTCATTTCTCTCTCTGTGGCTAGCCTATTTCAGCAGCAGAGCGATGCAGCTAGCACACATGCAATCCAAGTCATGGAGCGCTCCTTTCGTGTTCTGTGCAGGACACAGCATATCCATCCGGCAAGACACTGGTATCAACAATAATGGTGAGTGTTGGTGGCACCTGTAAGAGCCCGTTGTGTTTGTTGCGTATGATTATTTCCCCTGATGAAGTGCATTTTTGAAAAATTTTCTTCATTTAGAATAATAGATGTCAGCAACAAGCACACTCATAATCCACAAGTTCTTTGTGTCTTCTAGACTGCCCATTTGCTCCTATATGCGGTATGGTGAGCTGGCTATGTTAGACAGCCCTAAAGTTATGAACATTGGCTGTTGTGTTGTAATGCAGTCTAACTTGTGTTTCTTAGTGTACTTATTTGTGGTCTACTTCTCGCACCTAGTGTAAAGTCGAAATATAAGAAACTCTATTGGCTTTTCATGCCTGTCAGAACTTACATGTTTTCATCTATAACATTGTAGTTTTGCTCTTGTATCATATTAAATATATTTTCAGTCTTCACCGTTTGTGTGTGTGTGCGTTGAGGCTTGTCATTGGCTTCTGAAAATACAATATCTGTAAATATGAGCACATAATTGAGAACTATACACTCTTGCATGTAGCATGATTGTAACAATGATCTGTATTTTTCTAAGTTCCAGTAGTAACAAGGGGTTCGGTGCTCCACGGTCATGTACAGTGTATCAAGAACAGAGCAAAGAAGACCAACAAGTGTAAAGGGACTGCCAGTGACTGTTCTCCTGCTCAAAGTTTACAACAGCAGAAAGAGCACATTGTGATGTCAGGAGCAGCTGCTGCTTAACTTTTTAGCAGTGCATTATTCAGCAGTTCCTTTGCTTGCATTCGAAATTATTTAAATTTTGCATGGAAGATACCAAACTATGACACTAATTTAAAGGCTGCTGTAGTGTTAGTGGGCAAATATTTTTGAGCTGAAGTTTTTAACATGTGTGTTAAGTGCCTGCGTGCCTCTACATTTACATGCTAGAAATCACAGCATCCATGGTCGCCAATGGTAACTGTGTTTGCATTCTTTGTAGTACAAGAAGTAAAGCCATGGATGCAGTAATCATGTACTTAGTCGATGTAATCCTTCAGTGTACACTCATTTGTATAGCACCAATGATGCCATGAGTTTATAAGCTCTGGGAAGTGAATCTATGTGGATTATTTTATTTGGAAGGAAGAGGATCATCACTACTCCTAGTATATCTTGACAGTAGATTTCAGTGCTTGGGTATTATCCCACTGCCTGTCCGTCCTTCAACAGTCTACTTATCTACTGTGTAAGTGTAACTTTTTAAATGTATACTTTGCTCGGATAGGTTTGTTCATAATGTAATGCAAGTGACTTATCATCTATGCAGCTCTACCCAGTCTAGAAATAAATGTATTTATTTTTATATGTAGCAATAGCATGCATTCACTTGTGTTTTGCTAGGTGCCTGTACAATTGTTTAGCCCTACAAAAGTGCTGGTAAACTCTAATATTGAATCTGACATCTCAAAATAGTTTGTTAGTGGAAGTAAGACTGTGTTTACAACCAATATTACTATCCTCAGATGAACTGTGAAAACTCTGTTGAAATTTGTTTATATTTTTTGAACTTTGTGAAGGCAAATGTTGTTATGTTCTTTTATTGTGGTCCCTGTTTCATGCAAATAACACATTATTACTTTGCAGTGGCATAGTATTAGTTGTTATTTTACACATGTGCTGAGCAACATCGCAGTTGAGGCCAGCAGCAAGACATATATGCAGTGCACTGGAGCATCACCTCACATAGTGTACAGTCTTTGCCCACCAGTAAACTCAATATTTTTCAAGCAGACTAATAGACAGCTGTATGGGAACTCTGTTGATGTGCAAACTTTGAAGTCTCCTTGAGGAGTATTTTTCATCATTTTTGTCCAAGTGAAGTAGCTACCCAAGGCCACAACTGGTGGGAATGTGGTGGTTTCCTCACTCCAAAAGCACTCCTACAAGCTGCCTCTACGTTAGCATGGGGTGAATTCACGAACTGGAAAAATAATTAGTCTTTGTTTTCTTGGCCGAAAGAGTCACCTCCACCGTTGAGCCACCACGATGCGCCAGAATAGAAACGTTTAACTAAATAAAGTTGATTCTATATTTGAGAAGTGTTTTGGGGAAACGAAATGGCACCTATATCTGTCAATATAAACACTGTTTGCACCAAGGAGCTTAGTAGCTTATAATTGTATTATTCATGTATTGTCTAGAATTTACTCACGCTGTGCCAACTTTCAGCCCAAGTGTCCTAACATGCTTTGTTAGTGGGTTGTGAATGAGCCAAGCTATGTAAATAAACAGAGTGATATTGCAGACATGTACAAAATATTGATGCACAGCCCTTTTCTTTAGCATGACATTGTCAAGGGCTTTATTCTTGTGTTTTTTATAAAAACTGCTTGTCACTGGGCAGCAGCGGAAAGCTATGCATCAAGCTTTTGCGAGATGGTTCGAGAAACACCGTGTTCAGACATAACAGTGCCGGTGGATTTCTCTCGTAAGTTACTTTCTGTAGTATATTCAAAATGAGTGTATTAGAATTGTTGTTTTATAGCCATTCATTTTAATATTTACACCTGAGTGTATGTATGTATGTATGGGTGTACATATATATATATATATATGTGTATATGTATGTATGTATGTATGTATGTATGTATGTATGTATGTATGTATGTATGTATGTATGCTTTATATAAGAATTTGTTTATCATTGGTGAGTAAGTTTGGTAATGATTTGTCTGAATTTGTTTCTAGTTATTTCTCTTTTGAGCCATTATACATTTGAATTTGTTTTGTTCTGCATAAAAATAAATGTAACCTTACACAGAATATGTGTGTTCGAAGAAGTTGTTTCATTTACCAACCTACAGTCATGGGCGAGAAACTGGGTAAAATGGAACGAACCTGCGAAGATTAGTTTAGAGCATAGCTACTCTACATGGCATATCTCGTACACATTGTGTTGGTTGAATATGTCGATTTCAACCTTTCAATTTTAATCAGAATAAGCAAGCTATCACACGCGGTTGTATATGTGTGTGATATTTATGCATACTGTGATACCGGTTCGCAATTACAATTAAGGTCACAAACCTAGTCAAGCTGAATACACGAATTTTGTCCATGCACCTTTCATCTGCACTAGAACAGTTGTTAATAAAAAATAAATTTCAGTTTAGAAATTTATTCTAGTAACCAAAAGCTGGGTATCGTTTTATCACACAAATCAAATTGCCATTGTTTTGTTCCATTCTGGACAATAGGGGACCCTCTCAGCAGAACTCGATTAACTGTTATAGTTCATTTTAACCATTGACAGCGACATTACACTGAAGCGTGCAGCATGACAAATAGCGGGAGAGAAGACACAAACTAATCACTCTGTTTGCGTCAGCTTTAACTGTCCATGCTCTTTGGTCTTGCTGCATGTGATGATGCCCACCAAATTAGCACGAAAGCGTGTCCCTACAAAGGCAGTCAACTTGGCTGCAAGCAGTTTGCTCACTGCACGTGCAGATTTTCTTCAAAACACCGTGAAGACTGATTGCTGGTCGAATATCCAAACACGTGAAAAGTAATATAGCAGGTATGATATTGGTATTTCAGCACTGGACAATTTTGCGATAAGAGAGGATGGAGGAGAAAATTATGAACCCTGAATTGTTTAATTTTTGAAGGAGCACAGTACAGCGCTTTTGGGTCAAAAGGGGAGTGAAAGAAGCAAATGCGAAAGCCTACTTCTCAAAAAATTAGTACCCGCCACCACGCATAATGTCAGGCTGGGCAACCTCTTGAAAAAAAAAGTGCTCAGTGATTCTGCGAATCGAACCAAGTACCTCCTAGATTGTAGTTGAGCGCTGTAACCGCTCGTTCACTGCAGCAGTGCTTGCATTCGCCATATTGCTGATATATCGTCATTCCTTCGAATGAAGCCAAATGCAAAAACGTCCGGTGAAACTTTGTCAAAAATAGAAAAAAATAGAATACGTTTGCCCAAGGTTACTAGAAGATAGAAACCGCCACGTGTGACTGTATAACCGTGCGCTATTTATTCTTGTACATTACTGTCATGGCGTTGGGATAGCCGGCTCTAACGTAGGCTACCTTCTCATAGTTTGTCAAATATAAATAAGAAAATAAAAATATATATCGGCCTGTGACAACGCTAATCAACTATTATGAGTTCACTGTCACTAGTGTAACTTCCACTAGATGAATGCTCAGTTTGCTTCCATTATCGTTATTTAGGAAAGTTTTGGCTCATTAACTCAACTCTCCTAATTAGCATTGATTCTGACATCTAAGAACAGTCACACTTCATCTCGCTTTCTGAGTGGCTGTCACTCCCATATAACGCGTACTCCACTTTTTTTATGCTCTCCGAGCATCTGACGCTGCTTTGCGGAGACTTTCCCTGACGTCTGCTGAGCCAGAAAATTGTCTTTATTATCTATCAATTTCAAGCTTTCGCGAAGCCGAAACGAGAGTCTCTCTCTCTCTCTCTCTCTTTTCATCCTTTTCGCACGTGTGATAACGTCTCTCGACCTCAAGACTCGTATACACGTCCCTTGCTTTGTTTGCGCACTCAAACAACGCTGGACGAAATATTTGCACCGTGTTTTGTGAAAAGCATTAGCACTGAGACACCTCCCGACGAGTCTCCCTCATTTTACATAGACATATACCTAAGCGTAAGCGTATGCACGTTCTCGCATTCCGGCTTTATAAAAATGCTGCGGTGCATGGAACCAGCGAAATTGCGCTCACAATTTCATTTGATTACTGCTGTTATCTATTTCCACACAATTCGTCTGCAGGCACCAAAGTCGCTCATGCGTCTTGTAATAAGAATATTGCAACAAAGGCTACCTTGGACTATAGGTACAAAACACCCTTACGTTCACCATTATACCGTGCTAGATTGCACCGAATTAGTTAAGTAGCAGCGCAGCTTCAATTAAATGTAAGGTAACTGGTCGCGTTAAATAGGAGAAGACATTCGAGGCACATTTACAAGCATCGCATGCATCGAATTATGTGTGGTCTCATTTATGTGGTGCACCTGGAGTGTTGTTTACTTGTACTTGGCGAGATAGTGCATGGATCGCTCGGTGGCTCAAGGCCATCGATCAATTATTTTTAGATGCGGAAGCATCTTATACTCGCGCCTTGTAGTGCGCCGTCCGCGCCGTCCGCACCGCTTCTCGAACATTCGACAGCTGACGCGCGCGCATGCGCCGTCGCGCCGTCGCCCACCATCTGTGCCGCGCGCGCTTCTCCTTCGAGAACATTCGACGGCTCACAGCGCATGCGCCGTCGCGCTGTATATATACTCAAGGTCGGCGCTCGCTCGCTCAGTTGCCGCTCGTCGGTTGGTTTGTACGGCGCGTCGACGTCCAAGGTCGCGGTGAAATGAATTCCAACGAATCAACAAACACAATGATCGACGTTCCTTCGACCAGCGTCGCCCTTTCGCATACGTGTGTACGTGTTCACTCATTTAACACCCCCTCCTACAACCACGTTAACCAATTTAGCCATCGACCCAAGTAAGTCGCAATTTAACACCCCATTTCACAACCACGTTAACCAATTTAGCCATCGACCCAAGTAAGTCGCACTTTAACACCCCGTTAACCAATTATATGCTCCGCATCATCCTCAGTGTTCCCCCGAGGGAAGCTGCGGGCAGTTTTTGTTAGCTACAGTCGTTCATTAAAGGCGAGTGCTTGGCTTTGCACAGCCCACCAAAACGTCTATTACAACGTACGCGGCATCCCGTAAGCGCTGTAGCAGACGCTCGCGGAACTCAAACTTGGATGCAGCAAATCATTGGCTATCATCGTATACTCTCGATGCTAGACGCTTTGCGTGCTACCTTGATATTATCGGCACACACTTCTTTCCTTCCTTGTCGTTTCATCGGCTATCGTGTGTCCTCCTTGCCCTCTTAAGTGCCGAATAAGTTAAATTCATACCCGCGCTATAGTAATCCCTCCAGATAAGAGAATTTTTTGCTAAGAAAATGCGTAGCCAAAGAGAAAGCTTTGTGAATTCGGCCCAAGAGTGTTTTCACACTCGTTGTTTGGCTTATAGATGGCGCTGACTGTCGTTCCTACTTCTAAATTCACAGATAAACCCAAAAAAGTGGATGGAGGGAGGGCCGCTGTGATAGCTCAGTGGTTAGAGCATCGAACGCGTGATTCGAAGGTCGTAGGTTCGATTCCTGCTCACAGTTGGTAATTTTTTCATCCACTTTTCTTTCTTCTTATTTAAATTCTATTGGTTTTAATAACTTCCCCTGTACATTCCTTGGCATTACTGTCTGTTAGATCTCTTAATATTGTGTTAAAACAAGGAAAAACGAGCCCTTAGGTATACACTTCTTTCCCTTATTTCATTGAACGAGGGTCTCGTACTGGCAGACTTGGTGTGTTTGGGTTGTATAAGAGGAACAATTAATCAGCTGCCCGCTCATAATAAGTTCACGTGCTACGTGACGCCAAACATGCGCATAAGAGTGTTTTCACACTCGTCGTTTGGCTTATAGATGGCGCTGACAGTCGTTTCTACTTCTAAATTCACAGATAAACCCAAAAAAGTGGATGGAGCAGGGCCGCTGTGATAGCTCAGTGGTTAGAGCATCGAACGCGTAATTCGAAGGTCGTAGGTTCGATTCCTGTTCACAGTTGATAATTTTTTCATCCACTTTTCTTTCTTCTTATTTAAATTCTATTGGTTTTAATAACTTCCCCTGTACATTCCTTGGCATTACTGTCTGTTAGATCTCATTATTAATGTGTTAGAAACACGGAAAAACGAGCCCTTAGGTATACACTCCTTTCCCATATATATATATATATCTATATAGACATATATATATATATATATATATATATATATATATATATATATATATATATATATATATATATATATATATATATATACATATACTACTTCGATCCAGTCACGCAATGTACCCGCCTGCTGCCATAAGAAGAGACAACAATCTCTATTAATGTGTTGACCAACCTTAGTTGGCACGCAATGCGCAAAAGAAGCATCACTAATATCGCAAAAAAAAACAGTCGGTTTACAACTCTCTTACTAAAAGGTGCGCCATACTTAACCCGCCTTCCTTCACGCGCTGGCCCAGCCTGTCTCGGCTGCAACGTTCCAGGTCGAACTCTATATATATACAGCGAACATTCTGTAGATTTGTCCTTGAACAGTGAAACAACTTCATGACATACCACAATATCGTAATGAGAAAGATTCTGCACATGGTTGCTCCAAGAAAAATTGACTGGTTCATGCGTATTTATCTATGCCTTTTTTGTTTCATTTGTCTGATTTCCTCACTACTTTTCTTTACAAACCATGCCAGGTCTCAGTGCTGCTTTGGAAAAAATACTTTATATACTCAGGTGTATATTCTTTGTGAAGTGTCAAATGTGGTTGCAACACTGAACATCCAATTCAATACACATTACATGGGTACTCTTGTGATACAGCTGTTACAACGTGATAATTATCACGTTGTATCACGCTGTAGTTGACGTTAACGTCAACTACAGTTAAGCTTTATTCATTGAAGTTGATGTTTGTAGTAGTGTGCAGGGATATGATCTTTGCGATCACAAGCGCTATATATCAGCTTATTGCTTTTGGTGTTGCTAACTCATGTTGCTGTTGGCATCTTTACGAAAGTGGAAACAACTTGTGTGACACACGTGCGACTGTTCAAGATATGTCTGAGCGCATATTTGTACATAATTTTAGCGCAATTTTGGGACATTGCACTATTGCACGCCTGTCCTAAATAGCTTTTTTTAGGTGCGTTAGTCTTTTTGGGCTTTCATTCATTAAAATTAGGCCAACAAGCGCAGTTTTGCATGGTTTCGGGTTAGTCTGTATTTTTTCGTTCTTACTGAACATGTAGAGTTACATTGTACGCAAAAAGTCGTTTAAAAGGTATTTTCCGGCTTCATTTGTGTTACCATGACTTCCACCAAAATAACCTAAACATCTGTTTTGAAACTGTTCAGGACTATCTAATCATTATATACAAGAAATTGGAAGGTACATATTAGGACATTCACTGCATAGAAACTTTGGTCAACTAGCACGTCGAGAATGATTGAAAAGCAGCCCTACGAAGATTGGGTACGACTCGTCATCGTCCTTGTGCTTCTCTGCGTAGCTGCATTGCAGAAAGCTATCTAGTTTTTTGTATAAAATTTGCGTTCCCAATGAAGCCGCTTGCAGAGCAAAGTGTTTGAAGACATTGCAATGTGTTTATTGTTATTTTACCATCATCTAACACCTGAAGGCTACTAGCGCTTTTTATTAGTTAGGATGGATTCCATCCTGTTCGCACTGATGTTGAGCCAACGAATTCATTTCAATGCTAAATGTACCCACTGCAGGTGCTGAGAGACGTCATTTCAAGAGCACTCTCCAAGTGCCAAGTCAAAGCCACATAGCGAAACGCTCGAAAGAGTTGTTCTCCTTTGAAGGTACCTGAACTTACAAGTCAGCTCCACTTATTAGCGATTCGGATTGATTATTTGGAAGGGCGGAAACATAGAAGGGCCGTCGGAATATTCTTTGAAAGAACCGACAAGGCTGAAGCGGGAAGCTGCGGGAATAATTAACTTGATCATAGCAAATACTAAAACATTTAGGCACACATATGCCTTGGGCTCCTACAATGAAGACGCCGACGAAGAGCGTGTTTTAAGAAGGGCACCAACCTCTTCTGATGATCTGCTTTCTTTTTTGTGTCAATTCACACATTTTGATGACAAGCATTGAGCCACTGATCGCCTTAACATGTAAAATGGGCACGTGAAACTCAGAATTCGGAATTCAAGGCTTTTCTTAGCGAACTTTGCTTATTTTGAGCATATCTATCTATCTACCTATCTATCTATCTATCTATCTATCTATCTATCTATCTATCTATCTATCTATCTATCTATCTATCTATCTATCTATCTATCTATCTATCTATCTATCTATCTATCTATCTAGCCGCCTACAACTTTTACCTCTCCTGGCCGCCTCGATATTGGTATCAATACAAAAATCGGTATGAAATAACATGGTGGCATGACGAGCAAAACCAACTAGTCATAACAAGAACATCATGACATGTACGTCATGAATGTCGTGATTTACCTTTCATGGTCTTGATGCTCTTGCGGTGGTTTCGTTCACATAACATATTGCAAGACTGGTATGGTATGACATGACTGCATGGCGAGCATAAGTGACAGACCCTAACGTGTAAATCATGACATGCATGTTATGGATGTCATGACTTCACGCCATGCTCACAGGGCGCTCGCGTTCATGTCGCTAGCTTCACATATACCAATTTTGGTATTCAGCACGTAAATGGATGCTAAGTGTATGACGGCTGTAAACATGATAGTGATGAGATGCGTGTCATGTAAGAACATGACTACATGCCACGCTCAAGATGCACTCACGGCCGTTTCGCTAGATTTGCAAATTTGGTATTACGTAACGCAATGGACCACGATTGTACATGACACGTTCAGACACGATAGTCATGACATGCATATCATGTAAAACATGACTACATGCTACGCTCGTAGCGTGCTCGTCGCCGTTTCATTACCTCCACTTACACCAAATTCGGTATCACTTGACGTGAATAGACGAAGGAGGTAAATGACACTTCCAAACATCATAATAATGACATAGAAGTAATGTACGGCATAATTTACGTCCGCCTCGTAAAGTTGTGCTGACTTCAAAGTGACATATAGACCTTCCTCATTGGTGCTTCGCACATAATCGATTCGCATTGTATGTTGGATCTGCCAGCTTTCTTCTTCTTTCAATCTTCTGTTTTTTATAAATAGTAATAAGGGCAAAGTTGCAAATTGTTGCGAAAATTTGCGCTCAACGTGTACAAAGAAAAATGTTGAACATGTGAAGTGGAACTACATAATCGTTAGGTGAAGTGGTAGCGTGGGAAAAAAACACACAAGTAGAGTCACACTCCATGAGCATTACCAACTATAGCCTTCGTTTCTATCATGGAACTACATGTTTTATCTTATGCTTCAGTAAAAGAGTTATTCATAGAGAGGTTTACTCAGTGACCTGTTGCCCTAAAATTGTGGTTAGCGGTGCGCGAATGATGCTACGAAGGATGCTATTAAGCGAAGGATGTATTAAGTTTCCTCAATAGAAATAAGAACGAAGTTGCAAATTCTTGTGAACATTTGTGCTGAAAGTTTAGAAAAAGTTTGAAAATTTAAGATGGAACGATAGTATACATCTTTTATTTTATGCTTCTCTAAAATATTTATTTATAGGGATGGTCTCATTCTCATGTGCTTGATGGTTTAGGCATTATGCAAGAACTTAGCTGACAGCATTCCCTTATTTACAAGACCACGTGCCACCATATGCTATCTGACGAAAATGAGCGTTTCACTCTCACCGTCAACACTGCTAATGCCCGCGACTACCACTCTCAGGATTAGACAGCGCATATACGCCAATAAAGTGGGATGTAAAGCGACCACCGCTGTAACTAAATGATTGCGCATTGGCTACATCTTGCGAAGGTTTTGCGAAGATTTGCGAATGTTTGCGAAGGTTTTTTTTTTCACAGATTTGTGGCTCGTTGACTATATATAACTTTATTTTATTTGCATATATTAGGCAGTGCATAAATTCAAGATCAAGAAAAGGCATGAAGCCAAAAAATCTAAACAAAGCCGTGGTGTGATATCTGCACAAGCAAAGTTGGAATCACTTGTCTGGAGGTGCAATGGCAAGATTGTCAGTTCTTTTCTCTCTATTTTTAAACACATTGCGCCAACCCACGATTGATCATTACTATTTACAAATGGTGCTTCGGCAGATTCAGCCTCCTATGCATCGATTAAAATGTGGTCTACACCCATGTCGTGTTCGTGAACTCGAATGTGACCCATCTCGCAACATCACAACACAAGTTGTGATGTTCCAAGTTTAAGGCATCTGGTAATGGTGCTCTTTGGTTTTCTTTGTGGTGTCTTTTTTTTGTTCTTGTATGCACGGTTAACACACTATGATGAATGCACACCAACTTTTCCAAGCTGCGACTCTAACAAACTTCATATACAATTTTCTTCGAATAGCACACAAGGCGACTAATTTAAAAGGCGTCTAAAGTTGCACAATATACCAGCACACATACTGCCGGCTCTACCTCACGGTGTGAAGACTAATCTGCTCCCACGTTGTCGACGTTCTTTTCCTACAGATGGCGCAAGTGTTTCGACGCCAAAATATTTTATATATTTAGAGCATTTTCACATAGGTTCTTGAAACTACAATGGTGTTTATTTGAATATTGTTTTTAGTGGGGCATGTAATGTACGAAAAAAAAAATTGGGTACTCGTTGGCAGACTGGGTTCGCTGAAGCGTTTTTGACACAGAGGCGTGACTTGAAAGGCCTACTCCGGCTATTTTCTGACCATATCAAACAATTGGTGCTTCTACGTTACTGAGTCCTTTCGGTCAAGGGCCTGGCAGTAGAAACACTCGGCAAATTTTATGATAATTTTAAACACGCGGAAAAAGAATGCAGTACTAAAAGCGCTCTTGACTCATTACTTACGCTATACACGCGCCCTATCTCTACTTAGTGATCCAGTAGCTGACAGAATATCTTGCGGGTGGGCCGTTAATACACCCGCTCGTCACTTGATTTACACCTTTCTTACGGCTGGCGCCATTCTACGCTTGTGCCACGCAATACGTGATGCGTTAGGGAGACTTATACCATATGACATTTATGTATTGTTTTATGACGAAGCAGCTTGAAGGAAAAGCATAGCTATGTGGTAGAAAACATGCTTGCCATGCAGACGGCCTAGATTGGGTTCTTAAATCTTTATTCTTTGCTTTATTTTACTATTAACTTTTAGTCAAAGAAAAAAAATTATTTTTGCTCACAACCAACCACACTGACTTGGACGGCGAAGCCAATTATACGAAATGAGCTCAAAACTACTATCAACTTAAAAATATTTCTTGTAGTTACTGGACAATATGCCCACATCTATATTGTGTAGTAGGAAGAACGCGTCTGCTGCTACGCCTATCAGCTTTCATCCAACGGGCTTGCTTCAAGACAACTACATGCGGCAATTTCTTGCTGCCAGGCTGTGTTTGGATTCATATGTGGGATTGGTGCTCGGTTATGACGGCGGTTGTTTACACAAGATCTGTGAAAGCTCCTGATACTGTTTTATCCGGCCAGTGCACAAGAATTATGTATGCTAGCTCGCGTGCAAATACAGTGACAGCACACATATCGCTTGGCTAGCCTAAATGAAAGAATGTGAGCCACTTACACTATATATTGACGTTCGGCGAGACGTCATTTCCGATAGCCCTGAACCCCGCGCGAAAGGTTGTCAAAACGGCGGGGATGAATATCGCTGTATCTCCGCAGCGGGAAATGTAAATATTGAATTATTCGTTAGACTTCGTTCGGGTTCATCTATATCAAATTCAGTTGACTATTCGTGTTTGATACTAGAGTATGTTTTCAAATATAAACAAAAGTTATCAATGTCGCTACAGTATTGTTTCTAAGGTGAAAAACTGCACTTGATTGAATTTATATATAAGTGAAAGGAAGATGAAAGAAAAATTGTATAAATATACCTGGCTACAAGTATGTTTGGTCTGTGGTAAGGCTTATGATCATACATCGTGTTTTCTGATGTAGCCTATGAAAGCACAACGCTGTAAATAAATTTTGCAAATAATAGCGAACGCTCAATGTAATGAGAACGAAGTATCGAATATCACCCTAATATTTTTCATCTCGATTCATACTTGGGCCTTGTAGATGTCTTGGTGACATAAGATAACTGTGGTATTGCAAGGGTTCTCATGCAGATACAGTGATTCTGGACAAATGACATGCTTTGCTATATGTTGCCAATTTACAGTTTTTATAGAAGATTGACATCGTATACTAGCTCTTGACCTGAAAACGTCGACTATACAGAGAAAATTACAACTTTTGTAGGAATCACCAATTGATACGTTATTAGAAGAGACAATGGGCATAATTTAGTGACAGTTGAAAGTTGCACGTTTGTTGCGCAAGCACCTCCACACGATTGGATTTTACAGGGAAAGCGGTCTATGCTTAGGAGAAACACAAAAAATCACAGCGTATCCATGAGGTGAATGATGGTGAGCGGGGCGAAGCGTACGTATAGATGGATGCAGGGACGGACAGATGGATGGACGCACAAACGAGCACATGGCCAGAAGGATGGACGCAAGGACGGACGCACGGAAGGGCGCATGGACAGGCGCATGGACAGGCGCATGGACGGACGAATGGACGGTCAGACGAACGCATGGACGACCGCTTCGCCCCGATCATCATGATTGACTCCGTGGATATGCTGTGACAACGTTCTTATTGACATGCCATTCAATGCAACTGGCTACTATGACTACGATGACAATGACACACTCGCGGCACAAAGGGCAAAAACACCCGAGCTCGCAGACTTCAAACTGAATCGTTGTCCTCCTTCGAGAGGCTGTGCACTATAGTTGCGACCTTGCGTCCATTCACCCGTCTCAACAGCGACCGTCCCCGTCAATTGACTTAAGTGCCAGAGATAGTTTGGCAGAAAATAGTCACTTGACGGCAAAAAATAACCACGCCATGTTGTAGATCACGAAAAACGTTTGAAGTGTTCATCACTCTTGGGCGTGGTACGGTTTCGTGCCTACTATACGTGGACTACCTCAGCACGTGGTCCTCGTCCACTGGTGCCGCAGCTTTGGGTTACTACCTCCTAATTCACGTCACTGAGGTGGCACATGACCTTGTACGGGCCATAGTAGCGTCGTATTGGCTTCTCCGAAAGCCCATATCGTTGGATAGGTGTCGACACCCATACACAGTAATCGGGTTGTTAGTGGACGTTTATTCGGTCTTGGTTGCAACCGCGAGCGTCGGAAGGAAGGAAGGAAAAATAGGAGAAAAAGAACGGCAGGGAGGTTAACCAGCCTAAAGGCAGCCGGTTTGCTATCCTGTGCATGGGAGGAGGAGGGGGAACATGAAAGATGAAGAGCAGAGAGGGAAGAGAGATAAACACAGCATATCAGGCAGCACACGCGTGCACACTAAGTCATAGCCCAGTCTTGTCTTTCGCGGTGTGTGACATTGGTGTTACACCCGCTTGTTCAAGTCCGTGTCGCGTAGGAATTTCAACAGTGCTTTTATCGCCTTCTGTTTTAATGTCTTCTCTCGGGAACTTGAAAGAATGAAAGAATAGTGTCTCCAGACATTTGGCTTTGTCGATGCGCGCAAGGATGGACGCCAGTGACTGTCTCTGGATGTCATACAACGGACAGTCACACAGGATGTGGTGTAGCGTCTCTTCGCAATGACAGGCATCGCAAAGAGCGTTGTCGGCCATCCCTATGACAAAGGAATAAGATTTTGTAAATGTCACTCCTAGCCATAAGCATGACGAAGGGTGCCTTCTCTTCGGTCGAGCCCAGTGGGCATGCGGAGAGCCATCAAAGAAGGCAGGTGATGTGGACGATTCGTCTCGTTGCTTGGTGGGCACCATAGTGAAAACGTGATTTCACGCATAAGTGGTCGAAGATTACTGGCAGCATCAGTCCGCGAAAGTTTATGGCTTCTTCGGTATTTTGTTTCCTGCAAACGCGGTCAAGCTCAAGCTGGCGGGCTTCTGGCGCTTTCTGAGCGAAGTGGTCAACGCTGTGATTTCTGTTGGTGCCCTGGTCACGCAACGTTCATAAACAAGCTCGAGTGGTGTTAGCTCTGTCGTCTCTTGCACAGTGGCATTGTAGAAAAACTTGGCGTACGGCCAAATTTCATCCTTCATTTCGTGCGCTACATCAGCATTCATAGATAGCACGTCAGCCAGTGTTTTGATGTCCAGCCGTTGCTTCTGGGAAGGTAAGCTGTAGTTTTCCGGTGGTTTTTGCGCGTCAGCTTGCCGACCAATCACAATAACTCTGTTGTAAATGTAGCTCCGCGATTGATTATGAGGACAGCAGGTGCACCATGACCCAAAAGAATGTTGTGGAAGAAGGCTCTGAAGAATGCAACTGAAGTGTCTAGGCACCACTTTGGTAATGTGCATAGCGAGTCAGATAGTCAGTTGTGACAACTAACCACTTATTTTCTGACTGACCGAGAAATTCCATTCCCGCTTGCCGAAACGGTGCTGGAGGTGAAACTAAAAGCTGGAAGAAACTGGCGAGGTTCACGGGTAGAACTTTACAATTCTGACAGTCATGGCAGGTTTGGACAAAGCGCTGAACCGACGAAAACAGCTGTGGCCAGTAGTAATTCATAATATGCACGCGAATGTTTTAGCAAAGCCAAAGTGAGCAGTAAAAAAAAATTATGCGAAGTAGGCTGGCAATCATAGTGGTCAGTCTAGTTTGCGCCAATATTACGCCAAAGTGACGACAATATAGTGCATAGTGGCGAGGCCTGAAATCTTTTCGGTTGAAGTTATCGCGCTACGCGGAAAGGATACACGTTCAGAATGTACTAGAACTGTCTTTGCGGTACAAAAAATTCTCCGTCATGCCCAAGCCATCGGTCGCTGACAGCGCGAAAACGAGTCTTTGTGGGCGTGACCTGATAACGACACTGAGCAAGAGTGGTGCGCCGACTGAACACCTAACACGGGCCGCTTCGAGTTCAGCCTCACGCCGGGTGAGGAGCCTGACTGCCAACTACGAAGTCGTCTTCTTAGCAGGCCTTGGGCTCATCAAAAACGTTCACCTGCAAGCCGCTTTAGGTGACGGCGACGCCGAAATTCTGTAAGTCTGTATGCATTCTTTACGCGCTCTGTGATAATGTCTCAAGCGAAATTGATCAGATGGTGTTTCTGGGAGTGTTGACGACGGCAGAACACGTGAGATGTGCGGCGCATATCTGAATGGTCTTCAAAATAAGACGGTAGTGTTCTAAATTGCGGTGACGTTACGGTCGCCCTCATGCCAGGTTTCAATGTCGAGCATTATCCGTTTCCGATAGTCGAGGCCACGTTTGCCAGCCTAAATGAGGGAGAGAACTTGAGTTTATTGGATTTCAAGAACGCGTACACTTAAGTGCGGCTGGACGACGCGTCGCGCAAGTTGTGGCGCGCATCGTGGCCTCCATTGTTTTAATAGGCAGCCATTCATGCAGCCGTTTTAACCGCTTTCAACAATGTTTTAATAGGCAGCTAGTTTTTGAAGGAAGTAGGATGCGATACTTAGCGTATTATCCGGCGTCCAAGAGCATAGCTCAGCACGCTCACTCTTGAGTACACTCACACTCACTCACACTCAATTGAACGTTGTGAGTTTCAACGAGAGTGAGAACTCATTATTGCGAGTATTTGTGAGTATGGATGCGGGTGAGTACTCAAGAGTGGGAGTAGTCGTGGGTATGAACGTGAGTATTCATGAGATTGAATAGGCGTGAGTGTGAACGTGAATGCGAAGGCTAAAAAAATTGTGCTGAGTAAGTTTGAGTGAGTGGTCTTCTAAAGGGCCGACCTAAGGCCTGGTGCAGCAATTGTTTATATTTCTCCTACACAAATAACCGGCTGTACACTACTTTCGGATGGTTTTATTAATGTTTTGTATGACACGGCAATCGTTTGCAGTGTGGACAGTATTTCATATTTTTGCTGTTAAGTAAACGCGTTTTCGCGAAACACCATCTGTAAAGCTGGAATATCTGCTTCAGTATTTTTTTTATTTTTATATTTCCTGCATTTCTGAAGTGTATTGTACCACGCATCCCTGCCCAAATTATGGCATTCAGACTGGCAGCGTTCTTCTATAATAAATAAATAAATAAATAAATAACTCACTAAATAAATAAATTGTGGATAAACGAGGAAATGTTGACTACCTGATGGTCTTTAACGTGCACTGATGCCGCACCATAGACAAGCTTCTAGCGTTTTGTTTCCACAGAAATGCGACGCCTGCGGCTGCGGTCGAACTCGTAACCCTTGGGTCAGCAGCAGAGCTCTTACCTACACACTACTTCGGCAGACAACAAATCTTGAAAGGCTAAACAATATGTTTTTTATTTTTTATTTTTTATTTTTATATATATATAGGTTGAAGAACCGCAATAATATGTTCTGTAGTGTTCCTTCGAAAGTGCTATGCGGGATGCGCTGGCCCATGCATCTCACGATTATGTGAAGCAATGCATTCCTAGAAAAGAAATACAGCATTAATAATGACGGGGTCGTTGTCCTTAGAAAACAGTATTTATGTTTGGTTTTGAAACTTTCTGTCCCTGTATATATACAATCGTTATTGGTTCATATCTCTGCGGTAGTCGAAATAAAATTATGAGCGTCCACTAGAGCATGCCAATTCCATAAACAAGGTAATACGCAGTAAATGTATTTCCGAGTTCCTACGCCTGTGCATTTTTATTTATTACGGACACACAGGCGTCCACAATAGGAGCCACTTCTCAACTCAAACACTGCGTATGGTTTTTCACTGGGTTCAGTCAGTCTTTGTTCAAGGAACCCTTCAAGGGAAATACCTGAAAAAACAACTAACTAAGCCTACTATGAAACAAAATTACGACAAAATATAGAAAGGGCAGTGTTCTCGTTTTATTTTCTTCATTGTTGATACAGACACAATTGTGAGGTATAGAAGCAGAATTCTTTCTTACAGAGAAATATGCTTCTTTCAGTGCTTTCGGTGCTCCGCTACTTTCTTTGTTCTTATTCGGGGCATCGCAATAAAAAACAGCTAAACGAATAAATGCTTTCAAGCCGCGGAACCCGGGTTTGAGTGTGAGGCTCGGCCGCCCTGCCGCTCCCGGCAGAAATTGATTGTTTGTGCACTGGCAGGCAATTTGGAAGGGCGCCGCCTCCTTCAGCGTCTAGCATATCCTGCTTCTTGGACGCTTTAAACGAATGGCGTGAAAGAGAATGAGAGAGCCATTTCCTTTTTGCGGGGAAGTGGAATAGAAATGCGGACAACTCGCAACGTAGGTGATAAACAAACTTAGGGCAACCGCGGCGCCATCATGGGTGGGGTTGCAGATCTGTACCACTAACATTGAGCGTCTGGGTTCGCTTTTTGCCCCTACAACATTATCAACTACAGAATTCTTGCTGTCGTTTAGTAACGAAAGGAAATGTCCAATAAATATTTGCTATCATCTCGAACTGCATTTATTCTTCATTTTAGAAAAGTATAGCTATAAAATCGTACCTCCTTCTCTCTAGCTATTTTTCTCTCTCACTCTCTCCTTGTTTATTGGGATAGTTGGCAGTGAGGCTCATATTAGGATGGCAGGGTTTATTGTTTAAATTCCTGAGCAGCAATGCTGTCGGCGACGTTTCTTTCAATTTCATGTTCATAGCAACACACTTTAATGCAACCTTCATTGCTGTGTTCACAACAGCAGTCATCATATTATTGGGATGGACCACAGCAAATACACAAGACCGCAACTAAATATGAAAGAATGGGCAGGCACTGACTCGCAACTAACCGACCAACTTGCGCAAACCAACATTCAACTGAAGATGATAATATTCTTAGATATCAACCACTCGCACCAACAGTTCTGTCATCTACTTCGTTCTATATCACAAAAGAAGATTTATAACCAGCAGCACGTCAGCTTTATTCTTCACTGTTCTGCTTATCATTAAAGTATGAGGAGCAGTGACAAACTGTATTGATTGTGTAAAATACAAGTATGCTGTCAAGTTTATTACTAAAACTAAAATTCCTGTTAAAACTAATTTTTATACGAAGCGGTAGTTTGAACACTAGCCAGAAAAAAGAGGTACACTAAGGGCGCGAATAAAGATCTGTTTCAATCTCGCTTTCTTCTTTATGCACCTGAAGACCAGCATTCTACATATGCCGGGAGAAACAAAATGCCACCAATAGAAGATAAAAACGCCGCAATAAAACATGAATTGGGTCGAAGAGAAAACAAACATTTTTATTCGCTTGACGAGTTTACACAACTGCCGAAGCAAATCTCAGATATTATATAATAAGTCCAACAAAATAATCTATATATTGCATCATTACTTTACGTTAGTTGCCAAACCTGTCACAATGACTTCATGCCTTGTCTTTTTTATCCGCTTATTGCATTATGCAGGGCTATGCAGACAAAGCGCTTCATTCTGCATCTTTGTGCTGCGTTTTGTTCTCGCGTTAGCTTTTAAACTAAAGCGTAGATGGACGCTATGTTCTTATGTATTTCTTTCGTACCTCTACAAGTTTCTACCTTTCGTTCACTGCTTTATTTTTGTGCGTGCGTGCGTGCGTATGTGTGAGTGTGTGTGTGTGAGGGGGGGGGGTGTGCTCGCACGGGCGAAGTATTGTATAAGTTTTTTGAGTTGGAAACAGCCTGAACGGAACGTTGAGCACCTTCCTCGTCAATTGCCGTTCATGCTGTTCTACGACAGATATTAAAAAAACAGCATGGCTTTTACTATGTGCCAGATGCACCTACGAATAAAGTTAGCGAATATATTAAAGATGTTTCAATTTTACCTTCATAACTTAGCAACCACAGAACAAAAAGCGTGAATGAAGAATCCCGCAAGAATCAGACCGGTATTGATATACCATCGCTTCTGAACCTATTCGGAATTGTCGTAGCCAAATTTAAAGCCAAACTAAACAAATACTTTAAAAGCGAAAGAGCCCTATCTGGACAAGAAATATTGAGCGGATAACCCGTTTTCAATGACAAGTAGGCTTACGTGTTCGTCGTGAAGTGTTGACTTTATGTACTTTCGCGTTACGTTATAAATAGTATTTCAATGAGAAGAGGGCTTGTAGTGAATACTGTTAAGAATATTGCAATATATCCTTATGTCAAAGATGTGGGATTTGTTTCCCCTTTTATTCTAGAAACCAGAGAATCTACTCGTGCTAGTCGCCCCACCGTGGGAGTCTAGTAGATAAGGTACTCGGCTGCTAACCCGCAGGTCGCGGGATTGAATCCCTGCTGCGGCGGCTGCATTTCCGATGGAGGCGTAAACGTTGCCGGTCCATGTGCTCAGATTTGGGCGCACGTTAAAGAACCCAAGGTGGTCGAAATTTCCGGAGCCCTCCACTACGGCGTCTCTCATAAGCATAGGGGTGTTTTGGGACGTTAAACCCCACATACCAATCATTACTCGTGCTAATAATGTGATAATGTGCCTGTTTGTAGCACGAAACAACAAAATCCAGTCGCATTGAGATGCAACAGAAACACTTACTCTGATTGAGCTGCACAAACAATCAATACATAAGATGATTGTCTTCGAGCGCACTTCTATTACACATATTCTATGCGTGGCGCCATGGACGCCAACAGTATTAACCGATTGATATGAAGTAAATATGCTGCTTTTATTTACCACAGAGTGGTATACATTATAAACTATGGTGTCCTTACAAATTTGAGCTTATTAAGGCGCTTTTTCTAGGGCATGAAGTTCGGAAAGTTTTGCCACTGAAAAGGATCCTCAGGCAATAGTTCAACACTTCATTTTTAAGAACCTTACTTTCAGTAAAGGATCTACATACAGAAATTTAAAATCACGCTTCATATGTAGGTGTAAGAAAATGAGGTAGTGTACTTACATAATTTATTTCGGAAAAAAAGGAAACAAACTTGATGACACTCGGCAAAATTGCTGCAGTCGTTTTTTTGTGTTTTCAAAACTGCTTTAGAGCACCCCCCCCCCTTTTTTTACTTAGAAACTGAAGTTATGATGAAAACTTTCCACTTTAGATACGCGTTGTCGTGCTGTCGGGAACACCGATAAGCCGATAATATTCCATCTCTGTTGTGCCAAATCGTGTCGAATATATCAGCATGCATAATGTGACCAGCAGGAAGCATGGAATCGCGACGGTGTTGTTTGAGCGCGAAACATCCATTTTTTAGAAAGTTGGTGTTCTTCGTGTACTCAGAAGAGCAAGATTTTTTTGTTTTTTCACGGCATCAACTCTACCCTGCATCCGCCAGATTTTTCGGCGAAAACAACATAAATTCAATCCATCATTTTCAACTTTTTATGCAGTAAACAGTAAAAAATTGACTGCCAAGGGCTAGAAGACGATACAGGCCTAATAGTGCGTTTAATAGATCGATGTGTCAATATGGCCCAAATAACAACTCTAATTGCCCACGTCCGTTAAATTGAGGGTAATTGTTCTGCTGAAAGCAATGTAGTTGAGGGCTGCAGTTTTGATCATAGGTGTTCTACTTCTACAATATTGCAGCATATTGGAAGTTATGAGATGTGTATTAAAATGTAAGCAGGATTCGACGTTGGTCATGCACTTGTTGATTGTTCCCATTTTTCTGCCTTTAGGGAGTTGTTCCTTGTTTGATAAGTTCTTTCTTTTCTTGACTCTCTTATGCTATAGTTAAGTTTATTTTATGCACTGGTGTTCTTTAAATGTTCTTCTCTTGTTTTTCAAGATAATATTTAGTTGATAGCTAGCGCCTCTCTTGTGGGCTTCTTCCAGCCGTCGTACGACTCGTGAGCACTGCTCCAAATTTCTACAATGAACACGAAGAAACTCGCTAGCTGACAACACTAATATTTGTTTCTTGTGTGCTTTGGACGTTCTCCGTAAAGTGAAATGAAAATGCAGACAGTTGCTGCCCTAGTGAACACTGAACTGCTCAAGAAGTCTGCACGATGAATATAATTCTGAAAAATCTCAGCACACTTTTTCTCCGTAAACTTTCCCTTATTTTCGATGCTGTAGCTCGACAATCAGTACCACAAAATTTTTTTCGTATTCATGGTTGGCGTTCGTAGTAAGCAGTCACAGATTCAAACAACAAAATTAGAACAGAGGAACACGGAAGGCTTCACTGAAAAAAAAAACGTATATTTTTTTAGTCATGTATTGGTTCCATCTTGGTTGTTCCTCCTTTAACCTACCATAAATGCAAGTGTACGTGTCCATAATGAATCGGTGGTTTTTAAGCATTATCTTCAAACAACAGCCATCGCGTTAAAATATATCCTGAAATGTTACAATTAACCTGTATTCAGAGCCAAATAGTGTGAAAAGAACTGATGTGCTGGCTTTGAGCCTTAAGTCCCAAGGTGTTATTGTTCTGAAAGGCGCACCATAATAATTAGGGTATTGAATTGCATGGCAACAATAAAATTATGCGTGGAGGAACTAATTGTAAGGTATTTAACCCCTGTGTATGCTTTCTTGAAGTACAAAGGCACCGATTTACCCGTGTGTTCTCTAATTGTACTTCGTAATCCTTGTACATTCTATTATACGTTTGGAAACCGTTGTACGGGGACAATAACAAAACTTTCTGGCAGCCACAAGTTCTGTTTTATAGCGTTTCACACATTACTGTATTGTTTGCGCGAAACAAAATCACTTTTTGTTTTAGTTACCAATAACATAACTCAAAGGCGTCAATCTCAATACTGACTAATTATCGAACCTCTAAGACTCGCTATTACTGATAATATAGCATACAGCATATTCCTTTTGGTTGCGACACTACTTATTTTTTCATGTTGTAAGAATTTACTTCAGTGCATGAATGAAAGTACTTAAGGGCACGTCCCAACGCCGTTGTCAATTACCCGTTAAGCGATCAGCCCCTTTTTACACATCTTAGTTGAAGGCGGCACTCACCTTCTCACCATGTGTCGGGAGCGCTACGCTGATGCATGTTTCAGCCACAGCAATTGTCCTCACCTATAGTGGACGACGAAGTTTCAAGAAAAAAGGGTAAGCAGAAAGAGAAAATGAATGGGGGTTCTTCGTCTCCAAAAGCAGACCTCCCGATAAGGCCACGCTGGACCTGGCTATTCCCGCTGCTTAGCTGGACGTAATTACCTCGCCTGCCTTCGGTGAGCGTAATATTAAAAACAGGATGATGATGATGATGATGATGAACCTTCAGCTTTTCTGGCACTCGCCAAAGAGGAATTGCGCTGCCGCGGAGACTTTTGCATTCTCTTCTTCGTGCCTCTCTGAAGTTTCGTAGGTAATGCCTCACTTGTGAATCAAGGACGACTTTAGTTGTGTAGTAAGCATGGTACGTGGAAGGTACCAGAGACAATTTCCCTCACAAGAAACGCTGAATATGTCATCCCAAAAGTATCACAGTTTTCACCTAACACAACAGAGGAACAAATAAAATTAAGCGAAAAATAGGAAGAGACGCTAAGCATTACTTTCTCTGTCATGTAAGGGCAGTGGCAGCTTTGCATTTTTTTGCCCAGGCACATTCATTGTGTTAGCATAGTGCTTTCAGAAATCGCAGTCGTGGATGTAAAAAAGACACGTAGAAGAAAGGGCGTAGCTGACATATGCTTGGCGATAGGACACAACGATACCAGCTGTTTTCGAGAAAACAGCGACCTTCTTGAATATGCTTGGAGAAATAAATTTGAAGAATGCAACTCACCGTTAGCTGACACTTCTCTTAATGAAACATATCTCATATCATATGCGTTCAGTATAGCTCTCAACTCGAATCAGAACCAGTGATCTCGCTCTAATTTAAGTTTTAAAGTACAATTTCCTGATGTTCGCATAACTGGAAGTGCTCTAGCGGGAGTGCTTCGAAGAAAAATAATATCGTCACTTGTGCGTGCCAACTAAAATGAGTACATCTGTGCAGAATCTTCTTCTGTAGCAGGCTAAGTAATGTGTAAGCGTAATTCTTCACTGTAGATTGCATTCTTTTTAAATGCGAAGCATTTCTTAGCGAAATTCGGCGACCTTGAGCGTATCTATCTATCTATCTATCTATCTATCTATCTATCTATCTATCTATCTATCTATCTATCTATCTATCTATCTATCTATCTATCTATCTATCTATCTATCTATCTATCTATCTATCTATCTATCTAGCCGCTTACGTTTGAGGGCTCTCGTGGTCGTGCCATTTACTTGGCGTGAACCAAAATTACCACGAAAGGGTAAATATGGTTTGACGAATACGACGTGCTTGTCAAGACATGAATAATGTCACTCCCGTCCAGTGAATCGTCAAATACTTCCTTCCAGACAGTGGCACATACCCACGGGCGGATATGTGCCGCTCGTATGCGGGTATGTGCCACAGGTGATTGACACCTGGCATCTACTCAGGAACGAAGAGAGCACACATGGACAAATTTAACGCGCAAGTGTTAAGAAATACCGGACGTCGGCAGCGTCGACCCGACGAGTCCCAGCTGGAATGGAACTTTAGCATTCTGGGTGCCAATGAAGCATTTTACCACAGAGCTACGCCAGGTCTCGGAACAACTTTTGAAATAGACGCTGATCTTCGTGAAACGTCAATATGGGTTTTATTGCTGCCTACACATCAAATCACATCACTTTATTTCCTTAAAGACCCCTCAAGGGGGTGTACATAAGGGGTGGGTATACATTGTAGCCACGTGACTTCACTCGGTAAGAAAGTTTGTTACTTTGCCCAATAATTTTGATGGATTAGTAATTTATAAACCCAATAATATAAATATTACATATGTACTATTTTGATACAGCCGTCACGTTGAGTTAAGGTCAGATTGGGTTTGTTACCATGCGCTCAAGTTGATTCATGTAGCCGTGTCCAGGGCAAGCATTTTCGCGAGCATCAGCGCTTCATATCAGCTTCTGGTTTTGCTAATACGCATGTTCCAGTTCACATCGTTGCGCTAGTGCAAACAACTGGTTTTACAGACATCTGCAACTCTTCAGCATATGTCTGTGTGTGCGACATTTGCACATTGATTTAGCGTCGTTTCATGACGTGTCACTCAAAAAAAAATGGAACACGGTCACCTTTCCTCCGCATGCTTCACATAACGTGGCTTCTCAGGCACATGGGATCTGCCGATTTTCTTTAATGCTGCTTTCTATATTGCCTTTTCTATACTTGTGGTGACTGCGAATTCGCTGTTTATGTTGGGTTTATCGATGCACTGATTCTGCAGTGGCAGAATCCTTGCCGATGTTTGAACTGAGTTAAACGCCTTCTCCTTATCTATAAAGGCTATTCAGGGGTTGGTTGTTTTTCACGCATTTATCTATTACCTGCTTGATATTATTGAAGTGGTCTATTGTGTAGTAGCCTTTTCGAAACATTTTTGACCTTGCGGTTGATTGAACTCTAAAGAGGACTGTTTGTATTAGCTATTATTTTGTAAATATATTTAGGACAAAAGAAAGTAAGCTGATTGGCCTGTATTTTTTCATGTCTTTCACGTCTCCTTTCATTTGAGTTCAGGTTATGCTGGCGTTTTTTCAACATTCTGGTACCTTCTCGTCAGGAGACACTTCGTATATAATATGATCAGTTTTTCTAACACAATCTCTTTGCAATTTTTGAGCAGGTCTGGCCTTACGTTCTCCTCACAAGCGGCTTTGCCTCTTTGCATTCCTTCAAGAGCTCTCATTGATTCCTGTGTTGTTACTCGTAACATGTGAATTTCCTCGGAACTATTATAGCTTCCCGATTGTATTGGCTTCTGTAGAACTCCACCCCCACTTCGGCTAGCCTATTCATATTTGTTGTAAGTATATTGTCCATGTCCTTTATTGCAAACATCTAATTTTTGTCTATATGCACAAGCTGGCTTTCACAGCTTTGAGGCTTTTTTGCTGTTTATCCTATGTTCGATTCTCTCCTCATTATTCCATCCTACGTTGCCTACCGAACACCTATTGGTTAACTTCAAAATACGGTATATTCCTAAGGCACCCCCAGTCTATTATTTAACAGTGAAAATACCTTTCGCGTTTACTTTTCAGGCACTCAAACCACCCGCGGCGTGTACTCTCAACGTAACGACCACATAGAAGTAGCTGTATAATTTACAAAAATGAAACGCGCGATTTGTCAGCAGACAGAATACGTCAAGGTAGGCCTGACGATAGTTATAGCGTGAGAACAGAACGACACAGGGATAAGGAGGAACAAAAGACACGAGCACTATTCCTAAGGCACCCTCAGTCTATTCTTTAACAGTTAGAGTACCTTTCGTCTTTAGCACTCATGTCCTTCGTGTCCTTGTCTATGTGTCGTCGTTGGCCCATCCACTTTCCAATGATGGCATATTTTAGTAGAGGGTGCTGATTTTGGCTTCACAATGCCGATGGAAACAGCGTTTGCTAGCGAGTTTCTTGTAAAAAAGTGAATGCATCTTCTCTATAAGCAAACCCTGATGGAATGCAAAGCAGCAGCGTTGCGCATGGGTTGCATCACGGGTTGAACGGCACTAACGTAGGCGCTGGTGTGAGAACTGGAGGATTCGTTTGAAGCGATGGCTGGCGTAGGTCTCGTGTCTTCAGGATAGACACGGGCACTGCACCGTAGCTGTCGCACGTGTCGCCTAGGACTACCACGAATTTGTGATCAGTGAAGTGCACGCTGAGAGGCTCCTGCAGGCATTCGACATCGAAGTTGGCAAAGACCAAACACGCGCTTCTCATCGTGGTGGGTCGCTTTCTTTCTGCCGCCACGCACACTTCAGCAAGTGCACGTCACGCATGTAATAGACGAGTCATTTTCCTCCTTCTCCTCTGAGGTCAACGTTGAAGTTCTCCGCAACGATAAGTGGCGCGCGCCAACACGCCTCACCGCATGCAATAAGTCAGCGTCTCCTCTAGGCAGCTCTGAACCTGTTACTTTGGCAGGTTGAAAGCGAGGTTAAGTACCAGGATCGCGACGTCACCGACGTGCACGGTAACGCACTCACAGCAAGAGCATCTTCAAGAAGTTGCAGGTCGTTCTTTGAAGTAAAATTCGAACCAGCTGGTGGAACCCGGCACTTGCAGGCGGGCACTTCGGCAGAGGGTGCGCGGTGCTTTCGGTACGTTGCCGATCACGGAAACGTCAACGATTTGGCGGCGTTGGCCTTCCGCTGTCAGTGCTTCCGCTCGGCTTCCTTGGCTAGTGTCTCGTCGGTGTTGCCAACGCGTTAAAGACGCTTGCGATCGGCTTTCTTCCCTCGCGACTCGAAGGTGTCACCCACGCGCCATTTTTATTCTCGAACGTCATCGGTGTGCTTAACTCGCACCTTTTAATGTCGTTCGTCTTCCACTGCTGACGCTTGCTTTCGGCTTCCCTGGTTCACGCCTCGTCGGTGTTGCAGTTGTGACGTCGCCATAGTGAAAGCAATTAGCTCTGCTAATCCCTCGCAACGCCAGGAACGCCAAGTTACGTCGAATCGCTTCGGCGCATGTTTCGGTGGGTGAAGGAGCTTCACCTACAGGCGTCCTCTCCATCACAGGTAAATTTGCCGAAAGAGTGTTGACTCGATGTGTGCTCGAACGTTGCGTGCGCTGGAGATAGTGAAGCGAGAGAGAAGTGATAGGCGGTGATCGCATGGCAGGTAAAGGAGTGAGTGACTTTACCGCGTACTGTGAGGGAAGGCGTAACCTATTCGACACCGCCCGAACACCTTTGATAAGAGGGCTGCGTTTCGGCGCGTTGGTACGGAGACATGCACGGACCGCATTCCCTAGGCTAGTCGAAGACCTTCTCCACATCTAAAACGTGCTGCTCACGCTCGGCAACTATCCACTGGCCACCCCGTATACATAGGCACTGAATCGTAACCTCTAAGATAGTACAGGTGTGAAATTTCTCCTGTGTGTTTAAAACAATAAAAGCTCGCAGCGTACGCGTTAACTAAGAGCAGAACGTGGCTCTCTTCTGTGTCTAATCAAAGTATTCTGCCTCTCAATGCCTAATTACAGTGATTAGCATGTTACAGTAGGAAACACTTAGGCGCAACGCTACGATGAGCGCCAGCGTCAACGCCGCAGCCACTGTAAGCATTAGCGCCCGCTGCTTCGCATCCTCCCATGGTTACTTTTAATGGGAGGTGCGGTTTTTGCTGTTGTGCACAAACTGCACGTAGAATAATTGTAGTAGAAGAGATATTATGAGCGCACTTTCTCGCGGGTTGCACCGCATACGGACATGTCGACAGTTGGGAAGGCTTCGCGCAATGCGTACCAAGTCGGTCCAGTACGCATATGTTCGAATCAATGTATACTCTCGCATGACCTGTGGGAGTATCAAGTGATTTAGCCTCTAAAACCAAAATGCATATCTGACTCTAGTATCGTACAAGCACACGCTTCATTAAAATGAAGAAAGCTATCCGGCAGAATCGCACAGCGAAATTGATAGGAAAATATTGAGGTTGAATGATGACACTATTGTACAGATGTGCTACTGAGAGGGATGCCGCAAAGCTGTTTAATTTTCTTTTGCCAACATTTATGAGGCAATAGGAGAGCCCGAGCTGTTCTTATTTTTGTGAAGTAAGACGAAGCGATATTGGCAGGACTTTTGCATAGTGCGACTACCACGCAAATGTGTGTTGTGCCTTTTAACAATCTCCGGTGCCGCCCACATTGTATTATTGTTGAGGGGACGGCCTCAGGGCTGTGTACATGAGCGCTGTGTGCCTGAGCACCACTTTATCTTCCAGTACCCACTCCAATTGATAGCTGCTACGGGCGTACTTTAAGATGAACATTTGCAAGAACTTCTCAACATTTATTTTAGGCATACTGCGCTTGCAGTTATGTAATTATAATGCGCCTGTATACTGAGCAGAGCTACTCCTGTTACTTCTTGCTGTTTTTCGTACTTTTGTTTGCCCAATGATTGATTTAATTTCTTTTTTTTTCATGGCGTTTTCTATTTGGTGTTAAATTTGAAATTCATCTACATGCATATAGTCCTTTCAAAAAGCAGCCACTGTAATGATGTTCCATCCTCGTCATTTGTAAATCATGTGTTTTAATTTCGCATATAAGATGACCCAATTAATGCCAGACTGACTGTTGGTTGCACTATCGCATAGAAAAGCAGTTAGTTACGCTTTTTCTTATCACAATCGCGAGACATGGCTACTAAGCGTGGTTACCCCAGAACATTAGATCCATTTTTTTTCTTTTCGAGATGATGGCCACTATACTTATTTCTTATTATTGGGTTGGAGTTTTGCAGGCTACGGTTCATTGGTGGGGTGGTTGGGTAACAAATTTATTGGTGTATGGCAAGACGCACGTTAGCACGCAGTGTATGGCTCCCACTTTGACGCCTATAAATATGCCTGCGTGAGAAGCCATGATTGCCGAATGCCGTGATTCACAATTGCCGTGATTCAAAGAAAAAACGCATAATGCCCAATTCATGAGTTTCAACATGTTGTCATTGGATGGTTGCCTTCTGTGACGACATGTCTGCGTTCAGATTGGCTGAAGTATTCTCATGAATGGATATTGTACAACAACTAACAGTCAATGGCTGCAGGGAGTGATAGAGTGCAGAGCAGATGTCGCGCTAGACTTTCAGAGCTCTCAAGGCCCACTAGCGCTATTGCATTGTCGTTTACTTGATTGTAAGTAAGCGCGTATTTCTCCTTTGAATCTTCTATATGGATTGAGAAGAGGATAACAGTGCTATCCAACGGATGTTCATGGACTTGAAGTACAAACTGCTTCATTTCGGAAGTGCTGAGAAGGCGCGCCGCTCTTTCAACTCTGCGTCTGCTGATGCTCATACAGAACTTTTGATAAATGCTTGTGCTTTCTTTATTTTTCTTGAACTAAACCGTGTAGGAAGCTCAGGAACAAAGTTCAAGCAGAATCAACAGACTGAATGTTTTAGCGTAACAGTGTGCTGATTGGAAATATCTGTCTCTGTTTAGAGTAATTGTGTACTATATTCGAGTCACCATTTTGTACTACACACACTCAGTGTTTGATAGCACTGTGCGAAAACTTGTATTTGCCTAAGTTCATTTTATTTTGTTGCCCACGACAAAAGCACACAGTGCATCGATGTATACTCTTCCAGAAATTAAGGAAATATTGCATCTTGAGATCAATCAAGTTCAGACGGTGTACGAGGGACTGCTCTCGCTCAATGAAACCAAGGAAGGACAGCTTTGGGTGCTTCCTCTGTAACAGCTAGTCTTATCTAACGGAAAATTCCACTACCGTGAATCATTTTATCTCATGCAAAAATGTTGCCATTGAATTGGAAGTGCGCTGCATCAGTACAAATACTTTTATTTCTACCTATATTGGGAAGTATCATTAATTTATTAGCGGCAAAAAATCTCCACTTTTCAAAGAATTCCACAGATCATGTTCACGCCACTCTTAAATCACTCATGTCAAGCGGTGACCACTTAGCATTCGCTACATGCAAAAAACAATGGCATAAACTTGATAACGAGTGGTTACAAGAGCTACCTTGGCCTGTAAGTGTATGGAAGCTACAGAATAACGCCTTGATGCACGACGTTATTTACAATGTGTATAAAGGTTTCAGAACCAATATGCTTCTCCGAAACTTAGGCCCTCATGCATCTTCTTGTCTCGTGAATACATTGAATCATAGCGCTCTACTCTACATGGTCGATTGGCTACTTATAGAAGATAACAAGGCGTTGAGAAACCTACTTGATAAAATTGTCTGCAGAACTTACAAACGCACTTTCACGCATGGTGATTATCTTGAGTATCCCAGACATAATCCAACATGCAGTAAATTATTCTTTTCTCAACCTGGACTTATGTCACTGTATTCCAGAGGCAGAAATTTTGATAACGTGGCAGGAAAAACAAAAACACCGGGTATTAGCAAACTGCGGAACGCCATTTTGTATTTCGGCTGTACTTTAGCAACACAAGAGAAATGCTTTGATGGATACATGCGTATTGTGCTTGAGGCACTTAGTATGTACAACGTTACTGTAAAGTTTGACTATTATACTTCTACATCAAAAATTATTGAAGACCTAATAGAAAGCAATCTAGACATACAGGGCTATCTGGTAGCCGCCAATCATCATGTGGCACGGTACTTTTCTATACCAACTGCATTCACTCTGATGGAAGAGACATTTTATGTTAAACGTAGTCAACCTGTGACGCCGTCTTTTTTGGATATTCTTATGGAATCAAAACTTAGTTTGTATCTGCTTTTCATCGCCTTTCCTTGCATTCTTGGGATACAATGCCTTGCTGATTGGATTGAGCCAAGATCTCGCTCTAAATTGCTGAGTAACTTATCTGATTCATCCATGTTTCTCCTGGCTTCATTTTACTCCACATCTTCGCCACTTCCTCGCCGTCGTACTTGGATTGTGACAAGAATTGCATTGCACGGCACATGGCTTGTGGCTATACTACCTCTGTCTAACTTCTTCCGCAGTGACCTGGTCTCGCGACTGAGCCTTCAGAAGCCTCTTAACATCATTGACACAATTTTGGAGCTGGAGGATGCCCTTGAGACCGCAGCAATAACTCCTTGCTTCACAAAAGGCACCTTGGTGCATACAATCCTCAGCATGAAGCGGAAGCACACCAGCAGCCTGCTTATGAAGCTTCAGTCAGCGAGAACATTACATCCAAACAAAGGTCGCCTTGATATGAGCACTAATGAGTGTCTGTGGTGTGCTGAACAAGCCCAACATGTCTGCCTTGGATTGAGAATGAAAAAACCAGTCCTTAATTGCTTCGGTTCGCAAGACCTGGTTCAATCGAAAGATAACTTTGTGACAAGCTGGCTCACAACGATAGTTCGGAAGAATTTTCCACTTTATGAGGGATATCAAGATTTACTGCTGAGAATCGAGGAAGGTGCACTTTCTCGCAAAATTGCCACCATACATCATCAAGAATGTGGAAAAAATGAAACATTGAGTGTCCACACTACATTGAGCCAGCTGTCAGAACTAGGAGGCGTCTTTTCACTACTTGCTTTTTTTCTGGGCGTTGCTTCTGTTACTTTTCTTCTGGAGATAATAATTGGTAACAGAAGGCGTAATGTGACAGTTTACGTTTCAAATGACCTAATCTTTGAATAGTAAAGAAACAGAAAAACAAACCATAGATTAAGGTATATAATTAGGCAACAACATTTTGTGATGTTTCTTTTTTTATGCCATTGACTGCGTCATTGGTGTCATTCTTGATTGTCTTGGTGGGCTAATCTTACGTCATGTAGCGTTAAGGCATCATTACTTGTTCGAGCTGATGGTTTATATTTTTTCTGTTTCACAAAGAATTTATTTCGCCTAAGAGTTTAAAAACTAATGGTAGCTGGCAGCTGCAGTAATCTTACCTTATTGATTGATTTGATTTGTGGGGTTTAACATCCCAAAACTACGATATGATTATGAGAGACGCCGTAGTGGAGGGCTCCGAAAGTTTCGACCACCTTGGGTTCTTTAACGTGGACCCAAATCTGAGCACATGGGCCGACAACATTTCCGCCTCCATCGGAAATCTAGCCGCTGGAGGCGGAATTCGATCCCACGACCTGCGCGTCAGCAGGCAATCGTAACATATTGACCTTGAAGAGAATACATTAATTATTAAATAAGGACACTGTTACATTAGGTAGATGACAACGTGGTGTATCTTCCAGAAAGTAAATTTTATTGAGATTTATTTTAAGCGCGGTTGATGCACTGGCTTGCACAAAAAATGTTGCATCTTGAGAATCAATTTTTTAGAAGTCAGCCGATGATGTTGGTTCTTCGTTGGTAAGTGTTTTATTTGAATTGTTCTACTTGTAATGAAGAATGTAGTGGGTCATGCGAATCTCAGCAAACACGTTGTTAGTGCTAAGCACGAGACGCTCTGCCAGGGCTGTCGCTGATTTCGCTAGCTAGGTCTACGCTCCTACCTCGTCTCGAATAACAGTTTTGACTGTCTCAGTTCTTTATTAAAATTTGTGGAGTTTGCGGGGTCTCCTTGCAATCCTGGTGTTGCGAAGTCAGACTCTACCTGCTGTCACGACCACTGCATCTGCCACAAGCCCTCCTCCTATGGCTTCCCAGGCCATCGTGGGCTCCGGCGCGGTCCGTCAGCGGGATCCTCCCATATTCAGCGGCACTGACGATCACGACGTCGACGATTGGCTGGCTACTTACGAACTCGTGTCTTGAACAAATGGGACGAAGCCATGAGACTGGCCACTGTCGGCATTTACCTCAGTGGCATTGCCCACTTATGGCTTCGGAACCATGAGACCGACGTTCCCACATGGACAGCATTCAAGGCAAAGTTCAGCAAAGTCTTCGGTCGTACTTCTGTCCGCAAACTTCGTGTGGAGCAGCGCCTTCAGTCGAGATCTCAACTGCCTGTTGAGAACTTTACAAGTTACATAAAAGACGTCATTGACTTGTGCAAACGCGTCGATGTGAACATGACAGAGGTGGAGCGCATCAAGCATATTTTTAAAGGTATTGACGAGGACGCCTTCCAGATGCTCATTTCAAAAAGCCCTACTACTCTCGCCCAAGTTACCGAGCTCTGCCAAAACTATGATGAGCTCCGCCGGCAACGTCTCGTCATCCGCCGTGCTGTTCCACATCAGGAATCGATGCCCGGCTTAGCTCTCTCGCAAGACCCTGTCCTCCTCTCGCAGACCAAAGATTTCGTGCGCCAAAAACTTGCCAGCCAACTCTCGCTCATCTCTGGCCTACCGGAGCACAGTGCGTCGCTTAGCCCTACTCTACGGACTATTATACGATATCAAGTGTCGGAGGTCCTTCATTTGCAGCTAGTGCCACCAGTCAATGCACCATTGACATACGCCGAAGCGGCAGCACGACCACAACCACAGACGTTCCAAGCGCCGCCTCCTCTGCCTGCTCCTGTTTATGCGGCCCAGCCGCCACGACCTCCAGTTCGCCGCGTCCCTAATCCATGGCGCACTGCCGACAACCAACCGATCTCCTTTTCGTGTGGTCTACCTGGGCACGTCGCACGTCTGTGCCGCCCCGCTCACTCCACTCACGTGAAAACCCACGTCAATATGAGAACGATTACACGTACACTCAATACACTCCATACCCCGAATTGTACACTCCTCGACCAAGCCACCGACCAGCTCCTGATCGCCGATCTCCTTCTCCCTGTCGACTATCGCCCCCCCCCCCCCCCGATGCGCCGACGCCCCCCTACAATTGACGCGGAAAACTAAATGCCGCAGTTCCCGAGGCAAGAACTGCGTCCTCGTCGCAAAGCACAAGCCCTCTTCGTTCGCCGCCAAATGTAATTAATGCCGTTCTTGAAGGTGTACCCGTGCTTGCCCTTATTGATACTGGTGCCGCAATTTCTGTCATCGCCGAAAAAGTTTGCCTTTAATTCGAAAAGTGACAACGCCTTACTTGAGTTCATGTCTTCAGACTGCCATTGCACAGCCTGTACAGCCTGTGGCCACGTGTACTGCCAGACTTGTAATTCAAGGAGTGCCCTACACAGTGCAGTTCGTAGTACTCCCACACTGTTCTCATGACATCATTTTAGGTTGGGATTTTCTCTCCCATCACCAAGCCGTCATTGATTGCACCCGTGCCGAATTCGCCTTTTGTCCCCTTGGTGATGCGCTACCAGTGCACGATCGCCCTTACGCGAAGTTGGTCATTAGTGACGACACCCAGATCCCTCCACGCGCTACTGTCTTAGCACCTGTGTCGTGTTCCGCCGTCGTCGACGCTACCGCATTCTTCACGCCTTCCGCTGCTTTCGTTCATCGCCACTTATCACCGCTCCCAACCACTCTCCTTACTCTTCAAGGTGGTTCGACCAACGTGCTTGTGGGGAATCCGTTCCGATTCACGATTACGCTGCTTCGAGGCGAATGTATCGGTTCGATAGAATCATTCGAAACCATCGCTACACTTGATGTTTCTGATCAATCATCGAAAGTCAGCGGCCTCTCCTGTAGTTCCGTGAATGATCCTTCCACTACCGACATTTTCAACCGTGTCATCGACGAAAGCCTAAACCCGCAACAGAGGTGTGAGCTTTTGAGCCTCCTTAACAAGTTTTGGTCATCTTTTGACAGTCACAGCGCTACTTTAGGTCGAACATCTACCGTATGCCACCAGACCGACACAGGTAATCATCCACCACTACGGCAGCGACCGTACCGTGTTTCACCGACTGAACGCCGTGTCATCAATGAACAAGTAGCTGACAAGCTAAAGCGCGGCGTCATTCAACTATAAAACAGTCCTTGATCGTCACCGGTTGTTTTAGTTAAAAAGAAGAATGACAAGATACGCTTTTGCGTAGATTATCGTCGACTAAACAAAATAACACGAAAGGATGTTTATCCTTTGCCTCTAAACGATGACGCCCTCGACTCTTTACAAGGCGCAGAGTTCTTTTCCTCCCTTGATATATGCTCTGGGCACTGGTAAGTGCCCATGAATCCGGTTGATAGGCCAAAAACTGCCTTTGATACACCAGACGGCTTATACGAATATAACGTGATTCCATTCGGCCTATGCAATGCGCCGGCTACATTTGAGCGCATGATGGACACTATCCTACGAGGCCTGAAGTGAAACACGTGTTTGTGCTACTTAGACAATGTAGTGGTATTCTCGCCCGATTTTCCCACCCACCTTCGTCGCTTGGAACAGGTTCTACGCTGCCTCTCTGCAGCAGGCCTCCAACTCAACTGGAAGAAGTGTCACTTTGGAGCGCGCAAGCTGACCATTCTTGGACACGTCGCGTCGAAGGATGGCGTTCTTCCTGACCCCGCTAAGCTACCTGCTGTTCGCGAGTTCCCGAGGCCCGCGTCTCTCAAGCAGCTGCGTAGTTTCATTGAGCTTTGCTCATACTTCCGCCGCTTCGTCCGGGATTTCGCCTCGATCATGGCACCACTAACAGACCTACTTCAGGGAGACCGCCATCTGTCTTCGTGGTCTCCAGCCTGCGACAGTGCCTTTGCGAAGCTCCGTGAACTGCTTACAACACCACCCATACTGCGTAATTTCGATTTAAGCGCTCCCACAGAAATCCACCCAGATGCTAGTGGGGTCGGTCTTGGCGCTATACTTGCCCAACGAAAGCCTGGTTACCGAGAATATGTTGCTGCGTACGCGAGCCGCACTCTTACAAGAACAGAAGCAAATCGGTAACTGAGAAAGAATGCCTAGCGATTATCTGGGCCATTAAGAAATTTCAACCTTATGTGTACGGTCGCCCTTTCGAAGTTGTTACTGACCACCACGCGCTCTGCTGGTTATCCTCCCTCAAAGATCCCTCAGGACGCTTGGCACCATGGGCTTTACGGCTCCAAGAGTACGACATCCGTGTCATTTATCACTCAGGCCAGAAGCACGCCGATGCCGACGCTCTTTCATGTTCGCCTGTTTCTACTGATATTGCGAGTGTCTCCATCCAAGAAAACTCACTTCCACTATCACGACCCATCGACATGGCTGCGGAACAGCGCAAAGATTTGTGGATTGCGTCTCTGATGGATTACCTATCTGAAACACTCGCCCACCCGCCATCTCGAGCGCTACACCGACAAGCCTCTCACTTCACCATCCGTGATGGAATTCTTTATCGCCGCAACTACCACCCTGACGGTCGCAAATAGCTACTCGTCATACCCAGGCATCTCCGTGTCAGCATATGTGCTGCTTTCCATGCAGATCCGCAGTGTGTGCACGCCGGTTTGTTTAAAACCTACACCAGGCTACGTTTTCGGTTTTATTGGCGAGGACACATTCGTTCAAAAGTACATTCGATCTTGCACAGAGTGCCAACGCCGCAAGCACGATCCCAGCCGTCCTACTGCACCAATGCAGCTCTTACCGTGCCCAGTGCGACCATTCGACCGGGTTGGAATAGACCTTTATGGTCCTCTACCATATACATCAGCTGGGAATCGCTGGAGTATTGTAGCGATCCAACATCTCACGAGATATGCAGAAACGGCCGCTCTACCAGCCGCGACGGCACGTGACGTTGCGTCTTTCCTGCTGCAACGTTTTGTTCTGCGTCACGGCACTCCACGTGAACTTTTGAGCAAGCGAGGCTGCGTCTTTCTCGCGAATGTTATTCAAGAACTTCTTGCAGAATGCCATGTGATTCACCGCAGTACTAACGCATATCGCCCACAAACAAATGGCTTGACCGAGCGTTTCAACTGTACTCTTGGCGACATGCTTTCTATGTATGTAGCCTCCGACCAAACCAACTGGGATCTTATCTTTTCATACGTAACGTACGCTTACAACACAGCACCTCAAGCGATGACAGGCTTTTCTCCCTTTACTTTATGGTCGAGAACCATCATCTCCAATCGACACCATTCTCCCCTACTGACCCGACTCATCCGAAGGCACACCAGTTTCCGAAGCCGCGCGTTATGCGGAAGAATGTTGGCAATTAGCTCGCACCCTTACAATACAAAAACAAGGGCTACAGAAATTTCGTCACCACGATGGACGGTCCAACTACCAATTTTCGCCCAACTCTCTTGTTTGGCTGTGGGTGCGCCCCAGTGCTGCTCCTGCTACCTCTACAACGTTTGTCAGCAGGCACCATGGACCTTATCGCGTCGTAGAACAAGCTTCCGCTGTTAACTACCTCATCGAACCCCTCACGGCCACCGTGGACCTGGGTCGCCGAGGCCGCGAAAGCGTACATGTGTATTGCCTCAAACCATATCACGAACGACTTGTCCTCACGACACCTTAGAACACTTACTTGGCACCATCTTCAGCGAGGGGGGAATATGTAATGATGAATGTAGTGGGTCATGCGACTCTCGGCAAACACATTGTCAGTGCTAAGCACGAGACGCTCGGCCTGGACTGTCGCTGATTTCGCTAGCTAGGCCGACGCTCCTACCTGGTCTCGAATAACAGTTTTGACTGTCTCAGTTCTTTATTATATAATACAGTCTTCAGTACACTGACTTCTTTGTGTTTAAGTGTTTCGGAGCCTCAATAAATCAAATTTTCTGATTCGTTTACATGAGAGACCCGTAATAGGAGTTTAAAGCTGAGGATTTTCAAAATTCTTACCTTACGGGCACACCAAAAGTGAAACAAAATAGCCAAAAGCACTTCATCATTGCTGCAAAAAAAAACCACCATTGCTGTATCTAAACCCAATATTTTCAAGTCAGTGCTGAACCTTAAACACTGAATCATGGTGACGGCCTCTGTTTGTCCTTTGGGGGTACGATGACGCGCAAACAATTTGTGGTACCTGTGTAAATACCCCTCTGCTCATGTCTCGCAGCATAGAATGTTTTTCGGATCCTTTTTATTGAATATTAGAGTGGCCTTATCTCAAACATCCTATTTTGCTTGCTTAGAGGCACCAGATTGATTTATGTAGTGAATTATGTGATATAAGTTCGTTTATTGAAAAACATTAAAAATCAGGAAGATGCTCTCCGTTTCTTACCAACTCCTAAACACTCACAGTGATGTTTCGTAGCTGATGATGCAAATAGAAGAAGGTGGTTGTTGTATATGTTTGTCGAACATCAAGAGCAGGAATTTCGAGACTGCAAGTGTCGCGTTTCTGCTTTGTTAAGAACTTGTGAACATTCTAATTGTTTCAATATTTATGCTGAGTGCTTTGTTTTGTTACCTGAACGTTAATATAGAAGTACTCTGTATATGTGAATGCTTCTTCTTGTGTTCATTCATATGGAACTTTACGACGCCAACTGACGTATAGGACAAAATAAGTTGGCAATTTTTCACGAAGGCATTTGCGTCTCCTTGAGTCCACTTATTCAAAAAATATTCAGATACCTGGCGCTATTAAACTGCAAATATCACTTTATTCTCACTGTTGAATAAAAATTAGTTTTAGTCAAGCAAGAGTCTGTTAAGCTTTGTTGTTGGAAACCATCATAAAATCCTAATAATTAATGCGGCTTCAGCATACGATATCACTTAGTATCAGGTGGCGAAGCCTCACGAGTTTGGGTAGTACTTCGTAAACTATAAAAGTTAACTTGTTAGTGAATGTCTCCAGGAGCTAACAGATGATTCCGTATATTGCATATTGTGTTACCTAGCCTGTGCTGATTCATAAAAATTTATGGACAATATGAGGCACCTCAACAGGCAAGTCGTGTCTGCACAACTGGAGGCACTGGTGCCAAACGAAATCAAAGACGTCAGAGTGAACACGCGCAAGAATGTTCTAGCCATTGACGTTACCCACGCGGCTGCGCTGGATACATTACGCAAGGTCACAGAGCTCAATGACATGGCAGTTTGCTCTCAGATACTACTCGGTAAAGAAGTCATCGCTGGAGGAATTCATGATGCTGACAAAACCATTGTCAACACAGACTCGCCAATCCTGATCAAGCCCGCTTCAGAAGGCACAGTCTTAACAAGTGTTTTTCGTCTCGGCACGTCACGTAGTGTGAAGATCATATTCAATGGTGAAACCCTCCCGTCACACGTGAAGGTGAGACTCTTTCGGCACGCTGTTCCTCCCTTCGTACCAAGGCCACTTCAGTGCACAAAATGTACGAAGTTGGGTCACGTGAGCAGCGTGTGCAAGAACACCATCGTTTGTACCCGATGCACTGAACCTCACGCCACTAGCAGATGTCAATCCAATACTCGGAAATGTTCGAATTGTGACAGGCCTCGCGATGCATCTTCGAAGGATTGTCCGATTATCCGAAGAGAAATGGCAGTGCTGAAGAAAACGGTTCAGAATCACTCGTCTCACCGGGAAGCAGCCGCATCTATTAGACGACCACGATCGCGTCATCGACGGCGCTCCAAGACATCCAAGACACCGTTGTCTCATGAACCGCGCTCAAAGTCGCCTTCACGTCTGTCTCCCAGAACAAGCGCAGTCGGATCGAAAGATGAAGAAGCCGCCAACAGCGACAAAGCTGACGCCTGGCTGGAGCTCCGTCGACAACACCCAACTCGAGAGCGGCATCAGACTTCAACAGTGAAGAACTCCTCGTCCGAATTCTCTAAACCAACAGAGGAGGACAAACAAAGAGTCGCCAAGGTCAGCTCCCCCGTGAGTACCATTCGTGTGTTCGTGGAGGGGGTGCAAACACCACTAGCACAAAGCGCATTGTAGCTGCTCCATACTGCCATGTTCCATTTCCCAAGTTTTTGTTATCGTCCCAAAACACCACACGATTCTCAGCGCAAACCGCACCTGCAGTTTTCTAGAAGGTTCCGGACTGTAGTAGATCATTTCGATAAGATCACGCCCACTGTGCGAACGGTACAGATTGTTCTGGAACCTACGCCACCGCCAGCGATAACGCTAGAACATTCGACGGCAAGAGTATAAATGCCGACGCGCTTCGCCGCCTATGAGTTATTGATCGAAGGCCGACGCTGCGTTCGCCGCTATCAGTCCGAGACTGCTATCTGTGCAAGAGTGCTGCTGTAGTTATACTTTCCCTTTACCGGGCACAGGTTCGCCCAAATAAACAGTTAAAGCCCAACACGAAGTTTCCTGTCTTCGGCCACGTCACGACCCCGTGACATCTGGTGGAGGTGCTGCTTCGTTCATGTACCGGACGCCCCGTCAAGCCGTGAACCCAGCCCCCGTCGCGGAGAAGACACCGACGCCAACCAAGAGCAGCGAACAAGCCGCCGACAGCAAGGTCTCCCACCGGAGTACGGCCTTCTACAAGACAAGGTGCGGAAGACCAAGACCATGACCTCGACTGCAGCGACAATGACAACCGGAGCGTCCCAACCCGCGATCGTCATTCATCAACCCAGGGAACCACCAACGTTCCATGGCTCATCGTTTGAAGACCCGGAAACCTGGCTAGAAACATACGACCGCGTGGCCGCCCTCAACCACTAGGACAACGAAGAAAAGCTCCGTCGTGTGTACTTCTACCTGGAAGATACCGCAAAGACCTGGCTAGAGAATCGGGAGTCCACGCTCCGAATGTGGGATGTCTTCTGCGGCGCATTTCTGCAAACGTTCGCGAGCGTCGCTCGCAAAGAGAGGGCCGCTGCTCTACTCGATACCCGGGTTCAGCTACCAAACGAAAAGGTTGGAATTTTCACAGAGGAGATGACGCGCCTATTCCGTCGCGCTGACCCAGACATGCCTGAGGAAAAGAAAGTTCGTTTTCTCATGCGAGGGGTCAAACAGAAGCTCTTCGCGGGACTAATGAGGAATCCACCGAACACCGTCCAAGAATTTGTATCCGAGGCGACCGCCATCGAAAAAACCCTGGACATGCGCGCCAGACAGTATAATCGTCGCCTGACTCCAGAATGTGCTGCTGCTCAAGCCAGTGACTCCGACGACCTACGTGAAACGATCCGAGCGATCGTGCGGGGAGAGCTGCGCAAACTGTTGCCTTCGGCGCAGCCTCAAGTGGATTCGATCGCGGACATTGTGCGAGAAGAAGTCCGGCAATCGCTTCAAATTCCCCACGCACCGCTGCTCGAGCCGGAAGCTATGAGCTACGCCGCTGCACTGCGCCACAACGCTCCTCCCCGTCCACGCCAAAACGCCGCCCCATCGCACTTCCGTCGACAGACGCCACCGCCGCCACCACCCCCACCGACGTCATACCGTTCGCCAGCGGCCCAGCGCAGTGCACCGAGGAAGACTGACGTCTGGCGCACCCCTGACCATCGCCCGCTCTGCTACCACTGCGGCGAGCCCGGACACACATACCGCCGTTGCCAGTACCGACAGATGGGACTGCGTGGCTTCGCCGTCAATGCACCGCGTCCACAGCCTGGAGAACGACCACGTGACATCGCCGACTACCTGACAGGAACTCGGTGGACAACACGAAGCCCTTCGCGTTCGCCGTCGCCCAGCCACCGCACGTCACCGCACCACCGGCAGTACTCTGGCCCAACGCGGGGCCGGTCTCCTAGCTCGTATCCGGGAAACTAAGGGCAGCAACCGGTGGAGGTGCGGTTGCTGTGCGACGAACTACCGAAGATCCTCCGACGACGACGACGCCGCGACGGAGCTTTCCGAACACAACGCCAAACAGGCAAAGCCCTGACGGCGAAAGCTCACTTACCGAAGGTGGCCTCACGACGCAACATGGAAGCAGCGGAACAAGCCGACGCAGCCGTGACCCGACGCCACGCCCTAACTGTAATGCGAGACGGCGAACTAGCGACCTCGACGTTCTTATCGACGGCCACAGTGTGACCGCTCTCGTCGATACTGGAGCCGACTATTCTGTCATCAGTGGGTCGTTCGCCGCGAAGTTAAAGAAAGATAGGACACCTTGGAAAGGCCCTGAAATCCGCACAGCCGGAGGCCATCTCGTAACGCCTGCAGGAATCTGCACAGCGAGAGTCACCATTAACGGCCGTATTTATCCTACAGACTTCGTAGTCCTACAGCGTTGCTCAAGAGATGTCATCCTTGGCATGGACTTCTTATGCCTCCATGGTGCAGTCATCAACCTAAAAACAAAGTCGATAACGTTATGCACAGAAGAAGCACTACCGCCGCGCACGCCGTCAGAACACCATGCCTTGAATGTTCTGGAAGAACAAGTCACCAATCCGCCTCGCTCAAGCGTCATTATTTCAGTCGGCGCTCCCAAATCACCTGACTTGGAAGGCGTCGTTGAAGGCAGTCAGCATCTGTTGGTCACCCGAAATATTTGCGTCGCAAGAGGAATTGCAGAGCTGCGGGGAGGCAAAGCAACGGTTATGCTCACGAATTTCAGCAATAAGTACAAGCATGTGAACAAAGGAACAACGGTCGCATACATCGAAGAAATTGTCGAAGCCACCAGTGCTTTCGCCCTCGCCGATTCTGCGGAACCTGCTCAGAGGAACCAAGCCCCTTCCCATAGCCTTCGACGTCAATCCCAGACTTCCGAACGATAAGCAAGAACAGCTCAAGGCTCTGCTCCTGCAATACGAAGATTGCTTTTCGTCGTCATTGAAAATTCGGCAGACCCCAATCACGAAACATCGCATCATAACCGAAGAAAAATGCCAGACCACTCCGTCAGAGTCCGTACAAGGTTTCGACGCGAGAACGTGAGGCCATGAAGAGACAAGTTGATGAAATGCTGCGGGATGACATTATCCAGCCGTCTAAGAGTCCATGGGCATCCCCCGTGGTGTTAGTGAAGAAAAAGGATGGAACCCTACGTTTCTGCGTGGATTATCGCCCGCCTGAACAAAATCACAAGAAGGACGTGTATCCTCTCCCACGAATAGACGACGCACTTGATCGGCTCCATAACGCCAAGTACTTTTCGTCAATGGACCTCAAGACTGGCTATTGGCAAATCGAAGTCGACGAAAGAGACCGAGAGAAGACGGCGTTTATAACACCGGACGGCCCCTTCGAGTTTAAGGTGATGCCCTTCGGCCTTTGCTCAGCGCCTGCAACTTTTCAACGCGTTATGGATACAGTACTGGCAGGATTGAAGCGGCAGACTTGCCTTGTTACTTGGACGACGTCTTCGTGTTTTTCTCGAGTTTCGACGAGCATCTTCGCGCCTTGAATCGTTACTTCAAGCCATCAAGACTTCCGGACTCACACTGAAGCCAGAAAAGTGCAGATTTGCGTATTAGGAGCTCTTGTTTCTGGGGCACGTTATCAGCAAGTCTGGAGTTCGTACCGATCCACGGAAAACAGCCGCCATCGCCGACTTCCCGCCGCCCCCTGACGAGAAGCCGTGCGCCGATTTCTGGGCTGTGTGCCTATTATAGGCGGTTCGTGAAAACTTCGCCCGCATCGCCGATCCTCTCACTAACCTTACTAAGGCCGCGTGGAGAGGTTTTAAGTGGGAAAGCCGCAGGAACACGCTTTCCAGGAGCTTAAACATCGCCTCCAGATGCCTCCGTTACTTGCCCATTTCGACGAATTCGCCGAGACAGAAATACATACTGACGCAAGCAGCGTAGGTCTTGGCGCCGTTCTTGTGCAGAGGGCTGACGGACTTGAAAGGGTTATTAGTTACGCCAGCCGATCGCTATCCAAAGCAGAAGCAAATTATTCCACAACAGAAAAGGAGTGCCTTCGCCATCATCTGGGCTACGTCGAAATTTCGCCCCTACCTCTACGGCAGACCCTTCAAAGTTGTGAGCGACCACCACGCATTGTGTTGGCTAGCCACCTTGAAGGACCCTTCAGGTCGCCTCGCACGATGGAGCCTGAGACTTCAAGAATATGACATTACTGTCATTTACAAGTCCGGCAAAAAACACTCCGACGCCGACTGTCTCTACTCGTGCGCCTGTCGACCAACCGCTACCCGACGACCCGGATGACGACTACTTCTTAGGAACGATAACCACCGACGACATCGCTGAACGACAGAGGGCCGACCCGGAACTTAAGGCCCTAATAGAATACCTCGAAAGGCAGGACCGCCGAAGTCCCGAAGGTATTCAAGCGCGCACTTGCGTCGTCTTTCTACAAAACGGTCTTCTACAAAAGAAAAACTTTTCACTGCTTCGAGCTAAGGTACCTCCTTGTGGTGCCTTTAGCTCTGCGACCAGAACTCCTGCAGGCCCTGCACGACGATCCGACGGCAGGGCACCTCGGTGTTTCTCGCACGCTCCCGAGGATACAAGAAAGGTACTACTGCCACGTCTTATTACCGACCGTCACTCGTTATGTGAGAACATGCCTGGACTGTCAGCGACGCAAGACACCGCCGACAAGGCCAGCGGGACTTCTGCAGCCAATTGATCCACCTTGCCGACCTTTCCAGCAGATTGCTATGGACCTACTGGGGCCGTTCCCGACGTCGGCTTTCGGAAACAAGTGGATCGTGGTAGCTACCGACTACCTCACCGCTACGCCGAAACAAGAGCCTTGCCAAAAGGCAGTGCATCCGAGGTAGCTAAGTTCTTCGTCGAAAATATCGTCCTACGTCATGGCGCCCCGGAGGTCCTTATCACCGACAGAGGAACGGCATTCACTGCTGACTTAACTCAAGCGATCTTGGCATACAGCCAACAAACCACCGCCGGACGACAGCGTACCACCCACAGACAATGGCCTCACCGAACGGCTCAACAAGACGATCGCCGACATGCTGTCAATGTACGTCGATTGTCGAAAACAAGACGTGGGGACGCCATTCTTCCGTATGTGACCTTCGCATACACACGGCGGTGCAGGAGGACGACGCAGATATCTCCCTACAAATTGGTTACGGAAGGAGCCCGGCAACGGACGCTCGATGCCATGTTACCAACGTCCACCGACGAAGAAAACCTCGATGTGAGCGAGTACCTTCAACGCGCCGAAGAAGCCCGAACAACTTGCGCGTCTCCGTATCAAGAATCAACAGACGACCGGACAGCCACCGTTACAACCTTCGACGACGCTTCGTGGAATACCAGCCCGGTGAACGTGTTTGGGTGTGGACGCCGATACGCCGACGTGGACTAAGTGAAAAGCTTCTGCGACGGTACTTCGGACCGTACAGGGTGGTTCGACGTCTCGGCCCACTTGATTACGAGGTTGTCCCGACGGCATCACGAACTCTCAACGACGCCGATCGCGACCTGAAGTCGTCCATGTCGCGCGCCTCAAGCCGTTTCATGCGCGTTAACAAACTGAACCAGTGTTTTGTATTATTTTGTATCGTAATTTATTCATTGTACTTTCTTGCATTATTATTGTACTTTCATCTTTAGTTAAAGCATCGGGACGATGCTTTTTTTCAGAGGGGGGCAATGCCACGTTCCATTTCCCAAGTTTGTTATCGTCCAAAACACCACACGATTCTCAGCGCAAACCGCGCTGCCTTTTCAGTTTAGAAGGTTCCGGACTGTAGTAGATCATTTCGATAAGATCACGCCCACTGTGCGAACGGTACAGATTGTTCTGGAACCTACGCCACCGCCAGCGATAACGCTAGAACATTCGACGGCAAGAGTATAAATGCCGACGCGCTTCTGTGAG